>CM054123.1:156289746-157727246 GCA_028751855.1 Ambrosia trifida
TAATTGGCGAATTGGAAGCTTGATATTCTTTCTTTTTCGTTTTCTTCAATTTGGACTAGCTACGTTGTTGAGTCTTTGGGATTCGCCTCGCATACATTCACAACACTTAGAGGATAATTCACCTTAGCCAATGTGAGTTTACATAGCCCCTTTTTTCTGTTTTACATTTTGGGGTGAAACATGTTTAAACATTTTATACACTATCATTTACTCATTATTACATTGTTGAAACTTGTGATTCAACTACACTATCATTTACTCATTCTATCATTTGACTGTAACAAAAAGACACAATACAATCATTAACATTGATCAAGCCGCCTGTTTAGATTATAGCGCTATAGGTCTGACAAACCCATCCCCCCGCATAAATTCAGGGATGATCGATAACAGTAACAAAATTTAACTAACTTGCGAGTTAGTCATCAGTCGACACAAGGTTTGATTGTACAAAGACGCATTGTTACATGTCGGACTCATACTCTATCATCATACAACTGTGATTGTTGTACAAACTATTATTATCTATCATATTCCAAAAACCTATGTAATTCTCACCAACTTTTGTTGACCCAAAATATTTTCAAACTTAACATGTTTCAGGTTATACTTGCATGAAGATTTGAGTTAATGCTTGAAGATGTGTAGCTAGTATTTCCAACTTGTGATGTACAAATTCTTAGAACAATTGTATGTAATTTATTTAAATCATTTAATGAAATTTATTATTCACCATGAGCTACTGAACAATCATCAATACGTGACATCCCGATGTTTCCGCCATCGGTTGGGGTGTTACATGCTGGACCAAGTGTTAACATACAAGCACTAGCTAATGGTCAATAGCAGCTATTGGACTTAGTTCAAAAACTAACTCTCACCAAAGACCATTCTCCTGGAGGTTAATCTGAAAAGGTTGAGAACCCATCCAAAGCTAATGTGGCCTTGGACACACACTAAAACTAATTCATTACTGATGTGTAGGGAGCTTCTACATGCTTAGACAGTCTTTAGTATGTAGATAGTGGAGTCTTCAGGCACATGACAAGACGTAGAGCGCTACTCACAGATTTCTTAGCAAATGGAGGGGTGATATATCCTTTGCTAACGATTCACAAGGGAAGGTGTTGGGTTCTGGGATTGGGTTCTTGGACTGTTCAGGCTGGTAAACTCACATTTGAAAGTGTTAATCTTATTGATAATCTTAAATTTAATTTACTCAGTGTCTCACAAATAAGTGAAAAAAGGTTATGGGTCATTCATCACTAAGAAAACTTGTAAGATTATTGGGCTAGAAGTGGTTAAAGAGATTGATACTATCATTATCTGAGATGAAAGCATAACTTGTTGCTCACAGAAGTAGCGATGTGTATGTAGTTGATATGTTGACGGTTCATCCTATGTCAAACGTCTGTTTCTTTTCTACTGCCTTAACAAAGGAAAGATAATTGTGGCATAGGAGATTGGGTCATACTATCCTTCAAACTATCAACAATCTCTCAAAACAAAGCCTTGTCAGAGGTTTGCCATCAAAGGAATTTAAATGTGATGAACACTGCATTTCCTGTTATAAAATCTTTGGCTGCCTATGTTTCGTTTTAATCTTAAAGATTCCATTTCAAAATTGTAACCAAAGTGGATTGTGGTTATTTTTTGGGATATTCCTCTAAAGTCAAGGCCTATAAAGTGTTTAACACAAGGACTAGGACTACAGAGGAAAATTTGAATGTAAAGTTCAATTAACTTTCATCTTTAAAACTCCCTACAAACCTTGTAGAGTTGTTTGATCTGAACAAATATAAATTTGAAGATATTACTACTTAAACTAACACTACAGGTACATCACAGTTTTCTTAACAAGACTACAGATTTCATATAGTGATCCCATCATAATGCAAAGTCTATTCTGGACCAGAGGGAACATATGTTCAAAACATTTGTCAAAACTCTGCCACTGTTGTGTCAAGTAATGTTGACCAGTCTTACCTCCAAACTACTACTTAGCCATGTTCATCCACTGTTGACAAAAGTCCACCATCAGTTGATAAAAGTCAGTTCTTATCCAGTTCACTTGGACCAATTCCTCCAACTCCATTTAAAACATTTGTTGATCATAATACAATGGCAACAGATGTTACCGCGGATAATTCCCACTTTTGCCTTCACCTCAAAATTCCATTGTTCCATACAAAGGAAACTTCATTTTTCTCAGATCTCATCCACTTGATCAAATTATTGGCAACATCAATGAAGGGTTGCTCACAAGAAGTCAACCCTTAAACATTCGTTCCAGAACATAACCGGATGATTCAAATTTGCAAGCATAGTTCTAGCCGCTTCAATAAGAGTCTTGTTCATTCGTTCTGTGACACCATTCTATTTTGGAGTATAAGGTGCAATGTACTCGTGATGAATATCCTTTTCTTCGCACAATGCATCCGTCATTGAATTCATAAATTTTGTCCCGTTGTCACTTCTGATTGGTTTAATCTTCAAACCATAGATGTTTTTCAACCGGGTAAACAGAATCTTCAAGTTGTTGAACGTTTCGCTCTTGTGTTGCATACACATCACCCACGAAAATCTTGGATAGTCGCCAGTAACCACAAGACAGTATAGATCTCCGTTAATACTTTTACGCTTCACAGGTCCAAAAAGGTCCATGTGTAAATGCTCAAGTGGAATGCTAATAGAGTTAACTTTCTGGGGTTTGTGGTAATGTTTCTGTTGTTTCCCTTTCTTTCAGCTCACGCATTTATCATTCAAATGGAAGTGTTTAACATTCACGCCTTCCACTAGCCTGTTCTTTACCAAGTTGTTCATTTTCCTTTGATGAATATGCCCCATCCGTCTGTGCCACATAATAGATTATTTCTGAGTACCCTTAGACAGAAAACATGTAACTTGCCCCTGTGTAGTGGTTGCTTTGCTCATGTCAAGAATGTACAGATTGTACACTCTCGGAGCTTTAAGCATGATCCACTCTTTTGGTATCTCAAAACCAGGTTTCAGGATGTAGTAAGATTTGTCATCAAAGTGTACATAAAACTTTTTATTACTAATCTGAGACACACCCGGTATATTATAATCTATCTGCTTCACATATGATATCTTTCGAAGCTCACAATCCCATTACATACACTCCCTTCCATAGTGATATAACCACCTTTATTTCTAGAAAACGCTGCGTATCCTCCATTGATGTTCTTGATATCAAAAAGTAGCGACAAATCCCCAGTCATGTGCCCGGAAGCTCCACTGTTGACAATCTAGAGACTGCTAATAGGGCCAGCTGGAACTCCCTGCACCAACCAACAAGTGATTAGTTTTTACGGGGGACCCAATCCTTTGTGGTCTTGGGTCTTTGAGTGTTAACAATTGTAGCATTCAAAGATTCTTTTGTTTCAAAAACTTTTTGTTTTGAATCATCATTCCTTTGAACATTCAAAACTTCTTTTCGGTTCTCAATGGGTTTCTCTAAAACTTCCGTTTTAGGAATCTCTTTTGTTTGAACCGTGGAAGTTGAACTTGAGGCACCTGAACCCAAGAATGTTCTGAATGTTTTAGAATCCTAATTTGAGGTTTTTTTAACCTCCTCGTGTTTCTTAGTATCGTTCTTTGATGGACCTTTCTTGATTACCTTGTCTGATTTAACAGACGAAGGTCCAACTTATGAAGAAACAGCAGGTTTTGGGTAAACCTTTTGCTTCTCATTTGCCGTGTTCACCATAGGCCTCTTCAATCTCTTCTCCAAAGAAATTCGATTACGATTGTCATAGACAATCGGTTGGTTTCCTCGTTGTGCATAAAATTGATTTTGAGAATAAAATTATCTTTGAGGATAAGACTATCTTTGAGGATAACCAACATACGAATTCCTCTATTTTTGTCTGCACTCAACCTCATGCCTCTTGTGTCTCACATATGGGCAGTGAGCAAGTAAATGCCCTCTCTCCCCACACTTGAAACAAGCACGGTAGTCTTCAAATGAGTAATTGTCATGATGATTAGAGAATGAGTTTACCGGGTATTGATCATTAATACACTTTCGCCTTAAACTCTCAGGAGCGGACTCCATTAAGTAATTCGGTTCAACAAATCCCTTAACACTCATTGGTACAAATGTGATTTTCGAAGGAATATCAACATTCTTCCTAGGTTCCTCATCCTCTGTATCGGAATTATCAGTTACAACAACTACTCCATCATCATTCAATCCCAAAATCGGTCTTACATCAGAATTCGGATCTCCAACACTAGAAGTGTTTGAACTCTCCGGTGTTACATCATCAAGATTGTCATTTTCAAATAACACCGGGGATAGAACAGATTTGTAGTTAGCACTGGATTGAATGTTTTCTTTGATTGGTTCCTCAACAATATCATCTAAAACATAGGCCACATTGATGTAACTCTCAAACTTTTTGTTTACTTTTTCAAAAAAAACATTTGATTTTTGCCATTTCAAGTTTGGATTTTTCAATTTCATTTATATAGTTGTTAATGGCAATCTGTTTAAGTGAAAGTGTTTTTGTTTATTCTGAAACATCTTTCTTATAGCTATCTAATGTTTTGTTTAAAGCTCTCTCACATTTTCGATAAGACTCGATGACGGTTTTAGCACTATCAAGTTCATACTTTAAGTGCTTAATCTCATCTTCAAGCCTATCACATTTACCACAATATTTATCTGTTGAAGATGAGTTAGAACTTACTGGCTTTGGAGCATCTGTCATTGCCATTAAAGGGAAATGAGCTGCCTTTCTCATGAAAAACTTGGAGTAATCAACTTTCGTGAAAAGCATCATCCACCATGCAAGACTTCTTTGTCATCAGAAAGTCTGCTTCAGCAAGAAGTTGCTCAATATCATCATCAAGTGAATTCACACTTGCTTTAGAATCCTATTCGCTTTCAATATCAGAATAGATAGACCCTTGATCTTCAGAGACATCAGCAACATAATCAATAACAGTTTCTGAAACTGCTTCTTCGATAACTGGTTCCTCAACCTTCTCAAGAACAACTTCTGCAACCACCTCTTCAACAATCTCTTCAATCACCACCTTCTGAGAAACTTTCTTCTTTTACAAATCCTCAACTATGACAGACTCCTCACTCGCCACTTCTTGTGCAAAACATGTGACATTCCCACTAGTGACCTCTTCAACATCCAAGTGCATGTTGTTCCAATCAAACCCTTCATCCTGTTGGATCACCAAGGCTTGGTTCCCATTTTGCTTTTGAGTGTTTGATGTATTCATGGGCACAATTGTTCTCTCATGGTTTGGTGTTGTTTGAGTTTGGTTAGGTGTGGATGTTTGTCTTTGTGTGGTATTATGAGAGGTATTTTGTCGATTTTGGTAATTCTTTTGATTTTGATAGTTGTTGTTGTTGTTGTTTTGGCATTGGAAGGTAACTTGGTTTTGTGATTGACGGTTTTGGTAGTTTGAGTTTAAAGGATTTCAGTTGCCTTGTTTTTTAGGTTGTGTACACTCTCGAGCAAAATGTCCTTTGGTTCCACAGTTAAAGCAAGTCACTTTCGCCTTGTTGAAACCATAAGTAGTATTTGGCAATGTCGCAAGATTAGTTCTACCAGTTTTCTCTATGAACTCTGTCGCCCTTCTCATAACGCTGGAAAATGCCCATTGAATGTCAATCAATTCCATTTCTTCCTTGTCAATTTGGGCATAATCTTCATTTGTCAGATTATTGTTTCCAATCTGACTAGCAACAAGTCCGTTATATAAAGCAACCATTGCTGAAACCAAAGCAATATGTTGTTGGACTACTTCAACCGTCACATTGTTCATGCTATAAGTTTCTAACACGATCGGACTTGAGCTTGATGAGGCTTGGTTCATAACCGGTGTAACTTGTAGTTGTTGTTGCGTCATGTTCACCGATGATGTTCCATAGTATCTTGAAGCATGCAATGGAGGCTGTGTTGGTGTGTAAGATGGTCCAGATGACACACCATAATAGGTTGCTACACTAGTTGGTTCAACTTTTGAAACAAAAGTTGTCTGTTGTGCAACACTCACACCTCCAGTTGGAATAGCAGAAGACGATGAGCTAGCATAATAAATCTCAGGTTTCTGTGGAATCTGTGCTCCCTTTGCTTTCCTTCTTTCCTCCATTTCCTTATTCTCCAATTTCTGAATAAACTTATTAATCGTCCAATAAGGAAAAGAATCCTTCTCTCTCAAAACCCCAACATGTTGTCCCCAATATGGAGGCAATGAATCAGCAAACTTCTCAACAACCTCGTTCATGGGATAGACAATTTCATAATTTGACAATTCAAATAGTAAATGAAAGAATCTTGGTGTAAGTTCTTTCAATGTCTCGTTTTCCACATAGCTAAAGTTTTTGAACTCCTTCTTTAGCTCTTCTACGCGAATTCTTCTAGTCTTCTCATTCCCATCGTGCCTACTCTTCAAAGCTTCCCAAAGCTACTTCGAAGTAGCACATGGTCCAAACTGATGCAACAAATCAGTAGTCAATGCCTAAGATAACTGCGAGTATGCTTTCTTTCCAGTTGCATACTTCATTTTCTCATCATCCTTTAGGTCATTAAGTGCAATGGGTGTGTTCGAGTTTTCAATTATTGGTGCTCTATAACCCGTCTTGATCATCTGCCATTCTTCCCCACCATCTAAACCCATACCTTCAAGATGAATTATGAACCTTTTCTGTCATGAATGATATTCACTCATATCTAACATCTTTGGTGGTTTGTTTCCATTCCCAGTAGACAAATCATTAACCAAAGTTGTTATGGAATTGGTGGTTTGGCTTTGAACTGCTGCTGCTGCAACTCCCCAATAATCTGAAATTAGTTGTGGAGGAGGTCTAACAGCGGGTTGTGATGAACTCGATACAACCCAGTATGTTGGCAGGTTGTTGTTGTGGCATGTGCATTCAATGTATAAGGAAGTTCAAATGAGGAAGTCAAGGGAAAAGAATGATTTTAGAAAAAATAGATCTTTACTAGCTTGGAAAGATGCGAGGGCCTCAACCACCCTATCGTTGTTCATAAAAACTCAATCTTATCTAAGTTAACAAGGGAAAAGAAAAGAAAATACAGGTAAGAAAAAGGTAGGAGCCAATCGTCTCCTCCTCTAGTCCTATGTAAGCCAGTTTAGTGGTAAGCTGTACCACTCGTTCCTTCAATCGTGGCTATCAGCCATTAGTAGGTTTCGTCTTCCCTTGAGATGTTGCACTACGTTGCAGGCTTTACATAACTCCCCAAGATTGTGTGTAACAAGCCCCGATCCACTGAATTCCCATGAATCTACCATGTACTTATAAGAAACAGGGATATGCAGTTATACGTTCGCCCGCTCTCACTAGGTGTAAGGTACTAGAGTAAGAAATGAATTCTATATGTGTAACCCAGTCCCGTCTGAGTTTCGAATGAAGGTAAGAAAGATCAAGTAACAAGGAACAGAAACTAATTGTCTCCTTGCTTAGTGAAAAGAATAAGTCTCAGTATTTGAATTTCTTCAATTTGATTTGGTTAAATGGTACCACGTCATGCGCATCGTGCGGCTTTCCTGTGCCCACAACGCTCGCAAGGGCTTTCTCCCCTGTACAATTGTTGTTTCCTCATCCATGAGGTTTGTTAGGATACTACTCCCAGTAATGCGCCACTGGTGTAATCCTGGGTTCCCACCATTGACGTGTTCAGAATTAGGTCTAGAACTAGAAGATAACATGTCTCTCGAAATCATATGTTGTAGATATATGTAGCTAAAAGCTAGTTGTGCACTTAAGTTGTGAGTGTACTTATGCTATGATGATTATAGACTAGACTCAACATGCAGTCCTAGTTCACTATAACCAATGGCTCTGATACCAATCTGTCATACCCTCAAATTTCCACTGCGGGGTTTATACCGCGAGGCGCATGACAAACCAGGATCCCATAGCCATAAGTCACATGAACGAACTCTAAATGCCCAAACCATTTAGTTCGTTTTCAAAAACCAAGTTTAGTTAAGCTGCGGAAGCGTAGACCAAATTTAAACCTTTTTAAAAACCATGCGGAAAACAACGCGCCCAAATTAAAACCATATGAGAGAAAAGGTAAAAGCATAATATGTAATTTATGTGTATGCCCAGGACCCCAAATGCAGTGAAGTGTACAGTGCTTTCTAATCCTGGCACCGGAAGCTAACTACCTGCAAAAGCATGTAAATCGTGTGTCAACATAAAGCTGGTGAGTTCACAAAGTAAAGTAATTGAGTATGTAAATGCGTTGGTTTCCAAAACCACGTAATCAAGTAAATTGAGTTGGTTCCTAGAACCGTGTAACCACTAGTTCGTCGCATGTCAAGGGTAGCTAGCCCATTCATGATAACTAACACCGAATATACCGAACTGCTATGTACGTGTAGCCACAAATGTGAGCCGCATGCCTGACATCATTGTCTATCCACAATGATAAAGTTCGTTAAGTTATAGTTCACGCCCGCGCTCCCCGAGCCGGTGTGAGGTTTGTAAGACCTAATAGCGCTATCAACTAATAACCCGCTTGCCAATCCCGGCAACTCATTCGGTACGTGAGGACTTACAGATGATAGAGTTGGTTTAGTTCATCAAGGACACAGTTTGCGAACTAGCAAAGTAAACGACCCACACAAGGATCCATCAAAGTAAACGACCCACGCAAGGATCCATAGCATCCCAACCAGGGATATGTAAGTAGTCCCAAACCGGACTAGAAAATGTTAAGTAAGTTGTCTCAACCCGAGACGCATGCTTTTGAGAAAAGAGTAGTGAAACTCACCTTAGAATGCAAGCAAATAAATCCATCTCCAAAGTAGGGTGTGCTACCGACTCCCTAGTACATGTGTCACTAAGTGAGTATATGTGTAATACCATTACACCATATAATCCGTTTGTCCAAGACGTTTAAATGTTCAAAAGCGTGTAAGTGACACCTAGTGATTCTACATGCATAAGTAAATCCTACGGACCCGTTGGTGAATATGTTGGTTACCATTAAATTTAAACTTCATATGCATCTCATATAAGTGCCCATTCAAATATATATCAAACACATACCACATAGGACTCCAGTTAGTTACACAAACACAAAATACACAATCTGAGTTTTTAGGACAGATTGTACGTCACCAAAACTAATTTATTTAAAATACTAAATCAGTGAGTTAAACTCCCAAATTTTTACTGAATATTATTTGGGATTCATTTGATAACCCATATTTTTGTTTTGTCTCAAAACGAAACACAAAAATCATGAAAAATCGTACATCACAGATATGTCCAAAAAGTTTCTACAGCAGGTCAGGTTAGTAGAAAACATCCCTAAAATCGTGTATTCATCCAAACGGGATGAATCCACTTCGAAAAGCCAAGTTATTCCAATGTTAACCTACTGTCCAAATTTCATAGCTTAATTCCTTGTAAAACTCGAGTTATGATTGTTTAAAGTTGACTCAGTTTGTTAATCCGAAAATCTGACATGACCTTTAATCAAAGAAAATTTCAAAAACATATCAAACGACATCCAAATCAGATGATTTTGCCCATTTTAAAAGGCTAAGACTATGTACAATCCATTCATACAAAGAAAGCATCAAAACAATCAATTTAACATCAAGATACAGCCCCTACAAAACACCCTAACGAATCTGCCAGAAACTGAAACTTGCTCCCCAAGTTATTCACAAACCCTAATAATGCATAAAAACCTCTAAGACATGCATAACTCATATTATTCTGATTAAACACCTATATTATCATACAAAAACCCTAATTATGATTACTAACAACAACCATCATCATCAAATCACAATGAACATTCAAGAACACCCACATAACCCTATATGCGATTGTTATACATGCAATCTCTAGGGTTTTTAAAACTTTTCAAGTATTGTAAATCATCAAGAAACATGTAAAATGTATACCTTGCAATGCTAAACTCCTCAAGGCCGAGAGATTGCACCCAAATCAACTTGAATTAGTGAAAAAGAGGTGTTGTTTGATTGAATATTGAGAGAGGGGTTGGGGTGGGAGTTCACGGCGCATAAGGGGGGTGGGTTAGGTTTTTTTTTTTTGTCTCCTAATTATAAAGGGGCTTGGCTTGTTGCCCAAGCAATTGGGTATTAGTGTAACACCCCAACCGATGGCGGAAACATCGGGATGTCACGTATGAATGATTGTTCAGTAGCTCATGGTAGTACACAAGTTTAAATAATCCTTTATTTCATTACAATATTGAATTACATTAAAGTCTACATCAAATAATCAAGCAAAGCTTCAAATATCTCCTCATGCAAACTCTAGACTTCAAGCATCAGTATTTCCTGTTGAGTTTGGAAAAAATGGGGGGGTCAACTAGAAGTTGGTGAGAATACATAAGCCATGTCAAGCAATTTAGCTTAAGAATAAAAGTTTAGCAATTCATATGTCTATCGTAAGTTTAAGTCTACATGAATAAACATGATATGTTGAATCGACATAATCAAACCTCCGACTAGTTTAGGTCCATCCCGTCATCCACGGTTCACCTTAATATGTTGGAACGATAATAATCACCCACGCTACCTATGTAGGAGGTACACGTATCCGGGTGGGATTGTCAATCCAATAAATCTATTATTGAGTATCGCCGGCTTGGCCATAGCTAATGATTATGTAATGTTGAAACTCGTTGAAACTCGTGGAAACTGTTGTTGTTGTCTAATTCATGAGGCATTAAAGTTTACAACTAGACATGCATGTAGAATTGCTTAAGTATAATGTTGCAAGTATAAAGAATTGCATAAACATGGTTACGTAAACTCACCTTAGCAAAGTATTAAGTCTCGAGAAATAGAATATGTGTAGCCCCAAAGTTGCCAATTACAAGAGCTTATAATCAAAGCTTCAATTGTAGAAGTAATAGACTATAGAAGAAAGGTATGAGGGAAAGTTTAATCGGATTGAAACAATCGATTTAGAGGTGCAAAGTATAATGGGTCATAGGTGGGTTTTTATACTAGTTTTGGATTCAATTAGCCATTAAAATTGGTCAACACCATAAAGTAAGGTTTTATGATGAATTGACTATTTGACTAAGACTTTGACTGTTTGACTAAGACTTTAACTATTTGACTCAAGGCTTTATTTAAAAAAAAAAATCTTGTATGTGAAAAAAAAAAGAATTTAGAATCATATTATTATTATTATTATTATTATTTATATACATTTATGTATGTATATAAGTTGTAAGTTAGGATAAATAAAGACTTAGGCACTATAAGGGCTTTTTATGTATTAAAATTTTGGAAAAAATTTTGCGATGTTACAATTAGGGCCCCTTATAGTCCATTAACCGAACCCGTTAGTCATGTTCTAGTCCAATACCGGGCCCGATGATATTAATCACCCTAAATTTCATAAAAACTATTCTTTTTATTATCTCATAGCATATCAATCGTAAGGTGCACGTAATTTGCATGGTTTACATATTAACTTTCAGTTAAGCGGTAATTCACATAAACATGTAATCCACATAAACATGTATCTTCACGATCATCATAATTCAATTGTACACATTATTATATATGCCAGACAAATCACCAACGTTTGGGATATAGGACTCGTGTGTGCATTGTGATGATAACTTTACTTATTATAATGCAACATATGTTATTATCACATAACATATGTTATTACCCTATAACATATATGAAGACCTTCCTAACTAACCCTAGTCAAGTGTTTAGTCACGTATGCACATGCAAGTTAACTAGAGTTCAGTTAAAGTAAGAACCTGAAAATGCGGGGTGTCACATCATCCCCAAGTTGAAAAGAATTTCATCCCGAAATTCAGCAAGTAAACAATAAAGCCAGCTAGAATAGTGTGTGCTTGGTTCCCGGATGTCACATCATCCCCAAGTTAAAAGGAATTTCACCCCGAAATTCACTTTGAAAGAGCTGCTTTATGTTTAGCATTCGATCTATGTTCAGGTTTAGGTTCAGAAAAGATGTGTGGGCATTTAAGCCGCATTTGATCCATGTGTTCCCACGTGTATTCCGGTCCTAGACGGGAATTCCATCGCACCTTAACAATCGGTATGATGCTCTGTCTGAGTTTCTTGACGCCCCGCTCAAGAATCTCCCCTGGTTCTTCGTAATCTCATGGTATGAAAAATATAAGTTCGTATTTTACTAACCCGTAAAAAAAGGGTTCGGATAGTTTTATTAATGCAGGGAATGTAACACAACATGTTAGTTGATTTTATGGTACGCATATGCGAGAATATGCACTAGAAGTCTGACATGAAGATCATACATCATTGCTTAGCTTAAAGAATCATATATCAAGAAGATCAAGTGACAATTCATTGACTACCAAAACTTTGAGCAACTTTCATAGAAGATTGTACCGTCGAAAGATACATATTAAAATGAGGGGAGTATTAGACATGTTGCACACTTTTTCCTTTCACTAAGTTTTATCCCATTGGGTTTTCTTAGTAAGGTTTTTTTCGAGGCAACACACCTGATCCACAAGTATCGGGGGAGAAAATATGCGCTGCACTCTTTTTCCCTTAGCTATGGTTTTATCTCGTTGGGTTTTCAAGAAATGTTTTTAATGAGGCAGCATCACCAAGAGTACACTACATTATTTTCTTTTTCATTTAGATTGTCAAGGGGGAGTGTTAAAAACAAGTTATGATGAAGACTATCCACATTCTAACCCTTGTCTCTTCTTCCTTTCTCTTCATTTATTTTCATTAATGTAAGAGCCCTATATATAGAGGCTTTCATTTATTCAACTTAATATATCAATTAAAAGAGTCATCTATTCTCTATCCTATCTTTCTCTCTTTGTTCTTATACTTCATACTTCATGTATAGGTTGCTAGTAAGCCGTTGTTTTACAATATTGTTAATATTATAATAGATTGTCTAGTTGATTTTAATTGAAGTTAAGTAATTAAAGGAAAAAAAGGTGCAAATATGCTTTGTAGGAAAGGGAATGCTTTATACAAATGGAAAAATAAAAATTGTCTTTATGCATCTACCACACTTACACTTTAGCCATGAGGTATGGTGATGGTCTAATCACCATCACCACCTTCGAAGTTGTCGCCACCTTCCTCCATCCACCACCACCACTCTGTTTGCTTTTAAATGCAACTCTATAAATCATTCTACAAAGTACTAAAAATTTCTATTATCCAACATAAATATAATACCTATATTGTAATTTAATACATGTTCAAACTCAAAATAACAATCTAATATAAAGTGTCGCTAATTATAATGATTAAAAGTAACAAAAACCATCCATACATCTCTATGATCTTAAAGTACTCCAATAGGTAGCTTTTCTGACTTATGCCACTGTAATGAGATGCTACTAAGCTGGTAAGCTAAGAAGTTGGCATTCATAGCTTGTTATCTTCTCTGTTTCTTGATTATGTTAAAACGGGGGATTAAGTATCCACGTTATAACAATACATTCTTACCCCTTTTAAACATTACAATAAACTAGAGATTATAGCTGAACTAACTATTGTTAGTTCGTTTATTACAAAGATACTCATGAGCAAGTATACAATTACATTTTAGTTGCCCTATTATTAGGACGATAAAGTTATGTATGGGAAAACATGTGTTTCTTTGATGGGTTTTTGTTTTTCTTCGATCGGTTTGTTCATGCCAACAGTGACAAATGTATTGAAACTTTCTCATAGTATTTGCCTCATTTTCTATCTAATTTATCCATTTCAATTTTTAATTATTTTAAAATGTTTACACAAAATTTGGCTCATGCAAAAATATGCTGACGAAAAGTGATGGGAAGAAGAAAAATAACAAGGGTGAAGTGTGAGCTATTTGGCTTTTTGTTATCTATTTTTGTCATGTGTACAAACCCATGGTTAATTTATTTTTATATTTAATCTACGGGTATGGTAGCCATTAAAAAATTGACAACAAAATTAATATTCATCAACTCTTAAAAATCATATGTGTTACACTTAAGTAAACAATGAAACCACACATTTAATTTAACAAAGTTATGGAGCAAATTTGCAATATGACATATCACATCGACCATTCTAGTAATTATACTTTTTTTAGTTGTGTGAATCCATTTTACTTATCGTTTACCTTTCATTATATTAGTATTGTTTCTTGTATTTTTCTAACAGAGATTAAACAAAGTAAAATTTTCTTATTATTAAAAACAAAACAACATAGTCCTTACAAACATTTCTTATCCACGTTAATAACATCGACACCAATGCCATGGTCGCTCACAAGTTGGAATTGTACCAGGTGGGCAGAATCCGACACAGTCTTTTACACTTTGGCAGTCGTGCCCTATGTAAGAAATTTTATTTGTGTCTTCGATCAGATTTTCGTCACCGATAATAGTTGGATCTGATTTCAAAGCGTTAGCATCTCGTACTGCAGTAACAAACACAAAACCATTAATACTCAGCACCAACATGGCTAAAACGGCAACCTGAAATGAAGAATTCACCATTTCTTGTTATTGTGGTCTTGTGTTGTTGTGAGCTTCATAATGCCCTCTAGAAAGTATTTATAGTCATGACATTAGATTATAGATTCAAAACACATATTTATTAAGATTACAAAAGTGCTTTTCGTATTATCATATTTATTTCATTTCATTCTATGGTATCGTATCGTATCGTATCGTATCGTATCGTATCGTATCCCATCGCATCATATCGCATCGTATCGTATCGTATCCTATCCTATCCTATCCTATCCTATCCTATCCTATCCTATCTTATCATTTCATACCATACCATACCATACCATACCATACCATACCATACCATACCATACCATACCATGTCATGTCATGTCATCTCATATCATATCATAAATTGAGGGTCGCATAAATTGAGTTGTGTGGAGATGTTAGTCGGCATGACGTTTACGCTTGCACCAAGATCGGTAAAAGTGAAAGCTGCAGCTATGTTACCTATGGAGCAAGGTAAGGATAATTATTAGGAGCTAGGACTTTGACAGAAAACTCAGAATACATGCGTTCACTCCTCCAGATTGCACGTGTTCATTATTAGGAGCTAGGACTTTGACGAGATTATCAAGACAGTTCAGGCTATCTTAACCATAATAATTCAAAATAAATCCAATTTTCATCATTTTTGCACCAAATTTTCACATGAATTATTTTTATAAATTTAGATCAGAAATATAATTTTATTTTCTGAAAGTTGTGAAATTTAAGATTTTGGAATATTATTACCATGTTTAGATTAATATGTTATAGTTTATTATGTTAACTTTATTTATAAAAAATAATTTTATAAAAATTATATTCACACTATATTATTTTAGTACAACAACCCTTGACCAAAATTTTACCAAAATTTATTTTATTAATTTATTTTATAAAATTTTCCCTTTATTATTTAATTAACAACCATTTCAATTAATTAATTAACGATCATCAATCCCCAATTAGAAACCATAGAATGCATATAGACTAGAAAACGTAGACTCTTAAGCTTCCCAACACTTATTTTATTGCCTTGAACTTATGGTAATATATGGGAACGTTTGTGCCACATTTAAACTATTTCAAAGGATTCAACACTTGTGCTAAGGTGAGTTTACATAGCCCCCTTTTTACTGTTTTACATTTTTGGGGTGAAACATGTTTAAACATTTTTTATTCAATTGCAATTACCCATTCTCATTATGTTGAAACTTGTTGACTCATTTTGACTTGTAACAAAAAGACACAGTACAATCATTAACATTGATCACGCCGCCTGTTTAGATTATAGCGCTATAGGTCTGACAAACCCGTCCCCCTCGCATAAATTCACCGATGATAAAAAATAGTTACCCTTTTACTAACTTGCGAGTTAGGTCTCAGTCGACACAAGGTTTGATTGTACAAAAGACGCATTGTTACATGTCGGACTCATACTCTTAGATTATTCATTGTTATATCTCAATTCTGATTGCTATACAAAACGTTGTTTTCTATTACATGCAAAAACCTACGTATTCTCACCAACTATGTGACGACCCGGAAAATTTTTCTTCTTATTTGTTTTTCCTCCTCGACTTCGGGAAATTTTCGGGACGAAAATTCTTTCAACAGGGGGATGATGTGACACCCGGCAACTTCCGGTAACTAACTTTTGAAAACTTAGTAAGTCTACCTTAGCGAGTCACGCATACGTTACACATAACAAGGTCGGTCGAGTCGAGTCGCACATCATTAGGGTTTTAACATACGCAAGTCTCGGGTCCCGGGAATTGGTGATCGGGTGGGAACGTGTTATTTATCATGCATTATATGTTGGTAATCATTATGTGACTTGTCGGTATGTGAAAACGTGATTACATATGTTAAAATAGGGTTTAACGCGCCAAAAACACAAATGCTTGGACTAGGGGCGATTAGGCTTGTGTGGGATAGCCTAATCGCCACATGTAAGGGCGAGTAGGTGATATTAAGGGCGATTAGGGGGCTACTCGCCTGATGGTTCAGGCGAATAGCAGCCCTACTCGCCTATACTGCTGCGTACTCGCCTGAATTGCCCCGAACGACTAGAAACGCCTATAAATACCACCCTTGACCTCTAAAACACCATTTATTCAACCCTAGCCGTTCCATAACCTATCTCAACCCACAAACACCCTCTGGAACCTATTTTTACATCAAAACAACCATTTCCAAGCTTATTCCATCATTTCCTCTTGAATACAAGGTGTGTTCTTCAAACCCAAACCTTTAAATGATTATGTTTTACTCCCTAAAAGTCCAGACCTGACTTATAAATGTTTTTGGTCTTTGAAAATCCATTTAAAACCGTTTTTAAACAAACCCACACCTTTACATGTGTTGTATGCGTTATATGTGATTAAAGATAGAATTTTTAGGATTGAATCATGATTGTTTTTGTGTTATTATGATGTTTATGGCTATTACAAGTTAGTATGATGATGTCCTAGGAGTTTGAATGGTTTTGGGTGTGTATTGTTGATACTTGATGTTTTGACCCATTTGAAGGATTTTGGATGATTAAGGATGATATGAGGTGTGTTGTTGATTGTATGATGTTAGGGTTTGCTCTAGGATGATGCTAGAACAGTAGGATGCTATCGGATAACGTGGTTATGTGATTTAATCTGAATAATTGCTATTTAGGGCAAGTTCTTGCATGTTGATGTGATGTTTACATGCTAAGTTGCTATTTTGGGAAAACGCTCGCATTCGGAACTGTTAGAACGATGAAAATTTAGGGGTTTTGCTTGAAATATGTTTGTTTATGTGTTAGGATGATTATTGGATGTTCCTACATGTTTCGGATCTGATTTGGAGTGTTCGGCGCGCGAAATTGCACTACAGAACAGTATAGGCGAGTAGGAACCTACTCGCATGAGGCTTTAGGCGAGTAGGCCCCTAATTGCCTGATGTTCAGGCGAGTACAAGCCCTATTCGCCTATATATAGGCGAGTAGAGGCCTATTCCCCTCAACTACTAGCAATTACAATCCTAATTGCCTATACTACTAGCAATTACAATCCTAATTGCCTATACTACTAGCAATTACAATCCTAATTGCCTATACTACTAGCAATTACAATCCTAAATGCTAGTTTGATTCCTAATCGCGTATAATGCTGCTGTATGTATATTTTAACATCCCGAAACATGATTTGACGCCTAGGAACATGATAGGAACCCCGGGATACACCCAATGACTTAGTGACACGTGTTCGAACCTGTTTATGCGTTAATTGGATATTATGCTAGACTAGGTAAACTGTTGTGCGTATTAAGTGTTTATTTGCATATGTGGCATGATGTCTTGTATTTATCTAACACGTGGAATGTCGGGTCACCAATGGGATGTCGAGTCTTGTCTTACGTAGTCTTGTTGTCGGTCAAACACGCTTTTCGGGCACATAATGGTCATGGACTGGACTTAGGGACTAATGAACCCGATGGGTTATTAGTCTAACTTGACACATATCTTATGATAGGTCGCCAATAGTTGGGGCTATCATATCTTACAGACGGTTTACTCATATCACGCATACGGTTTACTCTTAAACGGAATACGCAACCTAAGGTGAGTTCACGGCCCCACATTTTACTGTTTATGTTTTCGGGGGAGAAACATGCTTAAAACTCTTTTATGACTTATGACTTGTTAAGCTCTTATGGCTCATGACTCTTTATCACGTTATACTATGGCTCACTTATCGTACTATACGGTTCATCGAAAATCCCTTGAAACCACTAACATGGGTATATGGCGGGGAAATATGGATAGCGCTATTGGGAACTGACAAACCCCACTCGACGGTGGGACCGGCGAGTGCATATTGTCTCTAACAAAACAAGGTCTACCGGCGATGACGGTAGCCCATAGGAACTAAGGGTAACACACGGCTCAGTCAGTAATGGTTTCACCCGTATGAGTATCTCATTCTGCGCCGGGTTGGCGTTCTCATAAGCATAGTAGTAATTGTGATGGTAACGGTTTTCGAAGGAACACTTTAAACGTTTAATTAAAAACCTGTGAACTCACCAGCATTATATGTTGACTCTTTTAGCATGTTTTCTCAGGTCGCTAAGGTAGCAGCTGTCAGATAGGCGCACGAGGTCGCACTGGAGTCGTCTCGCGTCTAGGGTCTCATTCGCACGTTTTGGAATCATGAACTTTTGAACTTATGTTTACTTATGCATGACTTTTGTAAACTTTAAATGCTTCCGCACTGTTGAATGTTGGTTTTAAACTTATGCATGGTTCTTGTTTACGTATGTTTTTACATTTAGACGTCGTTTATTGTGACCGTTGACTTGGATCCTGGTGTGTCACACGCCTCGCGGTAGAACCCCGCAGGTGGAAATTTGAGGGTGTGACAGATTGGTATCAGAGCCAATGGTTATAGTGAACTAGGACTGCATGTAGAGTCTAGACTATAGCCGAGTCTCACACACTAGACGGTCACATACATTTGAGTCATGTCTTTTGGTAAACATACTAACCTTGTCGGGGTGTCGGTATCCTTACCACACAGTGTCACATTACCTATCTCATACTTGGTATTTCCTAGCTTTATTTATCCTCTTCTTCGGGTTTGCAGTCGAGGGAACATGTTTGTTGATCTTTTGAGTTGGTTGTATCTTTCTGAGATGTGGTTATCGGGTGACTTGAAGTTCTAGCTCGGAGCACGCCTAGGGGACCATGTAGAGCGATTTGTTATTTCGGGTGCACACGAAATCATAAATCGAAATGCATGAAAATCTTGGTGGACTCTGTGTTCGGACTAACGGTCATGCTGGAACCACATTCTGAGTTCGTTTGGTCACTTGTAGCTTGGTTTGTTTGCGGTACTGAGTGTCTCGTCTCATGTTTTGGCAGAACATGTCTGGTCGCGCTGGTGGACGTGCAGGTGGACGCCGTGGTGGCGGAGGTGGACGCCGTGGTGGGGGTAGAGGTGGTGGTAACATCACTATGACGCATGAGGAACTCAATGAGATGATGCAGCAACAGTTGGGCGTTGCACTAGCTGCTTTTCAGGCTGCCCAGCAGACTTTTATGGGTGCTACTGCTCCTCCGGTTCAGGCAGGTGTTGCCTATAAGCGGTTTAAGGATTGTCAGCCTCTCAGCTTCCAGGGTACAGAGGGGGCTGTGGAGTTGCTCAGGTGGTTGGAGAAGACAGAGTCGGTGTTTGCTTTATGTGAGACTCCAGCGGTGGATTGGGTGAAGTTTGCTTCGGGGACTTTTGTAGGAGCCGCCTTGACGTGGTGGAACTGCGTCACACAGACACTTGGTCTTGGGGAGGCCAACGCCATGCCTTGGGCGGATTTTGTGCGTAGGTTGAAGGATGAGTATTGCCCGCGTGAGGAGATTAAGAGGTTGGAACAGGAATATGGGAATCTTAAGATGGTCGGTTCTGAGGTTGAGGAGTACACGATCAGGCACAACGAGCTAGCAGTGATGTGTCCAGGTTTGTCTACACCGGAGTATAGGAGGATAGAGCAGTATCTTGCGGGTTTGGTGCCAGAGATTGCGGGATTGGTGTCTGCTAGGGATCCTACTACTATGTCAGAGGCTGTGCGGTCAGCTACTAAGATAACCAACTTGAAGATTTCTGAGGGTGTCTTGCCTCCTAGAGGCTCTTCTGTGAAGGCGCCGGCTGAGAACAAGAGGAAGTGGGAAAGCGTGGATAAGGGTTCATCGGGGGTTCAGCGACAACCGACGGCGAAGATGACTGAAGCTTCTGGGTCAGCATCGGACCAGAAACAGGGGGGCTATGCTGGGAAAAGCCCTAAGTGTGGACGTTGTGGGTTTCATCACTATGGTGCTTGTGAGAGTTTTCGCTGTGAGCGTTGTCAGAAACCGGGGCATCATGCCAAGGATTGCAGGGTCAACCTTTCCAGGACGACTCAGACTACTGCTATTACTACCCCTGCTCCACAGGGGAACCAGGGTTGCTTTCATTGTGGGGAAGCGGGGCACTTCAAGCGAAGCTGTCCCAAGTTGAATCAAGGGGGCACAGGGACTGCAGGGAAGGATGGGGACAAGGAAGGCGGTGGCCGGTTTACTCGTGCTCATGCTTATGTGATCGGTGCTAGAGAGAACCAGGTGGACCCAGACACTATTACCCGTACGTATTCTCTCTTATCTCTTGTTACGCTTTGGTTATACTTTTATCTGCATTGTTGTGCGTTCGTGTTTCGGGTGTTTCCATTTTGGTTTGGTCGCTGTTTCTCATTCTTTGGGTCGATGAGGGTCCTTTGGGGATGCTACTTGGACGGTACCGGTGGATTAGTTATACCGATCATAGTAGGCTCCAGTAGGCTTTCATCGGGGGTCTCTTGTCTCATACTCACATTTGGGGAAAGTGGTTTCCCGGTTATTACTGGCACGTTTGGTTTATGACCTTCACTTGTTGTATTTTGGGGAAACGTTACTTGGGCGCAGAGGTCGACACTCATTACTGTTGAAGCCGAAAGAATCTCGGGACGAGATTCCTTTCAACAGGGGGATGATGTGACGACCCGGAAAATTTTTCTTCTTATTTGTTTTTCCTCCTCGACTTCGGGAAATTTTCGGGACGAAAATTCTTTCAACAGGGGGATGATGTGACACCCGGCAACTTCCGGTAACTAACTTTTGAAAACTTAGTAAGTCTACCTTAGCGAGTCACGCATACGTTACACATAACAAGGTCGGTCGAGTCGAGTCGCACATCATTAGGGTTTTAACATACGCAAGTCTCGGGTCCCGGGAATTGGTGATCGGGTGGGAACGTGTTATTTATCATGCATTATATGTTGGTAATCATTATGTGATTTGTCGGTATGTGAAAACGTGATTACATATGTTAAAATAGGGTTTAACGCGCCAAAAACACAAATGCTTGGACTAGGGGCGATTAGGCTTGTGTGGGATAGCCTAATCGCCACATGTAAGGGCGAGTAGGGGATATTAAGGGCGATTAGGGGGCTACTCGCCTGATGGTTCAGGCGAATAGCAGCCCTACTCGCCTATACTGCTGCGTACTCGCCTGAATTGCCCCGAACGACTAGAAACGCCTATAAATACCACCCTTGACCTCTAAAACACCATTTATTCAACCCTAGCCGTTCCATAACCTATCTCAACCCACAAACACCCTCTGGAACCTATTTTTACATCAAAACAACCATTTCCAAGCTTATTCCATCATTTCCTCTTGAATACAAGGTGTGTTCTTCAAACCCAAACCTTTAAATGATTATGTTTTACTCCCTAAAAGTCCAGACCTGACTTATAAATGTTTTTGTCTTTGAAAATCCATTTAAAACCGTTTTTAAACAAACCCACACTATTACATGTGTTGTATGCGTTATATGTGATTAAAGATAGAATTTTTAGGATTGAATCATGATTGTTTTTGTGTTATTATGATGTTTATGGCTATTACAAGTTAGTATGATGATGTCCTAGGAGTTTGAATGGTTTTGGGTGTGTATTGTTGATACTTGATGTTTTGACCCATTTGAAGGATTTTGGATGATTAAGGATGATATGAGGTGTGTTGTTGATTGTATGATGTTAGGGTTTGCTCTAGGATGATGCTAGAACAGTAGGATGCTATCGGATAACGTGGTTATGTGATTTAATCTGAATAATTGCTATTTAGGGCAAGTTCTTGCATGTTGATGTGATGTTTACATGCTAAGTTGCTATTTTGGGAAAACGCTCGCATTCGGAACTGTTAGAACGATGAAAATTTAGGGGTTTTGCTTGAAATATGTTTGTTTATGTGTTAGGATGATTATTGGATGTTCCTACATGTTTCGGATCTGATTTGGAGTGTTCGGCGCGCGAAATTGCACTACAGAACAGTATAGGCGAGTAGGAACCTACTCGCATGAGGCTTTAGGCGAGTAGGCCCCTAATTGCCTGATGTTCAGGCGAGTACAAGCCCTATTCGCCTATATATAGGCGAGTAGAGGCCTATTCCCCTCAACTACTAGCAATTACAATCCTAATTGCCTATACTACTAGCAATTACAATCCTAATTGCCTATACTACTAGCAATTACAATCCTAAATGCCTATACTTAAGCAATTACAATCCTAAATGCTAGTTTGATTCCTAATCGCGTATAATGCTGCTGTATGTATATTTTAACATCCCGAAACATGATTTGACGCCTAGGAACATGATAGGAACCCCGGGATACACCCAATGACTTAGTGACACGTGTTCGAACCTGTTTATGCGTTAATCGGATATTATGCTAGACTAGGTAAACTGTTGTGCGTATTAAGTGTTTATTTGCATATGTGGCATGATGTCTTGTATTTATCTAACACGTGGAATGTCGGGTCACCAATGGGATGTCGAGTCTTGTCTTACGTAGTCTTGTTGTCGGTCAAACACGCTTTTCGGGCACATAATGGTCATGGACTGGACTTAGGGACTAATGAACCCGATGGGTTATTAGTCTAACTTGACACATATCTTATGATAGGTCGCCAATAGTTGGGGCTATCATATCTTACAGACGGTTTACTCATATCACGCATACGGTTTACTCTTAAACGGAATACGCAACCTAAGGTGAGTTCACGGCCCCACATTTTACTGTTTATGTTTTCGGGGGAGAAACATGCTTAAAACTCTTTTATGACTTATGACTTGTTAAGCTCTTATGGCTCATGACTCTTTATCACGTTATACTATGGCTCACTTATCGTACTATACGGTTCATCGAAAATCCCTTGAAACCACTAACATGGGTATATGGCGAGGAAATATGGATAGCGCTATTGGGAACTGACAAACCCCACTCGACGGTGGGACCGGCGAGTGCATATTGTCTCTAACAAAACAAGGTCTACCGGCGATGACGGTAGCCCATAGGAACTAAGGGTAGCACACGGCTCAGTCAGTAATGGTTTCACCCGTATGAGTATCTCATTCTGCGCCGGGTTGGCGTTCTCATAAGCATAGTAGTAATTGTGATGGTAACGGTTTTCGAAGGAACACTTTAAACGTTTAATTAAAAACCTGTGAACTCACCAGCATTATATGTTGACTCTTTTAGCATGTTTTCTCAGGTCGCTAAGGTAGCAGCTGTCAGATAGGCGCACGAGGTCGCACTGGAGTCGTCTCGCGTCTAGGGTCTCATTCGCACGTTTTGGAATCATGAACTTTTGAACTTATGTTTACTTATGCATGACTTTTGTAAACTTTAAATGCTTCCGCACTGTTGAATGTTGGTTTTAAACTTATGCATGGTTCTTGTTTACGTATGTTTTTACATTTAGACGTCGTTTATTGTGACCGTTGACTTGGATCCTGGTGTGTCACACGCCTCGCGGTAGAACCCCGCAGGTGGAAATTTGAGGGTGTGACAAACTATTTATAGTTAACCCCCATCTTTCCAACTTAAAATGTTTCAGGTTTTACATACTATTGGAAGTTGTACAAGTCTTGGAACACACAAGAGCTTTGGACCTAGTTATATTTACCAAGTTTATGTAATCAGTTTGTCCGTGTTACTATTTGTATAACAATTATAAATTAATAATAATATTCAACTTCCATTTAGTACCATGATTTGTTGAATAATCATAACTACGTGACACCTCGATGTTTCCGCCATTGGTTGGGGTGCTACAGATTGGTACCAGAGTCATGGTTATAGGGAATAAGGTTATTAGAAAAATAATCTAGTTTATAAACCTAGGATTTTAACCAGTACTTGCTCCTCTTTCTTGCAACTCTACTTGTTTCTATTCTCTATCTCCATCCTATTTCTTATCCCTACCTAAGCCCCTACAAGATATTTACTCTTCATCACCTGCTGTAATCCCGATATACCCTTAGATTAATTGGACAAATTCCTCAAGTAATTGTTTAAAAATAATTAATTATTTTATTTCCAAAAATAAAATTTAGTTTTAAAAATTTTATTAGTTTATTAGTTTAAAATAGTTTTTGTGGAATTTTGTAAAATTATTTAGTTATATTTTATGAATTTTTAAATTATTTGACTTCAAACTTGTATTAATTATTTTATATACTAAATAATTTTATTTTTAGAAAATAAAAATTGTAAAATAAACTACTGAGTTTAGGAACTATATATAATTTTAACAAAAAATTTTGGCTTTATTTGCTAACTAAAAAGCATTTTTAAAATTTTGTCTTATATATATATATATATATATGTATATATCTCATCCAATTAAGGAGTTACACCTTCCTTATTCCATCTCTCTGTTACCATTTAACGCCGTCACCGGCGACGACGATTACTTCACCTAAAAACAATCAAACCCTTTACCTTTTCCTCTTCTTCACTGTCATGTCCTCTCACCCAATCAAACCCTAACCTATTATACTCACCGGATCACACCAATTATATCAAACCCCTGTCTATTAATTCACCCACTTCCATCTTTTTTAGTCAATCAGTTCCGTTCAACGACACCGTTTTTTTCGACGTCCGACCGTCCAACGGTTCAGTTTCAAACTTCACCTCCCCTTCGCCCTGTCAACACCCGTTCGACCCCTTGTTTCAATCGCAATTCTCTTTCGACCACCCATTAGTTCCTTCGACCGTGTATAGTTTCAGTCACCTTTGTTTGCCCCTTCGACCCTTTATTTTGACCTTTCAAACCTGCCTTCCAAATTTAATAATAATAGTTTTAACTATGGCAAGGTTTATACCATTATTAATGTAGGTTATTAATAATAATAATAATAATAATAATAATAATAATAATAATAATAATAATAATAATAATAATAATAATAATAATAATAATAATAATAATAATAATAATAATAATGATGATGATGGTGTAGGTGTTTTGTAGTGGTGCCAGAGAGGGCGGGCAATTGCAAGTTGCTTCCCTCTCCTTTGGTTTTTCGGTGGGCTTGTTTGCGGTCTCCTACTCATCTTGAGACGGGGGTTCCTTGTTTTTGTTTTCTTGGGGGATATTTTTCGGCTTTATATGGGCCCGGCAAAGGGGAAGCGCATTGCCTAGAAAGGCACTGATGGAGGTGCTGCTGCCAGCTCCAACGGGGTGTTGTTGTGCCCCTTTAAGGAATTCCATGGTTGTAAAGATGGTAAGCCTGGTTCTGACGGTTACAACCGGCTGATCTCACACCTTCAGCAATTCCATTTCAAAGATGACGAGCGTAGGGATTTCTATAAGGGAGTGCTTTGCAGAGACTTTGATCTGTTTTCCAGGGTTGGGGAAACCTTGCGAACTTTTAGGTGTTGGTTATGCGGGAGATGTATGAGGACACACGCCTTTAGTAGAGGGTGCCACCATCCCGATGGTGTTTTCACATTCTCTGGGGGTTCTGGGTCAACTGGGGATTACATTGTGGGGATTTCGATGCCTAGGGACCCTGGAATGGAGCCTGAACAAAGAGAAACGGATGGAGTGGTGGCTGACGCCGCCCTCCTGGATCGGGTTTTCTCTCTCCCGGTTAGGACTGTTAAAAGCATTCCCCCTAGTTGTCGTATGGCTTTTGCGCATGCTCTAACCAGTGCCATTCGTAAGGTTGTGGCCTCTCCGGGTTCTGTTGAAAACTGGGTCAAGCTTTTGCTTTTCCCTCGTTGTACTCTCAAGGTTGTTACTCCGTCTTCTAGGCAGGAGAAAAGGTTTGGGAACCGTAAGTCTTTGCAATGTGACAGCATTCGACAGGCTTTATCTATGTGGAAAGAGGGTTCCGGTTTCGCAGATTTGGTTGCATTACTTTTTTCAGATGAAGGGGGAAGGGTCCTCCCGGCGAGGGCAACGTCAGCGGAGGGATCGGATGAGGTCAACCCCAACGTCACGCAGTGCCTTAGGAAGGTTAGTGATGGTCACTTCACTGCAGCGGTTAAAGTGTTGTGTTCCAATAGGATTGCCCCCCAGGGGAATCTATCATGCAAGCTCTTATTGACAAGCACCCCATTGTGCCGCCTCCCAATCTCCCCTCCCTACCCCTGACCCAGCCGGCCTTAACTGTGGAAGACGAGTGTGTTTATCGGTGTGTGAAATCGTTCCCGAAAGGGACATCCTGTGGGCGTGATGGCCTACGAGCTCAACACTTGATGGACGCCCTTGGTGGCGAAGGGACAGCTACGGCATCTGGGTTACTAGCTGCCATCTCTGAATTAGTTAATCTGTGGCTGGGGGGTTGTGCCCCACGGTGCTCGCAGAATATATTGCTTCGGCTCCCCTCACTCCGTTGCTTAAGCCTGACAATGGAATCCGCCCTATTGTCGTAGGGGCCATATGGAGGAGACTGGTTTCTAAGGTGGCCATGAAGAAAGTGGGGAAAGAAGTTATTAAATATTTAGGGGACTTTCAGTTTGGGGTTGGAATTCCAAATGGGGCGGAGGCTGTGCTTCATAGTGCTAACAGGTTTCTCGACTCGTTCCATGGTGATGGCTCGCTTGCTATGCTTACGGTTGATTTTTCTAACGCTTTCAACGCTATTGATCACACTGCTCTGTTACGGGAAGTTCACTGTCACTGCCCTTCCATCTTCCCATGGGTTCAGTTTCTATATGCTCAGCCAGCTAGGTTGTATGTGGGGAATGAGCGTATTGGGGCCTACGCTGAGGTTCAGCAAGGGGACCCTTTGGGGCCCTTGCTCTTTGCTCTAGCTTTACATCCCCTCGTGCTCAAGGTACAAGATAACTGCGACCTTCCCTTCCATGCTTGGTACTTAGATGACGGGACGATTATCGGGGATTCTGTTCAGGTGGCTAAAGCACTTGACATTATTAGCCTGGAGGGGCCATCTCTGGGGCTCCAGCTCAATATTGGAAAAACTGAGGTTTTCTGGCCGTCGTGTGATGGTAGGAAGATTCGGCCAGGTCTGTTTCCTAGTGAAATTGGCAGACCGGAGCGGGGGGTCAAACTGCTCGGTGGGGCAGTCAGCTGCGACGCCGGTTTCATAAGTGATCTATCTGCTAAAAGGGCGGCGCGGGCTGTTGACCTCATGGGGCTCCTCCCTAGATTGCGGGATCCCCAAAGCGAGCTTCTATTGCTTAGATCATGTTTGGGTGTGGCCAAGTTGCTCTTCGGTTTGCGTACCTGTCAGCCTCTCTTTGTGGAAAATGCTGTTTCCTGTTTCGACAAAGGCCTTCGGGAGGCCATAGAGGACATTGTTGTTTGTGGGGGGGCTTTTTTTGGGGACCTCCAGTGGCGGGTTGCGACTTTACCGCTTCGACTTGGTGGGTTAGGCCTCTCCTCAGCCCGGGATGTGGCTGCCTATGCTTTTGTGGCCTCCAGATCCCAGTCTTTGGGGCTGCAAGACCACATATTATGTAACAGTGGTGTTGCTCACGTTGACACAGATTATGCTGGCGCTATTGCCCTTTTACAACGATCCCTTCCTGACTTTGATATTGGCGGTTTCTTTAATAAGGACACCGCCCCCAAAAAGCCACAGAAAACTCTGGCGAATGCTCTTTATAACCGAATCGCACAAAGTTTGGAGGAGGATTTCCGTCTGTCCGTCCGACAGAAGGCCGTCTTAGAATGCCTACAAAAGCCTCACGCCCAGGACTTCCTTACTGTGTTACCTATTGAAGGCTTGGGGCAACGGATGTCGGCAGTAGAGTACAGGGCAATCCTTAAATACCGGTTGATGATATCTATTTTCCCCGATGATGAAAATTGTCCGGTCTGCCGCAAAGCATGCCTTGATAAGTATGGGGAACATGCGTTACATTGTAAGGAATTGACAGGGTTTAAATATCGGCACGATTTTGTCCGGGATGCTTTGGCAGACATTCTTAGAAGAGCGGGGATCTCCGCAAGAAAAGAGGCATCAGTTAATTTTCTCACAGACCCCGCGGAGGGGAGATCCACCTTGCGCCCAGCAGACGTCTTAGTTTTTGGTTGGGAAGGTGGGAAACATGCGTGTGTTGATCTTACCGGGGTGTCCCCCCTTGTTGGGCTTCGGGATAGTGAGTTTGTGGCCGGGCAAGCGGTCATGAGAGCTGAATCCAAGAAAGTGGAAAAGCATGCTAAAGCATGTGAGGATAATCAGCATGTTTTCGTTCCCTTGGCCTTCGACACGTTCGGTTCCTTGGCACCGGAGGCGGTGCCATTTTTGGCTCGGGTTCAACGAGTAGTTCACAACAACTTTTCCACCCCCCAAGGGCGGGGTTTTGTTTTTAGCAGATTGGGATTTTCTATTCAAAAAGGGGTGGCGGCGCAACTTGTTGCCCGCCTACCTACCATCCTTATGTAATTTACGCTTTTTTGTCAATGGAAAAATATTATTATTTAAAAAAGTATATGAAGAAAAACCATTTTATAGTGCAAACCATGAAAACCTATATAATGGTTTAGAATTAGCCACATCACTTAAAGAAATAATCATTTTATATTCAATTCAAGGGTTTTATAATAAACTCCCCACCATGTCACCTCACCTCACTCCTTTTTTTCTTCTCTGCACAAAAGCACAATCATGTCTCCTCACACTCTCCCATATACATTATCATCCTTCCCTCCCTTTCCAATTTTCATCAAGATTCTTTCTCACCCTAAAAATAGATTTCAATATCCAAACTGAACCATCGTTGATCATCATATCTCCTCCTCAAAGTGTTATTTGTAATAATTTCTCAGATCATGAAGTCCCACTTGATGCGTATCACCCTAAAATAGATTTCAATAACACTTCTGAACAATAAACGATCATCCTATCTCCTCCTAGAAGTATTATTCATAACAATTTTTCAGTTGATGAAGTTCCACCAGGTCTGTAACATGGTTCGATTCATGTATTTTCATTTTTTTTACATTTTTCATTGTAAGCATTATCAGTATGTGTATAAACTATGTTTATGAAGTGTTAATATGTTTTTCTGCATTTTGACAAAGTTTAATGATGGAGAACCTTCATCATTCGTCGTTGATCGTGCTCGAGGTGTTGATGTTGAAGGTTAAGTTTTTTCCTCCCTTTTTCGAGTTGTGTTTTTTATTAGGGGTATGTAATTGTGTTATGTTATTTGGCGTTGTTGTGCTACAGGGTATTTTTTTTATGAAAGGTAGTTATAAGGTCTTTTGTGTTTTGATATATGGATTTCCATTTAAAGTTAATGGTGAATGTATGGAAGGTAATTAAATTGTCTTTTGTGTTTTGGATATATGCACTCCATGTGTTTGATGAAATGCCTGACTGGGTTAACATGTGTTACTTCTGTTAATATGTTAGATGATGAGTTGGTCACATCGGTTAACATCTCATCTATTGTTTTGCAGTTGATAACGAAGACCCCCCTCCCCCCCACCGGTTATGTTAACATACAAAGTCCAATGTATCCGAGAAAAATATGTAGAAAAACTTTTGTATAACGTTTTCTTTTTGGTACTCAATGTATATAATTACTAGATTTATTTTGTTAAAGTGGTCAATAGTTTGTAATGATATTTTGCAATAACGCATGTTAATAGTTTATATGCTTTATTTCTCATTAAACTCATGAAGTGAAAACTATAGTGGTTAGAAAGACAAAAAAAAAAAAAGGCTGACAATAAATACAAGTTTAACATATTTTACCAAATAATACATGTTAAACTCTCATGCAACATTAACACATGTTACCTTTCCATGTAGTTCATTTGAATGCCCTAGGTAGGTTTATCTCTTGTTCAATAGTTTGTAATGATATTTTGTAATAACGTGTGTTAATAGTTTCTATGCTTTATTTCTTAGTATACTTATGAAGTGAAAACTATAGTGGTAAGCAAGACAAAAAAAGGCTAACAATAAATACAAGTTATTTTGTTAAAGTGGCTAATAGTTTGTAATAACGTGTGTTAATAGTTTGTATGCGTTATTTCTCAGTAAACTTATGAAGTGAAAACTATGGTGGGAAGCAAGAGAAAAAAATAGGCTGACAATAAATACAACTTTAATTTTTGTTACTAAATAACACATGTTAACCTATCACGCAACGTTAACACATGTTACCCTTCCATGCAGTTCATTTGAATGTCCTAGGTAGGTTTCTCTCTTGTTCAATAGTTTGTGATGATACTTTTTGTAATAACATGTGTTAATAGTTTGTGTGCTTTATTTCTCAGTAAACTTATGAAGTGAAAACTATAGGGTTAAGAAAGACAAAAAAAGGCTGACAATAAATACAAGTTATTTTGTTAAAGTCGCCAATAGTTTGTAATGATACTTTGTAATAACATGTGTAAATAGTTTGTATGCTTTATTTCTTAGTAAACTTATGAAGTGAAAACTATAGTGGTAAGCAAGCCAAAGAAGGCTAACAATAAATACACGTTATTTTGTTACAGTGGTCAATAGTTTTTAATGATACTTTGTAATAACTCGTGCTAATAATTTGTATGCTTTATTTCTCAGTAAACTTGTGAAGTTAAACTATAGTGGTAAGCCAGTAAAAAAAACAGGGCTGAGAATAAATAAAAGTTTTACATATGTTACAAAATAACACATGTTAACCTCTCATGCAACATTAACACATGTTACCCTTCTATGCAGGTCATTTGAATGTCATGGGTAGGTTTTTCTCTTATTCAATAGTTTGTAATGATACTTTGTAATAATGTGTGTTAATAGTTTGTATGCTTTATTACTTAGTAAACATATGAAGTGAAAACTATAGTGGTAAGCAAGAGAAAAAAAAAAGGCTAACAATAAGTACAAGTTTCACATATCTTACTAAATAACACATGTTAACCTCTCATGCAACATTAATACATATTACCCTTCCATACAGTTCATTTGAATGTCCTGGGTAGGTTTTTCTCTTGTTCAATAGTTTGTAATGATACTTTGTAATAACGTGTGTTAATAGATTGCATGCTTTACTTCTTAGTAAACTTCGGAAGTGAAAACTATAGTGGTAAGCAAGACAAAAAAAAAAAGCCTAACAATAAATGCAGTTCTTGTTGAAACATGTGACACGAAAAAAAAAACAACCTTTATTAGGTCCTTGTTGAAGCTTTTGAATATCGTATGTGACCTTTATTTAGCCCATTTCGAAGCTTTTAATGATTTATATTCATTAAAAAATAAAAAAAAAAGGCTGACAATAAATACAAGTTTAACATATGTTACCAAATAACACATGTTAACCTCTCATGCAACATTAACACTTGTTATATGTATATCACATATTATGGTCAACATGTCAGCAAAAAGTAAAAGTTTAATAGGTGGCAGGTAGATAATATGGGCCCAATTACCACAGTTCTAAAGTCTAGACAATATAATGTTTTATCAAACATCCTATACAAGTGACCATGCAACCCGTCGCACAAAAAACACCGTATCACCAGAATTGTAAACCCTACTTCTTTAGCACTGTTGATTCAACGTTGTCCTTCAAGAGTTTCACTAGCGATCGTTAGATATGTGCTATGAACATCTTTCTCAGCCTCCTCAACTCCGCCAGCTTCTTTTGCACCCTTTGTGTTGAAGCCGGCGTCGAAACGTTCCCCCTTGCCCATGAACTTTTCCATATGTCTCATCAAGAACACCCCACAGTCGTCAAGTTGTTACGTGTTGCCTAATCAATCTTCTCCCTTTGTATCCTTACCCCATTGATTATTCCAGCCTTCGGGTGCTTGACATCACGTAGATACTTCATTAGCATATCCTCCTGTTAAATAAATTAACACATGTTAGGAAGAAAGTAACACATGATAACCAGCAACTAACACTTGTTAATCAGAAAAATAGCCACATATGTTGAATAAAAATGCATTGTTATTAACCAACGTACAATCTTGTATGCGATGCCTTTCTGAAAGTCCTTGTCGCAGTCCACAATTGGAACCCCCGTACATGGGTAACATGTGTTACAATATTAACATATGTTAAAGACACATAGCAAGGTTGCAGAGGAAACTTAATCATACCTTTCTTTCCAGATGGTCCAGTCATATATGTACACGCTAACCTTTTGCCTATAACACATGTTATTATTATTAGACAAACAGTCTATCAAAATGGTCAATCTTAACAAAATGATAACACATGTTAAAGCTAAGTAGTGGTGATAAGGGAGATAGTTAAGCTTACCTTTATTCCCTGATGTTCCAGGCGTCTACGCTGAACGTTTGTTTGTAACCCAAGTTATTATAGGTAGTCAAAAATAGTAAACAATAGGCTGCACCCTGATATCCAAAACCATAAAAACCATAGCGCGTGCACCTCTCTCCTTGCTTGAGGATTTGAGTCTGGTTTTTTCCAATGCAATGGGCTTCTTGATTGTTAGGATACACAATTTGGGTCATAAAAACTTAATAAACTATTAACACATGTTAATATTGGTTACACACATAATCCATTATAAATAGGATGCACCCTAATATCCAAAAACATAAAAACCATAGCTCGTGTACATCTGTACTTGTTTGAGGATTTTAGTCTGGTGTTTTCCAATGCAATTGGCTTCCTGACTGTTAGCATACACAGTTCGGGTCACGACAACTTAATAAACTGTTAACACATTTTAATATTGGTTACACAGATAATTCATTATAAATAGGCTTCTTGACTGTTAGCATACACATTTCAAAAACCATTGGAAAACACCAGACTCAAATCCTTCTTAGCATACACATGTCAATTTAATAAACTGTTAACACGTTTTAATATTAGTTACACACATAATGCATTATCATAAAGACAAAATAACCTACTATACATATCCTAAACTTTATAGTCATGATAGATACCTGCCCCATGCTTAACTGACCGTCGGACTTTGAGGGAGGAATGGAAGGTAGGGTTTTGGTCACCTTCTAACATCTCGGGTGAATATCCTCATAATCAAACCAAAACCCACTTCAATTTTTTTTTTATATAAAAATAATAAAACTGAAAAAATGAAAAAAAATGAAAAAACCCAGATTAAAAACTGGGTTATCAAAAACCTACATGGTTACCCAATAAAAACCCAGATCAAGAACACATACATACCTTGTTAAATTGCAAATCATCACCGATATAAGGATGGAGATGAGAGAGGAGAGGGAGATGCGAGAGAAGATGGAGATGAGAGAGGAGATGCAGTTAGGAGGAGAAGGATATGAGATAGGAGTTGGGAGGATATGGGAGGAGGTGGAGATGAGAGAGGAAGAACGATGGTTTGTTGGTACCGACGGTTGTCTTCTTGTTTGTAGAACCGGAGGAATAGTGGTTTATGCTTTTGTTTGGGTAGAGAAAGGAGGAAGATCAAGGATGAGAGAATGAAATGAGAGAGATAGAGAAGATATGGGTTTTGTATTTTGGGTGGGATGAGAGAAAGAGAGAGAAGGAGATGACACTTAATGTGATGGAGAGAGAATGTTTAAAATAATATTATCTTTATTAACCAAGTTTACTATCATACCCTTGGATTGTACTATTTGTATTATAATATTATTATTTCAAACCCAAAAGTCTTCAATTTAATCTCATCCATTGATCACATGAAATGAATGGCTAGGATGGAGTTTTCATGGTTTCCACTCTAAGAGTGGGTTTTCATAATATCCATCCCCTATATATATATATATATATATATATATATATATATATATATATATATATATATATATATATATATAGGGCTTATGGAAAACCCAAAAAAAATAGGCTTATAGGACTCGAACCTAGGGTCTGTCCCGGGTCAAGATTTAACAAATACCACCAAACCAACTAGACTATCTGTTTGTTGGTTTATTTTGTTTCAAACTGTATTTATCCTGATGTACAAAGAGTCATCTTCCCCATTTCACAACCCTAAGAACCTTAGATTCCTAATCAGATTAAACCCGCAATTTTAACCCAATTAACAATAGGGTTGATTATTAAAAAAAGGACGAATAATATGCAGGAACAATAACATTAAACTCATACCGATTGAACATCTTCAAGTCGCCAGTCAACCGAAAAATTCAAGAATGCTTAATTATGCGAATTTTGGATGATTACTAAGAGTCTTTGTCAATGGAATGTCCAAAGGTTACACCTAAATGGCATGAAATTGTATTGTACATACACCTTCTCATGTGATGATCATAACCTCGAATAGAAGATCTCTTCCTTGTCCTCATTTCGGCCGAAACCTCACCATACATAAACAAATATCTTACAAGTGCGTACAAGACATGCACGGCAAAAACCAACATTCCCTACAAACACTGATAGCCAACCAACCACAAAATTACCACACCAACCACCAATCCAAAAAACATCTGTTGCCACTAAAAATGTTTAAACTCATGATCCCACCACAACTGCTATTATAAACTTACCAATTACTTCATAACCACAACAAACACCCACAAAAGACCTAAACCATCAACTCCAACCATTTTGTAAAAGAGAAAGAAAAGTACTTTACCTATCCAAAATGATAAAAATCACACTGATCCTAGCCCAGATCAATCATGTAAAGAGATTACAGCTTCCCCCATCTCATTGATTCCAGCTCAAGAATGTGTCTTTAGCGTACCAGAAGGGCTTTCTGAACTTGTTCTTGACTTAACAACAATAAAGCATGAGATAGAGTCTTTCTACTCAACAGATGATCCATTATCACTATCTTTCCCATCTCTTAAAGGTTTTACAAAGCATAAGAATGTTAATCAGTATTTAAATATGAAAGATCAACATGCTAAGATGCTTGCAAACCATAAAAGTGTTGGGAAAGATGATTGGGAATCTCAGATAATCTACCAAATTTGACTAAGCAAATTAAAAATATTAGAAGACTACGCACACGATCTGTCCAAGTCAATGTCTGAGAGGCCAGTTGATTCTGATATGGAAAACATTTTGAGAGAAGGATATGTTACTGAAATAATGAAGAGCAAATCTTACAATGCCAGGGAAAGTTAATTTGCTGGTTGGACTTCTAAGGCATTGCATTATGAACTTAACAGAATTAAAGATATGGCTAAAGACCCTAATCACAAAGCAACTCCACCTAACTGGAAGAAAGGTAAACAAACTGACCCTATAAGAGCTTTAAAGTTAAAAAGAATAAAACAAGAGTTGGTGGCCGCTAATTATGGAGATATGAAATTAGTTTCTAGATGGAAGGAATCATCATTGATGGATGCTTACAAAGAGCTTGACAAACGAAGGAAAATTGATCCAACTCTGCCGAGAAAGCCAAATTATACTGATGAAGACCAACCATCTCGACACACCCAAAAACAAAAAACAATGTTCTCAATAGATGATCTTATCACTGGTAGATTCAGGAAAATGATCGGGCAAAGTAATCAATAAAAATCAAGGTCAGATAAGGAAGAGCCTGATAACGACAGTATGCAACACAACAAAAACTTTTGAAAAATAAAGTCTGTTGAAACCTTTGCAGTTGTAAACCCCAACAGATGATAAACACTGACAATTAATATAACATTTGTTTAAATGCCATCTGTTATATTTCTGATGATACTTAGTAGCATCAGTTATATTAATAATGATATTGAATGGCATCTGTTATACCTACGATGATATTTAATAGCAGCTGTTATATTTGATAGTTATGAATTATGGTACAATAGACGTTGGATAATAGTAAATTCATACTAATAGATACCTAACAGATAATCTGTACTTAATGCTCAATATTTTAAGAAACAATTCATAGTTGTTTAGTGATAACTAATGCTTTCTAGATAGTATGCAAAATCAGCTTAATATTGTTTGATTCGAACCGATATACAACCGACTCTTGTTTAATAATTAAAAAAAAATTGTTGTCTACTAAATTGATGTTTAATAACACAACACATGTTACTCAAAAGCTGAAAACTTTTGGGTTTAGATCGCCTCTTTCGCGGTCCTTTGCATGTAGAGGATAGCTCACCACCATTTCGTATATCAGCATCTTCAAACCTACATGGTTACCCAACAAAAACCCAGATCAAGAATCAGCTGTAACAGACACAACATCCTCCAAACAATTTACAAAAAAAATAATGAACCGTTAAATAAGAACACAAACTCTACACACATCTTAATCAACTTGCACAAAAACATACTCACCTTTAACATCAGTTGAGTACCCCCCCTGTTCAGATTCTGATTGGTTAACAAATTTGAATTCGTAATCTACCTGACTTACCTAAAGAGTGCTCATACAAAACAAAAATACAAAACTTAACTGTTGAGGCAGGTTTAAAAGTCAACAGATACTAAACAATTCCTACAAATGAGTTTAATTTAATACCTCATCCACATTATAATATCCATTACTATTAATTGCAATCAACTCAAAAATTATGACTGGATCATCACATATTTTCATGACTGTGTAAACATGGGAGTCGTTTGTAAGATTTTTATTTAGAGACATATATTTTAAAAACCAACATCTTATCAACCAACCGAAACAATTCTTGAGGCAAACTTTCACTATCACCCAGCCTCGACTGCCTTTCTCTTATACGACTTGCAGATGATCCCACAATTCTCATAACATCTCTGTCAAACATCACAAAGGATACACTACCAGTCTCATCTTGAACCCTGACAATCACCTTGAACCTAAAACATATAGACTAAAAAGTTATCTGAAAACATATATACTAATCATTGAAAAGACTTATGTTATGTAATAAAACAAACTGTACATAATTAGATCTAATTACACTGTAGTGGCGGATGTACACTAACAATCACACTTGGAACAAAAGAAAGCAGAAGTAGGAAATTTCAGAGTTTCTTCAGTAACGTTTTCATGAAACTGTAAGAATTCTGATTTATTAACCACATTCCGCAAACATTTGCGACACGCATCATAAAACCAACCATAGCTTTCTTGGACAATTTTTATTTTCGCAACAACAACACAAGATATTTGTTGGAAAAAAAAACCTATATTACTTAAGGAAAAAAGGTGTAATAGGGCAAACAAATATTAATGACAATTAAAAAAAATATTAAAACCCTATCAATATCGGTATACTCGTCAACAAGTTTCTTTTCAGGACCAACAATGAAATCCATAAGCAATGGGTAAACAGAGTGGTCGGAAAGTAGTGTTTGAGGGAAAGTAGTGTTTGAGATGTAGAAGCAACTTCTTGTCCTTGCTTCAATATAAGATTAAAAATTGAAACAAAAAATTCTAAATATAAATATAAATCCATAAAAAATTGATAGTGTACCTCCTTCTTAACTCCTTGACCTCATTTATTTCTACATTGAGAAACACCCGAGTTCCAAAGTTGTCACTTTCAACTATATATTAATCTAAATATAACAACTTCATGATTATATATATATATATATTGAACTCCAATGAATTGACAAAGTATTAATAACAGCAATATTAATAACAGGAGTATAAAAGAAATTACCTTCTGACTCCTTAACCTTGCCATGCTGTATAACAACCATTATATGGTCATTAGCAGTGTTTTGAGAAATGAATTTGTTAAACTGTTCTGCATAACCATTCCACATAGTACATCACAAAATTGTACCACTACATAAAACAATATACAAGCATAGGTAAATATATATACAAAAATATAAAAACTCAATACTTTGAAACAAAAATCAGGGAAACGCTTACTCCAAGTCTTGAAAATCAAAATTCATCTTTTAGTTTCTTTGGAGGTCGTCCAAACACATCCAAACCTCCACACCAAATGACACTACTAGCAACATCTATAAAATGTGTATATAATTCAAAATATGAAACCCAAAATCAAAATATACTACATATTAAAGGTAAAGTAAGAAACAAACCAACAGACAAAAGTTCCTTCGTTTCGCCTTTAAGAATGTCTTTAAAAGGCATTAAATTAAATCCATACTCAACACCTTGCCAAACAACAATACGGCTAACAGTGGTACAACCATAAAAGTTGATGTTATAATCATGTGCTACAACTTTGTATGGGTCCTTGTTTTCACCAACCCCAAACTTAGATAGAATAACGACATCATCCTCTTCAAGTTGATGGTCAAAAACATGCATCAAAGGACTCTTTATGAAGGCCTGAATCTTATTATCCTTAAAATTAACATAAAGAAAATATAAAGATCAACGACAACAACTTAAAAAACATAAAGTAAACGAAAAACATGACACAAAGAATATTTATATTTATATCATTAATAACAACATAAAATAACCTTAGAGAAAAATTACATTACCTGCTCATCAATCAATATCTTTTCCACCTTAAAACTTTCTTTCAACTAAAGATCAACGACAACAACTTAAATAACATAAAGTAAACGGAAAACATCACAAAGAATATTTATATTTATATCATCAATAACAACATAAAATAACCTTACAGAAAATTATATTACCTGCTCATTAATCAATATCATTTCCATTTTAAAACTTTCTTTTCACTTTCGTATGATACAAACCCTCAGAAACCAGATATCTTTGAATGGGTTCAGATCACAAACAAAACTATAAATTTTGTTATCAATGTCCATTGAGATGATTTTAACAAACAATTTGAAAGGGGATTTTATGAATTAATTTCTGAAAGAAAATGGTTGTGTATAAGGAAAGCATATATGGTAATGATTATATACTTGCAAAAATCAGACTTCCCTATGTTAATTCAAAATTTCCCTCTTAAAACTTCAAAGTTAAGAGCTGAATAAGTACTAAACAGATATTCATAGCAACTGCTTATAGCAAACAGAAGCTTAAAAGAGGTCATTTATTGGTCTGAACAGCTGTTCGTAAATCAAGGCTAGCAAACAGATGCTTTTAAACTCTACAGTGGTAAATTCAAGTGGCCCACATATTTTTCTGAATATTTTAAGCTGGTTAATGACATCATTTTTCGCATCACACGGGCATTGTTGGCCTATCTCTCCGCTTGACAACTCAGATTTCTTATGTCACTCACGACTCCCCTATTATAGTAAGTATAAATAGATAGATAATAAGGTTTACATCGTTTATAAAATAAAAAACATATTAGGAAAACAATTTTTTTGTAGAGCATGTACAAGTTCATCTGCAGTTTGTACAAGTAAGAAAAAGAAGTAAAAATTATATTGTCTTGAGTAAATAGCCAAAAACGCCCCTGAGGTTTGACCAATTATGTCAGATCTATCCAAAAATGTTTTTTTTTCTCATCTGGACCACTGAGGTTTATAGTTTGTTGCCATTTCCATCCAATTCAATAACTTTGTTTAAAATTAACATTAACTCGGGGGGTAAATTAGACATTTACTTATTTAATTTTGTTTTTAAATATTTGTTATAAGAAGTTCCAACCACATCCCTTCCCCCATTGACCATCACAAACAGAACCACGCGTTCACGTATATGTAAAATCTTTAGAGAAATTGTTCTGTTTACGTACTCTGTGTATACTTAATCTATCTATACATATAATTAACAAAACTCAATTTTGACACATGTCCTTCCCATATTGCACCTTCAATCCTCTCTCTTCCCATATTGTGCCACATGGAACAACCTTAGAATTTATAAAATTTTATTTTTTTAAAAAAATGAAAATTGAATTAATACATAATAGTTGGTCAAAATAGGTCAGTTAATACCTTTCCTAAACTCGAAAATCATTCATTTACAATTTTTTTAAATCGAAAATCATTAAATATTATAAAGTCAAAATTGGTCAAGGTGTTTAATAACTTTCCTAAACACTATATTCTCCAACTAATGAATGCTCCATCTTCCTCCACAAGACAATCAATCGTTCATCCATTTAGGTAAGCACATATTCGATTTCTTTTTCAGAGATTTACATTCTTTTCCTCAAACAATATCAATCACATTATGTCACACCCCGCCTAGGCGGAAACACGGGAGTGCAACGATCGAAAAGTTTTCAAGCTCAAGGTTCAAGCAATACACACTTATTCAAAATAGTACCACTATAAAGATGGAATTCGTCATGGTTTTATTGAAAATTAAGCATAGTGTAAGCACATGAACATTGTCTTATGGAAATTGAAAACATAACGTTTTGAAGCTGACAAAAGCCATCAAAGTGATACCACGGTGTGCATGCTCGAACCCTTCCCTCAATCCTCTGTGGCCCTCCATTAGTTACCTGAAACACATGCATAAAGGATTTTGTCAACAATAATGTTGGTGAGTCTATGGGTTTTGAATGTACTATGAAATGAACGTGTCATCCGTGTTTGACCAATCATAAGCTAGCTAAGCAAATGATCACTGTGAGAACCATGAGTCCTGTAACCAAACCTCTTAACTGTGGTGCCTCGTGCATTATACACTAAAGACAATGTATGTATAGTAGAATACTAACACTCTTTTGCATGTGGCAGGTTAGAGCGACTAACCAAGAGTGGGGGTGTCAACCCAATAGATCTATTAAAATGTTCCATGGCTAAATGTCTAGCTAATGGTTACAGTGAACGATGTACGAGGACTAGTGAGCTCATGAACCAAATGTCTCATGTTCCACATGGTAGTCATTCTAGAATGTACACACACTTGAAATTGACACAAGTATTGATGCATTTATTTCCCCCAAAATGTAAAATAGTAAAATGGGGCCATAGAAAACTCACCTGTTTGAGTCGTGTGGGGTCTAGTGAGCTAGTAGATGATCAATGGCCTGACAAATGATACCCTATGATCATTATGGACATGGTAAGTCATCCGGATGTTGTTTATCATACAAATTGTTCACCCGACACTGGTGGACCATTGTGTTTATTGTGTTTCATTGTTCATGATACTTGTAAATGTTCTAACAAACATATAGTTCCAAAACTTTGTTGTTTCAAAATGTAATGTCCATGGTGAACCATATTGGGCCTCGCATGGGGTATTTGGGCCGTATATTGGCATCAAATCGCCATGTGTGGTTGGTTTTTGAGAAAACATCGTTTAACACATGTTTAGAACCCTTTTCAAGTCCATTTATAGATAACACATGGTTCGGCTTTTATTAACATATGTTAGTTTAATGTGACCGATTAGTGTTCCTTGTAAAAAAGCAAATTGCGATTTATCAATGAATCATTTTAAGTCGATTATAGAAGACTAAAGAGCTTGGATTACTTACCTAGTGGAGAAAAGTGAGGATGGCCGATGGTTAGAGCCTTCGGGTCTCCTAGTGTTCTCCTAAGCTTGCACTTGGTGATTATTGAGTGATAAGGGGGTGGTTCGGCCTAGAGAGAGAGCCGAGAGAGTTAGAGAGTTGTGTGGTGGTTTCAAGTGTTCTATGATGCTCTATTTATAGTGGGCCGATGGGATGAGGACAAGAACAAAAAGGGGTGGTGTTCATAACCTTGGGAATTGCTTGATCTTTGATGTTATTCACTAATTTGTGCAAGATAGGTGTGGGCTATTATCAAACAAAAAAAGAAGAGCCTAATAGGTTTGAGCCGATTGGCATGCTTCCACCAAAGAGGATGGAGTTGACTTAGAGTTCCTAGTTGTCAAACCTTGTCTACATTACTACTTTTGTAAAATAGTTGACCTCATGTGCTTCTAGATGGATGACATTACTTGTCTTATAGCTAAGGTGTTGCTTGCTTATTGGATCGGCCACCATGACCTCCTAGGAGTTAGCATGGATGGTGACAACTCTATGATGTGTAAGGTCTTGAGGAGTGTGTCTTGCCCATTTGGGAGGTGATAGTGACATGACATAGTGACAAAGATTGCTTGGGAAATTGAAGGTGACATGCCCTTCTTGAAGCCGATTGGTCCTCCACATTTTAGGAAGTTCATGAGATAAAGTAGGGAGAGTTGACCTTGCTATTTTGGTGAAAGGAGTTGACAAAATACATGGGTGTTTGTCTAGGAGTTTGCGGCCGAAAATAAGGGGAAGAAGGGGTTCCTTGTTTTGGTAAGCACTAGCCTCTAGGACTTGGTTTGTAGACTTCTAAGATGGTGTAATTTGAATGACTATCTTGTCTATACTTAGCTCCTAAGTTTGCGGCTCAAAGAGGACAAGTAAATGACGTATGTTGAGTGTGAACCATAGAAATTGACAAGGTTTGGAAGGTTACTTGTTAGTGTAAGGTATTGTCTTGTTGAGAGTCATATATCTCTTGTGTATTTCGGCCAAATGTATAGGGAAAGACAAACATCTAAGGTTGTAGGATAGCTAGTCATGTGTACATGATGATATATCCATGTGTGGTGTCGTGGGTATATATATAATGCCGTATGTATGTATGTATGTACATGTGTAGGCATAACTTGTGTAGCTCTAAGACAATTAGCTTGGCTATGATCCAATACTTAACACGTTATGTTAATTAAATTGGCCTATTCATGTTAATAGTGTTGTGATTGTTCGTTGTATAGTCTCTTGTACACCTTTGATATAGGAATATCATCCGGTCTCATTAGAGTAAGAGGTGGTTAAATTCCATGCCTCTTGATGATGATATCATCTTTTTTTTGTTTTTCACATGTGTCATGGGTTTGTTGAATGATTTCCCATGATGATCTTTGTGTTTACAATCGTGTGTTAAAGGTGCATTAGCATGTGTTAGAGGGCATAACCTCTTGTAATGCTTGTTTTGATGGTGTGTCCGGGTGTTGTATGACTAAACAAGTGCATTATGTTGAGTTTTTTTTTTCTGTTTAACTCATGCTCTACTAACCTGAGGGGGGTGGTATAATGTATGCAAATTGTCTAAATATGCACATATAATGAAGTCATAACTAAAACATGTACGAACGTTGACCTGTTACGTTGACTGTTGTCACACATTAAACCCTAATCCTTGAAAAAAAACATCAGTAAAGGTATTTGTTTCTTCACCTATCTTCGTCTCATTCTGTTAATTCGTTTTCATTCTGTTTATTGCTTGATTGACAGTAAAGATCTACATTTGTTTTTTTTCACCTGTCACTTGATTGACATGTTTTATTGCTTCATCGTTTTCATTCTGTTTATGCTATCTTTCAAATTAGATTTAATGTTCAGATCTTTCTCTGTATTTCAGATTTGCTAATTCGTTTTTGCATTTATCTTTCTGAAACGTTACCGATTGTATCTGTTAATTTGTTGTTTTATATAATTTTTTAATAACTTGTGAATGTGTTGTTTTGGGCTTCGTTTAGAATGTAAACCACCGTTATCATTGAGATCCCCAATTAGGCTTCATTCCTGCCGTAATGTTCGGTCGTAAACAAACTTCAAAACTCATGAGGTACCATTCACTATAATTTTTTTTACTAAAGATTTCTGGGTTTTTCGTTTTGTAAACTGAAGAAGTTGGGTTCTTGATTTCTACGTTTATTAAAGTTGTATAAAGTTTGCTTTCTTTGGTATCCTAAAAGTACGCCCACTAAGTGTTCGTAAATTTGTTTAAGTGAACTTTTTCATATTATTTTTTAGTGTTCTTTTTTGTTTAAAATAATTTAGAACAACAATAATGATTACTTCTTTTAATGCTTGCCAAATGGAGTCTACTAGGATGCAGACAATGATACAATAGTTACTCTAAAAACAAGTTCATCATCAACCTGTGAAGGAAATTGAAAAATACGTAAACCATTTTTTAATACATTGAAAAATGCCTTTTTACAGGTAATAATTTACTTACCATGTAACTAATTAGTATACAAATATACGCATTGTTCTATGTGATTAAGTGTCATCTATTTATTTAACAGAGAAACCTGATTACTTGGAATTCACAGAAGATTATTATTGCATTTGTGTTAGAGGTAAGTTCGTCATCTCATTGTATTATACCCTTTTGATTTTCTGTGGATTCAACAATTCTTCATATATAATCCTTTGTTTGCTCAGGGTAATAGTACTCTGGCATATTCTTGCATAGAGCAATTGGAATTTATTGTTGGATGGGCACAAAGGATTGGAGATCCAAAATATAAACAGAAGGTACGTGATTTTGCTCTTTAGTGTTAATAATTCATGCATTTTGATATTTATCATGATTTACACAATATTGGAAACATCTAATGTTAATAATTATGATTTCCAATTCGTTAATAACCTTTAAACACAAAATTATTAATCATATATAAATACATTTATAAATTTATTTTTAAACATTCAAAATCAAAATTTTAAAAAAATCCGGTTTTTAAAATTAAAGACATTTAAACACAAAATAAATGCTAAATTCTTTGATTTGTCATATTACTATTTTTAGCGTATAATTAACATTTATCATGATTTACACAATATTCAAAACATCTAATGTTAATAATTATGATTACCAATTCATTAATAACATTTAAACACAAAATTTTTAATCATATATAAATATAAATACATTTATAAACGAAGTTAAATTTGAATTTTTTTCATCACAATTAATACGTCTATTTTAATTTGAATTAGTTTATATTCAAACATTCAAAATCAAAATTTAAAAAACAAATCCGGTTTTTAAAATTAAAGACATTTAAACACAAAATAAATGCTTAATTATTTGATTTGTCACATTACTATTTTTAGCGTATAATTAGCATTTATCATGATTTACACAATATTGAAAACATCTAATGTTAATAATTATGATTATTATTTCATTAATAACCTTTAAACACAAAATTATTAATCATATATAAATACTTTTATAAATTTATTTTTAAGCAATCAAAATCAAAATTTAAAAAAAAAATCTGGTTTTTAAAAGTAAAGACATTGAAACACAAAATAAATGCTTATTTCTTTGATTTGTCACATTACAAATTTAGCGTATAATTAGCATTTATCATGATTTACATAATATTGGAAAAATCTAATGTTAATAATTATGATTACCATTTCATTAATAACCTTTCAACACAAAATTATTAATCATACATAAATATAAATACATTTATAAACAAAGTTAAGTTTGAATTTTTTTCATCCCAATTAATACGTCTATTTTCATTTGAATTACTTTATTTTCAAACATTAAAAATAAAAATTTTAAAAAAAATTCCGGTTTTTTAAATTAAACACATTTAAACACAAAATAATTTCTTAATTCTTTGATTTGTCACATTACCAATTTTAGCGTATAATTAGTGTTTAACATGATTTACACAATATTGGAAACATCTAAAGTTAATAATTATGATTACCATTTCATTAATAATCTTTAAACACGTAATTAGTAATCATATATAAATACATTTATAAATTTTATTTTAAACATTCAAAATCAAAATTTAAAAACAAATCTGGTGTTTAAAATTAAAGACATTTAAACACAAAATAAATGTTTAATTCTTTGATTTGTCACACTACTATTTTTAGCGTATAATTAGCATTAATCATGATTTCACCATATTGTAAACATCTAATGTTAACAATTATGATTACCATTTCATTAATAACCTTTAAACACAAAATTATTAATCATATTTAAATATAAATACATTTATAAACAAAGTTAAATTTGAATTTACTATCACAATTAATACGCCTATTTTCATTTGAATTACTTTATTTTCAAACATTAAAAATCAAAATTTTAAAAAAAATCGGTTTTTAAAATTAAAGACATTTAAACACAAAATAAATTCTTAATTCTTTGATTTGTCACATTACTATTTTTAGCGTATAATTAGCATTTATAATGATTTACACAATATTGAAAACATATAATGTTAATAATTATGATTACCATTTCATTAATAACCTTTAAACAAAAAATTATTAATCATATACAAATACATTTATAAATATATTTTTAAACATTCAAAATCAAATTTTTTTTGAAAATCCGGTTTTTAAAATAAAGACATTCAAACACAAAATAAATGTTTAATTCTTTGATTTGTCACATTGCTATTTTTAGCCTATAATTAGCATTTATCATGATTTACACCATATTGTAAACATATAATGTTAATAGTAATTATGATTACCATTTCATTAATAACCTTTAAACACAAAAATATTAATCATATTTAAATATAAATACATTTATAAACAAAGTTAAATTTGAATTTTTTTCATCATAATTAATACGTCTATTTTCATTTGAATTACCTTTTTTTCAAACATTAAAAATCAAAATTTATAAAAAAATTTGGTTCTTAAAATTAAAGAGGTTTAAACACAAAATAAATGCTTAATTCTTTGATTTGTCACATTACTATTTTTAGCGTATAATTAGCATTTATTATGATTTACACAATATTGGAAACATCTAATGTTAATAATTATGATTATCATTTCATTAATAACCTTTAAACACAAAATTATTAAAAATATATAAATATATTTATAATATATTTTTAAACATTTAAAATATTAATTTAAAAAAATCAGGTTTTTAAAATTAAAGACACTTAAACGCAAAATAAATGTTTAATTCTTTGATTTGTCACATTACTATTTTTAGCGTATAATTAGCATTTATCATGATTTACACAATATTGGAAACATCTAATGTTAATAATTATGATTATTATTTCATTAATAACATTTAAACACAAAATTATTAATAATATATAAATATAAATACCTTTAGAAAAAAGTTAAATTTGAATTTTTTTCATTACAATTAACACGCCTATTTTCATTTGAATTACTTTATTTTTAAACATTCAAAATTAAAAAAAAAACAAATAGTAAGTTGTCTATTATTGCATTGTTTTATATTTGAATGATGAGATTGTTTATCATTGTTACATAATGTAGTCAAAGTAAGCATTGCCTCACACTATTATGCAATTATATTATTTTATCTATTTAGATATTTTATTTCAATTTTGTGAGTTGACTATTATTTTGTTTCCTATTTTTTTTAATTATAAATGGCAGGTCGTAAAATATAAAGAGTGTTATACGCAATGTGGTGCATAGGTGGTCATGCCATGAATACACTGAAAATATACAAGTACAATGTTATGTTAAATATGTTGATGCTTTATTCATTTTTATACATCAGTAGTCATGTATACACTGCAAATATCATGAACGCATCAGATCTAATATGGTAAGCATACATTTTCAAGCAAATGTATTCCCTTCAAACATACATTAAAGTATTTTCCTTTTTTTTTCGTTTGCTTGGTAGTTAGAACTTCTTTTTTTTATTCAAATTAGCCTCATATGATTCATGTTCCTGTTCTTTCTACAGTGCTTAGCTATGTGAGTCTACGAGTTTTTTTTTTTTTTTATATTTTTAAGTCTTACACACGGGGCATTAGCGGTGTCATGTTTACTGTGTATATGTTCGTATAAATGTTGTTAAGTCATTTCTATACTTTATATTATTTTTTGGTTAGTAGGTTGTATGCATTAGAGGTACACTTTGTAAAAGTAGGGTCCAATTATTCTGCTTAGCACTATAGGTGGGTGTACCTGTATTCAAGAGACCATGTATTTTCACATGGCCAATTTTATGTCGCATTGTCAAGAGTTAAAAACAAGGCAGGGGTGAAATTACTTATACTAGATAGTTATGAGAATGTCAAAAGTAAAACAAAAAATCTGATCTATAAAGAAATATTTAGTGATATTTGAATAACATATGTATTCCTTGCTTTTAAATTTTAACAAAATATTTCTACTATTTTTTATACGTTTTACCGCTTCAAATAATTATCAGTTTTTGAACGCGAGCAATAGTCTAGTAATTTAATATAATAACTTCAAAAATGGCAACGAAGATGGATACATTGATTTATATATAATATCTTGTATTATAAATGATTTTTACATATATATCACCGTTTGCCAATGATTCCACCCCAAATCAACTGTAGAATAATTTGGTCCCCTCATCCGCCAAGATCTAAACTATTCTGCCCACCCACAGGTAATTGATGGTCGCCATCATTGATCAGCCCCCTCGCCCTATTCGATTTTGAGGAACATGAGTAAGAGGAACATTGATCTAGAAGCGAGTGCAATATTGTTTGGATTTACTACCCATGGGTCTGGAATTTAGCAGATCCATGCAACAGATCCATGCAATAGAGAGAAGAGTGGTGTTGGAAGGCGGCGGTCAAGGATAAGTGGTGGTGGAGGACAGTAGTGAATTGATGGATGGTTGTTGGCAGGGATTGTTATTTTGAGAGGGTATTTGAGATTGAGTTTGGAAATGCAAAAGTGCTTTTGGTTAGAACTACTTATTGGCTTATGACTTTTTGAAAATGAGTTTTAAAAAGAGTGTTTGGATTAGCTTTTGTGATGAGAAATGTCAAAAAGTCAATAAATTGTTTATTTTTTTCAAATGTTTGGCTTAACTTATTGTGAAGATTAGTTGTATGGATGGTAGATTTGTAATTTTTTTCCAAAAGCCAAAAGCTAGGATCTCTGACTTCTTAAAAACAGTTTTTTCACCCTTAATTGAAAAGTCAAAACCAAAAGTGCTTTGGATTAAATAAACAACTTATTGACTTATTGACTTTTTGAAGAAGTTAATAAGTTGTTTTCAAACACAATCCCAAATACCCTCTAAGACAGGGAGAGTGGTGATAAGGTGATGATGCAGAGAGAGGGGGTATCTTAAATATTTTTATTGAGTTTTATTTTTAAGTAAATCATTTATAAGTAAATAGAGAATTAAAAAATTCAAAACAAAAATAAATTTGCAAAAAGTCAAATATACCCTTGACTTAATGTTAAAAATAGACAAGGTTAGTCAAACGGATGGAATTAGCAATAAATGGCAAACCTTAGTGGCTCAGGTGAGAAAAACAATTTTTGGATGGAACTAGCAAATATGGTCAAACCTCATGGATGATTTTGGCTATTCACTCAATTGTCTTCTTAGCCCAATAATTCTTACATGCACATCTCTCTTAAAAATAATGAGGTTTGAGTCTTGTTGTTCAGATGTCATACTATATTTTTAATATCAGCAACCCATCCTTTATTTTCAAAATTTAGGTTTTTTTTTTTTTGAACTGCCATCAAAACTTCATTTTATTCCGGGGCTAGCAAGAGACTAGCAAAAACGATCCGCATAAAAGATAAATTTCCCGATTAAAAATAAAGCCTCATGGTAATAACTACATTGTAAGGACAAAAAGGATTGAAGAAACCACTTTTGCAAGCCTTAGTCTTATTCCTATTCTGCCAAAAATGCTAAGTATGGAAACTTCTGAAGAACAACATTCAAAGTGTTGAAGAAGAAAACATCAACTGCTGAAGAGTAATGATAAGAAGTTCTAAAGTCAAACCAGACAAGTCAACTAAGGAACTGCTGAAGACAAACTACTCATCAGTAGTTTGTCACTCATCAGATGTTTTAATAGAAGCTTCCCACCGCCTTTGAACTTCAGTAGTTTAGTTTAATATTAGTATTCTTACATCTTTTGTACAAGTACCAATGCTACAGCTTGTTGTAGTATTTCTACTTATTATATTGCTTCAATACTTCTCTTGTACGTTTACACTTAGTCTATAAATAAATGGGTTCATCCCACTATTTTAGACATTCCTTTTGTAGTTATTATTTCCATTATATTTGAGAATCATTGAAGCATTTAATATTTTATTCATTAACTGTTTTAGACTCTCACTTACTGCTTTAGTTTCATAACTCAAGTGGGAGTATTTATTACTGTTTAAAAGTACATCTTTAACTTGAACACTTAACTCATAATCCGCTGTGCAAATTACTTTGATAGTTTAAATATGCAAGTGTTCATGATAAGAACCTGTTAACACAAGAAACTGATCCAATAATTGGTATCAGAGCACTAGTTCATCTGATCAAATAGAAATCTAACAAATTGAAAATCAGACACAGGCTCTTATTGATATTCAATATATGATTGCAGTTCACTATTTAAACAATCCATCACTTTAAGAAATCTTTGATCAAATCTTATTTCTTAAAAATGGACCCTCATAACACTGGATCTGCCAATAAACCTCCTATGCTAGTCAGAAATGAATATAATATCTGGCAAAGGAGATTGGCACAAACTTTATCTCTAACAAATACTAGACGTTGGAAGTCTGTTATGTATGGGCCCCATAAACCAGTATTAACAGATCCAGAAACTAAAGCAGCAAGACCTAAAGATCCAAAAGACTACACTAAAGAAGTTTTCCTAAAACTTGAGCTAGATGCTAAGGAATTCTCTATGTTGGCTATGGCTCTACCAAATGACATATATGCTGGGCTTTTACATTATGAAAGTGACAAAGAGCTGTGGGATTGCCTCAAAGAACAGTTTTGAGGAACTGATGAGGTGATAGCCAACACCAGAGAAATCCTCGCTCAACAATATGAAACATTTACTCATATTAATAGAGAGACTTTAACACAGCAATTTGAAAGATTCTCTTCATTAATATCAGAGTTAAAATTAAATGGTCAGACCTATGCAAACTCATATATGCTTCTAGATTTTTAAGGTCTTTACCAGACAAATGGGAAACTTATTTTATAGTTCTCAGGTCAGGACCAGATTTTGATTCTCTCTCACTCACAAAATTACATGGGAGATTACTTACTTTTGAAAGATAAATCAATCAAAAAAAAAAAAGTTACAAAACTCTGGAAAAACTGCTGATGACTATATTCCAGATAGCACAGCACTCTTAGGACAAGACTCACTGTGACACCCGGCAAATTCAGGTTAGTAACATTGACTAAACTAGTAAGTCTACCTTAGCAAGTCATACATATTACGTACTTAACTGGGTTAGTCGAGTCGTTACGATGATTCTGGGAATCATCGGGAGTCGGTCCATAACCATGGGTACAAGGATTGGTGATTCGTGGAATCACTGGGTTTAACGTACACACGCAAGTCTCGAGTCCCGAGAATTGGTGAACGGATGTAAACGTGTTAGTTATCATGCATTATGTGTTTGTAATCATTATGTGACTTATCGGTATGTGAATACGTGTTTATATATGTTAAAATAGTGTTTAACGCGTTAAAAACCCAATCAGGACTACAGGCGATTAGGAACCAGAGGGGCCCCTAATCGCCATTATTATAGGCGAATGGGAAGGTTGTTGGGCGATTAGAGCTTCTAGTCGCCAGTATATAGGCGATTAGAGCTTCTAATCGCCTGATCTGATCTCCTACTCGCCTGATCTGCTATACACGAGTCAAAGCACCTATAAATACAACCCTTGATTCCCCAAACACCCTTAGTGCAACCCTAACAGATCCTAAGCCTCCCACACACCTCAAAACACTTCTGGAACTTGTTATGCTTCAAAACTCACCATTTCCAAGCTAATACATCTTTCTTTGATAAAATCCAAGGTGTGTTCTTCATCCCAAACCTTTGTAATGTTATTGTTTTGGTTCCCCAAAAGTCCAGACCTTGTTTTGCTAAGAATGTGTCTTTAAAAACCTTGGAAATGAGTTCTAAAACAAGTCTACACCATAATACTTGCTATATGTGAAGTATTGATGCATATGATGATTTTTGGTGATTATAACATGAATGTTTCTATGAAATTGATGTACTTCTGATGTGTAGGAGTTGTTAGGATGATTATCTATGAGTTTAAGCTATTGTTAAAGTGTTTTGATGAAAGTATGCATTTTGACCCATTTGGGTGATTCTTGAAGAATTAGGATGTTATGATATGATTCATTGCTTGTTTATTGTTAGGAATCATGCTAGAATGATATTATAACATGGTGATGATGATTTGCAAGTTATAGGAGGTGTAATCTGGTCTTTACCATTTAAGGAAAGATTTCATACTTAATGAAACCTAGTACTTAGCCATTTTTGGAAATAATCGCACCGAGGCCGTTAGAGCAAAGATAAATTGGGGGTTTTTAAGCTTGGAATGGGTTGGTAAATGGTTTAGGTTGGATATTGGGTGTTTTTACATGTTTCGGATCTGATTTGGAGGGTTTTACGCGTGAAAATGCGTGACAACAGCCTCAGGGGCGATTAGGGTTCTAATCGCCTGATGCATCAGGCGATTACAGCCCAATCGCCTGATGTATCAGGCGATTAGGCCCCTACTCTCCTGATAAATTCCCCTACTCGCCTGTTGACTTTCCCTACTCACCAATTGACTTTTCCTAATTGCATGTTAGTTTCCTAATCGCGTGTACTGCTGTCGTAAGCGTGTTTTGACATCCCGAAACAGGATTTGACACTTAGGAACATGATAGGAACCCCGGGATACACCCAATGACTTAGTAACACGTGTTCGGACTTGTTTATGCGTTAATTGAGCGTTATGCTAGACTAGGTGAACTCTTGCGCATACTAAGTGTTTAATTGCTTATATTGCATGGTGTCTTGTATTGTCTAACACGTGGGATGTCGGGTCACCAATGGGATGTCGGGTCTTTTTTGGTACGGTTGGTTTAACAGTCAAAGGTGTTTTCAAACGTTTATGGTTATGGTCTGGACATTCGGGGACTAGTTAACCTGCGGGTTATTCGTCCGGATACTTATACACATATTATGATAGGTCGCCACTATTTGAGGCTATCATAGCATAATTACCTAACTGTTTTCAAGTAACGCAATCTAAGGTGAGTGTCACAGCCCCACTTTTACTGTTTTTCTTTTGGGGGAGAAACATGCTACGTACTTACGCTTTAAATATCATGTTATACTATGGTTATGGATATTTACTATACGGGCATTTCATCAGGGAGTCCCATGGGGAAACCATGAGTATGTGGGAACACATATCGGGGAAATATGGATAGATCTATTGGGACGGGCAAACCCCACTCGACGGCTGGGAGCCGGGCGGGTGCATATTGTCTCTACTACCAGGGTCACCGTGATGACGGTGGCTCGCGGCTGGGCAAAAACAGGAGAACGTGTCAATAATGGTTTCCCACTCGTAGTAGTAATTACACTTAACGTTTAGCTAATGTTCGTTATAACATAGTAGTAACGGGAATGATCTTCTTAAACTTATAACAACGCTTTTATAAAAGAAAACCTGTGAACTCACCAGCATTATATGTTGACATTTTTGGCATGTTTTCTCAGGTCGCTAAGGTAGCAGTTAATGGACTAGGCGCACGGAGTCTTGCACAGCGTCTAGAATTTTGAAGCATATTAAACAATGTTTTGTAAACTATAATGTCTTTTGGTTGTAAACAAGAAATGCTTCCGCTGCTGGTTTATAGCTCAAAGCATGATGTTTTGGTTTTAAAATATATATATGAATGCATGTTTGTTGTTTGTTTATTGTGATCATTGACTGGGATCCTGGTGTGTCACGCGCCTTGCGGTATAACCCCGCATGTGGAAATTGAGGGTGTGACATATTGGTATCAGAGCCAACGGTTATAGTAAACTAGGACTGCATGTAGAGTCTAGTCTATAACCGAGTCACACACACTAGACGATCACATATGGTCGAGTCTTAACATGTGGGTAACAAATATAACTTGTCAGGGTGTCGGTGTCATCATCTTCTATGCTACATCATCTGTTTATTCTTTATCATTCTATTTCTTGACCCATCCTTACCAGGATTCGACGGCAAACGATATACTATTGAACCTTCTTGACGGCGGTGTACATTGGGGTAGCTTCGGCATACTCCTGAGATCTGTCCAGGGATTCGGACATCTCCTTTCTATGCCCTAATGGACACGCTCGTTCTTATACATACTATCTTATACTTATACTTATGAAAATACCATGATTGGGTGCTAGTGTTTGGTGACTTGAACTTCAAACTTAAAGCACGCCTGGAGGACCATGTAGAACAGTTTATCATGTCGGGTGCACACGAGATCATAAACTGTGATGCATGGAAACCCTAGTGGACTTTGTGTTCGAACGGATAGACCCGAACTGGACTCGGTCTAGTTCCTTGAAATTCTTAATGGGTTATACCACGGGCGAGCCTAAGTCTTTTGTTTCATGTTGTGATAGAAGATGTCAGGAGCTCGTGGAGGTCTGTTAGGACAAAAAGGATTGGTGAAACCACTTTTGCAAACCTATGTCTAATTCACTTCTGTCAAATTATTCTAAGTATAGAACTACTGAAGAAAGAAGACCAAACAGCTGAAGAAGGATTCTACAAGTACTAAAGAAGAAATACATCAGAAGTTCCGAAGTTCAAACCAGACATATCATTGAAGAACTACTGAAGACAAGCTACTCATCAGTAGTTTGTCATTCATCAGCACTTGTTCAAGAATCTTTTCCACCGTCTTATGTTTCAGTAGTTTATTAGTTTATTATTACTTTTACTTTTTGTACAAGTTCCAAGATTGCAACTTGTTGCAACTTGCCTCTGAACTTGCTTTTTGGCAAGGTTCATGTATTTGTAAAGTCTATAAATAGATGGGTTCATCCCTCTGTTTTAGACATTGATTCTGAATACAGAAATCCTTCAAAGCTTATCATTGTTATTACCATTTCATTTACTGAGAATCTGTTTAAGTGTTCATTCTCATTCATTGCTTAGATTCTCATTAAATACTTGTCTTTAGCTTTATCAAACATCCAGGGGGAGTAATAACTCCTGTTGATAAGTGTAGCTTTAAAATCATATCATTCCGCTGTGCTATCACTGATTAAGAACTTGCTAAACACCTAAGTGTTCACTAGCAAGTTCATACAAAGAGCATTCCTGATCCAACAACTGGTATCAGAGCACTGGTTTATCTGATCACATATCAATCTAACACATTGAGAATCAGACACAGGCTCTTATTGATATTCAATAAAGGATTATAAGCTCACTTTTATCAACATCCATCACTTTAAGAGATATTTGACAAATCAATACTCTTTAAAATGGATCCTCATAATACTGGTTCTGCCAATAAACCTGCTATGCTAGTAAGAAATGAATATAATATCTGGCAAAGGAGAATGGCACATACCTTATCACAGACCAACACAGGTTGCTGGAAATCTGTGATATATGGTCCTCATAAACTAGTAAATATCAATCTTGAAACTAAAGAAGAAATTCCAAAAGACCCAAAAGACTATACAGATGATGATTTCCTAAAACTTGAGCTTGATGCTAAAGCTTTCTCTATGTTGGCAATGGCACTCCCAAATGAGATCTACTCTGGCCTATTACATTGTGATAGTGCCAAAGAGCTTTGGAACTGCCTCAAAGAACAGTTTGGAGGAACTGAAGAGGTGATTGCCAACACCAGAGAAATCCTGGCTCAACAATATGAAACTTTTGCTCACATTAATGGGGAAACTTTAACACAACAATTTGAAAGATTCTCCTCATTAATATCTGAGCTAAAATTAAATGGTCAGACCTACACAACTGTATCTATGCTTCATAGATTTTTAAGGTCTTTACCTGAAAAATGGGAAACATACTCTATATTCTTAAGATCTTCACCAGACTTTAGCTCCCTCACTCTTACAAAACTTCATGGGAGATTACTTACTTTTGAAAGAGAAATTGATCAAAAGAAAAAGTTACAAAGTTTTGGCAAAACTGCTAATGACTATCTACCAGGTAGTACAGCACTATTGGGACAAGACTCGTCAACTTGTTCAAATAGTTTTGGATCTTTTGACCATATTGACATAACTGCTGGGATCTCATCTGAAAGAACATTCCCAGGTTATGACAATAATGATTTTAGTCAAACTGCTGATAACATGTGTTTTATCATGGATGATTTAAAAAATTTCAGCAGTGATGACTTAGAAGAAATGGATATTCTACACCAACTGGCCATGTTAAGTTTAAAAACAAATAAATTTTACAAAAGGTCAGGAAGGAAGTTTCCAGGACTCAACAGTTCAACAAAAATTGGTTTTGACAAATCTAAACTTAGATGTCACAAGTGTCAAAAGTTGGGACACTTTGCTAGAGAGTGTAGAAGCTCTAGCTTTAACCAATCTCAGTTTGGAAATAATTTTAACCCCAATTATAACAGGAATAATGGAACACAAGGGAGTGCACATTTTGTACAGGCACAAGCTCCACAACACCAATATGTGCCACAAGTACAATATGTACAGATGCCTGCTCAACAGATGCAGAGCCAACAATCAATCCCTCCCTTTCCAGCTGCTGAATCACCTCCACAGACTCAGCAACCCTCACAACAAAGTTTATTTACTTCAGGGTATGTTGACTGGAGCAGTCTTCCTTTTGACACTACTGAGTGTAATCCTGATGCAGACAACAAGATGTTTGACATCAACTGGGGAGAGCCTGACAATGGCAGAAAGAACTTTGCCTTAATGGCATTTGAGGGATGCACCTCAAAATCTGCCTTGTCACAGGTATCTAAAGAATCTTTGACAAAACTTTGTTCAACTTCTTGCAAAGAATCTTTTACTCTCATAAGAGAGACTGATGTGCACTTACAAGGTAAAGCAAATGACTCTAAGAGAAAATTCACTCAGATGAAATGTGATTTAGAAAGAAAACTTTCTGCAAAAACTAAAGAAGTTTCTAAGTTAACTAACACTGCTATTGAAACCCAAGTACAAATTAAAATCATGATAAATGACTTAGGAAATGTCAGACAAGAGCTTGCTGACACCAAGGTCACTTGTGAAAAATGGGTTGAATCTTGTAAGGGGTAACAACTATTGCTAAACAAACAAAGTGCTTCAAATGTTAGCTTTGGCATAGGGTACAATCACACTAAAACACCAACAGATTTTCCCCCAAAACTACTGAAGATGGGAGAAAAATTGTTTCAGGTGAAACTTCTGAATAGAAAGAATGCACATCTTTTCATGAAAACTTTCTAAAAACTCACAAAGAAAGTTCTTCAGAAGTACTGATTAATTCTGACATTAAGCCATCAGTAGTTTCAACTACATCAGGAGTTGAGAACCTGAAAACTACTGATGACCTAAAACCAATCAATACAGTCAGAAACTTGTCTTTGAAAGAAAAGACAAAAGAATGTGAAATCTGTGGTCTGTTCAACCACAAGACAGAATTTTGTAGATACAGAAAAGGTATTCAGTACAACAAGAAAACTCAACAACTGGTTGTGGGAAAACAAATCAGAAATGATTATGTAGAAACTTTTTCTCCCAGGAAACAACAACCAGTAAAAACCTTTTCTCAGAAAAAGACAAAATCTCAACAAAGATCTTTTTCTCAAAATTCTCTTTCAGTAGTTAGACCTAAATCATCAGCAGTTTCACAAACTGCTGAGATTAAAGATCTCATGAACATGGTACAACTACTGATGACCAAAGTTGATGGTGGTCCTCAAAAGGATACCACCATTGCTCTTAATGAAAAATCCATTGCCAAAAAGACATGGATTCCTCAACTTGGTGAAGAACAAACTGTAAATGTTCTCAAGAGCAAACCCAAAGCCAAACTGGCTTGGGTTCCTAAATCTAACTAATTTGCTATCTTGTGCAGAGAGTTTCTAGAGGCTTAAATAGCATTTGGTATGTAGACAGTGGAGGCTCAATGCACATACCTGATAAACAATTTTATCAGTCAAAGAGAAGGATCTGTATCCTTTGGGAACAATGCTAAGGGATATGTGCTAGGACATGGCAATGTCTCCTCTGGCAAAATACAGCTTGACAAGGTGAATTTGGTTGAAAACCTTGAGTACAACTTGCTGAGTGTGTCACAAATGTGTGATAAAGGATATTCTTCCATTTTCACAAAGACAGCATGCAAGATCATATCACCAGAAGGCCAGAAGTTGATAGAGAAGATCATTGAAGATCTCACTTTGTTGATAGCCAAAAGATGTGGCAATGTCTATGTAGTGGACATTGAAAAAGACAAAGTACTGAACAACACTGCCTGTTTCTTCTCAAAGGCATCAACTTCAGAGACTGATCTCTGGCACAGGAGATTTGGCCATGTGAACTTTAAAACCATAAATAAAGTCACAAAAATGGGCTTGGTCAAAGGTCTACCTTTAAAGGTATACCAGTGTTAAGAACACTGTGTATCCTGTTTAAAGGGAAAACAGCATAAGTCCTCCTATAAGTCTATTGAAGAATAAAAAACAACTGCATGTCTTCAACTACTCCATATGGACTTATTTAGGCCTGTAAAAATCATGAGCCTTGGTAAGAAGAAGTACTGCTTAGTCATCATTGATGACTATTCAAGATTTACATGGGTATTCTTCTTATTTTCCAAGGATGAGGCTGCTGAAATCATCAAGTTCTTCATTCTACAAGTGGAGAAACAATATTCTCTATCTGTCAAAACCATTAGAAGTGACAATGGGACAGAGTTCAGGAACAAAACTCTGGATGAATTCTGCTTGTCTAAAGGGATTATTAGACAATACAGTGTTCCCAAAACTCCTGAACAAAATTGTGTAGTAGAAAGGAAGAACAGAACATTAATTGAAGGAGCAAGAACAATGTTAGCTGATTCAGGCCTACCATTGTATTTCTGGGCTGAAGCAGTTAACACTGCATGCTATGTTCAAAATAGAGTCCTTGTCAACAAGAGACACTCCAAAACTGCCTATGAAGTTCTTCATGGCATAAAGCCCCTCATCTCCTTTTTCAGGGCTTTTGGATGTCAATGTTTCATTCTAAACATCAAAGACTCTATTTCAAAGTTTGCTGCCAAAGTTGATTCAGGTTACTTTCTTGGTTACTCTTCCACAAGAAAAGCCTACAAGGTTTTTAACTCAAGAACCAGGATAGTAGAAGAAACACTGAATGTCAAGTTCAATGAGTCAAAACACACTCTTATTCCAGCACATCCTGCTGAACTTTTTGACCTTGACAGCTTCCATTTTGGACCTGAAAAGACTGTTACTTCATCTAAACCTACTTATTATGGTGATCAACGGTTTGATGATGAGGATCCAGCACCATGGACTCCTCAAACAGTCATTAAGTCAACTTCGAAACCATCAGAAGTTTCACAAACTTCTGATTCAACAACTGCTGATGTACAAACTCAAACATCTGCTTCAGCACCTAAAACTACTGAAGACACTGAAACTGTTGAACCAGACATTATAAACCTCAGTGGTTTGTTTGATGAAGTACAAGAGCCACCTACACCTGTCAGTGGTTTACAACAATTGATTGAACACAAAGATCATCCACTTGAACAAATCATGGGTGATATTGCATCAGGTGTTCTTACCGGAAACCAGCTTTCCAACTTTTGCTTCTTTTCAGCATTTATTTCTCAGTTGGAACCTAAAAAGTACCAAGAAGCCCTCAAAGACAACAACTGGGTACAAGCCCAACAAGATGAGTTGCTTCAATTCAAAAAAACAACAGGTTTGGGAAATCTGTCCCTCACCACCAAACAAGCAACCAATTGGCACAAGATGGGTTTTTAGGAACAAACAAGATGAGGCTGGTATGATTATAAAGAACAAGGCAAGACTGGTAGTACAAGGTTACTCTCAAGAAGAAGGAATTGATTATGATGAAACCTTTGCTCCAGTTGCAAGGCTTGAAGCCATCAGGTTATTTCTGGCCTATGCCATTTCCAACAAAATAAAAGTTTACCAAATGGATGTTAAAAGTGCATTTTTGTATGGAAAAATAAAAGAGGAAGTATATGTTTGTCAACCACCTGGGTTTGAGGATCCTTCTCATCCTAAGTGGGTGTACAAACTAGACAAAGCTCTTTATGGGCTCAAACAGGCTCCAAGGGCCTGGTATGAAACACATTCTAACTTTCTACTCAAAATAACTTCACAAGAGGCTCCATTGATAAAACTCTTTTCATAAAACATGTTGGAAATCATATCTTACTTGTTCAAATATATGTTGATGATATCATATTTGGTTCAACAAACACAAAACTGTGTGATGAATTTAAGAAACTCATGCAATCAAAATTTGAGATGAGTACAATGGGAGAACTGCAGTACTTTCTGGGACTGCAGATTAAACAACAAACAAATGAAACTTTTATACATCAATCAAAATATGTTAAAGAATTATTAAACAAATTTTCTTTACAAGACTGTAAATCATGTTCCACTCCCATGACACCAACCACACAAGTTGAACCAGATGATTAAGGAAAACAGGTTGATCAAACCATGTATAGATGTATGATAGGTTACCTTTTATATCTAACTGCTTCTAGACCAGATATTATGTTTTCAACATGTCTCTGTGCTAGATATCAATCAGCTCCTAGGGAATCACACCTCATTACAGTCAAAAGAATCTTCAGATATCTGAAAGGAACTCCAACACTTGGAATTTGGTATCCTGCTTCAAGCAATACCAAGTTATCAGCTTTTTCAGATAGTGACTATGCAGGGTGTAAAATGTCAAGAAAATCAACATCTGGTGGTTGTCAATTTTGTCACACCCTCAAATTTCCACTGCGGGGTTTATACCGCGAGGCGCATGACAAACCAGGATCCCATAGCCATAAGTCACAGGAACGAACTCTAAATGCCCAAACCATTTAGTTCGTTTTCAAAAACCAAGTTTAGTTAAGCTGCGGAAGCGTAAACCATATTTAAACCCTTTTTAAAAACCATGCGCAAAACACCGTGCCCAAACTAAAACCATACGAAAGCATAATATATAATTTAGGTGTATGCCCGAGACCCCAAATGCAGTGAAGTGTACAGTGCTTTCTAATCCTGGCACCGGAAGCTAACTACTTGCAAAAGCATGTAAATCGTGTGTCAACATAAAGCTGGTGAGTTCACAAAGTGAAGTAATTTAATATGCAAAAGCGCTGGTTTCCAAAACCACGTAAGTAAGTAAGTTGAGTTGGTGCCCCGCACCGTGTAACCACTAGTTCATCGCATGTCAAGGGTAGCTAACCCATTCATGATAACTAACTGAATATACCGAACTGCTATGTACGTGTAGCCACATAAGTGTGCCGCATGCCTGCATCATTGTCTATCCACAATGATAAAGTTTCATTAAGTTATAGTTCACGCCCGCGCTCCCCAAGCCGGTGTGAGGTTTGTAAGACCTAATAGCGCTATCAACTAATAACCCGCTTGCCAACCCTGGCAACTCATTCGGTACGTGAGGACTTACAGATGATAGAAATGGTTTAGTTTATCAAGGACACAATTGCGAACTAGCAAAGTAACCGACCCTCACAAGGATCTATGGCATCCCAACCCGGGATGTGTAAGTAGTCCCAAACCGGACTAGAAAATGTTAAGTAAAGTGTCTCATACCGGAGACACATGCTTTTGAGAAAAAGAGTAGTGAAACTCACCTTAGCGTGCAAGCAAAAGAGATCCGACCCGCAAGTAAAGTATGCTACCGACACCCTAATACAAATGTCACTAGGTGAGTATATGTGCATAACCAACACACCATATAACTCGTTTATCCGAGACCTTTAAATGTTCAAAACCGTGTAGTGACCCCTAATGACTCTACATGCTCAAGTATGTCCTACGTATCCCGTTGGTGATCATAGTGATTATTATCAGTTTAATACATCAAATACATCTCATACAAGTTTTCACACAAGTACATGTCAATTACATACCACATAAAACTTCAAATAGTCATATAAAGACCCCATACACAATCTGCGTTTTTAGGACAGATTGTGCGCTGTGAAAAACAAATTATTTAAAATACTTAACTAATGAATTAAAGTCCCAAATTTTTACTGAGTATTTATGGGGATTCGGTTGCAAACCCATATTTTTATTTTGTCTTAAAACTAAACACAAAAATTATGAAAATTCGTACAACACAGCTACATCCAGAAAATTTCCTCAACAGGTCAGTTTAGTAGAAAATTTCTCAAAAATTGTGTATTCATCCAAACGGGATGAATCCACTTGGAAAAGCTCAATGTTTCCAATATTGACCTACTGTAAAAATTTCATAACTTAATTCCTTGTAAATCTCAAGTTATGACCATTTAAAGTTAACCCAATTCACAAATTCGAAAATCTGATATGACCCCTAATCAAATAAAATTCCAAAAACGACTCAAACGATGTCCAAATCTGATGGTTTTGCCCATTATGAAAAGCTAAGACCTTGTACATTACAATCATGCAAAGAAATCATCAAAACAATCAATTTACCAACCCATTACAGCCCCTACAAAACGTTCAAACGAATCTGCCAGAATTTTAAACTTGCATCCCAAGTAATCTACAAACCCTAATTTTCCATGAACATCCCTAATACGTGTATAACACATACAATACTGATTAAACACCATATTAACATAGCAAAACACATATATTATCATGTGAAAACCCTAATCATGGCTACTAACAACAATCATCATCATCAAATCATCAAGAACATTCAAGAACTCCTATACATACATACATGCGATTATATATATGTTATTTTTAGAGTTTTTAAAGTTTTTCAAGTATCATAATTCATCAAAGAGCATATAGATGTATACCTTGCAATGCTAAAACTCCCTAGAGCCTTGAGATTAAACCCGAACTAGCTTGATTAGGTGAAAGATTGATTGATTGCTTGAAAACTAAGAGAGGGGGGGGGGGGGGTTCCTCACGGCGCAAAGGGGAATGGGGGTTAGGGTTTTTTTTTTTTTGTCTCCTAATTATAAGAGGGCTTTGCTTGTTCCCCAAGCAATTGGGTATTAGGGCCCTTCTAGTCCATTAACTTGACCCGTTAATCATGTTCTAGCCTAATACCGGACCCAATATTATTAATCACCCTAAATTGCATAAAAACCATTGTTTTCATTATTACATAACATATTAATCATGTTGTGCAGGTAATTTACATAATTTACGTATATCTTTCAGTTAGGCGATAATTCACAAAAACATGTAATTCACATAAGCACGTTTTTCACGTTCGCCATAATTCAATTGTACGTATTATTGTTATGTATGCCACATAATTCACCAACGTTTGGGATACAGGACTCGTGTGTGTGTTTAACAAGGATTTTCCTAATTATAACATATGTTAACATCTTCTAACATATGTTAAACCTACTTAACTAACCCTAGTTAAGTATCTAGCCATGTATGAACATGTAAGTTAACTAGAGTTCAGTAAAAGTATTAACCTGAAAATGCGGGGTGTCACAAATTCTTAGGAAACTGTCTAGTGTCCTGGCAATCAAAGAAACAAACATCTGTTGCAACTTCAACTGCTGAAGCTGAATACATTGCAGCTGCATGTTGTACATCACAGATACAATGGCTCCAGTATCAACTTCTTGATTATGGAATCAAAGAAACCAAGACACCATTGCTTGTAGACAGCAAATCTGCCATTAGCATCATTCAAAATCCTGTTCAGTTTTCAAAAACCAAACATATTGAAATCAGGTATTGTCACACCCTCAAATTTCCACTGCGGGGTTTATACCGCGATGCGCATGACAAACCAGGATCCCATAGCCATAAGTCACATGAACGAACTCTAAATGCCCAAACCATTTAGTTCGTTTTCAAAAACCAAGTTTAGTTAAGCTGCGGAAGCGTAGACCAAATTTAAACCTTTTTAAAAACCATGCGCAAAACAACGCGCCCAAATTAAAACCATATGAGAGAAAAGGTAAAAGCATAATATGTAATTTATGTGTATGCCCAAGACCCCAAATGCAGTGAAGTGTACAGCGCTTTCTAATCCTAGCACCGGAAGCTAACTACCTGCAAAAGCATGTAAATCATGTGTCAACATAAAGCTGGTGAGTTCACAAAGTAAAGTAATTGAGTATATAAATGTGTTGGTTCCCAAAACCACGTAATCAAGTAAATTGAGTTGGTTCCTAGAACCGTGTAACCATTAGTTCGTCGCATGTCAAGGGTAGCTAGCCCATTCATGATAACTAACACCGAATATACCGAACTGCTATGTACGTGTAGCCACAAATGTGAGCCGCATGCCTGACATCATTGTCTATCCACAATGATAAAGTTCGTTAAGTTATAGTTCACGCCCGCGCTCCCCGAGCCGGTGTGAGGTTTGTAAGACCTAATAGCGCTATCAACTAATAACCCGCTTGCCAATCCCGGCAACTCATTCGGTACGTGAGGACTTATAGATGATAGAGTTGGTTTAGTTCATCAAGGACACAGTTTGCGAACTAGCAAAGTAAACGACCCACACAAGGATCCATCAAAGTAAACGACCCACACAAGGATCCATAGCATCCCAACCAGGGATATGTAAGTAGTCCCAAACCGGACTAGAAAATAGTAGTCCCAAACCGGACTAGAAAATGTTAAGTAAGTTGTCTCAACCCGAGACGCATGCTTTTGAGAAAAGAGTAGTGAAACTCACCTTAGAATGCAAGCAAATAAATCCATCTCCAAAGTAGGGTGTGCTACCGACTCCCTAGTACATGTGTCACTAAGTGAGTATATGTGTAATACCATTACACCATATAATCCGTTTGTCCAAGACGTTTAAATGTTCAAAAGCGTGTAAGTGACACCTAGTGATTCTACATGCATAAGTAAATCCTACAGACCCGTTGGTGAATATGTTGGTTACCATTAGTTTTAAACTTCATATGCATCTCATATAAGTGCCCATTCAAATATATATCAAACACATACCACATAGGCCTCCAGTTAGTTACACAAACACAAAATACACAATCTGCGTTTTTAGGACAGATTGTGCGTCACCAAAACTAATTTATTTAAAATACTAAATCAGTGAGTTAAACTCCCAAATTTTTACTGAATATTATTTGGGATTCATTTGATAACCCATATTTTTGTTTTGTCTCAAAACCAAACACAAAAATCATAAAAATCGTACATCACAGATATGTCCAGAAAGTTTCTACAGCAGGTCAGGTTAGTAGAAAAAATCTTTAAAATCGTGTATTCATCCAAACGGGATGAATCCACTTCGAAAAGCCAAGTTATTCCAATGTTAACCTACTGTCCAAATTTCATAACTTAATTCCTTGTAAAACTCGAGTTATGATTGTTTAAAGTTGACTCAGTTTGTTAATCCGAAAATCTGACATGACCTTTAATCAAAGAAAATTCCAAAAACATATCAAACGACATCCAAATCAGATGATTTTGCCCATTTTAAAAGGCTAAGACTATTTACAATCCATTCATGCAAAGAAAATATCAAAACAATCAATTTAACATCGAGATACAGCCCCTACAAAACACCCTAACGAATCTGCCAGAAACTGAAACTTGCTCCCCAAGTTATTCACAAACCCTAATCATGCATAAAAATCTATAATACATGCATAACTCATATTATTCTGAGTTAAACACCTATATTATCATACAAAAACCCTAATTATGATTACTAGCAACAACCATCATCAACAAATCACAATGAACATTCAAGAACACCCACATAACCCTATATGCGATTTTTATACATGCAATCTCTAGGGTTTTTAAAACTTTTCAAGTATTGTAAATCATCAAGAAACATGTAAAATGTATACCTTGCAATGCTAAACTCCTCAAGGCCTAGAGATTGCACCCAAATCAACTTGAATTAGTGAAAAATAGGTGTTGTTTGATTGAATATTGAGAGAGGGTTGGGGTGGGAGTTCACGGCGCATAAGGGGGTGGGTTAGGGTTTTTTTTTTTGTCTCCTAATTATAAAGGGGCTTGGCTTGTTGCCCAAGCAATTGGGTATTAGGGCCTCTTATAGTCCATTAACCGAACCCGTTAGTCATGTTCTAGTCCAATACCGGGGCCGATGATATTAATCACCCTAAATTGCATAAAAACTAATGTTTTTATTATCTCATAGCATATCAATCATAAGGTGCACGTAATTTGCATGGTTTACATATTAACTTTCAGTTAAGCGGTAATTCACATAAACATGTAATCCACATAAACATGTAACTTCATGATCATCATAATTCAATTGTACACATTATTATATATGCCAGACAAATCACCAACGTCCGGGATATAGGACTCGTGTGTGCATTGTGATGATAACTTTACTTATTATAATGTAACATATGTTATTATCACATAACATATGTTATTACCCTATAACACATATGAAGACCTTCCTAACTAACCCTAGTCAAGTGTTTAGTCACGTATGCACATGCAAGTTAACTAGAGTTCAGTTAAAGTAAGAACCTGAAAATGCGGGGTGTCACATCATCCCCAAGTTGAAAAGAATTTCGTCCCGAAATTCAACAAGTAAACAATAAAGCCAGCTAGAATAGTGTGTGCTTGGTTCCCGGAAGTCACATCAACCCCAAGTTGAAAGGAATTTCGCCCCAAAATTCACTTTGAAAGAGCTGCTTGATGTTTAGCGTTCGATCTATGTTCAGGTTTAGGTTCAGAAAAGATGTGTGGGCATTTAAGCTGCATTTGATCCCTGCGTTCCCACGTGTATTCCGGTCCTAGACGGGAATTCCATCGCACCTTAACAATCGGTATGATGCTCTGTCTGAGTTTCTTGATGCCCCGCTCAAGAATCTCCCCTGGTTCTTCCGTGAATCGTAGCTGATCGTCCACCTGGATCTCCTCCAGTGGCACCACCAGTGTTGTATCCAACAGGCATTTCTTTAGATTCAATGCGATACGTGGGATACATCATGTACCCCACTGAGTTTATTAAGCGAGTTTAACTTGTAAGTTACCGGACCAATCCTTTCGACAATCTCGAATGGTCCAATGTATCGCGGGTCAGCTTTCCTCGTTTTTCAAAGCGTATCACCCCCTTCCAAGGTGACACCTTCAACAGAACCTTGTCCCCAACCTGGAACTCCAAAGGTTTCCTACGCTTATCAACGTAACTTTTTTGTCGATCACGAGCAGCAATCATCCGATTTCTGATTTGCACTATCTTCTCAGAAGTTTCATGCACGAGTTCGGGACCTGTTAGCTGGCTATCCCCAACCCCAGTCCAGCAGATGGGAGACCTACACTTGCGTCCATGAAGTGCCTCAAAAGGCGCACACTGTTTCGAAGTGTGATAGCTATTGTTATACGAGAATTCAATTAAAGGCAAGTGCTTATTCCAACTGTTGCCAAAATCCACCACGCACGCTCGTAGCAGATCTTTCGATGTTTGGATGGTACGTTCACTCTGTCCATCCGTCTGTGGGTGATAGGCTGTGCTCATATCTAAGCGAGTCCCTAAAGCGTTTTGGGGAGTAGTCCAAAAGTGGGAAGTGAATCGCGCATCGTGATCAAATATAATAGAAGTAGGCACCCCATGCCTAGAGAATACCTCCTTGTTGTAGAGATTAGCTAATTTTTCCAGCGAGTCGGTTTCCTTTATTTCCAGAAAACGTGCCGATTTGGTTAAATGATCCACGATAACCCAAATCATGTTATGGCCAGTTGGCGTTCTAGGAAGCTTCGTGATAAAATCCAAAGAAATCCCGTACCACTTCCACATAGGGGTTTCTGGTTGCTAGAGTAGGCCTAAAGGTTTCTGATATTCAATCTTAACCTTCGCACAAGTCAAGCACTTACAAACATAAGTGGCTATTTCAGCCACCAGTAAAGAGTTTTAAGGTCTTGGTACATCTTGTCCGAACCAGGATGCACCGAATATCGAGAGGTGTGAGCTTCATCGAGCACTAGTTGTCTGAGATCCCCAAAACATGGTATCCAGACTCGATCCATGAAGTACTGAAGACCATCCGTCTTCCGTTCCAAGTGCTTATCAGCACCATGTGAAGTTTCAAGTCTCGCCCTGGGCTTCACGTACCTTATCAGGAAGATTAGAATGTATAGTGGGTTGTAAAGCTCGCACCCGTTTAGGTGCGCCAATTTCTTGGCGGGGTCAACATGTATTCCTGCCTCGTTGACCACATGTCCGAGAAATTGGACTTCTCGAATCCAAAAGTCACATTTAGAGAATCTTGCATACAATTTCTCCTTTCTCAATAGTTCCAAGATCAGTTGCAGGTGTTGCTCGCGCTCTTCCCTGCTCTTGGAATAAATCAGTATGTCATCTATGAACACTATGACGAATTTGTCCAAATAGGGCTTGCACACATGGTTCATCGAAACAATGAACACAACCGGTGCATCCAAATGGCATCACCAAAAACTCATAATGTCCATAACGAGTTCGAAAGGCTGTCTTCGCCACATCCTCCTCTCCGACTCTCAGCTGATGGTATCCTGACCTCAAGTCAATCATAGAATAGAAACTCGACCCTTGCAGTTGGTCGAACAAGTCAACATTACGAGGCAAAGCGTAGCGGTTCTAAACCGTCACCTTGTTCAACTTCCGATGCACATGCGGAAACTCCCATCCTTCTTCTTATCAAACAGAACTGGAGCTCCCCATGGCGAAAAACTTGGTCTAATAAAGCCCGTATCCAATAGCTCTTGGAGTTGGGTAGACAGTTCTTGAAGTTCGCCTAGTGCTAGGCGGTATGGTGCGCGTGCAACTGGAGCTGCTCCAGGTACAAGGTCAATTTGAAACTCCACTTGACAAACAGGTGGAAGTCCAGGTAGTTCCTCTGGGAAAATATCTGGGAAATCTCGGACTACTGGGATGTCCTCTATCTTAGTTTCAGTCTCAGCTCGAGTGTCAGATTTGTTAGCTAAAATGGCTGGACAGCCCTTACGAATACACTTCTGGGCTTTCAAGAAGGAGATGATGCCCACCATGGCAACACAATGATTACCCTGTATAGATAAAAGTTCTCCACCTCGGAGGGGGAATACGAACCATCTTCTCCTGACAGAGAACTTCAGCGTGTTGCTTGGACAACCAGTCCATACCAACCACGAGATCAAAGCTTCCAAGGGTGATAGGTAGAATGTTGATGGCAAACGATTGCCCATCCAACTCGAGCTTATAGTCACGATGAATATGGGTTACCTCCACATACTTTCCATCAGCTAACTCTATGGTGTACGGGGTATCAAGAAGAGTAGGAACCATCCCTAGTTGTTTGCTAAGTTTTGATGACACAAAACTATAGTCTGCACCAGTATCATATAAAATAGAAGCAAGAGTGTCGTACCCGTCACGACATTGTTATCAGTCCTAGCTTCCCCAGAGCCAATCACAATTGCTATTCCACGAGCCCCATTGTTGTTGTTACCGTTGTGGTAGTTGTTGTTGAAGGACTTATACCTCACACTATCCCACGTTCTCTTGCTATCACCAAAAGTAGAAGATGAAGCTCCATGCTTCGGAAAAGTACCATGCTCAACAGCCTAATCCGTGTGTTTACGAGCCAGAATGAACGATTTGTTAGATTCTGGGTTGGTGAGCTGCAGTGGCCAAGCCACGAATCTAAGGGACCCACCCTTTTGGTCTGAAATTCGATCCGCTGGCAAAGTTGGTTAATTAGATTTGAGCACAAAGTATCCAACTCCTGTAGCTTGGTAGTGTAGGCGTCGATCTCAGACCCAACCGTCCTTATATAATAAATTTCTAAATTTCCCCATAGGGTGTTACATTCTCCATCCAAGTATTTGTAACTCATCGAGTGTACATGTAACATACATTACCCCATCCTGCCTGGAGCAAATGCACATGTCAAAGACTTATACTATCGAAGCAATCAGACGGTCTCCTTCAGTTCCGTTGGAGTTATCGAGGTTTACGACCAATAAAAGGCTTGAAAATATGTTGGCAGGTTGTTGTTGTGGCATGTGCATTCAAGGTATAAGGAAGTTCAAATGAGGAAGTCAAGGGGAAAGAATGATTTTAGAAAAATAGATCTTTACTAGCTTGGAAAGATGCGAGGGCCTCAACCACCCTATCGTTGTTCATAAAAACTCAGTCTTATCTAAGTTAACAAGGGAAAAGAAAAGAAAATACCGGTAAGAAAAAGGTAAGAGCCTTTATCATCACTTTCCATATGCTCGTCCTGCTCAGGTTCCCCTTCTATCCCTTCTTCCTCCTCTTTCTTGGTGTCAGTGTTATATGGTTCACATCACATACAGTCTCCTCCTCTAGTCCTATGTAAGCCAGTTTAGTGGTAAGCTGCACCACTCGTTCCTCCAATCGTGGCTATCAGCCATTAGTAGGTTTCGTCTTCCCTTGAGATGTTGCACTACGTTGCAGGCTTTACATAACTCCCCAAGAGTGTGTGTAACAAGCCCCGATCCACTGAATTCCCATGAATCTACCATGTTCTTATAAGAAACAGGGATATGCAGTTATACGTTCGCCTGCTCGCACTTGGCGTAAGGTACTAGAGTAAGAAATGAATTCTATATGTGTAACCCAGTCCCGTCTGAGTTTCGAATGAAGGTAAGAAAGATCAAGTAACAAGGAACAGAAACTAATTGTCTCCTTGCTTAGTGAAAAGAATAAGTCTCAGTATTTGAATTTCTTCAATTTGATTTGGTTAAATGGTACCACGTCATGCGCATCGTGCGGCTTTCCTGTGCCCACAACGCTCGCAAGGGCTTTCTCCCCTGTACAATTGTTGTTTCCTCATCCATGAGGTTTGTTAGGATACTACTCCCAGTAATGCGCCACTGGTGTAATCCTGGGTTCCCACCATTGACGTGTTCAGAATTAGGTCTAGAACTAGAAGATAACATATCTCCCGAAATCATATGTTGTAGATATATGTAGCTAAAAGCTAGTTGTGCACTTAAGTTGTGAGTGTACTTATGCTATGATGATTATAGACTAGACTCAACATGCAATCCTAGTTCACTATAACCAATGGCTCTGATACCAATCTGTCACACCCTCAAATTTCCACTGCGGGGTTTATACCACGAGGCGCATGACAAACCAGGATCCCATAGCCATAAGTCACATGAACGAACTCTAAATGCCCAAACCATTTAGTTAGTTTTCAAAAACCAAGTTTAATTAAGCTGCGGAAGCGTAGACCAAATATAAACCTTTTTAAAAAGCATAATATGTAATTTATGTGTATGCCCAAGACCCCAAATGCAGTGAAGTGTACAGTGCTTTCTAATCCTGGCAAAAGCATGTAAATCGTGTGTCAACATAAAGCTGGTGAGTTCACAAAGTAAAGTAATTGAGTATGTAAATGCGTTGGTTTCCAAAACCACGTAATCAAGTAAATTGAGTTGGTTCCTAGAACCGTGTAACCACTAGTTCGTCGCATGTCAAGAGTAGCTAGCCCATTCATGATAAAGTTCGTTAAGTTATAGTTCACGCTCGCGCTCCCCGAGCCGGTGTGAGGTTTGTAAGACCTAATAGCGCTATCAACTAATAACCCGCTTTCCAATCCCGGCAACTCATTCGGTACGTGAGGACTTACAGATGATAGAGTTGGTTTAGTTCATCAAGGACACAGTTTGCGAACTAGCAAAGTAAACGAGCCACACAAGGATCCATCAAAGTAAACGACCCACACAAGGATCCATAGCATCCCAACAAGGGATATGTAAGTAGTCCCAAATCGGACTAGAAAATAGTAGTCCCAAACCGGACTAGAAAATGTTAAGTAAGTTGTCTCAACCCGAGACGCATGCTTTTGAGAAAAGAGTAGTGAAACTCACCTTAGAATGCAAGCAAATAAATCCAACTCCAAAGTAGGGTGTGCTACCGACTCCCTAGTACATGTGTCACTATGTGAGTATATGTGTAATACCATTACACCATATAATCCGTTTGTCCAAGACGTTTAAATGTTCAAATGCGTGTAAGTGACACCTAGTGATTCTACATGCATAAGTAAATCCTACGGACCCGTTGGTGAATATGTTGTTTACCATTAGTTTTAAATTTCATATGCATCTCATATAAGTTCCCATTCAAATATATATATATATCAAACACGTACCACATAGGACTCCAGTTAGTTACACAAACACAAAATACACAATCTGCGTTTTTAGGACAGATTGTGCGTCACCAAAACTAATTTATTTAAAATACTAAATCAGTGAGTTAAACTCCCAAATTTTTACTGAATATTATTTGGGATTCATTTGATAACCCATATTTTTGTTTTGTCTCAAAACCAAACACAAAAATCATGAAAAATCGTACATCATAGATATGTCCAGAAAGTTTCTACAGCAGGTCAGGTTAGTGGAAAAAATCCCTAAAATCGTGTATTCATCCAAATGGGATGAATCTACTTCGAAAAGCCAAGTTATTCCAATGTTAACCTACTATCCAAATTTCATAACTCAATTCCTTGTAAAACTCGAGTTAAGATTGTTTAAAGTTGACTCAGTTTGTTAATCCAAAAATCTGACATGACCTTTAATCAAAGAAAATTCCAAAAACCTATCAAACGACATCCAAATCAGATGCTTTTGCACATTTTAAAAGGCTAAGACTATGTACAATCCATTCTTACAAAGAAAACATCAAAACAATCAATTTAACATCGAGATACAACCCCTACAAAACACCCTAACGAATCTGCCAGAAACTGAAACTTGCTCCTCAAGTTATTCACAAACCCTAATCGTGCATAAAAATCTCTAATACATGCATAACTCATATTATTCTGATTAAACACCAATATTATCATACAAAAACCCTAATTATGATTACTAACAACAACCATCATCATTATATCACAATGAACATTCAAGAACACCCACATAACCCTATATGCGATTTTTATACATGCAATCTCTAGGGTTTTTAAAACTTTTCAAGTATTGTAAATCATCAAGAAACATGTAAAATGTATACCTTGCAATGCTAAGCTCCTCAAGGCCTAGAGATTGCACCCAAATCAACTTGAATTAGTGAAAAAGAGGTGTTGTTTGATTGAATATTGAGAGAGAGGTTGGGGTGGGAGTTCACAGCGCATAAGGGGGGTGGGTTAGGGTTTTATTTTTTATTTTTTTGTCTCCTAATTATAAAGGGGCTTGGCTTGTTGCCCAAGCAATTGGGTATTAGGGCCCCTTATAGTCCATTAACCGAACCCGTTAGTCATGTTCTAGTCCAATACCGGGCCCGATGATATTAATCACCCTAAATTGCATAAAAACGATTGTTTTTATTATCTCATAGCATATCAATCATAAGGTGCATGTAATTTGCATGGTTTACATATTAACTTTGTTGATGCGTTTTGCGACTAAGGATTGGATATACAATAATTAACATATGTTAGTGGATGGCCGAAGGTGTATCAGTATGGGCGAATGTAGAATAATCTGGGCGAAGGTATATAGAAATGGGCGAAGGTAGATGTGGACTGGACGAAGGAAGATTGGACCTAGACAAGAAGACACATTCGACCACTCAATGTGGGCGAATGTGGAAAACATTCACATTCGACCAGTTGTAAGGGGCGAATGTGCAGTGCCTATATATAGATTTTGAGTTTTTGATAATGTAAGAGAGTTGTCATTTGTGTCCAGGTTCAGATCAGGTTTATAGGTGTTTTTGAGAGATTGTCTGTGTGATTTAGATTAACATAAACTCATTGTAAATGCTTTTTGAATGAAAGTTAATCTATGAAATGTTATTGAAAATGATCTTGATTGTGTCGTGATTTGTGTTTTATCAATTTGTTCAGATCTAGGGTTTCCGCACCTAGATTTGTGACTTGTATGATCATATAATCCTGTTTTAGCTAAAATCCAACGCTCACAAAGTGGTATCAGAGCATAGAGGATCATACAACAACAAATTTGATAAGATCAGAGCTGATTTGGACATGTTTTTGACAAAATATCATCTGTTTTTACATAAACTTTGTTTTTAAGAGTTTTTGATCGATTTAAAGGTGAATTTGTGGTCGAATTCAAGTTTTCCAAGACTTAAAGTTGTTCCAAATCAATTCCGAAACATAACCTGATTGAGATCATTCAAATCCATGAACTTTTGAAAATCTGAGATCAAAATAACCGTTTTTCAAACAATAACCGTTTTTCAAAAATGAGATCTGCTAGTTTTGGGCGAACCTGGAACCTGGACTGAGAGTTGTGGTCGAACCTAACAAAAAGTGGGCGAACCTGAGTAGTTTTTGGGCGAACCTGGAATTTTATTGTTGAGTTTTTCACTTTCTGGTGGTAATTCCCACATTCGACCGTTTTCATTTCGGGCGAAAGTGGAAATTTGTTAGTTTGATTTACATTCTGGTCATTTTCACATTCGGGTGTTACTGTTTGGACGAAAGAAGGACCAGAAGGGACGAAAGTGAAATAGTTTGGACGAAAGTAGAAATTTTGGACGAATCTAAGATTATTTGGACGAACGTACTGAATTTCGGGCGAACCTAGGATTTTGCTGAAAAATTTTTCTAAGTGTTGAGATTTTCAGATTGTGATCATGTGGCGTTTTCAAACTACTTCGGGATCAGCACCAACACAACCACAACAGCAGACAATGGACCCATGGACAGTGGCAGCGCAAAAGACGAACACGCAATCCTCACAACCACTTAACTACATGACAACAACAAGCACGATGCCTCAAAGTGTAGCACATCCGGCACTACAATCAGATTACTGGGGAGTAGCTGCAGCGGCGGTAAATACTCAAACCACTAATGCTATTTCTACTTTGATTAAGGATTTGTCTACAGGTAGTGGAACTCGGCCACCGAAGCTCATGGATATGCAAGAGTATAACCAGTGGCACACCATGTTCAAGATCCATCTGGAAGGCATGGGAGTTGAAGGAGCAGAGGCATGGAGCATGATTGTCAAAGGATACACAGCACTGATTCTGGAGAATACAGGTGAGTTGATTCCTCTGGAAAGCCTAACTGAGGATGAAAAGAAGAAATATGTGGTAGAGAAGAAGGCGTTCTCTCAACTGACACAGGCAATCACAAGTGACCTGTTGCATCAGTTTGGGACATGTACTACGTCAAAGCAGCTTTGGGATAAGCTGAAGAGGAAGCATGATGGTAACGAAAAGACCAGGAGTCTGAGAATGGAGGAATTAGTCAAGGAGTTTGAGAACTTTTCTTTTATTAATAATGAAACCTTGAAAGAACTAACTCCGAGATATATGCATTTATTGTCTGAATTGTCTAGTTATGGTGTACAGATTCCAATGACTAAGCAGGTGGATAAGTTTGCAGATGCTTTACCACCACAATGGGATCAGCATGTGGAGGTACTCAGAGAGAAGGATGCTTATCAATTCTGGACCATTTCAGAGTTTATCGAAAAACTGGAGAACAAAGAGTTGGAGGATAGGAGGAAAGCTAGAAGGTCACAGATTCCTCAGAATCCCAGTCTGTATTTTGGAGGTACTTCAGTTACAGCTGGAAACTCGAGCTCTGGAAGCGTTGCACCACATGTTGCATGTATTTCCAATGTCATGGATTCATCAAAACCAACCACCAACTACACACCACCACAATACAATTCCTACTCACAATCATCATACACACCACCACAATATAGTTCCTACATTTCACCAATCTCTCCAATGCAACAAGCAAGTTTTTACACCGCTAACCAATCACAACAACCATTAAACCAAGTTACTCAACATAAACAACAACCAGTGGTTTTGGATACATCTAACTTGGGAAATGTGACTGTGGAGGTTGCTCAGCAACACATTGCATTAGTCTCAGCAATGGTTTCATCCTACAATGGGTTGGTTGCTAGTCAGATTGGGAACAACAACTTAACCAACGAAGACTACGCACAGATAGACAAGGAAGAGATGGAACTCATTGACATTCAATGGGCTTTTGCGAGTATAATGAGGAGAGCAACAGAGTTCATCGAGAAAACTGGAAGGACTGACTTGGCAACTTCTCCCAACACAACCTATGGTTTCAACAAGGAGAAGGTTACATGTTTTAATTGTGGAGAAAAAGGACACTTCAAAAGGGAATGCACCCAGCCACCTAAACAAGGTAATCGGAACCCTTTCAATGCAAATTACCAGAACCGTCAACAAAACCAAGTTTCTTACCAAAACAACAACAACTACCAAAACCGAAACTTTAACAACCAGAACAGACAACCAAACACTCAACACCAGATTCAAAACCAATCTCCTAATCACACAAACCGAACAGTTGTACCTATCACTACACCTAATGAGACTCAACAGAATGCAAGTCAAAACCAAGCTTTGGTGACTCAGCAGGATGAGAGGTTTGACTGGTCAGGTATGCAAATAGGAGTTGAGGAAGTGACTACTGGTGGGAATGTGGCTTGTGTTGCCTATCAGGTTGATATGGAAGAGTCGGTGGCAGTAGATGAGAAGAAAGAAACTGAGGAGAGTGAAAGTGATGATTCTGAGACTGAGATGGAAGTGGAGAGTGAACCTGTTAAGGTTAAAGCTGAGGAAAAGAGTTCTGGAATGGTGATTGATTCAGTTTCTGATGTTCCCGAGGAGTGTAGATCAGTTTATTCAGATTCTGAGAGCGAATCAGACACAGAGGCAAGTGTTGATTCTTTAGATGATGACATTGACCAGTTGCTGGCAGAAGCTGATTTTTTGATGACGAGGAAGTCGTGCATAGCTGATGATGCTTTCACCAAGATCGACTACTCCAAGTTTTTCACTGGAAAGGAAGCTCATTTTGCGTTGATGGCCATGACTGAACCGCCAAAACCTGTGAGTTCTGAATCTAGCACTGATGTTATGAGTGATAAATACTGTGGAACATGTGATAGATTGACAGAGGAGAATAAACAACTCCGAATTTCACGAGATAGTGCTATCTTGAACTGTCAATCTACTCGCAAAGAGTTGAATGCTTTTAACAAAGTATTAGATGGCTATAAAAAGGACATTTCCGACTTGAAAAACACTTTGTCATTGAAACAATTGGCCATAAATAACTATATCAATGAAATTGAAAACACCAAGTTGGAAATGGCAGCCATAAAATGCTTTGCTGAAAAGGTTAACAAGAAGTTGGAAAGTTATAAGAATGTTGCTTATGTCGTAGATCATATCATTGATGATAACACCACCAATTACAAGTCTGTACCATCTCCGGTTCTTTTTGAAAACCATAACTATCACCAAGTTATACCGGAGAGTTCGGTAAAATCAGACTCGTCATCGGAAAAGGAATCTAATACCTCGAGTATTGGTGATCCATATTCCGATGTGAGACCGATTTTGGGCTTGAACAATGAGGGTGTTTATGCTGAGAGTGATAGTTTAGACTCAGAAAATGATGATACTGGTAGTGATCAATCTGTTAATGAATGTGAGATTCCAAAAGAAAATCACATCATTACTACTGAACCAGTGTCACCATCTGATCATGTTCATCCTATGGCAAATGCTAATCGTGATAAAAAGTTTGAAAAGGTTCATGTTAAGAAAGATAATGTTGTTAAGAATGAGATTAAAAAGAATGAGCTGAATGAACCAAGTGACAAACCGGTTAAAGTGTTTTATCGGATGGAAGGATCCGATAAAATCATTTCTGATGAGGAATTTCCGATTAAAAATGTTAACTATTCTAAACTTGATAAAATCTGGCAAGAAAGCACAATATGGTTTCCAAAACATGAGAGAACCAATGAAATTCCACCAGAAATCTTAAAGAAATTGTTTTCAGAAGTTCCTCAAGAACCAAAAATCCATGTCACTGAGTTTATTCGACCAAATGATAAAGCAAATGGATTTCATGAACCTTCTTACTCGAAAGGACCACTTTCTGAGAGTTTAAGAAATCAACAGTATAATGATCAATTTCCTGTCAGATCATTTGCTTCACCAAATGCTCATTATGTGTTTGAGGAATATAGAAAATGCTTTAAATGTGGAGAACGTGGGCATTTACTTGCTCAGTGTCCATATGTAAGGCACAAAAGACATGAGGTTGAGGTTAAGAATTCCATGAGAAAGCCGATTGATCATTATGTCGCACCACATAGACGGACTGTTCCTCAACAACAACATTTTTATAATCAAAACAATTTTCAAATGAGGAACAACCGTCCATTTCAATATGATCGAAGGAATCGGATTGCAATGGAACAATCTTGGAGAAAACCTGTGGTGAACACAACAGCTGATAGACAAAAGGTTCCACAAAAACCAATTGTCAAGTCAAATGTTGGACCTAAGTCTGTTAATTCAGATAAGGTTGCTAAGAAAGTTACTTTTAGTAACAATGTTCAGAAACCTATTGAGAAACCAAAATCTCAAATTCGTATTCTCAAAAGGTCTGAACAATCTTGGACACCTAATGGTACTCCAGGAGCTTCTACTTCGAAGGTGAGTGAGAAAAATGACACTGTTTTGAAAAATCAGAAAACGGTTGATTCAAAACAAAAAGTTGTTGAAAAAGTCATTGAGGATGTTTCTTTGAAATCAAATGTTCAAAGGCCCAAGACTCAGGCTTGGGTCCCCCGAAAGAACTAAATGTTTACTTTTTGTGTGCAGGGAGCTTCAGTTGGCCCTATTAGCAGTCTCTGGATTGTTGATAGTGGAGCTTCAGGCCACATGACGGGGGATTTGGCGTTGCTGTTCGATGTGAAGAATATTAATGGAGGATATGTCGCGTTTGCGGGTAATAAAGGAGGATATATTACGATGGAAGGAAGCGTGAGTAATGGGATTGTGACTTTCGAGCGGATTTCTTATGTCAAGCAGATAGACTATAATCTGTTGAGCGTCAGTCAAATATGCGATAAACAATTTTCTGTGCATTTTGATGACAAATCCTGCTACATTCTCAAACCGGGCTTCAAGATTCCAAAGGAGTGGGTTATGTTGATGGCGCCTCGAGTCAACAATCTTTATATTCTTGATATGTCCAAGGCGATGACATCACAGGGACAGATAACATGCTTTCTATCCAAGGCGACTGAAAAAGAATCGATAATGTGGCACCGCAGAATGGGGCACATTCATCTGAGGAAAATGAATCAGTTAGTGAGAAATGGACTTGTCGATGGAGTAAACGTGAAACATTTCCATCTGAACGACAAGTGTGTAAGCTGCATGAAAGGAAAACAACACAAACAATCCCATAAAGTGAAGATAGTTAACTCTGTTGAGATGCCGCTTGAGCGATTGCACATGGACCTTTTTGGACCGGTCAAGCGCAAAAGTCATCTTGGAGAGCTTTATTGTTTAGTCGTCACTGATGACTATTCACGATTCTCATGGGTGATGTGTTTGAAGAACAAAAGCGACACTTTTACCAATTTACAAGTTCTGTTCACTCGACTGGAGAATATCTACAATTTGAAGATAAAAAGAATCAGGAGTGACAACGGGACGGAGTTCAAAAATGCAAAGATGGATGAACTTTGTGAAAGCAAAGGGATACATCATGAATATTCAGCTCCGTATACCCCGCAACAGAACGGTGTTGATGAAAGAAAGAATAGGACTCTGATTGAGGCTGCTAGAACAATGCTCGCTGACTCAAATCTTCCAGTAATGTTCTGGAATGAGGCGATTTATGCAGCAAACTACACATTAAATCGGGTTTTGACAGTGAAGAAGTTTGGAAAAACATCTTATGAGCTGTTACACCGACGAAAGCCCAATTTAGAGTATCTAGAACCATTTGGGGCGCCATGCACGATGTTGAATCCAAGCGAGAAGTTTAGTCCTAAAGCTGAAGAGGGATATTTTGTTGGATATGCAATCCCGCTCAAACGGGTATTCAACAAGAAAACTCGTCAAGTGGAGGATTGGGCTAACGTGGAAGTTCAACGATACACACAAAATTTGCAAGGCACGGGCCCTGATTGGATGTTTGATTACAAAGATTTCTTTGAATCATTCAACCTAGATAGCTTGGTTGAAGAAGCTGTGATCAGATTACTTTACGAGTGTGAAAACGCGGCAACTTCACCGTTGATGCGTCCAATCACCGTAAACCCCCCACCAGCTTCTAATGATACCAGTGCTCCTACACAAGAAGAAGAGTTGTTTCAAGAAGCTTCAACTTCATTAGACACTTCAGAATCTGAAGATGAACAATTTGAAGAAGCCGTTCTTGAAAATGCAGAAGATTTAGAAGAGCAAACTGTGAACCCAACTCCAAATCCAGATGTTGCTTCATCATCTAACACGGGTCATGATCAGGATGCTGTAGAGAACTTGACTGCTCAGACGGGAGTGATTGTACCTGTTAATCCGGAATCTCGGATTCATCGTATTCACCCGCTGGAGCAAGTTATTGGTGATCCTGGTAGTGGAGTGATGACCAGAGGGCAGCTTAAAAGCGTTAATTCGCCAGAGAGTTTTGGTGCTTTAGCATTGTATGCCAAAATTCAGAAATCTGGTGACCAAAATGATTGGTCGTTTGCATGTTATGTGTCGCAGGTAGAGCCAAGGACATACAAAGACGCTTTGAATGAAGATGCCTGGGTTGAGACAATGCAGGAGGAGTTATTGCAATTCCAGAAATTGGGAGTCTGGACGCTCACAGATTTGCCGCCGGGAAGAAAGAAAATAGGCACTAAGTGGGTGTTTAAGTGCAAAAAGGATGATCGTGGAGTTATTGTAAGGAACAAAGCCAGATTGGTTGTGCAGGGTTTCCATCAAATCGAAGGAATTGATTACAACGAAATCTATGCACCAGTAGCACGAATCGAAGCTATTCGGATGTTTCTTGCGTTTGCTTCGTATAAGAAATTCAAAGTCTATCAAATGGACATCAAGAGCGCATTTTTGTACGGTAAAGTCAAGGAGGAGGTTTATGTCGGGCAGCCACCAGGCTTTGAGGACCCAATCCACCGGGACAAGGTCTACGTGCTGAACAAAGCTTTATATGGTTTGCACCAGGCTCCAAGACAGTGGTACGAGGAGCTAAGTACATACCTCATCTCCAAAGGATTCAAGCGCGGCCTCGTCGATTGCACTCTCTTTACGAAGAAAACGGGAGATGACTTGCTTCTAGTACAGATTTACGTTGATGATATTATATTTGGTTCAACTAACGAACTCTTGTGCAGGGAATTTGAAACTGTTATGCAGGAGAAGTTCGAAATGAGCGCAATGGGGGAAATGCAGTTTTTCCTAGGCTTACAGGTGGATCAAAGACCCGACGGGATCTTCATTCACCAGACGAAATATGTAGCCGACATCTTGAGCCGATTCCAGATGGAGGACTCTATGCCGATGGATACCCCGATTCAACCCAATCACGGGATTGGAGTGGACGCTAAGGGGGAGCTGACAGATCCATTTACATACAGAGCAATCATCGGATCTCTGATGTATTTGACAGCGTCTCGACCAGATATTATGTATGCAACGTGTCTCTGTGCTCGCTATCAATCGAAGCCGAAACAAAGTCATCTGACGGCGGTCAGGCGTATCCTTCGATATCTGAAGGGTTGTCCATCAAAAGGACTTTGGTACCCTAATGATGATGATTTTGATTTTATTGCTTTTAGTGATGCAGATTGGGGCGGCTGTGACAAAGACAGAAAATCAACAACAGCCGGTTGCCAGTTTTTAGGGAGCAGGTTAATTACCTGGCAATGCAAGAAACAGACTTCCGTCGCACTGTCTACATGTGAAGCCGAGTACATTTCAGCCTCGAGTTGCTGTTCGCAAGTGCTCTGGATCCAACAACAGATGGTCGATTACGGTTTGCAGTTTCTTAAAACCCCTATACACTGTGACAACGAAGCCGCAATTGCATTAACTAAAAATACTGAAAATCATTCTAAAGCGAAACATATCCGGATTAAATATCATTTTATCCGTGATTGTTACGCTAAGGAATTGATTGACATGGTCAAAATCCATACTGACTACCAACGTGCAGATTTGTTTACAAAAGCTTTTGACAGATCCCGCTTTGAATATCTTTTGAAAGTAAACAATATAAAGGAAAAACAGGACTAATCGGCTCCTCGGTTTATCATTTTTAGTTTTTAGTTTTAGTTTTAAATTTTTGCTAATTGGGAATTTCTCTTTGCTAATTGGGAATTTCTCTTTACTATCATAATCCTCAAAGAAGTTGATGCTTTCGAAGGGGTTGTTTAATCCTCAAAGAAGTTGATGCTTTCAAGTGGATTGTTTCTTTCAAATTTTTGTTTTGTTTTTCAGAAAAATTAAAAACCCAAAAATATGTTCTTTATTTTAGGGGGAGTCATTTTATCAGAAAAACCAAAAACATTGAAAAATTTTCAAAATACCTAAAAATTAGAAAAACCCAAAATGATTTCCTGGATAAAATGAGGAAATGATAGTACATCGGTGGGGATCTGACACAGGCTAAAGAATTGTATAGTTTTAATGAGACGTATGTTGATTACGTGTGATATGCTGATAGGCTTCGTAGACTAAATATTGCCTGCATTAGTGATACAAACATAACAACCTACGCGTTTGTGGATGAACACCTCATGGGCATATGGTCTTAGTACCGTAATTTCGTTTGATAGGGTGTTTGTACAAAACTCGGAGGTTTAGGGTCGTTATGTTATTAGTTGTCTGGGGATAGCCTATCTGATCTTCTGCTGTAAGTCATTACGGACCTAGATCAGACGGGATGTCTTTATAAAAGAGCTTTATGCCAAAACCTAAAGTTACCGAATTGAGGAACATTCCATGTTATATGATGATCAAAGATTATCTATAATATCGTATTAATCATTGATGCTAATCATGATTAATATCAGTCCTCAACCTGGTATGGTGCATATGTTACTTTGCTGCATTAATTTGCTGACCTGTATACCTCTATGCATTATATCTTGTACAATTACAGACGATGAAAGCATAATCACGCTTTACAATGAGTCTTTGTGCAAATTACTTCTTGATACGGGAGTATGTCGTGTGTGTGGGAACCACAATGTGTTAGTATAATACATCTAATTCGTATCATTTTAAAGCATTGCGTAATTGTCTGCATGTGAGCTTATGTGGACAACAATATCAGCAATTGCCGTGTCACATATTGTTTCTAATGATAATATTGAAACAGATCAACGCTGTGTTCAGATTTCTCAGAAAACTGATATGATCCTCTTACCGGAAATCACAAAATGTTTACTGTTTTCTTTTACTTTGATGCATTTTACTTTGTCGCATTTTTACTTTTATTGTCAAAAAAATTACAAAATCCAAAAAGATTTTAGGTGTGTTTTGATAAAAATTTCAGAAAATCCAAAAGATTTGCATTTCTGCTTTATTTTTGATATCTGGGGATGCTTGATGGTCAATTTCTGAGATTTGATAACACCATCTGGACTTTGTAACATTCAAAATGTGAAAATTTGAGTTTTGGAAGTTTAACGGATTGAAAAATGTTGAACGGGATTCGAATTCGTGATTTGGCGAAATTTTCAGATTTTTCCATTTCACATTCGCCCCTTAAATGGGTCGAATGTGGAAAAATCATCTCTTTCGACCGTTTTGTTTTTGGGCGAAAGTAGATTTTTCACTTCCGGGTGTAATTTCCACTTCCGGGTACAAAGTTTCACCTTCGGGTCTTTCAATAGGGGCGAAGGTGGAGCAGTTTCACATTCGTGCCATTAAATTGGGGCGAATGTGGTTTTTAACCCACATTCGTCCACTTCCAACGGGCGAATGTAGACCTCTATATATATGTCTTTCAGGTTCGAGCCCCTCATTCAAATTTTTTCAAAAATTTTTCATCAGTACAAGACCTTGTTGCTCGTGACTTTTATGTTCCCTTGATTTGTTCCCACGTTCTTTCTGATCATTTTGATATAATTTTTACAGGTATTGGACTTCAAAACAGATCAAAATTGATTGTTTTTCAGAACCGGACCTAGGGTTTCTGTTCTAGTGATTGTTGATGATTATTGTTGCTTATTTTTGATAGCCGATCAGTTCTCATAGGTTTTAGGGGGAGAATGTGGAAGGAATTAGGATAATAACATGTATAGATGTTAGTTTTGATTGATTGAACACATATGAACCCTAATTCCACTTTAAAACCTATGTAAACTGATTAATTGACAAAATTGGTAATAAACGAGTGTTAGTCGGGCATGTTAGTATGTTTTAGGATCAAAATTACAAGTTAAAACAAACAATGGCAAAATTTCAAATTTTGGGGGTAAACCTTTTTCACCTTCGGTTCAAAAACCGGGCGAAGGTGGAATTAGGTTGGACGAAGGTGGAACAATGTGGACGAATGTGATTTTTATTTAGAACTTTTTCACTTTCGACCATAATCATCTACCTTCGACCACAATATCTCACATTCGGCCATTTCTAAACGGGCGAACGTGCAGATTAGTTTTTGACCAGAATTTTATATTTTTGTCGTTTTTGTGTTTTGACGTGTTTTATTGATTTTCATGTGCAGATGGCTGAACAACCCGAGAATATTGAATCACCAGTAGTGAATGTTGAAACTCCAGCTGAGATCACAGTTCAAGAACCAGTACCAATAACAGAAACATCTGTTCCTAGCAGTTGGCCTTTTGAACGATCGCACAACTGTTGCGCTTATCTAGGAGACGTTGAGAAGAACACGGAGTTTACAGGGATTATTGAATTTCTGAAGAGGAGCAGGATTGTACATGCCTTAGCCACACCAACCATCATATACAAAGACATCATAGAAGATTTTTATCAGAATGCGAAGTATGACTACTGGGAGAATCAGACAATCATCAAGAGCAAGATTCAGGAGATGGAGATGTTCTTGACTGAAGCTGATATTCGGGAGGCGTTACAGATTAAGTTTGAAGATAGTGAGGATCCCAGGGAGTTATCTTGGACAGAACAGAAGGCGTGCTTCTTAAGAATGAAATACAAAGGTCCAATCACTGTCGGATCTATGTATAAGGGGAAGCTGGGAGTGCAGTACAAGTATTTTGCACATGTTCTGATTCATGTCTTTGGATGTGTAAGTGGTGGTTATGACGTGATGAGAAGGAGTTTGAGTTCATTAATGGTTGCGTTGACACTCAACAAACCATTTAATGTTTCTGGGATGATTCTTGATCATATGCTGGAGATGCTGAAGGGAATGAAGAATAAGAAGTTTATGATGTATCCGAGGTTTCTGATGATGATCTTTGACTATAAGTATCCAATGCTGAAAAAGGATCCGACAATGATTCTAGGTCAAGATCACATGAATATTAGAACCTTGATGAGGATGAAAGGTTACAAAGGTGTGCCTGATAGTGAGAAGCCACCTAACAGGAGATTATTTGGCGCTTTGGCTCGTCCGGATTACATTGATCCTGGCAAGAACAAAGCAAGACATGATGAGAGTGACTCAGATAATGATGATCCCGTAGTGTATGTTGATTCAAGCACTAAGCGGAAACGTCAAGTAGTAAATCCTGGAGCCAAAGGGAAGGGCAAAGGAAAGGCTATTGATCAGGGAAGCACTAAGCAACAGGTAGCTAGAAAGAAATCGACGGCGAAGAAAGGATCGGGTTTGGTGGATGAAGAGTCTGTAGATTCAGAAGAGACTGAGGTTGATGAGCAGTGGGATTCTGATGATGAGAACGTGAGGACCACCAAACGTAAGGCCACTATGGTTGGTGAGTCTGAATCCTTAAACCAGTCGATAGAAGAAGCTGAGAGGAGAAAGAAATCGGTTGAAGATGAAGGTTTAGGTGTTGACCTAGCTGAGCTGAGTGTTGGAGAAACTGTAGTTGTGAATTTGCCAAAGAAGACTAAGAAGCAAAAGACTATGGCAAAGAAATCAAGTGTTAAAGAACTGAGAGAAAAAGAATTGGCTCAGTTGTTGAAGGGAAAGAGATTACCTGATGCTGGTACACCATCTAAGCTATCTTCACCAGTTGCCAAGAAGCAGAAGAAAGCGAAAGAGGCAGAGACTTTACCAATCGATCAGTTCAATATCGATATGGATAAAGTGCTCGATATGTTTAGAAAGCCTCAAAAGGAGAAAGTTGTTGAAGTTGCGCCATCCAGATCTAAGTCGAAGAAAGTGACTGTGGATGACGATGTCATGAAACAAGTTAATAAGAAGATGGAGGACATGATGAAGATGTTGATTGCTCAACAAGCTGAGATTACTAAATTCAAGCAGAATGAGGAGAAGATGCTCCAAATTGTAGTTGCTTCGAAATCTAATCAAGATGATATAAATGATAAGATTAAGTTGATTGAAGCTAAGAATGAGAAGCTTGAAAGAAAATGTGAAAGAAACAAGAGCAAAATCAAACTAATTAAGGCTGATAACAAAGAATTGAAGAAGGAAAACAAACGCCTTTGTGGTTTGATTGAAGAGCTTTATAGCAGAGCACCCCAGTTGAAAGAGGGTGAAGAAGATGAAGAAGAAGATGAACAGAAAGTTGATTATGAGTATTCTGATTCTGAGAAAGAAGATGATGATGATGAGGATGATGATGGATCGGATAAAAGTGATGATGACAATGATGATGATGACAACAATGATGATGATGATGATGATGCTGAAGGTACGGGAAAAAAGCAAGGTGATGAGTTTAGCAGTGGAAGTGATCATGATGGAGGAGATGATACTTCTAGATATAGTTATGAGAAGAGAACACCACAGAAGAAGAAAGATACTGGAGAATCGAGTTCCAAGAAGAAAGGTGGGAATGTTGATTCGGATGAAAGTATTTTCTGGAACGAGAAGGTGAGATCTTTGTCTGAGGATGCTAAACAGTTATATAAGAATATGTTGGAAAAGAGAGAGTGGACCATTGAGTTCACAGGATGCTTCGCTGAAATATTCCAGACTGATGATTTGAGATATGAGCTGGAATATGAAGATCCAGATCTTGAAGAAGGGGAATTACCTGCATCTGTGGCGAAAGAAATTTTAGATGGTCTTGCACAGAGGGTAGGAAAGACATTTGAGGAGTTTATGATGGATGAATCGATTCCTGATATTCCTGAAAAGGATATGGGAAGTCATTCAGATGATGTGTAGACTCCAGAAAACAATGAAGTTGAGATAGAAGATATTACTCATGAAGAGTTTCCCCAGTATTTCAGAAAAGAAGATGAGAATGAAGTATTTCCTGACTTCACTGAGATACCAAATAAGTCAGCGAAACAGAAAGCAAAGAAAAGAAGCGAAGAGTTTGTTGAAAAGGTGTTTGGTACTGAAAAGAAAGATTCTTCTAACCAGTCTGATGAGTTGAAGAATTATATGAAGAAGTTGAAGGAGATGGATGAGAACCGACCTAAGCCTGAAGCTCAAGGTAATTTCTATCGATTTCATAATGCCAAGTTCAAAGGCAGAGCTCTCGGGTGGACTTACTTAGGCAGACTGAAGTGTATTGCTGCAAAATGGGAAACCGGAATTCTGTACTTCAACAGATTCTGTGACTTGCTTACTCTAACGTACTGGGCGGTGAGAGATTTATGCAGATTCTCAATGTCAGGAGCCGAGGTAAATGGATCGCATGTCGGTTGGTGCGCAGACAAATTGGTTTGGGAAAGTCGTACGAGATGGAACAGGTTCAAGCCTCAATATCCCCGTAGAAAAGTTCATAGGGATATTGATCCTCAAACCAATATGAAACGTGTTACTTTAATCTACAAAGCACCTAATGTGATAAGGAAGATACCGTTGATGCCAATGCCACAACATTTTAGTGCTGATTTCATATTTTGGTATTACGATTGGAGGAAGGCAGAAGCGGTGATCGTGTTGAGGGATGGAAAGGATAAATACAAGCATGTTCATGTATTTGATCCTATGTGGCTGATAAGTTGCACATTTGAAGACATCATCATGTTGTTCTACAATCCGATTTACTATGAACCCAATGACTTTGCTCAAGCGAGAAAGTATACTCAAGTTGTGGGAGTTTGTTTTGCATATGATATAAATGCTGGAAGCAACTTGGAGGGTAAACTTGGCAAGACTGTGAAGATCGCTAATGTGTCAAAGCCTGTGAAGAAAACATTCGAACCGCCAATGACTTCTGAGCAGAAGAAGCAGCTCAGAATCAAGCTGATGAACAAGACGATGGACTATCAAAGAAAACTATCCAATCAATAGTCGAGGGGGAGTTTGTTGATGCGTTTTGCGACTAAGGATTGGATATACAATAATTAACATATGTTAGTGGATGGCCGAAGGTGTATCAGTATGGGCGAATGTAGAATAATCTGGGCGAAGGTATATAGAAATGGGCGAAGGTAGATGTGGACTGGACGAAGGAAGATTGGACCTAGACAAGAAGACACATTCGACCACTCAATGTGGGCGAATGTGGAAAACATTCACATTCGACCAGTTGTAAGGGGCGAATGTGCAGTGCCTATATATAGATTTTGAGTTTTTGATAATGTAAGAGAGTTGTCATTTGTGTCCAGGTTCAGATCAGGTTTATAGGTGTTTTTGAGAGATTGTCTGTGTGATTTAGATTAACATAAACTCATTGTAAATGCTTTTTGAATGAAAGTTAATCTATGAAATGTTATTGAAAATGATCTTGATTGTGTCGTGATTTGTGTTTTATCAATTTGTTCAGATCTAGGGTTTCCGCACCTAGATTTGTGACTTGTATGATCATATAATCCTGTTTTAGCTAAAATCCAACGCTCACAAACTTTCAGTTAAGCGGTAATTCACATAAACATGTAATCCACATAAACATGTAACTTCATGTTCATCATAATTCAATTGTACACATTATTATATATGCCAGACAAATCACCAACGTTCGGGATATAGGACTCGTGTGTGCATTGTGATGATAACTTTACTTATTATAATGTAACATATGTTATTATCACATAACATATGTTATTACTCTATAACATATATGAAGACCTTCCTAACTAACCTTAGTCAAGTGTTTAGTCACGTATGCACATGCAAGTTAACTAGAGTTCAGTTAAAGTAAGAACCTGAAAATGCGGGGTGTCACAGGTATCATTTCATAAGATATTGCTATGAAAAAGGCAATATTGAAGTGAAACATGTAGCAACAGCTAATCAAATAGCTGACATATTCACTAAACCCCTTGACACATCAACATTTCAGAAGTTAGTATCCATGCTTGGGATGCTAAATTTGTAAGTGTTTCTCTTTACTTTTCTGCACATATTTTTCATTTTTTCACTTACATCTGTTTTCAAATTTGAAAACTTCTGAAAAGCAAACAAGAGAGAAACTACTGATGAACAAAACATCAGTATGGGAATATTTTCTGAAAGATGATTAACTTCTGATAAAACAACCATCAGAAGTTATGAATAAAGTATTTATAAAAGCATTCTCATCAGTTGTTCAAATCTACTGAAGAGAAAGTGGGAACTACTGATGAAAACAATTCTTCATCAGCAGTTTAGTCAAAAAGGGCAAATCAGACTTTTCCCACATCAGAAGTTTGACCTAGGCGGTTTAAAACTTCTGATAAATACCTTTTCCAACACTTATCCATTCAAAAAGCAAAAATTCCCTCTTTCTCTCTCAAAAAGCTCTCAAACCCTGAACCTGCAAAAACACTGTTCGATCCGAACACACACAAACCACATGGCTCTAACTCTGAAACAGGGACACAATCAAAGAGGCTACTTCAAAAAACATGAAGCCTGGTCCCAATACGACGAAATCATTGATTTAGTCGTTAAATCCCAATATTTCACCGCCCTCACCATCGACCCTCCAATCCATACTGAAACTCTAAATGAGTTTTGGGGAAACGCAGAGACGGTGACGGTGAACAACAAGGTGATCTCCCTCAATTCAACCATAAAAGGGAGAAGAATGGCAATCACACCGGCTATTTTGTCAATTAGGCTGGGATTGGATGATGTAAATGCCCTAGACCAATTTCCAAACTCTCAAATCCATTTAACCATGACAGAGTGTGGTTACCAAGGTACTCTCTCACACGCTACAATCTTCAAGAAATATTTTGAACCAAAGTATAAACTGCTTTTTCATTATATTATTATGTGTTTGAGTCCAAAAACTGGATCTTATGATCAGATGCCCTCAACTTTTCAACCAATTTTTCATTCCATAGTGAATGAAACAAAATTCAGGGCATCAGCACTTTTCTTTAATGAGTTGGTGTTGCATCATCTCAATACTAAAAAGAAGTTTTTGTTGTACCCAAGATTCATTATGCACAGCATAATAAAAGAACTTGGAGAAGAGGTGCTTGTGGGTAAAACAACAATTTTAAACCCTTTATCCTCACAAGCATACTCAAGGCACAACAAACAGGCTGCCTGGCCAGAAGATGACCAAGGGGAACAAGAACCAGTCCCCATGGAACCCTCATCTTCCAAACCTACACCCCCAAAGGCCAGGAAACCCAAGCAACAAAAACAAAAACCCACCAAACCAAAAAGAAAAGCAGTTCAGGAGGCTGAGATGCCTGAACTGACTGCTGTGCAATCTGCACTTGATAAAGATGTGACTAAAACATCCTCTCAGTCTCATTCATCTCAAACCCCAACAAGAGCACCAATCACCATACTTTTCAAAAGAAAAAGACTAAAGAAAACTATTCCTATTGACTCTTCTTTTGAAACTGCTGAATCCATTGACCAAACTACTGAACCAACACCCCAAATTTCTGAACCTGATTTTGAAATAGCCAAACTTCTCTCTGGGCTAAAAGAGAAAGTCCCATCTAAACATGTCAGTCCCAAACAACCACATCAAATAGGGGACATAGCCTCAGAACTTGACATGGATGTGGACACTCAAAGCCCTAACCAAAGAGATAAGGATGAACCAGGGTCTCTAAGCCCAAACTTAAAAACTCTTGGAACTTTTGAGGCTGCTACTACTCATTTACCACCCAGTGGTGGATCTGAGGAAAGAAGCAACATAGCTAAGACCTCAACTGTGGCAACTACTGATGAAGGCCTAATGCCTGAGGTAGGAAATCCTCTGAACCAAGAAAAAGAGGTACATGAGACAACTGAGTTGGGCTCAGCTCATGATGTAACTGATACAGTCCTCATTGAGGATGTAATCAGGGATACAGATGATTCCATTAACTTGGATGATGTTTCACAACACAAAACTACTGAATTGACGGCTACAAGTGAAGGTCCTGCACCTGGTGTATCTATGCTCAAGAAGCTAGTCACACCAGATCAGGTTAAAGTCCACTTAATCCCTGATTCCCCTAAAGTGGTATCTTCTGTACAACAAGAAGATCAACCAAAAACACACCCCTCACTACAAATGCCTACCCAATTCCCTGGGCCATCTAGCATAGACATGAACCAGCTATGCAGCCCAAATGGTCCCTTATATCACATGATGAACACCCTCATCAAAAATCACTTCCAAACCTACACAGCTAACTTGGAGCTGTCCATCAAGAACCAATTTGGAGTGATACAGATTAAGATGAACGATCTGTCCAACAAAATTGACTTCAACACCAAACAGATTGCTTCTCTTACAGGTCATTTCTCTACACCCTCAAAACCTGACGAAGCCAAAAAGGGGGAGAAAACTAAGGAACCTATGGAGTCACTTGAAGCCAGGAAAAAGGCAAGAGTGGCTATCCTAGAAAGAGATCAGAGAGACCAAGCCAGAAAAGAAAAACTGGCCCAACAGTTTGGTGTCTCCATTCAAGAAATAGAAGATTCTGAAAAACCTGTTGAATTTCAAGGCCACAATGAAGAAACCTCTGATGGTGAAAGTTCTGATGAAGACTCAGAAAATACTGAAGACAATCCTTCAGTAGTTGACAAACCTTCAGTAGTTGTCAACCCATCAGAAGTCAACACTTCCTACACTGAAACTACTGAACAGCCTTCCAGATCAACTGAACCTACTCAACCAACTCCAATTCCAAAGCCTACTACAATTACCACAATGACTGTACTAAACCCTTCTCCTCTATCAATGTCCAAAGAATTACTAGAGAAGAGTTTAATTGCAGCTAAAAGAAAGGCCAAGGAAGATGAGATCTGGAATGCTCTGGAAACAAGGGATGACTTAAGCCTGAATGAAAAGCTACAGGCTTATGAAGCAGAACTTCAAAGGCAGGCTAACATAGAAAGAATTGCTGAGGAAGACAAAAGACAACAAATGATGTCTTACATTACCAAGAACAGCAAGACCAAAGCCCATACATTAAAGGGACTCTCCATGGAAGAGCTGACAAGAAGAGCTAAACTTATTGCAGACAAACTTGCTAAAAGTAAAGATGCAAAAGCCAAGAGAGCCCAGATGATTGAAGAGCTAGTAGCAAATGGTTATGGTTTAAAAGCCTCTGTGTCCAAATGGAAAGAAGAAAGAATAGTGGACACTTATAGAAAATACAAGGCTGCAAGGGCTGCAAATCTAGAGAAGTTTGAAACTGCTGAAGTATCAACTTCAGTAGTTAGAACTTCTGGTATTTCAAGAAAACCTGCTACAAGGAAAAGAACAGAGGAGAATGTGAAGACTGATTTCAGGATGGTACTACTAGAAGGAAGTACAGTAGTCCATTCTGATTTCGACATTGAAGAAAAACCTCTACTAACCCAATTCAAGGATCCTTCCACCTTTGCCTATCAAATTCAGAAAACCATTAAAGACAAACTGCACACTAAGGTGGTTACTGAGCATCACTTGCCAACCTTTCAACTACCTAATGTGATGCAACAAGAACAAGGAAGAGAATCCCACCTGAGAGTCACTGAAGTTGAAAACATACAACACTCAGGAGCATCCCAGGGTACCACCATGGTTCCCTACACTTTAGACTTTGACAAGTCTAAAGTAGCTATCATCAGATGGTCCTTTACTGATAACAACTCAGTACAAGTGACAAGAAGAGACCAAACAAGCAGAGCCTATAAGTCGATGAATGATCTGAAGAAACTATCAACTCAAGACCTGCTTACAATCCAGCATCTAGAACCACAAAAAGGATCTCTCACTGATGAACAGCTGAACCAGTTGAAGAATTCCATGTTCAAAGGAATATGGAAGATTGTGAACGACAGAAGAAAACAATAAGGAATTAGAAAGGTTTTGGCTTCATCAATCCAGGGGGAGATTGTTAGGACAAAAAGGATTGGTGAAACCACTTTTGCACACCTATGTCTAATTCACTTCTGTCAAATTATTCTAAGTATAGAACTACTGAAGAAAAAAGACCAAACAGCTGAAGAAGGATTCTACAAGTACTGAAAAAGAAATACATCAGAAGTTCTGAAGTTCAAACCAGACATATCACTAAAGAACTACTGAAGACAAACTACTCATCAGTAGTTTGTCATTCATCAGCACTTGTTCAAGAATCTTTTCCACCGTCTTATGTTTCAGTAGTTTATTAGTTTATTATTACTTTTACTTTTTGTACAAGTTCCAAGATTGCAACTTGTTGCAACTTGCCTCTGAACTTGCTTTTTGGTAAGGTTCATGTATTTGTAAAGTCTATAAATAGATGGGTTAATCCCTCTGTTTTGGACATTGATTCTGAATACAGAAATCCTTCAAAGCTTATCATTGTTATTACCATTTCATTTACTAAGAATCTGTTTAAGTGTTCATTCTCATTCATTGCTTAGATTCTCATTAAATACTTGTCTTTAGCTTTATCAAACATCCAGGGGGAGTAATAACTCCTGTTGATAAGTGTAGCTTTAAACTCATATCATTCCGCTGTGCTATCACTGATTAAGAACTTGCTAAACAGCTAAGTGTTCACTAGCAAGTTCATACAAAGAGCATTCCTGATCCAACAAGGTCGCAGAGGCGGCCGTGGCCATGGAAACATTAATATGACCCAAGCGGAGTTGAACAATCTGATGCAGCAGCACGTGAACATTGCCCTGGCTGCATTCCAAGCCGCTCACAATGGTATGGGTGGTACGTCAATTCCCACCTATTCTACCTTGTTCTAGGGTACTGTACCTTTTCTTGTTATTTACCTGTGTGTCTGTTCCAGGTGGTGCTGTCAATCCCCCTCCACCCCAGTGCTCCTACAAGAAGTTTATGGATTGCAAGCCCCACAGGTTTTATCTTGGCTTCAAGAGCTTCTTGATTCTCATGAGATGTTTCAACTACGTCTAACATCTTCTTATCATTGTTTCTCAACTGTTCTATCTCTGCTTGTTGCTGATTTATAATTTTCATCATGTCAGCAAGCTTCTGGTTCACAGCAGTCATAACATCACTATCTACTGTAACCTTTGGTGGTGTTGAAGCTTCAGCAGCAGAAAACTTTCCTTTCTTCAATTTCTTTAACACCCTGTCTAGTGCATCGTTGAACTCATTAGTTGGTAACTCAGTCGGTTCAGCAGTAGTTGTTGTCTTTTACTTCTTAGCTACTGGGGATGTGATCGGTGATTTAGAGCTAGATGCTGGTGGCAGTTTCTTTCCAGCAACCAATATCTCAATGTCTCTAGCCCTTTTCTCCATTGGCTTCAGTACCTTCTCTTTCTTCTTGTACTATGGTTTCTTCTGTTTTTCACCTGACTTTGGCGATCCCACAAAATCTTCAGATCCCAATCCTAATCCTTCATCAGTTTCATCCATCGCAACAGGACTTTTTATTCTTTGCTCCTCCAAAGACTTATTTAGACTTACAGACTCACCAGCCACAGTGGCCTTGGGCGTGGTGCTCTTAACAGTCTCGCTATCCGAATCCCATCGTTCATCCTCTTGTGTCTCTTCTGAGTCAACCGACACTTCATCCACTAAGTGTAAACGTTTCTTTGCAACACTCTTTTTCCTTCTCGACACCTTCTTTTGAACAGGTTCAGCATCATCTTGTTTCTCTTTGCCCTTTCCAGTCTTTGCACCAACATTTATCACTTGACGCTTTCTCTTAGCATCAGGATCTATTGGAAATAATGGATTGTCTTCATCTGATTCACTGTTATCATGTCTAACCTTATCAGTACCTGGATCTTCATAATCTTCCTTGATCAGATGACCAAAAAGATTCTTCATAGGTGGTCTCTCATTCATCGCCACACCCTTATAACCTTTCATCCTAACAAGTGTGTTCAAACTCATGTGATCCTGAACTACAATCTGTTTAGGATCTCTCTTCAAGTTCTTATACTTCAAATCAAAGATCATCTGAAGAAATCTTGGGTAAAATAGAAACTTCTTGCTCTTCAACCCTCTGAGTGGTTCTAACATGTGTTCCAACAACATACCTGATACATTGAACGGTTTGTTCAATATAAGAGCCACCATGAAAGAACTGATGCTCTTTCTCATCAAATCATACCCACCACTTGCTGATCCGAACACATGTATCATGACATGAGCAAGATATTTAAACTGAGGACATAACTTCCCTTTGTGTAATGAACCGTCAGTGATTGGTCTATTATACTTCATCCGAAGGAAGCATTTCCTTTGCTCAGTCCAAGACAATTCTCTAGGATCTATCTTTACATCTTCCAGCTTCAACGCCTCTCTGATATCATTTTCAGAGATAATCACCAACTCTCCCTGAATCTTACTAACAATCGCCGACTAACCTTCCCAAAAGTCCATCTTGGCATTTGTCCAAAACTCTCTTTGGTGATCTCTGTATATAATAGCTGGAGTAGCAATAGCGTCAATAACACGACTTGTCTTCAAAAACTCTATGATCCCAGCAAATTCAGTATGCTTCTTTAAGTCGCCTAAGTACGCACAGCAATTGTGTACCGGTTCGAATGGCAAATCATCAATCTGTTCCTTCCCGGTTGCTTTCCCTGAAGCACTTCCCTGTTCAGACATAGTTAGACTGCAAAACAAATCAAACAAACATGTTAAAAACGGACAAAATAAACAAAACTTGAAAATTTTGGTTTTCAGATTCTACATTCGACCAGTCGTTGGTTCGAATGTGAAAACAAGGGTTCGAATGTAGAATTATAAAGGTTCGAATGTGAAAAACATTTTAAAAAATTATACATTCGACCATTTGTTCCAGGTTCGACCGTTTAAACATTCACCTTCGCCCAAACAGTCACATTTGACCGTTTGAAATGGGGCGAAGGAGACTGTTCATCTCCTTGAACATCATATTTTTATTTTGTTCGATTTAACCTGCCATTTTGATTCAAATACTATCTAACATAACCGATTAAGTATTTCCAATCATCAATTGCATTTTTAAACCTTTGATTATGTGTTTTCCACTAAAAACTAGGGTTCGAAAGTTATTAAACATCAATTGGTTAAACTGGTTTGTTATAAACTCTAGTTTTTGTTTATTTTCCCCCTAAAAGACATAACCAATGAATCCTTAACAAAAACGACAACAATTATCAGTGTAAAATGTAAGTTTGAAGTTAGTTAGGTCTTTGTCAAAAAATCAATGATTCAGAACGATTTAGTTGATATTAACCTGCAAATGTTATGGCAAATTGATCAGTGATTCAAGACGAACACAATGATATGAAAATTAAAACACGGGCAACAAGATCACTTTATCTCAGAGATTTTGAAAAAATTTGAAATGAGGTCGAATGTGCAGAAATGGTTTATATAGACTCCACATTCGACCGTTTGACTAGGTCGAATGTGAAACTTTTTCCACCTTCGACCCTACTGAAAGGTTTGAATGTAGGAAAAAGGGTTCGAATGTGAAACTATCACATGAACTCTCACATTCGACCGTTTAAAAGGTACGAATGAACAGATCAAATTCCACCTTCGACCCAACGAAGGGGCGAATGAAAAATGGAATTTTGAAAATTTTACCAAATCTCAAAAACGAGTCCCGTTCAAAATATTTTTCATTTTTTAAGCATCCGACATTCATGATTTCTCATTTAAAGATTACAAAGCTCAAATGGTCTATCAAGATTTAGAAAATCATCATAAACCACCATCAGCTATCAAAAATAAGATAGAAATGTAAAATCTTTTTGCATTTTCTAAACTTTTTGTTAAAACACACCTAAAATATTTTTGAGTTTTGTATTTTTGACGAGAAATATAAAATGCATAAATGTGAAGATAAAGCAATAAATGTTTTTGTGATTTCCGGTAAAGGGATCATATCAGTTATTGAGAAATCTGATCACATCGTTGATCTTTTTGATTGATTATCATTAAAGACAATGTGTGATCTGGCAATTGCTGATATTGTGATCCACATAAACTCACATGCAGACTATTGTGCAATGCTTTCGTCATCTGTAATTTACAAGGTATGAGGCACAAAGGTATACAGGTCAGCAAATCAATGCAGCAAAGTAACATGTGCACTCTACCAGGTTGAGGGCTAATATCAATCATGATTTTCATCAGTGATTGGATACGATGTAATAGATAATCTTTGATTATCGTCATACATGGAAAGTTCCTCAATTCGGTAACTTTAGGATTTGGCTTTAAAGCTCTTTTAGAAAGACACCCTGTCTGATCTAGGTCCGTAATGACTTACAGCAGAAGATCAGAGAGGCTATCCCCAGACATCTAATAACATAACGACCCGAAACCTCCGAGTTTTGTACAAATACCCTATCAAACGAAATTACGGTACTAAGACCATATGCCCATGAGGAGTTCATCCACACAACAATTCGTTTGATATGTATGTATCAGGCACGCAATATTAAGTCTACGAAGCCTATCAGCACATCACACAGACTCAAACACACGCCTTATATTGCATTACATGTCTTTAGAATGTGTCAGATCCCCACTGATGTACTATCATTTCCCCCTTTTCTCCAGGAAATCATTTTTGGATTTTTCTAATTTTTTTATGGGTTTTGAATTTTCCAATGTTTTTGGGTTTTCTGAAAATAAATTCTAACAAAAAAAATGTAAAACATATTTTGGGATTTTTGTAATATTCTGAAAAGCAATAAAAACTAAAACTAAAAAGTGATAAACTGAGGTGGTGATCAGTCCTGTTTTTCTTTTATACCATTAGCTTTCAAACGATAGTCAAATCTTGATTTATCAAAAGCTTTGGTAAAAAGATCTGCACATTGATAGTTAGTGTGGATTTTGACCATATCGATCAACTCTTTAGCGTAACAATCACGGATAAAATAATATTTGATCCAAATATGTTTAGCTTTTGAGTGATTTACTAAGTCTTTTGTTAATGCAATTGCGGCTTCGTTATCACAGTTAATAGGGGTTTTAAGAAATTGCAAACCGTAGTCCACCATCTGTTGTTGTATCCAAAGAACCTATGAGCAGCAGCTTGATGCTGAGACGTATTCTGCTTCACATGTGGATAAGGCAAATGCGGTCTGTTTCTTGATTGCCAGGTCACGAGCCTGCTCCCCATAAACCGGCATCCAGCCGTTGTGGATTTGTTGTCTTTGTAACAGCCACCCCAATCTGCATCACTAAAAGCGATTAGGTCAAAATTATCATTATTAGGGTACCATAGTCCTTTCGACGGACAACCCTTCAGATATCTAAGGATACGTTTGACAGCTGCAAGATGACTCTGTTTCGGCTTCGACTGATAACGTGCACAGAGACATGTGGCAAACATTATATCTGGTCTGGATGCGGTGAGATACATCAGAGATCCGACGATTGCTCTGTATGTAAATGGGTCAGGTAGCTCCCCCTTAGCATCAACACCAATCCCGTGATTAGGTTGTATTGGGGTATCCATCGGCTTAGAATCATCCATCTGGAATCGGCTCAAGACTTCAGAAACATATTTCGTCTGGTGAATAAAGATCCCTGTTGGTCTTTGTTCCACCTGCAAGCCTAGGAAAAACTGCATCTCTCCCATCGTGCTCATCTCGAACTTTTCCTGCATAACACGTTCAAATTCTCTGCATAGAAGTTCGTTAGTAGAACCAAAAATAATGTCGTCAACATAAATCTGGACTAGAAGCAAGTCATCGCCTGTTCGTTTAGTGAACAGTGTGCAATCTACCAAACCTCGCTTAAATCCTTTGGAAAAAAGATACGTGCTCAGCTCCTCATACCATTGCCTTGGAGCCTGGTGCAACCCGTAAAGAGCTTTGTTTAGAACAAATACCTTATCCCAGTGAATAGGATCTTTAAAGCCTGGTGGTTGACCTACGTAAACTTCCTCGTTGACCACACCGTAGAGAAACGCGCTTTTGACGTCCATTTGATAGCCCTTAAATTTCTTGTATGATGCAAACGCCAGAAACATTCGAATAGCCTCTAAGCGTGCAACCGATGCATAAATCTTGTTGTAATCAATTCCTTCAACTTGATGAAATCCTTGTACGACCAAACGAGCTTTGTTCCTGACAATCACTCCTCAATCATCTTTCTTACATTTGAACACCCGTTTCGTTCCTATCTTTTTCCGTCCTAGGAGTAAATCTATCAGTGTCCACACGCCAAGCTTCTGAAACTGTAATAACTCCTCTTGCATAGCTTCTACCCAAGCATCATCCAAAAGAGCGTCCTTGTATGTCCGCGGCTCAACCTGCGAAACATAACAAGCAAAAGACCAGTCATTTTGAAAACCTGATTTTTGAATTTTGGCATATAAAGCAAAAGCGCCAAGGTTTTCTGGTGAGTTTGCATTCCTCAGTTGACCTCTCGTCATCACACTGCTACCAGGATCACCAATAACTTGCTCAATCGGGTGAATCCGATGTATCCGAGATTCCGGATAATCAGGTACTTGAACTCCCGTCTAAGTAGTTAAGTTCTCTGCGGAATCCAGATCATTACCCACGTTCGATGATGAAGCCCCATGCGGATTTGGGTTCACTGGTGGTGTCTCTGTCGCAATCTCTGGAACAGGTTCACTTGTAACATCATTGTCATCTTCAGATTCCGATGAATTAAGAGTTGTGGAAGCTTCCTGAAAAACCTCTTCTTCAACTACAGGAGCATTGGTATCATTAGAAGCTGTTTGGGGGTTTACAGTAATCGGACACACCAACGGTGATGTCACTGCGTTTTCGACCTCGTAATATAATCGTAATACAGCTTCTTCAACCAAGCTATCTAGATAGAATGATTCAAAGAAATCCTTGTAATCAAACATCTAGTCTGGACCGCTTCCCTGTACATTCTGAGTATATCTTTGTACTTCGACATTAGCCCACTCCTCGACCTGACGAGTTCGTTTGTTGAAAACCCGTTTGAGCGGGGTTGCATATCCAACAAAGAATCCTTCTTCAGCTTTCGTCGGTTCTAGATACTCTATGTTCGGCTTTCGTCGATTCAACAGCTCATAAGAAGTTTTGCCAAACTTCTTCACCGTTAAAATACGATTAAGAGTATAACAAGCTGCGTAGATTGCTTCGTTCCGGAACATTACTGGAAGATTTGAGTCCGTGAGCATTGTTCTTTCCGTTTCAATTAGAGTCCTGTTTTTGCGTTCGGCGACACCGTTCTGTTGTGGGGTATACGGAGCACTGTATTCATGATGAATACCTTTGTTTTCACAAAGAACGTCCATCTGTGCATTCTTAAACTCCGTCCCATTATCACTCCTAATTCTCTTGATCTTGAGACCATAGATATTTTCCAATCAAGTGAACAGAACTTTCAAATTATCAAACGTGTCGCTCTTATGGTGCAAGCACATAACCCATGAAAATCTTGAAAAATCATCAGTAACCACAAGACAGTACAATTCACCAGCATGACTTTTACGTTTGACTGGTCCGAACAGATCCATGTGCAAACACTCAAGTGGCAATTCAACGGAATTGACTTTCTTTGGTTTATGGGATTGTTTGTGCTGCTTACCCTTCTTGCAACTCACACACTTGTCGTTTAAGTGAAAATGTTTAACATTCACGCCTGTGACAAGTTCATTCTTCACCAATTGATTCATCTTTCGAAGGTGAATATGCCCCATCCTCCTATGCCACATGATAGATTCTTTTTCAGTAGCCTTGGAGAGAAAACACGTGACTTGGCCGTGTGTAGTCATTGCTTTAGACATGTCGAGAATGTACAAGTTGTTCACTCTCGACGCCTTTAACATCACCCACTCTTTTGGTAATTCAAATCCCGGCTTAAGTATGTAGCAAGATTTGTCATCAAAGTAAACTGAAAACTGCTTATCACAAATCTGACTTACACTTAGCAGATTGTAATATATTTGCTTCACATAAGAGATTTTCTTAAAACTCACTATTCCATTACTGACACTACCCTCCATGGTAATGTATCCACCCTTGTTACCAGCAAACGCTACATAACCTCCATTTATATTTCTGATATCGAACAGTAGCGACAAGTCCCCTGTCATGTGACCAGAAGCTCCACTGTCAACAATCCAAAGACTGCTCACAGGGCCAGCTGAAGCTCCCTACACATATTAAGTAAAAAGATTAGTTCTTTTGGGGGACCCAAGCCTGCTTGGTCTTGGGTCTTTGAACATTTTGATTCAAAGATTCTTTATCACAGACATTTGAATTTGAATTGATCTTTTTCTGATCAATTAAATTCTTTGCATTCTCAGATTTGACATTCTCATTAACCTGTGAAGATGAAGCACCTTGTGAACCCTTTGGTGACCAGTGCTGTTCTGAACGTTTCAAGATCCGGATTTGAGATTTTGGGGTCTCAACCGGTTTCTTTACTTCGACTTTGAACGAAACTTTCTTGGTTACCTTCTCTGATTTAACAGAGACAAGTCCAACTGTTGATTTGACAGTAGATTTAACAGGAACCTTTTTCTTGTCAATAGTTGTGTTCACCATTGGTTTCTTAAGGGGTTTCTCAATTGCTATCCGGTTACGACGATCATATGTCATCGGACGATTTTCCCTCTTTTGAAAATATCTGCTTCGAATATAAAAAGGTGCAGGTTGAGGCACAAGTCGTCTTTGTGGATAATAATGATTATCGACTGGACTTTCATATTTCTTCTTCACTTCAACCTCGTGCCTCTTGTGTCTAACGTACGGGCAGTGAGCAAGTAAATGCCCTCTCTCCCCGCACTTAAAACACGCACGGTACTCTTCAAAGTTGTTCTTGGCATTCGACATTGCATAAGTAGTGATAGGATATTGATCATCTACACACCTTCTTCTAAGACTCTTAGGAGCTGGGTCCTTTGAGTAAGTCGGCTCAAGAAAACTATTCGCCTTGTTCTTTGGCTTTATGAATTCTGTGACATGAACTTTGGGTTCTTTAGGAACATCCAAGTAAATTCTTTGTAAAACTTCTGGAGGTACATCATTTGTTCTCTCATGCTTTGGAAACCAAATGGTACTCTCCTGTCAAATCTTTTCAATCTTTGAATAATTGGCGAATTTAATTGGATATTCCTCGTCAGACATTATCTTATCGGATCCAATCATCCGATAGAAAATCTTGACGGGTTTGTCATAGGATTCATTTTTCTTTTCATTTTTCTTTTCAACAGGCTTAACTGATTGATTCTTTCTATGAGCGTTAGCCATGGGATGCATAATCTGAGATGGTGAAACAGGTTCGTTAGTGATTATGTGATTTTCATCAGGAATATCACACATCTTCTCAAAAACCTTCTCAGATTGTTCATCCTCGAAATCAGAATCATCAGTTACAGCAACTACACCTTCATTGTTTAATCCCAAAACTGGTCGAACATCAGAATTTGGGTCTCCCACACTAGAAGTGTTCGACTCATTATCCGATGTCGATTCAGACTTGACTGAGCTCTCCGGTGTTATTGAATGTAGAGTATGATTTTCAAATAACACTGGAGATGGGACTGCCTTGTAGTTTGCGCTACTAGACTGTGAAGGCTCCTCTATTATATGATCAACAACATAAGCAAGTTTCTTATTAACTTTCTCTGCAAAGCACTTGATGGTGGCCATTTCAAGTTTGGTGTTTTCTAAATCATTGATATAATTATTTATGGCCAGTTGTTTCAAAGATAAAGTCTTTTTCAGTTCTAAAACATCTTTCTTGTCACACCCTCAAATTTCCACTGCGGGGTTTATACCACAAGGCGCATGACATACCAGGATCCTATAGCCATAAGTTATATGAACGAACTCTAAATGCCCAAACCATTTAGTTCGTTTTCAAAAACCAAGTTTAGTTAAGCTGCGGAAGCGTAAACCAAATTTAACTTTTAAAGAAACCATTCGCAAAACAACGCGCCCAAATTAAAACCATATGAAAGAAAATATAAAAGCATAATATGTAATTTAGGTGCATGCCCAAGACTCCAAATGCAGTGAAGTGTGCAGTGCTTTCTAATCCTGGCACCGGAATCTAACTACCTGCAAAAGCATGTATATTGTGGGTCAACAAACAATGTTGGTGAGTTCACTAAGTAAAGTAAATGAGTATGTAAATGCGCTGGTTTCCAAAACCACGTAAACAAGTATTGAGTTGGTTCCAAGAACCGTGTAAACACTAGTTCATCGCATGTCAAGGGTAGCTAACCCATTCATGATAACTAACACCGATATACCGAACTGCTGATGTATGTGTAGCCACAAATGTGAGCCGCATGCCTTACATCATTGCCTATCAACAATGATAAAATCTGATAAGTTATAGTTCACTCCCGCACTCCCTGAGCTGGTGTGAGGTTTGTCAGACCTAATAGCGCTATCAACTAATAACCCGCTTGCCATAACCTGGCAACTCATTCGGTATGTGAAGGACTTACAGATGATAGAGTTGGTTTAGTTCATCAAGGACACAGTTTGCAAACTAGCAAAAACCGACCCACACAAGGATCCATAGCATCCCAACCCGGGATGTGTAAGTAGTCCCAAACCGGACTAGAAAGTAGTAGTCCCAACCCAGACTAGAACGTATTAGTCCCAACCCGGACTAGAAAAAGTTAAGTACGTTGTCTCAACCCGAGACGCATGCTTTTGAGAAAAGAGTAGTGAAACTCACCTTAGGTTACACGTGAATGATCCAAAATCCTCAAACAGTAACGAGCTACCAACTCCCTATTACAAGTGTCAGTAGGTGAGTATACGTGCATACCAACACATCATGCAATTTGATTGTCCAAAAGTTTTAAAGTTCCAATCGTGTAGTGACGCCTAGTGACTCTACATGCACAAGTAAGTCCTACGTATCCCGTTGGTGATCATAATGGTTATTATCAGTTTTATATCTTACACACATCCCCTATAAGTACTCATATAAGTTCATGTCAAATTCGTGCCATATAAGACTCCAAATAGTCACATAAACACATAATACACAATCTGCGTTTTTAGGACAGATTATTCGCCACGGAAACTAATTTATTTAAAATACTTAATCCATGAATTGGACTCCCAAATTTTTACTGAATATTCTTTAGGATTCATTTAATAACCCATATTTTTGTTTTGTTCTAAACCTAAACACAAAAATTATTAAAATTCGTTCAACACAGCTATGTCCAGAAAATTTCCACAACAGGTCAGTTTAGTAAAAAAATTCCCAAAAATTGTGTATTCACCGAAACTTAATTCTTTATAAAACTCGATTTACAAAACTCGATTTATACCCGTAAATCTTCTGTAAAAATTTCATAACTTAATTCTTTATAAAACTCGATTTATACCCGTTTAAATTTGACTCAATTTTTAACTCCGAAAATCTCATATGACCTTTAAACAAATAAAATTCCAAAAACATATCAAACGACATCCAAATCAGATGATTTTTCCCATTTTAAAAAGCTAAGACTATGTACAATCCATTCATTTAAAAAAACCGTCAAACCAATCAGTTTAACATCAAGATACAGCCCCTACAAAACACCCTAATGAATCTGCCAGAAACTGAAACTTGTTCCCCAAGTTATTCACAAACCCTAATCATGCATAAAAATCTCTAATACATGCATAACTCATATTATTCTGATTAAACACCTATATTATCATACAAAAACCTTAATTATGATTACTAGCAACACCTATCATCATCAAATCACAATGAACATTCAAGAACTCTCATTAATTCATGTTATGCGATTATATATTTGCATGCCATATGATTTTTTTTAAACTTTTCAACATTATTAATCATCATAAAGCATGTAAAGATTATACCTTTCAAAGAAAGAGTTCTCAAAGCCTAGAGATTACACCACAACTAGCTTGGAGGAATGAATAGGATTGATGTTTGTTGAAAATCAAGAGGATGGGGGTGGGGGTTGGTTCACGGCGCACATAAGGGGTGGGTTAGGGTTTTTTTTTTTTTTTTTTTTTTTTTTGTCTCCTAACTATAAAAGGGCTTGGCTTGTTGCCCAAGCAATTGGGTATTAGGGCCCCTTTTAGTACATTAACCGGACCCGTTAGTCATGTTCTAGTCCAATACCGGGCCCGATGATATTAATCACCCTAAATTGCATAAAAACTATTGTTTTTATTATCTCATAACATATCAATCATAAGGTGCACGTAATTTGCATGGTTTACCTATTAATTTTCAGTCAAGCGATAATTCACATAAGCATGTACTCCACACAAACATGTAACACTACGTTCATCATAATTCAGTTGTGCTTATTATTATATTTGCCAGACAAATTACCAACGTTCGGGATACAGGACTCGTGTGTGCATTGTGATGATAACTTTACTTATTATATTGTAACATATGTTATTATCACATAACATATGTTATTACCCTATAACATATAGGAAGTCCTTCCTAACTAACCCTAGTCAAGTGTTTAGTCACTTATGCACATGCAAGTTAACTAGAGTTCAGTTAAAGTAGGAACCTGAAAATGCGGGGTGTCACATCATCCCCAAGTTGAAAAGAATTTCGTCCTGAAATTCAGCAAGTAAACAATAAAGCTTGCTAGAAAAGTGTATGCTTGGTTCCCGGATGTCACATCATCCCCAAGTTGAAAAGAATTTCGCCCCGAAATTCACTTTGAGGTAGTTGCTTTACGTTTAGTGTTTGGTTTATGCATAGTTTCAGGTTCAGTAAAGAGATGTGGGTATTTAAGCTGCATTTGATCTATGCGTTCCCACGTGTATTCCGATCCTAGACGGGAATTCCATAGTACCTTAATAATAGGTATAGTGTTTTGTCTGAGTTTCTTGACGCCCCGCTCAAGAATCTCCACCGGTTCTTCCATGAACCGTAGCTGATCGTCCACCTGGATCTCCTCCAGTGGCACCACCAGTGTTGTATCTGATAAGCATTTCTTTGTATTCGATACGTGGAGTACATTGTGTACCCCATTAAGTTCATTAGGCAGGTTCAACCTGTAAGTTACTGGACCAATCCTTTCGACAATCTCGAATGGTCCAACGTATTGCGGGTTCAACTTTCCCCGTTTTCCAAAGCGTATCACCTCTTCTAAGGTGACACCTTCAATAGAACCTTGTTCCCAACCTGGAACTCCAAAGGTTTCCTACGCTTATCAGCGTAACCTTTCTGTCGATCACGAGAAGCAGCCATCCAATTTCTGATTTGCACTATCTCCTCAGAAGTTCCGTGCACAAGTCTGGGACCTGTTAGCTAGCTATCCCCAACTTCAGTCCAGCAGATGGGAGACCTACACTTGTGTCCATAAGTGCCTCAAAAGGCGCACACTGTATCGAAGTGTGGTAGCTGTTGTTATACGAGAATTCAATCAAGGGCAAGTGCTTATCCCAACTGTTGCCAAAATCCACCATGCACGCTCGTAGAAGATCTTCCAATGTTTGGATGGTACGTTCACTCTGTCCATCCGTCTATGGGTGATAGGTTGTGGTCATGTCTGAGCGAGTTCCCAAAGCGTTTTGGAGAGTAGTAAAAAAAAATGAGAAGTGAATCGCGCATCGCGATCAGATATAATAGAAGTAGGCACCCCATGCCTAGAGACTACCTCCTTGATGTAGAGATTAGCTAGTTTCTCCAGCGAGTCCGTTTCCTTTATTGCCAGAAAGTGTGTCGATTTGGTTAAACGATCCACGATAACCCAAATTATGTTATGGCCAGTTGGCGTTCTAAGAAGCTCTGTGATGAAATCCATAGAAATCCCGTCCCATTCCACATAGGGATTTCTGGTTGCTGGAGTAGGCCTGAAGGTTTCTGATATTCAATCTTAACCTTCGCACAAGTCAAGCACTTACTAACATAAGTGGCTATTTCAGCTTTCATGTTTGGCCACCAGTAAAGAGTTTTAAGATCTTGGTACATCTGGTCCGAACTAGGATGTACCAAATGTCGAGAGGTGTGAGCTTCATGAAGTATTGAAGACCATCCGTCTTCAGTTCCAAGTACTTATCAGCACCATGTAAAGTTTCAAGCCCGATGTTTTATTCTTTCAAAGCCTCGCCCTGGGCTTCACGTATCTTATCAGGAAGATTAGAATGTACGGTAAGTTATAAAGCTCGCACCCGTTTGGGTTTTGTTTCCTTACGACTGAGGGCATTAGCTACTACATTAGCTTTCCCTGGATGATACTTGATGGCACAGTCATAATCATTCAGAAGCTTGACCCATCGACGCTGTCACATGTTCAGCTCCTTTTGATCGAATATGAGTTGGAGGCTCTTGTGGTCAGTGTAGATCGTAAGCTTCATCCCATAGAGATAATGCCTCCAGATCTGTAGAATAAAAACCACCGCTCCGAGTTTCAAGTCATGGGTGTTGTAATTCTTCTCATGAACCTTTAATTGACGTGAGGCATACGCGATCACCTCATCGCGCTGCATCAGCACACACCCTAACCCTTGGATAGATGCATCACAGTACACCACAAAGTCCTCTGTACCCTCAGGTAATGATAGTATAGGTGCACTGCAAGGTTTCGACTTTAATAATTGAAAAGCAGATTCTTGGGCATCTCCCCACTTGTAAGTAATACCCTTCTGTGTCAAGGTAGTGAGGGGTTGAGTGATCTTAGAGAATGCCTCGATGAATCTGCGATAATATCCCGCAAGACCACGAAACTGGCGCACCTCAGTAGGAGTCTTAGGAGCCTCCCACTTTTTAATAGCATCATTCTTGGCGGGATCAACATGTATTCCTGCCTCGTTATCCACATGTCCAAGAAATTGGACTTCTCGAATCCAAAAGTCACATTTTGAGAATTTCGCATACAACTGCTCATTTCTCAATAGTTCCAAGATCAGCTGCAGGTGTTGCTCGTGCTCTTCCCTGCTCTTGGAATAAATCAGTATGTCATCTATGAACACTATGACGAATTTGTCCAAATAGGGCTTGCACACGCGGTTCATTAGATCCATGAACACAGCCGGTGCATTGGTTAGCCCAAATGGCATCACCAAAAACTCACAATGTCCATAATGAGTTCGAAAGGCTGTCTTCGCTACATCTTTCTCTCGGACTCTCAGTTGATGGTATCCTGACCTCAAGTCAATCTTAGAATAGAAACTCGACCTGTGACACCCGGCAACTTTCGGTAACTAACTTTTTAAAAATCTAGTAAGTCTACCTTAGCGAGAAACGTTTATAAGCAAACTTAACTGGGTTAGTTGAGTCGGGTCAGATTAGGATGGTCCAGGGTCCAATGATCTGGAGGATCATTGGGAGTCGTTTTGAGAATACATTAGTACCGGGTCCCGTTGTTGGTGACATTACATGAATTAATTTAGTATATGTGTAGATTATGGGTCGTGTGGTGGATTGTATGCTTATACTTGCTTAAATGATGTACGAATGATTATACGTGCCTAAACATACTAAGTATAGACTATGGATGCATGCTTATGTGTTAAGATGTGTTAGAATGCGTTAAACACGACAAACTGGAAAAAGGTTAACATGTGTTAAAAGTGCTGTTAACATGTGTTAAAAATGTGCTGATGACCTGAATGTGGAACTTTTGGGCGAATGTGGAAATGGGGTTTGAAAAATGGGCGAACGTGGAAACAAAGTGGGCGAATGTGGAAAAGTTCCACATTCGACCACTAAAAAAGGGGCGAACGTGGAAACAAAGTGGGCGAATGTGGAAAAGTTCCACATTCGACCACTAAAAAGGGGCGAACGTGGAAAAATTCCACATTCGACCACTTAAACTGGGCGAACGTGCAGACAGTATAAATACCATCCTTAGCCATTTTTCACCATTTCACAAACCCTAAACGCCTCCAAACACTCTCTATCAGCTATTATCATTGGGGAAGGAGTTTTTGAGCTTGTTTTTCATAACCTAACTCTCTAAATCATTACAAGTGAAAATCTAAGGTGTGTTCTTCATTACAAATCCTTTTAAAACAATTTTGACTTGTTTTAATCTAAACCCCAAGGGTCCAGATCTGATATCAACATGTTTTATGGGTAAAAACCTTCCTAATATCTTTCTAAATAAAACCTATTCATAAACAATGAGTTTTCATACAATTTAACATGTGTTTATGTGGTATTAAGCATTGTTTGATGATTATTTGTTATATAGATGAGATAACAACAACCTAGGGCTGTTATTAATGATGGGTTATGATTGAAACGTGTTACCTTTGATTGTTGATGGTGTTTTGATGATTAAAGGAGTTTTTAGTTAGATTTAGGGTTGTTTTTGGGATGATTATGATAAGGTTATGATAGGGGTTTCTTGTTCATGATGATCCGAGTATGATAAACTGATTATTAATCGATTTCAGAAAGTTTCCTAATTGGGTAATATTTGCATGCATGATGATGTGACATCTCCATAATTTGCTATTTTCGGAAACTTGTAAAACGGATAAATTTTGGGGTAAAATTGGTAGGGTTTCGTAGGAATATGTTAATGATGCTTGACTGCTGTAACTCATGATGTTTCGTGATGTTTTCGGATGTTTTTGGATGCGTTTTTTAGTAAACAACACAACAGGGTCGAACCTGGAACACCTTCGGCCAGTCGAACGGGCGAAGGTGGAATCCAGGGGTCGAACCTGGAAGAAAAAGGGGCGAAGGTACCACAAGGGGGCGAAGGTGGAAGAAAAAGGGGCGAAGGTGGAAGTTCGAACCCACATTCGACCAGTTCAAGTCACCTTCGACCACTTACAACTACATTCGACCCTGTGTTAACAAAAATGAGATTTTTGATACAAACTAAGTGTTTTATGCTTGAACCTTGCATGTAACCTATGTGTACTTGATTAGTTAGGGTAATGGGTCACCAACGGGATGTCGGGTCGGTCTAGTGCGTCGGTTAAACATTTAAACACGTTTTAAAACATACTTGGTTATGATCTGGACAATCGGGGACTAGATAACCTTATGGTTATTAGTCGGAATACTTATGTGAACATTTTGATAGATCTTCGGTAGAGGGATTGTCACGGGCTAAACATCTTTACACATATTCGAGGAACGTTATCTAAGGTGAGTTCACGGCCCCACATTTTACAGTTTTTACTTTCGGGGTGAGAAACATGCTTACAAACTCTTTTATGACTTATGACTTGTTAAACTCTTATGACTTATGACTTGTTATCACGTTATACTATGGCTTACTTATCTTACTATACGGTTCATCGAAAATCCCTTGAAACCACTAACATGGGTATATGGCGGGGAAATATGGATAGCGCTATTGGGAACTGACAAACCCCACTCGACGGTTGGACCGGGCGGGTGCATATTGTCTCTAACAAAACAAGGTCTACCGGCGATGACGGTAGCCCATAGGAACTAAGGGTAACACACGGCTTAGTCAGTAATGGTTTCACCCGTATGAGTATCTCATTCTGCGCCTGGTTTGGCGTTCTCACAAGCATAGTAGTAATTGTGATGGTAACATTTTTGAAGGATCACTGTAAACGTTTAATTAAAACCTGTGAACTCACCAGCATTATATGTTGACTCTTTTAGCATGTTTTCTCAGGTCGCTAAGGTAGCAGCATATGGATAGGCGCACGTGGTCGCACTGGAGTCGTCTCGTGTCTAGGGTTTCATCTGCACGTTTTGGGATTATGAACTTTTGAACTTATGTTTATTTATGCATGACTTTTGTAAACTTTAAAATGCTTCCGCACTATTGAATGTTGGTTTTAAACTTATGCATGGTTTTGTTTACGTATGTTTTTACATTTAGACGTCGTTTATTGTGACCGTTGACTTGGATCCTGGTATGTCACACGCCTCGCGGTAGAACTCCGCAGGTGGAAATTTGAGGGTGTGACAGATTGGTATCAGAGCCAATGGTTATAGTGAACTAGGACTGCATGTGGAGTCTAGACTATAGCCGAGTCACACACACTAGACGGTCACATGCATTTGAGTCATGTCTTTTGAGTAAACATACTAACCTTGTCGGGGTGTCGGTCTCCTTACTACACAGTGTCACATTACCTACCTTATCCTTGGTTATTCCTAGCCTCACTTTATTTTCTTCTCGGGGTTACAGCCGAGGGGATTTCTTTATTGATCTTTTAAGTTGGTTATATCATTTTGGGATGTGGGTATCGGGTGACTTGAAGTTCTAGCTCAGAGCACGCCTAGGGGACCATGTAGAGCGATTTGTTATTTCGGGTGCACACGAAATCATAAATCGAAATGCATGAAAATCTTGGTGGACTTTGTGTTCGGACTAATGGTCATGCTGGAACCGCATTCTGAGTTCGTTTGGTCACTCGTAGCTTGGTTTGTTTGTGGTACTGAGTGTCTCGTCTCATGTTCTGGCAGAACATGTCTGGTCGCGCTGGTGGACGTACAGGTGGACGCCGTGGTGGCGGAGGTGGACACCGTGGTGGGGGTAGAGGTGGTGGTAACATTACTATGACGTATGATAAGCTCAATGAGATGATGCAGCAACAGTTGGGCGTTGCACTAGCTGCTTTTCAGGCAGCCCAGCAGACTTTCATGGGTGCTGCTGCTCCTCCAGTTCAGGCAGGTGTTGCCTATAAGCGGTTTAAAGATTGTCAGCCTCTCAGCTTCCAGGGTACGGAGGGAGCTGTGGAGTTACTCAGGTGGTTGGAGAAGACGGAGTCGGTATTTGCTTTATGTGAGACTCCAGCGGCGGATTGGGTGAAGTTTGCTTTGGGGACTTTTGTAGGAGCCGCCTTGACGTGGTGGAACTGCGTCACACAGACACTTGGTCTTGGGGAGGCCAACGCCATGCTTTGGGCAGATTTTGTGCGTAGGTTGAAGGAGGAGTATTGCCCACGTGAGGAGATTAAGAGGTTGGAACAGGAATATGGGAATCTTAAGATGATTGGTTCTGAGGTGGAGGAGTACACGATCAGGCACAACGAGCTAGCTGTGATGTGTCCAGGTTTGTCTACACCAGAGTATAGGAGGATAGAGCAGTATCTTGCGGGTTTGGTGCCAGAGATTGCGGGACTGGTGTCTGCTAGGGATCCTACTACCATGTTAGAGGCTGTGCGGTCGGCTACTAAGATGACAAATTTGAAGATTGCTGAGGGTGTCTTGCCTCCTAGGGGCTCATCTGTGAAGGCGCCGGCTGAGAACAAGAGGAAGTGGGAGAGCGTGGATAAGGGTTCATCGGGGACTCAGCGACAACCGGCAGCGAAGAAGACTGAGGCTTCTGGGTCAGCCTCGGACCAGAAACAGGGGGGCTATGCTGGGAAAAGCCCTAAGTGTGGACGTTGTGGGTTTCATCATTTTGGTACTTGTGAGAGCTTTCGCTGTGAGCGTTGTCAGAAGACGGGGCATCTTGCCAAGAATTGTAGGGTCAACCTCTCCGGGACGACTCAGACTGCTGCTGTTACTACCCCTGCTTCACAGGGGAACCAGGGTTGCTTCCATTGTGGGGAAGCGGGGCACTTCAAGCGAAGCTGTCCCAAGTTGACTCAAGGGGGCACAGAGACTGCGGGGAAGGACGGGGACAAGGACGGCGGTGGCCGGTGGACTCGTGCTCATGCTTATGTGATTGGTGCTAGGGAGAACCAGGCGGACCCAGACACTGTTACCCGTACGTATTCTCTCTTATCTCTTGTTACGCTTTGGTCATACTTTTATCCGCATTGTTGTGCGTTCGTGTTTCGGGTGTTTTCTTTGTGGTTTGGTCGCTGTTTCTCATTCTTTGGGTTGATGAGGGTCCTTTGGGGATGCTACTTGGACGGTACCAGTGGATTAGTTATACCGATCATAGTAGGCTCCAGTAGGCTTTCATCGGGGGTCTTTTGTCTCATACTCACATTGGGGAAAGTGGTTTCCCGGTTGTTACTGTCACGTTTGATTCATGACCTTCACTTGTCGTATTTTGGGGAGACGTTACTTGGGCACATAGGTCGACACACATTACTGTTGAAGCCGAAAGAATCTCGGGACGAGATTCCTTTCAACAGGGGGATGATGTGACGACCCGGAAAAAAATTTTTCTTCTTATTTATTTTTCCTCCTCGACTTTGGGAAATTTTCGGGACGAAAATTCTTTCAACAGGGGGATGATGTGACACCCGGCAACTTTCGGTAACTAACTTTTTAAAAATCTAGTAAGTCTACCTTAGCGAGAAACGTTTATAAGCAAACTTAACTGGGTTAGTTGAGTCGGGTCAGATTAGGATGGTCCAGGGTCCAATGATCTGGAGGATCATTGGGAGTCGTTTTGAGAATACATTAGTACCGGGTCCCGTTGTTGGTGACATTACATGAATTAATTTAGTATATGTGTAGATTATGGGTCGTGTGGTGGATTGTATGCTTATACTTGCTTAAATGATGTACGAATGATTATACGTGCCTAAACATACTAAGTATAGACTATGGATGCATGCTTATGTGTTAAGATGTGTTAGAATGCGTTAAACACGACAAACTGGAAAAAGGTTAACATGTGTTAAAAGTGCTGTTAACATGTGTTAAAAATGTGCTGATGACCTGAATGTGGAACTTTTGGGCGAATGTGGAAATGGGGTTTGAAAAATGGGCGAACGTGGAAACAAAGTGGGCGAATGTGGAAAAGTTCCACATTCGACCACTAAAAAAGGGGCGAACGTGGAAACAAAGTGGGCGAATGTGGAAAAGTTCCACATTCGACCACTAAAAAGGGGCGAACGTGGAAAAATTCCACATTCGACCACTTAAACTGGGCGAACGTGCAGACAGTATAAATACCATCCTTAGCCATTTTTCACCATTTCACAAACCCTAAACGCCTCCAAACACTCTCTATCAGCTATTATCATTGGGGAAGGAGTTTTTGAGCTTGTTTTTCATAACCTAACTCTCTAAATCATTACAAGTGAAAATCTAAGGTGTGTTCTTCATTACAAATCCTTTTTAAACAATTTTGACTTGTTTTAATCTAAACCCCAAGGGTCCAGATCTGATATCAACATGTTTTATGGGTAAAAACCTTCCTAATATCTTTCTAAATAAAACCTATTCATAAACAATGAGTTTTCATACAATTTAACATGTGTTTATGTGGTATTAAGCATTGTTTGATGATTATTTGTTATATAGATGAGATAACAACAACCTAGGGCTGTTATTAATGATGGGTTATGATTGAAACGTGTTACCTTTGATTGTTGATGGTGTTTTGATGATTAAAGGAGTTTTTAGTTAGATTTAGGGTTGTTTTTGGGATGATTATGATAAGGTTATGATAGGGGTTTCTTGTTCATGATGATCCGAGTATGATAAACTGATTATTAATCGATTTCAGAAAGTTTCCTAATTGGGTAATATTTGCATGCATGATGATGTGACATCTCCATAATTTGCTATTTTCGGAAACTTGTAAAACGGATAAATTTTGGGGTAAAATTGGTAGGGTTTCGTAGGAATATGTTAATGATGCTTGACTGCTGTAACTCATGATGTTTCGTGATGTTTTCGGATGTTTTTGGATGCGTTTTTGAGTAAACAACACAACAGGGTCGAACCTGGAACACCTTCGGCCAGTCGAACGGGCGAAGGTGGAATCCAGGGGTCGAACCTGGAAGAAAAAGGGGCGAAGGTACCACAAGGGGGCGAAGGTGGAAGAAAAAGGGGCGAAGGTGGAAGTTCGAACCCACATTCGACCAGTTCAAGTCACCTTCGACCACTTACAACCACATTCGACCCTGTGTTAACAAAAATGAGATTTTTGATACAAACTAAGTGTTTTATGCTTGAACCTTGCATGTAACCTATGTGTACTTGATTAGTTAGGGTAATGGGTCACCAACGGGATGTCGGGTCGGTCTAGTGCGTCGGTTAAACATTTAAACACGTTTTAAAACATACTTGGTTATGATCTGGACAATCGGGGACTAGATAACCTTATGGTTATTAGTCGGAATACTTATGTGAACATTTTGATAGATCTTCGGTAGAGGGATTGTCACGGGCTAAACATCTTTACACATATTCGAGGAACGTTATCTAAGGTGAGTTCACGGCCCCACATTTTACAGTTTTTACTTTCGGGGTGAGAAACATGCTTACAAACTCTTTTATGACTTATGACTTGTTAAACTCTTATGACTTATGACTTGTTATCACGTTATACTATGGCTTACTTATCTTACTATACGGTTCATCGAAAATCCCTTGAAACCACTAACATGGGTATATGGCGGGGAAATATGGATAGCGCTATTGGGAACTGACAAACCCCACTCGACGGTTGGACCGGGCGGGTGCATATTGTCTCTAACAAAACAAGGTCTACCGGCGATGACGGTAGCCCATAGGAACTAAGGGTAACACACGGCTTAGTCAGTAATGGTTTCACCCGTATGAGTATCTCATTCTGCGCCTGGTTTGGCGTTCTCACAAGCATAGTAGTAATTGTGATGGTAACATTTTTGAAGGATCACTGTAAACGTTTAATTAAAACCTGTGAACTCACCAGCATTATATGTTGACTCTTTTAGCATGTTTTCTCAGGTCGCTAAGGTAGCAGCATATGGATAGGCGCACGTGGTCGCACTGGAGTCGTCTCGTGTCTAGGGTTTCATCTGCACGTTTTGGGATTATGAACTTTTGAACTTATGTTTATTTATGCATGACTTTTGTAAACTTTAAAATGCTTCCGCACTATTGAATGTTGGTTTTAAACTTATGCATGGTTTTGTTTACGTATGTTTTTACATTTAGACGTCGTTTATTGTGACCGTTGACTTGGATCCTGGTATGTCACACGCCTCGCGGTAGAACTCCGCAGGTGGAAATTTGAGGGTGTGACACGACCCTTGAAGCTGGTCGAACAAGTCATCAATACGAGGCAAAGGGTAGCGGTTCTTAAACGTTACTTTGTTCAACTTCCGATACACATGCGGAAACTCCCATCCTTCTTCTTATCAAACAGAACTGGAGCTCCCCATGGCGAAGAACTAGGTCTAATAAAGCCCCTATCCAATAGCTCTTGGAGTTGGGTAGACAGTTCTTGAAGTTCGCCTAGTGCTAGGTGGTATGGTGCGTGTGCAATTGGAGCTGCCCTAGGTACAAGGTCAATTTGAAACTCCACTTGACAAACAGGTGGAAGTCCAGGTAGTTCGTCTGGGAAAACATCTGGGAAATCTCGGACTACTGGGATGTCCTCAATCTTAGTTTCAGTTTCAGCTCGAGTGTCAGATATGTTAGCCAAGATGGCTGGACAGCCCTTACGAATTCACTTCTGGGCTTTCAAAAAGGAGATGATGATGCCCACATGGCACCACCACGATCACCATGAATAGATAAGAGTTCTCCACTTGGGAGGGGGATACGAACAATCTTCTCCTGATAGAGAATTTCAGCGTGTTGCTTGGACAACCAGTCCATGCCAATCACGAGATTAAAGCTTCCAAGGATGATAGGTAGAATGTTGATGGCAAACGATTGCCCATCCAACTTGAGCTTACAGTCACGATGTATATGGGATACCTCGACAGGCTTCCCATCAACCAATTCAATAGAGTACAGGGTATCAAGAAGAGTAGGAACCATCCCTAATTGTTTGCTAAGTTTCGATGACACAAAACTATAGTCCGCACCAGTATCATATAAAAGAAGCAAGAGTGTCGTACCCGACACGACATTATTGTCAGTCCTAGCTTTCCCAGAGCCATTCACAATTGCTATTCCACGAGCCCCATTGTTGTTGTTGCCGTTGTTGTTGTTGTTGTTGAAGGACCTATACCTCACACTATCCCACGTTCTCTTGCTATCACAAAAAGTAGAAGATGAAGCACCATGCTTCGGAAAAGTACCACGCTCAACAGCCTAGTCTGTGTGTTTGCGAGCCAGTTGAAAGATTTGTTAGATTCTGGGTAGGTGAGCTGTAGTGGCCAAGCCACGAATCTTTGGGACCCACCCTTTTGGTATGAAATTCGGTCCGCTGGTAAAGTAGGTTAAATAGATTTGAGCACAAAGTATCTAACTCCCATAGCTTGGTAGTGTAGGCGTCGATCTCAGATCCATCCGTCAAATTTCTAGATTTCATCATAGGTTGCAACGTTCTCCATCCAAGTATGTGTAACTCATCGAGTGTGCATGTAGCATACATTGCCCCATCCTGCCCGGGGCAAATGCGCATGGAAATGACTTATACTATCGAAGAAATCAGACGGTCTCCTTCAGTTCCGTTAGAGTTATCGAGGTTTATGACCAATAAAAGGCTTGAATATATGATGGTAGGTTGTTGTTGTGGTGTTAGGATCTGAGTTTGATTGTTTTGATATATTTATAATAAGATGAGAAATGAATGATGTAAGTATATATGGAAAGTGCAGCGGAAAGATAAACTATAATCAAAACAACAGGAATAAATGTTTTCAATGATCAAATGCTTTCATTAATTGAAAGATTACAATAAGTACAAATACTCCCCCTCAGCCTGATCACACAGTGATTGTTTTTCTGAGAGAATGTTGGTGTGTGATGTAATAGAACAATACAAGCACTGTTCTATTTATAGACAAACCTAAACCACTGGTGACATGTGCTGACGTCACCTAAGATAGTGACCTCTAACAGAATAACAACATAAAACATCTGCCCTATACAATCTACTGTTACATTATAAAACACTGTAAGGTAAACTACTGCTAAGGGAAAACTCTGATGGTCTTGCAACATCTGTTGGAGTCTAAGTGTTGTTGACTCCAACAGACCTTTAGTCTTCATTACTTGATCAGCAGTTGTTTCTTCATCAGACCTTTTGTCAGCAGTTGTTCTCTATCAGTTGTTCTCTAGCAGTCCTTTGTATCAGTAGTTGTAACAGCAGTTGTTTGGATGGAACAGTTGTTAGGGTCAGCAGTCTTTTGGGAAGAATATGTTGTAAAGACTGTTTATTTGTGGAATCAACTGTTAGCATATTTTGGCTTTTCAATCATCTATTCTTCTCCATGTCAGCAGACCCAACAATCTCCCCCTAGAACAGATGATGCCAAAACTAAGCTTTATTCTTGATCTTTATTTCTCATCCGACTTTCTCTGATTTGTCCTTTGAATTGAAGTTCAAAGTCCAAGGCAAATAGGTCTTCTACATCTCTTTCAAGCTCAAGGTTCAGCAGTGTTTGGAGATCATATGCACACAGGCTATATGCATCATCCATGCTTATCTTTTGATCTTTTCCATCTGACCTGAGCAGAGTCAATTCATGGTTGTCTTTATTGACTTTCCATTTTAGAATTTTTGAGTCAGTGGATTTGCTGAGATGCACTTTTATTCTTGATGAGTTTGGTGATGGAGGTCTCCCAATGAGTTCTCTGAGCTTGTCAGTAGTGGGATCTGAGAAAAAGTGCACTTGATTGAAAAGGCCTTCTTTTATGTAGGTATCAGCATACTTCTTCTGATCTTCTTCAGACATTTCTTTCTGTTTCTTGAACTGTCTTCTAGCAGCAACTGATAGATCAGAAGTGTCAAGTAAGCTGTCAAGAGTAAAAGCCTGTTGAGGTCTCTTCATCAGTGGTTCATCAGTGTAGACAGGTTTTCTAGGTAGGCTGGGATCTTTCTTCCTATTTTCTTCAAGTCTCTTGTATGTTTCAACCAGCCTCAGCTCAGACCATCTTGCAACAGACCTCATCTCCCCATAATCAGCAGCCACTATTTCTTGTCTCATCCTCTTAAACTTCAAGGCTCTGGCTGGCTGGATCTCTGCCTTTACCAAAATCAGGGGCAGAGACTTTAGCTTGGGGATTGTTGGGTCTGCTGACCTGGAGAAGAACAGATGATTGAAAAGCCAAAATATGTTATCTATTGATTCCACAAATAAACAGTCCTTACACATATTCTTCCCAAAAGACTGCTGACCCTAACAACTGTTCCATCCAAACAACTGCTGATACAACTGCTGATACAAAGGACTGCTAGAGAACAACTGATAGAGAACAACTGCTGACCAAAGGTCTGATGAAGAAACAACTGCTGATCAAGTACTGAAGACTAAAGGTCTGTTGGAGTCAACAGCACTTAGACTCCAACAGATGTTGCAAGACCATCAGAGTTTTCCTTAGCAGTAGTTTGCTTTAACAGTGCTTTGTAATAGAACAGTAGTTTGTATAGGGCAGATGTTTAATGTTGTTATTCTGTTAGAGGTCACTATCTTAGGTGACGTCAGCACAGGTCACCAGTGGTTTAGGTTTGTCTATAAATAGAACAGTGCTTTTACTGTTCTATTACATCACACACAAACATTCTCTCAGACAAACAATCACTGTGTGATCAGGCTGAGGGGGAGTATTTGTACTGATTGTAATCTTTCAATAAATGAAAGCATTAGATCATTGATAACAATTATTCCCATTGTTTTGATTATAGTTTATTATTCCGCTGCACTTTCCATACATACTTATATCATTCATTTCTCATCTTATTCTAAAACTTCAAAACAATCAAACTCAGATCCTAATAATTGGTATCAGAGCTTGGTCAATTAAATTCGATCTAACAAATCAATTTAATATAAACAGATCAGCTCACAATTATTGATATCGTTTGTCTGTTGGATTGAAAACAGAGTAATAGTTTAATTTCGATTCAACCGTTTTTTAAACAGACTTTGTTTTTGGAAAAATCAGAGAATGGCTTCAATCAATCACGATCCACATAACACTGGCACGAACAACAAGCCACCGATGCTTGTCAGATCTGAATACAATATCTGGCAATGTCGGATGAGCCATGTTCTAGCTCAACAGAACACTGGGTGTTGGAAGTCGGTTATCTTCGGACCACATGTTCCGATGGTGCCGAGTACTGAAGATCCCAAGGTTCAGGAGCCAAAGAAACTTGAAAACTACTCCGACCAGGATTTTCAGAAAATTGAGTTAGATGCTAAGTCCTTCAGTATTGTGGCCATGGCTCTACCCAATGATATATATGCTGGGCTGTTACACTGTAACAGTGCAAAGGAGTTGTGGGATGCACTGAATGAACAATTTGGTGGGACTAAAGAGGTTATTGAAAACAATCGTGAAATACTTAACCAACAATATGAAACATTCAGTCATGTCAAGGGAGAGTCATTAACTCAACAATTTGAGAGGTTTAACTGTCTCGTTAGTGAACTAAAATTGGTTGGTCTTACTTACCCTCATTCAACCCTGAACCATAGGTTTTTAAGATCATTACCAGACAAATGGGACACTATTGCTATTGTGATGAGAAACTCAATTGGATTTAAGGACCTATCACTCACCTAGCTTCATGGTAAGCTCTTGACCTATGAGAGAGAGCTTAACCAGAAAAAGAAGCTCCAGGACTCTGGAAAAGTGTCTGATGATTATGTATTTGGGAATACAGCACTTTTGGGTCATGATGAGGTGCCTGGAAATACTAAGGATCAGAGTTATGATCATTTCATTGACATAACTTCAGGTTTTAACTCAGGTTTTAACTCTGATTCTTATTCACCAAACTATGCTTTCACAGCAAGTGGTGGTGACATCCAGGCATCTGATAACATATCCTTTGAGTATGATGACCTGAAATACTTTGACCCTGATGATTTGGAAGAAATGGACATTATGCACCAATTGGCCCTTCTCAGTGTAAGAACTAACAATTTTACAAGAAAACTGGGAGAAGGTTTCCAGGGTTAACTGGCAGATCAAAGGTTGGGTTGGATAAATCAAAGATAAAGTGTTACAAATGTCATAAACTTGGTCATTTTTCTAGGGAATGTAGGAGTCAACATGGTACACCTATAATCACCTATCCAAATCAAAGACCTCAGACCAACACTTATCGAAATTCCTATAATACCCCTGGACCAAATGTGCAAAACACTGCTCATTTTGCACAGTCCTCAAACACTGTTCCTGTCCAGTATGTCCAAACCACTGTTCCTCAGATCCACTATGTGCAAACACCTGTTACTCAAGCACCTGTGCAAACGACTGTTGCTCCATCCTATGATCCTGCAGAGACCAGTCAACAGAGCTTCTTTACACAAGGCTTTGTTGATTGGAACAGTCTACCAGATGAGTTAACAGATGAAAATTTTGCATTGGTTCCCAAAGCTGAAAATGAACCAGAAGACTTTTGTTTCATGGCTATGGTAGATGAGGTTGAATCTGAGGAGGTGGTGACTGAATCTAATGTTGTGACTGATGATGTTGTTGATGAAGTTGTTACAGGAGAAAAACCTGAAGAAGAGGTTGTGAATCTCTCAGATCCCTAGGGTGCATCTGATGATTGTGAGTGCAAGTGTGATTGTGCATTGATGGCTGCTGCTAAGGTATCTCCTCAAATTCTTAAGGATTTGTGTTCTGACAGATGTGTAATAGCATTTGCTAACATCAAAGAGGTGAATGAAAACCTTAGAAAGAAAATTTTAGATGATGAAGTTAAATTTGAGAAACCTTCAAAAGATTTTGAAAACAAGTTTAACTGAAAAAGAATCTGAAATAAGCAGCCTAAAACATGAAGCAACCATAACCAAAGACCAGCTCCAAACTATGATAACAAAATATCAGAGTTGTAAAAGTGAGCTTGAGTCCACCCAAGTTGAATGTGAGAAATGGGTGGAATCATGTAGAGGATTTGAAATGCTACTCAACAAACAAACCAAAAGTCATGTGAAATTTGGTTTTGGTTTTGAAACCACTGCTCCAGCTTTTGAAAACACTGACAAAAGGGGTCAAAAGTCTGTTGAGATAGTTCCAACAAACTTGCAGGGTCAAGAGATTAAAATCACTGAACCAAATGGTAAGAAAATTGTTCTAGAAAAACCAGAAGGTTCCTCATCATTTACTGAACTTGAAAAGTATGAATTTAAACCTACTTGGTCTGATGAGTGTGATACTCTTGAGAATTTTAAACCTGTTGATTTTAAAACACCTGAAGGAAAGACAGTTCCTCAGGCAAAAGTCATTCCCTTGAAAAACCTTCCAGCAGATGCTCAAACATCTGCTGAAAAGAAGGCTGAAAAAGGGAAGAAGAAAGAAAAGACTGTCCACTTGTTCTGTGATTTCTGTGAAAAGAAGAATCATGTCACTAAAAACTGTTTTCTTCTAAAAGCATATGACATTAACAAAGGAACAAGTGTATGTGATTCCAAAGCCACATGTTCAATATGTGGGAAAAAGAATCACAAAACCAAAGAGTGCTTGTATCTTAAAAATTTTGATGTGAAAATACAAGAGTACAAAGCTAAAACTCTTGCAAATCCTGGGGTAAGTACTTCAAAAGGAAAGCCCAAACAGACCTTCACTCATGTCCAAACATCTGTAACTAAAAGTCTTGAAACATCTGCTCCTAGGAATGTCCAAGTAACAGATGCTCCACCCACAAGCAAGTACCCTAGAGGATATGGACAACCACCATATCATAGTCTGTCACATGTTTATGAGGAGCCAAAGAGACCCTCTAAACCAAGAGTGAACAAAAATCCCTATGGGTATTATCATCTGTCTGGAAGTGATCAAACAACTGTTGCCCCAAGTGTTGACATTCAAGCACTGGCAAATGGTCAGCAGCAGTTGTTGAACTTGATTCAAAAATTAGTTCAAACAACTGATCATCTTCCAAAGCTTGAGTCTGAAAAGTCTGAGGACCCATCCAAAGCCAACTTGGCTTTGGACACTCACCAAAACTAATCCATTACTGCTGTGCAAGGAGCTTCTGCTTGTTTAGATAGTCTTTGGTATGTAGATAGTGGAGGCTCCAAGCACATGACAGGATGTAGAGCCCTTCTTCTGGACTTCTTAGCTCATGGAGGGGGTGATATATCCTTTGGTAATGATTCAAAAGGTAAAGTGTTAGGGTCAGGAACTGTACAAGCTGGGAAACTCAAGTTTGAAAATGTCAATCTTATTGATAATCTCAAGTTTAATCTTCTGAGTGTTTCACAAATGAGTGACAAAGGTTATGGCTCATTCTTCAAAAAGAAAACTTGCAAGATTATTGGGCCAGAAGTGGTGAAAAAGATTGATACCATCATTGCTGAGAGCAAAGCACAACTTGTTGCTCATAGAAGTGGCAATGTGTATGTTGTTGATATGTTAAAGGACAATCCTATGGCAAATGTTTGTTTGTTTTCTGCTGCCTCCACAAAGGAGACAGAATTGTGGCATAGGAGACTGGGTCATACCTGTAACATCACGCATTAAATACTTGTACGATACGCCATCGACAGTAATAAAAGGTTAAGTTTTCATATTTATCGTCGCAATTATTATTTTTGTCGCTATTATGGAACCCTAATACTATATATAATATTATATATATGTGTGTGAGTGTTGAAATAAATCAAAAAAAATAAGCTGCCTTGGCCGGGGTTCGAACCCGCGCCAAAGGCCGGCTCATCTAACACAAGTGCACAAACCAGCTGGGCTGGCCTTCTGTTTTGTTATAACCCGGTTAAACAATAAACTTATACACGCTTCAAAATCCTCACAGTTGACAAGAAAAGTCAACTGTGGGATTCCTTGTTAATCAATCCGTATAATTAACGCGTGATTGTTGTATATTTGGCAAATTAGGGCAATAACCGGCCCAATACAACACAATTGCACATCAATTACACGGCATCATTGACCCATTTGAATTTTGGACGCGTATTATTATATGGAAAGTCAAACCTGCTAATTAACCCTAACCCTAATCCTCTAGTATAAATTGAGGCTTTCTGGACCTTGTCTAATCGCTCACAACTCTCTCTCAATCCCTATTTCTCACTAATTCACTCTGTAATTGGTTTAATCGTTCGTGGTTTGACTTTTCCTTTGACCCGGCCATAAACATCAATCAAGCACTGTGAGTCTAATTTTCTTAGTGGGTTTAGTTCTTCGGCATCCAAGCAACTATAGCCCTAACATTAATCGGGCTATAGTTGCCTGAATCATCCTATTGAATAATCTAGGGTTCGTCGATCTTTATTTGGGGATAAACTATTTCAGGCTTTACGTATTTATTTAATTTCAAACTAAAGATCTCACAACCACCGGCCTAGGCCAAGTGGTTGTGAGTCTGGCCCTGTTCCGAGGTCACCCGGGTTCGAGTCCCGGCTCTGACCGGATTTTTGTGCTTTTCTTTCCTTTTCTTTTTAAACAAACAAATTTCAATTTTATATATATTAAATCCTTTAATCTTTTAAATTCTTTTTAAAATACCTAAACTATTTTATAAACTCTAAAAAAATTATTATTGGTTAATCTGATATAAAAGATTTATTTACAATTTTTTATTTTTCAGAAATTCTTTTATTTAATAATTATAATACACTACGCCAAAATAGCCCTATGGCCACACTAAAAAAGTGTGACCATATGCCTTTGGTCACACTTTTTTTTTTCATCTCAAGTGTGACCAAAGGTCAAGTCATCATAGGTATCATACAGCACATTCACATTTAGTGGCTGTAACGACATAAAAGTGTGGCTAAAAGATACCAATATTTTTTTGCTAGAATCAATCATTATATCCATTAAGTGTGGCTAAAAGATTGTAATGGCCACATGAATTTACTCTACGTGTGGTCGTTTATATTATACAGTTACTAGAAAATATGTTTTAGCCACATCAATTTAAATAAAACGTGGCAAAATGGGTTGTTGTAATCAAGCATTCTGTTTATTAAGTATGCCTAAAGGGTAGAAACAGCCACATTAATTCACTATAAGTGTGGCCGTTCTACTATTTAGTCACATGAATTTGCTATAAGTGTGGCAAAAAACTATTTCTTGACACAAAAAATATTTTTTTAAATTTTAAGTGTGGCTATTGTATAACATTTGATCACACATAGTTTTTCTACCATGACAGTTGTTATCATGTTGTCACACAAAAAAATAACAAAGTGACAATAGTGTGGCTAACTGTTACGTAAAGCCACATGAAATTTTACAATCTTTAGTGTCACTATTGTGTAACCTTTAGTCACACATAATTCATTTTACACATGGCGATTTCTATCGTTTCGTCACGCATAAAAAAAAAAGTTTGGATGGTGTGGCTAATGGATATGTAAAGCCACATGAAATTTTAATGTTTTTACTGTGGCTATTGTATAACATTTGGTCACACATAACTCATTTTACACATGACATTTGGTATTATTCCGTCACACAAAACAAACAAAGTTAGCATGGTGTGGCTAATTGTTATGTAAAGTCACATGAAATTTTATAGTTTTTAGTGTAACTATTGTCTAACATTTGGCCACACATAATTCATTTTATCCATGACGTATGTAATCATTTAGTCACAAAAGAAAACAACAAAGATAAGAGGGCGTGGCTATTGATTGTTAAAAGCCACATGAAATTTTATAATTTTAGTGTGACTATTGTTAAAGATTTGGTCACACATAATTCACTTTAACCATGATGTTTGCTACCATTTCGTCACACACAAAACAAAAAGTCTGAATTGTGTGGCTAATGGCTATGTAAAGACTCATGAAATTTATAATTTTTAGTGTGGCCATTGTTTAATCTTTGGCCACACACAATTCACTTTGACTATGGCGTTTATTATTATTTTGTCATCCATAAGAAAAATAAAGTCAAGATGATGTGACTAATGGTTATATAAAGTCACATGAAATTTTGTGTAGCTATTGTGTAAACATTGGTGACACATAATTCATTTTGCTAGTGACATTTGGTATCAGTTCGTCACACAAATCAAAATGACGATGATGTGACTAATGGTTATATGAAGCCACATAAAATTTTCTAACGTTATTTGTGGCTAATAGCTAAAATTTGGTCACGCATATTTACTATTATAATATGTGGCCTTTATACGTAATTTGCCATTTTATTTTTATTTTTTGTAAAATAATTGTAAACACCAATAAAAATGAGAATCTAAAAACCAAATATTTTCAAGAATAATAAATAAAAATTCATAAGTTAATTTCCAACTTAAATACTAAAAATCTATTTCTAGGCTGGTTTTCTTCTCCTTGCTCTTTGCCTTCTGTTTTTTTATACTGTCCAGCGTTGTATAGCACTTCTTTTGCTTCTTAACAACTTTAGTTGTATTTTGTGTTTGATTGGATAGTTGATCTGGTACCTGGAGCAACAAAACATGAAAATAAATATAAATAAATATTTAAGTTGTATTTAATCATATATCAATTTAAAACAAACCTTTTTGTCAGATTTAACAAGCTGTTTTGGCCAAGGAACAAAAGAACCAACTGCCTGCTCAACTGTTTTAAACTCGCCTGTTTGTATTGGTAGAAATGCTGCCCCCTTTATAGCTTGATCAATAGAAACTCTATAGCAATTATCTTGTAGTGGAACTCCATGAATGGTTTGCTCATTAGTTGAATAGTAAATTGTACCCAATGCCACACGATTGTTCAAGTTTATTGTATACAGGGTACACTTAAATGTCTACAAAAATTTATGGCATATTAAGATGATAAAATTAAAGTCAATTTATATGTGCATTTAGGGCAATACATACCGATATGACATTTTCTTGTGATTCCAAATGAGATGACCTTGCAGGAAGTGGAGTTTCAGGCGTAGACATACTACCTCTTTTCCTGGTTTTCATAATTCCCTAAAAAAACAATTAATAAGATTACAAAAAAGTAACACTCACATGAAAATTACAAAGCAATAAAATTGTAAATTACTAACCATTGTTAGCTTTCCTTTTTGCACCGGTTTAGATTTGATACTGTCAGGGGTGACTTCTGGTTGCACTACTTTACATGATGCATTAGATGTGGTAGCATTAGCATTGTCCTTAGAGGTAAGATTGTTTTCCAAAGAATTGACCTACAATTTTTTTTAACTATGTTTAAACAAAATTTATAATCATATGAAAATTTATCAAAAAAAATAATGAAACTGTCAAATACTTAACATATCACAATTTCTTTTCGCATTATCTTAGAAATGGTAGTTAACATTTGATAAATAATAATGCGTTAACTTGTTAATAAAATAAGTCACTTACTTGTGGTGGTGACATTCTGTTCGTAGAAGATGGACAAACTGGTAACGTAAGTCCTTGTGTAGCTAGATGAGCTAAAACTTGATTAAGTGTGTTATTTGTTTCTGCCATTTGCAAGGATAAGGTCTTAATTTGCTCATCTTTTTTCTCACGCTCAAGTCTCTCTTTGTGTAGTTGAAGCTCAAGTTGTGCGATTTTTTCTTTTGATGATCCTTTTGTTCTAGGACACTGCCAATATCTACTAGAAGTCACTCCATAGCCAACACCCTTTAAAAACCCACCTTTTTCCTTGTCAAATACTACTGTAAGGGCATCTGTGCCCGGTTCAAGGTTCAAGGCTCCATCCTTGATTTGTGCTTCACTTTCAATCTTTAAAAATGTGAAAAAAGTAGTTAGATGTTTTGTTAACAAAAAAAAAATGAATTATAGTAAGTAAAGAAGAAATAAAAAAATCAAAGTTAAACATACTAATTTATCTGCCACAACTTTGACATCATCATTCTTGTATTCTCCGTTTTTGTTTTCCCTTGCTTTCCTCCACATCAAAGCACGAGAGGGGATTTCATCAATTGCAAGTTCATTATTTTGTACCTTGTAATATATAATACATAAAGCAGCAGCACACAAACACAGATCAAACACATAACCAAAAAATAATTAATATATGTAGACACAAAAAAAACACTTGAATTAAAGAATGAGGTTACCAATTTCTCCCTTAGATAGGTATATCCTCCTCGTCCCAAGTGATGATCATAAACATAATTTGATCGTGCTTCTTTGGTTTTCTTTGAAACATCCTTACATAAAAAAAAAATTAATTCATTAGAGTATAAAAGAAAAATATTAAAAATGAAATAATGATAACTAGCACAAATAATTAAAACCTTGAATTTGTCTGATTGTGTATACGCTACAAAATTGTCCCAATCTTCTTGCTTGACCATTGAACGATACGGCTTAGGAATTTTTTCAAGTTTCATTGGTTTATCTTGGTTAGGCACTATGTATCTCGCATACACTTTTCTTCTAAAATTCCTAAGAAGGTGACCAAGCCGATTCATTACAAGATGCCTACAACTTGCATCAATGTTATAAAAACGCTGCAATACATAATACAAGCTAGTTTGTTAGTCATATAGAATAAAATTGTATCAACTAGTAAGACACATTTGTAATTAAAAGAAGTAGATGTTAACCGTTGTTTCTTCCCATAGCTTATCCCTTACTTCTTTTGTCACTGCCTTCCATGAGAGAAACCTGAATCCGACATTTTCCCTTACCAGGTCCCCCAAAAAGCTTACAAACTGTGATCTATACTTTCCAGAAAACTTACCCAGTTCATTAAACGTAACTTTGTATTTTTTGCCACCAGAGTTTGTAAATTTGGTACGCATCTTTGGTAACCTGGTCAAACCCCTCTTTGTTGTTTTTGTTTTAGGTACTATGTTATGGGTCGAATCCGTATCTGAGAAATCGCTTTCATATTCGTCTGTCAAATCCATATCCGAGCTATCGCTTTCTTGTTCAACGTCCATGATGCTAGAAAACGAGTTTGACAAAATGTTGTAAACTTGTAATAATTGACATATAAACAGCCATAAAAAAAACAACAATACATATAAACAGCCATAAAAAAACAACAATACAATATAAACACACTTATACGCCATCATAGGTGAACTTATGTTTAGATTGGATCAACGGACTAGAATCATTATATGCAGTTGTGCACTATATAGTAAATGTAAATTAACCGACTAACAAGAATGTTAGGAGCTGACTAAACCATGATCTAAAAGTATCATAAAAAAGACCATAATATATTTGGATGGATGGTTTTATATAAGTTTCAAACAGCCAAATCTGAACTTCAAGCAACAGAACCAAAGCTCGACAATATTAAGGCGATATTAAGGCGCTAAGTTTGTTATGGACGAGATCGAGAGCGAAACAACCGGAACTTGATTGGGGTAAATGGTGTAGTTTTAATCTTTTTAACGTGAGGTGATTGTATCGTTCGTATGGTGTATTGCTAGTGACCCGCTAGCATTGGGTGATTGATAAAAATTTTGGTGGCCGTTAAAAAAAAAAAACTAAAAGTCCCTAGAATCATAATACTTCTGGCTGCGGTTATTAGTGTGTTTCTTATTCTGTAGCCTTGCCTTTGCGCCTATGGCTGGTTTCAGAAGATAACAAACATAACCTATTTAATGCAATTACATAATTGACCTAAAGTTAACTTTTAAAGAAAATGCGCAAAAACTTGTTCACAAGATGAAAACATAACAGATTGATTTCGGTAAAACAAAGTCGCATACGGTTTCATTTTCAACTCAAATCATACAACATATTACCTTGGGTGTACTCAAAATGAGTCAAAACGGGCCACTCTTATAACAAAGTCTTTTGAGCCACCAGACTCATTTTTGCCATTTCAAAAAATATTCAACAATGGTTGAGAATTAAGATGGTTAACATGTATTCCAATAAATTGTTTTATAGTTCATCCTATGGTTAAAAAGTGACAATTTATGTTAGTTAACTTGATAAAAACTGTAAGACATGTAACTGATACAATTGTGTTAGTTACGCTTGTATTATTTTTGTTCAAGCACCAGTTGAATACATGGACTATTTTGTTTATTTAACCACAACTATAAAAACTTGTCTCCCCCTTTTACACAACCTAACAGCGCCTACAAAAATATCTAGAGAACATATACAAACTACAAAATCAAGATACTTTCCTTACAAAAAAAATCTCATCAACACACCCTATGTTGTCAAAAGCCCCCTAGGCGCTCAGGCGCAGCTCAGCGCACCAAACTCGCTGTGCCCTGAAAGACGAAGCTTCAGGCTCTGAGGCACTGCTTTAGGGCATTTTCTGGCCAAAAGTGGTTAAAAAAAAGACCCCTAAGGAAGGCTGGAATCAACCTAAAACAGCCTAACTAGCCCTAAACAAGCCTACAACCTGTCTAAAGTCCCTACAATGGTATTTTATAGTATGCACTTAGCTTAAAAAAGCCCTCGTTTATTTAGCACCTAGGCTCTGGGCTCGGCCTATGCGCTTCGGGCTTTTAACAACATAGAACAAACCTTACTTGATAACCCCCAATAGATCCTCCAAGATTTTGGTAAATGGTAGAAATGTAGAATCAGAATTTACAACAGAAAAGAACAAAAACCATATGTTAAACAATGAACAAACATCTTGTACATTGTGACTGGAGTAAGAGTAAATGGCACAAGATGCAATATTTAATGCAATTACATAATTGGCCTAACCCGTTATGAACAAACATAATGTGTCAGATCCAAATTTTGTGGTTGCTAAACCCAAATCAGTTTCGACATGTTATCCGGTCTTGACCCGTTAGCCAGCCCCCTGACCCGCCCATTTTGGTGGCACTAAAACTAGAACATAAGTTGCGTTCGTTATCATAGATTTACTGATTTGTGGTTCAAAAATATTGTTTTAGTGGCTGCTATTTCAAGATATGATGCTTCTAAACTGAGTTTAAAGATCAAAGAATGGAAAGCCAATGGCAGATGCGCAGATTATGATAAGCTGATGGAGTTTTGCAGCAGGAAGATCAGATTGTGTAAAGATTTCAGAGAATAAATATGGCTGCTGATTGTGTGGGCTGTGGTCTATTTTTTGTTTTGGTTGTAAAGACCATTAGTCTTGGTTTTAAAAAGCGCGCCTAGGCGCAAGGCGCAGCCTAGGGCGCCTCATGGCTCTTGCGCTTTGCGCTTCGCGCGATGTGCTTAGACCTCGTCGCTTTTGTGCGAGGCGCGCTTTTTAAACCAAGCCATTAGCCGGGATTTGTTTGTAAATATTTTATTGAACGAGTCCACTGTGCTATAAACTGAAACCATAAGCCTTAATCTATATGTCGGAAAGAAAACGCAAACGCCCAGCAAGAATCAAACAGAAAAGCCTTAATCTATTAGCAAAACAAAAAATATTTTCTTGAACGAGTCCAATGTGTGAGCAAAACATAAACCACCAGCAAGAATCAAACAGAAAAACATAACCCTTAATCTATTAGCGGCAAAAAAACAAAGCAAACGCCCTAATTGACCGCTTTAACATTGAGAACATAATTGTGTTCCAACCATAATCTTTTATTTTCATTTGTTTTCCTATATTTATACTTAAAGAACAAAATTTTGTTCCATCCAGAATCTATTAGCGACCAGATTATATATGCCTATCAATCACAATGAAAAAAAAAACATAATATATGATTAACAATCACAATGAAAAAAAACCATGATTCCTAACCTGGTTTGTGGTTCGGTTCCATCTTGGTAAGTTTCCATCTTCTGTGTGATTGATAGCAGATGAATATGAAGACAGGGTTTGAATGTGACGGGGATAAAAGAAAAACTAGGGTTTTATAATGAAGGAAATGAGATTTTGGGCGGTAAACAATGAGCGGTATAAGGATTTTTGATGATTTTGTATTTGGGGGGAAACAAGAAGATAGATACAAGGATGGAATAAAAAAATTTGAAAGAGATATTAGCGTATTTGTGTGAAATATGAGAGGGAAAACAAATTTTTGGGGACAATTATGATTATTACATTAAGGTAGTATATTAAGGTATACAAATGTTAAATTTCTTAAAACTTATATAACAAAAAGTATATTTTAATTTGAAATTAAAACTTACATAAAATATATTATTAGTTGATGGGTCTTATTTAGGGATTAGCAAATGGTACCGGGTTCCGATATCGAAATGGCCGGTACTGGTACCGGATCATTTTCATTAACGGTACCCACTCATTCAATTTTCAGTATCGGCATATACGGAATTTTACATTCGAATACCGGTATCGAATCGTACCGTACCGGTTTTTCGGTACCGGTACCAAGTTTTAGGTCTATTAAGGCCTGGTATCGCCCACTAAGACATATATAATTTATTATTGTTTATTATGGTCCATTAAGGCCCATAAAGGTCCAATACTGAGTTCGGTAGGATTGGTTTGAATTGTCAGTGTACCGTCACGGTATCTCATGTATTAATAAGGGGGGACACTATACCACTAGACCAAGAGGTCATGGGTAAATATATTATTACTCGATTGGTTTTATTTAGGGATTAGCAAATGGTACCGGGTCTCGATACCGAACCGGTACGATCATTTTCGGTACCGATACCCACTTTTTCTATTTTTTGGTATCGGTGCTACCAGTTCGATACGATATAGGTATTTACCAACTTTTACATGTGAATATCGGTACCGAACCAAACCGTACCAGTTTTTCAGTACTGGTACCAAGTTTAAAGTCTATTAAGACTCGGTATAGCCTGCTAAGACATATATAATTGATTATCGTTTATATATACACACACGGTTCTGATATCGTACATTAGGCTCAAAGATGGTTATATATGCTTAATGAAGGTATATTAGGATCGTTTAGGCCCAATGATAGCCAATCATGATTGTTTAAACTCAACGATGGTCAATAAGGACTATCAGGGTTGTTTAGCCTCAATGATGGTCAATAAGGGTTGTTGAGGTCCAACGATGGTCAATTGGCCCATATGAAGTTCAGTTAGGTTCATAATGTTTTGGCCTAGTTGACCACCATTAGATTTAATTGACCATCATTAGTTCTAATTAACAATCATTGAGCCTAGTGGACCATCATTTGGCCTAGTTGACTATTATTGTATGTAACTGACCATTGTTGAGCCTAATAGATCATTATTTGGGTCTAATTACCATCATTGGACCTATTTGACCATCATTGTTTCTAATTGACCATCATTGGGCCTAGTTGACTATTATTGTATGTAACTGACCATTGTTAAGCCTAATGGGCTATCATATGGGTCTAATTGACTATAATTGCACGTAGGTGACCATCATTGGTTTTAATTAACCATCATTGAGCCTAATGGGCCATCACTGGGCCTAGTTGCCCATTATTGTATCTAACGAGCCAAGCCGAGCCCGACTAGGCTCAAGCTCGAGTTCGACTCGCCAATATTATTAATTAAATTGAACATGTTTAAAGGACAAAATTCCATATGTAAAAAAAAATATGACATTTGTTTGTGCTCGTTTAGGCTCGCGAGCCTAAACGAGCTTTGTATGTAAGGCTCGAGCTCGGGAATGGTAATGATCCATTCCATTACCTTGTCCATTCCATTACCTCGTCCATTCCATTCCCTCATCCATTCCATTCCCTCATCCATTCCATTACCTCATACCAAATAGACCCTTAGTTTTACTAATCATATCCATCCCCCCCCCCCCCCCCTCAAGTTTTTATATAATACAACTTTTGGTTTTTTTTTTTTTTTTTTTGTTACTAAAGTGTAATTAATATAATATTATGAATATATTTATATAATCAATTATCAAAATCTTTTATTCAAAATTTGAAATATGTATACCTATATGGTATAGATGATTCTTGTACGTTTGTGATATAATATATATAATACTAATCTAATATATTACAAAATTATAATATAATACTAATATATTACAAAAATACAAAGATAACAAGATAACGTCAAGAGCTATACTTGTGAATTTATCTTTGATATATATATTATTAAAATTAAAATATGTTACACATTTATAAAATCAATCGAATTGTTATATATATTGAATGAATTTATATTTGGAATATATTTTTATACACATGCTATATATATTGATGTGTATTATTTTTCATCAAAAATGTCTATTAAGGTTAGGCAATTCTAGCGGTCTAAGGTCAAGTTCTAGAAACTGAGGAAGGTGTATATAATTTCTCGTTTTACCTTTCCTCATTGTTTTGTATGTGCATAATTGAATTATTATATGTTGAATTATTATTATTATTTTTTTACTATGATTTGTTGATCTACAGGTAATATTTTTTCCCATTATTTTGAAACCCATCATTAATCCTCAAGCCATTGATCAAGTACCAGGTATGTGTGCTAATTTTTTTTTTAAACTCTATACAATTTAAGAATATGGGTATGAATGAATAATAATAATGGATGGGATGTTTTAGATGTGTAGTTTGAGTGTTATGAGTAATATTATGGTTTGAAATGAATGGTTGGATTATGAAGGTCTATGTGGTTTGCTGTTTTTGCTCTGTTTGTTACGATGATGATTATTATCGATTTGCTATTAATTTTATGATTCGATTTAGGGCTGTTTAGTTTTTAAATTTTAAATTCACATGGCATGATTTTGAAAAGGAAAATAAAATTCTTACCGAATTTTTACTCTAACATGCTTATGCACCAGGTCGTGATTAAAAGATGGATAAGTCATGGATGCTAATCGATAGAACTCAACAACAATACATCGATGGAGTTGCAACGTTTTTAGATTATGCAGTTCACAACTTGAAGATGTCGACGCCATTCGACCCACTAAAAACTAGAAAAAAAACAAAAATTCCATGTCCATGTGTGAATTGTTTAAATCATTATGCTCTTTCTCTGGACGAGGTAGAACATCACTTGTTCATCAAGGGAATCGATCCAAATTATACAAAATGGATTAAACACGGAGAAAAAGACGAGCCAGCAAAAAATGTGGTTTATACGGACTTTGTTGACACAGAAATCCCAACAGATGCCATGGATACAATAGAAATGGTAAAAGCTACAGAAGAAAATTTCTTAGAGGACCATGAGAAGTTTCAAGCTCTACTTCTAGACGCTGAGAAACCCCTGTATGAAGGATGTCCTAACTTCACAAAGTTGTCTGCACTAGTTCAACTAGTCAACTTGAAGAGTAAGCATGGAGTCTCAGATAAGTTCTTTACTGAACTTCTAATTTTGTTGAAAACGATGCTACCTGAAGGCAATGAAATGGTGAACAGTACATATGAGGCCAAAAAGACAATGAAGGCAATGGGTTCAGGATACACAAAGATACATGTGTGTATTAACGACTGCATTCTTTACAGGAAGGAGTACAAGGACTTGAAAACATGTCCAACTTGTGGGAAAGCAAGGTGGAAAGTAGATGAGAAGACTAAAAAAATGTACGAAAATATTCCTGCAAAGGTAATGTGGTACTTTCCTATTATTCCACGATTGAAACGACTCTTTCAAACGAAGAGCACAGCAGAAGATTTAAGATGGCACGCCACCAGTCCCAAAAAACCTGGTGTTTCATGCCACCCATCAGATTCACCCGCATGGCAAGCCATAGATGACAGATTTCCCGAAATTTCTAGTGATCCAAGAAATCTTCGGCTTGGCATTTCCACTGATGGGGTCGATGTAAATAGAGGCAATAGAAATCACAGTGTCTGGCCGGTTTTAGCTGTCATTTACAACCTTCCGCCTTGGTTGTGTATGAAAAGGAAGTTCATCATGCTTTCGTTATTAATATCAGGGGCGCCTGGAAATGATATTGATGTGTTTTTGGATCCTTTAATTGATGATCTAGAGCTCTTATTTGAAGAAGGAGTTGAAGCATATGATGCATATGCACAAGAAAAGTTTACTCTACGTGCAGTTGTTTTATGGACGATTAATGATTACCCTGCTCTTGGTACATTGTGTGGTTGCCCATACAGTGGATTCCATGGTTGCGTAGTGTGTCGAAAAGAAACTCATTGTTGTAGACTTCCATACTCAGCCAAACAAAGTTATGCCGGACACAGAAGGTATCTACCATATAACCATCCTTTCCGAAAGCAAACGAAGGCGTTCAATGGACAAGAAGAGTGGGGGACTGCTACAGATCCTATGACCGGGGAAGAAATCTTTAACGAGGTTAAATATGTTAAGAATAAATGGGGAAAGGGATTTAAAGGTAACGAATCTGAAATCCTAGAAACATCTACCGGAAGAGGGGGGAAGATAATTAAGAGAAAAAGAAAAACAGCAAAAGGGGGTTGTAGTTCAAAATCCGGACACAAGGAACCGACCTATTGGAAGAAATTCAACATATGGTATCAACGGCTTAGGTACTGGAAGTATAATTGTGTCCAACATTGTATTGATTTCATGCATATTGAAAAGAATGTGGCTGAGAGCATTGTTGGAACATTGCTAAACGTTCCGGGAAAGACGAAAGATGGATTGCCAGCTCGATTGGATTTGGAGCATTTTGGGTTAAGACAAGAGTTGCAACCTAAAACAGAAGGCAACAAAACAATACTTCCTGCAGCATGTTACACATTAACAAAAGAGGAAAAAGACAAGTTTTGCGAAACATTATACAACTTAAGGGTTCCTCAAGGGTATTGTTCTAACTTTTCTAGTTTGGTGAGTCTAAAGGATAAGAAGCTTATGGGACTTAAATCACATGATTATCATATGCTTATGCAACAGTTTTTGCCAATTGCGATACGGTCTATCATGCCTGAACCCACAAGATATGCTATTATCAGGCTTTGTTTTTTTTTCAAATCAATATGTAGCAAAGAAATCAAGGTACACGAACTCGAGAAATTGCAGGAAGAACTTTGTGTAACATTGTGCCTGCTCGAGAAATACTTTCCCCCGTCCTTTTTCGATGTTATGGTCCATTTAGTTGTACACCTTACTAGGGAGGTAAAATTATGTGGGCCAATTTGCTTTCGTTGGATGTATCCGTTTGAAAGGTGTATGAAGGTTATTAAAGGGCATGTTCGAAACAAAACTTGTCCAGAAGGATGTATTGCTGAGGAGTATATTGCAGAAGAAACAATTGAGTTTCTCAGCGAATACCAAAAAAACATTAAGACTATTGGTATTCCACCAGATAGGCATAACAGATTTGAAAATGATAATGGGGAGGGTAATCCTTTGTCAGCCGGTATACCGGTTCAAGTTTCTCCGGAACTCTTCCTAAAAGCGCATTTCTATGTATTGCAAAATACGCCTGAAGTCGTGCCGTATATTGAGTATGTATTACTAACATGTTTCCTATTTTTTATTATAATACAATCTATCAAATTTGATACTCATTTATGTACTTGCAGGCAACATATGACCTTTCTAAAAAACCGCCATGGTGGTAAACGACAAGCATGGCTGGAGAAAGAGCATAGCACAACGTTTGGTCACTGGTTACGCAACAAGGTAAATTAAATTTCAACATAATTTTAGTTTTTTGTTTTTTTTAAGTTTTACAAGGCGAATCTCATCATTGCCATGAAATTCAGGTTGAAAGAGAGTTAGCAATCTCCAAAGAAAGTGTATCAGAAACCGTAAAGTGGATTTCACATGGAGCACACAGTAACGTATTGAAATACGAGGTATATGAAATAAACGGGTATAAATTTTGTACAAAATCTCGTGACGGTAGAGTTTACCAAAACAGTGGGGTTGGTGTAGAGGCGACTGACATGCACATTTCAAAAGAAGTGGTAACCTATGGAAAAAACTTTTATTACGGGGTTTTACGAGAGATATGGGTACTAGATTATCACATTAAAAAAATTCCTCTTTTCATGTGTGACTGGGTTGAAAATAGAAATGGGGTCAAACAAGATAGTCTTGGTTACACGTTGGTCGAACTTAACAGATTAGGCCACAAGGATGATCCGTTCATATTGGCCTCACAAGCACGGCAAGTGTTTTATGTTAAAGATCAGCTGGATAAAAAAATGTCTGTTGTCTTTATGACACCTCCCAAAAACTATAGAGATTCGTATGACGATGTTGATGAGGAATTTAGTACTGTAATTCTTCCCCACAATGATAACATATTGCCACGTGTGGATCCACTTGATCTGGGTAATGAATCACGCGACAATTACTTTAGAACTGACTGTAACGGTATAGTTTTACGTAATTCCGATTGAAAACTGTCATGATTATCGTTACGTTGTTATAGTGTTTGCTGAATATATATTGACTGAATTGGTTTAGTGAAAAATGATGGTTCATTTGTTTTTATTGAATTTTAGTAGATTGTAAAAGAAATAACAACTTAAAAATTGTTTAGTTAATTTTAACTGGTGTTTATAATAGTTGCGCGTTGCGCGATTCCAAAACGGCTTCATGAGCCAATTATCTCGACTTCGTTAGTACCCTGTACGGTGTCGCAAGTACCTTATGCGTACGCATTTGGAATTTTTTTGCAGCGTACCATGACTGCCTATCTCCGCTGTCTCTCACGCCTCTGCATGAAGGCACATGGACAGCTAAACCGATTAAAAAAGAACAAGAAACAATCCTTAATTGACTCGACGACAACCAAAATTCAAGTATGGACATCCAACAGGCCAACAGCAACTCAAAAGTAGCACATAGTATGACATATGTTCAAAATATAAGAGATAACAATACTAATAGACAATACTATTATTATTCAAATTGAGCTAAGATGTCATCAAACGCAATATCCAGCTGAAAATTTTGTTAACGGTAAACAAAAATACTACCAAATATGGCAAAATATCAGATTACGCGGGTAGACCAGAGGGATATGTGGGGACAAACCCAATCTAGTTCATGTTTATAGTGCAATTCAGATTAAAATAAAAGGCAACATACTGGTTCACTTAGCCTCGTCTTCTTTTTCTTCTTCCGCTTGTCCATAACGACGTTTGAACTTGGCAACCTGGCCAACGCTTTCAGCCATCTGTTTTCTTGCTTTAAAGTGATAAACTTTGCCTGTCTCGTGGATTTTTGTCATCATAACATGCATCAATCGGCCGCTTTGTGTCACGTAAGAGATCCATTGCATCTGAGGGTGAATCCCTTTCTTCATTTTCTTCAGCAATCAAAAGAAAACATTCAAAAAACGGTAAGCAATTCATCACAAATCTAACCAAAGATAACTACTTGACACGAGTATTATAACCAAACAGCAATTATGGAAAACCAGAACAAATAAATTGGAAAGAAAATGTTGAGGAAATTCTGTAATCAACGAGCAATAGCCTATATAATTACCTTCCAGTCGTAGGTTAGACGATAAAAGTTACAATTATCGCCACAGCGCCACATTCCAGTCCTCAAATAATATATACAGTCGGATTCTCTAGGACAATCTAGATGCACAAAACAGCAACAACAGACATAATAGTATACACTCAAAAAAATTCAATGACAAAAAATAATCATAGGATATAACTTACATTATGGATGTGGTGTCTGTCTGTGTAGTCAACCTCTGTTTCAGAAACACTTGACTGGATTGAAAAGTAAAGTGATAGTTGTTATGGCTTACAGATTCAAGTCAAAGCTGTGTTCGTTCCCAAAAAGATTAGCCGCCCGGAGACCAGTATGGTGCTCTAATGGTGGCCCTGTCTTTTCTCGTGGCCAAGAAGATGCTTTCGGAAAATCTGAATCTTTTGCTTGCTGGACGTCCGGTTCCTTTTCCTTTATCTGGAAACATCAACATGAGGTTTGGATGTTTCAACTCCCTTGTTCGTCATTAGCATAAAACAAAAAAGATTCGAAAAAAACGCACATACCTGGCCCGAAAAAAACAATACTTAAGCCTCATTAAAAACAATACTTACTAATATCCATCACGAAGACCACCGAATTTCTCTTGGCTAGCTGTGTCCCAATAGTAAAACCGAATCTTTCCACAATAAGTGAAGAAATCCAAAGGGTGAACTTCAACACCAATGGTTGCTAAAGACAAAAAAAATATCAATCATCCAAGTATAAGAAACAAAATAGAATTATAATGAATGTCCATGAGAACTTACGTACGTATTTCTTCTCAAATTCTCCAGTGAAATGTCTCTTCACAAAAGTAGTTTTTCCTACACAAATCGCAAATTGAAGAAAGTTGGGGGGGGGGGGTCAGGAATAGAACAGAACATACATAGCAATTGTAAGCTATAATTTCACATTCTTTCTTATACATATCATGGAAAAATGTTCTCTAAATCCAATAACTCTTTTATATACATATCACACTTTCATAAATTATCATTCAAAAAAGCTACCAAAAAAGAACAATACAAAATGCATGATGAACCCTAACTCTGGTGAACCAACATCTAACAAAATAATAATATTAATAATAAACACTAATAAAACTCTAATCCTATATCACGAAACACAAACACACCAAACAAAAGAATGAACGAAAACTAAATGACTCAGATCAACATTCATCATCATCGTCGCAAAACAAAGGGGGCTCAGATGATGCTACGGCTGCAACGGGGGTTGCCATGCCAGGTAGCAGGCCACCATCACCACAACAAAACCAAAAACGAAAACCCTAAAGCATTCAAGCTAGAAGCAAGACTGGTACAACATCCAGAGGAAACCATCATCTCATGTTCGATCGGTTGACTCGTTAAAAAAAAAAGCATGCTTTTCATTTCAAAATAAAGTAAAATAAGAACCCACCATGTTTTTTTTGCCTAAAATGATGAAAAAAGATTGAAGCTTTATGAGATTTTGAACCTGGGTTGCCTGGAAGGCTTCTTTTTTTCTTAATGAAACCCGGTAAGATTCTTTGCTTCTAGTTCCACTCATAATAATATTGCTGTGATTGTTGATCGTGATGAAAAAAATGATTAACTTTAATATTGTGGAGATGGGAAGGATGGTATTATTGATGAGGTTAAAACCGTGTTGGGGTCGGATGTTTTCAGTTGAGAGAATCGATTGTGGAAGACATGAGGTTGATAATGATGAAATGTGGTGATGTAGAGACAAAGGAAAATGAATTATTAGAAGAAGACAAAAAGAAGCAAGTGGCATGGGTTGAAGCTTTCAAGAGTTGTACCGAAAGGTACAAAAAACGATGCATAAAGCCCTTACTAAATGTATATATATATAATATAATGTTTGCAATAGTAGTAGTATGTGAGTATGACCAACATTGGTAAATATAGTATTTATAAATTGGATAAAACAGTGAAGATAAAGCTATGGTAGTACATGATAGAATAGGGTTCCGATTGGGATGTGGAGGTAGTTGGATTGATCAGAATGGAATTGATATTTTTAGGTGTATGTATTTTTTTTTTCATCGTTAGATAACTTGCACTCACACATTACAACTTACAAGTTTATAACCGCTACATTTTGGTCACACAAAATAGCATAAGTGGCAATATGTGTTTGCTTTTAGCCACTTCATTAAAAAAAATACTATGATCGTAGATCAAAATTAGTCACACTTTTCTAGCGTGACTATTAAATGTCACAGTTTTTTTTTTAAAGTGTGGCTAAAGGTTTTGAAATGATGTGTTTTGTCACATGAAACAAATATTGTGGTCGTAAATTGCATTTGGCTACACTTTTCTAATGTGGCTACTAAACGTCATAATTTTTTTCTTAAAGTGTGGCTAAATGTTCGAAAACATATGTATTTTGGTCACATGAATCAGAGGTTAGACAAAAACTATGGCCGTAGATCACATTTAGCCACATTTATTCTAGTGTGGCTACTAAATGTCACGTTTTTTTCTTAAAGTGTGGCTAAAAGTTTTGAGCTGTTGTAAAATTGTCACATAAATAAGTAAAACGTGTGGCGAAAAATAGATTAGAAGGTTTTGAAATGTGATTAATAACTTTTAGTCACACATTTAATCAAAAGTGTGGCAGCGCGATTTTGACAAAAGTGTGGCTAAAGGTCTATTTTGGCGTAGTGATAATTAAATCATTTTTATACTATTATAATTATAAAAATCCATTATTATATCAAGACAGTTTTATTAAATTCCCCAAAAATTATCCTAACTTTTTATAAAGTTAAATTTTACTGAAATAATTTTTAATTCAGTAAAATCATTTATTTATTATTTTTAATCAATTTTTGTAAGATTTAATCATATTTAATTCATAATAAATCCAATTTTCATCATTTTTGCACCAAAATTTTATACAAATTATTTAAAACAGAATTATGATTTTTAAAATAAGATTTCTTTAATTTTAGTATTTTTGAATATTAAAGTTAATAATTGGCTATTTATAAATAAATAGATTTAAAAATCTATTTAAAATGAAATAATTTTATAAAAATTATTTTATTGCTTCAAACACTTTAATGTGCACACTCAAAATTCAAATTTTGTAAAAAGACTATTTTTCATTAATTATCCAATTTTCTTTATTTAATTAACATTTTTAAATTAAATTTAACAATTGATTATCCCCAAATCGAAACCCTAGGATACACATATTAGTTACATAGACTTAGACTTATTATATATTACCTCATTATAGGGTAATATTTGGAATCACTTTGGGCAACACAATTATCATATCTTTTCAACAAGTTAACATTCGCTAAGGTGAGTTTACATAGCCCCTTTTTCTGTTTTACATTTTGGGGTGAAACATGTTAAAACATTTTATACACTATCATTTACTCATTCTATCATTTGGTTGTAACAAAAAGACACAGTACAATCATTAACATTGATCAAGCCGCCTGTTTAGATTATAGCGCTATAGGTCTGACAAACCCATCCCCCCGCATAAATTCAGGGATGATCGAAAACAGTATCAACATTAGACTAACTTGCGAGTTAGGCCTCAGTCGACACAAGGTTTGGTTGTACAAAGACGCATTGTTACATGTCGGCTCATACTCTATCATTATACAACTGTGATTGTTGTACAAACTATTGTTATCAATTATATTCGAAAACCTATGTATTCTCACCAACAATTGTTGACCCAAAATATTTTCAACTTAACATGTTTCAGGTTCTACTTGTTTGGAAGATTTGCTTGAAGATACGTGCATAGTTTCATTCAATTTGATGTATGAAGTCTTGTAGAATCATTGTATGTAAATAAATTAAATCATTTAATGAAATCTGATATTCATCATGAGCTACTGAACAATCATCAATACGTGGCACCCCGATGTTTCCGCCATCGGTTGGGGTGTTACAGATTGGTATCAGAGCCATGGTTATAGGGAATTAGGTTATTAGAGAAATAATCTAGTCTATAACCATAAGATTTAACCAGTACTTGCTTCTTTTGTTTGCTATTCTCTATCCCTCTCCTACTTCATATCCTCCCTACAAGAAGGTTGCTCTCCATCAGTGGATCTACTCATAGACTAATAGGACAAATCCCCAGGTTTAACCTGAACCACCTTGAGATCTCGTCGAAGTTCTAGATTTTAATAACGAACACGTGCAATCTGGAAGGGTGAACGCCTGTATTCTGAGTCTTCTGTCTAGGCTGGCATTGCGCATATATCCCAATCAGACGAGGGACCCGGATGCCTACCTGGGAATTCTCGGGATGAGTGTTCACTTATAGGCTAAAGCACGTCTTCATATGTTATTAGAATTGAGAATCTTTGATAAGTCAACGTTTTCGTTTATTCGTTTTAATTACTGAATAAATGATTACACTCCTTATATAATCTCATTCATTTCATTGTGTCTATTACAGATCATGCCTCCTCGTCGCAGCACTCGCAACAGCAATGGTGAGAACCACGAAGAAGGTGGTGATAACCATAACCACAACCATGACCAAGTTCCTAACCACAACAACAATGGGGTTGATGCTCAACTAGCTGCGATCATTTCTCAACAAATGGCGCAGCAAATCGCAACTCTGGTTCCCAATTTACTCGCTCAGGTCATCCAATTGAACGGCAACGGGAATGGTCACAACAACGGGAACGGGAACGGCAATGGCAATGGAAATGGACCCCAAGCCTGTACCCTTAAGCATTTCAACTCTTGTAACCCTCCAAAGTTTAGTGGTGAAGAAGGAGCTACTGGACTCCTCCAATGGTTTGAGGGTATTGAGAATGCCTTCATCAACAGTGAATGCCCCAACAACTTCAAGGTTCGTTACGCCATGAGTGTTCTCCATAAACGAGCACTCACATGGTGGAATGAAGAAAAGCGTACTCGTGGGGCCGAGGTTGCTCTTACTATGACCTGGGACCAAGTCAAAGAGATCATGAAGGAAGAGTTTTGTCCTCGCAATGAAGTTAAGAAGCTTGAGGATGAGTTCCACACCTTAGCTCAAGATAGTGGGGAAAACCTTGCCTACAACACCCGCTTTCATGAGCTTAGCTTATTGCTGCCCCACAAAGTCACTCCGCTACCTGTAGCCATCGAAAAGTATATCGGTGGTTTGCCTATGCAGATTCAAGACACGGTATGGGGAAGGAACCCTGCTACCCTTGAAGAAGCAAAACGTTTAGCAGCTACCTTAACCGATAATCACGTAAAGAACGGAACCTTAGTTCGGAAAGGCAATAAAACAAGTATTGTAGCCGCGGTAACTACTGAGAATCAGAAGCGTAAGGCCAAGGATCCTGATGTCAACCTCACTACACAAGCTTCTAACAAGAAACCTTATACAGGAAACCATCCAATGTGCAACACATGCAACCGACATCATCCCACTGCTTCAGCATGTCGCTTGTGCACCAATTGTGGTAGGTATGGCCATCTAGTTAATACATGTCGCGAGACCCCAAATCCTAATGCCAACCAACCCATCAACCCTGCTCAGGCTGCTAATCCCAATCGATACAACTATGGTCAATGCTATGAATGTGGAGACCCAAATCACTTCCGTAACCGATGCCCTAAACTGAACAGAGATCAAGACCCTCCAGCTACCTGACCAAGACTCACCATTTGACTATTGGTTACTTTTATTCTATGTATTGACGTTATTCGATTCAAGTAATAAAATTCAAGTATTATCATAACATCTGTGTGCATGTTTGTCTGAATGTGAACTAATTGCTATATCTGTAATCATACTTGCTTGTATCAAACGACCAGCTTAACGATTGGTAGAGGTCATCATGTCATTCCAACAGTCGGGAGAGGCCCTACCACCTGAACGACTGGCGGAGACTATCAGACCTGCTTAACAATCGGTAAAGTCATAAAAGGACGCAAAACCCTAATGTAAGGTAAATTGGTAATTACGGTCCGGAACGTAATCATGAATTTACAGGTACGTTAAGGTAGTGTGAAATTTTATCAAAGTCTTCAGTAGTTGACCAATTGTAACCCTGGTTTTCTCTTAACTTCGGGACGAAGTTCCTAAAAGTAGGGGAGACTGTAACATCACGCATTAAATACTTGTACGATACGCCATCGACATTAATAAAACGTTAAGTTTTCATATTTATCGTCGCAATTATTATTTTTGTCGCTATTATGGAACCCTAATACTATATATAATATTATATATATGTGTGTGAGTGTTGAAATAAATCAAAAAAAATAAGCTGCCTTGGCCGGGGTTCGAACCCGCGCCAAAGGCCGGCTCATCTAACACAAGTGCACAAACCAGCTGGGCTGGCCTTCTGTTTTGTTATAACCCGGTTAAACAATAAACTTATACACGCTTCAAAATCCTCACAGTTGACAAGAAAAGTCAACTGTGGGATTCCTTGTTAATCAATCCGTATAATTAACGCGTGATTGTTGTATATTTGGCAAATTAGGGCAATAACCGGCCCAATACAACACAATTGCACATCAATTACACGGCATCATTGACCCATTTGAATTTTGGACGCGTATTATTATATGGAAAGTCAAACCTGCTAATTAACCCTAACCCTAATCCTCTAGTATAAATTGAGGCTTTCTGGACCTTGTCTAATCGCTCACAACTCTCTCTCAATCCCTATTTCTCACTAATTCACTCTGTAATTGGTTTAATCGTTCGTGGTTTGACTTTTCCTTTGACCCGGCCATAAACATCAATCAAGCACTGTGAGTCTAATTTTCTTAGTGGGTTTAGTTCTTCGGCATCCAAGCAACTATAGCCCTAACATTAATCGGGCTATAGTTGCCTGAATCATCCTATTGAATAGTCTAGGGTTCGTCGATCTTTATTTGGGGATAAACTATTTCAGGCTTTACGTATTTATTTAATTTCAAACTAAAGATCTCACAACCACCGGCCTAGGCCAAGTGGTTGTGAGTCTGGCCCTGTTCCGAGGTCACCCGGGTTCGAGTCCCGGCTCTGACCGGATTTTTGTGCTTTTCTTTCCTTTTCTTTTTAAACAAACAAATTTCAATTTTATATATATTAAATCCTTTAATCTTTTAAATTCTTTTTAAAATACCTAAACTATTTTATAAACTCTAAAAAAATTATTATTGGTTAATCTGATATAAAAGATTTATTTACAATTTTTTATTTTTCAGAAATTCTTTTATTTAATAATTATAATAATTAAATCATTTTTATACTATTATAATTATAAAAATCCATTATTATATCAAGACAGTTTTATTAAATTCCCCAAAAATTATCCTAACTTTTTATAAAGTTAAATTTTACTGAAATAATTTTTAATTCAGTAAAATCATTTATTTATTATTTTTAATCAATTTTTGTAAGATTTAATCATATTTAATTCATAATAAATCCAATTTTCATCATTTTTGCACCAAAATTTTATACAAATTATTTAAAACAGAATTATGATTTTTAAAATAAGATTTCTTTAATTTTAGTATTTTTGAATATTAAAGTTAATAATTGGCTATTTATAAATAAATAGATTTAAAAATCTATTTAAAATGAAATAATTTTATAAAAATTATTTTATTGCTTCAAACACTTTAATGTGCACACTCAAAATTCAAATTTTGTAAAAAGACTATTTTTCATTAATTATCCAATTTTCTTTATTTAATTAACATTTTTAAATTAAATTTAACAATTGATTATCCCCAAATCGAAACCCTAGGATACACATATTAGTTACATAGACTTAGACTTATTATATATTACCTCATTATAGGGTAATATTTGGAATCACTTTGGGCAACACAATTATCATATCTTTTCAACAAGTTAACATTCGCTAAGGTGAGTTTACATAGCCCCTTTTTCTGTTTTACATTTTGGGGTGAAACATGTTAAAACATTTTATACACTATCATTTACTCATTCTATCATTTGGTTGTAACAAAAAGACACAGTACAATCATTAACATTGATCAAGCCGCCTGTTTAGATTATAGCGCTATAGGTCTGACAAACCCATCCCCCCGCATAAATTCAGGGATGATCGAAAACAGTATCAACATTAGACTAACTTGCGAGTTAGGCCTCAGTCGACACAAGGTTTGGTTGTACAAAGACGCATTGTTACATGTCGGCTCATACTCTATCATTATACAACTGTGATTGTTGTACAAACTATTGTTATCAATTATATTCGAAAACCTATGTATTCTCACCAACAATTGTTGACCCAAAATATTTTCAACTTAACATGTTTCAGGTTCTACTTGTTTGGAAGATTTGCTTGAAGATACGTGCATAGTTTCATTCAATTTGATGTATGAAGTCTTGTAGAATCATTGTATGTAAATAAATTAAATCATTTAATGAAATCTGATATTCATCATGAGCTACTGAACAATCATCAATACGTGGCACCCCGATGTTTCCGCCATCGGTTGGGGTGTTACAATACCAACCTTAACACTATCAATACACTCTCCAAACAAAGTCTTGTCAGAGGCTTACCATCAAAAGAGTTCAAATGTGATGAGCATTGTGTTTCATGTTTAAAAGGGAAACAACATAAAAGCTCTTACAAATCCATTGATGAGTCCAAAACCAGTCAATGTCTACAATTGTTGCACATGGACTTGTTTGGCCCTGTTAAAATCATGAGTCTAAGAAGAAAAAGATTTTGTCTTGTCATAGTTGATGATTTTTCTACGTTTACATGGACTTACTTTTTACATTTTAAGGATGAGACTGCAGGTATATTGAAGGACTTTGTCACCAAAGTTGAAAAACAATATGACTTGCCAGTAAAAGTCTTCAGGAGTGACAATGGAACAGAGTTTAAAAATAAGGAGTTGGATGATTTCTGTGTGTCAAAAGGGATTGTGAGGCAATACAGCATCCCAAGAACACCAGAGCAAAATGGGGTGGTTGAAAGGAAAAATAGAACTCTTATAGAAGCTGCAAGAACCATGCTAGCAGATTTTGGTTTGCCATTGTCCTTCTGGGCAGAAGCTGTAAACACTGCTTGCTATGTTCAAAACAGAGTTTTGATCAACCCTAGACATCAAAAAACTGCTTATGAAATTTTGTTCAAAATCAAACCATTAATTTCATTTTTCAAAATCTTTGGCTGCCCATGTTTCATTTTAAATCTCAAAGATTCCATTTCAAAGTTTGCAGCCAAAGTAGATTGTGGTTATTTTCTGGGATATTCTTCTACTGCCAAGGCTTATAAAGTGTTTAACACAAAGACCAAGACAATAGAAGAAACTCTGAATGTAAAGTTCAATGAACTTTCATCCCTAAAAATCCCAGCAAATCCTGCTGAACTATTTGATTTAGATAAATTCAAATTTGAAGATATCACTGTTAAAACTAACAATGCAGGTATCCCACAATCTCCACAACAAGATTACAGAACAGATGTTGTGATCCCCAGTCACTATAAAATCTATTCTGCATCAGAGGGAGCAGCTGTTCAAAACAATTGTCAAAACTCTGCCACAGCTGAGTCAACCACTGCTGGCCAGTCTTATCCTCAAACCACTGCTTCACCTCTCACATCCACTGAACAATCATCTGTTGACAAAAGTCAGTCCAGTTTTACACCACTTGGACCCATTCCCCCACTTCCATTCCAAACATCTGATGGCACTACAGAAGTGCAAACAGATGTTACATCAACAGAGTCACCAAACCTCTGTCCTTCACCTCAAAACTCAATCATACCATATCAGGGAGATCTTATCTACCCAAGAGCTCATCCACCAGACCAGATCATTGGCAACATCAGAGAGGGTGTGCTCACAAGAAGCCAATCCTCCAATATCTGTCTTTTTGCAGGGTTCCTATCTCTCACACAACCTGTCAAGTACCAAGAGGCACTGAAAGACAACAGTTGGGTAGAAGCTATGCAAGAAGAGCTCCTTCAGATCAAAAGACAACAAGTATGGGAACTTGTACCACTGCCTAAGGATGTTTGTCCAATAGGTACAAAGTGGGTCTTTAAAAACAAAACTGATGAAAGGGGTATTGTTGTCAAGAATAAAGCCAGGCTTGTGGTTCAAGGCTTCAGACAAGAAGAAGGAATAGACTATGATGAAACCTTTGCTCCTGTAGCAAGGTTAGAAGCCATCAGACTCTTTCTAGCCTTTGCTGTCAACCACAACATCAAGGTGTATCAGATGGATATCAAATATGCCTTCCTTTATGGCAAAATTCAGGAGGAAGTCTATGTATGTCAACCACCTGGTTTTGAAGACACATTCCATCCTGATCATGTCTACAAGCTCAATAAAGCCTTGCATGGACTCAAACAAGCACCAAGGGCCTGGTATGAAACTCTCTCCACTTTTCTCTTATCCATTGGCTTCACAAGAGGTAAAATTGATAAAACCTTATTTTTAAAATGGAAAGGGAAAGATTTAATGATTGTTCAAATATATGTGGATGATATCATTTTTGGATCCACATGTAACAAAATGTGTGAAGAGTTCAGGAAACTCATGACAGCAGAGTTTGAAATGAGTGCCAAGGGTGAACTTCAGTGTTTCCTTGGTCTCCAAGTGAAACAACTGCAAAATGGCACATTCATCCATCAAAACAAATATGTAAAGAATTTGCTAACTAGATTTGAGATGAATGACTGTAAGCCATGTAGTACACCCATGAGTACAGTCAAGCTACTCACTATTGATGACAAGGATGAACTGGTTGATCAAACACATTATAGATGCATGATTGGGTCTTTATTGTACTTAACTGCATCTAGGCCAGACATTATGTTTGCCACTTGTGTCTGTGCAAGATCCCAGGCTTCACCTAGAAAGTCAAACCTTATTGCTTTTAAAAGGATATTCAGATACCTCAAAGGTGCTCCCATACTTGGTATCTGGTACCCTGCTAATGGAAACATTGAGCTTTCAGGTTATTCAAATAATGATTTTGCTGGCTGTCACACCACAAGAAAATCCTCATCAGGAGGGTGCCAATTTCTAGGGAATGCCTTGCTGCTGCAAGCTGTTTCCACCTCAACAGCTGAGGCTGAATACATTGCTGCTGCAAGCTGTACAGCCCAACTCATGTGGCTTCAAAATCAATTGCTGGATTTTGGGATAACTGCATTACAGACTCCACTCATGTTGGATAGTCAAGCTGCTGAAAATATCATCAAAAATCCAGTATCTCATTCCACTACCAAAAACATTGACATCAGACATCATTTTGTCAGAGATAGCTATGAAAAAGGTTTGATTTCTCTGCACCATGTTCCAACAGAGGATCAGTTGGCAGATGTGTTGACAAAAGCTTTAGACACATCTACCTTTACAAATCTGATTTCTAGAATTGGTATGTTAAACATGGATTAAACAACAAAATGTTTCTAATAAAAGCATTAAAATGTTTTCAGAAAATCAAAATTCATCCTTCAAAATAGCTTTTTGGTTGAAAAATCTGTTTCAAACTTCTGTTCAGATAAAACAACCACTGTTTCATTCATGTTATCCACTGCTGGTTGAAAAATCTGTTTCAAACCTCTGATCAGATAAAACAACTGTTTTATTATTCATATCTATAATATATATATATATGTATCTACAATAATGATAATAAAAAAAACTGCTGTTTGCATGAGTTGTTTGCATCAGCTGTTTGCCAAAAACAGCTGTTCCCCACCAGATGTTTTAACCATCAGATGTTTCCCACGTCTGCTCTTACAAGCAGAGTTTTGGCCACATCAGCGGTTTCACTAGAGCCTATAAAAACCCTGTTTTATCACAACAGTCGTTACACTGTCTCATTGTATTCAAAATACTGAAACCGCCTTCTTCATTCTCAAACCCTCAATCAAATTTCATTCATTCTCAACTTCGGAATCCATTACAATGGATCTTTAAGCTAAAGCCACCCACAATTACCTTCCATATCTGGTTAAAACAGATGAAAATACTCCATTCCATTCCACCATCGACATCATTATAAAATCCAAATACCTGACAATCTTAACCGCTGACGCCCCCATCTATCTTGATACTCTCCAAGAATTCTAATTGAATGCTGAGTTCTTGCTTCAAGACAAGAAGCCTACTTCCATTATCTCAAAAATTGGTGAAACAAGTATCGTCATTACCCCTCAACTGATATCCACAACCTTCTCACTTAATGACCTGTCAGGTAAAGACTCTTTCCCTAAAACAGAGATTCACACAGAGTTTCAGGAAAGGGGGTATGATGCTCAGATGACTGGGTCAACACTTTTCAAAAAGTTTTTCCCACCAGTCATGAAATTTTTCTTCCATACCCTCCTTCTCTGTGTCTCCGCTAAGTCCACCTCCTTTAATGAAATCCCATTAAGGATTCAGTACTTGGGCTATGCTATGTTGTCAGATTCTGACTTCAATCTATCCTAGGGACTGTTTATGGATTTAGTGTCAAATGTGAAAGCCATAAAGTCTGGGTCAAACAATGCTTTCCTAATTTACCCAAGGATCTTAAGTGTAATCCTTCAAAAGGTTTTACCAGAAAAAGTTTTCAAAAAGGGTGAGTCTATGCAAATGAAGAGTCTAACTGATGAAACTTTTACTAGAATGCTGGGTGCAAACACCCAAGAAAAAGCATCAAAAGTGTCAAAGGTTTCAAAAACACAAACAAAGAGGACTAAGACAACAACTGTTGTCCAAACCTCTGTTGTTGAGCCCACTGCTCCTGGTGATCATGGCACTACATCCAGTGCTGTGAAACCCACACCAGCCATTTCCAAAAGGAAACGTCCATCCACAAAAACCACCACTCCACCTCACCAGAGACTTCTGGAAGATGAGATACCAGAAGATAACTCTGTTGCAACACAAAAGCAACTAGAAACCACTGTTGTTACTTCCTCACAACAGCTGGTAATATCTCAACCTGACCAAACTCCTCATGCATCCTCCCAAAAGGATCATGTTGTAAGCCAAAGGGAAACACATCATGATACATTTGAGTCACTTGGCCAAATGTTCACAAGCCCCTCTCCCAGGGCTAATTCTCTTTTACTCCTCCACCCTCACCATCACATGTTCAACAAACCATGCAACCTCTGTTTGAGGCTATTGACAAAACTCGGGAAAATCCCAGTTCCTCTCTTTCACCTGTCAATGAGAGTATACCTCCACAAGTGACTGGGACTGAGGAAATTCAATCAGCCATCCCACAAACAGATGAGGAGGTTACACCCCTAGAGTTCAATGCAACTCTAGGTAACTTTTCAAGTGGAGCAGCCACTACTGATGTAGAGACCATTGTCTCACACCAGGACAGTTGTTACATAGCTAAGACTCCCTTGAAGGCAACAACTGATGAGGCCACTATAGTGTCCCCAAAATCAGTTGGAAGTCCCCAGAACCAAGACAAAGGGGCATCTGGTTCTCATCCTTTGGATTCACCTCCTAGGACTGAATCAGTTAAAACTACCACTGGTAGGAATTCAGATGATCCTATTAACTTAGGTGATGGATTAAAATACCAAGAATTGACAGCTAGAGTTCAAACCATTGAAACCTCTGTTACTGATATCAAAACTGATGTCAAGCTAATATTGGAATTCTTGGCTACTCTTTCCAAGAGTCAACCATCCACATCTGATATTGCTAGTGAGCTGTGGAAATCTGTTTCCCCCATCATCATAGCTCACAGAAAACTAGCTGATCAGAATCATGAAACCTACTTGGCTGAGATCAGAAACATGGTAGATGCAAGGTACAAACATACTGATGCAGACATTCAAGCCATCAAAGATCATCTACTGAAGACCACTGGCTCTACCCCTACCACCATTCTCAGGGATGAAGGTGATGATGCATTCACAACTGATGATGCCAAAAAGGGGGAGAGTGGCAGAGATAGGTTGCCAAAGCTAGATCCCTTTGGTTGTCCACCTTCTCAAAAAGGTAAATCAAAGTCTGCCAACATACCAGGGTCTACTCAAACAGCACCACAACATCAACAACCAACTCAAACTGCACCACAACAACCAACTCAAAATGCACTACAACAACAACAAACCAGCAAAGATAAAGCAGTAGACAACTCTGCAAATAAAGAAGCTGAAAAGGCTGCTGCAAACAAACAAAAGAGGGCTGACACTTTGGAAGCCAAAGCAAAGTAGTTGGTACAACTAAAAAAGGAACAACAGCAGGAAGTTGAAGATGTGGGATCCTCAAAAAGGAAGAAGATGCCTGCTAAACATGTCAGACAACCACCATCTAAACTGAAAACCACTGCTGCTAAAACCTCTGTTGATAAAGCCACTGCTGACAAAACCACTGCTGCCACCCAAACCACTGATAAAACCACAACACCTGAACCTACAACCACCAAACCCACATCTAAACCTACAATCACATCACCACCCAAATCCCAAACATCTGCTGGTCCTACTAAGGTACCAACAGATGTTGACACAACCACTGCTTCCACACCACCATCACCAAAAATCTTGTACAAAAGGAAGAGGAAATCAACCTTTGTTGTACAGGATGAAAACATACATACATCACCACACACCACCTCAACCACACAATCAACACCTATATCAGCCATTCCACTCTCATCATTTTCACCACACACATCACAATTCAGATCCCATAGACCACCACCAACCATTACACCATTGGCTGTTCAGTATCCCCTTGAACTTGATCTACTCAAGGGGGAAATGCAATCCTTCTATAATACTGAACAACCATCTGATAGATCCTTCCCTTCTCTTCCCTGTTCCCTTAAACATGGACACATATCTAAAATATAAGGCTGAACAGGCAGATGCAATTATAAAAGAGAAATGCAAAGGGAAGGATGACAGGACTGCTTAGGGCATCCATTCAGCAGAACTTAGCAAATTGAGAAGGATTGAAGATTTTGCTAAGACCCTGAGCAATTCCATGTCTGCCATGCCTCTCAGTAGTGACATGGAAAAGGAGGTTAGGGAATCTCTTCTAGAATAGATCTTGGCAACCATGCCTTACAAAGCAAACAAGAAACAGTTTGCAGGTTGGACCACTCATGCACTAAGGGAAGAACTCTTAAGAATAGAAGAGTTGGCCAAGAATCGCCAACCTAAAGTCTCTGCCCCTGATTTTGGTAAAGGCAGAGATCCAGCCAGAGCCTTGAAGTTCAAGAGAATGAGACAAGAAATAGTGGCTGCTGATTATGGGGAGATGAGGTCTGTTGCAAGATGGTCTGAGCTAAGGATGGTTGAAACATACCAGAGACTTGAAGAAAATAGAAAGAAAGATCCCAGCCTACCTAGAAAACCTGTCTACACTGATGAACCACTGATGAAGAGACCTCAACAGGCTTTTACTCTTGACAGCTTACTTGACACTTCTGATCTATCAGTTGCTGCTAGAAGACAATTCAAGAAACAGAAAGAAATGTCTGAAGAAGATCAGAAGAAGTTTGCTGACACTTTCATTAAAGAGGGCCTCTTCAATCAAGTGCACTTTTTCTCAGATCCCACAACTGACAAGCTCAGAGAACTCATTGGGAGACCTCCATCACCAAACTCATCAAGAATAAAGGTGCATCTCAGCAAATCCACTGACTCAAAAATTCTAAAATGGAAAGTCAATAAAGACAACCATGAATTGACTCTGCTCAGGTCAGATGGAAAAGTTCAAAAGATAAGCATGGATGATGCATATAGCCTGTGTGCAAATGATTTCCAAACACTGCTAAATCTTGAGCTTGAAAGAGATGTAGAAGACCTATTTGCCTTGGACTTTGAACTTCAATTCAAAGGACAAATCAGAGAAAGTCTGATGAGAAATAAAGATCAAGAATAAAGCTTAGTTTTGGCATCATCTGTTCTAGGGGGAGATTGTTGGGTCTGCTGACCTGGAGAAGAACAGATGATTGAAAAGCCAAAATATGTTATCTATTGATTCCACAAATAAACAGTCCTTACACATATTCTTCCCAAAAGACTGCTGACCCTAACAACTGTTCCATCCAAACAACTGCTGATACAACTGCTGATACAAAGGACTGCTAGAGAACAACTGCTGACCAAAGGTCTGATGAAGAAACAACTGCTGATCAAGTACTGAAGACTAAAGGTCTGTTGGAGTCAACAGCACTTAGACTCCAACAGATGTTGCAAGACCATCAGAGTTTTCCTTAGCAGTAGTTTGCTTTAACAGTGCTTTGTAATAGAACAGTAGTTTGTATAGGGCAGATGTTTAATGTTGTTATTCTGTTAGAGGTCACTATCTTAGGTGACGTCAGCACAGGTCACGAGTAGTTTAGGCTTGTCTATAAATAGAACAATGCTTGTACTGTTCTATTACATCACACACAAACATTCTCTCAGACAAACAATCACTGTGTGATCAGGCTGAGGGGGAGTATTTGTACTTATTGTAATCTTTCAATATATGAAAGCATTAGATCATTGATAATAATTATTCCCATTGTTTTGATTATAGTTTATTATTCCGCTGCACTTTCCATACATACTTATATCATTCATTTCTCATCTTATTCTAAAACATCAAAACAATCAAACTAAGATCCTAACAGGGATTCTTGGCCAACTCTTCTATTCTTAAGAGTTCTTCTCTGAGTGCATGAGTGGTCCAGCCTGCAAACTGTTTCTTGTTTGCTTTGTAAGGCATGGTTGCCAAGATCTGTTCAAGAAGGGATTCTCTAACCTCCTTTTCCATGTCACTACTGAGAGGCATGGCAGACATGGAATTGCTCAGGGTCTTAGCAAAGTCTTCAATCCTTCTCAATTTGCTAAGTTCTGCTGAATGGATGCCCTGAGCAGTCCTGTCATCCTTCCCTTTGCATTTCTCTTTTATGATAACATCTGCCTGTTCAGCCTTATATTTAAGATATGTGTCAATGTTTAAGGGAATAGGGAAATGTGGAAGAGAAGGGAAAGATCTATCAGATGGTTGTTCAGTATTATAGAAGGATTGCATTTCCCCCTTGAGTAGATCAAGTTAAGGGGATACTGAACAGGCAATGGTGTAATGGTTGGTGGTGGTCTATGGGATCTGAATTGTGATGTGTGTGGTGAAATGATGAGAGTGGAATGGCTGATATAGGTGTGGATTGTGTGGTTGAGGTGGTGTGTGGTGATGAATGTATGTTTTCATCCTGTACAATAAAGGTTGAGTTCCTCTTCCTTTTGTACAAGATTTTTGGTGATGGTGGTGTGGAAGCAGTGGTTGTGTTAACATCTGTTGGCACCTTAGTAGGACCAGCAGATGTTTGGGATTTGGGTGGTGATGTGATTGTAGGTTCAGATGTAGGTTTGGTGGTTGTAGGTTCAGGTGTTGTGGTTTTATCAGTGGTTTGGGTGGCAGCAGTGGTTTTGTCAACAGTGGCTTTATCAACAGAGGTTTTAGCAGTAGTGGTTTTCAGTTTAGATGGTGGTTGTCTGACATGTTTAGCAGGCATCTTCTTCCTTTTTGAGGATCCCATATCTTCAACTTCCTGCTGTTGTTCCCTTTTTAGTTGTACCAACAACTCTGCTTTGGCTTCTAAAGTGTCAACCCTCTTTTGTTTGTCTTCAACAGCTTTTTCAGCTTCTTTATTTGCAGAGTTGTCTACTGCTTTATCTTTGCTGGTTTGTTGTTGTTGTGGTGCAGTTTGAGTTTGTTGTTGCTGTTGTCGTGCTGTTTGAGTTTGTTGTTGTTGTTGTGGTGCTGTTTGAGTAGACCCTGGTATGTTGGCAGACTTTGATTTACCTTTTTGTGAAGGTGGACAACCAAAGGGATCTAGCTTTGGCAACCTATCTCTACCAATCTCCCCCTTTTTGGCATCATCAGCTGTGAATGCATCATCATCTTCATCCCTGAGAATGGTGGTAGGGGCAGAGCCAGTGGTCTTCAGCAGATGGTCTTTGATGGCTTGAATGTCTGCATGAGTATCTTTGTACCTTGCATCTACCATGTTTACGATCTCAGCCATGTAGGTTTCATGATTCTGATCTACTAGTTTTCTGCGCGCTATGATGATGGGGGAAACAGATTTCCATAGCTCACTAGCAATATCAGATGTGGATGGTTGACTCTTGGAAAGAGTAGCCAAGGATTCCAATATTAGCTTGACGTCAGATTTGATGTCAGTAACAAAGGTTTCAATGGTTTGAACTCTAGCTGTCAATTCTTGGTATTTTATTCCATCACCTAAGTTAATAGGATCATCTGAATTCCTACCAGTGGTAGTTTTAACTGATTCAGTCCTAGGAGGTGAATCCAAAGGATGAGAACCAGATGCCCCTTTGTCTTGGTTCTAGGGACTTCCAACTAATTTTGGGGACACAATAGTGGCCTCATCAGTTGTTGCCTTCAAAGGAGTCTTATGTAACAACCGGCAAAAATAAGGTAATTCCGTACAATTAATTAATATATGATTAACGTAATTAAATGCAATTACGTGTGATTTAATTATCAAGGCCTTAGGGAATAGCAATTTCCAAATAGTGCATAGGAATGCATACGTTTAATGGTAAAGCATGATTGGATCATGTGCGAATAAGCTATCCGGTACGGATGTTGGCAATTACCCGGTAATAATTAAATAAACGAAACGAATCCCGGACACCCAGGATATAAAATAAAGGGTATTTTCATAAGATATAATGAGTTTTGGAACTCCAAAACCATAAATGATAACGTCTTGTACAAATCTCCCGGTAACGAATAAAGTGCGCGTATCGCACCCGATACGCGTATAACTCGTAATTTCACCCGGTAAAAGCCTAAATAATCAATCAACGCTTAAAATAGACTATATTTAAGTGTTATTTAAGGTGTATTTAATGTCCGGATGACGCGTGAATAAAACCCGAAAAAATACCCGAACGACACCCGAACGACGGGGGATTAAACATAACAATCAATGGGTTAATATTTGAAGTGGTGGACCCCACCAAACCCATCCAAGGGCCGGCCTAGGGGCCTTGGTGTATCCATATATTGTGTTAATAATCATAATCTAAGGGTTAGATAAAGCATGCAACATAAGACAAAAGGTGTAAGATAAAGTGTATGCAAACATTAGTACTAAGTAAGCTACTTTCTTGTCCCCTTCTTCCTAAAATTTGGCCAAGGGCCAAATAAATCCAAGACAAGTAGCTAAACATCATTACTTTAGTGGATGCATGTCTTGAAAGGTCTTGTATGTAGAGGTAATCATGCCTTATAAAGATTGATCAAGATTTGCAAGTAATCTTCCATACATATACACATACACACGGCTACTTCTACACACACACATATCTTCATTTCAAAAATCTCCCAAGTACACTCATAATCTTCCATAAGATCTCTTGGATATTTGGCATCATTACATGAGTTGGATATATAATAACATGTGTTAGAGACTTGAAGCATCAAAGCAAAACACTCTTTCTTCTCCCCTCTCTTGGCCGTGAGTTTGTATACACCCACACACATTGTTCTTTCAAGTTTTTACTTCTCCAAAATACTTAAAATCATCCATCATCCAAACCCCTTTTGTGTGTTTCAAGAGCTTGGAGCTAAACCACTAGGAAGAACACACTAAACCCCTCTCAAATCCAAGGTTTTTGTCTTCCCTAGCCTTGTGCTAGTAGTAAGCTTCTTAATCTTGTTTTTGATTGTTATTTTTCATGTATGTGTTCCTTGTAGCAAGTTGTACATGAAGGGTTTAAAAATGGTTTTGAACATAATCTTTAATAAGTTTTCATGTGTAAAATGGAAGGTTAAAGATATGAAAATAAACCATGGATTTGATGATGATGATATATTAGTCTTGAAAATATATAGATTTTACATGTAAGACTAAGTAGGATGATGTTTTGGTTAAGATTTTGAGATGAACTTGAATATGTTAAAACTAACTTTGAATCATCTTACTATGATCATCTAAGTAATAATATGTGGTAAAACATGTTAGAAGTTCATAAATGAATAAGATGAAAAATTAAAGTTAACTCACTTGGATGAATGATATTTTGAAGAAATGGACAAATACATAAAACACACATATAATTAGTCTTTCATATGGAATATAAGACTAACATAAGTGTTTTGATACAAAAATAACTTACCTATAAAAAGTTGAATCTTCAAAGTTAACTATTTTGAGTGAAAAATGCCAACTTTGAAAGTTAGAATAGAAAAATGCAACGTTTGTAAGTTAAGGGACTAAAGTTGTAACTTTGAAAGTTAAGGGACTAAAATGAACATTTTAGAAACTATTAGTCCAAAAATACAAGTATGGAAAGTTTGGTGTCAAAAATGTAAGTATTAAAGTCTAAGGATGATTTTTGTAAATACTAGTAGAAATACTTGGGTATTTTGTATAAAAGTGTATTTTTGAAAGTTATAAAAATATAAAGGGTTTTAACATAAGGATTTTTATAAAATAGAGATTTTATAAAAATATTAAACAAACTTGGGAAACTTATACAAAAATGAATACTTTTATATAAATGGGAATATAAAAGTGTTGGAAACATTTTTGTAGGTAAGTTGACAAGTTGGGTTAAAAATACATAAGTATTTTAACCATCCAAGTAACATGTGAAAATAGGAAGAAATATGGTTAAATATTTCTATAAAATACATGTTGGGAAAAACTTGGAAAAATTAACTAATCAAGTTAAGATATCGAACTAAAACGCGTTAACGAACCATAACCGGACAAAACATGAGAAAAATGCCATTGCGGCAAGATAAGAAAAATATATATTTTAAGAGGTGAAATATATATATACTTGGGTGAAAATAAATAAACACTTTCCTAAGTGTTGGAGGATAAATTCGTGGGAGAAACACTTGACGTAAACGAATAAGACGTTAAAAACAAACGTATATACTTAACAAGAAAAATTACACATTTATATATATCTGTACGCTCGCCTCGGCAAAATTCTAGAATATCTACTTAATGGGAAGGTAGATATGCGGGAAGGAAAGCCGCGACGAGAAGACAAAGATATATATATGTGTATGTCGTATCAACGAAATCCTAGTATATTTGTTTAAATGGGAAAATAAATATACGGTATGGTGAGTTGAATCGGACGTTAAGAATATACGATCGAACGACGAAATCTTAGCATATTTGTTTAAATGGGAAAACAAATGTGTGGCAAAGTGAGTCGGGTCGAGGATTGAAATATATATTATATCGAGCGATGCGACCTTAAGTATAATTATTTAAATGGGAAAATAATTATATGTTAAGTGAAGTCGAGTCGGTGATAATAAGATGCAAGTTATGGAAATATTAACAAGAGTAATATATAACTTGTAACACAAAGGGTAATGTAACGCCAACGAAACCTAGGATACACGCTTAATTAAACGGGATTTGGAACAACTTGTGGTCGGGAGTTGGGTGTACAACTTGCCAAGGCACATACACTATAGGAATAGTGACTTATACGTTTAGGACGTATGTAGGTGCAGGACCACCCCTTGCTATTCACCTTATTGAGCCAGACGCAGTTACAGGTGAGTTTCACGGCCCCATTTTAAACTATTTTTACGTTTTCCGGGGGAAAGATATGTTAGGGATAGTGTTTGACGGATTTAATACTTGAGGTATGACCGCCACTCGGGGTTGAGTCCTCGCCTCTATAATCATTTGTTCAGGGAATTGAAACCGGAGGAATATTCGAATAGTACTATTGGTGCCTGACAAGGCCCACCCCTAATCGATAGCGTCGATTATGCATTAGGTTATGCCTGGGGTGCAAATATTCTGAACTTAAGTCGTGGGAAACCGAGTAACGACTTGGAGCGGGGCACAATTATTATATGTCTTGGTTTGATTATAGTCTCAAGTAGATTTATAGGAATTTGCAACTCCTATATATTGTCATAACATGGTATTCCCAAGTATTCAAGTTTTAGAAACTGAAAACCTGTGAACTCACCAATATATTTATATTGACGAAACTTTTTAAACATATCTTTCAGGTAATTAGAAGACGAAAGATCAGGCAGGCAGGGTCGGGGAATCTCCATGCGACGTCAGGCTTTTGTGGGGTTTCACCTTTATTTCCCAAGGCATTTGGGATATATTTGAGAAACCTCTAAGTTTATTTCAAAAACAATTATCTTTTGTGTAATGTTTGAAAACTGATTCGACGTCATAATAAATGACCCATTTTCTTTAAATTACTTGTGTTTAGCCATAACCTTGACTTTATGCTTTTGAACCGTCGCGCCACGTGTTTCCGCCTTTGTCGTGGTGTGACAGAACGTGGTATCAGAGCCAAGGTTATAGCGAACTAGAGTATTTTCTTTAAAAACTAGACTATAACCGGATTTGGTTCTAAAGATAAAGTTTTCAAAAGAAAATGTACATGGTTTTAAATAAAAGAAATTTTCAAGAAGCATTGGGCATGAGGAGATACCGACCAAGCCAGCCATGAGTATTGTTATGCTTTAACGTAAAATTAGAAGTTAGGAAGGTTACTATAGAGTAAGCCATAACTGTCTAATTTAAATAAATCATATATACATGTACGGTTCTTTTGCCAGGATGTCGGACGCGGGAAGTATAGCGCCTAGTGTTGACAGCAGTATCCAGATTATACCCGCACCTCCACCGGAGCCAGTCGAGTTGGTTGTACTCGATGCAGAGGAAGACGACGTAGAGATGGACGTCGCAGGAGGGTCAGACGACGATTCAGACGAGACAGATCCTAGCGAGGATCCTGACTGGACACCGGCCGTGATCGACGCGCCACAGCCCATCGTACCGGCCGCACCTTTGGCCGTACGCCCCGTTCGAGCCATCAGGGATTTCCCTGACGGCTGTGCCGGTCCTTCGCGACCAGTCCCCGCCCAGTCAGACGCGGCAGAGTCTCCTTTCCGCCGACAGGCTCACGCCGAGCACGAGCCGGCACCGGTACCCCACATTCACGTACCGGCAGGTATGAGACTCCTACCCATTCCCCGTGGAAGAAACGGATGGATATCCGACGACTCAGATGACGAGTCGGTAGGTTCAGTAGGGCACATGCTGGTGCCCGAGATTCAGGCTGCCCAGGAGGAGCCAGTGGCTCCCATGCTAGAGGACGCCCCAGCGGACCCCATAGCCCCACCAGCACCCGAGCCCCTACCCCAGGAGGAGCCAGCACCAGCAGCCCTTATACACGAGGGTAGTCCCGCCCGTAGCTCTGAGCTACATAGGGCAGGCTTGGAGGCCTTCGCCACTGCGAGCCCTCCCACACCCCCTGTAGTGGTGTCCACTCCAGAGTGGGCCACTGTCACTGAGCCATTGGTAGCCCCACTAGCTGAGCCCATGCCACCACCCACCATTGCCATGACTACACCCATCCCCACCATACCCAGTATGACACCTGCACCATACCCTCTAGGTGCAGGGGACCCTTATCTGATGCCACACCACTTTTCCATCAGGCCACCCAGTTTCTTACTGCCCCACATACCAGTACCATTCCCCTTCGGGCCCTTCCCATCCACACACCCAGATATACCCGGACCATCCCAGCCACCCAGGACGACACCCTTGTCTGGACCAGCATGGTCCACTGCCATCACACTAGAGCGGGATTTTCAGACTCTCGCTGATACGGTGCAGCGCACCGTAACACAGGTGGAGCATCAGACACGTCTGATGTGGACGAGGATGATAGATGCGCGGGATGCTTTGGCGCATTACGCGGAGGAGTTGCTGAGCCTGGACGCTCAGTGCGGTATCACAGGGGATGCGCACTTTGCGCATCGACATTTCTTGTACGAGCGTATCATGAAGATCAGTATGACGATCAGTACGCACGCGCCGCAGTACCAGTACCCCCCGCCACCGCCACAGTAGGATATATTGGGGATGCACTGAAGACACACCAGATTATGTACATACTAGCAGCACTATGGTAGTACAGCACGGGTGATGACACTCGTCTGCGTTTTGCCTAGCCGTACGGGTATTACGGCATATGATATGATGTTTATTATTTCAAAAGCAATGTATTGTATGAGAAATGTATTCTCCATTTTGTATTATGAACAAGCATTGTACTGACATTATTGAAATTAATGAAAAATCTTATTATTATGGTGAAATATGTTGTTGTCTATGATTATTATTGCTTACTCCATGTGTTGTGGTTTGTATATTTGTGTGGTGATGTTATGTTGATTTCCATTTATATTTATGTATGATGTGTTGGTATGTTGTGTGATGATATGGTGTTGATTATTGTGTTCATGCTTTGGTTTATTATTTATGCTTTGTATTGTATAAATGTTTGCCAAATTAACCTTTGATAATTATTATTGAAGAACAATGGCACCTGCCACCCGAAGCAACAGTGGTGCAGACGGACTGCCCACAACACCAGCTGAGCTCGAAACTATGATTTCTGAACGAATAGCTCGTGCCATCGCTGAACACGAAGCCGCACGCTCGGAACACTCCCTTGACAGGACAGGGAGTGAGCGACGTGAGACCTCCCCCAGTGGTAAGAGGTTTATAAATAAATGAAAAGCGATGGGAGAATATTTCACAAAACTCCTATCCCATAATAACATACTATGTTACTATTACAGGGACAGCCTCGGGAGAGCGCGGCTGCACTTTCAAGGCTTTCTTGGACTGTAAGCCACTAAACTTCAGCGGCACTGAGGGTTCCATAGGCCTGGTCAAATGGTTCGAAAAGACCGAGGCAGTTATCCGCATCAGCGGGTGTACCCCTCGACAGTCGGTCATGTACGCCACTAATCTGTTCCTAGATCAAGCGCTAACTTGGTGGAACGGCCAGGTACAGTCTTTAGGAGATGAGGTTGCATACTCTCTATCTTGGGCGGCACTAAAGGAACTAATGACTGCCGAATACCGCCCGGCAAGTGAAGTTCAGAAGCTGGAAACTGAATTCTGGAACCTCACCATGATAGGAGCAGACGTCACTGGGTACACGTCAAGATTTCATGATCTCGCACGACTGGTACCTCGCCTGGTTACACCAGAGAAGAACAAAGTGGAACGTTACCTATTCGGGCTAGCACCACAGATTCGCAGCATGGTCACCTCTTCCAAACCCACGACCATGCGCGAGGCAATTGATCTGGCACTAAGTCTGACTGAGGATGCTATCCGCATGGGTACCCTTATCCGCCAAGTTTCGGGGTTAAAAATTTCTGAAGCAAGTAGTGTTGAGGGCAAGAAACAAGGATCAAGTTCAGCGGTTGCAACTAATGATCAGGGTAACGGACAGAGGTTTGGGAAAAGAAAGAGAGAGGAAGGGAAAAGGGATCGAGCATCAGGAAGCTCGAACAAGAAAGGAAAGGGTTATGCCGCCACAGGGCGTGGTAACAATAACAACAACAAACAGGGAAACCAGGGAAGAAATAATGGGTTGACTTGCGGGAAGTGCCACCGCACCGGGCACAAGACTGAAGAGTGCCGATCTGGAGCACCAAAGAACGGAGGGGCCAGACCCTGTTTTGCATGTGGGTCATTGGACCATTGGAAGAAAGATTGCCCCAAAGTCAACAATCAGGCCCGTGGCCGGGCATTTGTTATTGGAGCCGGTGACGCACGGCAAGACCCCAATGTGGTCACTGGTACGTTTCCTCTAAATGGTCATTATGCCTCTGTATTATTTGATACCGGTGCTGACTTTAGCTTCGTATCCATTGAGTTTAAAAGACTACTTGGTTTAAAAACTAGCAAACTAGATACACCCTACTCTATAGAACTGGCTAATGGTAAAACTATTGAAACGAGGGAAGTAGCTAAAGATTGTAAGTTAGAACTCTGTGGACACGAGTTTGGGATTGATCTATTACCGGTCGTATTGGGAAGTTTTGACATCGTTGTTGGCATGGATTGGTTGTCCGCGCACCGTGCCATTGTGGTTTGCAACGACAAGGTTATTCAGGTTCCCCTCGCAAGCGGTGAAACTCTCTCAATTCAAGGTGAAAGACACGGGACGCCACTAAGAATTATTTCGAGCATGAAGGCTCGTAAGTGCCTGAGAAAAGGGCTTGTCGCATTCTTGGCACACGTAGTGGACAAGAAGGCCGACGAGCGAAAGTTGGAAGACATTCCAGTCGCCAGAGATTTTTCGGATGTATTTCCAGAAGATTTGCCGGGGTTGCCACCACCTCGACAAGTCGAGTTCCGCATCGACCTCGTTCCCGGAGCAGCTCCTGTGGCACGATCGCCATACCGCCTAGCTCCATCAGAGATGCAGGAACTGTCCAGCCAGCTACAAGAATTATTGGACAAAGGTTTTATAAGACCGAGTTTCTCACCGTGGGGAGCTCCCGTCTTATTTGTGAAGAAGAAGGATGGCACATTTCGCATGTGCATCGACTATCGTGAGCTGAACAAGCTAACCATCAAGAATCGCTATCCTCTCCCCAGGATCGACGATTTATTTGATCAGCTCCAAGGTTCCAGCTATTACTCCAAGATCGACTTGAGGTCAGGCTATCACCAGTTGCGTATACAAGAAGAAGATGTACCAAAGACGGCCTTCAGAACCCGGTATGGACACTATGAATTTTTGGTAATGCCGTTCGGCTTGACCAACGCACCAGCGGTTTTCATGGACCTAATGAACCGCGTGTGTAAGCCATACCTGGACAAATTCGTCATTGTCTTCATTGACGATATTTTGATCTATTCACGTACGAAAGAGGACCACGAGAATCACCTTCGGTTAATTCTTGAAGTATTACGCAAAGAGAAGCTCTATGCTAAATTCTCGAAATGTGACTTTTGGATTCGGGAAGTTCACTTTTTAGGTCACGTGGTGAACGAGAAGGGCATACACGTTGATCCAGCCAAGATCGAGGCGATTAAAAATTGGGAAGCACCTCGAACTCCTACCGAAGTACGACAATTTCTAGGCCTCGCGGGTTATTACAGAAGGTTCATCGAGAACTTTTCAAAGATAGCGCAAGCTTTAACCATGTTAACCCAAAAAGACAAGAAATTTGAGTGGACGGAAAAGCAAGAGGCAGCATTCCAACTGTTGAAAGACAAGTTATGTGGCGCTCCGATACTGTCACTTCCAGACGGTACGGAAGATTTTGTGGTTTACTGTGATGCCTCGCATCAAGGTTTGGGTTGTGTATTGATGCAGCGAGAAAAAGTAATAGCTTATGCTTCCAGGCAACTGAAAATCCATGAGAAGAACTACACTACACACGATTTGGAATTAGGTGCAGTGGTGTTCGCTCTCAAGATATGGAGGCACTATTTGTACGGAACCAAGTGCACGATTTTCACTGATCACAAAAGTTTGCAGCACATCTTTGATCAGAAGGATTTGAATATGCGACAACGGCGATGGGTTGAATTATTAAACGATTACGATTGTGAGATAAAGTACCATCCCGGTAAGGCGAACGTCGTAGCCGACGCCTTGAGTCGCAAGGAACGGGTTAAACCCTTGCGTGTTCGAGCTTTGGGATTGACTATCCACACGAATATGACTGAACGAATTCGTGAAGCTCAAGTTAACGCCCTCAAACCCGAGAATGTCAAAGGTGAAAGGTTACGAAAGATGGTTGATTCACTGGAACCAAAAGCGGACCAGACACTGTATTTCATGAATAGAATTTGGGTTCCAGTATATGGTGGATTGCGTGAGCTAGTGTTGGCCGAAGCTCACAGTTCTAGATATTCGGTTCACCCAGGTGCAGACAAGATGTTCCACGATTTGAAGGAACTTTATTGGTGGCCGAATTTCAAAAGGGATATAGCAGCCTATGTTGCGCGATGTTTGACTTGCGCAAAGGTCAAGGCTGAGCACCAGAGACCTTCCGGTTTGCTCCAGCAACCGGAAATACCGGAATGGAAGTGGGAACGAATCACCATGGATTTCATTACCAAGTTACCTAAGACGACAAACGGCCATGACATGATCTGGGTGATCGTAGATCGATTGACGAAATCTGCACACTTCCTCCCGATACGCGAAACGGACAGGTTGGAGAAACTGACCCGTTTGTACATTAAGGAGGTGGTATCTAAACACGGTGTACCTGTATCTATCATCTCTGATCGAGATAGTCGTTTCACGTCAAGATTTTGGGAAAGTTTAAATGAAGCCCTCGGTACTCGCCTCGACATGAGCACCGCATATCACCCCCAAACGGATGGTCAAAGTGAACGAACCATCCAGACATTGGAGGACATGTTACGGGCATGCGCGATTGATTTCGGAGGTAATTGGGATACGCACTTGCCATTGGTAGAATTTTCTTATAATAACAGTTATCACACGAGCATTCAAGCCGCGCCGTTTGAAGCGTTATATGGACGCAAGTGCCGATCGCCATTGTGTTGGGCGGAAGTTGGGGAAAAGCAACTCACCGGGCCCGAAATTGTTCAAGAGACCACGGATAAGGTCTTTTTGATAAAAGAACGCCTCAAAGCGGCCCGGGACCGCCAGAAAAGCTATGCTGATATGAGGCGAAAGCCTTTAGAGTTTCAAGTTGGAGACAGGGTCCTATTGAAAGTGTCACCTTGGAAAGGTGTCGCGCGCTTTGGGAAGCGCGGGAAGCTGAACCCGCGATATATTGGACCATTCAAAGTCTTGTCAAGGGTAGGCACAGTGGCATACAAGCTCGAGTTGCCTCAAGAGCTTAGTGGAATACACGACACGTTTCATGTGTCGAACTTGAAAAAGTGCCTATCCGACGAAACTCTCATTATTCCTGCTGACGAGATCCAGATTGACGACAAGTTACATTTTGTGGAAGAACCAATCGAGGTAACTGATTGGAAGGTCCAAAAATTAAGGCGCAGCAAGATCAGATTGGTCAAAGTGCGCTGGAATGCCAAGCGTGGACCGGAGTTCACGTGGGAAAGGCTGGACCGGATGAAGCAAAAATACCCCGCCCTATTCGAGAAGACACCTGTACCAGAGAACTCGAAGTGAATTCCGGGACGGAATTCTCTTAACGGGGGGAGAATGTAACAACCGGCAAAAATAAGGTAATTCCGTACAATTAATTAATATATGATTAACGTAATTAAATGCAATTACGTGTGATTTAATTATCAAGGCCTTAGGGAATAGCAATTTCCAAATAGTGCATAGGAATGCATACGTTTAATGGTAAAGCATGATTGGATCATGTGCGAATAAGCTATCCGGTACGGATGTTGGCAATTACCCGGTAATAATTAAATAAACGAAACGAATCCCGGACACCCAGGATATAAAATAAAGGGTATTTTCATAAGATATAATGAGTTTTGGAACTCCAAAACCATAAATGATAACGTCTTGTACAAATCTCCCGGTAACGAATAAAGTGCGCGTATCGCACCCGATACGCGTATAACTCGTAATTTCACCCGGTAAAAGCCTAAATAATCAATCAACGCTTAAAATAGACTATATTTAAGTGTTATTTAAGGTGTATTTAATGTCCGGATGACGCGTGAATAAAACCCGAAAAAATACCCGAACGACACCCGAACGACGGGGGATTAAACATAACAATCAATGGGTTAATATTTGAAGTGGTGGACCCCACCAAACCCATCCAAGGGCCGGCCTAGGGGCCTTGGTGTATCCATATATTGTGTTAATAATCATAATCTAAGGGTTAGATAAAGCATGCAACATAAGACAAAAGGTGTAAGATAAAGTGTATGCAAACATTAGTACTAAGTAAGCTACTTTCTTGTCCCCTTCTTCCTAAAATTCGGCCAAGGGCCAAATAAATCCAAGACAAGTAGCTAAACATCATTACTTTAGTGGATGCATGTCTTGAAAGGTCTTGTATGTAGAGGTAATCATGCCTTATAAAGATTGATCAAGATTTGCAAGTAATCTTCCATACATATACACATACACACGGCTACTTCTACACACACACATATCTTCATTTCAAAAATCTCCCAAGTACACTCATAATCTTCCATAAGATCTCTTGGATATTTGGCATCATTACATGAGTTGGATATATAATAACATGTGTTAGAGACTTGAAGCATCAAAGCAAAACACTCTTTCTTCTCCCCTCTCTTGGCCGTGAGTTTGTATACACCCACACACATTGTTCTTTCAAGTTTTTACTTCTCCAAAATACTTAAAATCATCCATCATCCAAACCCCTTTTGTGTGTTTCAAGAGCTTGGAGCTAAACCACTAGGAAGAACACACTAAACCCCTCTCAAATCCAAGGTTTTTGTCTTCCCTAGCCTTGTGCTAGTAGTAAGCTTCTTAATCTTGTTTTTGATTGTTATTTTTCATGTATGTGTTCCTTGTAGCAAGTTGTACATGAAGGGTTTAAAAATGGTTTTGAACATAATCTTTAATAAGTTTTCATGTGTAAAATGGAAGGTTAAAGATATGAAAATAAACCATGGATTTGATGATGATGATATATTAGTCTTGAAAATATATAGATTTTACATGTAAGACTAAGTAGGATGATGTTTTGGTTAAGATTTTGAGATGAACTTGAATATGTTAAAACTAACTTTGAATCATCTTACTATGATCATCTAAGTAATAATATGTGGTAAAACATGTTAGAAGTTCATAAATGAATAAGATGAAAAATTAAAGTTAACTCACTTGGATGAATGATATTTTGAAGAAATGGACAAATACATAAAACACACATATAATTAGTCTTTCATATGGAATATAAGACTAACATAAGTGTTTTGATACAAAAATAACTTACCTATAAAAAGTTGAATCTTCAAAGTTAACTATTTTGAGTGAAAAATGCCAACTTTGAAAGTTAGAATAGAAAAATGCAACGTTTGTAAGTTAAGGGACTAAAGTTGTAACTTTGAAAGTTAAGGGACTAAAATGAACATTTTAGAAACTATTAGTCCAAAAATACAAGTATGGAAAGTTTGGTGTCAAAAATGTAAGTATTAAAGTCTAAGGATGATTTTTGTAAATACTAGTAGAAATACTTGGGTATTTTGTATAAAAGTGTATTTTTGAAAGTTATAAAAATATAAAGGGTTTTAACATAAGGATTTTTATAAAATAGAGATTTTATAAAAATATTAAACAAACTTGGGAAACTTATACAAAAATGAATACTTTTATATAAATGGGAATATAAAAGTGTTGGAAACATTTTTGTAGGTAAGTTGACAAGTTGGGTTAAAAATACATAAGTATTTTAACCATCCAAGTAACATGTGAAAATAGGAAGAAATATGGTTAAATATTTCTATAAAATACATGTTGGGAAAAACTTGGAAAAATTAACTAATCAAGTTAAGATATCGAACTAAAACGCGTTAACGAACCATAACCGGACAAAACATGAGAAAAATGCCATTGCGGCAAGATAAGAAAAATATATATTTTAAGAGGTGAAATATATATATACTTGGGTGAAAATAAATAAACACTTTCCTAAGTGTTGGAGGATAAATTCGTGGGAGAAACACTTGACGTAAACGAATAAGACGTTAAAAACAAACGTATATACTTAACAAGAAAAATTACACATTTATATATATCTGTACGCTCGCCTCGGCAAAATTCTAGAATATCTACTTAATGGGAAGGTAGATATGCGGGAAGGAAAGCCGCGACGAGAAGACAAAGATATATATATGTGTATGTCGTATCAACGAAATCCTAGTATATTTGTTTAAATGGGAAAATAAATATACGGTATGGTGAGTTGAATCGGACGTTAAGAATATACGATCGAACGACGAAATCTTAGCATATTTGTTTAAATGGGAAAACAAATGTGTGGCAAAGTGAGTCGGGTCGAGGATTGAAATATATATTATATCGAGCGATGCGACCTTAAGTATAATTATTTAAATGGGAAAATAATTATATGTTAAGTGAAGTCGAGTCGGTGATAATAAGATGCAAGTTATGGAAATATTAACAAGAGTAATATATAACTTGTAACACAAAGGGTAATGTAACGCCAACGAAACCTAGGATACACGCTTAATTAAACGGGATTTGGAACAACTTGTGGTCGGGAGTTGGGTGTACAACTTGCCAAGGCACATACACTATAGGAATAGTGACTTATACGTTTAGGACGTATGTAGGTGCAGGACCACCCCTTGCTATTCACCTTATTGAGCCAGACGCAGTTACAGGTGAGTTTCACGGCCCCATTTTAAACTATTTTTACGTTTTCCGGGGGAAAGATATGTTAGGGATAGTGTTTGACGGATTTAATACTTGAGGTATGACCGCCACTCGGGGTTGAGTCCTCGCCTCTATAATCATTTGTTCAGGGAATTGAAACCGGAGGAATATTCGAATAGTACTATTGGTGCCTGACAAGGCCCACCCCTAATCGATAGCGTCGATTATGCATTAGGTTATGCCTGGGGTGCAAATATTCTGAACTTAAGTCGTGGGAAACCGAGTAACGACTTGGAGCGGGGCACAATTATTATATGTCTTGGTTTGATTATAGTCTCAAGTAGATTTATAGGAATTTGCAACTCCTATATATTGTCATAACATGGTATTCCCAAGTATTCAAGTTTTAGAAACTGAAAACCTGTGAACTCACCAATATATTTATATTGACGAAACTTTTTAAACATATCTTTCAGGTAATTAGAAGACGAAAGATCAGGCAGGCAGGGTCGGGGAATCTCCATGCGACGTCAGGCTTTTGTGGGGTTTCACCTTTATTTCCCAAGGCATTTGGGATATATTTGAGAAACCTCTAAGTTTATTTCAAAAACAATTATCTTTTGTGTAATGTTTGAAAACTGATTCGACGTCATAATAAATGACCCATTTTCTTTAAATTACTTGTGTTTAGCCATAACCTTGACTTTATGCTTTTGAACCGTCGCGCCACGTGTTTCCGCCTTTGTCGTGGTGTGACATCTTAGTTATGTAACCACTGTCCTGGTGTGAGACAATGGTCTCTACATCAGTAGTGGCTGCTTCACTTGAAAACTCACCTAGAGTTGCATTGAATTCTAGGGGTGTAACCTCCTCATCTGTTTGTGGGAAGGTTTATTGAATTTCCTCAGTCCCTGTCACTTGTGGAGGTATACTCTCATTGACATGTGAAAGAGAGGAACTGGGATTTTCCTGAGTTATGTCAATAGCCTCAAACAGAGGTTGCATGGTCTGTTGAACATGTGATGGTGAAGGTGGAGGAGTAAAAAGTGAATTAGCCCTGGGAGAGGGGCTTGTGAACATTTGGCTAAGTGACTCAAATGTATCATGATGTGGTTCCCCTTTGCTTACAACATGATCCTTTTGTGAGGATGCATGAGGAGTTTGGTCAGGTTGAGATATTTCCAACTGTTGTGAGGAAGTAACAACAGTGGTTTCTAGTTGCTTTTGTGTTGCAACAGAGTTATCTTCTGGTATCTCATCTTCCGGAAGTCTCTTTTGGGGTGGAGTGGTGGTTTTTGTGGATGGACGTTTCCTTTTGGAAATGGCTGGTGTGGGTTTCACAGCACTGGATGTAGTGCAATGATCACCAGGAGCAGTGGGCTCAACAACAGAGGTTTGGACAACCGTTGTTGTCTTAGTCCTCTTTGTTTGTGTTTTTGAAACCTTTGACACTTTTAATACTCTTTCTTGGGTGTTTGCACCCAGCATTCTTGTGAAAGTTTCATCAGTTTGACTCTTCATTTCCCCTCACCCTTTTTGAAAACTTTTTCTGGTAAAACCTTTTGTAGAATTACACTTAAGATTCTTGGGTAAATTAGAAAAGCATTGTTTGACCCAGACTTTATGGCTTTCACATTTGACACTAAATCCATAAACAGTCCCTGGGATAGATTGAGGTCAGAATCTGACAACATAGCATAGCCCAAGTACTGAATCCTCAATGGGATTTCATTAAAGGAGGTGGACTTAGCGGAGACACAGAGAAGGAGGGTATGGAAGAAAAATTTCATGACTGGTGGGAAAAACTTTTTGAAAAGTGTTGACCCAGTCATCTGAGCATCATACCCTCTTTCCTGAAACTCTGTGTGAAGCTCTGTTTTAGGGAAAGAGTCTTTACCTGACAGGTTATTAAGTGAGAAGGTTGTGGATATCAGTTGAGGGGTAATGACGATACTTGTTTCACCAATTTTTGAGATAATGGAAGTAGGCTTTTTGTCTTGAAGCAAGAACTCAGCATTCAACCAGAATTCTTGGAGAGTATCAAGATAGATAGGGGCGTCAGCGGTTAAGATTGTCAGGTATTTGGATTTTAGGATGATGTCGATGGTGGAATGAAATGGAGTATTTTCATCTGTTTTAACCAGACATGGAAGGTAATTGTGGGTGGCTTTAGCTTGAAGATCCATTATAATGGATTCCGAAGTTGAGAATGAATGAAATTTGATTGAGGGTTTGAGAATGAAGAAGGCGTTTTCAGTATTTTGAATACAATGAGACAGTGTAACGACTGTTGTGATAAAACAGGGTTTTTATAGGCTCTGGTGAAACCGCTGATGTGGCCAAAACTCTGCTTGTAAGAGCAAACGTGGCAAACATCTGATGGTTAAAACATGTGGTGGGGAACAGCTGTTTTGGTAAACAGCTGATGCAAACAACTAATGCCAAGCAGCTGTTTTTTTATATAGATATATGTAAATATATATATATATATATATATATATATATATATATATATGGATAATAAAACAGTTGTTTTATCTGATCAGAGGTTTGAGACAAATTTTTCAACCAACAGTGGATAAAATGAATGAAACAGTGGTTGTTTTATCTGATCAGAGGTTTCAGACAGATTTTTCAACCAACAGTGGATAAAATGAATGAAACAGTGGTTGTTTTATCTGATCAGAGGTTTGAGACAGATTTTTCAACCAAAAAAGCTATTTTTAAGGATGAATTTTGATTTTCTGAAGCATTTTAATGTTTTTATTTAAAACATTTGTGTTGTTTAATCCATGTTTAGCATACCAATTCTAGAAATCAGATTTGTAAAGGTAGATGTGTCTAAAGCTTTTGTCAACACATCTGCCAACTGATCCTCTGTTGGAACATGGTGTAGAGAAATCAAACCTTTTTTCATAGCTATCTCTGACAAAATGATGTCTGATGTCAATGTGTTTAGTAGTGGAGTGAGAGACTGGATTTTTGATGATATTTTCAGCAGCTTGACTATCCAACATAAGTGGAGTCTGTAATGCAGTTATCCCAAAATCCAGCAATTCATTTTGAAGCCACATGAGTTGGGCTGTACAGCTTGCAGCAGCAATGTATTCAGCCTCAGCTGTTAAGGTGGAAACAGCTGCCTGCTTTTTGCTTTGCCAAGAGACTAAGGCATTCCCTAGAAATTGCCAGCAAAATCACTATTTGAATAACCTGAAAGCTCAATGTTTCCATTAGCAGGGTACCAGATACCAAGTATGGGAGCACCTTTGAGGTATCTGAATATCCTTTTAAAAGCAATAAGGTTTGACTTTCTAGGTGAAGCCTGGGATCTTGCACAGACACAAGTGTTTGATCAACCAGTTCATCCTTGTCATCAATAGTGAGTAGCTTGACTGTACTCATGGGTGTACTACATGGCTTACAGTCATTCATCTCAAATCTAGTTAGCAAATTCTTTACATATTTATTTTGATGGATGAATGTGCCATTTTGCAGTTGTTTTACTTGGAGACCAAGGAAACACTAAAGTTCACCCATGGCACTCATTTCAAACTCTGCTGTCATGAGTTTTCTGAACTCTTCACACATTTTGTTACATGTGGATCCAAAGATGATGTCATCCACATATATTTGAACAATCATTAAGTCTTTCCCTTTCCATTTCAGAAATAAGGTTTTATCAATTTTACCTCTTGTGAAGCCAATGGATAAGAGAAAAGTGGAAAGAGTTTCATACCAGGCCCTTGGTGCTTGTTTGAGTCCATACAAAGCTTTACTAAGCTTGTAGACATGATCAGGATGGAATGTGTCTTCAAAACCAGGTGGTTGACATACATAGACTTCCTCCTGAATTTTGCCATAAAGGAAGGCACATTTGATATCCATCTGATACACCTTGATGTTGTGGTTGACAGCAAAGGCTAGAAAGAGTCTGATGGCTTCTAACCTTGCTACAAGAGCAAAGGTTTCATCATAGTCTATTCCTTCTTCTTGTCTGAAGCCTTGAACCACAAGCCTGGCTTTATTCTTGACAACAATACCCCTTTCATCAGTTTTGTTTTTGAAGACCCACTTTGTACCTATTGGACAAACATCCTTAGGCAGTGGTACAAGTTCCCATACTTGTTGTCTTTTGAACTGAAGGAGCTCTTCTTGCATAGCTTCTACCCAACTGTTGTCTTTCAGTGCCTCTTGGTACTTGACAGGTTGTGTGAGAGATAGGAACCCCGCAAAAAGACAGATATTGGAGGATTGGCTTCTTGTGAGCACACCCTCTCTGATGTTGCCAATGATCTGGTCTGGTGGATGAGCTCTTAGGTAGATAAGATCTCCCTGATAAGGTATGATGGCATTTTGAGGTGAAGGACAGAGGTTTGATGACTCTGTTGATGTAACATCTGTTTGCACTTCTGTAGTGCCATCAGATGTTTGGAATGGAGGTGGGGGAATGGGTCCAAGTGGTGTAAAACTGGACTGACTTTTGTCAACAGATGTTTGACTTTTGTCAACAGATGATTGTTCAGTGGTTGTGAGAGGTGAAGCAGTGGTTTGAGGGTAAGACTGGCCAACAGTGGTTGACTCAGCTGTGACAGAGTTTTGACAATTGTTTTGAACATCTGCTTCCTCTGATGCAGAATAGATTTTATAGTGACTGGATATCACAACATCTGTTCTGTAATCTTGTTGTGGAGACTGTGGAATACCTGCATTGTTAGTTTTAACAGTGATATCTTCAAATTTGAATTTATCTAAATCAAATAGTTCAGCAGGATTTGCTGGGATTTTTAGGAATGAAAGTTCATTGAACTTTACATTCAGAGTTTCTTCTATTGTCTTGGTCTTTGTGTTAAACACTTTATAAGCCTTGGCAGTAGAAGAATATCCCAGAAAATAACCACAATCTACTTTGGCTGCAAATTTTGAAATGGAATCTTTGAGATTTAAGATGAAACATAGGCAGCCAAAGATTTTGAAAAATGAAATTAATGGTTTGATTTTGAACAAAATTTCATAAGCAGTTTTTTGATGTCTAGGGTTGATCAAAACTATGTTTTGAACATCGCAAGCAGTGTTTACAGCTTCTGCCCAGAAGGACAATGGCAAACCAGAATCTGCTAGCATGGTTCTTGCAGCTTCTATAAGAGTTCTATTTTTCCTTTCAACCACCCCATTTTGCTCTGGTGTTCTTGGGATGCTGTACTGCCTCACAATCCCTTTTGACACACAGAAATCATCCAACTCCTTATTTTTAAACTCTGTTCCATTGTCACTCCTGAAGACTTTTACTGGCAAGTCATATTGTTTTTCAACTTTGGTGACAAAGTCCTTCAATATACCTGCAGTCTCATCCTTAGAATGTAAAAAGTAAGTCCATGTAAACCTAGAAAAATCATCAACTATGACAAGACAAAATCTTTTTCTTCTTAGACTCATGATTTTAACAGGGCCAAACAAGTCCATGCGCAACAATTGTAGACATTGACTGGTTTTGGACTCATCAATGGATTTGTAAGAGCTTTTATGTTGTTTCCCTTTGAAACATGAAACACAATGCTCATCACATTTGAATTCTTTTGATGGTAAGCCTCTGACAAGACTTTGTTTAGAGAGTGTGTTGATAGTGTTAAGGTTGGTATGACCCAGTCTCCTATGCCACAATTCTGTCTCCTTTGTGGAGGCAGCAGAAAACAAACAGACATTTGCCATAGGATTGTCCTTTAACATATCAACAACATACACATTGCCACTTCTATGAGCAACAAGTTGTGCTTTGCTCTCAGCAATGACGGTATCAATCTTTTTCACCACTTCTGGCCCAATAATCTTGCAAGTTTTCTTTGTGAAGAATGAGCCATAACCTTTGTCACTCATTTGTGAAAAACTCAGAAGATTAAACTTGAGATTATCAATAAGATTGACATTTTCAAACTTGAGTTTCCCAGCTTGTACAGTCCCTGACCCCAACACCTTACCTTTTGAATCATTACCAAAGGATATATCACCTCCTCCATGAGCTAAGAAGTCCAGAAAAAGGGCTCTACATCCTGTCATGTGCCTGGAGCCTCCACTATCTACATACCAAAGACTATCTAAACAAGCAGAAGCTCCCTGCACAGCAGTAATGTATTAGTTTTGGTGAGTGTCCAAAGCCAAGTTGGCTATGGATGGGTCCTCAGACTTTTCAGACTCAAGCTTTGGAAGATGATCAGTGGTTTGAACTAATTTTTGAATCAAGTTCAACAACTGCTGCTGACCATTTGCCAGTGCTTGAATGTCAACACTTGGGGCAACAGTTGTTTGATCACTTCCAGACAGATGATAATACCCATAGGGATTTCTGTTCACTCTTGGTTTAGAGGGTCTTTTTGGCTCCACATAAACATGTGACAGACTATGACATGGTGGTTGTCCATATCCTCTTGGGTACTTACTTGTGGGTGGAGCATCTGTTACTTGGACATCCCTAGGAGCAGATGTTTCAAGACTTTTAGTAACAGATGTTTGGACAGGAGTGAAGGTCTATTTGGGCTTTCCTTTTGAAGTACTTACCCCAGGATTTGCAAGAGTTTTAGCTTTGTACTCTTGTATTTTTCACATCAAAATTTTTGAGATACAAGCACTCTTTGGTTTTGTGATTCTTTTTCCCACATATTGAACATGTGGCTTTGGAATCACATACACTTGTTCCTTTGTTAATGTCATATGCTTTTAGAAGAAAACAGTTTTTAGTGACATGATTCTTCTTTTCACAGAAATCACAGAACAAGTGGACAGTCTTTTCTTTCTTCTTCCCTTTTTCAGCCTTCTTTTCAGCAGATGTTTGAGCATCAGCTGGAAGGTTTTTCAAGGGAATGATTTTTTCCTGAGGAGCTGTCTTTCCTTCAGGTGTTTTAAAATCAACAGGTTTAAAATTCTTAAGAGTACCACACTCATCAGACCAAGTAGGTTTAAATTCATACTTTTCAAGTTCAGTGAATGATGAGGAACCTTCTGGTTTTTCTAGAACAATTTTCTTACCATTTGGTTCAGTGATTTTAATCTCTTGACCCTGCAAGTTTGTTGGTACTATCTCAACAGACTTTTGATCCCTTTTGTCAGTGTTTTCAAAAGCTGGAGCAGTGGTTTCAAAACCAAAACCAAATTTTACATGACTTTTGGTTTGTTTGTTGAGTATCATTTCAAATCCTCTACATGATTCCACCCATTTCTGACATTCAACTTGGGTGGACTCAAGCTCACTTTTACAACTCTGATATTTTGTTATCATAGTTTGGAGCTGGTCTTTGGTTATGGTTGCTTCATGTTTTAAGCTGCTTATTTCAGATTCCTTTTCAGTTAAACTTGTTTTTAATTCTTTTGAAAGTTTCTCAAATTTAACTTCATCATCTAAAATTTTCTTTCTAAGATTTTCATTCACCTCTTTGATGTTAGCAAATGCTATCACACATCTGTCAGAACATAAATCCTTAAGAATTTGAGGAGATACCTTAGCAGCAGCCATCAATACACAATCACACTTGCACTCACAATCATCAGATACACCCCAGGGATCTGAGAGATTCACAACCTCTTCTTCAGGTTTTTCACCTGCAACAACTTCATCAACAACATCATCAGTCACAACATTAGATTCAGTCACCACCTCCTCAGATTCAACCTCTTCTACCATAGCCATGAAACAAAAGTTTTCTGGTTCATTTTCAGCTTTGGCAACTAATGCAAAATTTTCATCTGTTAACTCATCTGGTAGACTGCTCCAATCAACAAATCCTTGTGTAAAGAAGCTTTGTTGGTTGGTCTCTACAGGAGCAGAGGATGGAGCAACAGTCATTTGCACAGGTGCTTAAGCAACAGGTGTTTGCACATAGTGGATCTGAGGAACAGTGGTTTGGACATACTGGACAGGAACAGTTTTGAGGACTGTGCAAAATGAGCAGTGTTTTGCACATTTGATCCAGGGGTATTATAGGAATTTTGATAAGTGTTGGTATGAGGTCTTTGATTTGGATAGGTGATTATAGGTGTACCATGTTGACTCCTACATTCCCTAGCAAAATGACCAAGTCTATGACATTTATAACACTTTATCTTTGATTTATCCAACCCAACCTTTGATCTGCCAGTTAACCCTGGAAATCTTCTCCCAGTTTTCTTGTAAAAATTGAAGTTCTTACACTGAGAAGGGCCAATTGGTGCATAATGTCCATTTCCTCCAAATCATCAGGGTCAAAGTATTTCAGGTCATCATACTCAAAGGATATGTTATCAGATGCCTGGATATCACCACCACTTGCTGTGAAAGCATAGTTTGGTGAATAAGAATCAGAGTTAAAACCTGAGTTAAAACCTGAAGTTATGTCAATGAAATGATCATAACTCTGATCCTTAGTATTTCCAGGCACCTCATCATGACCCAAAAGTGCTGTATTCCCAAATACATAATCATCAGACACTTTTCCAGAGTCCTGGAGCTTCTTTTTCTGGTTAAGCTCTCTCTCATAGGTCAAGAGCTTACCATGAAGCTGGGTCAGTGATAGGTCCTTAAATCCAATTGAGTTTCTCATAACAATAGCAATAGTGTCCCATTTGTATGGTAATGATCTTAAAAACCTATGGTTCAAAGTTGAATGGGGATAAGTAAGACCAACCAGTTTTATTTCACTAATGAGACAATTAAACCTCTCAAATTATTGAGTTAATGACTCTCCCTTGACATGACTGAATGTTTCATATTGTTGGTTAAGTATTTCACGATTGTTTTCAATAACCTCTTCAGTCCCACCAAATTGTTCTTTCAGTGCATCCCACAACTCCTTTGCACTGTTACAGTGTAACAGCCCAGCATATATATCATTGGGTAGAGCCATAGCCACAATACTGAAGGCCTTAGCATCTAACTCAATTTTCTGAAAATCCTGGTCGGAGTAATTTTCAAGTTTCTTTGGCTCTTGAACCTTGGGATCTTCAGTACTCGGCACCATCGGAACATGTGGTCTGAAGATAACCGACTTCCAACACCCAGTGTTCTGTTGAGCTAGAACATGGCTCATCCGACGTTGCCAGATATTGTATTCAGATCTGACAAGCATCGGTGGCTTGTTGTTCGTGCCAGAGTTATGTAGATCGTGATTGATTGAAGCCATTCTCTGATTTTTAAAAAAAAACAAAGTCTGTTTAAAAACGGTTGAATCAAAATTAAACTATTACTCTGTTTTCAATCCAACAGACAAACGATATCAATAATTGTGAGTTGATTTGTTTATATTAAATTGATTGGTTAGATCGAATTTAATTGACCAAGCTCTGATACCAATTGTTAGGATCTGAGTTTGATTGTTTTGATATATTTAGAATAAGATGAGAAATGAATGATGTAAGTATATATGGAAAGTGCAGCGGATAGATAAACTATAATCAAAACAACAGGAATAAATGTTTTCAATGATCAAATGCTTTTATTAATTGAAAGATTACAATCAGTACATATACTCCCCCTCAGCCTGATCACACAGTGATTGTTTGTCTGAGAGAATGTTTGTGTGTGATGTAATAGAACAGTACAAGCACTGTTCTATTTATAGACAAACCTAAACCACTGGTGACATGTGCTGACGTCACCTAAGATAGTGACCTCTAACAGAATAACAACATAAAACATCTGCCCTATACAATCTACTGTTACATTACAAAACACTGTAAGGTAAACTACTGCTAAGGGAAAACTCTGATGGTCTTGCAACATCTGTTGGAGTCTAAGTGCTGTTGACTCCAACAGACCTTTAGTCTTCATTACTTGATCAGCAGTTGTTTCTTCATCAGACCTTTGGTCAGCAGTTGTTCTCTATCAGTTGTTCTCTAGCAGTCCTTTGTATCAGTAGTTGTAACAGCAGTTGTTTGGATGGAACAGTTGTTAGGGTCAGCAGTCTTTTGGGAATAATATGTTGTAAAGACCCAACATGTGGCATCAACTGTTAGCATATTTTGGCTTTTCAATCATCTGTTCTTCTCCAGGTCAGCAGACCCAACATGTGGCATGTGCGTTCAAGGAATAAGAAAGTTCAAATGTGGAAGTCAGGGGAAACAAATGATTTAGCAAGATGGATCTTGACTAGCTTGGAAAGATGCGAGGGCCTCAACCACCCTATCGTTGATCATAAGAACTCAGTCTTATCTAAGATAGTAAAGGAAAAAGAAAGAAAAGATAGGTAAGAAAAGGTAGGAGCCAATCATCGCCACGCTTTGTCTTTGATAGTAGTTCATTCATCCTCACTTTCCATGTGCTCGTCCTGCTCAGGTTCCCCTTCCATCCCTTATCCTTCCTCTTTCGCGATGTCAATGTTATATGGTTCTCATCAAGTACAGTCTCCTTCTCCGGTCCTGTGTAAGTCAGCTCAATGGTCAACAACACCATTGTCAGTCACTAGTAGGTTTCGTCCTCCTTTGAGATGTTGCACTGCATCGCAGACCTTCGTAACTCCCCAAGAGTGTGTGTAACAAGCCCCAATCTAATGTGTTCCCATGAATCTACCATATACTTATGAGTAACAGAGATATGCAGTCATACGTCCGCCCGCTCATACTAGGTGTAAGGTACTAAAGTAAGAAATAAGTTCTATATGTGTATCCCAGTCCCGTCTGTATTTCAAATGGAAGTAAGAAAGATCAAGTAACAAGGAACAGAAACTAATTGTCTCCTTGCTCTGTGAAAAAGCATAAGTCACAGTATTTGAATTTCTTCACAGTTGATTCGGTTTGATGGTATCACGCCATGCGCACCGTGCAGCTTTCCTGTGTACGTGCGCCACAACGCTCACAAGGGCTTTCTCCCCTGTACAATTGTTGTTTCCTCATCCACGAGGTTTGTTAGGATACTACTCCCAGTAATGCGCCACCTGGTGTAACCCTGGGTTCCCACCATTGACGTGTTCAGGATTAGGTCTAGAACTAGTAGATAACATATCTCCCGAAATCGTATGTTATAGATACATGTAGCTAAAAGCTATTTGTGCACTAAAATTGTGAGTGTACTTATGCTATGATGATTATAGACTAGACTCAACATGCAGTCCTAGTTCACTATAACCAATAGCTCTGATACCAATCTGTCACACCCTCAAATTTCCACGGCGGGGTTTATACCGCGAGGCGCATTACATACCAGGATCCCATAGCCATAAGTCATATGAACGAACTCTAAATGCCCAAACCATTTAGTTCGTTTTCAAAAACCAAGTTTAGTTAAGCTGCGGAAGCGTAAACCAAATTTAAACCTTTTAAAGAAACCATGCGCAAAACAACGCGCCCAAATTAAAACCATATGAAAGAAAATATAAAAGCATAATATGTAATTTAGGTGCATGCCCAAGACCCCAAATGCAGTGAAGTGTGCAGTGCTTTCTAATCCTGGCACCGGAAGCTAACAGCCTGCAAAAGCATGTAAATCGTGGGTCAACAAACAATGTTGGTGAGTTCACTAAGTAAAGTAAATGAGTATGTAAATGCGCTGGTTTCCAAAACCACGTAAACAAGTATTGAGTTGGTTCCAAGAATCGTGTAAACACTAGTTCATCGCATGTCAAGGGTAGCTAACCCATTCATGATAACTAACACCGATATACCGAACTGCTGATGTACGTGTAGCCACAAATGTGAGCCGCATGCCTTACATCATTGCCTATCAACAATGATAAAATCTGTTAAGTTATAGTTCACTCCCGCACTCCCCGAGCCGGTGTGAGGTTTGTCAGACCTAATAGCGCTATCAACTAATAACCCGCTTGCCATAACCCGGAAACTCATTTGGTATGTGAAGGACTTACAGATGATAGAGTTGGTTTAGTTCATCAAGGACACAGTTTGCGAACTAACAAAAACTGACCCACACAAGGATCCATAGCATCCCAACCCGGGATGTGTAAGTAGTCCCAAACCGGACTAGAAAGTAGTAGTCCCAACCCGGACTAGATTATGCGCCACATGTCAAATTCGTGCCATATAAGACTCCAAATAGTCACATAAACACATAATACATAATCTGCGTTTTTAGGACAGATTATGCGCCACATAAACTAATTTATTTAAAATACTTAATCCATGAATTGGACTCCCAAATTTTTACTGAATATTCCTTAGGATTCATTTAATAACCCATATTTTTGTTTTGTCCTAAACCTAAACACAAAAATTATTAAAATTCGTACAACACAGCTATGTCCAGAAAATTTGCACAACAGGTCAGTTTAGTAGAAAAATTCCCAAAACTTGTGTATTCACCGAAACGAGGTGAATCCACTTGGAAAACTCAAGTTATTCCAATGTTAATCTTCTGTAAGTATTTCATAACTTAATTCTTTAAAAAACTCGAGTTATACCCGTTTAAAGTTGACCCAATTTTTAACTCCGAAAATCTGATATGACCTTTAAACAAATAAAATTCCAAAAACATATCAAACGACATCCAAATCAGATGATTTTGTCCATTTTAAAAAGCTAAGACTATGTATAATCCATTCATGCAAAGAAACCATCAAAACAATCAGTTTAACATCAAGATACAGCCCCTACAAAACACCCGAATGAATCTGCCAGAAACTTAAACTTGTTCCCCAAGTTATTCACAAACCCTAATCATGCATAAAAATCTCTAATACATGCATAACTCATATTATTCTGATTAAACACCAATATTATCATACAAAAACCTTAATTATGATTACTAGCAACACCTATCATCATCAAATCACAATGAACATTCAAGAACTCTCATTAATTCATGTTATGCGATTATATATATGCATGCCCTATGATTTTTTTTTAAACTTTTCAACATTATTAATCATCATAAAGCATGTAAAGATTATACCTTTCAAAGCAAGAGTCCTCAAAGCCTAGAGATTACACCACAACTAGCTTGGAGGAATGAATAGGATTGATGTTTGTTGAAAATCAAGAGTATGGGGGTGGGGGTTGGTTCACGGTGCACATAAGGGGTGGGTTAGGGTTTTTATTTATTTATTTATTTATTTTTTGTCTCCTAACTATAAAAGGGCTTGGCTTGTTGCCCAAGCAATTGGGTATTAGGGCCCCTTTTAGTACATTAACCGGACCCGTTAGTCATGTTCTAGTCCAATACCGGGCCCGATGATATTAATCACCCTAAATTGCATAAAAACTATTGTTTTTATTACTCATAACATATCAATCATAAGGTGCACGTATTTTGCATGGTTTACGTATTAATTTTCAGTCAAGCGATAATTCACATAAGCATGTACTCCACACAAACATGTAACACTACGTTCATCATAATTCAATTGTGCTTATTATTATGTTTGCCAGACAAATTTCCAACGTTCGGGATACAGGACTCGTGTGTGCATTGTGATGATAACTTTACTTATTATAATGTAACATATGTTATTATCACATAACATATGTTATTACCCTATAACATATAAGAAGTCCTTCCTAACTAACCCTAGTCAAGTGTTTAGTCACGTATGCACATGCAAGTTAACTAGAGTTCAGTTAAAGTAGGAACCTGAAAATGCGGGGTGTCACAACATCCCCAAGTTGAAAAGAATTCCGTCCCAAAATTCTGCAAGTAAACAATAAAGCTATCTAGAAAAGTGTATGCTTGGTTCCCGGATGTCACATCATCCCCAAGTTGAAAGGAATTTCGCCCCGAAATTCACTTTGAGGTAGTTGCTTTACGTTTAGTGTTTGGTTTATGCATAGTTTTAGGTTCAGTAAAGAGATGTGGGTATTTAAGCCGCATTTGATCCATATGTTCCCACGTGTATTCCGATCCTAGATGGGAATTCCATAGTACCTTAATAATAGGTATAGTGTTTTGTCTGAGTTTCTTGACGCCCCGCTCAAGAATCTCCACCGGTTCTTCCATGAACCGTAGCTGATCGTCCACCTGGATCTCCTCCAGTGGCACCACCAGTGTTGTATCTGATAAGCATTTCTTTGTATTCGATACGTGGAGTACATCGTGTACCCCATTAAGTTCATTAGGCAGGTTCAACCTGTAAGTTACTGGACCAATCCTTTCGACAATCTCGAATGGTCCAACGTATTGCGGGTTCAACTTTCCCCGTTTCCCAAAGCGTATCACCTCTTCTAATGTGACACCTTCAATAGAACCTTGTTCCCAACCTGGAACTCCAAAGGTTTCCTACGCTTATCAGCGTAACCTTTCTGTCGATCACGAGCAGCAGCCATCCAATATCTGATTTGCACTATCTCCTCAGAAGTTCCATGCACAAGTCCAGGACCTGTTAGCTGGCTATCCCCAACTTCAGTCCAACAGATGGGAGACCTACACTTGCGTCCATAAGTGCCTCAAAAGGCGCACACTGTATCGAAGTGTGGTAGCTGTTGTTATACGAGAATTCAATCAAGGGCAAGTGCTTATCCCAACTGTTGCCAAAATCCACCACGCACGCTCGTAGCAGATCTTCCAATGTTTGGATGGTACGTTCACTCTGTCCATCAGTCTGTGGGTGATAGGTTGTGGTCATATCTAAGCGAGTTCCCAAAGCGTTTCGGAGAGTAGTCAAAAAAAATGAGAAGTGAATCGCGCATCGCGATCAGATATAATAGAAGTAGGCACCCCATGCCTAGAGACTACCTCCTTGATGTAGAGATTAGCTAGTTTCTCCAGCGAGTCCGTTTCCTTTATTGCCAGAAAGTGTGTCGATTTGGTTAAACGATCCACGATAACCCAAATTATGTTATGGCCAGTTGGCGTTCTAAGAAGCTTTGTGATGAAATCCATAGAAATCCCGTCCCATTCCACATAGGGATTTTTGGTTGCTGGAGTAGGCCTGAAGGTTTCTGATATTCAATCTTAACCTTCGCACAAGTCAAGCACTTACTAACATAAGTGGCTATTTCAGCTTTCATGTTTGGCCACCAGTAAAGAGTTTTGAGATCTTGGTACATCTGGTCCGAACTAGGATGTACCAAATGTCGAGAGGTGTGAGCTTCATGAAGTATTGAAGACCATCCGTCTTCAGTTCCAAGTGCTTATCAGCACCATGTAAAGTTTCAAGCCCGATGTTTTATTCTTTCAAAGCCTCGCCCTGGGCTTCATGCATCTTATCAGGAAGATTAGAATGTACGGTAATTTATAAAGCTCGCACCCGTTTGGGTTTTGTTTCCCTACGACTGAGGGCATTAGCTACTACATTAGCTTTCCCTGGATGATACTTGATGGCACAGTCATAATCATTCAGAAGCTTGACCCATCGACGCTATCGCATGTTCAGCTCCTTTTGATCGAATATGAGTTGCAGGCTCTTGTGGTCAGTGTAGATCGTAAGCTTCATCCCATAGAGATAATGCCTCCAGATCTGTAGAATAAAAACCACCGCTCCGAGTTTCAAGTCATGGGTGTTGTAATTCTTCTCATAAACCTTTAATTGACGTGAGGCATATGCGATCACCTCATCGCGCTGCATCAGCACACACCCTAACCCTTAGATAGATGCATCACAGTACACCACAAAGTCCTCTGTACCCTCAGGTAATGATAGTATAGGTGCACTGCAAGGTTTCGACTTTAATAATTGAAAAGCAGATTCTTGGGCATCTCCCCACTTGTAAGTAATACCCTTCTGTGTCAAGGTAGTGAGGGGTTGAGTGATCTTAGAGAATCCCTCGATGAATCTGCGATAATATCCCGCAAGACCAAGAAACTGGCGCACCTCAGTAGGAGTCTTAGGAGCCTCCCACTTTTTAATAGCATCAATCTTGGCGGGATCAACAAGTATTCCTGCCTCGTTATCCACATGTCCAAGAAATTGGACTTCTCGAATCCAAAAGTCACATTTTGAGAATTTCGCATACAACTGCTCATTTCTCAATAGTTCCAAGATCAGCTGCAGGTGTTGCTCGTGCTCTTCCCTGCTCTTGGAATAAATCAGTATGTCATCTATGAACACTATGACGAATTTGTCCATATAGGGCTTGCACACGCGGTTCATTAGATCCATGAACACAGCCAGTGCATTGGTTAGCCCAAATGGCATCACAAAAAACTCACAATGTCCATAATGAGTTCGAAAGGCTGTCTTCGCCACATCCTTCTCTCGGACTCTCAGTTGATGGTATCCTGACCTCAAGTCAATCATAGAATAGAAACTCGACCCTTGAAGCTGGTCGAACAAGTCATCAATACGAGGCAAAGGGTAGCGGTTCTTAAACCTTACTTTGTTCAACTTCCGATACACATGCGGAAACTCCCATCCTTCTTCTTATCAAACAGAACTGGACCTCCCCATGGCGAAGAACTAGGTCTAATAAAGCCCCTATCCAATAGCTCTTGGAGTTGGGTAGACAGTTCTTGAAGTTCGCCTAGTGCTAGGTGGTATGGTGCGTGTGCAATTGGAGCTGCCCCAGGTACAAGGTCAATTTGAAACTCCACTTGACAAATAGGTGGAAGTCCAGGTAGTTCGTCTGGGAAAACATCTGGGAAATCTCGGACTACTGGGATGTCCTCAATCTTAGTTTCAGTTTCAGCTCGAGTGTCAGATATGTTAGCCAAGATGGCTGGACAGCCCTTACGAATTCACTTCTGGGCTTTCAAAAAGGAGATGATGATGCTCACATGGCACCACCACGATCACCATGAATAGATAAGAGTTCTCCACTTGGGAGGGGGATACGAACAATCTTCTCCTGATAGAGAATTTTAGCGTGTTGCTTGGACAACCAGTCCATGCCAATCACGAGATTAAAGCTTCCAAGGATGATAGGTAGAATGTTGATGGCAAACGATTGCCCATCCAACTTGAGCTTACAGTCACGATGTATATGGGTTACCTCGACAGGCTTCCCATCAACCAATGCAATAGAGTACGGGGTATCAAGAAGAGTAGGAACCATCCCTAATTGTTTGCTAAGTTTCGATGACACAAAACTATAGTCCGCACCAGTATCATATAAAAGAAGCAAGAGTGTCGTACCTGACACGACATTGTTGTCAGTCCTAGGTTTCCCAGCGCCATTCACAATTGCTAATCCACGAGCCCCATTGTTGTTGTTGCCATTGTTGTTGTTGTTGTTGTTGTTGTTGTTGTTGTTGTTGTTGAAGGACCTATACCTCACACTATCCCACGTTCTCTTGCTATTACAAAAAGTAGAAGATGAAGCACCATGCTTCTGAAAAGTACCACGCTCAACAGCCTAGTCAGTGTGTTTGCGAGCCAGTTGAAAGATTTGTTAGATTCTGGTTAGGTGAGCTGTAGTGGCCAAGCCACGAATCTTTGGGACCCACCATTTTGGTATGAAATTCGGTCCGCTGGTAAAGTAGGTTAAATAGATTTGAGCACAAAGTATCTAACTCCCGTAGCTTGGTAGTGTAGGCGTCGATCTCAGATCCATCCGTCAAATTTCTAGATTTCATCATAGGGTGCAACGTTCTCCATCCAAGTATCTGTAACTCATCGAGTGTGCATGTAGCATACATTACCCCATCCTGCCCGGGGCAAATGCGCATGGAAATGACTTATACTATCGAAGCAATCAGACGGTCTCCTTCAGTTCCGTTAGAGTTATCGAGGTTTACGACCAATAAAAGGCTTGAAAATATGATGGTAGGTTGTTGTTGTGGCATGTGCGTTCAAGGAATAAGAAAGTTCAAATGTGGAAGTCACGGGAAACGAATGATTTAGCAAGATGGATCTTTACTAGCTTGGAAAGATGCGAGGGCCTCAAACACCCTATCGTTTATCATAAGAACTCAGTCTTATCTAAGATAGTAAAGGAAAAAGAAAGAAAAGATAGGTAAGAAAAGGTAGGAGCCAATCGTCGCCATGCTTTGTCTTAGATAGTAGTTCATTCATCTCCACTTTCCATGTGCTCGTCCTGCTCATGTTCCCCTTCCATCCCTTATCCTTCCTCTTTCGCGATGTCAATGTTATATGGTTCTCATCACGTACAGTCTCCTTCTCCGATCCTGTGTAAGTCAGCTCAATGGTCAACAACACCATTCGTTCCTCCAATCGTGACTGTCAGTCACTAGTAGGTTTCGTCTTCCTTTGAGATGTTGCACTGCATCGCAAACCTTCGTAACTCCCCAAGAGTGTGTGTAACAAGCCCCAATCTAATGTGTTCCCATAAATCTACCATATACTTATGAGTAACAGAGATATGCAGTCATACGTCCGCCCGCTCATACTAGGTGTAAGGTACTAAAGTAAGAAATAAGTTCTATATGTGTATCCCAGTCCCGTCTGTATTTCAAATGGAAGTAAGAAGAATCAAGTAACAAGGAACAGAAACTAATTGTCTCCTTGCTCTGTGAAAAAGCATAAGTCACAGTATTTGAATTTCTTCACAGTTGATTCGGTTTGATGGTATCACGCCATGCGCACCGTGCAGCTTTCCTGTGTTCGTGCGCCACAACGCTCGCAAGGGCTTTCTCCCCTGTACAATTGTTGTTTCCTCATCCACGAGGTTTGTTTGGATACTACTCCCAGTAATGCGCCACCTGGTGTAACCCTGGGTTCCCACCATTGACGTGTTCAGAATTAGGTCTAGAATTAGAAGATAACATATCTCCCGAAATCGTATGTTGTAGATACATGTAGCTAAAAGCTATTTGTGCACTTAAATTGTGAGTGTACTTATGCTATGATGATTATAGACTAGACTCAACATACAGTCCTAGTTCACTATAACCAATGGCTCTGATACCAATCTGTCACACCCTCAAATTTCCACTACGGGGTTTATACCGCGAGGCGCATGACATACCAGGATCCCATAGCCATAAGTCATATGAACGAACTCTAAATGCCCAAACCATTTAGTTCGTGTTCAAAAACCAAGTTTAGTTAAGTTGCGGAAGGGTAAACCAAATTTAAACCTTTTAAAGAAACCATGCGCAAAACAACGCGCCCAAATTAAAACCATATGAAAGAAAATATAAAAGCATAATATGTAATTTAGGTGCATGCCTAAGACCCCAAATGCAGTGAAGTGTGCAGTGCTTTCTAATCCTGGCACCGGAAGCTAACTACCTGCAAAAGCATGTAAATCGTGGGTCAACAAACAATGTTGGTGAGTTCACTAAGTAAAGTAAATGAGTATGTAAATGCGCTGGTTTCCAAAACCACGTAAACAAGTATTGAGTTGGTTCCAAGAACCGTGTAAACACTAGTTCATCGCATGTCAAGGGTAGCTAACCCATTCATGATAACTAACACCGATATACCGAACTGCTGATGTACGTGTAGCCACAAATGTGAGCCGCATGCCTTACATCATTGCCTATCAACAATGATAAAATCTGTTAAGTTATAGTACACTCCCGCATTCCCCGAGCCGGTGTGAGGTTTGTCAGACCTAATAGCGCTATCAACTAATAACCCGCTTGCCATAACCCGGCAACTCATTCAGTATGTGAAGGACTTACAGATGATAGAGTTGGTTTAGTTCATCATGGACACAGTTTGCGAACTAGCAAAAACCGACCCACACAAGGATCCATAGCATCCCAACCCGGGATGTGTAAGTAGTCCCAAACCGGACTAGAAAGTAGTAGTCCGACCCGGACTAGAAAATAGTAGTCCCAACCCGGACTAGAAAAAGTTAAGTACGTTGTCTCAACCCGAGACGCATGCTTTTGAGAAAAGAGTAGTGAAACTCACCTTAGGTTGCACGTGAATGATCCAAAATCCTCAAACAGTAACGAGCTACCGACTCCCAATTACAAGTGTCACTAGGTGAGCATACGTGCATACCAACACATCATGCAATTTGATTGTCCAAACTTTTTAAAGTTCCAATCGTGTAGTGACGCCTAGTGACTCTACATGCACAAGTAAGTCCTACGTATCCCGTTGGTGATCATAATAGTTATTATCAGTTTTATATCTTACACACATCCCCTATAAGTACTCATATAAGTTCATGTCAAATTCGTGCCATATAAGACTCCAAATAGTCACATAAACACATAATACACAATCTGCGTTTTTAGGACAGATTATGCGCCACGGAAACTAATTTATTTAAAATACTTAATCCATGAATTGGACTCCCAAATTTTTACTGAATATTCTATAGGATCCATTTAATAAACCATATTTTTATTTTGACCTAAACCTAAACACAAAAATTATTAAAATTCATAAAACACAGCTATGTCCAGAAAAATTCCACAACAGGTCAGTTTAGTAGAAAAATTCCCAAAACTTGTGTATTCACCGAAACGAGGTGAATCCACTTGGAAAACTCAAGTTATTCCAATGTTAATCCTCTGTAAAAATTTCATAACTTAATTCTTTATAAAACTCGAGTTATACCCGTTTAAAGTTGACCCAATTTTTAACTCCGAAAATCTGATATGACCTTTAAACAAATAAAATTCCAAATACATATCAAACGACATCCAAATCAGATGATTTTGCCCATTTTAAAAAGCTAAGACTATGTATAACCCATTCATGCAAAGAAACCGTCAAAACAATCAGTTTAACATCAAGATACAGCCCTTACAAAACACCCTAATGAATCTGCCAGAAACTGAAACTTGTTCCCCAAGTTATTCACAAACCCTAATCATGCATAAAAATCTCTAATACATGCATAACTCATATTATTCTAATTAAACACCTATATTATCATACAAAAACCTTAATTATGATTACTAGAAACACCAATGATCATCAAATCACAATGAACATTCAAGAACTCTCATTAATTCATGTTATGCGATTTTATATATGCATGCCCTTTGATTTTTTTTTAAACTTTTCAACATTATTAATCATCATAAAGCATGTAAAGATTATACCTTTCAAAGCAAGGGTCCTCAAAGCCTAGAGATTACACCACAACTAGCTTGGAGAAATGAATAGGATTGATGTTTGTTGAAAATCAAGAGGATGGGGGTGGGGGTTGGTTCACGGCGCACATAAGGGGTGGGTTAGGGTTTTTTTTTTTTTTTTTTTTTTTGTCTCCTAACTATAAAAGGGCTTGGCTTGTTGCCCAAGCAATTGGGTATTAGGGCCCCTTTTAGTACATTAACCGGACCCGTTAGTCATGTTCTATTCCAATACCGGGCCCGGTGATATTAATCACCCTAAATTGCATAAAAACTATTGTTTTTATTATCTCATAACATATCAATCATAAGGTGCACGTAATTTGCATGGTTTATGTATTAATTTTCAGTTAAGCGATAATTCACATAAGCATGTACTCCACACAAACATGTAACACTACGTTCATCATAATTCAATTGTGCTTATTATTATGTTTGCCAGACAAATTACCAACGGTCAGGATACAGGACTCGTGTGTGCATTGTGATGATAACTTTACTTATCATAATGTAACATATGTTATTATCACATAACATATGTTATTACCCTATAACATATAGGAAGTCCTCCCTAACTAACCCTAGTCAAGTGTTTAGTCACGTATGCACATGCAAGTTAACTAGAGTCAGTTAAAGTAGGGACCTGAAAATGCGGGGTGTCACATTTCTTATAACCATCCAGCACTCTGTTAAACTCTTTTGCTTCTTTTTTATAGGATTGACAGTTGATTTTAGCACTCTCAAGCTGAACCTTGAGTTGCTTAGTCTCCTCTGTCAATTTATCACAAGCATCACAATGTTTAACACAAGTTGAATTTGAATTAGATTCAGTACTTACCTATTTTGGAGGTTCTGTCATGGCCATCAATGCAAAGTGAGCTTCCTTCCCAGCGAAAAACTTTGAATAATCAATCCTGGTACAAGCATCATCCACCATGCATGATTTGCGGGTCATCAAAAAATCAGCTTCAGCAAGCAATTGGTCAATATCATCATCCAGTGAGTTAACACTAGATTCAGAATCAGACTCACTCTCCTCATCAGAATAAGCTGAATCATACTGCTCTGGCACATCAGAAACAGAATCAAGAATCAACCCAGATTTCTTTTCTCCACAATCATCACTTTCTTCACTCAACTCTTCTATTTTCACTTCAGACAACTCAGTCACAATTTCTTCCTCAACACAAACTGGCTCATCCAGATCCATCTTCTGCGCAACACATGCCACATTCCCAGTGGTAATCTCCTCAACACCCAACTGCATACCCGTCCAATCAAAACCCTCGTCTTTTTGTATCACCAATGCTTGGTTTTGATTATCTGATTTGGTTTGTGTGTTTGGTGTAGAAATATGAATGATTGTTTGGTTTGGATTTTGTGGTGTTTGGTTTTGGTTCTGGTTTTGTGTTGTGGTTTGTCTTGAAGTGTTGTTTTGTGAAGTATTTTGACGGTTCTGGTAGGTATTTTGTGGTTGAAAGCTTGAGATATTAGGGCTTTGGTAAGATACCTGGTTTTGGGTTTGACGGTTTTGGTAGTTGGTGTTGAAAGGATTTATGTTCCCCTGTTGTGTTGGCTGTGTGCATTCTCGTTTAAAATGACCTTTCCCACCACAATTGAAACAAGTCACTTTGGCTTTGTTGAAGCCATATGTGGTATTCGGGGAAGTAGAAAGATCAGTTCTTCCGGTCTTCTGAATGAATTCAGTAGCTCTTCTCATAACACTCGCAAATGCCCATTGGCTATCAATGAGCTCCATCTCTTCCTTATCAATCTGTGTGTAGTCTTCACTGGTCAAGTTGTTGTTCCCAATTTGACTCGCAACCAGCCCGTTATAAGAAGCTACCATAGCTGACACCAATGCTACATGTTGCTGTGCAATCTCAACTGTAACATTGTTCAAATTCGATGTTTCCAGCACGATTGAACTCTGAGTAGATTGGTTTTGATTCATCTGATTTTGGTTCACTTGAGGAATATAGGATTGTTGTTGAGGTTGGTTTAGATTAGCAGAATAACAAGCTGCTTGTTGCATAGGTGAGAAAGATGGTATGAAAGTTGTTGTTGGATATCATGGTGGGGTATAAGATGAAGTTTGTGCAAGGTAATTGATAGGTGTTTTAGATGGTTCAACCTGGCTAGAAACACATGCAATATGTGGTGCAACATTTGAACTCGAACTTGAACCAACAAGAGATGAAGATGCATTACCATGATATAAATCTGGGTTCTGGGGAATTTGAGCCCTTTTCGCCTTCCTCTTCTCTTCCATCTCCTTATTCTCTGGTTTCTGAATAAACTCGTTGATGGTCCAATATTGGTACGCATCCTTTTCCTTCAATACCTCTATATGCTGATTCCAGTATGGTGGCAATGCATCGGCAAACTTGTCCACCAACTCCGACATTGGTATATTAATCTCATAGCTAGAAAGCTCTATCAGTAAATGACAATGCCTCGGAATCAGCTCCTTCAGCGTTTCATTCCCCGTGTAGCTGAAGTTCTCAAACTCTTTCCTAAGTTCCTCCATCCTCAACTTCCTCGTCTTCTCATTCCCATCATGCCTATTTCGCAACATGTCCCACAATTGTTTGGATGTAGTGCAAGACCCAAACTGATGTAACAAATTAGTATTAATGGCCAGAGACAGTTGAGAAAACGCCTTCTTCTCAATAGCAAAATTTCTTTTTCTCATCCTCAGCAACATTCTCCAACGGAATTGGCTCGCCCGTGTTCTCCAAGATCGGAGCAACATAGCCCTTAGCAATCATCTGCCAAGCTTCCGTTCCCTCTAATCCCATTCCCTCAAGATGTATCTTGAACTTGGTCTTCCATGTGTGGTAATCGACCATTACCATAAGCTTTGGTGGACGGCTTCCACTACCCGACGATAAGTCTTGAATAAGAGTCGAAATAGCGTTGGTAGTGTGAGAATGAACCGCCGCTGCTGCTACTCCCCAATAATCAGCCATCGGTTGTGGTTGTGGTTGTGCAACTTGTTGGGGCATAGAGCTAGTCATCGCCATGTAGTTAATCGGTTGGGATGGTTGACTAGACTTTTGAGCAGCCACCGACCAAGGATCCATGGTTATCTGTTGTTGTGGTGTTGTAATAGGTCGTGGTGTTGTAGGAAAATTCCACATATCGATCTGAAATTGATTAAACACGAAAAGATTAGAAAAAGTTTATAACAGAATATACGTTCGACCCTTTGTATGAATCGTGTGGTCGAATGTGTAAATCAAACCACGTTCGACCGTTTGGAAAACCTCAAATGTAGAAAATAACAAACTCAGTTCACTTTCGACCGTTTATACCCACGTTCGACCACTCGATTGGTCGAATGAACAAAATCACACTGATAAACTCTAGATTCGACCAAATAACACTCCACGTTCGACCAAATAATCCTTGGTTCGACCAGAAACTCACACTTTTGACCAGTCTCCCTAGGTTCGACCCTTCATGTTTCAAAAATGGTTATTCTTTGAAAATCAGTTAATTTTGATCAAAATTTTTGAAAGTTGATGAAATTTGATGATCTTAATCAGGTTTTGCCTCGGATTTGATTTGGAACAAGTTTAACAAAGAGAATTATGAGTTTTGTTTTTCATAAAAACAAGTTCAAATCAATCAATTTAACACCAAATTTAGTTTATCAAAGAAAAACAGAAAGTTTTGATCAAAATTGGGTCCAAATCAGCTGTAATATTATCAAATTGTAGTTGTTTGATCCATATGGCTCTGATACCACTTTGTATGAGGATCGATTTGTCAAAAACTATTGGTTTGATCAAACAAGTCTACCAATTCAGGTGCGAAATCCCTGAATCAGTTACAAAATGATAATAATATAAACAAAACACACAAATCATCATTAACATTGCTTTTCATTCATAAACATACTTGATAAACTTTACAAAATCTTGTTTATAATGATTTAATCCCATTCAGACTTAACAAGAAAAACCTAGGAAGGACACACACAGAGAGGGAAAACAAAATGTCAAAAGTTACATTGCAAAAATCAACTTGACCTTATATAGGCCTGCACATTCGCCCATTTGTGTTGATCGAATGTGCAGGTTCGACCAAACAACATGGTCGAACTAACTGTGAGCGAAAGATTTTAGCTAAAACAGGATTATACGATCATACAAGTCCCAAAACTAGGTGTGGAAACCCTAGTTCTGAACAAATTGATAAAACACAAGTCACAACACAATCAAGATCATTTTCAACATCATTTCATAGATTAACTTCATTCAAATAAGCTTTTACAATCAGTTTATGTTAATCTAGAACACACACACAATATCTCAAAAACAACCTCTGAACCTGACCTATCACAGACACAACTGACAACTCTCTTACATAATCAAAATCGCAAAACCTATTTATAGACTCTGCAGGTTTGCCCATTGCTTCTGGTCGAATGTGGACATTTTCCACATTCGCCCATACCCAATGGTCGAATGTGCATCTTGATCAAGTCCAGTCTTCCTTCGCCCATCATCAGTCTTCCTTCGCCCATTCTTATCTACATTCGCCCACTTCTATTTACCTTCGGCCCTTCTCTAACATATGTTAATAATGTTTATCCAATCCTTAGTCGCAAAACACATCAACAAACTCCCCCTCGACTATTGATTGGATAGTTTTCTCTGTTGGTCCATTGTCTTGTTCATCAACTTGATTCTGAGCTGTTTCTTCTGCTCAGTCGTCATTGGAGGCTCAAATGTTTTCTTCACCGGTTTAGACACGTTTGCTATCTTCACTGTCTTACCAAGCTTACCCTCCAAGTTACTTCCTGCATTGATGTCATACGCAAAACAAACTCCAACCACTTGAGTGTACTTTCTCGCTTGAGCAAAGTCGTTTGGTTCAAAGTAGATTGGATTGAAGAAAAGCATGATGATGTCTTCAAAGGTACAATTAATCAACCACATAGGATCAAATACATGAACATGCTTGTATTTATCCTTTCCATCTCTCAACACGATCACCGCTTCTGCCTTTCTCCAATCATAGTACCAGAAAATAAAATCAGCACTAAAATGCTGTGGCATCGGCATCAACGGTATCTTCCTCATCACATTAGGTGCTTTGTAGATCAAAGTAACTCGCTTCATATTGGTTTGTGGATCAATATCCCTATGCACTTTTCTTCTGGGATATTGAGGCTTGAATCTGTTCCATCTCGTACGACTTTCCCAAACCAATTTATCTGCGCACCAACCGACATGTGATCCATTTACTTCGGCACCTGACATTGGGAATCTGCATAAGTCTCTAACCGCCCAGTACGGTAGAGTAAGCAAGTCACAGAATCTGTTGAAATACAGAATTCCGGTTTCCCATTTTGCAGCAATACATTTCAGTCTGCCTAAGTACGTCCACCCGAGAGCTCTGCCTTTGAACTTGTCATTATGAAATCTGTAAAAGTTACCTTGAGCTTCAGGCTTTGGTCGGTTCTCATCCATTTCCTTCAATCTCTTCAAATAATTCTTCAACTCATCAGACTGGTTGGAAGAATCTTTCTTATCAGTACCAAATACCTTCTCCACAAACTCTTCACTCCTTTTCTTAGCTTTCTGTTTTGCTGACTTATTTGGTATCTCAGTGAAGTCAGGAAATACTTCATTTTCATCATCTTGTCTGAAGTACTGGGGGAACTCTTCATGAGTTATGTCTTCCATCTCCACTTCATTGTTCTCAGGAGTCTGCACATCATCTGAATGACTTCCAATATCCTTTTCAGGAATATCTGGAATCGATTCATCCATCATAAACTCCTCAAACGTTTTTCCTACCCTCTGTGCAAGACCATCTAGTATTTCTTTTGCCACAGATGCAGGTAATTCCCCTTCTTCAAGATCTGGATCTTCATATTCCAACTCATATCTTAAGTCATCAGTTTGGAATATTTCAGCGAAGCATCCTGTGAACTCAATGGTCCACTCTCTCTTTTCCAACATATCCTTATACAACTGTTTAGCATCATCAGACAGAGATCTCACCTTCTCGTTCCAGAAAATACTTTCATCTGAATCAACATTCTCACCTTTCTTCTTGGAACTTGATTCTCCAGTATCTTTCTTCTTTGGTGTTCTCTTCTCATAAGTGAATCTGGAAGTATCATCTCCTCCATCATGATCACTTCCACTGCTAAACTCATCTCCTTGCTTTTTCCCAGCACCTTCAGCACCATCATCATCATCATTATTGTCATCATCATCATCATCATCGCTTTTCTCCGATTCATCATTATCCTTATCATCATCTTCTTCGTTCTCAGATTCAGAATCTTCATAATCGACTTTCTGTTCTTCTTCTTCTTCATCTTCTTCACCCTCTTTCAACTGGGGTGCCCTACTATAAAGCTCTTCAATCAAATTACCAAGGCGTTTGTTTTCATTCCTTAGTTCTTTGTTATCTGCCTTAATCAATTTGATCCTGCCCTTGTTTCTTTCACACTTTCTTTCAAGCTTCTCATTCTTAGCTTCCAACATCTGAATCTTATCATTTATCTCATCCTGATTAGATTTCGAAGCAACCACGATCTGAAGCATTTTCTCCTCATTTTGCTTGAACTTAGCAATTTCAGCCTGTTGAGCAACTAACATCCTCATCATATCTTCCATCTTCTTATTCACTTGCTTCATGACATCGTCATCCACAGTCACTTTCTTTGACTTTGATCTAGATGGCTCAACTTCAACTACTTTCTCCTTCTGAGGCTTTCTGAACATATCGAGCACTTTATCCATATCGACATTGAATTGATCAATTGGTAAAGTCTCTGCCTCTTTCGTTTTCTTCTGCTTCTTGGCAACAGGTGAAGATAGCTTAGATGGTGTACCAGCATCCGGTAATCTTTTTCCCTTCAATAGCTGAGCTAACTCTTTCTCCCTCAGCTCTTTTACACTTGACTTCTTGGCCATGGTCTTTTGCTTCTTTGTCTTTTTAGGCAAATTAACCACTACAGTATCACCAACACTTAACTCTGCCAGGTCAACACCTAGACCCTCATCTTCACCAGATTTCTTCCTTCTCTCAGCTTCTTCAATCGACTGATTCAAGGATTTAGACTCACCAACCATAGTGGCCTTACGTTTGGTGGTCCTCACATTTTCATCATCAGAATCCCACTGCTCATCAACCTCAGTCTCTTCTGAATCTACCGACTCTTCGTCCACCAAACCTGATCCTTTCTTCGCCGTCGATTTCTTTCTAACCACTTGTTGCTTAGAACTTCCCTGATCCACAGTCTTTCCCTTGCCCTTCCCTTTGGCTCCAGGATTAACTACTTGCCGTTTCCTCTTCGTGCTTGAATCAACATACACTAAGGGATCATCATTGTCCGAGTCACTATTATCATGTCTTGCTTTGTTCTTGCCAGGATCAGTGTAATCCGGGCGAGCCAAAGCACCAAATAATCTCCTGTTAGGTGGCTTCTCACTATCAGGCACACCTTTGTAACCCTTCATTCTCATCAATGTTCTAATGTTCATATGATCTTGACCTAGGATCATAGTCGGATCCTTTTTCAACATAGGATACTTATAGTCAAAGATCATCATCAAAAATCTTGGATATAACATGAACTTCTTGTTCTTCATTCCTTTCAGCATCTCCAGCATATGATCAAGAATCATCCCAGATACGTTAAATGGTTTGTTGAGTGTCAACGCAACCATTAACGAACTTAAACTCCTTCTCATGACATCATACCCACCGCTCACACACCCAAATACGTGGATAAGAACATGTGCAAAATACTTATACTGCACTCCCAGCTTCCCCTTATACATAGATCTGTCAGTGATTGGACCTTTGTATTTCATTCGTAAGAAACACGCTTTCTGCTCTGTCCATGACAACTCCCTGGGATCTTCACTATCTTCAAACTTAATCTGTAATGCTTCCCTAATATCGGCTTCAGTCAAGAACATATCCATATCCTGAATCTTGCTCTTGATGATCGTTTGATTCTCCCAGTAGTCATACTTCGCATTTTGGTAGAAATCTTCAATAATATCTTTGTATATGATGGTTGGTGTAGCTAATGCATGAACTATCCTGCTCCTCTTCAGAAACTCTATGATCCCGGTGAACTCCGTATTCTTCTCTACATCCCCGAGATAAGCGCAACAGTTATGTGACCTTTCAAATGGCCAACTGCTTGGAACAGATGTTTCTGCTTCTGGCACTGGATCTGGAACTGAAATCTCTGCTGGAGTTTCCACATTTTCTACTGGTGCTTCAACGTTCTCGGGTTGATCAGCCATCTGCACATTAAAATCAAATAAACACGTCAAAATACAAAAACGACAAAAATTATAAAAATTCTGGTCAAAATATACTGCACATTCGCCCGTTTTGGACTGGACGAATGTGAGTTTATTTGGACGAATGAGCAAATTATGGTCGAATGTGAAAATTATCTGAGTAAAAAATCACATTCGTCCACATTATTTCACCTTCGTCCAAATTAATTCCACCTTCGCCCGGTATTTCAACCGAAGGTGAAAATGTTTATCCCCAAAATTTGAAATTCTGCCAAAGTCGTTTTTAACATCTCATTTTGATTTACATGTACTCTAATATGGCCGATTATCATTCGTTTATTACCAATTGTTAAAATTAATCAGTTTTCATGAGTTTTAAAATAGAATTAGGTTTAAACTGGTTCAATCAATCAAACGATCGTCCAAACATTGTTATAAACCTAATTCCTTTTGTATTCTCCCCCTAAAACTTATGAAAATTGATCGGAAACAAAAATCAGTAGTTAACAAACATGTAAACCCCTAAAATTGAAACCCTAGGTCCGGTTTATAAAACGATCAAATCAGATCTGAATCTTGGTCCATTACCTGCAATTATAGTCTTAAAATGATCAGTAATGGTCAGGGATTGAATCAGTGAATCAATAGAAAAACGAGCAACAAGGTCTGGTTATCAAGGAATTTTGAAAAAAATTTTGAATGATAGGCTCGAACCTGAAATGGGGTATTTATAAGAGGCCACCTTCGCCCGTTGGTGGTGGACGAATGTGGGTGAAGTCCACATTCGCCCCAAATGAATGGCACGAATGTAAAACCATGCCACCTTCGCCCCTATTTAAAGACCCGAAGGTGAAAATGTACCCGAATGTGGAAATGACACCCGGAAGTGAAATATTCCTCATTCGTCCAAAACCATTTTGGTCGAAGGTGATGATTTTTCCACATTCGACCCATTTAAGGGGCGAATGTGAAATGGAAAAATTTGAAAATTTCGCCAAATCACGAATTCGAATCCCGTTCAACATTTTTCAATCCGTTAAACTTCCAAAACTCAAATTTTCACATTTTGAATGATACAAAGCCCAGATGGTGTTATCAAATCTCAGAAATTGACCATCAAGCATCCCCGGTTATCAAAAATAAAGCAGAAATGCAAATCTTTTGGATTTTCTGAAATATTATCAAAACACACCTAAAATCTTTTTGGATTTTGTATCTTTTTGACAGTAAAAGTAAAATGCGACAAAGTAAAATGCATTAAAGTAAATGAAAGCAATAAAACATTTTGTGATTTCCGGTAAGAGGATCATATCAGTTTTCTGAGAAATCTGAACACAGCGTTGATCTGTTTTAATATTATCATTAGAAACAATATGTGACACGGCAATTGCTGATATTGTGGTCCACATAAGCTCACATGCAGACAATTACGCAATGCTTTAAAATGATACGAATTAGATGTATTAGACTAACACATTGTGGTTCCCACACACACGACATACTCCCGTATCAAGAAGTAAATGCACAAAGACTCATTGTAAAGCGTGATTATGCTTTCGTCGTCTGTAATTGTACAAGATATAATGCATAGAGGTATACAGGTCAGCAAATTAATGCAGCAAAGTAACATATGCACCATACCAGGTTGAGGACTGATATTAATCATGATTTGCATCAATGATCAATACGATGTAATAGATAATCTTTGATCATCATATAACATGGAAAGTTCCTCAATTCGGTAACTTTAGGATTTGGCATATAGCTCTTTTATAAAGATATCCTGTCTGATCTAGGTCCGTAATGACTTACAGCAGAAGATCAGAAAGGCTATCCCCAGACGACTAATATCATAACAACCCTAAACCTCCGAGTTTTGTACAAATACCCTATCAAACGAAATTACGGTACTAAGACCATATGCCCATGAGGTGTTCAGCCACAAACGCGTAGTTTGTTATGTTTGTATCACTAATGCACGCAATATTTAGTCTACGAAGCCTATCAGCATATCACACGTAATCAACATACGTCTCATTATACTATACAATTCTTTAGCCTGTGTCAGATCCCCACTGATGTACTATCATTTCCTCTTTTTATCCAGGAAATCATTTTGGTTTTTCTAATTTTTAGGTATTTTGAAAATTTTTCAATGTTTTTGGTTTTTCTGATAAAATGACTCCCCCTAAAATAAAGAACATATTTTTGGGTTTTTAATTTTTCTGAAAAACAAAACAAAAAAAATTTGAAAGAAACAATCCACTTGAAAGCATCAACTTCTTTGAGGATTAAACAATCCCCTCGAAAGCATCAACTTCTTTGAGGATTATGATAGTAAAGAGAAATTCCCAATTAGCAAAGAGAAATTCCCAATTAAAAAAAATTTAAAAACTAAAACTAAAAAGCGATAAACCGAGGAGCCGATTAGTCCTGTTTTTCCTTTATATTGTTTACTTTCAAAAGATATTCAAAGCGGGATCTGTCAAAAGCTTTTGTAAATAAATCTGCACGTTAGTAGTCAGTATGGATTTTGACCATATCTATCAATTCCTTAGCGTAACAATCTCGGATAAAATGATATTTAATCCGGATATGTTTCGCTTTAGAATGATTTTCAGTATTTTTAGTTAATGCAATTGCGGCTTCGTTGTCACAGTGTATAGGGGTTTTAAGAAACTGCAAACCGTAATCGACCATCTGTTGTTGGATCCAGAGCACTTGCGAACAGCAACTCGAGGCTGAAATGTACTCGGCTTCACATGTAGACAGTGCGACGGAAGTCTGTTTCTTGCATTGCCAGGTAATTAACCTGCTCCCTAAAAACTGGCAACCGGCTGTTGTTAATTTGCTGTCTTTGTCACAGCCGCCCCAATCTGCATCACTAAAAGCAATAAAATCAAAATCATCATCATTAGGGTACCAAAGTCCTTTTGATGGACAACCCTTCAGATATCGAAGGATACGCTTGACCGCCGTCAGATGACTTTATTTCGGCTTCGATTGATAGCGAGCACAAAGACACGTTGCATACATAATATCTGGTCGAGACGCTGTCATATACATCAGAGATCCGATGATTGCTCTGTATGTAAATGGATCTGTCAGCTCCCCCTTAGCGTCCACTCCAATCCCGTGATTGGGTTGAATCGGGGTATCCATCGGCTTAGAGTCCTCCATCTGGAATCGGCTCAAGATGTCGGATACATATTTCGTCTGGTGAATGAAGATCCCGTCGGGTCTTTGGTCCACCTGTAAGCCGAGGAAAAACTGCATCTCCCCCATAGCGCTCATTTCGAACTTTTCTTGCATAACAGTTTCGAATTCCCTGCACAAAAGTTCGTTAGTTGAACCAAATATAATATCATCAACGTAAATCTGTACTAGAAGCAAGTCATCTCCCGTCTTCTTCGTAAAGAGGGTGCAATCGACAAGGCCGCGCTTGAATCCTTTGGAGATGAGGTATGTACTTAGCTCCTCGTACCACTGTCTTGGAGCCTGGTGCAAACCATATAAAGCTTTGTTCAGCACGTAGACCTTGTCCCGGTGGATTGGGTCCTCAAAGCCTGGTGGCTGCCCGACATAAACCTCCTCCTTGACTCTCCCGTACAAAAATGCGCTCTTGACGTCCATTTGATAGACTTTGAATTTCTTGTATGAAGCAAACGCGAGGAACATCCGAATAGCTTCCATTCGTGCTACTGGTGCATAGATTTCGTTGTAATCAATTCCTTCGATTTGATGGAAACCCTGCACGACCAATCTGGCTTTGTTGCGAACGATCACTCCACGATCATCCTTTTTGCACTTAAACACCCACTTAGTGCCTATTTTCTTCCTTCCCGGCGGCAAATCTGTGAGCGTCCAGACTCCCAATTTCTGGAATTGCAATAACTCCTCCTGCATTGCCTCAACCCAGGCATCTTCATTCAAAGCGTCTTTGTATGTCCTTGGCTCTACCTGCGACACATAACATGCAAACGACCAATCATTTTGGCTACCAGATTTCTGAATTTTGGCATACAATGCTAAAGCACCAAAACTCTCTGGCGAGTTAACGCTTTTTAGCTGCCCTCTGGTCATAACACCACTTCCAGGATCACCGATAACTTGCTCCAGCGGGTGAATACAATGAATCCGAGATTCCGGATTAACAGGTACAATCACTCCCGTCTGAGCAGTCAAATTTTCTACAGCATCCTGATCATGACCCGTGTTTGATGATGAAGCAACATCTTGAGTTGGAGTTGGGTTCACAGATTGCTCCTCTAATTCCTCAGCATGTTCAAGAACGGCTTCTTCAAATTGTTCATCTTCAGATTCTGAAGTGTTTAGTGAAGTTGAAGCCTCTTGAAACATCTCTTCTTCTTGTATAGGAGCACTGGTATCATTAGAAGCTGGTGGGGGGTTTACGGTGATTGGACGCATCAACGGTGAGGTCGCCGCGTTTTCACACTCGTAAAGTAATCTAATAACAGCTTCTTCAACCAAGCTATCTAGGTTAAATGATTCAAAGAAATCTTTGTAATCAAACATCCAATCAGGGCCCGTGCCTTGCAAATTTTGAGTGTAACGTTGAACTTCCACGTTAGCCCAATCCTCCACTTGACGAGTTCGCTTGTTGAATACCCGTTTGAGCGGGGTTGCATATCCAACAAAATATCCCTCCTCAGCTTTAGGACTAAACTTTTCGCCTGGATTCAACATCGTGCATGGCGCCCCAAAAGGTTCTAGATACTCTAAATTGGGCTTTCGTCGGTGTAACAGCTCATAAGATGTTTTTCCAAACTTCTTCACTGTTATAACCCGATTTAATGTATAATTTGCTGCATAAATCGCCTCATTCCAGAACATTACCGGAAGATTTGAGTCAGCGAGCATTGTTCTAGCCGCCTCAATTAGAGTCCTATTCTTTCTTTCAGCAACACCGTTCTGTTGCGGGGTATACGGAGCCGAATATTCATGATGTATCCCTTTGCTTTCACAAAGTTCATCCATCTTGGCGTTTTTGAACTCCGTCCCGTTGTCACTCCGGATTCTTTTTATCTTCAAATTGTAGATATTCTCCAATCGAGTGAACAGAACTTGTAGGTTGGTAAAGGTGTCGCTTTTGTTTTTCAAACACATCACCCATGAGAATCGTGAATAGTCATCAGTGACGACTAAACAATAAAGCTCTCCAAGATGACTTTTGCGCTTGACCGGTCCAAAAAGGTCCATGTGCAATCGCTCAAGCGGCATCTCAACAGAGTTAACTTTCTTCACTTTATGGGACTGTTTGTGTTGCTTGCCTTTCATACAACTTACACACTTGTCGTTCAGATGGAAATGTTTCACGTTTACTCCATCGACAAGTCCATTTCTCACCAATTGATTCATTTTCCTCAGATGAATGTGCCCCATTCTGCGGTGCCACATTATCGATTCTTTTTCGGTCGCCTTGGATAGAAAGCATGTTATCTGCCCCTGAGGTGTCATCGCCTTGGACATGTCAAGAATATAAAGATTGTTGACTCGAGGTGCCATCAACATAACCCACTCCTTTGGAATTTTGAAGCCCGGCTTGAGAATATAACAGGATTTGTCATCAAAATGCATAGAAAATTGTTTATCGCATATTTGACTGACGCTCAACAGATTATAGTCTATCTGCTTGACATAAGATATCCGCTCGAAAGTCACAATCCCATTACTCACGCTTCCTTCCATCGTAATATATCCTCCTTTATTACCCGCGAAAGCGACATATCCTCCATTAATATTTTTCACATCAAACAGCAACGCCAAATCTCCCGTCATGTGGCCTGAATCTCCACTATCAACAATCCAGAGACTGCTAATAGGGCCAGCTGAAGCTCCCTGCACACAAAAAGTAAACATTTAGTTCTTTCGGGGGACCCAAGCCTGAGTCTTGGGCCTTTGAACATTGGCTTTCAAAGAAACATCCTCATTAACTTTTTCAACAACTTTCTGTTTTGAATCAATCTTTTTCTGATTGTTCAAAACACTTTCATTTTTCTCACTCACCTTCGAAGTAGAAGCTCCTGAAGTACCATTAGGTGTCCAAGATTGTTCAGACCTTTTAAGAATACGAATTTGAGATTTTGGTTTCTCAATTGGTTTCTGAACATTGTTACCAAAAGTAACTTTCTTGGCAACCTTATCTGAATTAACAGACTTAGGTCCAACATTTGATTTGACAATTGATTTTTGTGGAACCTTTTGTCTATCAGCTGTTGTGTTCACCACAGGTTTTCTCCAAGATTGTTCCATAGCAATCCGATTCCATTGATCATATTGAAATGGACGGTTGTTCCTTATTTGAAAATTGTTTTGATTATAAACTTGTTGTTGTTGAGGAACAACCCGTCTATGTGGTGGAACATAATGATCAATCGGCTTTCTTATGGAATTTCGAACTTCAACCTCATGTCTTTTATGCCTTACATATGGACACTGAGCAAGTAAATGCCCACGTTCTCCACATTTAAAGCATTTTCTATATTCTTCAAAGACATAATGAGCATTTGGTGGAGCAAATGATCTAACAGGAAATTGATCATTATACTGTTGATTCCTCAAACTATCAGGAAGTGGTCCTTTCGAGTAAGAGGGCTCATGAAAACCATTTGCTTTTTCATTTGGTCGAATGAACTCGGTGACATGTATCTTTGGTTCTTGAGGAACTTCTGAAAACAGTTTCTTTAAAATTTATGGTGGAATTTCGTTGGTTCTCTCATGTTTTGGAAACCATATTGTGCTTTCTTGCCAGATTTTATCAAGTTTAGAATAGTTAACATTTTTGATCGGAAATTCCTCATCAGAAATGATCTTATCGGATCCTTCCATCCGATAGAACACTTTGACAGGTTTGTCACTTGATTCATTCAACTCATTCATTTTAACCACATTCTTAACACCATTATCTTTCTTAACATCAATCTTTTCAGACTTTTTATCACGATTAGCATTTGCCATCGGATGAACATGATCAGATGGTGATACTGGTTCAGTAGTAATGATGTGATTTTCTTTTGGAATCTCACATACATTAACAGTTTGATCACTACCAGTATCATCATTCTCTGAGTCTGAATTCACACTCTCAGCATAAACACCCTCATTATTCAAGCCCAAAATCGGTCTCACATCGGAATAAGGATCACCAATACTCGAGGTATTAGATTCCATTTCCGATGATGAGTCTGATTTTACCGAACTCTCCGGTATAACTTGGTGATAGTTATGATTTTCAAAAAGAACCGGAGATGGTACAGACTTGTAATTGTTGGTGTTATCATCAATGATATGATCTACGACATAAGCAACATTCTTATAACTTTCCAACTTTTTGTTCACCTTTTCAGCAAAGTATTTTATGGCTGCCATTTCCAACTTGGTGTTTTCAATTTCATTGATATAGTTATTTATTGCCAATTGTTTCAATGACAAAGTGTTTTTCAAGTCAGAAATGTCCTTTTTATAGCCATCTAATACTTTGTTAAAAGCATTCAACTCTTTGCGAGTAGATTGACAGTTCAAGATAGTACTATCTCGTGAAATTCGGAGTTGTTTATTCTCCTCAGTCAATCTATCACATGTTCCACAATATTTATCACTCATAACATCAGTGCTAGATTCAGAACTTACAGGTTTTGGCGGTTCAGTCATGGCCATCAACGCAAAATGAGCTTCCTTTCCAGTGAAAAACTTGGAATAGTCAATCTTGGTGAAAGCATCATCAGCAATGCATGACTTCCTCGTCATCAAAAAGTCAGCTTCTGCCAGCAACTGATCAATATCATCATCTAAAGAATCAACACTTGCCTCTGTGTCTGATTCGCTCTCAGAATCTGAATAAACTGATCTACACTCTTCGGGAACATCAGTAACAGAATCAATCACCATTCCAGAACTAGTTTCCTCAGCCTTAACCTCAACAGGTTCATTTTCCACTTCCATCTCAGTCTCAGAATCATCACTTTCACACTCCTCAGTTTCTTTCTTCTCATCAACCACCACCGATTCTTCCATATCAACCTGATAATCAACACATGCCACATTCCCACCAGTAGTCACTTCCTCAACTCCTATTTGCATACCCGACCAGTCAAACCTCTCATCCTGTTGTGTCACCAAAGCTTGGTTCTGACTCGCATTCTGTTGAGTCTCATTAGGTGTAGTGATAGGTACAACTGTTCGGTTTGTGTTGTTTGGAGATTGGTTTTGAATCTGGTTTTGAGTGTTCGGTTGTCTGTTTTGGTTGTTAAAGTTTCGGTTTTGGTAGTTGTTGTTATTTTGGTAAGAAACTTGGTTTTGTTGTTGACGGTTCTGGTAATGTGCATTGAAAGGGTTTCGATTACCTTGTTTAGGTGGCTGGGTGCATTCCCTTTTGAAGTGTCCTTTTTCTCCACAATTAAAACACGTAACCTTCTCCTTGTTGAATCCATAGGTTGTGTTGGGAGAAGTTGCTAAATCAGTCCTTCCAGTTTTCTCGATGAACTCTGTTGCTCGTCTCATTATACTCGCAAAAGCCCATTGAATGTCAATGAGTTCCATCTCTTCCTTGTCTATCTGTGCGTAGTCTTCGTTGGTTAAGTTGTTGTTCCCAATCTGACTAGCAACTAACCCATTGTAGGATGAAACCATTGCTGAGACTAATGCAATGTGTTGCTGAGCAACCTCCACAGTCACATTTCCCAAGTTAGATGTATCCAAAACCATCGGTTGTTGTTTAGGTTGAGTAACTTGGTTTATTGGTTGTTGTGGTTGGTTAGAGGTGTAAAAACCTGCTTGTTGCATTGGGAAAATTGGTGAAATGTAGGAATTGTATTGTGGTGGTGTGTATGATGGTTGTGAGTAGGATTGTGTCAAGTAGTTAGTGGTTGGTTTTGATGATTCCATGACATTGGAAATACATGCAACATGTGGTGCAACGCTTCCTGAGCTCGAGTTACCAACTGGAACTGAAGTGCCTCCAAAATACAAACTGGGATTCTGAGGAATCTGTGACCTTCTAGCTTTCCTCCTATCCTCCAACTCTTTGTTCTCCAACTTTTCGATAAACTCTGAAATGGTCCAGAATTGATAAGCATCCTTCTCTCTTAGAACTTCCACATGCTGATCCCATTGTGGTGGTAAAGCATCTGCAAACTTATCCACCTGCTTAGTCATTGGAATCTGTACACCATAACTAGACAATTCAGACAACAAATGCATATATCTAGGAGTTAGTTCTTTTAGAGTTTCATTATTAATAAAAGAAAAATTCTCAAACTCTTTGACCAATTCTTCCATTCTCAGACTCCTAGTCTTTTCGTTACCATCATGCTTCCTCTTTAGCTTATCCCAAAGCTGCTTTGATGTAGTACATGTCCCAAACTGATGCAACAGGTCACTTGTGATTGCCTGTGTCAGTTGGGAAAACGCCTTCTTCTCCACCACATATTTCTTCTTTTCGTCCTCAGTTAAGCTTTCCAAAGGAATCATCTCACCTGTATTCTCCAGAATCGGTGCTGTGTAACCTTTAACAATCATGCTCCAAGCCTCTGCTCCTTCTACTCCCATGCCTTCCAAATGGATCTTGAACATAGTATGCCACTGATTATATTCTTGCATATCCATGAGCTTCGGTGGCCGAGTTCCACTACCTGTAGACAAATCCTTAATCAAAGTAGAAATAGCATTAGTGGTTTGAGTATTTACCGCCGCTGCAGCTACTCCCCAGTAATCAGATTGTAGTGCCGGATGTGCTACACTTTGAGGCATTGTGCTCGTCGTTGTCATGTAGTTAAGTGGTTGTGAAGACTGTGTGTTCGTCTTTTGCGCTGCCACTGTCCATGGGTCCATTGTTTGCTGTTGTGGTTGTGCTGTTGCTGATCCCGGAGTAGTTTGAAAACGCCACATTATCACAATCTGAAAATCTCAACACTTAGAAAAATTTTCAACAAAAAACCCTAGGTTCGCCCGAAAGATTCTAAGTTCGCCCAAAATGATCTAAGTTCGTCCAAAGTCTTTCAAGTTCGTCCCTTCTGATTCTACTTTCGACCACACAGTACCACCCGAATGTAGATATGACCAGAATGAAAACACAGACTAACAGACTTTCACTTTCGCCCAAAATGAAAACGGACGAATGTGAAAATTTTACTCGAAGGTGAAAAATTTCAACAAGAAATTTCAGCTTCGTCCAAAAACAACTCAGGTTCGCCCACTTTACAACACTTTCGACCACTAAACATAGGTCAGGTTCTAGGTTCGCCCGAAACAATCAGATCTCATTTTTGAAAAACGGTTATTGTTTGAAAAACGGTTATTCTGATCTCAGATTTTCAAAAGTTCATGGATTTGAATGATCTCAATCAGGTTATGTTTCGGAATTGATTTGGAGCAACTTTAAGTCTTGGAAAACTTGAATTCAACCACAAAATCACCTTTAAATCGATCAAAAACACTTAGAAACAATGTTTATGTAAAAACAGATGTATTTAGGTCAAAAACATGTCCAAATCAGCTCTGATTTTATCAAATTTGTTGTTGTATGATCCTCTATGCTCTGATACCACTTTGTGAGCGAAAGATTTTAGCTAAAACAGGATTATACGATCATACAAGTCCCAAAACTAGGTGCGGAAACCCTAGTTCTGAACAAATTGATAAAACACAAGTCACAACACAATCAAGATCATTTTCAACATCATTTCATAGATTAACTTCATTCAAATAAGCTTTTACAATCAGTTTATGTTAATCTAGAACACACACACAATATCTCAAAAACAACCTCTGAACCTGACCTATCACAGACACAACTGACAACTCTCTTACATAATCAAAATCGCAAAACCTATTTATAGACTCTGCAGGTTCGCCCATTGCTTCTGGTCGAATGTGGACATTTTCCACATTCGCCCATACCCAATGGTCGAATGTGCATCTTGATCAAGTCCAGTCTTCCTTCGCCCATCATCAGTCTTCCTTCGCCCATTCTTATCTACATTCGCCCACTTCTATTTACCTTCGGCCCTTCTCTAACATATGTTAATAATGTTTATCCAATCCTTAGTCGCAAAACACATCAACACTAACTTATACATTAAAAACTATTTCTACATTCGACCTCCCTATGCTCCTTCGACCAGCTATATCCACCTTCGACCAGTTAGAAACCACCTTCGAAAGACCTTCCAGCAGATGCTCAAACATCTGTTGAAAAGAAGGTTGAAAAAGGGAAAAAGAAAGAAAAGATCTTACACTTGTTTTGTGATTTCTGTGAAAAGAAGAATCATGTTACTAAAAACGATTTTCTTCTAAAAGCATATGATATCAACAAAGAAACAAGTGTGTGTGATTCTAAGACCACATGCTCAATATGTGGTAAAAAGAATCACAAAACCAAAGAGTGTCTGTATCTCAACAATTTTGATGTCAAAATACAAGAGTACAAGGCTAAAACTCTTGCAAGTCAAGTGGTGAGTACTCCAAAAGGAAAGCCAAAACAGACTTATGTTCCAGCCCAAACATCTGTTACCAAAAGTCTTGAAACATTTGTTCCCAGGGATGTCCAAGTAACAAATGCTCCACCCACAAACAAGTACCTTAGAGGATATGGACAACCACCTTGTCATAGTCTGTCACATGTTTATGAAGAACCCAAGAGGCCTTCAAAACCAAGAGTGAACAGAAATCCCTATGGTTACTATCATCTGACAGGAAGTGATCAAACATCTGTTGCACCAAGTGTTGACATCCAAGCACTGGCAAATGGTCAGCAACAGTTGTTGAACTTGGTCCAAAAATTAGTTAATACCACTAATCATCTTCCTAAGCTTTAGGCTGAAAAGTATGTGGACCCATCCAAAGCCAACTTGGCTTTGGACACTCACCAAAACTAATCCATTATTGATGTTCAGAGAGCGTCTGCTTGCTTAGATAGTCTATGGTATGTAGATAGTGGAGGCTCCATGCACATGACAGGATGTAGAGCCCTTCTTCTGGACTTCTTAGCTCATGGAGGGGGTTATATATCCTTTGGTAATGATTCAAAAGGTAAGGTGTTGGGTTCAGGGACTGTTTAGACTGGGAAACTCAAGTTTGAAAATGTCAATCTTATTGATAATCTTAAATTTAATCTTCTTAGTGTATCACAAATGAGTGACAAAGGATATAGCTCATTCTTCACTAAGAAAACTTGTAAGATTATTGGGCCAGAAGTGGTGAAAAAGATTGACACCATCATTGCTGAGAGCAAAGCACAACTTGTTGCTCATAGGAGTGGCAATGTGTATGTAGTTGATATGTTGAAGGACAATCCTATGGCAAATGTCTGTCTGTTTTCTGCTGCCTCCACTAAAAAGACAGAAGTGTGGCATAGGAGACTGGGTCACACCAACCTTCAAACAATCAACTCACTCTCCAAACAAAGCCTTGTAAAAGGTCTACCATCAAAAGAATTCAAGTGTGATGAGCATTATGTTTCCTGCTTAAAAGGGAAACAACATAAAAACTCTTACAAATCCATTGATGAGTACAAAACAAGTCAATGTCTTCAATTGTTGCACATGGACTTGCATGTGGGATAGCTTCTAATCGCCTGACTAACCCTAATCGCCTAAAAAGTCCTAATTGCTCTACTGTACACACCCCATAGCCTTCTACTCGCCCCTTTTGCATGTCATATAGCTTGTTAATCGTGCCTTTTACATGTCTTATAGCTTTCTAATTGCCTCTTGTAACCTAATTGCCTTAAATTGCTACCCATGCTACTGTTCACACCGGATAGCTTTGTAATTGCCTCCAAAACACACAATTAGCGTTGTAATTTCCTCCAAGACACATAAGTAGCTTTGTAATCGCCTGTTTACTAGCAATTAGGAAAGCAAATCGTGTCTAAGTCTGCTGGACCTAAAATTGACCTAAGTTTGACTCGTGTTGACCGAAGTTGACTTTCGTTGATCAAGTTTGACTTTAAAAAAAGAGAGAGTTGATTTTTTCACTAGACTTTCTTAATGGAAAATGCAACCAGACCATGGGCTTTCGCGTCTTCAATGAACACCAAACCGGTTCAACAACGACAACAACAGGGGAGTTCCGGATGTAATCTGTGGGCCCATCTGGAGAGGAAATCAACGTCAAATGCTCGTCAAAGTCAACCGAATCAAACCGGACAACTTAACAATGTTCAAAACATTCAAGAAATAGTTGTGGTTTCGGTTGCTCTTGCAATTCACTCTGCCCCAGCAAACACGGATGCTTCGAGTATATTTACTATGCATACTGAGAAAGGTTTTGACCAGAAGACACAAATCATGGGAGGTGATAACAGGGAAATTGTTTGTTTTTCTCAACAAATAGAATCTGTGGAATTAAAAGAAGCGTCAGAAAGTGCTCAAGCCTCAAAAGAGAGTACAGATGCATATAGTGAATCATCATCCAGTGAACAAGATCCTAAATGAAGTTTTGAAGAAATCAACAGAACTGATGCAAATTGTTCAACTTTTGAAAGGAGTGGATCAGAAGATGAAGATGCTGATGATCAAAATCCAGAAGTTGTAGTTCAAATCAAGCATGGAACTGACTCTATTGCACAAGGATCTTTCAGGTTTGTCTGTTCTAACTGTGCCGATCTCCAAGGTAAGATTGAAAGGCTCTCTAAAAACCAACAGATTCTTACTTGCGATCTTTCTAGTTGCGTAACTGCAAATGAAGTTTTGAGAGCAAATTGAATAGATTTTAAAAACTTAGATGAAATTTTAATGAAAGAAAATTCTGAGCTCTCTAAAACTCTTAAGGAAGTAAAGAAAGAATTAACGGAAGCAAGATATGATTATGAAAGAGCCATACATAAGCTAGATGGTTTTGAATTGGCAAAGTTTGTATTAAATAAAAATGATATTGATCGTGAGAACCAGTCTCGGCATAAGGAAAATCAAGGACTTGGTTACAATACACGTTTTGTAAATACACAGAAAGTGAAGTTGAAACCCAAGACCTTACCATATGTAGACCTTGAGGATTCTGATAAAGAATCCTAGGAAACTGAGAAGGCTCAATTAGGTTCACATAACTCTATTGAAAATCACATTCTGTGTGAACCAGACCTAGAAAAGAAGTACTTCCAGATTCCTGAAGACACGGAAGGGCTATACATGCTGGTGGGATCTGACAAACTGTTTTCTGATAAAGAGTTTCCAATTAAAAATGTTGATCAATCCTTAATTAAACATGTTTTTGAGGAAATACCAGTTACCGAAGCTCAAATCAGAAAACTCGTTGATCAAGAAACAAGTTGAACACAAACCCACCAAACATGTGAATCAAAAGAATCGGTCTGGGAAAAATAAAAAAGGTCCCAAGATCAAAGAACTTAAGCCCATCAAATCGAAAGGTATTGATCAGATGAGACATTCTTTTCAAAATCATCAAAGAAATTTTTCACCGAGATCATCTGATTATGATTCATATCCAAGTACTTCTCTATTTAAAAGCTCACAAGAAGATGTAGCCCTAGATTTTCTCATATTAGGTCGAGATAGTCACGGTATGAACCTCAGTACTATGAGGAGTGAAGGTCATGCTATGAATGTAACGAGGTTGGACACTTGATTGCTAATTGTCCCTATCTGAGAAACTTAAAGGGTAAAGCATTTGAACCCCCTAAATACAACCAAATATACAAGTCACCTAAACAACTAGTTAAACAGAATGTTCATGTGACACCAAAGAATGTGAAAAAGAAACAAAAGGTTGTTGTTGATGGTGCAAAGCCTAAAGTTGACCAGGCATCAAGCTCAAAGGCTCAACCTAAGGTTGCAAAACCCAAGGGAGGCCCAAAAGCATGTCCAAAGACTAACCAAAGGGCAAAGCCACCGGCTGACCCAAAGGTAAAGCCTCATGTACCACCCAAATCTATCAAGCAAAGACCTGTTAAGGCAAAGCATGACCAGATTTGGAAGCCTAAAGCAGCTGAAGCACCATCTGTGAGTTTATCTGCTTCATTAGCACCATCTATATCAACTGCTGTTGATGAGAAAACACTTACCCCTCATGGTAAATAGATGGAGCTACCTATGATTGATGACCTAGGCCGACCAGATATGGTCAAGGCCTGGGCCCCCCTCCAGAATTAATCTTTGAACGAGTGTGCAGGGTGTTCCACGAGGAACTATCAGCAGTCGTTTGAGTGTTAATAGTGGGGCGTCTTAGCACAAAATAGGTGTCATATCGCTCCGGTAAATTGATCAGAATACATTTGGAGGATATGTAAACTTAGCCAATCAAATGAGGGGATCTATTATCAAAGAAGAAGAAAGAAGAGAAAATGCTCGATGAGAATAATCCAAGACCTAGTGTTTCGACTTAACAACGGATGTCAGTAATGAATAAGAGTGGACTGGGTGATTGCTGCAGAATGGTTCCTTCGTTATCTAAAGGGTTACCGACCAAAGGTTTATGGTACCCTAATGGCGATAAGCTGGATCTCATTGACTTTAGTGAATTTATCAATGGTGGTTACAATATTGAAGTTGGATCCATAACGGATGGATATCAGTTCTTGGGAGGTCGTCACATGTGTTTCCTGCAACCTGCGAAGCTGAATCAGGTAGCTGCATTGAGTTGTTGTTTCCAGGTTTGTCTTTGAATACATCAACACAAATGCTTGACTACGGTTTGCATTTTCTTATCACCTCCATCTTCTTATTGATAGTGTAACTTCCATAACAATCACTAAGGATCCAGTGATTATTTATGTCCACACTAACTACCGAATTGCCAAAAATTTTACCAAATCATTTGACAAATTTAAATTTGACTATCTTTGAAAGGTAAAAGGCATTTTGGGAAAATCTGAGTAAACCACATCAGAAAATCAGTTTTTTTTTTTTTTTTTTTTTGTAAATATTTTATTCAAAAGATCAAAAAAAATCCAAAAATATTGTCTTTTTGCAAATTTTTAGATTTTTAGGGGGAGAAAATCAAAAAAATACAAAAACATAAGAAAAATTCATAAATAAAAAAATGAGAAAATCCAAAAAAAAAATCAAAAAATTTGAGAAAAGCAAAAATGAGTTTCTTTGTGAAATATGGAAAATGATATCAACCTATCAGTTGGACTATCTGAATCCTTTAAAACAATAAAAGAATTGGAACTGATAAGTAGTCTCTACAATGATGTGTCATTAGGCTCAAAATCATTTCCATGTTCAACACAGTGATATAAACCTAAATCAACTGAAACATGTGTGGATCAACGTGTGTTGGCATATGGTCTTGGTACCGAAATCTCGTGTGATAGAATGCCAAAGTCCAAGGTTTCATAGTCTTTAAGAGGTTGGTACATCCGGGATGAACTGGACGTCTCTCAGAATAAAAGGAGTGGCACATGTGTCGTACGTTGGGTTCGGAGCCTACAACTGAGGCACCTCTATGTCATTTCCAAGGAAAAAGAAAAACAAAAACAAAAAAATAGAATAAATTCTGATCAGTAGACGTCAGGGAATCCTAAAAGAGCAAAAAGATTCGAAATGCCAAACCCTAATTCTCATTGAGAATTCGCTCTAAGGTATCAAATCATATACCTAAAGCATCGTACCGACAAATCAATTAATGGTATTTGACTTGAACCCTGGTATGGATCTCACTGGTCTCTTTGCTGCAGCGTTCATGCAGACCTAATCACCACTGAGTCCATTCCTTGTAAATACGGATGACAACAGCTTATTCACCAGTTACAAGGAAGCTTTGTGCATGCCTTGATACGGGAATTTGTCACGTGGCGGGGAACACCTTGTACATCAGTCTTAATATTACCTTAATGTATCTAAAGTGTCTAGCGATAAAACTTGATTTTGAGATTAGGTGGACAACAATACTGGCAGTTGTTGTAGGATGCTTATTGGTACTTTGAACTAAATCTGAACACATAAGGGTTCTAGTATTGTCCGTACACTGATATGATTCTCTAATAGATGAAACTCACAAAAATATGCTTGTGAATAGTTTTTACATTTCCTGCATTTTTAATTTCTGTTTGATTATCTTGAAAAACCCAAAAGATTTTTCTTTTGTATTTATTTTTGATTGACCGATGTTGAAATACAAGTATTCTTCAATTGGAATCTCATATCCAAAGCCAAAACACAAATAAAATCAAAATTTTACAAAAGTCAAGGGTCAAATATCACTTTCAGGGTCACAAATTGTCAATCCTGAGAGTTCACGGTGAAATTTGAAAAGATCTAAATGTTCATGGGGAGAATGATTCGTTTCTCAAATTGGTGGTGACAATGGACAAATCTTAAAAGTTCATCAAATGATAAACTTCAAGAATTTGATTGAGTCCTGATTATTTGTCGTATCTAATACAAGTTGTAGTTTGTATGCAGTTTTTATTAAAAAAAAATTCTGCAGGATCAAACACAAAGACTGTGCATATCATGATTCAAACGACTAGGCTTGAAGCTGAACAAGGCCCGAACCTGATCAAAAAAATCATCCTGAACAGCAAGAACCCGATATTTCATCTTCAGAGAAACCAGATCGTGGTAGAGCTCTGACACTCGAAGCTGAAGAAGATGAAAGTCAAGAAATGAAAGTGATGATGTTGATCTTCGTCCAAGTCACATAATCGTCAATCATAAAAGCAGAGATTTCTTGATTCCTCCCAAGTTATCGAAGCAAATCGACTACCAAGACGAGATCTTATGTGTCACACCCTCAAATTTCCACTGCGGGGCTTATACCGCGAGGCCCGTGACAAACCAGGATCCTATAGCCATAAGTCACATGAACGACTCTAAATGCCCAAACCATTTAGTTCGTTATTGAAAAACCAAGTTTAAAAGTTAACCAAACCATTTAAGTAATAGCGGAAGCGAAATAGAAAACAGTTAAGTAATAGTATGCGCAAAACACCTCACCCAAAACCAAGCTTAAATAGTAAATATTCAAAATTAGTTTAAGTGTTCATATCCCAATGACACTATATGATGCATGTCCTACACGTGCTCCATACCTAGCGACCTGGAAAAGCATGCTAGCGTGTGTCAACATAAAGTTGGTGAGTTCACAGTTTGGATAACAGGTGTAAAGATGCCAAAACCCCAATTGTTAAAGTGTCATCAGTTTAAGCTTGTCAGGGGTAGCTAGCCCACTCATTGTAACTAAACAGGTGATTATTGGGAACCTTCAGAAATGTGTTAACATTCGTTAAACTGCTTTAGTACTAGTGTCTATCAACGCTAGTAGGAAAGATGTGGTCAGAAATTCATGCTCGTGACACAAGCACCTCAAGCATGAGGTTTCTTCACAACCTAATAGCGCTATCAACTAATACCCCGTTCGCCTCCAGCGATTAACCCAATAATATGTAAGGACTTTAAGTGATAGAGTGTGTTTAGTTCACAAAGGACAGTTAAAGTTGTAAACTGATAAAAGCGTGATCCACACAAGGAATCGTAAAACCCGACCCACACAAGGTGTCAAAATCTGACCCACACAAGTAGTCAAAGAATCTCAAAACCCGAGATGTAAAAGTAGCCCCAAACCGGACTAGAAAACGTTTTGTAAGTTGTCTCAAACCCGAGACGCATGCTTTTGAGAAAAGAGTAGTGAAACTCACCTTAAGATGCAAGCAATTGATCCAAACTTCACGAATAGGATGTGCTACCGACTCCCTATTACATGTGTCACTAAGTGAGTATATGTGTAATATCATTACACCATATAACCCGTTTGTCCAAGACGTTTAAAAGTTCAAAACTGTGTAAGTGACACCTAACGATTCTAAATGCACAAGTAAACCCGACGGACCCGTTGGTGAACACAAGACTTAACATTAGTTATGCACTTCATATACACCTCATATAAGTGCTCATACAAGTTCATGTCAAATACAAACCATACAAGACTCCAAATAGCCATATAAGTGTATGTTACATAATCTGCGTTTTTAGGACAGATTATGCGCTGTAAAATCTAATTTATTAAAAATACTTATCCAGCGATTTAGACTCCCAAACTTTTACTAAATATTCCAAGGGGTCACCGGACAATTCCATATTTTTAGTTTGTGATAAAACCATGCACAAAAATTATGAAAAATCACACAATACAGCTATGTCCAGAAAATACTCACAATAGATCAGATTAGTAGAAAAATTCTCAAAAATTGTGTATTCATCCAAACGGGATGAATCTACTTGAAAAATCCAAGTTATTCCAATATTGACCTACTGTCCAAATTTTATCATTTAATTCTTTGTAAAACTCAAGTTATGATCGTTTAGAGTTGACCCATTTTACTAACCCGAAAATCTGATATGACCTTTAATCAAAGAAAATTCCAAAAACCTATCAAACGACGTCCAAAACAGATGATTTTGCCCATTATCAAAAGCTAAGACCATGTACAATATAACCATGTAAATAAATCATCAAAATTATTACCTTCAAGTCACGTAACAGACCCTACAAGTCGACCCAAGGATTCTGTCCAGATTTTAATCATGCATAAACTCCGATTAAAACTATTCATGTACGCATATAATCGATCAACAATACTCACAAACCATCATACTACATTCATAAGACATAACATGATCAGAACCTTACAAAATACATGCTAAACATCATCAACCAAAAACCCTAGAAGTCTAAAACATCATAAACATGCATATCATGCAACTCATCAAATAATAATCACATAAGATTTAGCTTAACCCATTGAATCTTTATAAACCTCAAGTTTTAATCTTTATGAAAACGTTTCAGACCTGGACAAACTCGGTTATGGTGTTTTAAAAACATATTAAAGAAGATTAAAAAATAAGAGATTGAATATTATACCGCAAGCACTTCAAAACCACCAACTGATTGCTCTCCAAGCTTCCCGATCGATGTTCTTGAGCCTTAGCAGGTGTTTGAGGTTAATATTTTTGTAAATAGGCAGTAGGGGGCGATTAAGGTTGAGTTTAGGGGATACTTGGGGCTTAAGACTGTTTAAATAGGTGTTTAAGGCGGTTATGTTTCGTCAGACGCCCGTGAGCGACCGCGCGGCCCGAGTGAGCAGCCACTCACTCTGCCCGGCTCGCTCCGGGTGGTCTGGTCTGGTCTGTTGTACCGCGTGTTTTCTTCAATGTTTTTGCTATTTTGGACCATAACAAGTATAACCCCATGTGTTAAGACCCCAACCATCCTAATGGTCCACCCATTACGATTTTTATTAACGTTTTCGGTTTAAGTTCACGTAATCACATACAATTTGCACATAGTTTCACAAAAGCACGTAATTGCAGTCAATCACAATCAATTAATTCATAATTATCTAATTTCACCATTCACCAACGTCCGAGGTTCACTAATCATGTATATAGTTTGGTACATCCCCGAATTACCACTTCCTGTAGTTATTAACCTATAACTGTGCGAAGTGTGACTTATCTAGCTAACCCTAGTTAAGTAGAATGCATAGAATGTAACTAGAGTTTAGTTAAAGTGAGAACCTGAAATTGCGGGGTATATACTCAACGCAATTACCACAAAATATACATATTCCGAAATCAATACTGTAATTAAGCAATCGTTTCTTTCTAATATCAGTTTCCAATTTCCAATCAACAACGGGTAGATCTATAGGATATACACGAACACATACTTCACAAGCAATGCATTTATCAAATTCAAAATGGATTCGACCGCGGAAACGCTCGGATGTGATCAATTTTTCGTAAGGGTATTGAATAGTTACAGGTAAACGATTCGCGTGTGATAAGGTAATCATGAAACCTTGACCAATATACCTTGCGGCTCGTACTGTTTGTTGGCCATAATTCATGAACTCAGTTACCATAGGAAACATATCGTGAATATCTATAAAAAAATAAGATACTTTTTTCTTTCTCTTGTTTGAGACAAGTCGTGAATATAGAAGTATTTTTTTACAGTGAAAGAAGTTGGGAAGAAGTTGTTAATAATAGATTACCTAGAGAAATAGGTAAAAGAAATTTCCATCCAAGATTTAATAATTGATCCATTCTCAGCCGCGGTAGAGTCCATCTTGTTACGATAGGAATGAACAAGAACAAATAAGTTTTAGCCAATGTAATAAAGATACCAATTATTGTTCCAAAGACTCTACCCCTTTTAGTAATATCAAAAAGCTCGGTAACAGATATGTACGGAAGAGAAAGATTCCAACCCCCCAAGTAAAGAACTGTTACAAATAATGAAGAAACTAGTATATTTAAATATGAAGCAACGTAAAATAAACCAAATTTGATATCGGAATATTCGGTTTGATAACCTGCTACTAATTCTTCTTCTGCTTCTGGTAAATCAAATGGTAATCGTTCACACTCGGTAAGGGAAGAAATTAGAAAAACTAGAAACCCTATAGGTTGACGCCACAAATTCCATCCCCAAAAACCATATCTTGACTGCGCTTCAACTATATCAACTGTACTTGAACTGTTAGATAATCATAGTAGATGAGAACATCACAGTTCTCATCCCTATTGCAGAACCGTACATGAGATTTTCATCTCACACGGCTCCTCAAAGGTCACAAATAAATCTAAGGACCCGTCTATCATTATTTTTCTTGATATGTTTGTAGGATAGATAGATATAAAATTCAATCCACTGTAAAGTCCCCATTAGACACTGGAATTATGTTTGCTATATATATAATAAAGTGCTTCTGAATTCATCTTATCTTTTAAGAATTTCAATTCTTCTTTGTTGAGTAATAACTTAATCCTTGAATAAAATGTTTCTTGTAACAATATCAATACAACCTAACATAGATATTTCCACCTAACGTTTTCAATTACGAAATCCAATTAGACGTTGCATTAGTTCGCGAATCATGATAAGAATTCTATCTCTATATAGAGAAAGAAAAGAATCTCTTTTTTCTAGTACAATTCCATTCGGTTTTTTTTCGTTCCTATTATCCTTTCTCAAAAAAAAAAAAAAAAAAAAAAAGAAAAAAAAAAAGACCTTAAACAAAGTTAAAGGAACATCATCCCCAAGTTGAAAACAATTTCGTCCCGAAATTCAGTAAGTAAACTTGTAAAGCCAGCTTAACAATGTGTGCTTGGTTCCCGGATGTCACATTATGAAGCCACGACTAAAGCAATCAGTTGATATATTCAAGTCTTTAGAGGTCATACACTGCAGTGTCACCCTAAGTTGAAGAATGCTGAACATGAAGACTTGAGGACTCAAAGACCATATATCACCAGCTAGGTCCAAGGAGGAGTCTGTAAATACACTTCGTGAGTGTCCCCAGCTAGGTGATAGGTTGAGTCTGTAAATCACTAGCTATGTCCAAGGGGGAGTCTGTAAGTGCATTATTTGTATGTCCCTAGCTAGTGATAGGTCCCTATAGGTCGTTGGCTAGGTTAATCGAGTGGTTTATCGCTCGTAATCATACTAGCTAGGTCCAAGGGGGAGTCTGTTAGTACATGATGTCCCTAGCCTAATATAGGTGATGTTTGGATAGCGTTTTAGGTGTTTGGATGTGTTTGGAAGTGATTTGGGCTGTTTGGATTGCTGAGGGCGAGTAGCTTTTGTTAGGAGCAATTAGCTTTGCTAATTGGCTATATTGCACATCCCATAGCTACTTAATTGCCTGTTGTACATATGGGATAGCTTGCTAATCGCCTGTTGTACATATGGGATAGCTTGCTAATCGCCTGGTATTCATATGGCATAGCTCCTAATCGTCTCCTGTGCATATAGGATAGCTTTCCTACTCGCCTGCTGGGCTCTGCACGAGTAGTAGTGGTATAAAAGCATCCAATCATTGCCCTAATCATCAGTTGTCACATGACACGACCCCCAAACACCCTTCCCAAGGTCTGAAGGTCTGAGATTGATCTTGTAAACACATGTGCTCTGTTTTGATTAATCAATACAACCTTTTATCTTATTTTGAGTGTGTTGATACCTCGTTTGTGTTTGTTTCATTGTCGTTTCTGTTATCCGAACCTTTTCAGAGGATTCCGCAATCTAAATAGTCAAGCTCGTGATCACCCGTGTGACCCGAAATTCGATCCTACAGAGGACTCGTCTGATTTTAATGAAGGTCAAAGTTCAAAAAAAAACAAGGAAACAAAATAAATATTAAAAAATAAAACTAAAAAATCAAAATAAAAAGGTTGCTTTCCGAAGAAAAAACCCTAAACAGTTCTAGTTAAACAATAATGGTGTACCTTCCTCGGCACTCTCTTAAACGGAATTATGGTTTATTGATGGTGATTTTGTGTAGCTACACATAAAACTCGGAAGCGTATATATCCACCAAAGCGATATGATGCTTCGGGTCGCTCTTGGATCATGTCGACTCATCATGGCTAAAGCGCTACATTTGTCGCCTTAACTTTTCACCACTCAAGCGCACACTTTGAAACCTATAAGTATATATATACGAGTTACACAATGCAAGCAAAGTGGATAAGGATTCATTCCTTTTACGAGAAGCATTTTCGGTACCTGAAGTTGCATTTAACTAAATCTTTCCAAACACGAATCACAAATATATTAATAACCATGAGAACGAACGATGAAACCCATTTTAGCTCTCGTAGATAATGTTTTAAAATCAAATTTTAGTAATATGCACGTGAGTGTATGAAACACAAATCGTATGTAACCACCCATATATACATAGAACGAGAGAGTAGGGACAAGAAAAATGAAAGAGAAGTAATTACACTGTGTTGGACGTAAAGTAAAGTAAATTACACAAACACTCTATGTGTCCAAGTTAAAAAGTTCACTACAAGAAATTTGACCTTTAGCGGCTACACCTTTAGCTGCTACGGCCAGGCGGGTAGCCGCTAAAGGTCTAATCTAATCCTGGCCCTTGATAATCTGATCCAACGGCCAAAGAAACTGATCATTAGCGGCCACGCGTAGCCGCTAAAGGTCCCCCCAAATTTTCACCAATAATACCGCCAAGAAGCTTCTTCCCTCTCATTTCTCTCAAACTCACTCTCTCCCACTCTCTCTTCTCCTCTCTGCTCAGCCCACCGCCGCCCCAGCCCACCGCCGCCCCAGCTCCGTCGCCCCTCACCACCGCGCGCCACCACCTTCCAGATCTGTCACCTCTCTTCTCCTCTTCGCCCACTCTCTCTTCTCCTCTCTCTCTCTGCTCGCAGATCTGCCCGCCCCTCACCACCGCGCGCCACCACCGTCCAGCATCTCCACCACCGCGCAGCCACCTCCGCCCCTCCACCACCGCGCGCCACCACCGTCCAGCTCTTCTCCGTAAGTTTTTTTTATTTTATGTTTTTCTTTTTTTTTGTTTTATGTTTTCAGTTTTTTTTTTTTATTTTTTTTCAGTTTTTTCTTTTTTGTTTTCTGTTTTTTTTATTTTCTGTTTTTTTTTTTATTTATTCAGTTTTTTTTTATTTTTTTCAGTTTTTTCTTTTTTATTTTTTTTCAGTTTTTTCTTTTTTATTTTCTGTTTTTTTTTATTTTCTGTTTTTTTTTTTGTTTTTTTATTTTCTGTTTTATTTTTTGTTTTTTTTATTTTTTGTTTTTTATTTTTCTGTTTTTTTTATTATCTGTTTATTTTTTTAGTTTTTTTGGTTTTTTTTTTTTTAATAATTTGTTTGTGTTTGTAGGAAAGGACAGTCGTCGCCGCTAAAGGTTATTCGCCGCCGCTAAAGGTTATTCCCCGCCGCCGCTAAAGGTATGTATTCTGTTTTTTATATTTTTTTCTGTTTTTTTTTATTTTTTCTGTTTTTTTTTATTTTTTTCTGAATTTTTTATTTTTTTATGTTTTTTATATATTTTTCTGTTTTTTTATGTATGTATGTATGTATGTATGCATGTATGAGTATATGTATCTATGTATGAGTATATGTATGAGTATATGTATGTATGTATGTATGTATGTATGTATGTATGTATGTATGTATGTATGTATGTATGTATGTATGTATGTATGTATGTATGTATGCGTGTATGCGTGTATGTATGTATGAGTGTATGTATGTATGAGTATATGTATGTATGAGTGTATGTATGTATGTATATGTATGTATGTATGAGTATATGTATGTATGAGTGTATGTATGTATGTATATGTATGTATGTATGAGTATGTGTATGTATGAGTGTATGTATGTATGAGTATATGTATGTATGAGTATATGTATGTATGTATATGTATGTATGTATGAGTATGTATGTATGCGTGTATGTATGTATGAGTATGTATGAGTATGTATGAGTATGTATGAGTGTATGTATGTATGAGTATGTATGAGTATGTATGTATGCGTGTATGTATGTATGAGTATGTATGTATGAGTATGTATGAGTGTATGTATGTATGCGTGTATGTATGTATGTATGTATGTATGTATGTATGTATGTATGTATGTATGTATGTATGTATGTATGTATGTATGTATGAGTATGTATGAGTGTGTATGTATGTATGAGTATGTATGAGTGTGTATATATGTATGTATGCGTGTATGTATGTATGTATGAGTATGTATGAGTATGTATGAGTGTATGTGTGTTTATATTTGTATGTTATTACATATTGAGACTAGAAAGACATGCCCGAAAATGAATCCCCATTTAAAACGTAGTGAGCTTAGAAATACCCGCCCGAAATTGATTTAGTAATTAATTTCGGGTAGTCCCCGTTTTGGGACTGCTTTTTGAATACCTTATCTCATTTAGGATGTGAATGTGTACTACATGATTGTTTGTTTTTGAAAGATTCGGTTGGCGTTTCCTCTTTGCTCCTCGGGTATATATTTATATTATATACTTGGGGGCTAAGGGGAAATGCTGCCGAATTTTTCTCAAACAAACAATCATGCAATACACATTCATATATGAGATAAAGTATTCAAAAAGTGGGTTTAGCAGCCTACCCTTTAGGTGTCAATAATACGTTTCATTTAAATTATCGTGCCTCAAACCCAAATTATGTTTCAGTCACATCATCATGTCGATCGATAAAAGCTGGATGTTTATAAAGAACCGTTTGGATGTTGAGTACCAAAAAGGAATTGACAATTTCATTGAGTATGCCAAACCATTCGTCAACTCAGATGGAACGATTAGATGTCCGTGTAAAAAGTGTAATAATTCTATCTTCATAGGCTTCTTAACAATGACATATCATATTCGTATAAATGGTTTCGATGAATATTACACGCCGTGGATCTATCACGGTGAAAACCCAATTACGCCGTCTCCTGTAGTCGTAAATGAGGTTAGGGGAAGAAGCGATATGAATGACGTTATCGCAGACCTTATAGCGGAGCGTGTGGTAGTGGAAGAGGATCGTATGGAAGAGTATACTGACCTTAATGAAGGGGGCTCGAATACAGAGAGTAGTGATGTTCGTGATGAGTTTGAAGCCCTGATAGATGAAGTCGAATCAGAGCTATATCCTGGGTGTGCTGATTATTCCTCCCTTGACTTTATATCAAAGCTTATGAATATGAAGGTAAGGCACACATGGACTAATAATTCGATTGATGAGCTTCTCGGGTTTTTCGGGTCTGTACTTCCAGCAGGTAACAAGGTCCCCCCTTCGCATTACAAAGCCAAAAAGATATTAAAGAAGACTGGTTTGGGATATGAGATGATAGACGTGTGTAAATGGGACTGTGCTCTCTTCTGGAAAGAAAATCAGTCGCTGCAGAACTGTCCTGTTTGTAATGAGAGTCGGTGGGTAAAGAAAGACACAAGTGGCAAGAATGTACCTCACAAGGTGTTACGATACTTTCCTTTGACCCCCAGACTACGACGCTTGTATGGCTCAAGGCACACAGCAAAAGATATGATATGGCACAGTACCGGACGATCAGAAGATGGTATTATGCGTCATCCAGTTGATGGATCTTCATGGAAGGACTTTGATCTAAGGTACCCTAACTTCTCGAGTGAACCCCGAAATGTTCGCCTAGGGCTTGCAGCTGACGGTTTTAATCCTTACAGCATCAAAAGCTCGACTCATAGCACTTGGCCGGTTATACTCACCACATACAATCTGCCTCCGTGGCTATGCATGAAAGAGTCCACATTTATGTTGACCTTGTTGATTCCTGGCCCTAAATCCCCTGGGAAGGACATAGACGTTTTCCTTAGGCCGTTGGTGGATGAGCTTAAGGATTTGTGGCAGACAGGCGTACTTGCTAAAGACGCTGCGACAAACACGCACTTTACAATGAAGGCGGCGTTGTTATGGACTATAAGTGACTTTCCAGCTCGTAGCAGTCTATCAGGTTGGAGCGGGCAGGGATACAAAGCATGCCCGACTTGCAACGAAGACACCCCTTCAGCGCGTGTAATAGGTAAATGCGTGTTTGTAGGCCATCGGCGGTTCCTAGATGCCAACCATCAGTGGAGAAAAAGTTCTGAGTTTAACGGGGCACACGAGACAAGAGCCCCCCCGAGACGGTTTAGTCCCGCTGACATAGATGCTCAACATGCTCTTCTACTCAATCGCCTACCAGGCAAGCATCCACAATTTGGAGGTGCTAACCCCAATCGTGAAGACTTCGAGTTGAACTGGTCCAAAAGAAGCATATTTTTTGAATTAGAGTATTGGTCTTCTCTGCAGTTGAAGCACAACTTAGATGTTATGCATATCGAGAAAAACGTGTGCGACAGCTTGCTTGGTACTCTTTTGATGAATGAAAAGACGAAAGACAGCTCAAATGCACGAATAGACTTAGAGAAGCTGAAAATTCGAAAGACGCAATGGTTGAAAAAAAAGGGAACCAAGTGGACCTGCCCACACCCAAAATACTCATTCACCCGGCGTGACCGAAAGAGTTTCTGCCAGTTTATAAAAAATGTTAAACTACCAGATGGGTTCGGATCTAATATTAGTAAAAGGGTGACAGATAACGATACTAACATTACTGGTTTGAAATCACACGACTGTCATATTCTCATCCAAAAATTGATACCAATTGGGGTTAGAGCATTTTTGGGCAAAGATGTTTATACACCAATGGTAGACCTTTGTGCGTTCTTTAAACAGCTCTGCTCCAAAACACTGGTTGTGGAAGATATGAAGAAAGCGAGGGATGCCATTCTTATGATCTTGTGCAGGTTAGAGTTGATATATCCGCCGGCCTTTTTTGACATAATGGTTCATTTAGTTATGCATTTACCCGATGAAGCGATTCTTGGTGGTCCAGTCTATATGAGATGGATGTATCCCTTTGAACGGTATATGAAAAAACTGAAAAACTATGTTAAAAACCCGACAAGGCCAGAAGGTTGTATAGCTGAAGGTTATGTAGCTGAAGAAGCTTTAACATTTTGCTCAATGTATCTGCAAAATGTTAAGACTAAGTTCAATCAGCCTGAGAGAAATGAGGACGCCGTTGTAGAAAAAAGAAAGTTATGGGTGTTTGAGTCCCAATGCAAGCCGATCAGTGCAACGAATGACAAGCTACTTTCAGTTGAGGATATACTCAAGATAGAATGGTTTGTCCTCGATAATTGCGAAGAAGTCAGGGGCTACATGAAGTAAGTGCTCCTATCCTTTATATATTTACCGAACATCCCAAATATATAATTAAGACTAATTTTTCCTGCTTTTATACATATTTCTTCAATGTAGTGAATTCAAATCTACACATCCCCAAGATGATATTAAAACTAAGTTTCCGGAATGGTTTCAACACAAGGTAATACATATATAACACTCGTTACTATGTATTTGTTAGGTAATGCATATATAACAAACAATATTATTTTAAATTTGTTAGGTCTATAAGATGAAGAAAGAAAGTTCTTCAGAATTCCACCCAGAGTTATATGCTCTTTCATTGGGCGCGCACGTAATGGCCCAGACTTACACCGGTTGCATAGTCAACGGTGTTAGGTTTATGGTGGCTTCACGTGATACAAAACGTGCAACGCAAAACTCAGGGGTTATGGTGGAGGGAGAGAACGGTGAGAAATATTATGGCGTATTAGAAGATATTATTGAGATCAGTTATCCTCGTGGGTATACAACTGTCCTATTTCGGTGCAAGTGGTACGATACTCGAGTTACGGTTGAAAACAATATCACCAGTATCAGCACAGAACACGAATGGGACAAAGAAGATCAGCTCATATTTGCCCGACAAGCCAAACAAGTGTTCTACATCCAAGAACCATCTCGAGGAAAACAAAATAATAAACATAGGTGGGTCGTCGAAAATGTTAATCACCGGCAAATTTGGGATAGACCACCACAACTCGAGAATGTTCAAAACGTAGACACTGAGTTAGGCGAGGATGTTGCCGAGGATGTTGACGTCGTTCACAATAACTCTTCATCTAATATTGGCCTAATTATTGACTTCCACCAATACTTTCAAAACATATCTTCTCATGCTACTCCAGGTGAGAATGCAATGGAAGTTGATGCCCCGAGCAATGACGACAGTGAAGTTGCTGATGCTGGGGCATATTATGACGAGGACGATCCAGATTATGATGACATGGAGTCTGATTAAAAAACAGTAATTGTTAATGATTTCATGTATTTATACTTTATTTATTACATATAATAATGTGACTAATAAGTTTTATTTCTAATTGCAGGACTTACATATAATAATGTGACTAATATTTTTTATTTCCTTTTTGCAGGACAGTATGAGTTCGTTTTTGTTTTTGTTTGTGTATTTGATGGCCGCTGTTATGGGCCACGGGGGAGACGGTGCAGGGGCGCCGCCACCGCCACCAGGCGGTGATGATTGGTGGAACAACCACCAGGAAGACGGTGGTAAGTCTTACAGTTCTTTCCTGTTTACTATTTTTACTTCTTTTTCAATTCTAATATTAATTATTTTTAACTCTAAATGCAGCTCCTCGTCGGAGAACACGGGGCCCTACAAAAAACAAGGGCTTAAGAAAAGCGCTTAAGACAGGCAAAGGCAAAGTAGCGATTCCATTTGATGATGCCGCCACCAACATGCCTGTAGGCAAAGATGGCGGCTACTTCGGCCGGGAGGCGTCCATGCATATATGGCGTGAGATCCCGTTGGATGTGGAAGGATGGGATAATGTTTCTGAGGCATACAAAGACAAGTTATTTGAGATTTTAAAGGTTAGTGATTTGTAAATATATATTCTATATGTTATTTGTTGATTTTTTTTTTCTATCTGACTAGCTTGTTTGATTTAATTATTAGGGTTGCTTCGACTTGGATGCTATTAATGAAGAAATGAATGCCGCTAAAAAAAAAGGAGGCATTATGGCGGTTATCAGAAGGCGATACAGCGACCGCAAAGCCGACGCAAAGCGTTATTATTTGCGGGTGCTGGGAGATGATGGGGATGTGGAGTTAGCAAAGCAAAATCCTCCCAAGGGTATGAAATTGGAAAACTGGCATCGAGTTGTTGATCACTTCTGCACACCAGAGCATAAGAGGAAGTCTGCACTTGCTAAAGCCGCCCGCCAGAAACAAACGAACACATACCGAGGTGGATCGAGCTCTCTTGCCAGTCATTGTTACAAGAAGGTATATACACACACATATACATAGACGATAATGTTTATTTAACTTATAATTTAACTTTTAATGTTAAACAGGGCGTGGAACGGTATGAAGCATACCGTATTGGACATATAGGAAGGCAGGGGACGTTTGATAGCCCTCAGAATGAAGAGAATTATGTAAGCATTTATTTATAATCTATTGTATACATTTATAATCTATTAAATCAATTTTGTAAAATACAGCACAAGTTAAAGTCACGGGTTGAGTCTGAACGTCAACGGATCGCCGAAGAAGAAGGAGGAGAAGCAGGCAGCTCCGAACAGGTGGATCAGGTTGGTATTTTTGAAGAGGTGTTGGGTAGTCGTCGCAGACATGTTATCGGGATTGGGCATATGCCTTTTCCGAAAGAAAGCCTTCCTCAAGTTACACCTACGGAACCGAATATTACACAGGTATCTCTTTGTAGTTTAAATGTTAGTATTTGACCCGTTTGGTATAAATATGTTTAGTAAATAGAATATTTGACCCATTTTTGGTATATATTTGTAGTTTAAATGTTGATAGTTGACCCATTTGGTATAAATATGTTTAGTAAATAGGATAGTTGACCCATTTGGTATATATTTGTAGTTTAAATGTTGATAGTTGACCCATTTGGTATAAATATGTTTAGTAAATAGGATAGTTGACCAATTTGGTATATATTTGTAGTTTAAATGTTGATAATTGACCCATTTGGTATAAATATGTTTAGTAAATAGAATAGTTGACCCATTTGGTATATATTTGTAGTTTAAATGTTGATAGTTGACCATTTGGTATAAATATGTTTAGTAAATAGGATAGTTGACCCATTTGGTATATATTTGTAGTTTAAATGTTGATAGTTGACCCATTTGGTATAAATATGTTTAGTAAATAGGATAGTTGACCCAGTTGGTATAAATATGTTTAGTAAATAGGATAGTTGACCCATTTAGTATATATTTGCAGTTTAAATGTTGATAGTTGACCCATTTGGTATATATATGTTTTGTAGGAGCACATTAATGATATAATAGCGACTCCTCAATTCCAAGCGCAATTGCTCCAAATGGCTAATCAATTGGTCCAACAAAGGCTTGGAAATCTAGGCGGAAGTGGTAATAGTGGCGATCACGATCACGACGATGAAGCCGAAGACGAAGAGCAAGACGAAGACTTTTAGGCAACTTTGGTATGTTTGTTTAGTTTTGATGGTGTAGACTTGATTCAAATATTAGGTTGGTATGTTAGTTTATTTTGTTTGATATGTTTTGACGAATATTCTTTTAACTTTGTTACGTTTATTTTATATATATGTAGATGTTGGTTTATTATTTTTGTTATTATTTAGTTTGGTTATGCGTGTGCGGAGTAAACGAATAGCAAAAAAAAAAAAAAAAAAAAAAAAAAAAAAAGACCTTTAGCGGCGACAGGCGTGGCCGCTAAAAGTCTTACCCAGGATGCACAGAAATCTGCCACGTGGCATGCCACGTGGAAAAAAAAATAAAGTTAAAAGATAATGCCACGTAGATAATTACTTTTAGCGGCTACACCTTTAGCGGCAACAGGACCTTTAGCGACAGACTAAAGATGGCAGGACTTTTAGCGGCAGCCGTAGCCGCTAAAGGTCTTGCTGCCGCTAAAGGTATACCTTTAGCGGCAGCAGGCGTGGCCGCTAAAGGTCGACTTCCTTGTAGTGGTTATAAATTAAAGTGATACTTGTAGTTGTCTATCATATTTTTTCGTTATTGATTGTATTTGAGTTGTTTGATGCTAAATTGCCAATGTTGATCATAATGTTTTTGGTGTCGTAGGATATTGTTATTGTGGATTGCAAATGGTGCTTTTTTATTTGGAGTACTATTGACTTGTTGTTACATGTGAATGATCTGAGTTTAACTTGATACATTTATATTTCCTTGTTAAGTATATTTTGAATCTTTCAAAAAATAAATAAATAAATAAAAAACCTATACTTTGAACGATCTAAAGCTTTAGCCGTTGTTTGGGTTTCAATAGCAACTTTCAAAACTTAGGATATATTGCATCAACTAGTTTTTCATCAAAATAATTAAAACAAGTTTTCAAAACTATGTTTTTTACAATGTCTTGATTTAAACCTCTTTTGATGAAAACTTCTTTTAACCCCCAACCAAAGAAAACTTCATTTTTATATTAAGTAAAGATGGTATCCATTTGCACTATTGGCTATGCCTTACCCTGATTATAAGATAACAATAAAGTAAGCATAATGGATTTACAAATACCTCCAAAAAGTTGAAAAAATAAACCAAACAAAAACAGTAACATAGATTGCATCAAACTAGTTTAGAACAATAGTTGTTGCATCAGATGCTTTTTTAATAAAACCAAACAAAAACCATAAGGACATAAAACACACAACCATCACAATCCGAACACAAAGTAAAAAACAGTACCGTTGTCTAGTACTCGTCTCCATCATCACCTTCGTCATCCTCACCACCCTCAGCGCCAACCTCCTCATAATCCTTCTCCAGAGCCGCAAGGTCCTCACGAGCCTCAGAGAACTCACCTTCCTCCATACCCTCACCAACATACCAGTGCACGAAAGCACGCTTAGCATACATAAGGTCAAACTTGTGGTCGATGCGAGAGAACACCTCAGCGACACTAGTCGAGTTAGAGATCATACAAACAGCCCTCTGCACCTTAGCAAGGTCGCCTCCAGGCACCACAGTGGGTGGCTGGTAGTTAATACCGCACTTGAAACCAGTAGGACACCAGTCAACAAACTGGATGGTCCTCTTGGTCTTAATTGTTGCAACCGCAGCATTCACATCCTTGGGGACCACATCACCACGGTACATCAAACAGCAAGCCATGTACTTGCCATGACGCGGGTCACACTTAGCCATCATGGAAGAAGGCTCGAAAGCACTGTTGGTGATTTCAGCAACCGATAGTTGTTCATGATAAGCCTTCTCGGCTGAAATCACAGGTGCGTATGACGAAAGCATGAAGTGGATCCTAGGATAGGGGACCAAGTTGGTTTGGAATTCAGTCACATCAACATTCAAAGCACCGTCAAACCTCAAAGATGCGGTCAAGGATGAAATAACTTGAGACACCAAGCGGTTAAGGTTGGTGTAGGTGGGACGCTCGATGTCAAGTGAGCGCCTGCAGATATCGTAAATAGCTTCGTTATCTAGAAGAATGGCGACATCAGTGTGCTCCAAGAGTGAGTGTGTTGAAAGGACACTGTTGTAGGGCTCAACAACAGATGTTGACACTTGTGGGGACGGGTAGACCGTAAACCCAAGCTTGGATTTCTTTCCGTAATCCACAGAAAGCCGTTCAAGAAGCAGAGAACCCAAACCAGAGCCGGTACCACCGCCAACAGCATTAAAGACAAGGAAACCCTGGAGCCCAGTGCAGTTGTCAGCAAGCTTTCTGATTCGGTCCAAGCACAGGTCAACGATTTCCTTTCCAACTGTTGTTGTAACACAAGTACAAAATATTCAAAGCAAACAGAATTATAAAATAATACTAGCATGAAATTAACAGATTGATTATTACTTGTGTAGTGGCCACGAGCAAAGTTGTTGGCCGCGTCTTCCTTGCCGCTGATCAGTTGTTCGGGATGGAACAGCTGGCGATAAGTACCGGTTCGAACCTCATCGATCACAGTCGGCTCGAGATCGACAAAGACAGCACGGGGAACGTGCTTTCCGGCACCGGTTTCACTGAAGAAGGTGTTGAAGGCATCATCACCACCTCCAACTGTCTTGTCACTCGGCATCTGGCCATCAGGCTGTAAACAACATCAAAGCATAATTAAAATAAACTCAGCATTAGCATTCAATCAATAAACAGAAACACATGTGAACCACGTCGAAAGAAAATAGGGGGAATACTAACTCTCTTTTCATATTTTTCATTCATATCCAAATAAACTCATGAACCTCCCTTATATAGGGATACAAAACAATAAACACTTCTACCACTAATGAAAACATGAGATAGTGGGTATCCCCACTAGCTTCCTTTATTTAAGGACACTAGACTAGATAGTGGTATCCACAACACATTATCCTAATAATTACTAACAAATATGGAGTGCATGACTACGTGGGTATTCTTCCCATATCATGGGCTTAGACACATAACACAAAGCAAACATATTAACGGATCAAGTGAAACTATACTTAGTCTGTACGTTATATGGATTAGAGTCTAATCATTAGACTGTGCTTTTGTTTATTTTGGTAAATATGTTTGATCAAATGTAATTTTCCGACTAAATAACGTAAAGGGTAAATTACTAAAATGAACATAGCCCGTCTAACGTCGACTAAATTGGCTTAGCTAGCCGGTGCTTTTGTCTATTTTGGTAATTTCTTAATCAACAATCATTTTGGTAACATAAAAATACAAATTCAACAACCAAAACAAACAGATCAGAAAGTATAAAGTACAACAGTAACAAATCCAAAACCTAATAAATCAAATAAAACAGTAACCATACAACACAGATCCAATGCAAAAAAACAACAGATCTAACAAATTTAAAAGTTGTATATTAACAAAACATGAGAAAAAAAGAAACCTGAATGCCGTGTTCGAGGCAGTAGAGTTCCCAGCATGCATTTCCAACCTGGATACCGGCCTGACCGATGTGGATTGAAATGCACTCTCTCATTTTGGGTTATGAATTGAGGAGTTAGGAGAATAAAAATGAGGAAATAAAGAGAGTTAGAATAATCAAAAGGCGTTTATGAAGACGCCTTGAGATGTAACAACTGACAGAGGTGCGTTATGGCAAGTTAGGGTTTCGGGATTTATAGAAGGGAATGAAGTGACTTGGACGCTAACTATGGTCAGATCTACTTTACTTCACTCTGGTTTACCATTTCTTTTTTCTTTAACTTTTTTTATTTAAATTATTTGCCGCCTTTTCTATTTTTTTTATTAACTAGACTAGATGATTATCGTAGGCGGCGACGACGTTTAAGTTGTTTATAGGTGGCGGCACGTCATGTGATACGTTAACCGTATGAAAATGTACAATAACTCAAGTTTACACAATCGAATGAAAACATTTTATATTGAGCCGACTCATTTGTATCCAAACACAATTTACGTAAAAAAACATAGGTAACTCGAATTTTTACTGTCGAACTAAAATGTTTTATATTTGATCCAACCCGTTTCTGAACAAAATATACGTCAGAATATAGACCAACCGATAACATAAGTAAAAATAAGAATGAAAAAGTTTTATATTTGACCAAAGTCGTTTCAGAAAAATAACCTTATATCGAAACATGAGTTTATATTGTTTACGTTGAAGCATAAATTTATACCACCATGTACAGCAAAACGTAGACCAGTAAAATAACATACATAAAAAAAATTACGTTGAAAAGTGATTTATACCAACAAATATACAATAATAACCATGTCAGAATATGTTTTTTCCTTTAACGTAAATAATGAATATACAGTGGAAAAATTTGAAAAGTTAGAACTCGGCGGGGGTGAAATGGCATTTTATAAACTTAAAAAGTAAATAGGATATTTTTGTGAAGTTTGGGGATAGAATGGGTTATATGTCAAAATATGGGGAGTTAAAAAAAAAGTTAAAAACTAAAAAGGATATTTTTGTCAACTTAAAAGGTAAGGGTCATTTATGTCAGTGTTGAAAATTAGTTTTATTAAGCTGAAAACTTGAAGGGTGAAATTTGTTATTTGATAAAAGTTGAAGGTGATTACTTAAAAGGCATGGTCCACCGACCATGCTTTTTAAGTGTGCATATAATATTAGGGCTGGCAATTTAGACACGAACACGATAACCTGACACGAACCTATACGATTTTAACAGGTTTCGTGTTTGGCCTTAACAGGTTTCGTGTCTATAACAGGTCGACACGTTAAGACCTGTTTATTTTCGTGTCGTGTTTATGTTTACATGTTTCGTGTTCGTGTCTTATCATGTACGTGTCTTAACAGGTTTTATCATGTCTTATCGTTTTTCTTATCATGTCTTGTCGTGTCTTGTCGTGTTAACTTATTTTACTAGGTGTTCCTTATCGTGTCTTATCGTGTTAACCTGTTATACACAGGTTCGTGTTCGTGTTTGAAAAAAATGACACGATTAGATTTTGTGTCGTGTTCGTGTTTACAGGTTTCGTGTTCGTGTCTTAACAGGTTCGTGTAACCTGTTATGCCAGCCCTGTATAATATATATAATTTCCGAAAAAAATTACGTTATAATCATATACCAACCGATATCATACGTTAAAATAAGAATAAAAACTTTTTATATTTAACCAAACTCGTTTCAAAAGGGAAAAAAAGTGAATTTATATCATTTATTGAAAAGTTTGGTGATATAATGAGTTACATGTCAAAAGTTTGAGGGTTAAAAAGAAGTTAGAAAGTAAGAGTGCCTTTTGTGTCAAGTTAGAAAGTAAAAGGGTTAATTCTATCAACCCATAAAGTTGATTTTTGTTGAATATAAACCTGATGGATGAAGTTTGCTACTTTAAAAAAGTTGAATGGTTGGACTTAAGGAGCATGGTCACTGATCATGCTTTTTAAGATATATATAATGGTATATTTAGCAAAGAAAAACTTTTAAAAACTTCAAGCTTCAAGCTTTTAAATAAAACATCTACTTAATAAAAAGTCTGATTTAGTTAAACGAGCTTGAAGCTTTTTTTTTTTTTCTGGGTAAAAGCTCTATATTAAAAAGTTATTAGTACTAGCGTGTAATAAAAGGTCTTAATAGCTATAAGATTTTAATGGGTAAATGACACAAATACTCATTATATCATAAAAAAATAAAAAAACATGCATACAAATTTTTAGTTAATGCGAATTTTGGCCATTTGTACATTTTATTAAAAGCTCCAACTACTCTGTCAAACACCAAAATATATTTAAAAAGCTACAGCTACCAGCTTCCGGCTACATCTACCAGCCACCAGCTACCAGCCACCAGTTAGTTTTGCCTAACATACCCTAATTCTTAAAATTAGAGATAAGTGTCTTAAAATTAGAGATTAGCATCTATACGTAGCTAATTCACTTGATAGAGACATTTGTCTCTTAGAGTGGAGGTCCTAATTTCAATCTCAAGAAAATTAAGTAATTTAGATTATTGGTGTATGAAGAGGTGGTAGTTACTGCCACAACGTGAAATACTCAAATCCAATATAAAAAGAAGCAGGTTTTAGGTTAATTAATAGTATCTGTTTTTTTACATTGGTCAAGTTCGAGTTTTTTTTTTTTTTTTTTTTTTTTTGAACAGCAAAACGACTTTATAGCTAAATATAAAGCGCCAGCAAGAAGCTGGAAAAACACCAAATCTCCAATCGGAGCAGAGAACAAACAACACCAAGAAAAAAAAATCAAAACAGCATAGAGTTATACTATGCTAGATACATCGAAACTAAGCCACTGCTCCCACGAAACTATAGGCCCTTTGGGCCGATTCGAAATCCAAAAGAAGCTGTCCTCTTTTATTTGGTCGATCACCTCTTTAACCGGAATAAACCAGCTCTCAAACACTTTAGCGTTTCTCGTTAACCAAATCCTCCAAGATGTAGCAACCGCGACCATATGAACTAACTTTCTCCACTTTTTAGTACCAGGCACCTTGATAATATGCTCGACAAGATCAACCAGAGATAAATCATGGGAAGGCCATTGAATTCTCATCCAAACTATAATGTTCCACCAGACCGCTTTCGCCCACAAGCACCCCAAAAAGGCATGATCAGCATCTTCTTGAACCAAACCACATCTTGGACACAATAAATCAGACATTACTACCCCACGAGCAGCTAATTCCATCTTGGTCGCGACCTTACCTTCAATCACCCTCCAAAGTAAGTAATTAGCCTTGAGAGGCGCCCACGAATTCCAAAAGAACCTGTGCGTCGGCTGCATTACTGAATCGGTAGCAACGAGATCCAGACGCACCTCTTTAACAGAAAAACCACGCTCCCAGTTAGCACCCCAATACCAGAAGTCCGATACCCACATAAAAATGAACTGAAATATTAACCCATTTAAGTATTTAAAAAATAAATTATTATAAAAAATTTTGTTTTCCATTTTTGAATTATACACTTGAAATTTCCAATATATTTTTTTTGAGATTTACGATATTCTTCAAAAATATAAATAAAATATTCTTTGTATTACTCAATTTACAGCTAACACTCCGTTTATAACTCGTAAACATATATAACATATATGAGTTATTAAAAAAATGGATTAAACAGGTTGTTTTAAGTTGACCTGAATTTACATGTATGCGTGTTAGGATTACACATTTCAACCTACCTCGTATAAACCTAAAAAGATTGGCACGAATTATAGCATGGGTAGGTTCGGAATTTTTAGATGTTATGTTCTAACAAATAATTATCTTTTATTTAGGATCTATAATCTATAATTTATAAATATATATAAAAGAATTGATGTTTGCTGACGTGATATTCAATGGTGGCCTCAACCCTTCTTTGAATGTGCCACCTGGCATAATGAGGTGAATTTTTTTTTTATTATATTAAATCCAATAAAAAAAATTAAAACTTTATTTCTATCTTCTCTATTCTTCTTCTTTATTGTTATCTCTTCCATTTTTTAATAAATTAAATAAATATTTTTTTAAAAATCATATATAATATTTTCTCCTCCTAAAAACCCCTCCCTTCCCTCTCACCACACCACACCACTCCTGCCACCACCTGCACATAACATCTTCTTCACCGCCAATGATATTATTATTATCCACACAAAACCTATGGTTTCTCTATTATCTGTCCTCACGTGTTCAAAACACAACATAACAATATGAACTCCAAAAATCCTTACGCCTATTCGAATCTCTTCAAGCTTGAGGTATTCCATCGTTTTGTTCTTTTTTATTATTATTATTATTATTGTGGAGGATCCGACTTTGGAACTTGCGTTTATTTTGGAAGATGTTTATGCACCGAATTCGTATGGAGCTGTTGTTCTTGGTGGCACTTTTGATCGGTTACGTGATGGTTATCGGCTTTTCCTCAAGGTTTTTGTCATTAATAATAATATGTATTGTCTATTTCATGTGAATCATGTCACACACTTATTTTTTGAGTTGTGGCTGGTTATTGATATTATTTGGATTGAATTTATTTAGTTACTAATTTGTTTGACATTAGGTTGACTTTTAAGTTTTTTTTTTTTTGTTTTTTAAATTAACTTTCATAAACACCAAACAACGACTAGCTATCCCTAAGGTAGGGAAAGCAAGCCGGAAAACCAAACAAAATCAATTATAACAATTCAAATCTAGACCATCTATCCCAATCCACAACCTCTTTTTTGAACCTATGCCTATACCAAAGAAACGACAATATTTTGATTTCCGCAAGAATCTCTACCACTTTAGGCTCCTTATTATAAAAAATCTTGCCATTCCTAGCCCTCCATAACATCCAACAAGCAATAATGATCACCCCTTTGAGGACGTCCTTTTTAATTCCCGTCATACCGCTCGTCTCATGAAGGTTCACCAAGTCGTTAACATGGAAGGCATAAATCACCGGAATACGACACCATCTAGAGATACCACTCCAAACGCCATCCGAGATGCCACAACCAGTAAAAAGATGTTCAACTGTCTCTTTGTCAAAATCGCACCAGCTACAAATCACATTATTCACCATGATATTTCTTCGAACCAAAGCCATTTTAGTCGGCAGCCGATCCAACACTAGACGCCACATAAAAATATTGCACTTTAAAGGAACCCACTTGCTCCACGTGAAACCAAACCTGTCAGCATTGGAACCGTTAAACCACTTCTTAACTTCTGCAACAGAAAACTCCGTTTTGCTACCACAGTGCCAACTCCAGCTATCCTCGCGACCATTCATATTGACCCCATTCAACCACCCTCCAATTCCTCCCTTTCGCTCAACTCTACAGGAGTATACAACACTCTCCTCCACCTGCACTTAAAAACGCGAGTAGAACCAACAAGCGAGAGGCGATCCACCACAAGAACCTTTTTATCAGTTTCCATAGCATACAAAGTAGGGAACATCACTTTAAACGCTTTGTCCCCTAACCAGGTATCCAACCAAAACCGTATCGTTTTCCCATCCCCTATGTTACCCCGAATAACATTGCCAAGATCTCTACCTTCCACCCTCAAACGATTGCACATTGTAACGCTAGTCTTCCAAACGCTAGTAATACCGTTATTTACCGGAGCTCAACCGCACCCTTTGTTTAAACCATGTATAGAATTTATTACCTTTCTCCACAACTGGTTTAGCTCGTGTAAGTATCTCCACATCCACTTCACTATAAGAGCCTTGTTAGAATTTTCCAACTTCGCAATTCCCAGTCCTCCTGCTTGTATCGGTCTAGTAATGTTTTCCCAAGCCAGCCAATAAAGTTTCCTAACATCCTTCGATCCCCCCCCCCCCCACAAAAACCTTCTCATTAACCCTTCCAAATCCTTGACAACTTTCTTCGGCACCTTGAATAACGAGAAATAATAAATAGGCAGGCTTGTAAGAACCGATTTGATTAACGTCACCCGCCCACCAATAGACAAAGAAGTCGCTTTCCACTTAGATAATCATTTTCTACACGTGTTGATGACTGGTTCCCAATTAGCAATTCTATTCATGTTAGCATCAACCTTTATACCAAGATAAGAAAACGGCAAAGTACCCGGTTTGCACCTTAAAGACGCTTCTTTAAGCGTCACCTCCTCATTATCCACCCCTATACCATACAAAACGGATTTGTGTAGGTTGATTTTAAGGCCCGAGCACAAGTGAAAAATCCGCAAAATCCTCCTCATATTGTCAAAATTAAAATCGGACCACTCACCCATCAGCATGGCGTCATCCGCAAATAAAAGATGAGACAAAACCGGACCTCCATTCGGAAGCACCACCCCATCAAACATACCTAACCGAGAAGCCTTATTCATCAAGCACGAAAACGCCTCCATAACTATAATAAATAAAAACGGTGAAATGGGATCTCCTTGCCGAATACCCTTTTCACAACTAAATTCGAATGTTGGAGACCCGTTCACAAGAACCGAGGATCTAGCCGAGACCAATATCCCTTTAATCCATTGACGCCACTTCCAAGGAAACTCCATTTTCTCCATTATGGACAATAGGAACTCCCAATTAACATTATCATACGCTTTATCAAAGTCTATTTTGAATAAGAAAATTTTCTTATCCCGTTTCTTAGCCCAAGAAATCACCTCGTTCACCATTAACGGACCATCAAGAATGTACCTTCCTGACAAGAAAGCCGACTGCGTATTCGAAACCACTTTACCCAAAACCATCTTCATTCTATTTTCCAAGACCTTCGACACAACCTTACTAATACTCCCAATCAAATTAATTGGTCTAAAATCAGACAGCTGAATCGGATCACCTATCTTAGGAATCATAGTTATAAAAGAAGGCCCAACTCCCGAACTAAAATTACCAACCTCATGAAAATGCCGCATCAGTACGTCACTAAAATCCTCCTGGAAGACGTCCCAAAAATCTCTAATAAATCGAAAATTAAAACCATCCGGCCCTGGGGCTTTGTCTGCGCCACAACCAAACACTGCATCCTTGATTTCCTTGCTAAAAAAACTCTGAGTCAAAAGATCGGCATCATTAGAATCCAATTTTTTTATCCCATAACACTCTAGTCTAGGCCAAACCACTATCGATTCTTTAAACTTGCGCCTATAGAAACTAAGGACCTCCCTCTTCATGATTTTCGGCTTCGTTTCCCAAACCCCCTGAACGGTCAACCTCGGAATATAATTAGAAGCATGCCGCTTATTTATACAACCATGAAAAAAATCTGGTATTATCATCTCCAAACGCCGCCCAATTATGTCTAGCTTTCTGTTTCAAGTCCCTATTACGATGAAATTCCAATTCCTTAAGACGACGTTTAATCTCTTCTAACGACCAAACCTCCTCTTCCTAAAGTTGCCTTTCCTCCATGAGTATATCGAAATGAGATAACTCATGTTCCAGAACCGCTAATTCAGCCCTTTCCTTATCGTAAGTCTCCTTAGCCCAAGCCAAAATGTCACCCCTTAATTTTTTGAACTTCAACATCAACCGATAATCTGCTTCTCCATCAAACGAACATTCACCCAACGCTCGCTTGACTACCTCCATAAAATCTTTACGCTCCAGCCACGAATTAAAAAACCGAAATGGTTTCGGACCAAAGTTTCTATTATTTGTTTTCAAAATAAGCGGATTATGGTCCGACCACTTCCTATCCATAGCAATATAGTCCACCAAAGGCCAAGCTGAAAAAAGATTCCAGTTAACGAACACCCTGTCAATTCGACTCAATTTATCGCCCGCTACAAAAGTAAACTGGTGCCCTTTCGGAGAATACTCATGCAAATTGGTCTCATCCAAAAAGAAATTGAAATCATTAGCTTCTGTCACGTTAAACGTAGAATTCCTTCTTTCACCTTCGAACCTAACCGAGTTAAAATTCCCCGGCAACCACCCAATACCCTTCCCCGTCCCCGATCTGATCGCCAATCTCCCTCCAAAGACTCCTCTTCTGAATCGCATTATGTGGCGCATAGACGTTTAGCAGGTGAAAAGACTCACTACTACCAACAAAGCGACCACCAATATTCAATACATTCGGCAACTTATTAACCGTACCCGTCTTGAACATAGAAGGATCCCAAATAGACAACAACCCACCCGATCTGCCCGACGAAGACACCCACTCGAACGAGAAATCTCCTCTACCCCAATAACTCCCAACGTCCACCCCCTCTAAAGAAACCAATTGAGTTTCCTGCAGCATAATAAAATTCACCCCATGTTGAACACGCAAACTACGAACCCATTCCGCTTTACTAGAATTCCTTAACCCACGAATGTTCAGAGATAATAGATTCATTGAGCAACCGATTGAAACCCTTCTTCGCTAATCATCACATTAAGCTCCTGAACAAACTCACCTATATTTGAAGCACCTAATACCTCACCCGCTTGCACTATATTACGAGTTTCTTCTTCCAATGATATATTTCCTTGCACCTCAATACCACCATCGTCTATACCATCCACACCATCCCCTTCAACACTTCCAATAACCTCTTTTGTAGTTCTATTCAGATCCGGCAGACAAACATCCTCCCCCTCTACCGAGTCCTCAGACACCGAAGAATTACCGACTATACCGATCAACCTGTCCAATTCAAAAATATCTTCATCCTCCCTATGACGTTTCTTAGGCCTCTCTTGAGAATTAGACGTATTTCCTCTACTCTTACGTGCAGACCTTCGTTTAAACTTTTTTCGAACACTAGCAGCTATGTCATTATCGAAAGACCTTACCCTTGTATCAAAATCAGTATCAACCACTTCTTGTCGCTCTTCCATAATCTCCCCCACCTCTACTTCCACACCATGATTCTCACCGTTGTTATCCGACTGTGACCGAGAATCCACATGCTCATCAACCATGTCAACATTCAATTCAACCTCTTCTTCCACACAATCCAGAACCCACTCACTAACATCCTCTTTAATCCACAACCTGTAAGACTTGCCCCTCCATCTAACATCCACCTGATCCACAATCTTTGCCCGGATATTACTTAACACCCCAATAGACATCACCGAGAAGTTCTTTTCATCCAAAGTTACCATAGCCGGCTTGAGCACTTCTCCATACCTACTCCCCACTAAATCAATGACCTGGTCTATCGCAAGCTGTATAGGAACCCCAAAAACCTGTAACCACACAATCCTCTCTTTTGGTATGCCATGATTCCCATCCCATTTGTCTAACGAAACAAATAAGTTTACCACTAATTCTTTATCCATCCAAAACTTGTTACAAACCTCCTCTGATTTAAAAATCAAGAGCACAGTGAGACCACCAACATACTTAATATCCACCTCCTTCCACCCTCTATCACTAAGACACGACCGGAGAGCATTTAAAGTTGTGAAATCAATAACCTTACCAACGACAGCCACCCCATACCATTGAGCAAACCCTTCCACATTATCGTCGACCGTTATAACATCAACATTGTTCCTGTTAAGTAACTAATCAAGAAACGATCGTGAACTTCCGGTATAAACACCTCCAACCCGTTCAGCAGTTACCGATGAACCCTGATTTGCATCCCCTACATTAGGGTTTGCATGAATCTGACCCTCCCCTACGTTGAAATCTGCATGCTGCTCTTGTTCCTTCTCTTTACCCTTTCTCTTATGCACATCAGTCGGATCATCTACTCTCATCCGATCCACAAATCGTGCCAAGGACACAAACAGCTTATAGGATCCCATCCATAAATCTTTCATCCCTCCCAACATCAATGCGGCATCTTTGACACCACTAAAAGACACAAACCCAAACCTCTTACCCAACCTATCGTATTTCCTAGCGATGTACGAATTCTCATACAAACCAAACTAATCAAAAATATCCTTCAAATCTGCAGACGAGCCTTTAGGGTGAATATTCGAAACAAAAAACTTCGTTATTACCTTTGAACCGGACGTATCATTTTGCTTCCCACGTTTACCTTTTCGATGATGAGGATCCTGCCATTCTTCGTCTTCTCTCTGCCGCCGCTCCGACATCTTCGGAGCGGTTGACTTTTAAGTTCAGAGTGTGTGTTGAGGTTGAATTAATAGAATGAAGTGTGTGTTTTAGAATTGATCTTCTTTTTATCTTTTTTTTTCTTTTTTTAATTGGGTTTGAATGGATTTTGATTGCTTAGAGGTTAAATCGAAGGCGTCGGCTGCTGGTGGATCGGGTTTTAATCAGATTCTTGGCATCAAAAGGGCTAAGCAAGAAACTATTAATTTTTTTTTATTTTCATCTATTTGATGATCTATGGTTGTTGAGTTAAAGAGAGCAATCAAGCAAGCCCTGAGTTCTAGGCGATTTGGAATAACCGATGTCTCATGCCAGTTAATATTGTTAGAGGCGAAGAAGAAGAGAGTGGCAGAGCTCTGTTATTTTGATACTTGATCCATTGTAATGGCTCATTGACTTAAAGCGGCTGTATGTATACATCATTCACTCTATCTTTGTTCTACTTCTATTTGTCAACCTAGGATGCTCCCGGGATATAATATAATTGTATTGGAGCTTTTGCAAAACATAACGAATTATTTATTTTTTTCAATACGCTAGGTATGTTTTCTTCTTTTATAATTTTTTATTAAGTCATTAGATTTTTCAAGGTCAAAACTTTCACAGGGTAATAAGCTAATTAACTATATAAAATTATGAATTCAGATCTTAACAATGACCACATACCAACCGAGGTAGTGGTTGAATTATTGATCGTTTATTTTAAAATTGATTTCTTAACCACCATTTAGCAAATAGAAACAAAAGTTGGTTTTCATAACCTTAAAGTGTATGATTATGGCTCATTTAGTCCATACAAATCTATAAAACTTAAATTTATGACTATATATTTTCACCTCTTCGTCAACGATTCCACTACAACGTTTAAGCCTAACGGATGTGGTGGGTTGTCTCGAGCCATTTCGGAGCATTTGGGGACGCGGAACACTGCCCGCCTAGGGACGTCTCTTTCCCAAACATCTCCCTTGGACGATGAAGATGGGCCGGCAAGCATTAAATATTATTATTTTGTTGACCGTTAGACACATTAACGGCTCTTAAAAAGAAAAACTTTTTTTCAAATTATAAATACAAACCATTTCAACACTTTTTTTTTTTACAAAAACTCTCAACCTTAACCCAAATCTATATAACTTTTTATAAAACAATCCAATTTTCTAAAAAAAAACAAGCAATGTTTTATTTTCCTTTGGTTAATTCTTCATCTTCGTCGATTGAGGAAAACCAACTTTTTATAAACGTCATATGGGAAGCGGCAAAGATCATTATGGCGGAGGAAGAGGAAGAAATCAACTCACAACTACGTACTAGGCAAGCGGCCATAAACAGAGACCAGGAAGCAATGTTTTCAGAACCGGACCAGACGTTGAATCGAAGTCCCCGACGGTTCACCGGTCCAATGAGCCGGCCCAAAAAAGAACCAAAACCCCAAAAAATAAAAAAAATAAAAACGGTCCGACACCTTAAATCCCGGCCCGACCGGCCGGGTCAACAACGGTTGGATGCATTGGTGGTTCGATATAGCGACCCGGACCGGCCAGGGGTCCGTGTCCCGGTCGTACCAGCCGATCCGGTCCGGGTTTCAAAACATTGCCGGAAAGGTTAGAATTTATATTGCCACTATATATTTTTTAAAATTTATATCGCCTCTATATATTTTTTTTAAAATTTATATCGTCACTACATATTTTTAGAATGTATATCGCCACTATATATATTTTTATTTACATCATACGTATAGGTGCCCATGAGGGATTAGTAGCTGATTATTTTTCCAATGAACCGGTGTACACGGATGAGATGTTTAAGCGTCGGTTCCGAATGAGTCGTCGACTGTTCATACGTATAGCTGATGACTTGTCGAGTTATGTCCCGTGAAATCATTGCGACAACTAGCTTATGGGACGACAACCGATTTGTGGGACAAGTATTTACTAATGTCTGAAAGAACCACACGAGAATGTTTGTATAAGTTTTGTAAACGTGTTGTGAGGATCTCCAGAAAAAAAATATTTGCGAAAACCAACGTCCATTGACGTCCAAAAGTTGTATGAATTGCGCTTACAAAAGCATGGTTTTCCATGAATGCTTGGAAGCATTGATTGCATGCATTGGTTATGGTCAAATTGTCTGAATGCATGGCGCAAGCAGTTTATGCGACACGATCAATGTCATCCAACAATAATCCTAGAGGCTGCTGCGTCAAAAGATATATGGATTTGGCATGCTTTCTTTGGTGTTCCCGGATCGAATAACGACATTAACGTCATTAATCAATCACTGGTTTTCGACGATGTTGTAAAAGGAAACGGTCCGGATATCAGATTTACAGTTTCGGGGGTGGAGTACAGGCGCATGTATTATCTTAGTGATGGAATATACCCAACCTACTCTACAATCGTGAAAACTGTTCAGCACCCTCCTGGAGAAAAAGGAAAGAAATTTGTCAGGTATCAAGAATCGGCAAGAAATGACATTAAACTAGTATTTGGGGTTCTACAATCAAGATGGCACATCATCGCAAACCCGACACGTGCTTTTGAACCCAAAAAATTTGCGTTATTGTATGTATGCTTGTATCTTGCTGCATAACATGATCATCGAAGACGAAGGTCGAGTTATTTGTGAGTACGACGGAAACACGGTGAAGGAGAATACTATTCCGGTTAGCCCGGAGCAGCTAGAGTTAAACAAATTATCGTTACGTAACGAGCAAGTGCATTATCATATTCAAGCGGATTTGATTTAATACATTTGGAACAACGGATGCGTCGACTAGTTTTTTTAATGTTATGAATCTTGTAATTTTTTTTAGTGTTATGTAATTTTGCTTTTTTTTAATTTTAGGTCTTTTTATTATAACCTTTTTACTAGTTTTTGTATTATAAATATATTTATGGTTGGCCTAAATTGAACAGTAAATGCACCTTGATTTTCATGCATTTCTTTTTTTTCCACATTTTTACTAATATATATATATATATATGTGTGTGTGTGTGTGTGTGAGAGAGATTCTACAACTATTAACAAAGTGGCTTGGTGGTGGAGTGGTTTGTGTACTTTGAGGTCTGAAGTTCGCGTCTAGTTTGAGGAATTTTGTTTTTTTTTTCAACATATATTTATGTATAAATACATATGATTCCATAATAATTAACAAAATGGCTTGGTGATGTAGTGGTTTTTGGGGCATTTGTGTGCTTTGAGGTCTCAAGTTCGAAACTAGTCTGAAGGATTCTTTTTTATTTTTTTTAAAGGTCCAAACACTTTTTTAATATATGCTTTCTATTGTTTAAGGTCTTAGGTTCGAAACATGGGAAGGGCAAGGGGCGAGTCGATATTTTTTTTATTTATAACATGTTATTAAGTAATAAATACAAATATACCCATGTTTGTGTGAGATGTCGTTTTTAAATTTGGATACGACAAAATTGTAAGATGCGCAACGCGCGCCTTTAAATACACTAGTTTATTTTAAGTTTATATTATTTATTTATTACTTTAAAATATAGTTAAAAATAATAAGAAAGTTAAAAAATAATTAATAAGAAAAGGGGGTGTGTTGTCTCCACGCCCTTGAGTTGTCCCAAATAGAAGGACAACTCTCCCAGAGAGACCCCCCGGGTCGACAACACACACTCATATACAACACTACTAAACTAATAAAGAGCTATTGAATTTAGAGAAACATTGAAAGCGTCACCTAGTAAAATGAAGGTATATATGCCATAAAACAACATAACTCATAAACATCCAAATACAAGTCACCCTTATTGACCTTCCACCAAAAGAAAAAATCTACGCTCCTAGAACCACTCTACGAGACAACCTAACCCTCCCAATAATCCTTAACCTTAATCTTGTGTCTCCACGAACCCCTATCCTCGACCATGTCCTCAAAGAGGTGTATCTCTACCAAATCATACCTAATCCGTTCATCCCAAGTCAATTTGGGTCTTCCTCTACACCTCTTTCCCTCTACAGTGAGGGTTTCCACTACTCTAACTAGGGCAGTCATTTGCCTCATCTTCACATGCCCATACCATCTTGATCTTCCCTCCGTTATCTTGTCTGATATACTAGCTACCCATAACCTTTTCCTAATAACCTCATTTCTTATTCGGTCTACCCTAGTGTACCCGCACATCCACCTTAGCATCCTCATTTCCGCTACGTCCAGCTTGCGAGCTTGTGTCTTTTTTATGGCCCAACAATCTGTCCCATATAACATAGCGGGTCTTACTGCAACCTTATAGAATTTTCCCTTTAATTTAGTTGGGAACCTTTTGTCACATAAAACCCCACTGGCGGCCCTCCACTTACACCAACCAGCTTGAATGCGATGTGTGGCATCACTATCTAGCTCCCCATCCCTCTGAACAAAAGATCCTAAGTACTTGAACTTAGTTGCCTGAGGGACAACTTGACCTTCAATCGTAACTCGAGTATTTTCTTCGTGAGTGGTACCACTAAAACCATAATACATATACTCAGTCTTAGAACGACTAATCCTTAAACCTTTTCCCTCTAAAACTGCACGCCAACCCTCTAGCTTCTCGTTCACACTATGTTTGGACTCTACCACTAACACAATATCATCTGCAAAAAGCGTGCACCACGGCACTGTCTCCTGAATCGACGTAGATACCTCATCCAAAACAACTACAAAAAGGAATGGACTCAATGCAGATCCTTGGTGGAGTCCCACCCCCACAGGGAAGGCATCAGTATCTCCTACAGGTGACCAAACACTAGTTTTAGTTCTACCGTACATATGCTTAATTAAGTCTATATACCTCTCAAGGACCCCTCTACTCTGCAGGCTGTCCTAAATCGGTTTACGTGGCACACTGTCATATGCCTTTTCAAGATCTATAAAGGCCATATGAAGGTCCCGCTTTTTCTCCCTATACTTTTTCATCAACCTCCTTAGAATTTGAATTGCTTCTGTAGTTGACCGCCCTGGCATGAAACAAAATTGATTTACTGAAACATGAGTTTCTCTTCTAATTCTAGCATCAACAATCCTTTCCCATAATTTCATTGTATGACTTAACAACTTAATACCTCTATAGTTCCCACAACATTGTACATCTCCTTTGTTATTACACAAAGGCACTAGTGTAACGCCCAGCTATTTCCAAAACATTATTAAAATATTATATTCATATAATTATTTATTTTATTTATTTCAAAACAATATTGTTATTATTTTTAGTTAAAATACATTCTCTTACGTTAAGAACTGAGATTTATCATCACTTACAATTACACGATCTAACAACTTGCAACGAGTAATAATGTTGGTTAGTTCATATTTTAGACGACCCTAAAGTTCTAACGAGCATATACATTTACATTTATACAAGTAAAATATATATGGTCCAAATACTCTTTTTATGTCGGTTATTATAAATAGTTTACGTATTATAATTACCTAAGTGCTTAACCGAGTTGAACTGTAATGAGAGACACGATATAACGGGTTCGTATAAGTGGTGTCTATTTAACCTACACCAAAACTTTATCTATATAATATCCCAATCCATCACACCTTCACCTTCATCAACCTAAACCCTAACCAACAACACAAGTAATCCTCTCAAATCCTCTTATCTCTCATCTCTTTCTCTCTCTCTACTCTCTCTCTAAACGCAGGTCCCTCTCTCGCACTCGTCTCTCTCTCTCTGCCGTTTATCCTTCCCTCGTCGATATTACAGTCTCAGCCGGCCACCACCATGCTTCGGTGGTGGCGGCGCTGTGTTACCAAGCCCAAAATCGGGCAGAATCAGTTAAAGATCAAGGGTTATGGGTCGAGTTTTGTTTTTGTCATGGTGGTGGTTCGTGGTTGTGATCGATCGTGTCAGATCTTAGAGCTTTGGTGGTTCAAGCGGCTGTGGATTCTCGAGCAGAGGTGGCGGCGCTGGTTATGGTCTGGTTCGTGGTGGTGAGAAGCGTGGTGGTTGTTCTGGTTACGCGGGTCTGTGTTGTGTTCGGGTTGGGTGTTGGGTAGTGGATCTCGGCTGGGTTGTGTTGTCAGGTGGTGGTGATGGTTATGGTGGTCCGGTAGGTGGTTCATGGTGGTCCTTGGTGTATTTTGGCCGACAGTTAATGTGGTGACGGGTCTGGTTTGAGTTTTGGTCGCTGGTCTGGTTCGTGTCCCGGTTCAACTTGGGTCAAGTCAGGTTCGTGTTCGGTTTAGATCTCGGGTCAGCTTCGGGTCTGGTTCAGGTCTGCTTTCGGTTTGGATGTGGTCAAGGCCCGGGTCAACCGAGTCAACCAAGTCAAAGCTGGTCAACACGCGGTCAAAGTTGGTCAACTGTGGTCAACGGTCAGCATGTCGTGCGAGATGGTGTTTTGCGCGTACGATATGGTATAACTAAATCTTTCGTATTTATTTTTGTGATTGTAGTTATAAACATATATATTTATATATAAATACGAATATATATATATATATATATATATATATATATAAATAGTGTTATCTCGCGATCGAACCGACAATATTATTATTGATAAGTATATAAAGCGTGACTTGGTATTATTGGACCTCGGACTAAACTAGTTGGACTATGTATATATATACATTGTTGTGTCTTTATATAAATAAGTATAGTTTCACTACAACAAAAAGGGCTTTTAAGGACCTTTTGTGTGGGACGCTTGTAAAATGGGGTCCTAAAAAACTATTTAATAGGACGAATGAACTTTTGGGGTCCTTTTATAATATACGCTACTAAACCAGTGTCCTGAAAAGTTATTTAATAGGATGGATGATTCTTTGGGGTCCTATTATCATATAACTTAATAAGACCCTTAAAATGTAGATCCTAATAAAGTAATTTATAAGACATTTAGTTGTGGGTGTCCTATTATGTGGTAATGTAATAGGACACTTGATCACTGGGGTCCTATAATAACATAACTTAATACGACACTTTGTAGTTAAGTCATAAATGTTTGATGTTATAGGATCGTTTCTAGTAGAAGTCATATAAGAACATAACTTAATAGGACACTTGACACATGGGTCTTATAACTTTAACCTTTATAGAACGCTTAATCATTGTGATGTTATTATAATACACCATAATAGGACACATGATATTTGAGTCATAAAACATCAGTTTTATAGGACGCTTTTTCACTAGAGTTTTATTATAACATAACTAAATGGTATACTTAACATTTGAGTCTTATAACTTTAACTTTTATAGGACGCTTAATCATGATGGTGTTATTATAATACACCATAACATTACCCTTGATATTTTAGTAATAATAAAAAAAACACGTAGAAAACTTATCTATTGCATACAATATCTATACTACATTATAACATGAAATTAACAGTTTTTCCGTTATACTGGGCGTCGAATATTTAGTTAAATCTTGCTGAAAATGGTTTTGGCCGTCTTGGCTTAGTGTGTAGTCGGATGTTATGCGTTGTTAAGTTACTGGCTTGATTAATTATTTGATTTATATTAGAACTGACTAAGTCCTAATCCCTCTATGCATACACCAAAGGGGAAATAAGGGGTGTTCATGATTCTATTCTAAACCGTGAAACCGCCCAAACCGCTCATTGGTTTGATTTTACGGTTGGTTTTTTATTGATCTTTTGGTTGGTCAGTTTCAATATTTTGAAACCGTATCCAACGGTTTGGTTTATGGTTTATAGTACAAACCAACCATAAAAAACGGACCGGACTGTATGATTTTATTTATTTATTTTAAATATATAATAGTATACAAACATAAATCACTACTAAAAAACTGGGCTATTGTCACAAAAGTTGTTACCTAGAAAAATGGTAGCAAATTTAGCAACCGATTTTACACCAAAATAGAAAACTCGGCTCGCATTTTATTTTTTAGTTAATCTATAATCTATAACGTATAATAAAAGAATTGAATATTGATTAGGTGACATTCAATGGAAGCCTCAACCCTCCTTTGAATGTGCCACGTGACACGTTGAGGTGAGAGTTTTTAATTTATTTTTTATTTTATTTTTTTATAATAAAAGCTAGTATATAATAATTAAAATTAGAGTTGTATTTTTTTCTAAAAATTTATATATAGCATAAAATATGATATATTCATATACTCATAATTTTCCAAAACTCACTAAAACTTTTTCCCCTAATTTTTACAAACTCCCGCCCAGATAACTTTTGCCCAATTTCCTTTCCCTCCTATCCTAATATAGATTCTAAACCTAATCACACAGTTTAATAGCATCATTTCTCCCCAAGACAATAGCACAGACTACGTTCAAGGGCAACAAGCGGTGGTGATTCACTGCGTTGCTACAACATTTGAAGTCTTCACTCCTCAATTCTCCATTTTGAAGGTATTTATGACATTAAGCATCTACATGTTTTTCATTTTTTTTTTGTGTTTAAGTATATGTGGGTTATAGACTTTCATAAGTATATTAGAGTTGTGGATTTATTGTTCTTTTGTTGCTGTCTAAAACTGAAATGATGAAGACGCGCACTAACTGTTCGACGAAATGCTTCAGCCAACTTTATAATTCAGTTTGTGCATTGTTTAATGGTAGATTGTTGTTTACACGCAAAGAGGACTGTATTTTGAAATTTCATAACCATGCCTTCTGCACTTCTCATTGATGCTTAATTGAGATGGATTATGCTATCCAATTTTAGAGTAAAAATCTTCCATTTTGATTTTAGTATACTAGATTTGATTTTCTAACACTTTTAAAAGCAGCTCAATCATGCCCATGTTTAGTAAATTATTCTCATAGGCCATGGAACCAATGTATGTAGCTTATTCCTAATGAAAAAAAAAATATACTTTCTGAGGAATTTTGTTAATCCAACAAGTCACGTGAACAACATGATACTTTTCTATGTTCTTCAAATTTGAACACACCCATGAAGCAATATAATATAACCATAAAACACTTTTAGGCAGACAGTGATTGTAGCAAGCATAAAAGGTTCTTCATTTCGTTTGTTCTTCTTCTTTAGCGGAGCCCAGGCATTCCATTTAAACACTTCTCGCAAACAAGCAGCCCCAAAAAATATGATCTGCAGATTCGCTGCAGATAGAGCAGCGATCACAAACCGCGGACGAAAGGGCGACGCCTCTATTTTGCAGCCCCTCCTTAGATGGAATCCTACCCATAGTCGCCCTCCAAACGAAATAGTTGACCTTGAGCGGAGCCCAGGCATTCCATTTAAACACTGCAGGAGCGTCCGAAGTCTGCCCAGCCTCTAAGATATCAGCCCGAAGAGCCTTTGTCGAAAACGGCTCCCCGAACTTATTATTCCAAGCCGAGGAGTCCTCCTTATCCGATAAATGAGCCTGCTGCAGCAGCGACATTAGGGATGAAAAGGCTTGCCATTCCACAGCTGATGATAACCCACGAGTCCATTCCCACACCCACCTATCCCGAGACCGCCTAACTTCTTAGGATTGATTAATTTTGACCATCGAACCCACCTAATCTTATTAGCCGAAACCGAAGTGCCCCATATGAAGTTTCTTCTCAATTTTTCTCAATTGTTCAATTCTGAACCCGGCTTGAGTTGCATAAGATGTATAGTATGCTTGGGCTGCTTCTGAGTCAAACTCTAACCCTACGCATGAAAATCACATTCTGTATGATAATAGAATGACTGATGTGAACCCGGTTAGAATTGATTTCCTCTAATAAGTCTTTGTAAACTATATTTAAAGTTTATGGCTATAGTGTTCTAAGATAAGTGACACTGATGAAAGTGTATATACCATATCTGATAAATATTGTCTTATCAAATAATATTAGGCGTTTGTATTTATCTCATTTTTTCAAGATTAATTCAATTTTCTAAGTACCACCAACAGAACTACCAACAAAAATAATACCGAAACATTATAATTGCTTTTATTTTGCAACATGGTCAAACATAACTAACAACAAACAGTGGCGAAGCTTGACCTGAGACTTCGGGGGGTCGGAAGTCACCGGGGGGTCGGAAATCACTTGTTTCAGGGAGTCGAAAACCAGTTTCGGGGGGTCGAAACCGTATATACCAAAAAATTTCTATACGAATACTATATAATCGGAATTTATGAGCGAAAATTTGGGGGGGTCGACCGCCCCTCCCTGCACCTTAAAAGCTACGTCAGTGACAACAAATAAACTTAACAGAGCACAGACCTCCATCCAATACTGTTGTAGAGATACCTGATTAAAAGCAAAAAAATGCAACAAATTTTATATTATTACAAGGCATGTATGATAATAGAAGTAATTGAAAATCACATTCTGTATTTTCTTTTTCTGGCGTCAATAGATGTAGCTTTAGCCGATAAGATTCATACATACACGAAAGGGACTCGCGCATTATTTGTTTTCTTTACTATTTGTGGTAGAATAACAGCGCGACTTGAACCTGGCATGGCATAATCAGCTTTCTAAGAAAGTGAAAAGGAGTGTTTTTATGTTTATTAGTACTATGGTGCTTGATTGAAGGTTAAGATTGGATGGGATTTCTATAATGCACTTAAGTGGGAAGGAGTGTTTTTATGTTTTTTTTCTTTATTTATTTTTTTATCTTTTTTGATAGGCATATCTCGTTTATTTAATTGGTTTAGGTCAAAGTGTGTGTTGCTACGTTCTGATTGTTTACTTGCTATTTTATAGTCATCTTTATCCAAAAGGTCTTGATAACTTGATCTGATAAGAATTTTTCTTTGTTGTGTACACTAGTAATGGAAGATAAAAACATGCAAGGCCAAAGCCCTATGAATGCTTATGAAAAGAGTAGAATGTTGAATATTCTAGAGAACGAAAAACAATTACAAGCCCTGGGATTGAAAAATGCTTCTAAGTCTTTGAAAAGTCTAGCAGAGCGTGATAAAACAAAGAAAAATAAAAAGAAACCAATTGATACGAGCGAGAAAGATGTTGGTGTTGATCAAGATTATTTAAAAGAAGTTGCTACAAATATCTCTAAAAAGGTACTAATTAATAACAAATTTGGATAATATAATGTCTTTATATTTGTTTTCTAACCGTTTGACTTACAGAAACATCCAAGATACATTGCTCCGCAGTCCATGAAAAGATATGTTTATTCAGCACAGAAACGAGTTATTGCTCCTAATGTCTCTCATGTGCTAACATCTGCAAAATCTCATATGCAAAAGGGACAAGTGATTGACACAACGAGGCCAATAAATAGTAGTGTACCAGAGTCTGATGAAGGCCACACGAGAGGGCGATCAGTTGTAGCTAAAAGAAAGTTATTTGCAGTCCACAACAATGATGACCACGGGGAGCGTGACATGATATTTCATGGTACCTATATTTTCTCTTTCTAAAATATTTTATTATGATATTCAATTAGTATTAAGTTTGATTCAATTAACTGTTTTCGATGCTTACTGTTTTTGTTACTATATATATCAATTAATAACAAGATGCCGCTGAAGATGATGTAAATAAACACATGGATGGTTTAGAAAATGAGATCGATGAACTGATGGATGAAGAGTTTGAAGTCCCACAACCAGAAAATGAAGCAGGTTTATCTAATTTACTTGATTGCTTCATTTTTTTTTTGTTTCTCAATACATATATTGTTTGACACATGATGAATATATAAGAAACTATAATAAAACTAAGAAAACGTACAGACTTAATATATTGCCTTTCAATTTATATAGTATTTTTAATGTATACATGTACATTGTAAATCATGTTCACTTTTTGTAGTTCGACATGTACGTAAAAGAGTGAGAGGACCTACGCGTATGCCAGAAGTTTGGGCCCAAGAAAAAGGGGATATAATTCCTATTTTAGTTAATGAACTTGGACAACCTATTGGTGACAAAGTTAGTAAACTAACCCATTTCATGGGAACCCTTTCAAGGAGTGGAAAGTACTGTCCGATTTATAAACCATGGAATAAAGTTAAGGACAACAAAAAACAAACGTTGCTCGAATTCATAAAGGTACATAATTAAAAATATGTTTGTTAATGAATGACTAAAGTATTTGTTTTCTAATGTGACATGTTCAATTTTTAGACAAAATTTGATATTCCAGAAGATGCTGAAGGATGGGTATTGAAATCATTTGGGAAGAAGGTCAAGAACTGGAGGGCAAGAGTTAAGGAAAGCTACTATGATCCGTCTTTGTCACTTCAGGAACAAATAAATTTTAGGCCAAAATAAGTTCAAAAAAAACAATGGAGGAGACTTGTGAAGTATTGGAATAAAACAAAGTCTAAGGTATGAAATAACCTTACACTTCAAATATAAATCCTCAAAATTTGGGATGTTACAATTAGTTTATTTCTCATTATGATATTTTATTTTCTATTGAAGATGGTAAGTGAAAAAAACAAGGTGAATCGGTCAAAAAAGAAGATGGTGCAAGTTACGGGTAAAAAAAGTTATGCTCGAGTCCGTGAAGAGTTAAAGGTGATTGTATGAAATAGTGCAATTCTTAATGTAGCATGTCGATATCCGTTGTTACTACTTATTTTCTTTTTATTCAAACAGGCATCTGTGGGACAAGACCCAAGTCGATTGGAAATGTTTCGTGCATGTTTCTCCAAACATGGAACTACAAAAAATGTGGAAGCTGCAAATGCAATTGTAAGTAATTTCTTATATATTCATATACATATCTTTTCTTCATGTTCTTGATGTTGTTAAAAATACATATCTTATTTTTGTTACTATATCTAATACAGGCACAGATGCAACAACTTAGTTCTAATCTTCCTGATGGTTCGATCGATAAGCCTGGACCAGATGATGTTTTTTCTAAAGTAATGGGGAAAGATCGAAATGGTGATGCAGTCATGTATGGTCTTGGTGTTCGTGCTTCTGATGTTTGGGGTGTAACATCAAGTCGTTCAACATGTCGTAGAGAAAACATCCAATTGAAGTCTAAATGTGAAGAACTTACTAGTACTGTGGCTCGGTTACAAGCCCAAGTATCGGAGATTAAAGGGAGTACGGATGGTCCTAGTGTTCCACCTCTTACATCACCAAATTTTCCCATTGCAACCAATGGACCTCCACGTTTACGGGTATTTTTCTATATAAATCTTTATTTATTTATTTTTTTTGTGAAACGTTACTTGTACTATTATGCCTAGAGTTTGATATGTTTGTTGAAAACTAAAATCTAGGTCGGAGATGAAGTTGTCCTCAAAAGCATTCTAAACTCTGCCGAGATTGTAGCAAGAGGATGGGTGAAGAGCTTGGACCCAAATGAGCTAGTTGGTGGTACAGAGATTGGACAAGAATGGTGTGAGGTAAACGTTCAAGTAGCAATAAAAATAGATGAAAAGTTGGTGAGACCATATGGGTTATTTTCCACAATTCAAGATTGTATTGGTGCCTCCATTGCATGGCCTTGTCCTTTCATCTCGGTATGTAATTATTAATTTTGTGATACGAATAATTTTAACAATCTGGAACTTAATGCTTATACACGGATGGTTTATTTGTAGGTAGTCCGTGAGGATTGAGGACACATGATGACTCAGGATTCTATGCTGCTTATCTCTTTCGTTGCTTTTAGTTTCTTTGTTAAATGTTACAAAACTTTATGTTGGATGATGCTATAACTTATTCATGTTTAGTGTTTTTGATATGAATATGTTTATTTGAAATATAATAAAGTTTTATTTCTTTCGATAGTTGATGTTATATACAGTATATCATAAAATTGTGTGTGTATATGTTTAAAAAACCGTTGTATCATGACTTGTTAGGACTTTCAAATTTGGTCCTATTAAAGTGTACGAATATGCTTTTCTTAGGACGCTATATTGTTTGTTCTTTGACATCTTATGCGACCATAAAACTGGTTTCATAATCTTATTTGAGATATTAGGACCCTTTTTTTGGTATTAATGCTTCTATAATGTTACATCATAAGGGTCCTATAACTTAATTTTTTAGGACTCTTGTATGTGTATTAAAAGATTAAAACTAGGTAAGCACATGTTAAAACCTTGTAAAAGTGTCCTAATATGTTTTATTAGGAGTTTTTTTTGGGACATATTATGCGACCATAAAATTGGTTTCATAATCTCATTTGAGATATTAGGACGCTTTTTAAGTTTCGTGACTTATTACGACCCCCTTACATGAAACGCTTTTACCGTTGGTCCTATTAAATAAAAGGTCCTATAAAATAACATTTTAGGACACTTTTGTGCGTACTAAAAACCCATTTTTGTTGTAGTGTTTTCATATAAAATCGTCGAAACGTATAAGTCTCGTTTGTTCGGGAATTGCGGATAAACAAATTGTAGTCTTGTGTTTTGAAGTTGATTTTGGGAATTTTTAGACAACTTGTGTTGTGTGGTTCGTACAAAAACAGAGGAAACTCTGCCGAAATTTCTATAAAATTTTAAGCATAAACGGAGATGATAATTATTATTTCATTATAACAATCTTCCAAGTATTTTGACAAATGTATTTTCTACAAAATCGCAAGGTTTTCGACAATTGATTTACTGCAACATTTAAAGATAAACGTCGAACAATATTTCCAAAACAAATACATAATATCTACTGAGCGTCAATTGTGTCAATCTTTAAAGATTTTAGTAACTAAACATTTCTATTTAAACGGTTTTGAATACAAAAACGCTCAGTCTATTTGAGAAAAAATTATACAAAAATTTATGTTCGAAACCTTTAAAGACATAGATTTGGAAAATAAGCAATATTGTTATTAATCGGTTTTAAATAACTATACTTGCATTTTTATCAAAGAGTATCTTCCTAAAATATAATTATAATATGAGCTACGGCTCAGGATAAGTTATACGTTTCATAGTATTGGTCCAACGTGGTGTACACACGAATAGTGACAAGTGCGCAACTTGGGTACTATGTCGTGTGTTAACGCATAAGTAAGATAAGTCACGATCGGTTCGTCGAGTTAAGACGCTTGAGACTCGGGTTAATACCCACGAGTCTAGGTAGTTGAATAAACTATCTTTACAACCAAGAAACGAATTAAATCATTTGCATTAGAGTTTAAGGTATCATTTATTTGTAATAGGATACAAGAGTTCAATTAATCCAAGTTCAGACTGGTTGCTACTTGCTAGTACTTACACAGTGAATTTCAGGTGAGTTTTACATAACCCCTTTTCTATTTTCACTATTTTTGGGGTGAAACATGTTACAACATTCTATATGCAATTCAATCATAAAGTGTCTATGTGTTTTTCTATGTTGCATTATGTCTTAAACATGACTAGGGTAAGCACAATATTCTAGCATAATCATTAACATTGATCAGCCGACGGTATACAATGATAGATCTATTGGACTGACAATCCCACCCGGATACGTGCCTCCTACAAAGGTAGCGTGGGTGATTGTTATCGCATAACATAATCGAGTGAACCATGAGCGTATGGGATGGACCACAATATAACAGTCACAAGGGTTGATTATGCACTCGATTTACTTCTAGTATGTTTTCACATATGGACTAGACTTGCCATGACACTTGAATTGCACAAGTTTTATTCGATTATCAAAACCTATGTAATTCTCACCAACTTTTGTTGACCCAAAATATTTTCAAACTTAACATGTTTCAGGTTATAACATGCTCGAAGATTAGAGTTAATGCTTGAAGATGCGTAGCTTGTATTTTTCATTTTGATGTACAAATTCTTAGAACAATTGTATGTAATTTATTTAAATCATTTATTGAAACTTATTATTTACCATGAGCTACTGAACAATCATCAACATGTGACATCCCGATGTTTTCGCCATCGGTTGGGGTGTTACAACTAGGACACTACTCCTCCACTGATCTGGCATTTGTTTAGACTTACTAATACAGTTGAACAAAGTAGTTAACCATTGGACCCCTTCCTCTCTAAGACACTTCCACACCTCAATCGGAATGTTGTCTGGACCAACTGCCTTAGCTCTTCCCATCTTCCTGAGTGCAGACCTCACTTTTCCCCATGTAATATTTCGATAGTAGCAGTTATTCAGTTGCCGCCTTTGGGTGATGGGGTTGTCATGATCTTGTTGGTAAGCTATCCTGTCGTTGAAAAGATTGCAAAAATATGCTTGCAATCTTAGCTTAATGTCGTGATGCTTTACTAGAATACATCCATCTTCTCCCTTTACAAACTTCACTGCCCCTAGATCATGCTTCTTACGTTCCCTAGCTTTGGCAATCTTGAACATATCATGTTCACCCTCTTTACTTTCAAGTCGTTCATACATCTTTTTATAGGCCATGTTCTTTGCCTCTGCCACTACCTTCTTTGCCTCCCTCTTGGCCTTTTTTTTATCTTTCCTTAAGTGTGACATGCTCCCGATCGTCTGCGCACGTCAAAAGATCTCTAAAACTATCATGCTTAACCCTAATTTTGGTCTGCACCTCCGCAGTCCACCACCACGACTCCTTATGCTCACTTGACTTTCCTGATGTGGCCCCTAAAGTCTCGGTCGCCACCTGATTTAGGATAGTCACCATATCCTCCCACATCCGGTTTGCGCCTCCACTCAGTTCAGTCGTTTCCATAGAGATGACCTTATCTTTGAACTCGGTCGTTTTTTCGCCCTTCAAGTTTCCCCATCTAATCCTAGGTCGGATATTTCTCTCTCTTGCCACCAACTTCTTTCTTAGACCTATATCTGCCACCAACAGATAATGTTGAGTCACCGTTGTCTCTCCTGGTATAACCTTACAGTCCTTCCACCAACGCCGATCTTTTCGTCTCATCAAGAGATAGTCGATTTGTGTACTCCGTCCCCTACTACTAAACGTAACTAAATGAGATTCCTTCTTCTTAAAGAACGAGTTCATAATACCCAAGTCGTGAGCCATCGCAAACTCTAGAAGATCCCTACCAGGATCATTTCTAACACCAAAACCAAAGCCCCCATGCACCAAGTGAAATCCATCGCTATCCTCGCCAATATGACCATTAAAATCACCTCCTATAAATATTCTCTCCTGACTAGGTATGGCCCTCACTACTACATCCAAGCAATCCCAAAACTCCCTCTTCTCCTGATCTCCTAAACACACTTGTGGTGCATAAGCACACACCACCGCCACCACATCCTCGCCTACTACTAATCTTAACACCATAATTCTATCGTTATGCCTTGTTACCTCCACCACATTCTTGTGCAATTATGAAGCCACTAGAAAACCTACCCCATTTTTTGTCCCATTGGACCCTGAATATAACAACTTGTACCCATTGTATTCTCCACCTCCATTGCCCTTCCACCTAGTCTCCTGCAGACACGCTAACTGAACCCTACGCCTCTTAAGTGCATCTACCACCTCCAACAATTAACCATTTAGCGTTCCTACATTCCAAGAGGCCACACGTAAACTATACCCCCTATCCCTTTCCCTGCAAGTACCCCTCGTCCTTGGACATGAAAGAAAAATCATGACATCTACTGGCTATGATTGCTGCTATATACCCGTAAAGTTAAAGAGCACACAAAGTACACGATAATTTGATAAGCTACAAAGACGATACACACTAAGATATCTTTACAGTCCTACCGTATAATGTTTATTTTATTGTAATAGTACACGATAATATAATGATATTACTATAATTATTATTATTATTATTATTAATAGAAAGAATGCACCTGGACCGGGCGAGGCCAAGTCGTCGAGGCTGTCAGGAAACGGTGGCTGCTGACAACTATTGGTCTGGTTCAACTTAGTGCCTCCTAAGTCGGTGGTGGTTCCTTAATTATTACTTGGGGGCGTCGGCCAGCGGTGGACTTTATGATCGTTGTTTGGTAGTGCGATGTACTTTATTACCGTTGGAGTTTAACGGTGACGGCGGTTAGTGAGGATAAGAATTTAACGGTGATGGTAACGGCGATCAGAGATGATCACAAATTTATTCTTATAGAGAGAAAAGGGACAAACGATTTGTATAAGATCCTTTCGTTTGTTTTGAATTTGTTAGTAAATTTTTTTTTCAAAGAATCGGTTTCACTAATTTGATTTTCGTAAAAAATCAAAACAGATGCTACAACGATCAGGAAACAAAGAAATGATTTTGATGGAATTTGATTCTTTTGTTGAATCACCAAAAACAGAATATGAATTCAAAGTAATCCTAAAAACAATAACAGTTAATCACGATCTTGTCTTAGATATCAAGAACAATAATAAAATTTTTTTGTCATATTAATGACGGTTACGAACGAAAGAATAAGTTCTAAAAATCTTACTTTGATTTTTTTTTTTTGATTTCGAATGAACAATCTATCTTTCCGGTATTACTAAAATGAAATAGTTAAAAATAAACTTCTGTGTTTATCTTTCTCGATAGAACCAAACAGGAGATATACAAAGAAAATATCGATTTCTTTTTAGAAAACTCAAATATCTTTGTTAAAATCACCCAAACAGATTGTGGATTTGAGAATTAATCCAAAAGAGAAAAAAAAAAAAAACAATTGATGGATGGGTATTCAATTATCGAATCAAGATTTAAAAAAAGAATTGTTGGAGGGATGAAGAATACTAGTAATAATTGACTAAAAAAAGAATTATTATATATTTTAGTTAAAAGAATTGACTAAAATCTTTGAATAAATTATTTGAAATATTTTTAATCAAAATATTCAAATAGTAATAATTGTTTTTCTTAGTCATATATTTGAACTTAAATCATGTTATACTTTTTGAATGTGAAATTATTATTAAATTTGAATTATCGTAAAACTTCATTTTCCCCACATAGCCTAGCAAACTCTAATGTCTTGGATTCTAGATGTCTTAGACTTTTTAAGTCATTTCTCTTATTAGTATTCTTATACATATACGTTGAGTTCTTCGGAATTGCCAAGTCATGGTTGGTACTTGTTTAGCATAAATAGGTAGTGCCTGTTTAGTGGGAGTAGCACCAGATGTGCTTTCCTTGCATATAGTTACCTGTCTAGGGATAAAAGCTGGTTTTTCAAAAAAAATTATTTTCTGGTCATTTCCCAGGATCCCTAGACCCACCATCAACCTCCTTTTCCAATTTCTTCTGCAATGTTTTCTTTGTAGAGTTACCTTCCTCTTTCCTGTTCTCATATTTAACAGGAGAATTACCTCTCTTTGCATCAGTTGATTCATCAACTTCACTCTTCTTGAGCGTACACATACAAGCAACGTGTCCTTTTTGGTGACACTTGAAGGAAGACTGTTTCTCAAGGGGCTTCTTGAACTGCCCCTTAGAGCTCGACCCCTCATGACCAACAGACTTTGGTGAGGTAGAGTCAGAACACTCAGCTTTGACCTGCTTGGTTTCTTGTTTTTGTGCCTCTCCCATTTTAATATTTTTAGGATTTTTCAAAATAGTTTTGGGTTCGGCTTTAGCAGTTTCGATTTTAGAAACCTTTGGTTTTGCTTTTTCATTTTAAATAGAGACAAGTTTAACAATATTGTTAGATTTACCCCTGACCCTTTGGTGTTCTCAGTTACCTCTCTTGTCTCTTCATCCTCTAACTCACTGGATGAACTACTACTCACATTACTATCACTCTTTACAGACAGCTCAACTCTCTCTTCTACAGGTCTAGATTTGTACATTTCATCAGTCACCTCCTTTTCTGATGGTAGAAACGTATAGTTTCCCGTTACAGGAGGTGGTACATCCTGATAACCAATACCACTAGTCTCATTTCTTTCTTTTCTAGAGTCAAGCATGGCATTGTAAAGATACTTAGTGCTCCTTCACTGGTCGACTTGCCTATTTAGATCAGTTACCTTAATTTTTAGTTGATCTATCTTTGCATTATTTTGAGCAATTTCAGCCTATTTATCAAACTAAAGCAAGTTTTGATAATTAAGGTAATCTATCTTCTCCTGAAGCACATAGTTAAGATCCTTAAGGTCCTTTTGAGCAGCTTTCAATTTTGTCTTAAGACTACATTCTCTAACCTTATTGCTCAAATTAACTTCCTTTTCTTGATCTAGCAGCACAACTAAGTCGGTATTATGTTTAGATACTTAATCATTTTCATAAATTAACAAGGTAATTCTCTCAGTATTAACAACACATTTATAATAAGCATCAGTAATAAAAGTGAGAGGATGTTGTACTTTTCTAGCTTCACAGTCAGATCGGCCATGTAGGCAATGACCTCTTTACTTGGCATCCCTTTAATAGATGTTAGATTCAACATCTATGTAGTTGATGCGCGGTTACACGCATCATGTTTATTTGCCAGTTTGTATATTCTTTAGTTGAGTAGATAGTATTTTTATTGAGAAAATTGCAGTTTTCGTCCCTGTGGTTTGTCTAAACTAACAGGTTCAGCCTAGGCTTAACACCCTGAGTACATGTGGTTTCTTTTTCTAACACTTTACGTCCCTGAGACTAACGCCGTTAGTTGTTCCGTTAGTTTGTGGTGAAATGACTATTATACCCTTATTTTTTGGGTAAAATGTAACATCACGTAATTTTTGTTACTTTTACATATATTTTAAATTCTATATTTATCAAATGTCAAGTTCGCATTTATTCGCTTCTTTTATGTTACTCCTACCAATTCGTGACGAGTCGTCATTATAATTTATCCTATTCAATTTAGACGTTATAACAAGAAACTCATTTAGCTAATATCTTAATATATATTTATTTTTTAAATAAAACATATATGTATTTCTTGTAATACTTTCGAAAAAAAAAGAAATAGGAAATTGTGATTTCACTTTAGTTTGACTTTATCTCCAACAAAGAAAAAAAAAACAACAACAATTTGTTGTTGTTCGTTGCTTTTATATTTATTTTTTGTTGAACTCGTATGACATTAACAGCAAATACAATAAGTGGTACAACCCCATAATAATTATACTCTTAACCCCCACCTAATCTTCTCATAACCACCCTAATAACTTCATTTAATACCCAACCAACTTATCCCACTTATAAATACACCTCTTCCCTACACTCTTTAATCCTTTACTCACTCCAAATCACTCCCAACCCTCTCTAATCTTCAAGTATATCAAGCAAATTTTCTGCTCAAAATTAGTGAGTTGCAAAGCTTTAATCTTCACTTTTCTTTCATTTTCTCCACCTCTCCTCTTCTTCTAACCCCTTGGGAAAACCTCTAGGACCTTACTCTTGTTTGCTATGGCAAATAAATATGAGTAGGACACCAAAATGAGGTCTCAAAGGTGGTTCATCTTCTAGTTATATTATGTAAATACTAAAATATATATTTCCAAAACTCTACTAATCTAATAATCTTTGGAAGGTTTGTGGTTACACCCTACCTTACCAACTCTCTTGACCCTTCTTGTGCTATGGATTTATCCACACTAGAAAGGGGAAATCCCATGTCCAAAACCCACGTTTATTCCATAAACGAAGTGGTTATGACATGAACCTATCCAATGGATTCACATTCCTAACCTTATACCATCCGAATCATCTATGATGATTTTGTGCTTGGTCTAACTTAATCTCATGACCATCCGGATTGCCCTAAAGGCAATTTGTGCTTGGTTTGCCTAAAAGGCTTGCATGACTCTCGTGAATCTATAATCTAAACTCAAACCTAAGACCCTCTAATTCTTAATTCTAGTTAATCGGAGCTAAAGCTTAAACTACCAAGACTTATCTTTGGAACTATATCAAGACGCACCCAAATGTGAGTTCATACTTGTCCCCCTTTTATCCTTTATTCTTTGGGGCTCAACATGTGTCACTATCAAAACTCAAACGATTTTAAACTCTACAATCTATTATGCTTAGTCTAAAGTCTTATCATATTCTAAATTCTATCATGCGCAATCTAAAGTCTATTATATGCTTGTACGCTATGCTATGTAGAATTATTTACTCTAACATACAAATGTTCATATAGTTGACAACCCACCTTGCATGTATAGCGCTATAGGATTGGCTATCCGCCCCCTACATGGGTCATGTTAAGCAAAATTCTTCGTGGCTAGTCGCCGTTTGTATGGTTCCCTTGCATATGCCTATAAGCAAAACTTTATTATACTATGAATGTATGTCAAAACTAGTATGCTCACCAATGCTTTATGTGTTGACGGATATTTTATACATGTTGCAGGAAATATTTATTGCAGGACATTCAAGAAAACTACTTAGGATTGGACATAGAAACTCACTCTAGTTCAAGTTATCATATTCTTGTTGTTGTATTTTTCGTTATATGAACTACATGTATTTCTATTTTTTAGACAATAAATGAAATTCTATCTTTAAACTATATTGTCACAAAATCTAGTGTCATGAAGTCTTTGAACAATCTACCACTAAGTCTCACCTCGATGATTCCGCCATCGGTTGGGGTGTGATAGATTGGTATCAGAGCCATGACTATAGGGATCTAGGAAAAATTGCCATGTTTGACCTAGACTATAGTTAAGAACCTTTTTGACCATTCCTTTTATAATTCTTAATATACTTGTTCTCCCTATCTTGCTTCTACTCAATTCTTTTGGTCCTAAAAATTTACCTTCCTATTTGTGGATTACTCTACACTCGAAGACGTTCGTATAACACAAATGAAAGGAAATCACCGAAATAGGCGTGAAACCCTCACTTTGGTGATAACTTTCAATCCGCGTAAAATCTTTGTGTTTTTGAAACTGCACCAAGATAGGAGTGATATCCTCACCTTGGTGGAAATTTCACAATTCTCGTTCTAGTGGACACTTACCAATTAAAGGTTAGAATTAAATTTCTTACCACATTGGACAAAGTGTACAAACCACACTCAAAGAAACGACCTCGCTAAGATAGGAGTGAAATCCACAACTTAGCGACTAGTTTCAATCCTTGATATTTTTTTTTAAATCTCGCCAAGTCTCAAATTTACTAATGAAAAGAAACATGTAGTAACTGGAAGGGTGAATACCGTTAATCGAAAGTTTCGGCGAGAGTATTTCCACCTATTAGGCCAAAGCATGTTTTCAAACTCGAAGGTAAATTCAAATCACTTTGGTTAGTCTTAGTTCCGTTCTGGAACACTCCAATTGTTATTAAACAAGCCTCTCTTTTTATGCTAATACTACTTTCAATTATGTTTTCATGCTATGTTTTCATTATATATTTGATTTAATTTTTTTTTTACTACTCGCAAAGGCTCTCAAGACTCACATTACAAGCTACTCTCACAATCTCCAAACAATACTAATTATCACAAACCAACATAAATCAAAACTCCTTTATGTTAACTAAGTGCACTATACTTGCTTATACATATGTGTTACGCTATTTGAACAATGTGAAACTTGCATACTATACGTGTAACTTTAACTTGCATACTAAGTCTATGAGAACAACTTAAGCTTATGTATTTTGCTTATCTAAATTTGCATCAATTTCAACGATCTAATCTTACCCACAAGCTTTTCATTGTTAACCAAAATTCTAGTAACTTATTTCCTAAATTCAAAAGTCACTTTGTTTAAAAACGCTTATACAAATCTTCTTATGTATGATTCTCGTAGATGTCTTCCCGTCTCAACAGCATCGATCTCAACCAACTGGCGAGTCTTATTGCCCAAAAATTAATCAAGATTCTCCTTAACCTAGAGACCTCAACAAACCCAATTCCAAACTCTGGCGATACCATCCAGGACAACCCAAACCATCTAGATACTAAACCATCCACCCATACCCCTACCACACAAACGAAAAAGGGTAACCGAAAATGCAAAACCCTCAAACGAAACCACACTTCGACAACTCCTGAGACTCCGAATTCCAACAAAAAGCAGTACTGTGGAACCTTTCCGCTATGCGACAGTTGTAAATATCACCATCCCACTCACACACAATGCCGCATATTCGCCAACTGTGGTGCATATGGTCATTTAGCCAAAACATGTTGCCACACCACTAAACCACGACCCGAAAAACCTTCTAGCACTACCTTATTCACTAAAGCCAATGGATGTATATCCTCCGAGTGCAACGACCCAAACCATGGGCGCGACCAATGCCCAAGACTTGCCATGGTGATCTACGATGCTGGAAGACCCACTCACCACACTAAAGAAGATTGATTTTTTTTTCTTTAAAAAAAAAGAATTTCCTTATGTAACGTTTTCAAGAAATTATTCAGATGTGAAATTTTCTTTTATGAATTATGAAATACCATCGTTATCCTAGTTTACAATCATAATTTATCGGCAAAATTCAAACATCACAAAACCCTTTTCTCCTCGCGCACAATCTTTTTCAAAAATTTTGAACAAAATTCTTCTTGCTATTTCTAAAAGGATGCATATTCTTCTATAAAATCCTCACTTTCAACCTTCAAACCACTAACAAATGTGTGTCAAGTGGGTATAACAAACGAGATTTTAAATGGTAAAAGTGTTAAAAATAAATTTTGTTTTCAGGACGCCTAATGTCATCCATAACAAAAGAATTTTTTTTGCAAACAGGACTTATGAGCAAAGACACGCTAAATCAGACAACCTACTTCTTTATAATCCCAAAACCTTTTCTCTTGAAATCATATCACGAGTCAAAATATTCAACAACACCAAACTAAAATTGTCAATAAGCTATTTTCCTCACTTAATAAAATGGATTTTTTTCATAAATCAAACGACCATCTTCGATAAAACTTTTACACTAAATTTTTCCCCACTTCAATTAAATCCATTTTTCTTTAACATCCAATGGACTAAATTCTTCTACCATCAAACTTGACCCTTAATCTTGAAAAGCTAAAAATGCTCGCGTACCCATAAACTCAATTTGTAATGAACTCGAATTTATGTTACCCTCAGTCAAAACATTATACACGTTTCCATTAGGAATCCAATCGTCCATTATTTTGTTTGATTTTATACATTTGAACGTAACTACATATGCACAAGTCTACACCGTTATGTCATGAAACAATACATCTACGCCAAAAACATGTACGGTTAACAACATCAAAAACTGTTTAATGCCTTAGTGTGACACCCGGCATGTTCGGCTTAAACATAATAGTAACATCTAAGTCTACCTTAGCGAGAAACGTTTATAAACAAACTTAACTGGGTTAGTTGAGTCGGGTCAGATTAGGATTGTCCAGGGTTCAATGATCTAGAGGATCATTGGAAGTCGTTTTGGGAATACATTAGTACCGGGTTCCGTTGTTGGTGACATTACATAAACTAATTAAGTACATGTGTAGATTATGGGTCGTGCGGTGGATTGTATGCTTATACTTGCTTAAACGATGTACAAATGATTATACGTGCCTAAATATGCTAAACATAGACTATGGGTGCATGCTTATGTGTTAAGATGTGTTAGAATGTGTTAAACACGACAAACTGGGAAAAGGTTAACATGTGTTAAAAAGTGCTGTTAACATGTGTTAAAAAGTGCTGATGACCTGAATGTGGAAATAGTGGGCGAACGTGGAAATGGAACTTGAAAAATGGGCGAACGTAGAAACAAAGTGGGCGAATGTGGAAAAGTTCCACATTCGACCATTACAAATGGGCGAATGTGGAAAAGTTCCACATTCGACCACATAAAAGGGGCGAACCTGGACTGGGTATAAATACCATCTTTAGCCATTTTTCACCATTTCACAAACCCTAAACGCCTCCAAACACTCTCTATCAGCTATTATCATTGGGGAAGGAGTTTTTGAGCTTGTTTTTCATAACCTAACTCTCTAAATCATTACAAGTGAAGATCTAAGGTGTGTTCTTCATTTCAAATCCTTTTTAAACAATTTTGACTTGTTTTAATCTAAACCCCAAGGGTCCAGATCTGATATCAACCTATTTTATGAATAAAAACCTTTCCTAACCAAAACCTATTCATAAACAATGAGTTTTTATGCAAATTAACATGTGTTAATGTGATATTATGCATTGTTTGATGATTTCTTGTTGTATAGAGGATATGGCAACAACCTAGGGCTGTTATTAATGATGGGTTCTGATTGAAACATGTTACAATTGATTGTTGATGGTGTTTTGTCGATTAAAGGAATCTTTGTTAGATTTAGGGCTTGTTTTTGGATAATAATTATAGAGTTAGGATAAGGGTTTCTTGTTCATGATGATTTGATGATGATGAGCTGATTAATGATTGATTTCAGAAGTTTCCTAATTGGGTAATATTTTCATGCATGATGATGTGACATCTCCATAATTTACTATTTTAGGAAACTTGTAAAAACGGATAGATTTTGGGGTAAAATTGGTAGGGTTTCGTAGGAATATATTAATGATGCTTGACTGCTGTAACTCATGATGTTTCGTGATGTTTTCGGATGTTTTTGGACGCGTTTTTGAGTAAACAACACAGCAGGGTCGAACCTGGAACACCTTCGGCCAGTCGAATGGGCGAAGGTGGGTTCCAGGGGTCGAACCTGGAAACTTGAGGGGCGAATGAACCACAAGTGGGCGAAGGTGGAAGAAAAAGGGGCGAAGGTGGAAGTTTGAACCCACATTCGACCAATCCAAGTCACCTTCGACCACTTACCACTACATTCGACCCTATGTTAACAGAAATGAGATTTTTGATACAAACTAAGTGTTTTATGCTTGAACCTTGCATGTAATCTATGTGTACTTGATTAGTTAGGGTAATGGGTCACCAACGGGATGTCGGGTCGGTCTAGTGTGTCGGTTGAACATTTAAACACGTTTTAAAACATACTTGGTTATGATCTGGACAATCGGGGACTAGATAACCTTATGGTTATTAGTCGGAACACTTATGTGAACATTTTGATAGATCTCCGGTAGAGGGATTGTCAAGGGCTAAACATCTTTACACATATTTGAGGAACGCTATCTAAGGTGAGTTCACGGCCCCACATTTTACAGTTTTTGCTTTCGGGGTGAGAAACATGCTTACAAACTCTTTTATGACTTATGACTTGTTAAACTCTTATGGCTCATGACTCTTTATCACGTTATACTATGGCTTACTTATCTTACTATACGGTTCATCGAAAATCCCTTGAAACCACTAACATGGGTATATGGCGGGGAAATATGGATAGCGCTATTGGGGACTGACAAACCCCACTCGACGGCTGGAGGCCGGGCGGGTGCATATTGTCTCTAACAAAACAAGGTCTACCGGCGATGACGGTAGCCCATAGGAAACAAAGGGTAACACACGGCTCAGTCAGTAATGGTTTCACCCGTATGAGTATCTCATTCTGCGCCTAGCTAGCGATCTCATAAGCATAGTAGTAACTGTGATGGTAACGGTTTTCGAAGGATCACTTTAAATGTTTAATTAAAACCTGTGAACTCACCAGCATTATATGTTGACTCTTTTAGCATGTTTTTCTCAGGTCGCTAAGGTAGCAGCTGTCGGATAGGCGCACGAGGTCGCACTGGAGTCGTCTCGCGTCTAGGGTCTCATCTGCATGTTTGGATTTATGAACTTTTAAACTTATGTTTTGTTTCTGCATGACGTTTGTAAACTTTAAATGCTTCCGCACTGTTTGAATGTTGGTTTTAAACTTATGCATGGTTTTTGTTTACGTATGTTTTTACATTTAGACGTCGTTTATTGTGACCGTTGACTTGGATCCTGGTGTGTCACACGCCTCGCGGTAGAACTCCGCAGGTGGAAATTTGAGGGTGTGACAGATTGGTATCAGAGCCAGGTTATAGTGAACTAGGACTGCATGTAGAGTCTAGACTATAGCCGAGTCACACACACTAGACGGTCACATACATTTGAGTCGTGTCTTTTGGGCAAACATACTAACCTTGTCGGGGTGTCGGTCTCCTTACCACACAGTGTTACATTACCTACCTTATCCTTGGTTATTTCTAGCTTCACTTTATTTTCTTCTTCGGGTTACAGCCAAGGGGACCTATTTATTGACCTTTTGAGTTAGTTGTATCATTCTGAGATGTGGTTATCGGGTGACTTGAAGTTCTAGCTCGGAGCACGCCTAGGGGACCATGTAGAGCGATTTGTTATTTCGGGTGCACACGAAATCATAAATCGAAATGCATGAAAATCTTGGTGGACTTTGTGTTCGGACTAATGGTCATGCTGGAACCGCATCCTGAGTTCGTTTGGTCACTTGTAGCTTGGTTTGTCAGTGGTACTGAGTGTCTCGTCTCATGTTCTGGCAGAACATGTCTGGTCGCGCTGGTGGACGTGCAGGTGGACGCCGTGGTGGCGGAGGTGGACGCCGTGGTGGGGGTAGAGGTGGTGGTAACATCACTATGACGCACGAGGAGCTCAATGAGATGATGCAGCAACAGTTGGGCGTTGCACTAGCTGCTTTTCAGGCGGCCCAGCAGACTTTCATGGGTGCTGCTGCTCCTCCGGTTCAGGCAGGTGTCGCCTACAAGCGGTTTAAGGATTGTCAGCCTCTCAGCTTCCAGGGTACAGAGGGGGCTGTGGAGTTACTTCGGTGGTTGGAGAAGACGGAGTCGGTGTTCGCTTTATGTGAGACTCCAGTAGTGGATTGGGTGAAGTTTGCTTCGGGGACTTTTGTAGGAGCCGCCTTGACGTGGTGGAACTGCGTCACACAGACACTTGGTCTCGGGGAGGCCAACGCCATGCCTTGGGCGGATTTCGTGCGTAGGTTGAAGGATGAGTACTGCCCGCGTGAGGCGATTAAGACGTTGGAACATGAATATGGGAATCTTAAGATGGTTGGTTCTGAGGTGGAGGAGTACACGATCAGGCACAACGAGCTAGCAGTGATGTGTCCGGGTTTGTCTACACCAGAGTATAGGAGGGTGGAGCAGTATCTTTCGGGTTTGGTGCCAGAGATTGCGGGGTTGGTGGCAGCTAGGGATCCTACTACTATGTTAGAGGCTGTGCGGTCGGCTACTAAGATGACCAACTTGAAGATTGCTGAGGGTGTCTTGCCTCCTAGAGGCTCTTCTGTGAAGGCGCCGGCTGAGAACAAGAGGAAGTGGGATAGCGTGGATAAGGGTTCATCGGGGGCTCAGCGACAACCGGCAGCGAAGAAGGCTGAAGCTTCGGGGTCAGCATCGGACCAGAAACAAGGGGGCTATGCTGGGAAAAGCCCTAAGTGTGGACGTTGTGGGTTTCATCACTATGGTACTTGTGAGAGTTTTCGCTGTGAGCGTTGTCAGAAGCCGGGGCATTTTGCCAAGGATTGTAGGGTCAACCTTTCCAGGACGACTCAGACTACTGCTGTCACTACCCCTGCTCCACAGGGGAATCAGGGTTGCTATCATTGTGGAGAAGCGGGGCACTTCAAGCGAAGCTGTCCCAAGTTGAATCAAGGGGGCACAGGGACTGCAGGGAAGGATGGAGACAATGAAGGCGGTGGCCGGCTTACTCGTGCTCATGCTTATGTGATCGGTGCTAGGGAGAACCAGGTGGACCCAGACACTGTTACCCGTACGTATTCTCTCTTATCTCTTGTTACGCTTTGGTTACACTTTTATCCGCATTGTTGTGCGTTCGTGCTTTCGGGTGTTTTCTTTGTGGTTTGGTCACTGTTTCTCATTCTTTGGGTCGATGAGGGTCTTTTGGGGATGCTACTTGGACGGTACCGGTGGGTTAGTTATACCGATCATAGTAGTCTCCAGTAGGCTTTCATCGGGGGTCTCTTGTCTCATACTCGCATTTGGGGAAAGTGGTTTCCCGGTTGTTACTGGCACGTTTGATTCGTGACCTTCACTTGTTGTATTTTGGGGAAACGTTACGTGGGCACAGAGGTCGACACTCATTACTGTTGAAACCGAAAGAATCTCGGGACGAGATTCCTTTCAACAGGGGGATGATGTGACGACCCGGAAAATTTTTCTTCTTATTTGTTTTCCCTCCTCGACTTCGGGAAATTTTCGGGACGAAAATTCTTTCAACGTGGGGATGATGTGACACCCGGCATGTTCGGCTTAAACATAATAGTAACATCTAAGTCTACCTTAGCGAGAAACGTTTATAAACAAACTTAACTGGGTTAGTTGAGTCGGGTCAGATTAGGATTGTCCAGGGTTCAATGATCTGGAGGATCATTGGGAGTCGTTTTGGGAATACATTAGTACCGGGTTCCGTTGTTGGTGACATTACATAAACTAATTAAGTACATGTGTAGATTATGGGTCGTGCGGTGGATTGTATGCTTATACTTGCTTAAACGATGTACAAATGATTATACGTGCCTAAATATGCTAAACATAGACTATGGGTGCATGCTTATGTGTTAAGATGTGTTAGAATGCGTTAAACACGACAAACTGGGAAAAGGTTAAAATGTGTTAAAAAGTGCTGTTAACATGTGTTAAAAAGTGCTGATGACCTGAATGTGGAAATAGTGGGCGAACGTGGAAATGGAACTTGAAAAATGGGCGAACGTAGAAACAAAGTGGGCGAATGTGGAAAAGTTCCACATTCGACCATTACAAATGGGCGAATGTGGAAAAGTTCCACATTCGACCACATAAAAGGGGCGAACCTGGACTGGGTATAAATACCATCTTTAGCCATTTTTCACCATTTCACAAACCCTAAACGCCTCCAAACACTCTCTATCAGCTATTATCATTGGGGAAGGAGTTTTTGAGCTTGTTTTTCATAACCTAACTCTCTAAATCATTACAAGTGAAGATCTAAGGTGTGTTCTTCATTTCAAATCCTTTTTAAACAATTTTGACTTGTTTTAATCTAAACCCCAAGGGTCCAGATCTGATATCAACCTATTTTATGAATAAAAACCTTTCCTAACCAAAACCTATTCATAAACAATGAGTTTTTATGCAAATTAACATGTGTTAATGTGATATTATGCATTGTTTGATGATTTCTTGTTGTATAGAGGATATGGCAACAACCTAGGGCTGTTATTAATGATGGGTTCTGATTGAAACATGTTACAATTGATTGTTGATGGTGTTTTGTCGATTAAAGGAATCTTTGTTAGATTTAGGGCTTGTTTTTGGATAATAATGATAGAGTTAGGATAAGGGTTTCTTGTTCATGATGATTTGATGATGATGAGCTGATTAATGATTGATTTCAGAAGTTTCCTAATTGGGTAATATTTTCATGCATGATGATGTGACATCTCCATAATTTACTATTTTAGGAAACTTGTAAAAACGGATAGATTTTGGGGTAAAATTGGTAGGGTTTCGTAGGAATATATTAATGATGCTTGACTGCTGTAACTCATGATGTTTCGTGATGTTTTCGGATGTTTTTGGACGCGTTTTTGAGTAAACAACACAGCAGGGTCGAACCTGGAACACCTTCGGCCAGTCGAATGGGCGAAGGTGGGTTCCAGGGGTCGAACCTGGAAACTTGAGGTGCGAATGAACCACAAGTGGGCGAAGGTGGAAGAAAAAGGGGCGAAGGTGGAAGTTTGAACCCACATTCGACCAATCCAAGTCACCTTCGACCACTTACCACTACATTCGACCCTATGTTAACAGAAATGAGATTTTTGATACAAACTAAGTGTTTTATGCTTGAACCTTGCATGTAATCTATGTGTACTTGATTAGTTAGGGTAATGGGTCACCAACGGGATGTCGGGTCGGTCTAGTGTGTCGGTTGAACATTTAAACACGTTTTAAAACATACTTGGTTATGATCTGGACAATCGGGGACTAGATAACCTTATGGTTATTAGTCGGAACACTTATGTGAACATTTTGATAGATCTCCGGTAGAGGGATTGTCAAGGGCTAAACATCTTTACACATATTTGAGGAACGCTATCTAAGGTGAGTTCACGGCCCCACATTTTACAGTTTTTGCTTTCGGGGTGAGAAACATGCTTACAAACTCTTTTATGACTTATGACTTGTTAAACTCTTATGGCTCATGACTCTTTATCACGTTATACTATGGCTTACTTATCTTACTATACGGTTCATCAAAAATCCCTTGAAACCACTAACATGGGTATATGGCGGGGAAATATGGATAGCGCTATTGGGGACTGACAAACCCCACTCGACGGCTGGAGGCCGGGCGGGTGCATATTGTCTCTAACAAAACAAGGTCTACCGGCGATGACGGTAGCCCATAGGAAACAAAGGGTAACACACGGCTCAGTCAGTAATGGTTTCACCCGTATGAGTATCTCATTCTGCGCCTAGCTAGCGATCTCATAAGCATAGTAGTAACTGTGATGGTAACGGTTTTCGAAGGATCACTTTAAATGTTTAATTAAAACCTGTGAACTCACCAGCATTATATGTTGACTCTTTTAGCATGTTTTTCTCATGTCGCTAAGGTAGCAGCTGTCGGATAGGCGCACGAGGTCGCACTGGAGTCGTCTCGCGTCTAGGGTCTCATCTGCATGTTTGGATTTATGAACTTTTAAACTTATGTTTTGTTTCTGCATGACGTTTGTAAACTTTAAATGCTTCCGCACTGTTTGAATGTTGGTTTTAAACTTATGCATGGTTTTTGTTTACGTATGTTTTTACATTTAGACGTCGTTTATTGTGACCGTTGACTTGGATCCTGGTGTGTCACACGCCTCGCGGTAGAACTCCGCTGGTGGAAATTTGAGGGTGTGACACTTAGCCTATTGTCTTTTCCTTTGTGTATAATTATTTTGTGTCCACTAGTGACCCACACATAACTAAGACAAATTATGTGGACCATACGACAATTGGACTAATTACGGGTGCACACGTAATTACAAAATTTGGGCGCATGAAAAACATAACAAGTCCCAGTGTGTGTAACCTTTCATGACTTGAATAACAACACGGATGAGGTATGATAACAGCATAGTGGATACGCTGCCGGTACATCCTATACATAAATGTCCTGTCATACTACCAAAAGTAGAGTTATTCGTGCCATGAGGAGTATTGGGTGGCGAGTTAAAATTTTGACCAACACTTGCATTATTTATCTTTTATGCATATTATAACCTTGTCTTGAACCACACTTTCTACTGTACAACACTACAATTTGCTATGAATAAACTATACTTACAATCTCCATCAAACTTCGTTTCTTCCCTTGTGCCTTTCTTTGCTTAATCAGCAATCCTCCCATTATCAAGAATCTATTTCTAAATCCCGTAAGCTCTGGCCTTAATCTCTAAAAGCATTTATACATGTAAAACAAGATTCGTCTCTCACTTTTATATATTTCCTTGACTAGTTATGTACCGGATTTCAAAACTAAATAACTACTATTTATTTCGCCGAAAAGTTGTTTTCCAAATAGTCAAATTTCTCGTTTATTTAATCACTTCTAAAAAGTTTTTCTTAACAAAATGTTCGACCTTGTGCAAACCAGATATCTATTACTAAATAATGCTCATTCCCACACCTAGTCACTCATTATGCTCACATTTTTACTATTTCCCCCAATTACCCAAAGACACCTCTTCTACAAGCCAACAATTTCTACTATTTTATATAGGATATACTGTATAATTACTCTTTCCCAAAAATTTCTATATAATATTCGATATACTTAATTATTTTCAATTTTCACTATTGTATACCGTGTAACTACCTATTTTCCCAAAATTTCTATATATTATACAATATACTTAACTATTTTCAATTTCCACTATTGTATACCGTGTAACTATCTATTTTTCCAAAATTTCTATATGTTATGCAAATATACTTACCTACCTTCAATTTTCACTATTTCATACCATATAAATACTTATTATCCTAAAAATCTTACTATTTCTTATACACAGTATACTTACCTACCTTCACAAGATTTTCACTATTTCATACGGTATACTTATTTATCTTTCCAAACTATCGCTACTTCATATATACTATGCAGTATAAAGACTTATTTTCCCAAGATCCTTACTATTTCCTGCATGTAATGTTGTATACTTAATTACCCTCCAAAATTTGTTGCATCAACTCCATACACAAACCTACTTATACGTACCCTTTTTTTCACTACTAAAAAAAATGACGTAATTGGTTAAACTTACAAATTCTTCGTACCATTAACTCCACCTTCAGAAAAATAAATTAAGTACGACCTTGGGTTAAAATTTTAAAAAGAATTTTTATAAGCGTATTATCACACAGTGACTAGATACAGTATTTGATTTAAACATAATAAACTAACAAATTTTTGTTCTTATTAAACCCATATCCAACCACTTACATATTTTTTTTTAAAGGTTGGCTCTTAATTAAATTTCGAGACGAAATTTTCTAAAGTAGGGGAGACTGTAACATCGCGTAATTTTTGTTACTTTTACATATATTTTAAATTCTTTATTTATCAAATGTCAAGTTCGCCTTTATTCGTTTCTTTTATGTTACTCCTACCAATTCGTGACGAGTCGTCATTATAATTTATCCTATTCAATTTAGACGTTATAACAAGAAACTCATTTAGCTAATATCTTAATATATATTTATTTTTTAAATAAAACATATATGTATTTCTTGTAATACTTTCAAAAAAAAAAAAAAATAGGAAATTGTGATTTCACTTTAGTTTGACTTTATCTCCAACAAAGAAAAAAAACAACAACAATTTGTTGTTGTTCGTTGCTTTTATATTTATTTTTTGTTGAACTCGTATGACATTAACAGCAAATACAATAAGTGGTACAACCCCATAATAATTAAACTCTTAACCCCCACCTAATCTTCTCCTAACCACCCTAATAACTCCATTTAATACCCAACCAACTTATCCCACTTATAAATACACCTCTTCCCTACACTCTTTAATCCTTTACTCACTCCAAATCACTCCCAAACCTCTCTAATATTCAAGTATATCAAGCAAATTTTCTGCTCAAAATTAGTGAGTTGTAACGCTTTAATCTTCACTTTTCTTTCATTTTCTCCACCTCTCCTCTTCTTCTAACCCCTTGGGAAAACCTCTAGGACCTTACTCTTGTTTGCTATGGCAAATAAATATGAGTAGGACACCAAAATGAGGTCTCAAAGGTGGTTCATCTTCTAGTTATATTATGTAAATACTAAAATATATATTTCCAAAACTCTACTAATCTAATAATCTTTGGAAGGTTTGTGGTTACACCCTACCTTACCAACTCTCTTGACCCTTCTTGTGCTACGGATTTATCCACACTAGAAAGGGGAAATCCCGTGTCCAAAACCCACGTTTATTCCATAAACGAAGTGGTTATGACATGAACCTATCCAATGGATTCACATTCCTAACCTTATACCATCCGAATCATCTATGATGATTTTGTGCTTGGTCTAACTTAATCTCATGACCATCCGGATTGCCCTAAAGGAAATTTGTGCTTGGTTTGCCTAAAAGGCTTGCATGACTCTCGTGAATCTATAATCTAAACTCGAACCTAAGACCCTCTAATTCTTAATTCTAGTTAATCGGAGCTAAAGCTTAAACTACCAAGACTTATCTTTGGAACTATATCAAGACGCACCCAAAGGTGAGTTCATACTTGTCCCCCTTTTATCCTTTATTCTTTGGGGCTCAACATGTATCACTATCAAAACTCAAACGATTTTAAACTCTACAATCTATTATGCTTAGTCTAAAGTCTTATCATATTCTAAATTCTATCATGTGCAATCTAAAGTCTATTATATGCGTGTACGCTATGCTATGTAGAATTATTTACTCTAACATACAAATGTTCATATAGTTGACAACCCACCTTGCATGTATAGCGCTATAGGATTGGCTATCCGCCCCCTACATGGGTCATGTTAAGCAAAATTCTTCGTGGCTAGTCGCCGTTTGTATGGTTCCCTTGCATATGCCTATAAGCAAAACTTTATTATACTATGTATGTATGTCAAAACTAGTATGCTCACCAATGCTTTATGTGTTGACGGATATTTTATACATGTTGCAGGAAATATATATTGCAGGACATTCAAGAAAACTACTTAGGATTGGACATAGAAACTCACTCTAGTTCAAGTTATCATATTCTTGTTGTTGTATTTTTCGTTATATGAACTACTTGTATTTCTATTTTTTAGACAATAAATGAAATTCTATCTTTAAACTATATTGTCACGAAATCTAGTGTCATGAAGTCTTTGAACAATCTACCACTAAGTCTCACCTCGATGATTCTGCCATCGGTTGGGGTGTGACAGATTGGTATCAGAGCCATGACTATAGGGATCTAGGAAAAATTGCCATGTTTGACCTAGACTATAGTTAAGAACCTTTTTGACCATTCCTTTTATAATGCTTAATATACTTGTTCTCCCTATCTTGCTTCTACTCAATTCTTTTGGTCCTAAAAATTTACCTTCCTATTTGTGGATTACTCTACACTCGAAGACGTTCGTATAACACAAATGAAAGGAAATCACCGAAATAGGCGTGAAACCCTCACTTTGGTGATAACTTTCAATCCGCGTAAAGGATGGAACAGAGCAGTACTAGCGAATACGAGTCCTAATCACCCTCACTATAGGCGATTAGGAGCCCTACTCGCTATTTTACTAGTGATTACAGCCCTACTCGCCATTTTACTAGTGATTACAGCCCTACTCGCGATTTTACTAGTGATTACAGCCCTACTCGCCATTTTACTAGTGATTACATCCCTACTCACCATTTTACTAGTGATTACAGCCCTACTCGCCATTTTACTAGTGATTACAGCCCTACTCATCATTTTACTAGTGATTATAGCCCTACTCGCCATTTTACTAGTGATTACAATTCTATTCACTAGTTTGACTCTCCTAATCACCAGTTGACTTTTCCTAATCACATGTTTGATTCCTAATCGCGTGTAATGCTGCTGTATGTATATTTTAACATCCCAAAACATGGATTGACACCTAGGAACATGTTAGGAACCCCGTAACATGTCTAATGACTTAGTAACACGTGTTCGGACTTGTTTATGCGTTAGTTGGGCGTTATGCTAGATAGGGTGAATGTTTGCGCATGCTAAGTGTTTAATTGCATAAGTTGCATGATATCTTGTATGTGGCTAACACGTGGGATGTCAGGTCACCAATGGGATGCCGGGTATTGTCTGGTTTAGTCGGTTTAACGTTTAAACATGTTTTCAACATACACGGTCACAGTCTGGACAACTTGGGGACTGATTAGCCTTCGGGTTAGTAGTCATCACGCTTATGTAAACTCATTGATAGGTCGTCACTAAGTTAGGTCATCATACACGTGTTGGAATTCTAAGTATCTGAAGGCACACTCTAAGGTGAGTTTCACGGCCCCTCTTTTATACACTTTTTCTCGGGGGAGAAGCATGCCACACGGTTTTTAACAAATACAACGTTATGTTTATGAAACGCAACACTTTTGACACGCAACGCTTATGAAACGCAACACTTTTGAAACGCAACGCTTATGAAACGCAATACTTTTGAAACGCAACGCTTATGAAACGCAACACTTGTTTTAAATTACTATACGACGAAACACAACGCTAAGTCCCTATTGAAACCATGAATGCGGGGCACAACAGGGGAAATGTGGATAGATCTATTGGGCTTGACGAACCCCACCCGACGGCTGGGAGCCGGGCGGGTGCATATTGTCTCTATTTTCGGCAACTCAAACAAGGCGGCAACACATGCAACACATGTCAGTAATGGTTTCCGCAACACAGTCGTAGTAGTAAGGAAACACTTGTTATTTACTTGAAGGTCTTACAAACTTGGCATTTTGAGATGAAATTCTTTACGTTTGTAACGTTTTGTAAACTTAAAACCTGTGAACTCACCAGCATTATATGTTGACGTCTTTTTGGCATGTTTTCTCAGGTCGTTAAGGTAGCAGCATTGAGTTAGGCGCGCGGAGTCTCACGGCGTCTAGGATCCATTTGCATTTCATTTTGAGTATTAATAGACTTTCATGTTTTACTTTTGGGTTGTAATAAAATTTTACGCTTCCGCAAGCGATGGTTAGATTTTGAAACTTATTGGGCAAGTTACGTTATTTTCATATCATATAGATGTCGTTTATTGTGACCGTTGACTTGGTTCCTGGTGTGTCACGCGCCTCGCGGTAAAACCCCGCATGTGAAATTTGAGGGTGTGACAACTAATGATGTAAAAAAATCAATTAAATTAAGAAGAAAAAATATATGATTATTCTAGCCACTTTTTTTTTTTGAACAAAAACTTTCATTAAAAAACGGCAAGCTCAAAACAAAGAACCGCCAACACTATACACACATATACAATGGGTATTTAACCCAATCATTCCATACAATCTCCTTAAATCTTGATCTATATTTCAACCATAAAAAAGATTTAGATTTAACTTCCGTCACCACCTCCATCACCTTGGCATTACGATTCTGAAAAACTTTAGCATTTCTAGCATTCCATAAAGCCCAAGTCGTGATCATAACAATCCCCCTAACAATCTTTTTTCTCCACTTGCCGGCATGGACATTTTTATAAAGAAGCAACAAATCCTCGTAATCATACGCGTAGAACGGCTCCAGTTTACACCACCTACAAATACTACTCCATACCCCATATGAAAATCCACAACCAACCATTAAGTGATTAACATCCTCCCTATCACATCCGCATAGAGGACACGAAACATCTTGGATAATTATACCTCTTCTAACTAACGCCACTCGAGTTGGAATTCTATCTCGCGTCACCCTCCAAGCTAGCAAACCTACCTTTATAGGAACCCAACCTTCCCATTTGAAATACCTTGACAGTGACCGTTGAATCCCACTCTGATTAAAATTATGCAGCTTAATTCTGAAACTTTTAACAGCGAAGGCCTCATTAGACTTCCCATCCCAGACCCATCGATCTTCCGAGTTATTTGACTTTATACCCAACAGTAACCGTTCCAAATCCTGGTACTCTGAGATCTCTTCCACTGTATTAATACTCCGAAAACAATTAGCTTTAACTGCGACATCCCTATCATCAAGAACTAACCTGTCTCGAACTGTACAGTTTTTGTTAGACTCCGATTGAAACAAATTTGGCCAGCGATGTTTCAGTAATGTATCCCCTGCCCAATAGTCCAACCAAAATCTTATCTTATCTCCACTTCCCAGATCACCCCTAATCAATTGGCTAACCATCTTATCTTCGATCCTCATCGCTTGTAAAGTGTTTACAATAACCTTCCAACATCCGGGCAGCGATCTACGTATAGGCAGAAAGGTCCAACACCCTCTCCCACCGTGAATCGCTTCTATAACCTTTCTCCATACCGCACCCTCCTCCACCTTGAATCTCCACGCCCATTTCGCAATAAGTGCCAAATTAACCTCGGAAAGCCGCAAAACTCCCAACCCACCCAGTTTTTTAGGGGAACAATTATAAATGGTGGCACAAAATAAGAATGTTTATAAATTAGAATGTACCGCTGCTTTCACTGGCAGAGATTGGCACTCCTTCATACTTGATAAGATGAGAACCGCTTCTGTTATTGATATCAAGCCCCTGGAAATGGCCAAGAGGGTCTTGCTGGGCAAGAAGATGGTGGTGGTTTGACTGGGTGGCATTGTTGTTGTATTGTGGCAGCTCGGTTTGTTTTTGTTTCTGAAGAAGTCTGGTTGATTATATTGAACGTTACGGTGAATTCCAAGACTGTAACCATCTGAACTTTCCCCTATTTTTTAAAGGTGATGATAACAGAGGAGGGATGGTGAGGAGAGGGTGATGGTGAAGGAGAGAGGATATGGTGAGGAGAGGGAGGGTGGCGGTGGAGATGGCGGTGGTGGTGTTGCAGGTGGTGGTGGTGGAGATGGTGGTGGTGGGTGGGTGGGTTGGAGAAGAAGACGGGAGGGTATAAAAGTCATTTTACCCAAAAAAAAAATTAAGGGTATAATAGTCATTTCACCACAAACTAACGGAACAACTAACGGTCGTTAGTCTCAGAGACGTAAAGTGTTAGAAAAAAAAAACCACAGGTACTCAGGGTGTTAAGCCTAGGCTGAACCTGTTAGTTTAGGCAAACCACAGGGACGAAAACTGCAATTTTCTCATTTTTATTAGTTTTATGTCTGTACTCTATTATTTTAGTATTGTATATATTTTATTACTTTTTGGTTGTTTTTACTATTAATTTATTTATTTTATATTTTTGGTAGGTGATCGCATGGAGCGGGGCTAAAACAGTACAAATTATATTCGAGACACGAACACCCGAGCCTAGAGCACGGGGTCATAATACCATTTATAATAATAATAATAATAATAATAATAATAATAATAATAATAATAATAATAATAATAATAATAATAATAAGGTATGACATAAAGTGGTCTTAGGTCATATCGCACAAAAAGAAAAAAAAATAAAAACGGAAGTTGGTGGATTTTTTGGAGGATTGATTTTATTTTTGGGCGACATTTTGATTGAGAAGAAGATTATTAACTAGGTTAGAGACCCGTGAACTTCATGGGTGAAGAAATTTTTAAATAAATATATTATCGACTAAATAAAATTAAACAATTTTTATAAGGGCGGTGTTAAATAAAAGTTTAAAACATAACATGAAAGAAAATAAAACATGAGAAATTAATATACTTTTAAAGTTTTCAAGTGTAATTTTGTTGTGCTTGTGAAATATGTAATTTGAAAAAAAGTTGATGCAAATAAATCTAATAATTAAAAAACTCTTCCACCAAACAAAATAATAGGATAGTTTCAAAAATAAAACATAGGTAAACATATAATGTTGACAAAACGTAATAATAGTGAATGACAAAAGAAATTAAATCAAGTACAAAAAAAAAAGAATTATGAATATGTTCATAAGATCCATTGCAGCATGGTAACTTCCTAGCATTTTGACATGGAAAGCTGGAAAAAAAAATATCGACATCAATTTTTTATAATGTAGCATTAGCATAATAATAAAACTTGTAGGAGAAAAAAAAAAGAAAACCATTAATATGAGACTTACAAAAATTTGTCATAGCTGTCCAAAAATCTCTTTGTAAACAACATTTAACGTACACGTCGTCACGTTACCGTCCTTGTCTAATATTAATATCTTCAATGCATTCCTACTTTTGACTCTTGATAATGCAACATACAATTGTCCATGTGTGAAAACCGGATCTTTCAAATATAACCCAACTTTAGATAGCGACTGTCCTTGACTCTTGTTTATTGTCATAGCAAAAGACACGGCAAGGGGAAATTGTCTTCTTTTAAATTTGAAAGGAATCTTCTTATCAGTAGGTGTCAGACTAATTCTGGGAATAAATGTCCTCATTCCAATGTTACTGCCTGAAATTATTTTGGCTTCTATAACACGCTTTCCCATTTGAACAACTTGTAGTCTTGTTCCATTACACAAACCACTTTTTTGATCGATGTTTCTAAGTAACATGACTGGAACACCAACTTTCAAAATCAATCTGTGGTTTGGAATTCCCGAAAACTTAAGGCCATTAAGAACATCAGGTGAAAATAAACTTTAATCGATTTCTTCATTAATATTTTCTGATTGACAAACACAATCTGAACTTAGATATTCCATTTCCTCACCAGGAAACAAAGCAAGCAACCGATCATTAATATCTTCAACAACTTCATTCTTTGGTGCCAAAATAGCTCGTTCTTGGAAAAAACCTGATATACTAAAATTCTCTAAAATCGATGGAAAAACAAACGATATCAAATCAGAAACAGGATCCAACGATTGAGTAATAAGTAAGTCATCAGGTATATCAATGATATATTGATCCTCATATTCGGATCCAACCTTGCCTTCACCTAGATCCAAAAGCCAGTTTGCAAAATTCTTTGGTTGCTCATTCTCGGTTGTAGTGTTGCCACAACTTAACCTCATATTTTTTGTTAACTTAAGGACTTTGCATTCATGCCAAATGTATGAAGAACTTAATTAAGCATTAACGATATCATGTCTACTTCCGTTTGGAACTACTGGTAGAATTTGTCTGAAATCACCCCCCAAAACAATAACCTTTCCACCAAATAGGACCTCTGAATTGTTATCATTATCACCACCAAAGATGTCTTTTAAAGTTCGATCTAATGCTTCAAATGCATGTTTTATGAACCATGGGTGCTTCATCCCAAATAACCAAATCTGTTTTTTTTAGCAATTGGGCTACGTCACTATCTGGTGTTATGTAGCATAAAGAATCCTCCGTTAGGTTGATTGGAATTGAAAACCTTGAGTGCGCAGTCCTACCGCCTGTTAATAGTAATGAAGCAATACCACTCGAAGCGACGTTCAAAACTATTTTACTTTTTGATCTTATGGATGAAGACAATGTTTTCCATAGGAAAGTTTTACCCATACCCCCGTATCCATAGACAAAAAATACACCACCTTTTTTATCCTCAACTGCTTTTATTATTGTGTTATAAACATTTCTTTGCTCATCTGTTAGCGAACAAAACATTTCTTCAAATTCCGCTTGTAAAACGTTTGTGTCATATCCCAAATCCTCATTAATCAATCGATTGTTTGAAGCGTATATTGAGTCATCATTAGGATATGACATATCTATGAAATTTCGCAGAGTGGAACTATTGCGCAACAAAAAGTTTTCAATACCAAGCAAAGCAAAGTTCTTAATCTGATCTTCAGAGAGTGACAAATCTACGTAAATTTAACTAAGAAAAATGTAGTCAGGAATATTAAACTTTATCATTTTTTATACAAAAGAACAAAATTTTAATATTTTACCAAAGATGCAGTAGATAAAAAAATAATTAGTAAAATGAGTAAGTTATATCGTAATGTAAGTAAAACAGAATTAGTAAAATGAGTAATGTGTTTTGAATATTTATAGTTAAATGGGATTGATTAAATATGGAAATGTAATTAAGTTTAAAACAATTTGTAAATTTAATCACAAATCAATGACCTCTACAAATTAAAAAAATCTGAAATATTAAAGAATTCAAAAAATGTTAAAAGTTTTATATAAATTTATATACTAAATATTATAAATAAAAAAACTGAACATTAAATACGGAAATGTAAAAAATGTTATTAAAATGTAAATTACGAAAAAAAATTCCTTAAGTACAAATATATTAAAAATTTTGAATAATTAAAGTTCTAAAATATTAAACTTTTAAAAATTCAAATTTTAAGTTGATACGTTTAATTTATTGAAATGTTCGGATATTTAAAAAAGTCAAACAATTTAGCATTTTCATATTAATTGCTAAAACAAAATAAAAACCGTAAATATTATTTATGGAAAGGTAATTAATTATAATAAAAGTGAAATTATAAATAAATTTTTTATTACTTACCAAAATACAAGTATGACGTAAATTAGAAATTTTTGATACAAAAAATTTGAAATTTTTTATACAAAAAATTGAAATTCAAAAATAAAGACAGATATAATAATATTAAAAAAATTAATAGGGATTCAATTGCATAATATATGTTGCAAACGTATAAAACATGACTTAAATACAAGTATGCCACATTTAGAACTAGTATGATTTAAATTTGAAATTTTTTATACAAAAAATTTAAATTACGTAATATGTGCCATATATTTGAATAGTTAAAGTTATAAAATATTAAACTTTCAAATAGTCAAATTTTATGTTTGAAACTTTTAAAAGTTGAAAAATAAAGATAGATATAATAATATTAATAAAATTAATAGGGATTTAATTTCATAATATATGTTGCAAATGTATAAACATGATTGTAAAAAAACTCACCCAAACATTAATCGGAGAAGCCTAAAGTCTAACACTTGCTTTGTATGATCTTCACAGTTAACAAAGAACGAATATGAATTCAGTTCTAACGAAATGTAAGTAAAAATGAATTAGTAAAAAGAGTTATGTGTTTTTCAATATTTATAGTTAAATGGTATTGATTAAATATGGAAATGTAATTAATTGTAAAAAAAATTTGAAAATTTAATAACAAATCAATTACCTCCAAAAATTCAAAAAATTTGAAATATTAAAGTGTAGTAATTATGAGTTTGAAATATTCAAGAAATCAAAAAATTTTAAAAGTTTTATATAAATTTATATACAAAATATTATAAATAAAAAAACCGGAACATTAAATACGGAAATGTAAAAAATGTTATTAAAATGTAAATTACGAACAAAAATTTCTTAAGTACAAATATATTAAAAAGTCAAATTTTAAGTTTATACATTTAATTTATTGAAATGTTCGGATATTTAAAAAAGTCAAACAATTTAGAATTTTCATGTTAAATATTAAATCAAAATAAAAACCGTAAAAATTATTTATGGAAACGTAATTAATTATAATAAAACTGAAATTATAAATACAATTTTTATTACTTACCATAATACAAGTATGACTTAAATTTGAAATTTTGGATACCAAAAATTTGAAATTTTTGATACAAAAATTTTAAGTTCAAAAATAAAGTCAGATATAATAAAATTAATAGGGATTTAATTGCATAATATATGTTGCAAACGTATATGTGACATCCGTCACTTTTATCCCTATTATTATTATATATATATACATATTTTTTATTTATTTCGTACCACCAATCTTGTACGTCACATTTTATCCCCATCCCATAACAGCGGCCCAGATCAGCTTAAACAGGCCCAAACACTAAGCCCACTCAGTTAAACAAAAAAAATAAAAATAAAACACGTTGGGGCCGGGATTCGAACCCGAGCCCTCAGCCGGTTCAATAATAATAATAATAATAATAATAATAATAATAATAATAATAATAATAATAATAATAATAATAATAATAATAATAATGCATATAAAGTTTAATTTTTATAAACTTTGAACCAATCCAAGTCAAAAACCAATGGTTGTATCCATTTCTTGTCCAACCCACTTGCAGTCCAACAAGCAGCCCATAACAGCGGCCCAGATCAGCTTAAACCGGCCCAAACACTAAGCCCACTCAGTTAAACAAAAAGAATAAAAATAAAACACGTTGGGGCCGGGATTCGAACCCGAGCCCTAAGCCGGTTCAAACGGTTAACACAACACACCCAACCAACTGAGCTACGGCTCGTTCCTGTTATAAACTCAACTCGAATTATATAAAACACCTTCTAACACGATGCCTTCTTCTTCCCTGTTACCTGTTCGCTGCAACCCAAACACCCTCTTTTTATTTTTCCTTTTCTTCTTGCTTTGACCATTGATTTACCTAATTTTGGTTAAGTTTGAATACGATTAACTGCTGTTGACTCACTCTAACGATTATTACGCGTCATATACACGAACCATTATCATCAATTCGACCCAATTAGAGCCAATTACACGCGTAGCATCTTCAATGTCGGGTCAAACTTACCAAATCCATCAATCGGAGCCCTCCCTATAAATTGAACCCACCAAATCATTCTACACTCGCCGATAAACATCTCCCCACTTTCAATTTCTGAAAACCTCTCAAATATAAAGTGTTCTTGTTCGCGTTTGACTTTCAGTTTGACCGTTCTTAAAGTCGCAAGATCGTTCTGTAAGTTTCATTTTGTTGATGGGTTTTGATCTTCGGCATTCACACAACAATAACCCTAAGATTAATTGGGTTATTGTTGTGTGATTTAAACGATTGGAAATCTAAGGCTCGTTATGGTAGATTTGGGGAAGAACACCTTTTGTGCTTATATCTTATATTTTAATTAAACCAGAATCAAACACAACCACTGATCTATATCAAGTGGTTGTGTCTGATGTTTGTTTGGCAAGCCACGCGGGTTCGATCCCTGCCATGGCAACTTTTTTTTTTCTTTTTTTTGTTTTAATAAAAAACAATTAAAATTAATTATATATATATATTACTTATATTTTATAAATTCGTTTTAAAATATTAAAACTCTTTTAATAATTCTACAAAAATTATTTTAAGTTAAGCTGATGAAAAAGTTTAACTTACAATTTTTAGTTTTCAAAAATTTATTTATTTAATATATTTAATAAATAAATCAAGTTTATTCTATTATATTTATAAAATTCTATTAAAATATCTAAACGATTTTATAAAATTCCACAAAAATTATCCTAAACTTGTACAACAATAAACATTTCAGAAATTATTTTTATTCCAGAAAAACCGGCTATTTTATATTTTTAATTAATTTTTGTTAGTTTTAATCATAAATAATTCATAATAAATTCATTTTTCAATATTTTTGTACCAAAATTTTACATAAATTATTTCCATTCATTTGGAACAGAAATACAATTTTTAATTCAAGAATTCTTTAATTTTAATATTTTTAGATATTAAAATCATATTTTGACAATTTGAAATAAATAGATTAAATATTCTATTTTCAAGAAAATAATTTTATAAAAATTATTTTCACACTTAAAACTTTATATTGTGATCATATTTGTTTTAAAGATTACTTAAAGACTTTTGTTTATTTATTTATCAAATTTCTCTTATTTATTAAACGTTAAATTTATTAATCAAACGAATACTTATCCCCAATTCGAAGCCCTAGAAAATACTTATAGACCAAATAGACTTAGACTTATTTGTTACATTATACATAGGGTGATACTTGGCAACGTTGGATTATACTTATTCAATTACACAAGACTTACCACCTTGATAAGGTGAGTATTACTTATCCCCTTTTTCCGCTTTTACAACTTTTGAGGTGATTCATGCACAAGTATACAAAACTTGCACATACATTTACATATACATTTTTATTCATTTACAATTCATATACGTGTCTTGATTAACTTTGTGCTTATGCTTGAACATGAACGTAGCTTACATACAAAATCATACATACAGACATAACTTATGTTATGGTGCTCTTTACATACAGACGTAACTTATGTTACGGTGCTCATTTAGACATAACTTATGTTATGGTGCTCTTTTAGACTCACACATGTTGAGGTGCTCATTATCAATTTCATTGTACAACTTTACATTTGATCTTTGTCTTGTTTGGTTACTTGCGTGTTTACATAATGCCTTGGTGATGCTAGACACGTGAATTGTACTACTTTTCAAACTTATACTATATGTACAAAACTAAGTAGTACTCACCAACATCATATGTTGACAAAATTATTTTCGTGCATGTTTCAGGATAAGCTGCTTGACGCTTCACATAGGACTTTGGACTTAGATTAAATAAATCAATTATCTTTATTTATGATGTCTTGTATTTAATTTCACATGTTGTAAAACAATATTCAATAATCATATATTTACATTTTAGTACCATGAGCTTTTGGACAATCGTCACTACGTGGCACCTCGATGATTCCGCCATCAGTTGGGGTGTTACAGATTGGTATCAGAGCCATGGTTATAGGGAACTAGGTTATTAGATAAAATGGCCTAGACTATAACCGAACTTCAACTTTCATGCATAATATTTCCTAAATTACCCTATCACTCATTTCCCTCTACTTTCCTTTCTCTATCCTTCCCTTCTTCTCTATTTCTCCTTATCTTTCATTCATGGTGCATAGAGATGGTGTCCTACAAGTGGTGGAAAGTCTACATCATCTTGGAACGAGAACAGTACCTTTCATGAAGACACTATTAGGCATGATACCTACCCTTATTTTGCTCCTTCAAAGATGTTGAGCTTTAATGAGTGTGATAGAACACGTGCAATCTGGAAGGTGGATGCCTGTACACTGGGTTTTCTGGCATAGGCAAGCATAGCGCATAAATCCATTTACGGACCTGTTATGCTTACCTGGGGATTCCTGGAGTGAGTGTCCACTTATAGGCTAAAGCATGTCTTCTTTGATCACCATTGGGTTCAACTCCTTTGAAAAGTCAACGTTCTTGTTGGGCTTTACAGCTAGACAAGGGCACTCCAAGCATCTTATGCAAGTTTTTTTAATAATACACTCTCGTTTCATATACAATATTCTGTATATCATGATTTTCATATATTGCTTACAAGTTCATACTTTCATAATCATCTGTACGGTTATACACTTATATTTTCTAATCTCATGATTATTCATTGACTGCCTCATAGATGTCTGCTCGCCGCATGCTCCGTGATGCCAGCCAACGCCCTGTTCGTGCTTCTGGACAACGTTCTGATCGTCGCCTCGCATCTTTAGTCGCTGAGCAAATTGCTGCAGTGATCCCAAACCTTGTCAGTGAGATAACCCAGAATAGTAACAGTGCTAACACGGGGAGTACGACTCAATTTCGGTGCACTTTCAAACACTTTAACTCCTGCAACCCTACAAAATTCACTGGTGAGGAGGGTGCTACTGGCCTCCTCCAATGGTTCGAAAGTATGGAAAGCACCTTCGTGAACAGTGAGTGTCCTGATGAACTCCGTGTTCGCTATGCTACTAGTGTCCTTCAAAAGGGGGCGCTAACCTGGTGGAATGGCGAAAAGCGCAATCGAGGAGCTGATGTTGCTTTATCTTTATCTTGGGCTGAGGTTAAGGAACTCATGATCGCTAAATTCTGCCCTAGGAATGAAATCAGGAAACTGGAGGAAGAGTTCCATGGGCTGAAACAAGACAGTGGCAAGAATCTTGCGTATAATACTCGATATCATGAACTTAGCATATTGGTTCCACACATGGTCACCCCGGTCTCGCGAGCAATCGAGAAATATATCGAGGGATTACCTGACCTGATTCAAGATGTAGTCACTGGAAGCAAACCCGCTACGGTAGAAGAAGCAATTCAACTCGCAGCCACATTAACAGACAAACACGTAAGGAAAGGAAACTTGGTTAGGAAAGGCACCAAGACGTCTACCGAGAAAATCACCCATGTTGTTGAACAATCCAAGACTGTTTTAGCAAAGGCCGCCACTACTACTTCGAACTCTAAGAAACGAATGGGCGATAATCAGAATCATGCTGTTGTGGATCCTGTAACTCAGCCTCCTAACAAGAAAGCCTACACGGGAATCCATCCTCAATGCAACACTTGCAAATATCATCACCCTGCAAATCTTCCATGCCGTCAATGCACTAGATGTGGAAGGTTTGGACACTTTGTCACCACTTGTCGAGCAATGGTTAGGACACAAGATAATCATCAAACAGCTGCCCAGGAACCACTACAGATTACTAACGGTCGGGCATGTTATCATTGTAGAGACCCTAACCACATGCGACCTCAATGCCCTAAGTTGAATAATGTAAACCTGGTGGCACATGGACGAGCTTTCAATATCAATATCAACGAAGCAAACGGTCAGGATGACGTTAATCCCACTGGTTAAGCCATGGATGGGATCTTCATAAGACTCGAGAATCCAATACTTGTATTTTCATTTTCTTGATCCTATTATCATTTTGTACCCAAATTTTGTCGCACTCATTAGCATATAACATCTAGAGATTTCCTTGCATACTATTGTGTACGAGCACAGATTTGGAGATTTATCATATTGGTTAAGTTTATTTTAATCATACAAGACTCTACCTTACCTTTATTTGAAACATTTGGACTTAATACTTGATCTTACAGAGCTTTTCTAAGAAAACATCATTGCTTGTTATATGAAACTTGATTTTTCCATTAATTTGACTATCCATTGAACATTTAATTATTCATGATACTCGTAAACTATTTCTATAGGCCACTAAGATAACACTTACACTTAATGGTTGTAGTACTTACAAACTTGCTTGCGTGTGTGTATTATCCACGCAACTCAGATAAACATTTCATTTAAAGGGCTCCTCGGACGAGTGGTAGCCCATACTTAAATACTGTTATGCTTACAAGTCGTTGCAAACCAATGCAATTGACCTCACTATTACATAGATTCATTTCATTGATAACGTCTCATTACAACCCAACGTGTTTGTTGTGTCATATTCTTGTGAAACTTATTTGTTTAACGTGTGTTAGATTAGGATCATAGAAGGACATAAAACCCTAATGTAAGGTAAATTGATGATTCCGGTCCGGAACGTAATCATGAATTTACAGGTACGTTAGGGTAGTGTGAAATTCTATTAGAGTTTTTTTTGGTAGGCGTCCAGTACGTTTTCAAGGTATCAAAGGTGTGGTGGGTTAGCTGCGGTACACCCTATATATAAACACTAATGATGCATTGAAAGTGAGACTGGAAGGCGGACCAGGAACAAACCCTACTTGCTTGGTAGTTCATTTGGTCTTTCTATAGTCAATCAACTCGTACATTTATTTTAGGATTCCTAAAACTTGAAGCTTAGTGTTTTACTAGATTCTTATTCTCCTTAGTATTTGAGACGAACCCATTCCTTAACTCACACCTATCAAACCTCTTATCCAAATCATTTGAATTTTCCAAACCCCGGTTATCTTGATCTCTACCCAAACATCCATAACCCTATGTTTCTAATAACTTCGGGACAAAGTTTCTAAAAGTAGGGGATGCTGTGACATCCGTCACTTTTATCCCTATTATTATTATATATATACATTTTTTTTTTATTTATTTCGTACCACCAATCTTGTACGTCACATTTTATCCCCATCTAATAATAATAATAATAATAATAATAATAATAATAATAATAATAATAATAATAATAATAATAATAATAATGCATATAAAGTTTAATTTTTATAAACTTTGAACCAATCCAAGTAAAAAACCAATGGTTGTATCCATTTCTTGTCCAACCCACTTGCAGTCCAACAAGCAGCCCATAACAGCGGCCCAGATCAGCTTAAACCGGCCCAAACACTAAGCCCACTCAGTTAAACAAAAAAAAATAAAAATAAAACACGATGGGGCCGGGATTCGAACCCGAGCCCTCGGCCGGTTCAAACGGTTAACACAACACACCCAACCAACTGAGCTACGGCTCGTTCCTGTTATAAACTCAACTCGAATTATATAAAACACCTTCTAACACGATGCCTTCTTCTTCCCTGTTACCTGTTCGCTGCAACCCAAACACCCTCTTTTTATTTTTCCTTTTCTTCTTCCTTTGACCATTGATTTACCTAATTTTGGTTAAGTTTGAATACGATTAACTGCTGTTGACTCACTCTAACGATTATTACGTGTCATATACACGAACCATTATCATCAATTCGACCCAATTAGAGCCAATTACACGCGTAGCATCTTCAATGTCGGGTCAAACTTACCAAATCCATCAATCTGAGCCCTCCCTATAAATTGAACCCACCAAATCATTCTACACTCGCCGGTAAACATCTCCCCACTTTCAATTTCTGAAAACCTCTCAAATATAAAGTGTTCTTGTTCGCGTTTGACTTTCAGTTTGACCGTTCTTAAAGTCGCGAGATCGTTCTGTAAGTTTCATTTTGTTGATGGGTTTTGATCTTCGGCATTCACATAACAATAACCCTAAGATTAATTGGGTTATTGTTGTGTGATTTAAACGATTGGAAATCTAGGGCTCGTTATGGTAGATTTAGGGAAGAACACCTTTTGTGCTTATATCTTATATTTTAATTAAACCAGAATCAAACACAACCACTGATCTAGATCAAGTGGTTGTGTCTGATGTTTGTTTGGCAAGCCACGCGGGTTCGATCCCTGCCATGGCAACTTTTTTTTTCTTTTTTTTTTGTTTTAATCAAAAACAATTAGAATTAATTATATATATATATATTACTTATATTTTATAAATTCGTTTTAAAATATTAAAACTCTTTTAATAATTCTACAAAAATTATTTTAAGTTAAGCTGATGAAAAAGTTTAACTTACAAATTTTAGTTTTCAAAAATTTATTTATTTAATATAATTAATAAATAAATCAAGTTTATTCTATTATATTTATAAAATTCTATTAAAATATCTAAACGATTTTATAAAATTCCACAAAAATTATCCTAAACTTGTACAACAATAAACATTTCAGAAATTTTTTTTATTCCAGAAAAACCGGCTATTTTATATTTTTAATTAATTTTTGTTAGTTTTAATCATAAATAATTCATAATAAATTCATTTTTCAATATTTTTGTACCAAAATTTTACATAAATTATTTCCATTCATTTGGAACAGAAATACAATTTTTAATTCAAGAATTCTTTAATTTTAATATTTTTAGATATTAAAATCATATTTTGACAATTTGAAATAAATAGATTAAATATTCTATTTTCAAGAAAATAATTTTATAAAAATTATTTTCACACTTAAAACTTTATATTGTGATCATATTTGTTTTAAAGATTACTTAAAGACTTTTGTTTATTTATTTATCAAATTTCTCTTATTTATTAAACGTTAAATTTATTAATCAAACGGATAGTTATCCCCAATTCGAAGCCCTAGAAAATACTTATAGACCAAATAGACTTAGACTTATTTGTTACATTATACATAGGGTGATACTTGGCAACGTTGGATTATACTTATTCAATTACACAAGACTTACCACCTTGATAAGGTGAGTATTACTTATCCCCTTTTTCCGCTTTTACAACTTTTGGGGTGATTCATGCACAAGTATACAAAACTTGCACATACATTTACACATACATTTTTATTCATTTACAATTCATATACGTGTCTTGATTAACTTTGTGCTTATGCTTGAACATGAACGTAGCTTACATACAAAATCATACAAACAGGCATAACTTATGTTATGGTGCTCTTTACATACAGATGTAACTTATGTTACGGTGCTCATTTAGACATAACTTATGTTATGGTGCTCTTTTAGACTCACACGTGTTGAGGTGCTCATTATCAATTTCATTGTACAACTTTACATTTGATCTTTGTCTTGTTTGATTACTTGCGTGTTTACATAATGCCTTGGTGATGCTAGACACGTGAATTGTACTACTTTTCAAACTTATACTATATGTACAAAACAAAGTAGTACTCACCAACATCATATGTTGACAAAATTATTTTCGTGCATGTTTCAGGATAAGCTGCTTGACGCTTCACATAGGACTTTGGACTTAGATTAAATAAATCAATTATCTTTATTTATGATGTCTTGTATTTAATTTCACATGTTGTAAAACAATATTCAATAATCATATATTTACATTTTAGTACCATGAGCTTTTGGACAATCGTCACTACGTGGCACCTCGATGATTCCGCCATCGGTTGGGGTGTTACAGTATAAAATATGACTTAAATACAAGTATGCCACAATTAGAACCATTATGACTTAAATTTGAAATTTTAGATATAAAAAATTTTAATTACGTAATATGTGCCATATATTTGAAGAATTAAAGTTATAAAATATTCAACTTTTAAAAAGTCAAAGTTTATGTTTGAAACTTTTAAAAATTCAAAAATAAAGACAGATATAATAATATTAATAAAATTAATAGGGATTTAATTGCATAATATATGTTGCAAACGTATAAAACATGATTGTAAAAAAACTTACCCAAACATTAATCGAAGAAAACTAAAGTCTAACACTTGCTTTGTATGATCTTCAAATTTAACAACGAACAAATATGAAGTAAGTTCTAACGAAATGTAAGTAAAAATGAATTAGTAAAATGAGTATAGGGTGTTTTCAATATTTATAGTTAAATGGGATTGATTAAATATGGAAATGTAATTAATTTTAAAAAAAATTGAAAATTTAATGACAAATTAATTACCTCCAACATTTCAAAAAATTTGAAATATTTAAGTGTATAAATTATGAGTTTTAAATTAAAAGAATTCGAAAAATTTGAAAAATTTTATATTAATTTATATACTAAATATTATAAATAAAAAACCTAATCATTAAATATGGAACTGTAAAAAAATTTATTCAAATGTAATTTAGGAACAAATGTTTGTTAACTAAAAAATATATTAAAAATTTTGATTAACAAAAGTTGTAAAATATTAAACTTTAAAAAATTCAAATTTTAAGTTTGAAAGGTTTAATTTATTGAAATTGTTCGGATATTTAAAAAATTTAATCAATTTATAATTTTCATATTAAATATTAAAACAAAAAAAAAATGTAAATATTAATTATGGAAAAGAGTTAATTATAATAAAATTGAAAGTATGAATACAACTTATAATAATTACCAATATCAAAATTAAAATTTTCAAAATTTAAAATTTTCAAAATTTTAAAATTTATAACAAAAAAACCGGAATTATAATTTTTGGAAATGTAATTAATTATATTACTCAAATTATATATACATATTTATTAGAGTGAATAGCCAAAATCGTCCCTGAGTTTTTCTCATTATTGCTAAATCCATCCAAAAAAAGTTTTTTTTATCACCTAAGCAACTAACGTTTCTCAATTATTGCTAGATCCGTCCAAATCACTAACATGGTTAAAAAGGTTAAAAAGTATGTTAAAATAGAGGTGTAGTTTAGTAATATAGGTCAAAATATTTTATTATTTTTTTAAAAAGATTTTATATGCTTTAGTCAGTTTTCATCCTATTGCTACCAATGACCCTATAACTAAATATTTTTGGTTTGACCCATTTGTGATAGAAGTTAACCCAAATCGACTTGTTTATAACTAAATAGAAATATTTATGCATTGAAGCAGACTACAACAAAGCACGATTAACTTTCTTAACCATTCTCCTAAATTTTTCTGTTGCATACCAATCATCATTTTCAAAAAGCAAAATGAACACTGCATTTTCAGATAAAAATGAACATTTTATTTGCAACAAAAATGGTTAGGGAAGTTAAAAACATAAATAAAGTAATTCTAAAGACAAATTAAAAGAATCTTCACTAAAAGTTGTATGCATAACTTAAAGCAATATATTGGTAAACCATGATGATCATGATCATCATACTCAGTTAATCTCACCCATAGCAAAGCTAAGGTAGGGTCTGAGGAGGGTAAGATGTAGACAACCTTACCTCTACCCTGTGGAAATAGAGAGGCTGCTTCCAGTGAGACCCCCGGCTCGATAGTGGTTTTGAATCAAGCCTTGGACATGAGGCACATAACACTTAGCAATCGGGACAAGCACGATTGGTGCATGTACCCCCTTGTCTTTTGGCTATCAACGCCACCACATAATGCATGATTAACCGCCTGGCGTTTTAAAGGTATTTTCAAGAAATTATTAAAATAACATTAAAATTAGTGCAATTTTACTTTGTCCTTGCATAGGGTGAATAAACCATCGGCATAAATTTGAATGTATGTTCTTGGGTATGTTGAAAAAGCTTCACACCTGCACCCAATAAAATAATTCAAAATACCAGTAAAGAAGCTTAGCAACCTCCTTGATATTTTTCTGTTCTTGCTCAAGATCTTCTTTTTCTTATTGCCATGATTTGTAATTGTTTTTCCAATTAATTGGTGGACCTGAAAGCACCCAAATATTCCAATCCTTCCAATCATCACCCGTATTGATCGAATATGTTTCTGTCTTGAATGTTGATCGGATATTTTTTTCGTTTGAATGTTGATCGAATAAGGTTTAGGGGCTGTTTGGTAGCCTCTTAATGAAACTCTTAACCATTTAGCGCTGAATGATTCAGCATTCAGTGTGTTTGTTTCAGCTTCTGAATGGAATGGTTAAGTCTGAATCATTAAGATTTGGGATGTTGCTGAACCATTAAGCACTGAACTATTAAGCATTGAACTAGGCTGAACCTTAATGAGGCTCCCCTACCAACGTGGGACAAGAAAACTAACCAATAAGAGGTCCAACTTAATGATTCAGCGCTTAATCATTCAGACCTCTTAACCATTCAGACCTCTTAATAATTCAGCACTTAATCAACCAAACAGCCCCTTAGTGGATTAAGGGAATGGTGTTTTGTGTTTGAATGCAGAGGGATGTTTGGGGTTATAAAAAGGGGGTAAATTACATAAATGTCCCTACAAGTTAACGTACTTTTTAACCATGTTAGTGCTTTGGACGGATCTAGCAATAATTGAGAAACGTTAGTGGCTCAGGTGAGAAAAAAACTTTTTTTGGATGGATCTAGCTATAATGAAAAAACCTCAGGGACGATTTTGGCTATTCACTCTATTTATTACGTAACAAAAAGAATAAAATTACAGAAATATTATAATTTTTAAAATGTAGTCATTAAATGATCCAATAATAAAATAAATGTACAACTTTTTTATTTTTAAATGTAGAAATATTATAATTGTTTAACCATCACCAGTCTTAGTATTGGTTTGAATCTTAAAGAATTATTAAAATTAAATTAATTAATATTCTCCAACTAATAATAGTCATATATCACAACCAAAAAAAACATAACATTAACACAATATTAAATTGCTTATGTATAATGCGTAGAAATATATACAAAATAAAACCATTATTCATGCAATTTCATAACACAATAACCAAACAAACTTAAGTTCATAAACCAAACACGCAAATACCAAACACAAGTTCATAACACAATAGAAGACATCCTAAAAAAAAACCTTCATTTCAAATCATTTTTCATCGCTTGAAATTTCCACCCTCAAATAAACAACGTTCAGTTTATTTGTGACATTATCCTGTATAAAAATTATATATCAAAAAAAACATTCAAGATTAAAAAACCTAATAAGAAGAATTAACTGTATATATATATATATAAACAACTTTTATAATACCTGTGCACTAAACATTTTTTCCTCAAGCTTGGACAACACATTTTTATCATCAGCGATATCGCTAACGGTGTAAATTTCAGAAAAAGTTTTTAAATTTGTTTCTGTGATTTCAATTTTAAACCCAAGCCACCTATCTTTAATTAAATAAAATTCATCAGGAAACCGAACATAATCGCCAACATGTGAAGGAGAAAATTTGGTAATTAGATAATAAAAATAAAATAATTAATAAAAATATTAAAGCTAAAACGCACGGTATTATCTCTCAACATATCTTCAATATCAATTGGAACCAATTTACAAACATCTTCATGGACGATATTAGCATGACTCCATCGCTAATATCTTGTACCAAAATTTTTATTTTAAACCTGAAAAATTAAAGGAATTCAAATCAAATTTAAGTTTAAGCATTGAATTTTTTTTTTTTTTTTGTTAAAGTAAAAAACAAATTATTTTGAGGCGTTAAATATAAAAGTTAAGGAAAAACCTTGGGAGTGCTTGAACTTCATTTTCAATACAATTGATGTTGTTGCAAAGGTATTTTGGTTTTATTTCATACCCTCCTTTGCCATCATTAGTATTAATCACAATGTAGTCTGTGCTTACTTTGTCATGGCATTTCGAGCATGCCATATGGTACCAACCATAATCTTTATACACATTTGTGATTTTACCAAAAACAATAAGACTCGTTTCATGTTGCGCTTCCCACACATCGCCGATTAGGCTAAATGTGTTATTTGTTAGAAATTCATTATAAGAGTCCATGATCGTTGAACTATGTAAAAGAGAATTAGAAAGAAAAAAATTTAGTAAATTAGTAAAATAATATACGTGGGGAAATAAAATTATCATGAAGTAAAATTGTAAAAATATTAAAACAAACAATACCGTGTGAATTCTTTAGGTTTGCAATTGTAAGTTTGTTGATGCTTCTTATCTTTTTTGTTTGCATATGAGTCATTCTAGTATTTCAACATGTATTTATAATAAAATTTACAAATATGTATTTTTAGAATGGACAAATTTACAGCCAATTTGTAATAATGGTGTAGTGATGAAGAAAGGTATGTCAACCAATCTATACATATAATATTTAGGAGCAATATGGGACACTTGGCAATCATTTAGGCTCCTAGCATTTAATGGTCATCCCTCATGGCACAATGTGGTAATTTATAAAATTTTCTTTTTTTTTTTAATCAAAAATCCATAAAATATAAAACCCTAAAAAAACACGGAGATAACATCTTCCCACATTATCATTGCCTCCTTCAAAGAAAACCCTAATCTCAGCTATTGAAGAGCGATTCAAGGGCGATTCAACATAATCTTTCACTCCAATCCAAGGTAATCTGTATTTGATTGTTATTTCACTAAATCCATGTTCATTGATCGATTATTCTTTCTTTTGTTTCACAGAAATCTATTCAATTAGAAGTAGTCAAGCAACCGAGTAAGTTTATTCTAGATCTATAATGTTTTAAACTTTGTTTGATGATAATCTCATTAACCCATTCAATCATTAACCCTAAATCACAAAACTCACGCTTTCTTCTTGGCCATCATCGTCTTCTTTCCGACTAGTTCTGCCTAAATCAATTTAACGAGTACATCATCGGCCATCATTGTCTTCTTTCCGTCTCCTTCAAGGTAAATCGCTACACTTCTTATCTCTTTTTCTCTGTGTTTGTTCGTTTTTTTTCTGATTTTTTTGTAGATTAAAGGTTTTTTTTCTCTGTTTTAATGATGAAGATGATGATGATGATGAGGGTTTTCTTATCACACATAGATGACGGAAAACGGAAACGTGTAGAGGAAGACGGTGATGAGCAGCAGCGACGGATTGACGTGATGGTACCATCCGGGTCCAAATCTGACCACGCAGGTAATATGTTGTGATTATTTTGCTAATTTTGGTTAGGATTCGGATGGTAGTGTGTTTGTTTGGATCTGATCTGGAATCAGATCTGAACAACAATACAATGTATTTTGTTTGTTTAGATTGCTAATGGTTTGCATTTAAATCCACAGGATGAATCATCTTTAATTTGGATTTCTGGCAATGGTGAACACACCTACATATTATGACGTATATCAGTTAAAATAATCATGTTTACAACACAACACAACAAAACACCTCTGTGGCTCTGTCATGGGAATGGTAATGGAACAGAAATATGAGGACACTGCTTTTTGTTCATGCTATTCGTGAGGGGAGCCAACATTGTTCATCTGGTGGTCTTTCTTGATGCTGGTCAATTATCATAATTAACTTTTTCGTTGTTTGCAGGTTAAGCCCAATTATGAGTTTACTAAAACTAAACCGTATGTCAATTATAATTTACCAAATGATACTGCTACATCATCAGCTATGGAGGTATAATCTGCTATGTTGTTTATATGGCCCAATTTTGGTTTACAAGCCATTATTTAAATGTTAGGTGTTGATTTGAATGTGTTTTAGGCTGTCAACCAGCTATGTAGTCGTTTTGATGACCACATAGATATACCGAATATCATCGAGCTGATATGTATCCTCGTGCTAATTCATTGGAGAAAGTTAAAGTAAGCCTCTTAATATCATCAATAAATCATGTATATAGGAACAATTTGTTTAGATTTGTTAGTAACCTGTTATTCGATTGGTCGAGGTAAATATAGAGTTTAACCATGTATATCAATATTCAATATAATCATAGGACCATGGTTCACCTCTTACTGTACAGCAAGAAGATAGTACTAGCCATAAGGTTGGCACTTCATTATAACATAAGATCCTAATTGATGTTCTGTATGTGAATCAACAAAAACTTTGTAAGAAAGTGATTATCTAATTATAATATTATCTTTAGTTCATATAGTTAATTTATACTAATCTGATTCGTGCATCGGGGTCCTTTGGCGATGGTGGGAATTGCTACATTTGACTCGACCATCCATTTTATAATCTGAAATAGGCATTGAAGTATGTTTAATCTTTTAAATAACAAAACAAGAATACAGAGAAAATATAAGTTTTGACTTATTGTAGCTTTTTTCTTCATATTTGTGATGCAAAGTTTTTGATGCTCATAGTTCCTAATATAAAAGATGTTTACACTCCCTTTCAAAATGATGTTATTGTTAACCTTTCCAAGGTTTACGCGGGTATTTATGATCTATTTAATTTAATGAAAATTTGATTTTCATGATTTTGGAACTAATATCAGGTGTAAACATTATGTTTGTGGTCACAGTGTCGTCACCATCTAGATCTACTGGTGGAAAGCATCCCATTTCCAATTTAATGAAAATTTGATTTTCATGATTTTGGAACTAATGGCACCTCATTAGTCATCACGAGTCGCATGCAAATATGCAATATCTAACCCTTAGAAGGTTAAGAATAACGTGTTAGATTGTCCGGTGAGATAGATCATGGTTCTGGGATTGTAGCTGGTAGAAGGGAAAAAACTGATTTGGGCCGGTTTAATCGGTTAGGAGGTCAGTTTGGTTATTTTAAGGAAGATGATGGTGCGGTTGTTAAGGCAGTGGGATCGAAAGATGTTATCTTGAGGCAGTGGTTGGATAATAGCGAACGAGTTGTTGAAGCGCTTGATTGCTTGCATATATTTATGCAGATAGTGGAAATTGTGAGTTTAGCTCATTCACAAGGGTTTGTTGTGCAGAATGTTAGGCCGTCGTGTTTTGTTATGTCGGCGTTTAATCAAGTGTCGTTTATAGAGTCGGTGAGTTCATCGGATTCGGGTGAGGATTCTTGTGAGGATGAATTAAATAACCAGACGGCTGAGTTTATGGGATTGTTTTCGCCAGCGGGTCAGAATCCTAGAAAATTGTTGTAAAAAAGTTGGGTGCAATCGGGTTCCAAGAAGAATCCATTCCCAATGAAACAAGTATTGCAAATGGTATCAAATTGGTACACCAGCCCGAAAGAAGCTGCTGGTGCTGCAAGTTCTTGTGCGTCGTGTTCTTCTTTTTGAGGTATGTTTGTTTTTTTTTCTTTTTTTTTTCTAAAATTTAAGGCATTTTTTTCTTAATCACATGAACCATAAGTATAACCATCTACGAAGAAAAGAATGCAACCATGTGTAGCCTTAAATATCGCGTCTTTCCACCTTCTCCTCCATTTTGTTGATGGTATGTATTAGTGGATATGTTAACCTGGTGTTATGAAGTCACAGCCTATATTTGTATTCACAAATTTCCTTTTACAAAGATTCTCAAAAAAATTGAGAAGCAAAATATTTCAAATTTAATAAATGGCTTTGGATTAGTAATTTTGTTTCTGACACATCTGTTTATGTTGATGCAGGTTATACTTTTGAATTAAGTTGCAAAAGTAGGGATATCACCCACTTGTGGTGTTGTACAGTGTGCTTGGCACCCAAAACTGAATCAGGTTTGCACAAAATCTTATTTACAATCTATGCTATTGTCAATGGTGGTGATTTCAACATGTATATGTGAAAAGGAGTCAATTTGGGTTGTGGTTTATTGATAATGGGTCAAATGATTTTAAAACCTTAAAGTAAGGAGCAATCGGTGCTATTTACTATTCTTGATTTCACAAATTCAACCTCTTATCCAATTTAATTGTAACCACCAGTTATTGGTTTCTTTAAAGGTTTTAATAAGCATGTGTATACACAGTAATAGGCCAATCAATTACATGTTGCTTCAAGATGGTTTCAATATTTAATATTGTTTAATTAATAAAAAAGGTGGTTTCTATATGTATGCTCTTATGCATGGGCCTGGGGGTTCAACCTACAACACATCAGTCAAAAATGCTAGATTTTTCCTTAACAGTTGGTGTATCAATAAAGAAAAATTGTATACTAATTGGTGTTTTATGTATTTTATTTTATTTTTAATAAAATTGCTTAGGAGCCGTAATGCATTAAAAATGTTAACTTTGCGCACTTTCAAGTCACTTCTGTTTATGTTCAATTTTTTGCTTTATTTTGTACATATAAATCACGCCACATATTACCGGTTAACTCAAGAAAGAAAGTTTCAAGTCTTTGATAAGAGGTAGACTTGGAAACGGAGAGTGTATCAGATTTTGGAATGATATATGGCTTGGTTCGACTCCTTTACTTGAAAGATGGCCGAATCTATTTAAGGTTGATTTGGTTAAAGATGCGCGGGTGGTTGATAAAATAAACAGATCCGGAAATTCAGCCTATGTAGCTGGAAATTGGAAGGTTCAAGCGTCTTCTGTAGCAGCGATTTCTGAGCAGCAAGACATGTTTTACATGCTGTCCCAGGTTCATTTTAATGGAGGATCAGACCTGTGGTGTTGGGGCACAAATGGGAAGGGCACATTTTCAGTTGCAGAGGTTAAAAAATGGCTAATCAGGGTCGATTTGGGCTGCAACGTCAACATATGCAGTGGGAGTCGTGGTTGCCGATAAAGATCAATGTGTTTATTTGGCGATTGGAGCTTGATCGCATTCCGGCCCGTTTGGCGCTAGCGAGAAGGAATATTAACATTCTGGATACTAATTGTCCATTATGCGATAATGATGTAGAGTCCCTTCAACATTTGATGGTGGAATGCCGGTTTACGTTTGGTTTTTGGAATAAAGTATGGAGATGGTGCAGAATACAAACGGGACATATAGAATCGGTGGAAAACTTGCTGCAAATGGGATTTGTGTCGAACAAGTCCAAGGAGGAGAAGAGGATTTTAAGGGCCATTATGATAATTTCATGTTGGGCGATTTGGAAAGAAAGGAACAACAAGGTTTTCAATGATGGTTCGCCTAAAGTTGTGGAGGTTGTAGCGCATGTGAAGGCATTATCTTTTATTTGGTTTACACATAGATCTAGATATAAAAACCTTAATTGGAATGATTGGGCTAAGTACCCTATGTATATATTATGAGGTTTTTTCGACAGGCCTTTTTTGAGGTCTTGCTTTGTTAACGAAATATACAGTTAAAAAAAAAGGATCATGGTTCAAGTTGTTGGTGGAAAGTAAAAACAAGGAGGAAAATTACGAGTGGATCTTTTGGTGAACTTCATTTGGGTATTTCTTGAATTACTGTTGTCATGTATTTTTTTGTTTATTGACTAATTGAAATTGTTTGATCATGTGCAGGTATAAAACTATTGATTTCAAAGTCGTGAAGAAGTTGTTAATATGGTTTGAGACCCAATAATTTCCGGACTTTATTTTGTATTAGACCCAATAATTTGTATATTGTTAATGTATTAGGATTTTTAATATAAGGTTAATATCAAAGATGCAACCTTTTGGCAGATGCTTAAAAGATCGAACTTGTTGGATAGTTCTTTGACGAAGATGATGTCGATATGTGTTTTGCTTGCAACGTTCGATGTCAAAATGCTAGGAAATTACCATGCTGCAATGGATGTTATGAATGTATTCATAATTCGTTTTTTTTTTCGTACTTGATTTAATTCCTTTTGTCATGCACTATTATTAAGTTTTGTGAACATTATATTTTGACTTATGTTTTCTTTTGGAAATTATCCTATTATTTTGTTTGGTGGAAGAATTTTTTTATTACGAGATTTATTTGCATCGATATTTTTTTCAACTTACATAATTCACAAGCACAACAAAATTAAAATTAAAAAGTTTGACAGAGTAGCTCAATTTGTCATGTTATATTTTCTTTCATGTTATGTTTTAAACTTTTAGTTTAACACTGTCCTTATAAAAATTGTTTACTTTTATTTAGTCGATATAATATGTTTCATTTAAAAATTTCTTTACCCGTGAAGTTACTTATACTTGATGCGGATGACAAGGTGAAGAATAAAACAAAAATGTTTTGTATAAAGAAATATTTTAATGATATTTGAATAGAATATGTATCATTTTCTTTTACATTTTAATAAAATATTTCATCTTATAACAAGATTACAGTCAAGTTACTAAGGTGCCAATTCCAAATAAGCGTACGTTTCTCAAAGACCATCAATAAAATCCAAGGACAGTCTTTATCGAAGGTTGTATTATATTTAAGAGACCCGGTATTGTCACATGGTCAACTTTATGTCGCATTGTCAACAGTTAAAAGCAAGGCAGGCGTCAAGTTACTTATACTTGATGCTGATGGGAAAGTCAAGACTAAAACAAAAAATCGGGTGTATAAAGAAAAATATTGTGATATTTGAATAGAATGTGTATTTATTTCTTTTAAATCATAATAAAATATTTCTGCTACATTTTTTAAATTTTTACCCCTCAAAATAATTGTACGTTGGTGAACCGCGTGTAACGCGGGCAAAGATCTAGTTTGTAATAAAGGTATGTCACGGGTCTCTAATTTGTACTATAATTTTTAAAGTTGGTCTACTAATGGCCTAGTAGTGGGTTTATTTATTTTTTTTGGACTAAAAAAATTGTTAGTAAAATGCGTCCCTTTTAAAGATGGAGCGAAATTTTGGAGAATTTTATTGAAATGTATGAAATAATATAGAATTTCATAAAATCGGTTCAATGTGTTTAATGTTCAAACAAATGGAAAGTGATCATAGTGGACAACATTTTAGCAGAGTGGTCAAACATATTGATTGGATATTTTAATGCATTTTGGGCGACATAAATATCCCGATCAACATTTCACTCAGGTTAAAACATGGGTATGGATATTAGGATGTATGATTGCCATGTGGATTTTTAGGATGGAGCTCTAGTAAGGGGATCAGTCTATGCCTCACATTTGAAAACATTCATAGAACTCACCTGTTATACGGTTGCTTAACACTTTCTAGTTTGATGAGGTACTACCTCAGGGTCCTGATACAATCATAAAATCCTAGGTTAGAAAATGGTATACCTAACTAGTTATTATCATGGTTAAATATTGGTTAACGCTGCCTTGTTTAAGCATAGGTGATCAGTCTATGCCTAACTAAGGCTAGGCTACCCAATACCCACCCCTAATAATAATCCTAATACCTAACAATAATAATACTAATACTAATAAAAATAATAATTGACAAAGCACAACTTAAACGAGAACATACCTCAAACTATCTACGACACGTTAAGGTAAAGTCTCCCTACTCGTGCTCCAACCGACTAATAATAACATCCAACAGCTATCGTAGGCTCGGGATCTAATTTAGAGTGTCACTGGAATTCGGTATGTCTAGCCTAATACTTGAGCTCTCAATTTATAGAATCGTGTTTCCTATGTTACTTCGACATGAAGTATTCTTCAATATTAAGTTTACTTAATGTAGTATTTTCTTCACTTCTATTCTTAGTCACGAAGCACACACATACGTGTATTATAATAAATTCTTTATGCGCCTATTTCTCATATCATTGAACGTGTCGTAATTATACACACTCAATACATACTCCATCCACGTATATATGTTATTTAAAATATGAGGCTTATCACCATGCATGCATCAATAACAAGAATATATGTTATTTAAAATATGAGGCTTATCACCATGCATGCATCAATAACAAGAAGTCTATAATGTATTGAGAAACCTCCACACCATTTACGTATATCTCATAAATCATATTACTATTTTTTCATATAATTATTCGTTTAGTTAAAATCTTATTTATCGTATAACTTTCAAATTATAACGTTTTACAAACTTTCGAACATAACGTTAAGACGAGCTAATTTTTATCTACGCGTCAACCTAAGTTTCATTAAAAACTGAGTAAGGTTCAAACATAATATATTTGATTATTATTACTATACGGTCTCTTATAATACTAATGGCTCGACTAAATCTTATGTCTCAAATTGTTGTGCTATTCATTATTCAACAATATAAATTTTATAACTATTTATATTTTATTCGATCACAAAACGGGTGTTACATGTAAAATTTAAGCTACCCATTCAAGTAAGTGGGTTAAGGATTGTTTCTTGATTTACTTATCACCGTATCCATATCTTTACAACAACTATATTTTATGTAGAACACAAATATAGAATACAATGGTGGAGGTTTTCATAAATTATTGAAAATGAGCTGCACTCCGAGGATCGTGATGACAATGATAACAACTTCGAAGGTGAAAAATCAGTTATCAATGAGCAAGACTTGGAAGATTTTGATTGAAGTAATGAAAATAGACCATTGGTTGAAGTTCGTTAAGCCCCAACTAAATGATAAGTGTTCTATGCTTAAGCTTAGTTATGATTAGAATATAGATATTACCCAAATGATGTAATCTGTGATATTGGTTGAAGTTCGTTAAGCCCCAACTAAATGATAAGTGTTCTATGCTTAAGCTTAGTTATGATTAGAATATAGATATTACCCAAATAATGTAATGTGTGATATTGTGATAGTATGCTATGTAGTTTGCAGTCGTTAAATTAAACTTTACTTACTCGATATATCCATCATTTCGTTACATTAAACTGTTAGATGACATTTTGCATTTAACATCAAAATTCATACATATTGCATTATCAAACATTTAGTAACCAAAACAAATTGCATAATAGAATTCTTATTTTCCTATTTTTTTTTTCATTTTATTTTGGGGTGAACCATAGGTCCTCACGGGACTCTAACCTAGTAATAATAATAAGGTATGACATAAAGTGGCCTTAGGCCATATCGCACAAAAAGAAAAAAAAATAAAAACGGAAGTCGGTGGATATTTTGGAGGATTGATTTTATATTCGGGCGACATTTTGATTGAGAAGAAGATTTAAAGCATATTATTTTTGGAGGGGGACGCAAGTCGCAAAGGGGATAAAAGAGAGGGACAAGAAGATTGAAGGAGGGGGATCCAACTTTGAAGATTCAAGCTCTATGGTCATGAGTGGCTAATCCCTTTGTATCACACTGGGGATGTAAACAATTGAAGTTCTAGGGTTTAATATTTGGGTATTTCTTTAAACTTTTGATTGTGTGATTGTGTGTTTGAACTATTGTATTAGATTGTGATTAATCTTATGTTGAAGCCATTTTAGTTAATTGATCATGTGCCAATTCCTAATGTCATGAACATGGTTTCTTGCTCTAATGCACACATAGGGTTGTATGTTCTAGGTAATTGATGGGATTGGGTACCGAATACACTATTTTGCATACCCAAACCCGAAATAACATCGCCATGCGGAAAGATCTCACGCGCAGCGAACAATCAAAGTACATTAATGACCAGTCAATGGTCATACCTTGGTCAAGACGGAAGTCATGCATGGTCAAAAGCCATGCATGAATTAAGCCTTCAAGCACGTTGACTTAGCATTAAAGGCGGTATTATGTTCCACTATTCCCATTAATTATGCTTTCCATATATCACCTCACTAACATAATTAAGGGTGATGGAGACAACCTAACCACGGTTAGGACTTGGGTAATGGTGGCATACGGACTCTCCTATAAAAGGGATCATATCCCTAGTAGGAGAGGACACTTTCTACTGACCTGGAGAGCTATCACACTTGATAGTATCCCCATTCACCCTGTTTTTGTTATAAAAAACTACTTTGTGTAGGCGTCTCCACACCCGCATATTCACTCTTGTTTGCAGGTTCCTCCATCCATAGCTGCTAGTGAAGGATCAACCCTGTAGTAACTCTTAACCTTATCATCCCTAACCGGTGGTGAGGCTATTTGTTTCTTCATTGGCACCATCCCTTACGGTTTTAAACAATCTTTCAAACTAGCAACATGGCTTTCTCAAAGGATGCAAACAACAATAACACTGCTGAAGTAGATGCCACGATCAACGACGAAATCCAGGATGTTACACCAAACACTATCACGAAGAATGTGGCTCAGAAGCAACCGGCTTCGACATTCCAGTTCCACCCAATCAAGGGAGGATCTACTGGAGTAAAGAAGAAACAAGACAACCTATCTCTGGTTGACCCGGACGAATGGTTGGCTCGACAAAATTCAAAGACAATCGCTGAATATCAGAAAATGGTAATAAATCAAGCTAAACTCAACGTCCAAAAGACGTCAAGTTTTGACACAAGGGAGGAAGATTCAGAATCTCCTCGTGAAAACAACAATGGCCGTCGCACTAAGGGACCTCGTCAGGCGGTGCGTGGCGGAGACCGTGGTAGAAATACTCACGGTCAAGACCCCGCCAACCTAAATGAGGAACCAAACGGCTATGAATCAGAAAATGAGGTGCATCATGATTCTAATAAAAAACAGAATTCTAAATTTGTTGCCAGCAGTCTGGCACCCAAAGATGATGACCTCTATAAGCCATACAGGCCGAAGACTTTTGCCGAAAGATCAAAATTTTGTGCGCGTATCGCGCTAGCACCGATGCCCCAAGAGTGCAAGCTACCAAGCACCATTGGGAAATACGACGGTTTGCGTTATCTAGACGATCACTTACATGCTTTTGATTGCGCAGGCAGCTTTAAGCTGTGGCCGGTGCAAGCCTGGTGCCATCTGTTCGTGCAAACGTTAACAGGGGCAGCCAGAGTCTGGTATGAAAGTCTGCCTGTAGGAAGTCTGGTGGACTTCGATGATCTAATAAGAAAATTCAAGAACCACTTCTCCCATCTGCGCAAACACAAGAAGGACAAAGCTCACATTCTCCTGTGTACGCGCCACAAGAACGAATCTCTGGAAGATTACATCGTCAGATATAACAAGGAAGCCCTCCAGCTAGGATGCGGAGAAGAACTTACCCGTGCAGCATTCATACACGGGGTAAGAAACGACGATCTGATGAAGTGCCTAACGGGAAAAGATGGCGTGCCGCAAGCTTGGGATGAAGTGATTGAAGCTGCCAAAGTGTATGCATCTTCCGAACGATCCTTTCACCGAAACAAAAACACGCACCAAAGTAGCAGCCACCATCCATCATCAAACAACAGAGGGAAGGGCAAACAGTCTGTCTGGTCTAGAATTTCAGGCACAACGGAAGAAGGAAAATACTCCTCTGCGCAAGACGCACGAAACATGCTTAGCTCAAGAGGGTCCCGTGATCCAAAGGACACTCAAAGAAGAATTACGAGTGGACACCAGTGTCCAACACGCCATCTGAGGTGTTAAAAACTGAACAAATTCAATTCCCGAAACCGCAAGAACTCCGAGGTGACAGACGGAACGCGGATAGATCCAAGTACTGTGAGTATCATGAAGACCACTGACATATGACAGACAACTATTATAGTCTGAAGATGGAAATAGAAAACGCCATAAAATCAGGGCAGCTAACGCACCTTGTGAAGAACATGCGAAGAAAGCAGAGGGACAACACGGAAGGAGGCGAACCCTCTCAGAAAAAGATACGCAATCTCAATGCGCATCACGTGTATAGCACATCGCGCAATGCATGCAACATGATCCATTGAAACGCAAGCCACAAACGCACCTTTACGGAGGCAAGAGATGATTCATGGAAAGAAGAACAAGTGATTATGCCAAGAGTAAAGGGCGGGGCTTCGTCCACAGCTCCATTGATCATCACAGGCGTTGTTGGCCATTATCGAACAAGATATATGTTCTTGGACAATGGCAGCAGCACCGATATTATGTACTAGCAATGTTTCGACCAGTTGGACGATGATGACAAAAGAAGAATAATACCAGCAACAGAGCCAATTTCGGGCTTTATCCATGAAACAATTTACCCACTGGGTATGCTCACTTTCTCGGTAACACTCTCAGACGGAAAGCACTCGCGCACTGAAACGTGCGACTTTATAGTTCTTCCCGTTAATTCCTCGCATGGCATCCTACTGGGGTGAGAAGGATTGGCAAAGTTCAACTGCAACGCATCCACGCCACATCAGATGGCAGGTTTCCCTACGCGAACAAGAGTCGCATTTATCCGCGGAAACAAGACATGTCACACAACAGAAGCGCCGAGGCCTTCAAAACAAACAAAACCAACTGTGAGAACCGAACCGGAAAAATGGTTCATTAATCCTAATTCCTGGAACTGACAGTTGTCATCGGCCATGAAATCTCTGACTCCATTCGCGCTCACTTGAAGCAGCTGCTGTAACACCCCAACCGATGGCGGAAACATCGGGATGTCACGTTTTGATGATTGTTCAGTAGCTCATGGTGAATAATGAATTTCATTAAATGATTTAAATAAATTACATACAATTGTTCTAAGAATTTGTACATCAAATTGAATAAAACTATACACACATCTTCAAGCATCAATTCAAATCTTCAAGCAAGTAGAACCTGAAACATGTTAAGTTGAAAATATTTTGGGTCAACAAAAGTTGGTGAGAATTACATAGGTTTTGATAATCGAATAAAATTGTTGTGCAATTCATGTGTCATGGCAATCTAGTCCATATGTGAAAACATACTAGAAGTAAATCGAGTGCATAATTAACCATTGTGACTGTTGTATTGTGGTACATCCCATACGCTCATGGTTCACTCGTTTATATTGCAGTAACAAACACCCATGCTACCTTTGTAGGAGGTACGTATCTGGGTGGGATTGTCAGTCCAATAGATCTATCAATGTATACCGTTTGGCTGGTGAATGTTTATGCTAGAATTGTGCTTACCCTAGTCATGTTCAAGACATAATGCAACATAGAAATACACATAGACACATTGATGATTGAATTTCATAAATATTGTTGTAACATGTTTCACCCCAAAAATGGTGATAAATAGAAAAGGGGCTATGTAAAACTCACCTTAGCAAAATATTATATCTGTTGAAAAATTGAATAATGGTGTTGCCCAAATGTATCAAGTATCACCCTATAATAAGGTAATAAATATGTCTAAGTCTATCAAGTCTACAAATGTATAAGTTTCTAGGGCTTCGAATTTGGGGATAAATGCTCGTTTGATTAATAATAAAATTGTTTGATAATTGAGAGAAATTTAGTAATTAAATAGACAAAAATCTTTTTATAAGAATTTAAATTTAAGATGGTCACAATAATGTATTTATAGTATAAAAATAATTTTTGCAAAACTATTTTCTTTAAAATAGATTATTAAATCTATTTATTTACAAATTGTCAAACTTTAACTTTAATATTAAAAAAATACTAAAATTAAAGAATTATTAGTTTAAAAATTATATTTCTGTTCTAAATATTCGGAAATGATTTGTATAAAATTTTGGTGCAAAAATATTAAAAATTGGATTTATTATGAATTAATTATGATTAAAACTAACAAAAATTGATTAAAAATATCAAATAAATGATTTTTCAGAATTAAAAATCATTTCGGAAAAGTTTATCATTATATAAACTCAGAATAATTTTTGTGGAAATTTATAAAATTGTTTTGATATTTTAATGGAATTTTATAAACATAATAGAATAAAATTGATTTAATTATTATATATATTAAATAAAACAATTTTTGAAAACTAAAAATTGTGGGTGAAACCTTTTTATCAGATTAGCTTAAAATAAAAATTTTAGAATTTTTAAAATAGTTTTAATATTTAAAAACGAATTTATAACATTATATGTTTTATATATAATTGTTTTGTTTAAAACTGAAAAAAAAAAACACGCCATTACCGGGACTCGAACCCGGGTGGCTCGGATGGAATGCACCAGACACAACCAGCTGGTCCAGACCAGTGGTTGTGTTTGGTTTTAGTTTGGTTAAAAGAAATAACGTACTCGATTTCCATGTTCTTCCCCAAAAATCAACGTTCGAGCCCTAGAAATTTCAATTGATCAATTCTCACAACGTTAACCCAATTAATCATGGGGTTAACGTTGTGCATATACCGATTAACAAATCCCACACAAAAAATCAAACTTACAGTTTCATTTTTATACAGAATCGTACGGTCAAGGCCGAAGTCAAACTTGAATGACAACTTCAAGAACAGGAGGTTTTGTGAAGAATTTGAATATTGGGAGAGATGAAATGGCGAGTTGTGAAGGTTTAGGAGCGATCAATTTATAGTATTAGGCTTCGGTATGCGATTTGGCAAGAGTTGACTGAGTTGTTAATGTTTGACGCGTTTTGGGTCAAAAATGGCAACAATTAACTGTCAATAAACGTATTGCCGAGTCATAATAGGCCGAATATCGTGGCTTCATTCCATTCTTGGATCCATTACAAGTTAAAGGGTGATAATTATGGTGATCGATGATCACAGTTGACTTTTCCTAAGTCAACTGTTAGTATGTATGTTCGATATATAGATAAAACGAGTTGGATTGAAATCAAGAAGTAGGTGTGGAGCAGGTGGTTACGTGAGTGTGTGTGTTCATGGTTGGCCTGGGTTCGAAACCCAGGAGGAGCAATTTTTTTTTTTTTACAGTAAAGGGGAGGGGTGAGTCTGATGGGCCGGGCCTGATGGGCTTGGGCCATGCTATGGGCTTCTGAAAGTGTAAAAGGAAAAGGGGTTTTGGGCTTAAAGATTTGGGTTAAAGGTTTCTAAATAGGTGGGTTTTTATTGTTTTTGTTTTGTAAAAGAAATCCAATGTTGTTTATTATTAATATTATTATTATTATTATTATTATTATTATATATATTTATATATATATATACATATGTGTTAAGCATATTAAGGATAAAATATATATAATGAGGGTTTTATGTATAAAAATTTGGGAAAAATTTTGTGATGTTACAGTCTCCCCTACTTTTAGGAACTTCGTCCCGAAGTTAAGAGAAGCACTAGGTTTACAATTGGTCAACTACCGAAAACCTTGATAAAATTTCACACTACCTTAACGTACGTGTAAATTCATGATTACGTTCCGGACCGTAATTACCAATTTACCTTACATTAGGGTTTTGCGTCCTTTTATGACTTTACCGATTGTCGAGCAGGTTCGGTAGTCTCCACTAGTCATTGAGCAGGCGGTAGGGCCTCTCCCGACTGTTGGAAAGACATGATGACCTCTACTAATCGTTAAGTAGGTTGTTTGGTAGTCAACTAATTGTTGTACAAGTAAGCAAGTATGATTATAGATATAGCAATTAGTTCACATTCAAACAAGCATGCACACAGATGTTATGATAATACTTGAATTTATTACTTGAATCCAAAAAGTGTTAATACATAGAATGAAATAGGCATCATTCAAATGGTAGAGTTTGCTGTTAGGTAGCTGGAGGGTTTCAAGCGGGGTTATTTGGAGCATCAAGAGCGTTTGTAGCAGGGATTCGGCAAGCATCCGCAAGATGCCCATACCTTTGATAATTGGTACACTGACGACAGGGCACTTGGGTTGAATGCTGATACTGGCAGGTGTCACACTTAGGTAGCTTCCCGTGGTATTGTTTCTTGTTGGGTGGGGCAGTGGTGTCTATTGCAAAATTTCTGGCCTTGCACTTTCCATTGGTTGAGGCCTCAGTTTTGATTTCAACGGCAGGTTGGGGAGTATCCTTTGCAACAGTTTTCTTTTCCCCTTTCCGGGTCAGGGTTCCTGCCTTCACATGATTATCTGTTAGGGTGGCAGCCAAACGTTTTGCTTCCTCCAAAGTAGCAGGGTTCCTTCCCCACATCGTATCCTGAATCTTCATGGGTAAGCCACCAATGTATTTCTCAATTGCAATAGGCAAGTGGGTGACTTTGTGTGGTAGCAGTAGGCTAAGTTCGTTGAAACGAGTGTTGTAGGCAAGATTTTCTCCACTATCTTGGACAAGATCGTGAAACTCGTCTTCCAACTTCTTGATTTCGTTGCGTGGGCAGAACTCATTTTTCATAATCTCCTTGACTTTATCCCAAGTCATAGCGAGTGCAACTTCAGCTCCCCTAGTGCGTTTTTCCTCATTCCACCAAGTGAGTGCTCGTTTGTGAAGAACACTCATAGCATAACGGACCTTGAGGTTATCGGGGCACTCACTGTTAATGAAGGTATTCTCAATACCCTCGAACCATTGTAGAAGGCCAGTAGCTCCTTCATCTCCACTGAACTTAGGGGGATTACAGGAATCAAAGTGCTTAAGAGTGCAAGCTGGGAGACCATTCCCGTTTCCATTCCCGTTCCCATTGTGGTTTCCATTGCCGTTTCCGTTTCCGTTGCCGCTACCGCTTCCGTTGCCGTTTCCGTTGCTGTTCATCTGGATGACTTGAGCCACCAAATTAGGAACCAGGGTTGCCATTTGTTGCGCCATTTGTTGAGAAATGATCGCAGCCAGTTGGGCATTAATGCCATTGTTGTTGTTGTTGTTGTTGTTGTTATGGTTGTCGTGGTTATGGTTGTGATTGCTACTCCCTTCATCATGATTGTCACCACTGTTAAGACGAGCACTGCGACGTGGAGGCATGATCTGTAAGAGACACAGTGAAATGAATGAGATTATATAAGGAGTGTAATCATTTATTCATTAATTAAAACGAATAAACGAAAACGTTGACTTATCAAAGATTCTAAATTCTAATAACATATGAAGACATGCTTTAGCCTATAAGTGAACACTCATCCCGAGAATTCCCAGGTAGGCATCCGGGTCCCTCGTCTGATTGGGATATATGCGCAATGCCCGCCTAGACAGAAGACTCAGAATGTTAGCGAAAGATTTTAACTAAAACAGGATAATATGATCATACAAGTCACAAAACCAGGTGCGGAAACCCTAGTTCTGAACAAACTGATAAAACTCTAATCAAAACACAATCAAGATCATTTTCAAAGCTTTTTCATAGATTAACTTTCTCAAATATTCAATTACAATCAATCACTCATTAATCTAGATCAATTACAGACTTTCACAAAATGACCTGGAACCTGACCTGAACACATACACAACTGACAACTCTATTACATACTCAAAATCACAAAACCTATTTATAGATACTGCACGTTCGCCCCTTTGCACTGGTCGAATGTGGATCTTTTCCACATTCGCCCACTACCAATGGTCGAATGTACATCTTGTTAGCTTCCAGTCTTCCTTCGTCCGTCAACATTCTACCTTCGCCCACTAATATCTACCTTTGCCCCTTTTATCTACCTTCGCCCATACTCTAACATATGTTAATTATGTTTATCCAATCATTAGTCGCAAAACGCATCAACAAACTCCCCCTCGACTATTGATTGGATAGTTTTCTCTGTTGGTCCATCGTTTTGTTCATCAACTTGATTCTGAGCTGTTTCTTCTGCTCAGTAGTCATTGGAGGCTCATATGTTCTCTTCACTGGTTTAGACACATTCGCTATCTTCACTGTCTTACCAAGCTTACCCTCCAAATTGCTTCCCGCGTTGATGTCATAGGCAAAACAAACTCCAACCACTTGAGTATATTTTCTTGCTTGAGCAAAGTCTTTTGGTTCATAGTAAATCGGATTGTAGAAAAGCATGATGATGTCTTCAAACGTGCAATTAATCAACCACATAGGATCAAATACATGAACATGCTTGTATTTATCCTTTCCATCTCTCAACACGATCACCGCTTCAGCCTTTCTCCAATCATAATACCAGAAGATAAAATCAGCACTGAAATGCTGTGGCATAGGCATCAAAGGTATCTTTCTCATCACTTCAGGTGCTTTGTAGATCAAAGTAACTCGTTTCATATTGGTTTGAGGATCAATATCCCTATGAACTTTTCTTCGGGGATATTGAGGCTTGAACCTATTCCATCTTGTTCGACTTTCCCAAACCAACTTATCTGCGCACCAACCAACATGCGAACCATTCACTTCTGCACCTGACATTGGAAATCTACATAAATCTCTGACCGCCCAGTACGGTAGAATAAGCAAATCACAGAATCTATTAAAGTACAAGATTCCTGTTTCCCATTTCGCAGCTATACACTTCAGCCTGCCTAAGTATGTCCACCCAAGAGCTCTGCCTTTGAACTTGGCATTGTGGAATCTATAAAAGTTACCTTGAGCTTCAGGCTTTGGTCGGTTCTCATCCATTTCCCTCAATTTCCTCAAATAACTCTTCAACTCATCAGACTGATTTGAAGGTCCTTGATTATCAGCACCAAATACTTTCTCTACAAACTCTGCACTCCTCTGCTGTGCTTTCTGCTTAGCTGACTTATTTGGTACTTCAGTAAAATCAGGGAATACCTCATTTTCATCCGTTTGTCTGAAGTACTGAGGAAACTCTTCATGAGTTATATCTTCCATCTCCACTTCATTGTTCTCAGGAGTCTGCATATCATCTGAATGACTTCCAATATCCTTTTCAGGAATATCTGGAATCGATTCATCCATCATAAACTCCTCAAAAGTTTTCCCTACCCTCTGTGCAAGACCATCTAGTATTTCCTTTGCCACAGATGCAGGTAATTCCCCTTCTTCAAGATCAGGATCTTCATATTCCAATTCATATCTTAAGTCATCAGTTTGGAATATCTCAGCGAAGCATCCTGTGAACTCAATGGTCCATTCTCTCTTTTCCAACATATCTTTATACAACTGTTTAGCATCATCAAATAGAGATCTCACCTTCTCATTCCAGAAAATACTTTCATCTGAATCAACGTTCTCACCTTTCTTCTTAGAACTTGATTCTCCAGTATCTTTCTTCTTTGGTGTTATCTTCTCATAAGTGAATCTGGAAGTATCATCTCCTCCATCATTATCACTCCCACTACTAAACTCATCTCCTTTCTGTCTCCCAGCACCTTCTGCATCATCATCATCATTCTTGTCATCATCATCATCACTTTTCTCCGATTCATCATCATCCTCATCATCATCTTGTTCTTTATCAGATTCAGAATCTTCATAATCAACTTTCTCTTCTTCTTCTTCTTCATCTTCTTCACCCTCCTTCAACTTTGGTGCAGTGTTATACAAATCATCAATCAAGTCACTAAGGCGTTTGTTCTCAGCCCTTAGTTCCTTGTTGTCTGCCTTAATCAGCTTAATCTTGCTCTTGTTTCTTGCACACTTTCTTTCAAGCTTTTCATTCTTAGCTTCAAGCATCTTAACCTTCTCATTGATCTCATCTTGATTAGATTTAGACGCAACCACAATCTGAAGCATTTTCTCCTCATTCTGCTTGAATTTGGCAATCTCAGCTTGTTGAGCTACAATCATTTTCATCATGTCATCCATTTTTCTATTCACCTGCTTCATCACATCATCATCTACAGTGACTCTCTTGGATTTGGATTTGGATGGCTCAACTTCTTTTTCTTTCTGAGGCTTCCTGAACATGTCAAGTACATTGTCCAGTGCAACGTTAAGTTGATCAGCTGATATTGGTTCTGCCTCTTTGGTTTTCTTTTGCTTCTTGGCGACAGGTGAAGATAGCTTTGATGATGTACCAGCATCGGGCACTCTTTTACCTTTCAACAGTTGAGCTAACTCTTTCTCTCTCAACTCTTTCGTACTAGACTTCTTCGCCATGGTCTTTTGCTTTTTCGTCTTAGGCAAATTAACCACCACAGTCTCTCCAACACTCAACTCTGCCAAGTCAACACCTAGACTCTCATCTTCAACAGATTTCTTCCTTCTCTCAGCTTCTTCAATCGACTTGTTCAAAGATTCAGACTCACCAACCATAGTGGCCTTACGTTTGGTGGCCCTAACATTTTCAGCATCAGAATCCCACTGCTCATCTATCTCAGTCTCCTCAAAATCAACTGACTCTTCATCCACCAAACCTGAACCTTTCTTTGCCGTTGATTTATGTCTAACCGCCCGTTGCTTTGAACTTCCCTGATCAATCTTTCCCTTGCCCTTCCCTTTGGCTCCAGGATTGACTACTTGTCTCTTCCTCTTAGTGCTTGAATCAGCATACACTAAGGGATCATCATTATCCGAATCACTATTATCATGCCTTGCTTTGTTCTTGCCAGGATCAGTGTAATCCTGACGAGCCAAAGCTCCAAAGAGTCTCCTATTAGGTGGCTTTTCACTATCTGGCACACCTTTGTATCCCTTCATCCTCGCTAGAGTACGAATGTTCATGTGATCTTGACCTAGGATCATAGTTGGATCCTTCTTCAACTCTGGATACTTGTGGTCAAAGATCATCATCAGAAATCTCGGATATAGCATGAACTTCTTGTACTTCATACCTTTCAACATCTCCAGCATATGGTCTAGAATCATACCAGAAACGTTAAATGGTTTGTTGAGAGTCAACGCAACCATTAACGAACTCAAGCTTCTTCTCATAACATCATATCCACCACTCACACATCCAAATACGTGGATAATAACGTGTGCAAAGTACTTGAACTGCACACCCAGCTTCCCTTTATACATAGATCCATCTGTAATCGGACCTTTGTACTTCATCCGTAAGAAACAAGCTTTCTGCTCAGTCCATGATAACTCTCTGGGATCTTCACTGACTTCAAACTTGATCTGCAGTGCTTCCCGTATATCAGTCTCTGTCAAAAACATCTCCATATCTTGAATCTTGCTCTTGATAATCGTCTGATTATCCCAGAAGTCATACTTCGCATTATGGTAGAAATCTTCAATAATGTCTCTGTATATGATCGTCGGTGTGGCTAATGCATGTACAATTCTGCTCCTTCTCAAAAACTCTATGATCCCGGTGAATTCAGTGTTCTTCTCTACGTCACCAAGATATGCACAGCAGTTATGAGATCGCTCGAACGGCCAACTACTTGGAACAGATGCTTCAGCCTGTTGCACCGGATCTGGAACAATATTCTCTGCTGGAGTTTCCACATTTTCTACTGGTGCTTCAACATTCTCGGATTGATCAGCCATCTGTACATCAAAAACAGAAAAACACGTCAAAATGCAAAAACGACAAAAAGTTAAAAATTTTAAAGTTTTACAGATCCTACATTTGCCCTTTTTAGACTGGACGAATGTGTAAAATTGTGGTCGAATGTGAAAAGATTTCAAGTAACAATCACATTCGCCCGTTTTATGCCCACATTCGCCCATCTATTTTCACTTTCGCCCATTTTTGGAGCCGAAGGTGAAAACAGATCATCCCCAAAATTTAAAAATTTTGCAAACTTGTTTTTGACTCTTGATTTTGATTAGGTTATGTCCTAATATGGCCGATTATCACTCGTGTATCACCAATTGTACTGATTATTCAATTTTCATTAGTTTTTCAGTGGAATTAGGTCACGACTGTTATATTTAATCAATCAATACATCAAACCATGTTAAAACACTAATTCCTTTAACATTCTCCCCCTAAAACTGATGAAGATTGAATGTAAATCAAAAACAAATATTAACAAACATTCTAAGACACCTAAATTTGAAACCCTAGGTCCGGTTAAAAACACGACGATTCTGATCTGTATAACGCTCCAATACCTGTGAAATTAGACTCAAAATGATCAGTGATGAACAGGGAACAAATCACACAAGCATAGGAAATCAATGCAACAAGGTCTAGTTATCGAAGAAATTTTGAAAAAATTTTGAATGAGAGGTTCGAACCTGAAATGGCTATATATAAAAGGCCACCTTCGCCCCTTTGAGATGGACGAATGTATGATAATTCCACATTCGTCCCAAGCTAATGACCCGAATGTGAAATATGATACCCGAAGGTGGAAATTATACCCGAAGGTGAAAATGTCCACACTCGTCCAAATTAAAACGGTCGAAAGAGAGGATTTTTCCACATTCGACCCAATTAAGGGGCGAATGTGAAATGGAAAAATCTGAAAATTTCGCCAAATCACGAATTCGAATCCCGTTCAACATTTTTCAATCTGTTAAACTTCCAAAACTCAAATTTTCACATTGTGAATGATACAAAGCCCAGATGGTGTTATCAAATCTCAGAAATTGACCATCAAGCATCCCCGGTTATCAAAAATAAAGCAGAAATGCAATCTTTTGGATTTTCTGAAATTTTATCAAAACACACCTAAAATCTTTTTGGATTTTGTATCTTTTTGACAATAAAAGTAAAATGCAACAAAGTAAAATGCATTAAAGTAAATGAAAGCAGTAAACATTTTGTGATATCCGGTAAGAGGATCATATCAGTTTACTGAGAAATCTGAACACAGCGTTGATCTGTTTTAATATTATCATTAGAAACAATATGTGATACGGCAATTGCTGATATTGTGGTCCACATAAGCTCACATGCAGACAATTACGCAATGCTTTAAAATGATACGAGTTAGGTATTTTAGACTAACACATTGTGGTTCCCACACACACGACATACTCCCGTATCAAGTAGTAAATGCTCAAAGACTCATTGTAAAGCGTGATTATGCTTTCGTCGTCTGTAATTGTACAAGATATAATGCATAGAGGTATACAGGTCAGCAAATTAATGCAGCAAAGTAACATATGCACTATACCAGGTTGAGGACTGATATTAATCATGATTTGCATCAATGATCAATACGATGTAATAGATAATCTTTGATCATCATATAACATGGAAAGTTTCTCAATTCGGTAACTTTAGGTTTTGGCATATAGCTCTTTTATAAAGACACCCTGTCTGATCTAGGTCCGTAATGACTTACAGCAAAAGATCAGAGAGGTTATCCCCAGACAACTAATAACATAACGACCCTAAACCTCCGAGTTTTGTACAAATACCCTATCAAACGAAATTACGGTACTAAGACCATATGCCCATGAGGTGTTCAACCACAAACGCGTAGTTTGTTATGTTTGTATCACTAATGCACGCAATATTTAGTCTACGAAGCCTATCAGCATATCACACGTAATCAACATACATCTCATTATACTATACAATTCTTTAGCCTGTGTCAGATCCCCACTGATGTACTATCATTTCCTCTTTTTATCCAGGAAATCATTTTGGTTTTTCTAATTTTTAGGTCTTTTGAAAATTTTTCAATGTTTTTGGTTTTTCTGATAAAAAGACTCCCCCCAAAATAAAGAACATATTTTTGGGTTTTTAATTTTTCTGAAAAACAAAACAAAAATTTGAAAGAAACAATCCACTTGAAAGCATCAACTTCTTTGAGGATTAAACAATCCCCTCGAAAGCATCAACTTCTTTGAGGATTATGATAGTAAAGAGAAATTCCCAATTAGCAAAGAGAAATTCCCAATTAGCAAAAATTTAACAATAAAAACTAAACCTAAAAAGCGATAAACCGAGGTGCCGATTAGTCCTGTTTTTCCTTTATATTGTTTACTTTTAAAAGATATTCAAAGCGGGATCTGTCAAAAGCTTTTGTAAACAAATCTGCACGTTGGTAGTCAGTATGGATTTTGACCATATCTATCAATTCCTTAGCGTAACAATCACGGATAAAATGATATTTAATCCGGATATGTTTCGCTTTAGAATGATTTTCAGTATTTTTAGTCAATGCAATTGCGGCTTCGTTGTCACAGTGTATAGGGGTTTTAAGAAACTGCAAACCGTAATCCACCATCTGTTGTTGGATCCAGAGTACTTGCGAACAGCAACTCGAGGCTGAAATGTACTCGGCTTCACAGGTAGACAGTGCCACGGAAGTCTGTTTCTTGCATTGCCAGGTAATTAACCTGCTCCCTAAAAACTGGCAACCAGCTGTTGTTGATTTGCTATCTTTGTCACAGCCGCCCCAATCTGCATCACTAAACGCAATAAAATCAAAATCATCATCATTAGGGTACCAAAGTCCTTTTGATGGACAACCCTTCAGATATCGAAGGATACGCTTAACCGCCGTCAGATGACTTTGTTTCGGCTTCGATTGATAGCGAGCACAGAGACACGTTGCATACATAATATCTGGTCGAGACGCTGTCAAATACATCAGAGATCCGATGATTGCTCTGTATGTAAATGGGTCTGTCAGCTCCCCCTTAGCGTCCACTCCAATCCCGTGATTGGGTTGAATCGGGGTATCCATCGGCTTAGAGTCCTCCATCTGGAATCGGCTCAAGATGTCGGATACATATTTCGTCTGGTGAATGAAGATCCCGTCGGGTCTTTGGTCCACCTGTAAGCCGAGGAAAAACTGCATCTCCCCCATTGCGCTCATTTCGAACTTTTCCTGCATGATAGTTTCGAATTCCCTGCATAAAAGTTCGTTAGTTGAACCAAATATAATATCATCAACGTAAATCTGTACTAGAAGCAAATCTTCTCCCGTCTTCTTCGTGAAGAGGGTACAATCGACGAGGCCGCGCTTGAATCCTTTGGAGATGAGGTATGTACTTAGCTCCTCGTACCACTGTCTTGGAGCCTGGTGCAAACCATATAAAGCTTTGTTCAGCACGTAGACCTTATCCCGGTGGATTGGGTCCTCAAAGCCTGGTGGCTGCCCGACATAAACCTCCTCCTTGACTTTCCCGTACAAAAATGCGCTCTTGACATCCATTTGATAGACTTTGAATTGCTTGTATGAAGCAAACGCAAGGAACATCCGAATAGCTTCAATTCGTGCTACTGGTGCATAGATTTCGTTGTAATCAATCCCTTCGATTTGATGGAAACCCTGCATGACCAATCTGGCTTTGTTGCGAACAATAACTCCACGATCATCCTTTTTGCACTTAAACACCCATTTAGTGCCTATTTTCTTCCTTCCCGGCGGCAAATCTGTGAGCGTCCAAACTCCCAATTTCTGGAATTGCAATAACTCCTCCTGCATTGCCTCAACCCAGGCATCTTCATTCAAAGCGTCTTTGTATGTCCTTGTTTCTACCTGCGACACATAACATGCAAACGACCAATCATTTTGACTACCAGATTTTTGAATTTTGGCATATAATGCTAAAGCACCAAAACTCTCTGGCGAGTTAACGCTTTTCAGCTGCCCTCTGGTCATAACACCACTTCCAGGATCACCGATAACTTGCTCCAGCGGGTGAATACGATGAATCCGAGATTCCGGATTAACAGGTACAATAACTCCCGTCTGAGCAGTCAAGTTTTCTACAACATCCTGATCATGACCCGTGTTTGATGATGAAGCAACATCTGGATTTGGAGTTGAGTTCACAGGTTGCACTTCTAATTCTTCTGCATGTTCAAGAACGGCTTCTTCAAATTGTTCATCTTCAGATTCTGAAGTGTCTAATGAAGTTGAAGCCTCTTGAAACATCTCTTCCTCTTGTATAGGAGCACTGGTATCATTAGAAGCTGGTAGGGGGTTCACGGTGATTGGACGCATCAACGGTGAAGTCGCCGCGTTTTCACACTCGTAAAGTAATCTGATAACAGCTTCTTCAACCAAGCTATCTAGGTTGAATGATTCAAAGAAATCTTTGTAATCAAACATCCAATCAGGACCCGTGCCTTGCAAATTTTGAGTGTATCGTTGAACTTCCACGTTAGCCCAATCCTCCACTTGACGAGTTCGTTTGTTGAATACCCGTTTGAGCGGGGTTGCATATCCAACAAAATATCCCTCCTCAGCTTTAGGACTAAACTTCTCACCTGGATTCAACATTGTGCATGGCGCCCCGAAAGGTTCTAGATACTCTAAGTTGGGCTTTCGTCGGTGTAACAGCTCATAAGATGTTTTTCCAAACTTCTTCACTGTTAGAACCCGATTTAATGTATAATTTGCTGCATAAATCGCCTCATTCCAGAACATTACCGGAAGATTTGAATCAGCGAGCATTGTTCTAGCCGCCTCAATTAGAGTCCTATTCTTTCGTTCAGCAACACCGTTCTGCTGTGGGGTATACGGAGCCGAATATTCATGATGTATCCCTTTGCTTTCACAAAGTTCATCCATCTTGGCGTTTTTGAACTCCGTCCCGTTGTCACTCCTGATTCTTTTTATCTTCAAATTGTAAATATTCTCCAATCGAGTGAACAGAACTTGTAGGTTGGTAAAGGTGTCGCTTTTGTTCTTCAAACACATCACCCATGAAAATCTTGAATAGTCATCAGTGACAACTAAACAATAAAGCTCTCCAAGATGACTTTTGCGCTTGACCGGTCCGAAAAGGTCCATGTGCAATCGCTCAAGCGGCATCTCAACAGAGTTAACTTTCTTCACTTTATGGGACTGTTTGTGTTGCTTCCCCTTCATACAACTTACACACTTGTCGTTCAGATGGAAATGTTTCACGTTTACTCCATCAACAAGCCCATTTCTCACCAGTTGATTCATTTTTCTCAGATGAATGTGCCCCATTCTGCGGTGCCACATTATCGATTCTTTCTCGGTCGCCTTGGATAGAAAACATGTTATTTGCCCCTGTGATGTCATCGCCTTGGACATGTCAAGTATATAGAGATTGTTGACGCGAGGTGCCATCAACATTACCCAATCCTTTGGAATTTTGAAGCCCGGTTTGAGAATATAACAGGATTTGTCATCGAAATGCACAGAAAATTGTTTATCACATATTTGACTGACGCTCAGCAGATTATAGTCTATCTGCTTGACATAAGAAATCCGCTCGAAAGTCACAATCCCATTACTCACGCTTCCTTCCATTGTGATATAACCACCTTTATTACCCGTGAAAGCGACATACCCTCCATTGATGTTTTTCACGTCGAACAGCAATGCGAGATCCCCGGTCATGTGGCCTGAAGCTCCACTATCAACAATCCATAGACTGCTAATAGGGCCAGCTGAAGCTCCCTACACACAAAAAGTAAATCATTTAGTTCTTTCGGGGGACCCAAGCCTGAGTCTTGGGCCTTTGAACATCGGCTTTCAAAGAAACATCCTCATTAACTTTTTCAACAACTTTTTGTTTTGGATCAATCTTTTTCTGATTGTTCAAAACATTTTCCTTTTTCTCACTTACCTTTGAGGTAGAAGCTCCTGGAGTACCATTTGGTGACCAAGATTGTTCAGATCTTTTAAGAATACGAATTTGAGATTTTGGTTTTTCAATTGGTTTCTGAACATAGTTAACAAAAGTAACTTTCTTGGCTACCTTATCTGAGTTAACAAACTTAGGTCCAACATTTGATTTGACAATCGGTTTTTGTGGAACCTTTTGTCTATCAATTGTTGTGTTCACCACAGGCTTTCACCATGATTGTTCCATAGCAATCCGATTTCTTTGATCATATTGGATTGGACGATTGTTCCTCATTTGAAAATTGTTTTGATTATAAAACTGTTGTTGTTGAGGAACAACTCGTCTATGTGGTGGAACATAATGATCAATCGGTTTTCTCATGGAATTTCTAACTTCAACCTCATGTCTTTTATGCCTTACATATGGACACTGAGCAAGTAAATGCCCACGTTCCCCACATTTAAAGCATTTTCGATATTCTTCAAAAACATAATGAGCATTTGGAGGAGCAAATGATCTAACAGGATATTGATCATTATACTGTTGATTCCTCAAACTCTCAGGAAGTGGTCCTTTCGAGTAAGTGGGCTCATGAAAACCATTTGCTTTGTCATTTGGTCGAATGAACTCAGTGACATGGACCTTTGGTTCTTGAGGAACATCCGAAAACAATTTCTTTAAAATTTCTGGTGGAATTTCGTTTGTTCTTTCATGTTTTGGAAACCAAATAGTACTTTCTTGCCATATCTTTTCAATTTTAGCATAGTTAGCATTTTTTATTGGAAATTCCTCATCAGAGATGATTTTATCGGATCCTTCCATCCTATAAAACACCTTGACAGGTTTGTCACTTGGTTCATTCTCAAAATCCTTTCTAATCTCATTCTTTTCAGACTTTTTCTCACGATGAACAGTTGCCATCGGATGCACATGTTGAGATGGTGACACTGGTTTAGTAGTAATGATGTGATTTTCTTTTGGAATCTCACATACATTAACAGTTTGGTCATTACCAGTATCATCATTCTCTGAATCTGAATCCACACTTTCAGCATAAACACCCTCATCATTCAAGCCTAAAATCGGTCTCACATCGGAATGAGGATCACCAATACTCGAGGTATTAGACTCCATTTCCGATGATGATTCTGATTTTACCGAACTCTCCGGTATAACTTGGTGATAATTATGATTTTCAAAAAGAACCGGAGATGGTACAGACTTGTAATTGGTGGTGTTATCATCAATGATATGGTCTACCACATAAGCAATATGCTTATAACTTTCCAACTTTTTGTTTACTTTTTCAGCAAAGCATTTTATGGCTGCCATTTCCAACTTGGTGTTTTCAATTTCATTGATATAGTTGTTAATTGCCAATTGTTTCAATGATAAAGTATTTTTCAAGTCGGAAATGTCCTTTTTATAGCCATCTAATACTTTGTTGAAAGCATTCAACTCTTTGCGAGTAGATTGACTGTTTATGATAGCACTATCACGTGAAATTCGGAGTTGTTTATTCTCCTCAGTCAATCTATCACATGTTCCACAATATTTATCACTCATAACATCAGTGCTAGATTCAGAACTTACAGGTTTTGGCGGTTCAGTCATGGCCATTAACGCGAAATGAGCTTCCTTTCCAGTGAAAAACTTGGAATAGTCAATCTTGGTGAAAGCATCATCAGCAATGCACGACTTCCTCGTCATTAGAAAATCAGCTTCTGCTAACAGCTGATCAATGTCATCATCTAAAGAATCAACACTTGCCTCTGTGTCTGATTCACTGTCCGAGTCTGAATAAACTGATCTACATTCCTCAGGAACATCAGAAACTGTATCCATCACCATTCCAGAATGAGTTTCTTCAACCTTAACCTCAACAGGTTCATTCTTCACAATCATCTCAGTCTCAGAATCATCACTATCACACTCCTCAGTTTCTTTCTTTTCTTCCTCCATCACTGACTCTTCAATATCAACCTTGCAAGCAACGCAAGCCACATTTCCACCAGTAGTGATTTCCTCAACTCCTATCTGCAATCCCGACCAATCAAACCTTTCATCTTGTTGAGTCATCAGTGCTTGATTCTGACTCGTGTTCTGTTGTGTCTCATTTGGTGTAGTGATTGGTATAACTGTTCGGTTAGAATTGTTAGGAGATTGGTTTTGAATCTGGTTTGATGTGTTAGGTTGTCTGTTTTTGTTATTGTTAGAGTTGTTTTGACGGTTTTGGTAGTTGTTGTTGTTTTGGTAAGAAACTCGGTTTTGGTTTTGTTGTTGACGATTCTGATAGGTTGCATTGAATGGATTTCTATTACCTTGTTTTGGTGGCTGGGTGCATTCACGTTTAAAGTGACCTCTTTCTCCAGAATTAAAACACGTAACTTTCTCCTTGTTGAACCCGTAGGTTGTGTTAGGAGAAGTTCCCAAATCTGTTCGACCTGTCTTTTCAATAAAATCTGTTGCTCTTCTCATGATGCTTGCAAAAGCCCATTGGATATCAATTAGTTCCATCTCTTCCTTGTCTATCTGTGCATAGTCCTCATTGGTTAAATTGTTATTCCCAATTTGACTAGCAACAAGTCCATTGTAGGATGAAACCATTGCTGAGACTAGTGCAATATGTTGTTGAGCAATTTCCACTGTCACGTTGCCCAGGTTAGACGTCTCCAAAACCACTTGTTGTTGATTAGGTTGAGTAACTTGGTTCATTGGTTGTTGGGATTGGCTAGTAGTATAGAAACCTGCTTGTTGCATTGGGGAGAATGGTGAAATGTAGGAATTGTTGTATTGTTGTTGTGGTGGTGGTTGTGTGTATGATGGTTGTGAGTAAGATGAAGTTTGTGCCATGTAGTTGATGGTCGGTTTTGGTGGTTCCATAACATTGGAAATGCAAGCAACATGTGGTGCAACTACCCCTCCTGAACTTGAATTGCTCATAGGAACTGAAGTACCTCCAAAGTATAAACTAGGATTCTGAGGAACCTGCGCTCTCCTAGCTTTCCTCTTCTCTTCCATTTCCTTGTTTTCCAGCTTCTGTATGAACTCTTGAATAGTCCAGTACTGATATGCATCCTTCTCCCTGAGAACTTCCACATGCTGATCCCAGTACGGTGGTAGAGCATCTGCAAACTTGTCCACCAAATTCTTCATGGGAATCTGTATACCATAACTAGACAATTCGGTTAGCAAATGACTATATCTAGGAGTTAATTCTTTTAAAGTTTCATTTCCAATATATGAAAAATTCTCAAACTCCTTTCTCAGTTCATCCATCCTCAAACTTCTCGTCTTCTCGTTCCCATCATGCCTCCTCTTAAGCACATCCCACAATTGCTTAGAGGTTGTACAAGTCCCAAATTGATGTAGCAAATCATTTGTGATTGCCTGAGTCAATTGGGAAAAGGCTTTCTTTTCCACCACATATTTCTTCTTCTCGTCCTCAGTTAAGCTTTCCAAAGGAATCATTTCACCTGTATTCTCCAAAATCGGTGCTGTGTATCCTTTAGCAATCATGCTCCATGCCTCTGCTCCTTCCACTCCCATGCCCTCCAAGTGAATCTTGAATTTGTTCTGCCACTGATTGTATTCTGATATGTCCATGAGCTTCGGTGGCCTATTCCCGCTACCTGAAGACAAGTCGTTAATCAAAGTAGAAATAGCATTAGTAGTTTGAGTATTTACCACCGCCGCTGCTACTCCCCAGTAGTCATGTTGTGGTGCTGGAAGTGCTACACTTTGAGGCATCGAGCTCGTCATCGCCATGTAGTTTATCGGTTGCGAAGACTGTGTGCTCGTCTTTTGTGCTGCCACTGTCCATGGGTCCATCACTTGCTGTTGTGGTTGTGTCGTTGCTGGTCTCGGAGTAGTCGGAAAATTCCACATGTTCACGAACTTAGAAAATTTCAACACTTAGAAAATTTTCCAAAATAAATCCTAGGTTCGCCCGGTTTGACCTAGATTCGCCCAAAATATAACACTTTCGTCCCTTTCAATTCTAAGTTCGACCAAACAGTACCACTCGAACGTAGAAATCACCAGAATGTAAACACAGACTAACACACTTTCCACTTTCGCCCAAAACAAACCGGTCGAAGGTGGAAAAATTTACCCGAAAGTGAAAAATTCAACAACAATTTTCAGGTTCGTCCAAACTAATACTCAGGTTCGCCCAAAATACTCAGGTTCGACCACTCAGGTTCCAGGTTCGCCCATTTTGCCCAGATTTCACTTTGAAAAACGGTTACACTTGGAAAAACGGTTATTTTGATCTCAGATTTTCAAAAGTTTATGGATTTGAATGATCTTAATCAGGTTATGCTTCGGAATTGATTTGGAGCAATTTTAATTCTTGGAAAACTTGATTTTAACCACAAATTCAACTCTAAATCAATCAAAAACACTCAAAAACCATTTTCATGCAAAAACAGATGTATTTTGATCAAAAACATGTCCAAATCAGCTCTGAGTTTATCAAATTTGTTGTTGTATGATCCGTATGGCTCTGATACCACTTTGTTAGCGAAAGATTTTAACTAAAACAGGATAATATGATCATACAAGTCACAAAACCAGGTGCGGAAACCCTAGTTCTGAACAAACTGATAAAACTCTAATCAAAACACAATCAAGATCATTTTCAAAGCTTTTTCATAGATTAACTTTCTCAAATATTCAATTACAATCAATCACTCATTAATCTAGATCAATTACAGACTTTCACAAAATGACCAGGAACCTGACCTGAACACATACACAACTGACAACTCTATTACATACTCAAAATCACAAAACCTATTTATAGATACTGCACGTTCGCCCCTTTGCACTGGTCGAATGTGGATCTTTTCCACATTCGCCCACTACCAATGGTCGAATGTACATCTTGTCAGCTTCCAGTCTTCCTTCGTCCGTCAACATTCTACCTTCGCCCACTAATATCTACCTTCGCCCCTTTTATCTACCTTCGCCCATACTCTAACATATGTTAATTATGTTTATCCAATCATTAGTCGCAAAACGCATCAACACAGAATACAGGCGTTCACCCTTCCAGATTGCACGTGTTCGTTATCAAAATCTAGAACTTCGACGAGATCTCAAGGGGGTTCAGGTTAAACCTGAGGATTTTGTCCTATTAGTCTAAGAGTAGATCCAGTGATGGAGAGCAGCCTTCTTGTAAGGATGAAAGTAAGGATAAGGAGTAGGAGGGAGATAGAGAATAGCAAGTAAAAGAGCAAATACTGGTTATAATCCTATGGTTATAGACTAGATTATTTCTCTAATAACCTAATTCCCTATAACCATGGCTCTGATACCAATCTGTAACACCCCAACCGATGGCGGAAACATCGGGATGTAACGTATTGATGATTGTTCAGTAGCTCATGGTGAATAATGAATTTCATTAAATGATTTAAATAAATTACATAAAATTGTTCTAAGAATTTGTACATCAAATTGAATAAAACTATACACACATCTTCAAGCATCAATTCAAATCTTTAAGCAAGTAGAACCTGAAACATGTTAAGTTGAAAATATTTTGGGTCAACAAAAGTTGGTGAGAATTACATAGGTTTTGATAATCGAATAAAATTGTTGTGCAATTCATGTGTCATGGCAATCTAGTCCATATGTGAAAACATACTAGAAGTAAATCGAGTGCATAATCAACCATTGTGACTGTTGTATTGTGGTACATCCCATACGCTCATGGTTCACTCGTTTATATTGCAGTAACAAACACCCACGCTACCTTTGTAGGAGGTACGTATCCGGGTGGGATTGTCAGTCCAATAGATCTATCAATGTATACCGTTTGGCTGATGAATGTTTATGCTAGAATTGTGCTTACCCTAGTCATGTTCAAGACATAATGCAACATAGAAATACACATAGACACATTGATGATTGAATTACATAAATATTGTTGTAACATGTTTCACCCCAAAAATGGTGATAAATAGAAAAGGGGCTATGTAAAACTCACCTTAGCAAAATATTATATCTGTTGAAAAATTGAATAATGGTGTTGCCCAAATGTATCAAGTATCACCCTATAATAAGGTAATAAATATGTCTAAGTCTATCAAGTCTACAAATGTATAAGTTTTTAGGGCTTCGAATTTGGGGATAAATGCTCGTTTGATTAATATTAAAATTGTTTGATAATTGAGAGAAATTTAGTAATTAAATAGACAAAAATCTTTTTATAAGAATTTAAATTTAAGATAGTCACAATAATGTATTTATAGTATAAAAATAATTTTTGCAAAATTATTTTCTTTAAAATAGATTATTAAATCTATTTATTTACAAATGGTCAAACTTTAACTTTAATATTAAAAAAAATACTAAAATTAAAGAATTATTAGTTTAAAAATTATATTTCTGTTCTAAATATTCAGAAATAATTTGTATAAAATTTTGGTGCAAAAATATTAAAAATTGGATTTATTATGAATTAATTATGATTAAAACTAACAAAAATTGATTAAAAATATCAAATAAATGATTTTTCAGAATTAAAAATCATTTCGGAAAAGTTTATCATTATATAAACTCAGAATAATTTTTGTGGAAATTTATAAAATTTTTTTGATATTTTAATGGAATTTTATAAATATAATAGAATAAAACTAATTTAATTATTATATATATTAAATAAATCAATTTTTGAAAACTAAAAATTGTGGGTGTAACCTTTTTATCAGATAATCTTAAAATAAAATTTTTATAATTTTTAAAATAGTTTTAATATTTAAAAACAAATTTATAACATTATATGTTTTATATATAATTGTTTTGTTTAAAACTGAAAAAAAAAACACGCCACTGCCGGGACTCGAACCCGGGTGGCTCGGATGGAATGCACCAGACACAACCAGCTGGTCCAGACCAGTGGTTGTGTTTGGTTTTAGTTTGGTTAAAATAAATAACGTACTCGATTTCCATGTTCTTCCCCAAAAATCAACGTTCGAGCCCTAGAAATTTCAATCGATCAATTCTCACAACGTTAACCCAATTAATCATGGGGTTAACGTTGTGCATACACCGATTATCAAATCCCACACAAAAAATCAAACTTACAGTTTCGTTTTTATATAGAACCGTTCGGTCAAGGCCGAAGTCAAACTTGAATGACAACTTCAAGAACAGGAGGTTTTGTGAAGAATTTGAAGATTGGGAGAGATGAAATGGCGAGTTGTGAAGGTTTAGGAGCGATCAATTTATAGTATTAGGCTTCGGTATGCGATTTGGCAAGAGTTGACTGAGTTGTTAATGTTTGACGCGTTTTGGGTCAAAAATGGCAACAATTAACTGTCAATAAACGTATTGCCGAGTCATAATAGGCCGAATATCGTGGCTTCATTCCATTCTTGGATCAATTACGAGTTAAAGGGTGATAATTATGGTGATCGATGATCACAGTTGACTTTTCCTAAGTCAACTGTTAGTATGTATGTTCGATATATAGATAAAACGAGTTGGATTGAAATCAAGATGTAGGTGTGGAGCAGGTGGTTACGTGAGTGTGTGTGTGTTCATGGTTGGCCCGGGTTCGAAACCCAGGAGGAGCAATTTTTTTTTTTTTTTACAGTAAAGGGGAGGGGTGAGTCTGATGGGTCGAGCCTGATGGGCTTGGGCCATGCTGTGGGCTTCTGAAAGTGTAAAAGGAAAAGGGGTTTTGGGCTTAAAGATTTGGGTTAAAGGTTTCTAAATAGGTGGGTTTTTATTTTTTTGTTTTGTAAAAGAAATCCAATGTTTATTATTATTATTATTATTATTATTATTATTATTATTATTATTATTATTATTATTATTATTATATATATATTTATATATATATATACATATGTGTTAAGCATATTAAGGATAAAATATATATAATGAGGGTTTTATGTATAAAAATTTGGGAAAAATTTTGTGATGTTACAGCTGCTAACAAAGAACATGGATATCTTCGCTTTTAAGCCATCAGATATGGTTGGCGTCCCGCGTCACATCACGGAGCACAAGCTCAACGTCTACAAAAACGCTGAGCCAGTTGCCCAGAAAAAGCGCAGCATGGGGCTAGAGAAAACAAAGGCGATGAATGAACAAGTGATGGAACTCTTGAAGGCCGGTATCCTCCGCAAGAGCAAATACCGAACTTGGGTGGCAAACCCAGTCATGGTAGGAAAATCCAATGGCACCTGGCGCATGTGTGTCGATTACAAGGACCTGAACCAGGCTTGCCCAAAAGATTGTTACCCACTACCCAAAATTGACCTGAAAGTCGATTCTTTGGCACCCTACAGGTTTAAATGCTTCTTGGACGTTTACAAAGGCTATCATCAAATTCAGATGGCCAAAGAGGACGAAGACAAGACAGCATTCCGCACAGACATGGACACCTTCTGCTACACCAAGATGCCGTTCGGGCTAAAAAACGCAGGGGCAACATATCAGCGTTTAATGGACACCGCGTTTGTAAAAAAAATCGGTGTAAATTTGGAGGTATACGTTGATGACCTGGTGATAAAAAGCAGAGAAGAAGACCAGATGTTAATCGACATTCAAAAAACCTTTGATCAATTGCGCAGTGTGCGGATGAAACTTAACCCGGGAAAATGTTCCTTCGGGATGGAAGAAGGAAAATTCCTCGGAGTCGTTGTAACAAAAGATGGTTTCCGGCCCAACCCGGATAAAGTACAAGCAATCGAGCGAATGCCATCCCCATCTTCAGTCAAGGAAGTCCAAACTTTGATGGGGCGACTTGTAGCTTTGAACAGATTTCTGTCAAACTACGCGTCAAAATCCTTCCCTTTCGTGGATACACTCAAGAATTGCTTGAAGAAATCAAACTACAACTGGACTGAAGAGGCAGTAGCAGCGTTTCAAGACATGAAGAAGTGTTTGAGCAATCTGCCAACACTCACTGCTCCGTTACCAAAAGAACCACTTACCCTATACCTGTCTGTCACTGATAAGGCAGTAGGTGCGGTGCTTATGGTCGAAAGAAAGGGGGTACAAACCCTGATATACTATGTCAGCCGTATGCTGCTCGACGCAGAAACCCACTACTCAACAATAGAAAAGTTGGTTCTTGCGCTAGTCCACGCTTCGAGAAGGCTACGCAGATACTTTCAAGGGCATCCGATCAATGTCCTCACACACTTCTGCATCAAAGACATCTTACGCAAACCAGAACTTTTTGGACGTTTGGCCAAATGGGCAATAGAATTGGGTGAACACTCAATCTCATACAAAGCAAGGCCTTCCTTCAAGGGACAAATCCTTGCAGATTTCATAGCGGAAGTCCCATCAGACAAAGTTGAAGAATGTACCAAAGAGACATCATCAAATATGGAAACTATTCACTGACGGTGTAACATCACAAAATTTTACCCCAAATTTTAATATAAACGCCCTTTATTTTTGTTACACTTTATACAAATGTACCTAAGTCTCTATTATCCTAACTATATATATATATATATATAAAATGTTTATGATAATAATAATAATAATATTTCAGTTTTTATAAAAAAATAAAATAACAACAACATAAAAACCAAATCAGACCCAACCTCCCTTCACTTTTAGAAACATCTGAGCCCATTACAGTGCTGGCCCAAACAGACCACCTAGGGCCCAAACAAACCGGCCCATTAGCCTTTCCCTCCCACCTCTTCACTGTTTAAAAATAAAGAAAACAAAAACGCTGAGGCCGGGATTCGAACCCGAGCCTTCAGCCGAGTCACCACAACACACACACCCACTAACCGGTTGATCTAGCATACATCATTGTTTCAAACCCGGTTAATTATAATTATAACATTAGTTGTAAAACCCTCACAGTTGACTTGGAAAGTCAACTGTGATACAACGACTTACCAAATTCATCACGTTAATTCGTGATTGATCTATAATTGGTATTCCTACACGATGTCCGGCCTGTTATGACTCAGACCCACATCAAACAACATTTAATTGTTGCCTTTTTGACCCAAAACGCGTCCCACCATCAAGTCGTGGTCAAAACCTTCCAATTATACAATCTAGGCTTTAATACTATAAATTGAACGTTGCTGGACCAACACAACTCGCCAATACATCTTTCTCCACCTCCAAATCTTCCTAATTATACTCTGTTCGTACATCACGATCGCGTTTTGACTATTTTGGTTTGACTGGCCAAATCGTACTCGTTTCAGCTTTGTAAGTATAATTATTTTAGTGGGTTTTGATCTTCGGCATTCACACATCAATAGCCCTAAGGTTAATTGGGCTATTGATGTGTGAATCAAACGATTGCAGAATTAGGGCTCGAATGGGACGATTTTGGGGATAAACATGTTTCGGTTTATGATATTTATTTTTAATCAAACTGAATTAATCACAACCACTGGTCTGGACCAAGTGGTTGTGTCTGGTGCATTCATCCTAAGCCACCCGGGTTCGAGTCCCGGCAGTGGCATCCCCTTTTGTTTTCTTTTTCATTTTTAACAAATAATTATATATAATACGTTTAATATTATAAATTCGTTTTTAAATATTAAAACTCTTTTATAAATTCTAAAAAAATTATTTTTAGATAATCTGATGTAAAAGTTCCACCCACAATTTTTAGTTTTCAAAAATTAATTTATTTAATATATATAATAATTAAATCAATTTTATTCTATTATATTTATAAAATTCCATTAAAATATCAAAACAATTTTATAAATTTCTACAAAAATTATTCTGAGTTTGTATAATGATAAACTTTTCTGAAATGATTTTTAATTCTGAAAAATCTTTTATTTAATATTTTCAATCAATTTTTGTTGTTTTAATCATAATTAAATCATAATAAATCCAATTTTTAATATTTTTGCACCAAAATTTTATACAAATTATTTCTGAATATTTAGAACAGAAATATAAATTTTAAACTAATAATTCTTTAATTTTAATATTTTTAAATATTAAAGTTAAATTTTGACAATTTGTTATAAATAGAATTAATATTCTATTTTAAAGAAAATAATTTTGTAAAAATTATTTTTACACTTTAAACACGTTATTGTGACCATCTTAAATTTAAATTTCATAAAAAGATTTTTGGTTATTTGTTTACTAATATTCTCTCAATTTTCAAACATTTTCGATATTAATCAAACGAGCATTTATCCCCAAATTCGAAGCCCTAGAAACTTATACATTTGTAGACTTGATAGACTTAGACATATTTATTACCTTATTATAGGGTGATACTTGATACATTTGGGCAACGCCATATTTCAATTTTTCAACCAATATAACATTTTGCTAAGGTGAGTTTTACATAGCCCCTTTTCTATTTATCACCATTTTTGGGGTGAAACATGTTACAACATTATTTATGCAATTCAATCATCAATGTGTCTATGTGTATTTCTATGTTGCATTATGTCTTGAACATGACTAGGGTAAGCACAATTCTAGCATAAACATTCATCAGCCGACGGTATACATTGATAGATCTATTGGACTGACAATCCCACCCGGATACGTACCTCCTAAAAAGGTAGCGTGGGTGTTTGTTACTGCAATATAAACGAGTGAACCATGAGCGTATGGGATGTACCACAATACAACAGTCACAATGATTGATTATGCACTGGATTTACTTCTAGTGTGTTTTCACATATGGAATAGATTGCCATGACACATGAATTGCACAACAAATTTTATTCGATTATCAAAACCTATGTAATTCTCACCCACTTTTGTTGACCCAAAATATTTTCAACTTAACATGTTTCAGGTTCTACTTGCTTGAAGATTAGAGTTAATACTTGAAGATGCGTAGCTAGTATTTATTCACTTTGATGTACAAATTTTGGAGAACAATTGTATGTAATGTATTTAAATCAATTAATGAAATTTATTATTTACCATGAGCTACTGAACAATCATCAATACGTGACATCCCGATGTTTCCGCCATCGGTTGGGGTGTTACAGATTGGTATCAGAGCCATGGTTATAGGGAATTAGGTTATTAGAAAAATAATCTAGTCTATAACCATAGGATTTAACCAGTACTTGCTTCTTTTACTTGCTATTCTCTATCTCCCTCCTACTTCTTATCCCTACTTTCATCCCTACAAGAAGGTTGCTCTCCATCACTGGACCCACTCTTAGAGTAATAAGGCAAAATCCTCAGGTTTAACCTGAACCACCTTGAGATCTCGTCGAAGTTCTAGATTTTAATAATGAACACGTGCAATCTGGAAGGGTGAACGCCTGTATTCTAAGTCTTCTGTCTAGGCTGGCATTGCGCATATATCCCAATCAGACGAGGGACCCAGATGCCTACCTGGGAATTCTCGGGATGAGTGTTCACTTATAGGCTAAAGCATGTCTTCATATGTTATTGGAATTTAGAATCTTTGATAAGTCAACGTTTTCGTTTATTCGTTTTAATTAATGAATAAATGATTACACTCCTTATATAATCTCATTCATTTCACTGTGTCTCTTACAGATCATGCTTCCACGTCGCAGTGCTCGTCTTAACAGTGGTGACAATCATGACGAAGGAAGTAGCAATCACAACCACAACCACGATACTAACCACAACAACAACAACAATGAAGTTGATGCTCAACTGGCTGCAATCATTTCTCAACAAATGGCGCAGCAAATCGCAACTCTGGTTCCCAACTTACTAGCTCAAGTCATCCAGTTGAACGGCAACGGGAACGGTAACGGCCACGGTCACGGGAATGGAAATGGAAACCACAACGGGAATGGGAATGGTCTTCCAGCATGCACCCTCAAGCACTTTAATTCCTGTAATCCCCCAAAGTTCAGTGGAGAAGAAGGAGCTACAGGACTCCTGCAATGGTTTGAGGGTATTAAGAATACCTTCATCAACAGTGAATGCCCCGGCAACTTTAAAGTCCGTTATGCCATGAGTGTTCTTCACAAACGAGCACTCACTTGGTGGAATGAAGAAAATCGCACTCGCGGAGCTGAAGCTGCACTAGCCTTAACTTGGGATCAAGCTAAAGACATTATGAAGGCAGAGTTCTGTCCTCGTAATGAAATTAAGAAGCTGGAAGATGAATTTCATGATCTTGCTCAAGACAGTGGGGAAAACCTTGCTTACAACACTCGTTTTCACGAACTTAGCTTACTGCTACCCCACAAAGTCACCCCTTTGCCCATTGCGATCGAAAAATACATTGGTAGTTTACCGATGCAGATTCAAGACACGATATGGGGAAGGAACCCTGCTACTTTGGAGGAAGCAAAGCGTTTGGCTGCCACCCTAACAGATAACCATGTGAAGGCAGGAACCCTGACTCGGAAAGGGGAAAAGAAAACCGTTGCAAAGGATACTCCCCAACCTGCCGTTGAAATCAAAACCGAGGCCTCAACCAACGGGAAGTGTAAGGTCAGAAATTTTGCAATAGACACCACTGCCCCACCCAACAAGAAACAATACAACGGGAAGCTACCTAAGTGTGACACCTGCCAGTATCACCATCCAACTCAAGTACCCTGCCGACAGTGCACCAATTGTCAAAGGTATGGGCATCTTGCGGATGCTTGTCGAATTCCTGCTACAAACGCTCTTGATGCTCCAAATAACCCCGCTTGAGACCCTCCAGCTACTTAACCGCAAACTTCACCATTTGAACGATGTTTACCTATTTAAATTCTATGTATTGGCACTTTTTGGATTCAAGTAATAAATTCGAGTATTATCATAACATCTGAGTGCATGCTTGTTTAAATGTGAACTAATTGCTATATCTATAATCATACTTGCTTACTTGTACAACAATTAGTTAACTACCAAACAATCTACTCAACGATTGGTAGAGGTCATCATGTCTTTCCAAACAGTCGGGAGAGGCCCTACAACCTGCTCAACGACTGGTGGAGACTATCAAACCTACTCAACAATCGGTGGAGTCATAAAAGAGACGCAAAACCCTAATGTAAGGTAAATTGGTAATTACGGTCCGGAACGTAATCATGAATTTACAGGTACGTTAAGGTAGTGTGAAATTTTATTAAGGTTTTCGGTAGTTGACCAATTGTAAACCTAGTGTTTCTCTTAACTTCGGGACGAAGTTCCTAAAAGTAGGGGAGACTGTAACATCACAAAATTTTTCCCCAAATTTTAATATAAACGCCCTTTATATTTGTTACACTTTATACAAATGTACCTAAGTCTCCATTATCCTAACTATATATATATATATATATATATATATATATATATATATAAATGTTTATGATAATAATAATAATATTTCAGTTTTTATAAAAAAATAAAATAAAATAAAATAACAACAACAACATAAAAACCAAATCAGACCCAACCTCCCTTCACTTTTAGAAACATCTGAGCCCATTACAGTGCTGGCCCAAACAGACCACCAAGGGCCCAAACAAACCGGCCCATTAGCCTTTCCCTCCCACCTCTTCACTGTTTAAAAATAAAGAAAACAAAAACGCTGAGGCCGGGATTCGAACCCGAGCCTTCAGCCGAGTCACCACAACACACACACCCACTAACCAGTTGATCTAGCATACATCATTGTTTCAAACCCGGTTAATTATAATTATAACATTAGTTGTAAAACCCTCACAGTTGACTTGGAAAGTCAACTGTGATACAACGACTTACCAAATTCATCACGTTAATTCGTGATTGATCTATAATTGGTATTCCTACACGATGTTCGGCCTGTTATGACTCAGACCCACATCAAACAACATTTAATTATTGCCTTTTTGACCCAAAACGCGTCCCACCATCAAGTCGTGGTCAAAACCTTCCAATTATACAATCTAGGCTTTAATACTATAAATTGAACGTTGCTGGACCAACACAACTCGCCAATACATCTTTCTCCACCTCCAAATCTTCTTAATTATACTCTGTTCGTACATCACGATCGCGTTTTGACTATTTTGGTTTGACTGGCCAAATCGTACTCGTTTCAGCTTTGTAAGTATAATTATTTTAGTGGGTTTTGATCTTCGACATTCACACATCAATAGCCCTAAGGTTAATTGGGCTATTGATGTGTGAATCAAACGATTGCAGAATTAGGGCTCGAATGGGACGATTTTGGGGATAAACATGTTTCGGTTTATGATATTTATTTTTAATCAAACGGAATTAATCACAACCATTGGTCTGGACCAAGTGGTTGTGTCTGGTGCATTCATCCTAAGCCACCCGGGTTCGAGTCCCGGCAGTGGCATCCCCTTTTATTTTCTTTTTCATTTTTAACAAATAATTATATATAATACATTTAATTTTATAAATTCATTTTTAAATATTAAAACTCTTTTATAAATTCTAAAAAAATTATTTTTAGATAATCTGAAGTAAAAGTTCCACCCACAATTTTTAGTTTTCAAAAATTAATTTATTTAATATATATAATAATTAAATCATTTTTATTCTATTATATTTATAAAATTCCATTAAAATATCAAAACAATTTTATAAATTTCCACAAAAATTATTCTGAGTTTGTATAATGATAAACTTTTCTGAAATGATTTTTAATTCTGAAAAATCATTTATTTATGCAATTCAATCATCAATGTGTCAATGTGTATTTCTATGTTGCATTATGTCTTGAACATGACTAGGGTAAGCACAATTCTAGCATAAACATTCATCAGCCGACGGTATACATTGATAGATCTATTGGACTGACAATCCCACCCGGATACGTACCTTCTACAAAGGTAGTGTGGGTGCTTGTTACTGCAATATAAACGAGTGAACCATGAGCGTATGGGATGTACCACAATACAACAGTCACAATGGTTGATTATGCACTCGATTTACTTCTAGTATGTTTTCACATATGGACTAGATTGCCATGACACATGAATTGCACAACAAATTTTATTCGATTATCAAAACCTATGTAATTCTCACCAACTTTTGTTGACCCAAAATATTTTCAACTTAACATGTTTAAGGTTCTACTTGCTTGAAGATTAGAGTTAATACTTGAAGATGCGTAGCTAGTATTTATTCACTTTGATGTACAAATTTTGGAGAACAATTGTATGTAATGTATTTAAATCAATTAATGAAATTTATTATTTACCATGAGCTACTGAACAATCATCAATACGTGACATCCCGATGTTTCCGCCATCGGTTGGGGTGTTACAGACGGCGCTTGCAATGACGAAGGGGCCGGCGCAGGTTTACGGCTGATAACTCCGGAAGGAAAAGAGTACACCTACGCAATACGGCTTGACTTCCAAACAACTAACAACGAGGCAGAATATGAAGCACTGATCGCAGGCTTACGCATTGCCAAAAAGATGGGCGCTCAATACATCGAAGCCCATGTTGATTCTATGTTAGTCGCCAATCACATCGATAGCTCATATGAAGCCAGAGAGCCGTCCATGATTTCATACTTGTAGCACCCCAAAGAGCTGATGAGTAGTTTCCTCCACTGCAAAGTAACCCACGTGCGCAAAAGCCAGAACAAGCCAGCGGACGCTTTAAGCAAAATGGCGTCAACCGCATTTGATCATATGGCGAAGACGTACGAGTCGAGGTGCTGACCAAGCCGTCTGTGCCGCAAAAGCAAGTGAACGTGATTCAGACAGGAAAGGAATCTTGGATCACCCCGATAATGGCCTTCCTAACCAAAGGCATCCTCCCATCGAACAAAGCGGAAGCAAGGAAGATACAACACAAAGCCTTACATTATGAGGTCAACGATGGTATCTTATACTGGCGATCTTATCTTGGACCATTGCTCCGATGTGTAGATTCCGCAGAGGCCACATACTTAATAAAAGACATTCACGAAGGCACGTGCGGATTGCACGCAGGACCTCGAATGGTCGTTGCCAAACTCATGAACGCTAGATATTATTGGCCGAGAATGCACCTCGATGCATTAAGAGAACTGCGCAAATGTGACGCCTGCCAACGGCATGCGCCTGGCACACTTAGACCAAAGAATAACCTGATACCAGTCACCGCAGCATGGCCATTCCAGAAATGGGCCATTGATCTAGTGGGACCTTTCCCTACGGCGCCAGGCAACGTCAAATACTTAGTGGTCGCCATTGATTACTTTACTAAATGGGTGGAAGCGAAGACGTTAGCCACAATTGATGGGCGCAACATTAAGAAATTTATATGGGAATTTATCATCTGCAGATTTGGTCTACCACTGGAAATTGTAAGCGATAATGGAACGCAGTTTGCGGACCAACACATACAAGAATGGCTTTCTTCAATGAAAATCAAACAGATATTTACTTCAGTAGCGCACCCTCAAGGAAATGGCCAGGTAGAGCGCGCAAACAGAAGTATCGTCGAAGGCATTAAAACACGTCTGGGAACAAGACGTAACGGCTGGGTAGATGAATTACCCCATGTCCTTTGGGCTCACCGCACACTTTCCAAAACAAGTACTGGGGAAACACCGTTCAGCCTAACATATGGAACTGAAGCGGTAATCCCAACAGAAGTCACACACCCTTCCCCAAGAGTTTTGCTCGCGCAAAAAACTGACAATGATAAAGAGCTGAGGATGAACCTAGACTTACTAGATGAACGCCGAGATTCGGCCTGCGTTCGAGAAGCCTCATACAAGAGACAGTTAGAAAAATACTACAATGCCCGAGTCAAAGAACAATCTTTCCGCGTTGGTGATTTCGTTTTCCGCAATAATGAAGCTTCAAATGCGGAAAAACCAGGAAAGCTTGCTCCAACTTGGGAAGGACCTTTCAAAATCCAAGAGGTACTGGGAAAAGGAGCATATGCTGTAGAACGCCTAGATGGTTCCCCAATACCACGTACTTGGAATGCAGCGCAACTGCGCATATGCTACATGTAATCTGCTATTTCATGATTTTGTAATAAGGACTTTATGTCCAACGTCATTTATATTACAAAAAGCATTTATCATACAAGCTATTGTTCGACAGTACAACCTACAAACCCAATACGTAGATTGTTGCTACACATACAAAAAGGGGGTCAATACAAAAACAAACTACACCCCACAGACATGATGATTCAACAGCAATTTCAAAAGACTTTACTTATAATATACACATAGGGGCTTCAACATACTGGAAACACACATTAACCTCTAACCTTCCTGGTTTTAGCCTTGGTTACATCTCCTAACTCTGACAACATCTTCATCTTCAACGGCTGCCCATCAGAAGTACCTTGATCATCAAGATTATCAGGCCGCATGTCTTCTTGGGACAACAAGTGTTCACAATATTCGGCTAAACGATCAAGAGCATCAGTCAAAGGCTGATCACGGCTAGGATGCCGGGATAGCCTCATTATCCCTTGTAATGCTAATCTCTCCAAGACACCAAGATTGTTGTTGGAGGAGTTGGTCGCCATTTTTCCAGAAAGAATGGTGTAATTTTTTAAACAGGTAAATAATGGAGAAGATGAAAGATACACTTACTATATATAGAGGAGAGAGGTTATGGCCATTAATTACTATTAATGGTAACCACTCGATTACCCTAGGGAAGTGTGACAGTCACCCTGACAATCGCCGGCACAACCGTCACATCAATCATGAAGTAATCTGACAGACACTCGTGTCAGGAAACGAAGATGACATCACCAAATGATTAGCACACACACGTGTCAAACAAAGGACACGTTACATTAGTTCTACAATAAAAAAAAAATAAATTGTTCATGAGAAGAGTTACAAGCAAAGATAAGGAAAGGAATAAATCATTCAACCAAGATTCAAATACTGAGATAAATCATTCAACCGCGGATGATGTCCCGAACCCATCATCAGTAGCCACTACTTTGGCCTTCTCCTTTCTTTGCGCCTTTTCCGCAAGTTCCGCACCAAAGCGATCTGATTTGATAAAATAATTGCGTAACTCACCTGCGGGGTCATCAGTCTTCATACAAGCTTCCAGCAGCTCAAATACTTCAAATTTCAAATGCTCATAATCATCATAAGCCTTCATCAAATCATCGTCATACGACTCGTTCTCATACGGACCAGCTTCCTTCTCCTTACCATCCGCATGATGGCAAAAGCCTTCGCAGAAACCCAGTTTCAATCCCTTCTTCACGGAGGTGCTGGAAATGCGGGCAATCACCTCTGTCAGCGTAGGATCATTCCAGACACGCTTAAATATCTGCATGACAAAAGTATTACATCAAAAGATGAAACAATCAATAATCAGTTATGCAAAAGGGGATTTCTAGCTTACTCCAGCGACACCATCGCTCATCAACCAAGCTATCCTCTCATTGGCAGCAACGGCCACATCAGTGGCTTGTCCTAACAAAGCTTGCACCTTGTCCAACTCCAGCTTCGCCTGTGAGCAGGAAGACTCCGCCAAAGTTTTTTCTTCCTGATGCTTGGAATTCTCTAACTCCAGATCTTTTATCTTGGTCTCCGCATCAGACAATGAGGTGGTCGCCTTGAGAAGATCATCATGCTGAGCATTGTACTTTTGGATAGTATCGGCAAGTTCCGCCTGCTTCTCTTCATAAAATTTCTGGCTTTGCTCCATTTCCTTCTACAAACGAGCATTCTCAAGCTTCAAATTCTCAATAGTGGAGCGCAACAGCTCAGTTTATTGATTCGTCCTCTTACAAGCAGTGGACCAGGCCTTGGAGGCTTCAACTTTATCCTTCTTTACCTTGTCCATCTCTTCAACAGCATCATGAGCCACTTTCTTGTGATGCTCAATCTCTGAACGAATCTCATAACGAGCGCGTTGAAATTCTTCTTCGCGCCTCAGCAAACTGGCCTCTGAATCTTTCAGATTTTGATAATCTCGCTGGAATTCTTTTTCACGCTTGATAAGAGAACCAAGGCCGCTCATACCCAGTGAGAGATTCATCGCCATATCAATGAACAAAGATCGTCGATCAACACTATCTTGATAATCGCGCTCAGCAGGAGGAACAGATAACATAACAAACTCCTGCGCATCAAGCGCATTTGTAAATCGAGTAGTATCAAGAATGTCCCAACGCGGCTGATATGGCCTTGGCGAGTCCGCTTGACACGATGAATACGTTCTCCGCCGGTGACCAGTCTGACCGGAACTATCACCACCACCTGCAGAAGCATCCCTATAAACCACAGTAGAGTCCACTACTGTGCGCATAAAACTGGAAGGGTTCTCACCAACAACTTCATTTCCCTTCCCTTCCTCAAGAGCAACTTCGAATCCCTGTGAAGAACTCGGCTCGTGTACTTGCTTCAGTGATAGGTCAGGGCAATCAACATTCAAATTTGGTGTTGTGGACTCATCCACCTTCTTTCCCGCATCCTCCTTCGCATCAATCACCAAGTCATCTAGGGTGGGCTCAACCTGTGGTGCCACATTCTCCGTCACAACCACCTCAGCAACCTTGACGGCAGTTGTATCCTCTGTCGAATCCGCAGCCACGCCAACGTTCTCAATAGGCTGGTCAGACAAAGATACCTTCTCCAACACCGTAGTGGATTGCTTCATGCGAGATTCTGCAAAAGGATGCTGTCCTACATAAAAAGCTATTCACAATATTACAACACATATTGTTTACAAATATGCAAATAAGGAAACAAAAATATACATACCAGACAAGTGCCTCAACGTCTTCATAGGAAGATTCTCATGCACTGGCGGAGACTTCACATGAATTTCAAGCTTGTCACTCGTTGGCCAAGACAATGGTTTGAAAACATCAACCGGAACCGCCGCAATAGGCTCTGGACGCAGCATACTGAACGCTTCTCCCGACGACTGAGGGATTTGAACCTGTTTCTGATTCAACTCGGTAACCCTTTGCTAGTATAACTCTTCGGTAACACTCTCCGACTGGCGGACAGGAGACGAGCGCCTAGCGCGTTTATGCTCTAACTCTGAGTCCGACTCTGTTAATTCTTCATCTACCTCCTCAATGATAATGGGAGCAGTCGGCAGTTTGGTTTTCTTACTTGCAATGGCACGCTTCCTAGATGTACCCGTGCCTGGCGCGGAAATCACATCTGTATACATTAAACTATGTGTGAGGAATTAATAAAGGAGTTATAAAGACTAACCAACGGGTTTCTGGCGCTCAGAAGTAACTTCCTCGACATCAATTACGGCCTTTCTGCGGAGTTGTATACCCGCACCTAACACGAAGAATGCGCTGAATCAGTACGCAGGATGCGTACCTACTGCGCTTCCTTCGTGCACAAAAGGAACTTATCAATAATAAAATAAATGGACGGGATTCATAACCTGTTCTGACATATTGCTTCGGAGGATCAATGAGATTAGGGAACTAGAAAATCCGCGTTAACTCTCTCCGACAACCGCTGCGCGCCTGCGACAGGTGGAGTGAACAACACTTTTGCCTCACCACGCTTGGCAAATAATTCAAACAGAGAAACACCTGGATACAATCGCACAACATAAACACTAATACAAGAAAGGTTATAAACAAAAAGCACGGAAGACCTCATTACCTTCCGGAGGATTCGGATCATGACCTTCAGGGCAGATAAGACTGAGTCCCAGCAAATTCAAAACACTTTCTGGACATTCGTCCATCATCAACGAAGTAGCATGATCACAGAGCGACTTATACCAATCCTGCTCTTTGAATCCTGCCATTGGGGGGAATTCAGCAATTTTTTCCTTTAAACCTACCATCATCCATTGAAAAGCAGCAGGGATAACACCACGGTTGATATAGAAAAACTTATCTTTCCACTCATACATGGACTTCACCTTCTCCGATACAAGTTGCTTCACCTTCCGGTGAATGCCTAAGCTATACCAACCGCTACCGCCACGAGCTGCTTCAAGAATATAAAACACATTCAGCCTCTCAAATGTAGCTTCAATCTCCAAAGCTCTACATGTAGCTTCAAAGTGAAGCAAACGGCACCACCCATAAGGGGTCAATTGTGTAGGGTGAATGCCATATTTCAACAAAGCATCCACCACAAACTTAGTAGCCGGTAGACGGAAACAACATTTTGTAAAGGCCGCTGCATACAACGTCATCTTCCCAGGGGTTGCTTGTAAAGCATTCTTCCCTTCGGCCGGAAGCTCTGGCTCCCATTCAGACAGAATGCCATACTGATCAAGGAAATTCAAATATGAGGGTTTGTCCCACTTAATAGTGGTGGCTTCCATACTCTTTGATGATTCTTTCCCAAGATCTTTGACAGAATCTGACGTCTTACTAGATTCTGGAACATTTTGTGAATCTTGATACATGGTTAAAGAAATAACGATATTTGGGAGAAGAGACGTTAAAGAAGAATTCAAATTTTGAAACAATCGGAAATGGGAAAATCCATAATTGAAATTCAATATATAGACTTTGCAATTAATACAGCTGACGTCATGCTCATTGGGCTAGCCAGACTTTTTCGAGGATGAGTCTAATAAGGAAGTGACACGTGTACACCTGAAGACAAACAGACGTCACACGCGCCCCACGGGCCCACTCGCCTGACAACCGCCGCTCAACGTGCCTGCACACGTCTCAACTGCAACCAGTCACATCAGGCCCACTTGCCATATGGGCCACAAGTTTTAAAGATCATGGAGAACTGCCAAGTATCAATAGCAAACCACTGACGTGTCCCACACCTGCGGAACTTTGACGAAAACTCCTATCACCCGTTCTCCGCATGAAAAATTTGGCAGCTAAAAAACCACTCAACAACCCCATATGCGCAAGTTACCATTGAAGACAAGCTCTCATCAAAAAATTCTATAAGTCCAGCATCCCTCCCATCTCAGCATAACTTCTCAGATAAGAGACACACTGGACTGAGGGGACTTGATGGGATTGGGTACCGAATACACTATTCCGCATACCCAAGCCCGGAATAACATCGCCATGCGGAAATATCTCACGCGCAGCGAACAGTCAAAGTACATTAATGACCAGTCAATGGTCATACCTTGGTCAAGACGGAAATCATGCATGGTCAAAAGCCATGCATGAATTAAGCCTTCAAGCACGTTGACTTAGCATTAAAGGCGGTATTATGTTCCACTATTCCCATTAATTATGCTTTCCATATATCACCTCACTAACATAATTAAGGGTGATGGAGACAACCTAACCACGGTTAGGACTTGGGTAATGGTGGCATACGGACTCTCCTATAAAAGGGATCATATCCCTAGTAGGAGAGGACACTTTCTACTGACCTGGAGAGCTATCACACTTGATAGTATCCCCATTCACCTCGTTTTTGTTATAAACAACTACCTTGTGTAGTCGTCTCCACACCTGCATATTCACTCTTGTTTGAAGGTTCCTCCATCCATAGCTGCTAGTGAAGGATCAACCATGTAGTAACTCTTAACCTTATCATCCCTAACCGGTGGTGAGGCTATTTGTTTCTTCAGTAATGAAGTGTAGTTTAGTCCATTATTGAATGTTGATGAAACTTGACACCTAAGCCTATTGAACAATCACCCCGTTAACACCAAATGCACTACATTTGTTTGACCCATTTGTGAAAACCTTAGACTTCAGTTGTTGAAACCTAGGTGTGATCTTTTTAATTAATTTGTTTACAATCCACATTACCTTTTTACTCTTATAATTTCAATTCAAGTTTTTAGTATAACAAACAAACCCCTTCAATCAAATTCTTAAATGAACAAAGCACAAGCTTCATAATTTTTCTAGCATCTTCATAAGTAATACTGTTTAATCAACTAAGCAATATCCACTAACCACACGCTCCTTGGATTGATACCCTACTTACCCTATCTACCTAGGTTAATTAGGTTTTGCATGACCTGTAACGACCGGATCATCAGTAGTCAGCTCTTTTCATGTTTCCTCTTCATACTTTGTTACTTCAGCCTCTTCAGTATTAGCCTTAATATCCTCCTTCACGTCTTGTAGCTTTGTGTCGACCTCACTAACCTGATCATCTAAGTTCTGTTCAACAGGTTTCTGCTCATCCTCAATCACCTCTTCCACAATCTTAGCCATAAGTGTCTGATTACTTGAACCATCTGCACCATCTAGAACACAACTCCAATCATAGGAACCATCAGGCTTTGCTACCATAAGATCCTTTGAGCCAGTGTTGCTCTGGGAAGGCCCCACTAATGAGCTTTGCCTAATAGTGTTTCCCTGGTTTTGACCTCTTTCCTTGAACATTCTCGTGCAAAGTGTCCAAAGCCATATCAGTTGTAGCATTTAACCTTTGACTTATCAAAACCTGCTCTACCTCCAACTAGCTTTCTTCTTGTCCTGTCCATGAACTTCTTGGCTCTTCTAGAAATCATGGCAAGATTCCATCGAAGATCTATTTCTTCTAATTCATCCAGATCAATTTCATCATAATCCTCATCAAACATTGTCGGGTCATTTATCTTCTCCTAAGTATAGTTTTCATAACATGCTACAAAGGAAGACAATACTGCAAGCTGTTGTTTTGTTGATTTAACACTAATTGGCATTAACTTGCAGGACTTATGACTGCACCCAGAATCAGACTTGCTAGAGTCACTGTTGCTTTTCTCATTGTCCTTTACAGATGGGATATCTTTGACCTTTGTGGACTCTCCTGAAGTAGATACAAAACACACCTCAGCATCAGCATCCAACACAATATCCCTGAGTTATCACCTGAGAAGAATGCAGTTGCATTTCCACTGCTGCTTGACGAGCCTTTTGGTGACGGTTTTCCATAACAAACTCCCGGATCTTGAACCTGATCATAACCGGCATCCTTCCTTTACATAGCCAAATCATATGCTCTCAGTTTTCCAACCACTTCATCAAGTGTGGGAGCTTCAACCCCCCGAATCCTCCTTGATCATGAGAGTATACGCATCCCATTTAGCAGGTAGAGGATCCAAAGTCTTGTTGCTTAGTTCAACTTTAGAATACTCGATTTTGTGATTTCCTAACTCAGTCACTAGATTGTAAAATCTGGTGATGATCTCTTCTAGTCCTTCACCTTTCATCCCTCTAAAAATAATGAACTCTTTCTTCAGCAAATCTGCCTTGTTCTTCTTTATGTTTGCATTTCCTTTAAATCTCTTCTCAAGAGCTTCCCATAAGTCCTTTGCATCTTTGTACTTTCTGAAAGTATGCAAGATCTCTTGGGGAAGACTCATTGTTATGGCAGTATGTGCTTTGTTCTTTGACTCATACATTAACTTTTCTTCTTCGTCCACATCTTTGAATAGAACTGTGATGGTCCTACCTTCAACAGCTCTAGTAGGTTTTGAGTATCCATCTCTAATGCAAATCCACAATCTCATGTTGTAAAACTTTGCCTATTCTTCGAACCTGTCTTTCCACCAATAATAGTCATTAACCGAAATCATTTAGGTGGTGAGTTAGACTTACCAACCTCATGGTCCATTTTAACTAGTTTATTTAAAGTTGCCATTTTTATTAGGGTTTAATAAAATTGAAGTTTAATTAATATTGTCCAAGTGTAAGTCCAAAGTCCAAGTTCGACGTCCAAGTCCAAGTGAATAAGGTTTCTGTCCGTGTACTATAGTCCACAAAGATGATATAAATGAAGATCCTCTGAAAGTGAAGATCCCCTGAAGACAAAGATCCTTGGTCCACGAAGATGCTTAACATACGAAGATACCTGCCAAGCGAAGATGGTCACAAATGAAGATACTCTATTAACGAAGATTCTGGTATCTTTGCTTTATCCCTATCTTCGTTTCTCTGTCTGAGTCAAACCCTAATATTGATTTTGACAAAAAACACAACAAAACACCAAAAACTTTATGAGATCGATTGGAAATGACTAAAAACAATTAACACACCCGGAAGCAGAAGATTTAAACATGAAACGAGTTTAAATGATTCAATCTTTGCAAAAATCAATCTTGAACTGTACAATCAAAGAGCTTAGTGCTCTGATACCAATTGTAGGTCCTTGGAATGGATTGATACAAGATTGATCAGATCTATCAAGGTGCGGAATCCCTTGATGGATGTTTATGCAATAACGAATCGATAAACGAATGACACGAGGATTATATATAAACGCGTGGTATCTTGATTAACTATCAAAAACATATTACAATCACTATTACCACCAAACAACTTGACCAACAACCCTAGCCTACACCCCATGAAAGCTATTTATATTTGCATGGGCCAAACGAACATAAAGCGAAGATCCAATTTATTAACTATGTCCACTTGCCATTAGGGTTGGTGGTCCAGTGGTAAGGCAAAGCCTTTTAATACACTAAAAAGTGTGAGGTCTTGAGTTCAAGTCTCACATGGAACAAGAAAGTCGCCTTTCAAAAAAAATTAACTATGTACACTAGGGTTAACAAAAGGCTATTATGCATTTTTTTTATAACACCAACATGCATGTTTCAATAACCTGTCAATAAAAAAAACGATACTAATCTAGAGCTGCATGTGTTACACCAGATATGCATCAATATTGCCTCACTTGTCCTATGGGCAAGTTGACCAAAATGTATATATGTTGATTATATTAATACGAACATAAGGAATAAACAAAAGATTTAATCAAGTGTACCTGATTCGCTTAACCGTTCAGGAACCTCGGTAATGGAAGACACCATCATCTTGATCGAGTTCCATTTAGTGTGTACACTAATGATGGCTAATGATCACAAAGTGATCGAATGAGAGAGAGGTAGGTGGCAGCTACATTAGGTTATGGTGTTATATGAGTCCAACCTAATACCTCTAGTAAACTCTCTATTTATACATACAGGGGACACCCTAATTAGGTTTAGTAAGGGTAATTCCGTCCATCAAAGAATCGCCTATTATAAACTTAGGGATATTATAGTAATTGATCAATATAATATAAATGATAATGATGGCCACAAATAAATATAATAAACATCATTTATATTTATTCTAACATTCTCCCACTTGGCCGAGTAATCATTTATTATGAGTATTACATTAGTCTGCAGATTAATACTCATTTTAGTTATAAACCCAAAATTTAGCAGAGAAATACAGCCGTTAAGTCTTTATTCGACTTAGGACCCCCATTAATCATACTACACTCAAATTTAAAACTTAACATTAGGATCAATTAACGTTATGCCCTTAGTTGATTTGTTATATTATTGTCTTTATGCCATTATGCTAGCTTAGCATACTAATAGACAAACAAATCATAATGAGGAAAATTAATCATTAGTCATTAGTCATTCATAGTACGATATGCAGTTGTACATGGTCATTAGTAATACCCTTTTCTCTTAGTTGGCCCGTTAGTGAGACTTATGGGTGATAGACCTTTAGTTATTGGATCCATAAGCATATCATGAATGCATTCGATACAAAATTCTGACTTCCTCTATTTGTTTTTAATCATAAGTGAACAATAATTTCGTATCGAACTCTAATGCAGCTCCTCTCAAACTGTTACTGTTTGAGAAATTATGGTAGCTGACTTTATCACAGTGAAGGGGTATGGTACTAAAACATTACAAATACCATACCATCGCCCACTTAGAACAGGCCCCGCCAGACGCTCATCCGCCCGTTCTACGTCAGCGGATGTCTCGCGCCCATCCGCCCGTTTTACGTCAGCGGAACGTCTGGCGTCCACAAGCCCGTTCTGCGTCAGCAATACATCTGCCGTCCGACGCGAGCATTGATACTCTCGGTCTACGTGGACGGAACACCTGGCGTCACCCGCCCGTTTTACGTCAGCGGTACATTTAACGCCAGGCGCAAGAACGACCGCCCCTTTCACATCGGCGGGCCAAATGTACATCAAAGCTTCCTTGGCAAGCTTCACCACAAGTGGAAGAAACCTTTTGGGGCAGCTTTGGAACTCACCCCTGCCCCAAACAAAATATCTCTGACACGACAGGCGGCCCGTCAGAGTTCCCCTCCAATCAAAGACTGTTCCCAGTCTGACGAGCAGAAAGGACGACGACGTGGCAGCCTCCCAGCCAAGATATATTTCTGACAAAGCAGACTTTCTCTACCCATCTCGAAGTCCTGGAAAGCATAAACTGTCCACCGCCTCTGATCTACCAATAGGCGAGCACCACGTGCCCACCACCCATCAGCGTCCACTTACTGGGCGCCACGTGTATATGCGTCTGGACGGTAACATCCCCCCTAGCATTCTACTTTTTCCTACTTTACTAAAACCCACTTGCACCAAATGGGCTTAAGGGCTTGGGCCGGATTATGGAGACACCTCTACCTGGGCCGGGCCCCATTAAGGGTAGAGGATGGGCTGAGAAAGTAGGATATCTTAGTACTATAAAAGGAGGACTCCCTTCTCCTTTTATTGGCATCTAATATCCCACATACTTTCACTCAAGAGGAATATGAACACTCTCGTACCTTCTTCAACCCCTTGTTTATTATACTAACAGTTAGAGGCTCGGCTCTTCTAATTTGTAGTCTCTTAATTCCTTGGTCTTGCTCTTAGACCTTCACGTATTTTATAACCACACTCTCTTTATAAAACACAGTAGAATCACCTCTCGGGTTGCCCTTCATTGGACGATCTTAGACTCGTGTTTCTTCATTGGCGCCATCCGTGGCCTTACCACAAACACTCTAAAACAAAACAGCTTTTACAGTCATCTCCATTAAACCAAAATCACAAAATGACTTCACCCCCACCAGTGTTCACCCCATCGGGGGTCGTCGAAGACATTACCGACGCCACTCCAGGCTCTCACCCAACATCAGGGGATAACAACAACATCCTGTCGTAACCCCAGAAACTTAGAGTCCCAGCTCACAGATCCAACCCCTCCAACCGAGGAGGAAATCGAGGCACTCAACAACGACTGGTACGAACGCCAGAGACAAATCCTGGACGCGCAGCTCGAACGACGCCGACTCACCAGCAAAGCAATCATGGGTTCCTCTTCAAGGCAACCCACAAGAATGTCGGCGCCCGCCCGTCACGGGGAAGGTCCAGGGCAACCCCCTGAGGACCAGGCCCGTGTAGAGCGCAACCGGTTCGACGCAGAAGACTATGACGAAAGTTCATGGGAGGACGATGCCTCCAGGGACTATCGTCATAGCCCATACTACAGGCGGGAGCGACTCAACCGCTACAACGACGACGCTACCACAAACTTGTCACTCCCCTACAGACCGGCCGCTTTTGCGGACAAGTCCAAATTTACCAGGCGCATCTCTCAGGCACCAATCCCACCAAGACAACGCCTACCAGCCAATGTCAAAATCTACGACGGTCTCACAGACCCAGATGACCACCTCGGCATATTCAACCAAGCCGGGGCCGTCATCGGATGGACTTTACCCGTCTGGTGCCACATGTTCGCCCAGACACTCACCGAAGCCGCCAGGGTCTGGTTTGACAACCTCCCCACAGGAAGCATCGACAGCTACGACCAGCTGATCAAAAAATTTTCACTCCATTTCAGTCAACAACGTCGCCACAAGCGCGACAACAGCCAAATCTCCCTCTGCAAACGCAGAGACACTGAACCTCTCGAGGACTTCATCGTACGGTTCAACAAAGAGGCTCTCCAACTGGGAACGGGGGATGAGGCAACCCGAACCTCCTTCTTATCTAACGTCAACGACGAAGGCCTACAACACACCCTCCAGGGGAAAGACGGCGTCCCAGATGCCTGGGAAGAGGTCGTTCGCATCTCAAAACTATATGCGGGCAACCAAAAAACGATGCGCCAGAACCAGCGAGGGAGCTCCAACAACAACCGCAAACGCGGCAACAACCGAGCATCCGTCTGGAACCGCATCTCAGGTTCCACCGATGAAGGACGATACTCAACCTCCGGCGACGCCCGCAACATCATCGGCAACAAGCAAAGCCGCGACCAGCGCAACAGCGGATGCCGGAATCAGGACTGGACCCCTCTCACCAAAACACCGTCCCAGGTACTGTCACAAGTCCTCTCGACTGGAGAGGTAACTTCCAAGATCCCAAAACCAATGGGAGCAAAATGAAAAAATGTCGACACCACCAGATTTTGTGACTTCCACAAAGACGTGGGCCACGACACGGACAACTGCTATAGCCTCAAAATGGAGATTGAGGCGGCCCTACTTTCCGGGAAGCTCTCCAACTTGGTCAAAAATGTCTGCGCCGGTGGACGCAGGCAAGACGAGCCTGACAAAGCCATCAAAGACATCAGAACACACTATATCCGCGGCGCACAAAACAGATAGTGCAACATGACGCGCAACACCAAACGGAAAACAAACTTCCCAAACATAGCAACCACATCACAAGCCACAAACTGGCGAGAGGCCCAAGTCCTCCTCCCTGTAATACCAGGGGGCGCACAATCGATGACCCCACTCACTATCACAGCACTGTTCGGACACTACCGAACTTACAAAATGATGTGCGATGGCGGCAGCAGCTTCGACATCATGTACCAACAGTGCTTTGACCAACTTGAAGAAGAGGATAAGGCACGCCTGCAACCAGATACACCCATCGCCGGCTTCTTCAACGAGGTAATACACCCCATCGGCAAGTTTGACTTCACAGTCACACTTGATGACGGCATACATAGCCGCTCAGAAGTCTGCACTTTCCATGTCATCCCAGCCATCTCCTCATATGACATACTGCTGGGCAGACAAGGCTTGGCAAGCTTCAATTCCACCACATCAACTCCCCACCAAACCATGGGTTTCCCAACACCCACTAGGGTCGCATACATCCGGGGTAACCAAGAGTGCCTCATGACAACTGGCCCGGTAGACGACCCAGCGGCGAGTGCGTCACCCTCACCAAATGATGAAAACTGGGTCCTCAACCTGGCCTTCCCCGAACAAACCATTACTTTGGGTCGGACCCTTTCCCCCCAAGTAAAAGTACATCTAAAGAAGCTGTTGGTGGCAAACAAAGACATCTTCGCGTGGCAATCATCGGACATGATTGGCGTCCCAAGACAAATCGCCGAGCACCGCCTCAACACATACAAAGACGCGCGCCCGGTGGCCCAGAAAAAGCGGCCACTTGGCCCCGACAGAGTCAAAGCCATGAATGAACAAGTCGACGATCTGCTCGACGCCGGCATCATCAGAAAATGCAACCACCAAACCTGGGTAGCCAACCCAGTCATGGTCCTGAAGAAAAACGGGTCCTGGCGCATGTGCGTCGACTACAAGGACCTAAACAAAGAATGTCCTAAGGATCACTACCCCCTCTCAGAGATCGACTTGAAGGTAGACTCACTTGCGCCATTTAAATACAAATGCTTCCTCGACGCATATCGAGGATATCATCAAATCCAAATGGCTTACGAAGATGAGGATCGAACGGCGTTCAGAACAGACCGAGGGGTGTACTGCTACACCAAAATGCCCTTCGGACTCAAAAACGCCGGCGCTACTTACCAACGCCTCATGGACCAGGCATTCATCAATCAGATCGGCGTCAACCTTGAAGTCTACGTCGACGACCTGGTCATCAAAAGCACCCAAGAGGATACCATGCTCATGGACATCCAGCGCACCTTCGAACAGTTGCGCAGCATTAAAATGAAACTCAACCCGGGAAAATGCTCCTTCGGAGCTGAAGAAGGAAAATTCCTAGGCGTCATTGTCACCAATGGCGTGTAACGATCCCACATCGGTTGGGAAGGAGAACTAACACTTCTTTATAAGAGGTGAGATACCTTCCCTATCGTGACGCGTTTTGGCGTAGGAATTGCCTACAACCAATGCAAAATCGGGACATGCCCGAACAATATCGCGGTACGGGAGTAGGACGTTACAAATGGTATCAGAGCCAGGCCCGGGCCGTTGTGCCAGCGAGGACGCTGGGCTCCATAAGGGGGGTGGATTGTAACGATCCCACATCGGTTGGGAAGGAGAACTAACACTTCTTTATAAGAGGTGAGATACCTTCCCTATCGTGACGCGTTTTGGCGTAGGAATTGCCTACAACCAATGCAAAATCGGGACATGCCCGAACAATATCGCGGTACGGGAGTGGGACGTTACATGGCGGCTTCAAACCAAACCCGAAAAAAGTTCAAGCAATCCAACGCATGCCATCACTAAACTCGATAAAAGACGTACAGACACTGATGGGACGCCTAGTGGCCCTCAACCGCTTCCTATCAAACTATGCCTCAAAGTGTTTTCCTTTTGTCCATACTCTACGAAATGTACTGAAGAAAACACAGTTCCGCTGGACACCAGAGGCGGAAGTGGCCTTTCGTGAAATGAAGCAATGTTTAACTTACTTGCCAACTCTAACAACACCCCTTCCAGAGGAACCACTTACACTATACCTATCTGCGTCAGATCAGCGATAGGCGCGGTGCTATTAGTAGAACGCAACAAAGTACAAACACCAATCTACTACATCAGCCGCACCCTAGCAGACGCAGAAACCAGATACTCAACAATGGAAAAACTAGTTCTAGCGCTAGTCCATGCGTCACGACGGCTGAGACGGTACTTTCAAGGACACCCAATCAACGTCCTCACAGATTATAGAATCAACACCGTACTCTCCAAGCCAGAACTCTCTGGCCGCCTGGCTAAATGGGCGATTGAGCTAGGTGCGCACACCATTGTTTACAAACCAAGACCCGCAATCAAAGGACAGGTCCTAGCAGACTTCATTGCAGAAATTCCGATAGACAAAATCCAAGAATGCAAAGATGAACAAGACCCCAAATCCATCCCCGACGATCGAGTAACCTGGTCATTGTACACGGACGGAGCCTCCAATGACTAGGGCTCAGGCGCAGGGCTTCGCCTAGTTAGCCCCGACAAAACGGAATTCACATACGTCGTGCGCCTTGAGTTCCCAAGCACAAACAACGAAGCAGAATACGAAGCATTCTTGGCAGGACTGCGCCTGGCAGACAAAATGGGTGCAAGACACCTCAACGCCCACGTGGACTCTATGCTAATAGCGGGTCACATGAACGGCGTCTACGACGCCAAAGATCCAGTCATGGCCCAATATGTCGACCAGGCCAAGCTTCTCACCAAGAAATTCACTACCTGCACAATTGTCCAGATAAATTGCAGCGGCAACAAAGAAGCCGACGCAATCAGCAAAATGGCCTCCACAACTTGGCCGCATATGGCCAAAGAGGTACGCAACGAAACCTTCTCCCAACCATCGGTACCGCTTAGACAGGTTAACATAACACAAACAGGCGTCGGGTCATGGATGACCCCTATTCAAGCATATCTAGCAACAGGCACCCTGCCGCCTCAAAAAGCGGAAGCCCGAAAATCCAATACAAATCCCAACATTATCAACTCATGAATGGGATCCTTTACCGACGCTCCTACCTGGGCCCACTATTAAAATGCGTAGATACCGCAACAGCCACCTTGCTCATAAAAGAAATTCACGAAGGCATATGCGGGATCCACGCGGGCCCAAGGATGGTCGTCGCCAAAATCATGAACGCAGGATACTACTGGCCAGGCATGCATCAGGACGCCGTCAAAATTCTGCGCACCTGTTTCAATTGTCAGCAACATGCGCCAAACACCCTGCGCCCCAAAAACGATTTGGTCCCGGTCACGGCCGCCTGGCCATTTCAGAAATGGGCTATCAATCTGGTCGGCCCATTCCCAATGGCCCCTGTAAAGATACAATACCTCATTGTCGTCGTCGACTACTTCACAAAATGGGTAGAAGCCAAGCCACTTGCTTCAATCAACACCGAACAGACAAAAAAAATCATCTGGGAATTTATCATCTGCCACTTCGGCTTACCCATGGAAATCGTTACGGACAACGGAACACAGTTCACAGACAAAAAACTCCAAACCTGGCTAACACTACTGGGCGTCAGTCAGATCTTCACATCCGTTGCTCACCCACAAGGCAATGGCCAAGTAGAACGCATCAACAGATCCTTAGTTGAAGGCATCAAGACTCGCCTAGGGTCAAAACGCACGGGCTGGGTAGACAAGCTCCCACACGTACTATGGGCACACCGCACCCTCACCAAGACAAGCACCGGCGAAACCCCTTTTAGCCTAACCTATGGTTCCGAGGCCGTAATACCCGCGGAAATAACATTCCCATCACCAAGGGTCCTAAACACCGCCCACACCGACAACGACAAAGAACTGCGCCTTAACCTGGATCTCTTAGACGAAAGAAGTGACACCGTCGCCATACGCGAAGCAAACTACAAAAAACAATTGGAGCGCTACTATAACTCCAAAGTCAAAACTTGCGCATTCGACATCGGCGACTACGTCCTAAGAGATAACTATGCCTCTCACGCAGAGCGGCCTGGAAAGCTCGTGCCAAATTGGGAAGGGCCTTACAAAGTTCAACAAGTACTAGGGAAAGGGGCATACGCGTTGGAAAAACTTGACGCGAGCACAAGCCCGTTCTACGTCAGCAATACATCTGCCGTCCGACGCGAGCATTGATACTCTCGTTCTACGTCGACGGAACACCTGGCGTCACCCACCCGTTTTACGTCAGCGGTACATTTAACGCCAGGCGCAAGAACGGCCGCCCCTTTCACATCGGCGGGCCAAATGTACATCAAAGCTTCCTGGCAAGCTTCACCACAAGTGGAAGAAACCTTTTGGGGCAGCTTTGGAACTCACCCCTGCCCCAAACAAAATATCTCTGACACGACAGGAGGCCCGTCAGAGTTCCCCTCCAATCAAAGACTGTTCCCAGTCTGACGAGCAGAAAGGACGACGACGTGGCAGCCTCCCAGCCAAGATATCTTTCTGACAAAGCAGACTTTCTCTACCCATCTCGAAGTCCTGGAAAGCATAAACTGTCCACCGCCTCTGATCTACCAATAGGCGAGCACCACGTGCCTACCACCCATCAGCGTCCACTTACTGGGCGCCACGTGTATATGCGTCAGGAAGGTAACATCCCCCCTAGCATTCTACTTTTTCCTACTTTACTAAAACCCACTTGCACCAAATGGGCTTAAGGGCTTGGGCCGGATTATGGAGACACCTCTACCTGGGCCGGGCCCCATTAAGGGTAGAGGATGGGCTGAGAAAGTAGGATATCTTGGTACTATAAAAGGAGGACTCCCTTCTCCTTTTATTGGCATCTAATATCACTCTTCATAAATGACTCTACGCGCTCCTAATTTATGAAGTTAATTTACTCTTCATAAACTTAGAAAAAATTAAAGCAGTCAATTTATTCTACTCAACAAACGCCAAAATTACTTATGAAGTTAATATACTCTTCATAAGCAAAAGACAACACACAGACAGATCAACAGATAGGAGAAGAAAGTTTCCATTTCATATCATCAAAATATTTACAAACATTAAAGAAAGAAAATACAAGCTACTGGGGAGGCTAATGGGCCGTCCCCGAACTACCCGCCCCCGACCTCTCCTTCTCTGCCGCTCCCGTCCGACGCGGTCAGACTCCTCCACCCAATGCTTGAACTTAGCGATAGGGTCAGGGTCAGCCAAACACTGTCGCACAACCTGCAGCACGGGAAACTCCATCTTCTCAAGCTTTCGAAGCTGATCCATCAACGCCTCGTCGGTATTCACATCTTGAAAAGGCTGCTCTTCGGCGGGCGCCCCATCCTTGGCCGCTAGATAACCCTCCAGCCACCCACTGTGAACCCCCGTTGTGCGCGCAGCATCCACAACTTCAGCAACCTGCTCGCCCATCTTGGGCTCATTCCAGCAGCGATCAAATACCTGCACATCAACCCTACACCAAGTCAAAAACAAAGGACGATTTAAAGAGTTAGAAAAACAAAAAGGAAAACTTACCGCAGAGATCCCATCGGACATAATCCAGAGCGATTTCTCTTAGTAGGCCCTCTGAGCGTCCAACAGGAGCGTCCTCTCCAACTCCCAAGCCTCCCGCTCCTTCACAAGGACATCAATCTGACCCTCCAACTCGGACACCCGACTGGTCATCTTGACCACATCGGCGTCCTTCGCCTTCAGATCACCAATTGCAGTGGCATACTTAGAGGACATCTCCTCTAACTCCTTCGCCTTCGCCACCGACACCTTCTTCTCCTCAGCAAGGGCAAGTTCAGCCTTCTGAACGAGCTGACGGCGACGATCCAGCTCAGTATTCACCACCGCCGTCGACTTTTCCCAAGCTTCCTGCTTCTCGGCGGCGTCAGCATCCTTCTGACGCAGGTCGGACTCCAGCTTCCGAACCTGCTCCAAAAGGCGTATACGAGCGGACTCGTATACCTCCTTCTCCCTCGCCAGACGCTCGGCCTCACCAGAAACCGACGCCCGCTTATCCAGAAATTCACCCTCCCCTCTGTGCAGGGCATAAAGGTTGCTAGTCTATGTCAGGTTCATGCACATCTCGGAGAAGAGGGTAGCGCGGTCTTGGGCTCGGTGATGCGCCCGCTCGGCAGGCGGCAACGCATAACTAATAAATTCCTCAGCCACAAAGGGGTTGAGGAATCGGCAGCTTTCGGTTATATGCCACCCAGGTGTATAGACCGGAGCGTCCAGCCGGAAGGCCGGACCGCTCGAAGACGCCAAAGTACCTTCAGCTTTCTTCGATTTGGGGTCCTCAACCCCACCACCCTGAGAAGACGCCTCCATGACGTCCTTCTCACTTAAATCAATAAAAGAGGGCCCGCCCCGCGAACCCTCACCACCCTGAGCACCCATCCCCTCAGCCTGCTCCTTCTTAATGCGCACCAGGTCCTCGTGTTGTTTCAACAGGACCAGGCGGCGCTCCTCCTCCTCCTTGGCGGCCACCTCAGCCAAGCGAGCATCCTCAGCTCGCTTGCGCTGCAGCTCAGCTTGACGAGCGGCCGCCTCCTCCTCCTCTCTCTGCTTCAAGGCGGCCTCAGCAGCGCGCCGGTCTTCCTCCTCCTTACGAACAGCCTCTACTTGGCGCGCGGATTCGGCCTGGGCACGCTCTTCCTACAGCTTCTTCTTCTGTTCCTCCTGATATTGCTTCACAGAAGGCGGAATAGAGCCTACAAAGAAAACAAAAGCGGATAAATAACTTGATAGAAAATTCAAGACAGAAAAACAAAGAATCAAAAGCTACTTACTGCTCAACTTCTTCAGAGCCTTCTTATAAAAGGGCTCACGAACCGGCGGCGGCTCAAGCGCCAAATCATGCGGACTGTCACCACCATGAGCCGCCCGCTTCGGAGACGGACCACCGGTCAGATCTTCTTCAACCGTTTCCGGCTGCTTGCGCTTGTGACCTACAAACAAGGTAAAAATCCTTTAAGCCAACGAAACAAAGAAGAAAATCATAAAGAAAATAGAAGAAACTTACTATCAGTAGCCACATCCTCCGGCACGCGACCTTCAACCGTCGCCTCTGCGCCTTGCGCCCCGACCAAAGACGACCCCCTTCCAGCGCCACCTGCAGATCGACGCGTACGATGTATTAGACCGAACGATGAATCACTTGACTCATCGTCCGACAAGAATACATAATCAACCTCGGCCGCCGTTTTCACGGAAACCGGCTCAGGATTGATTAGAAAACCAACGGCAAGGTTAGAAGGCGCACCTTGCATTAGGCCGGGGAACAGAAAGTTCTCCACCAGAAGCTCCATCTCCGAAATGCCCCCCTCAGGCACCGCCACATACATGGTCTTCACAGACCGGGCGGCAAAAACCTCAAAAAGAAGCTCACCTACGATCAAACCACAAAAACATCAAAAAAAAAAAGGAATGTAAACAGAATGGAAGCAACAGTAAGACTTACCTTCAACAGAAAGCGGCGCACCGTCACCAGCAGGTGCCACGTTGTATCCTTCCCTCACCCCCAATCGGCTCAAACCCAGCAGCCGAAGGATCCCCTCATCCAATTTCTCCAAGTCGTCTAAACGACTGGGATGCGCGCACAAATCCTTGAACCACTCCTCCTCTTGATAGTCCTTCATCACCTCAAACGAAGGCACCTTCTGCCCAGCACGAAGCTCCAGCTTCGCCATCTCTACAGGAATCACCTCATTCTTCACGAAGAAGAAGCACTTCTTCCACTCCCGAAGAGTTTTGGGAGAACTCTTCGGCACGATCAGGCTTACACTGTTGGACCTTTCTACAAAGGAGACCCAACCTGTCTCCTTCACCTCCAACTTATAGAACACATTGAAGTGCTCAAACATCAGCTGCCTCCTCAAAGACCGGCAAGTGGCCTCGAAGTGCATCACCCTCATCACCCCAAAAGGGCTCATCTGAGAGACATGCACCCCATATCTCTGAAGAACCGAGATAAAGAACCGAGACACTGGCAGTCGGAACAACCCCTTCTGAAAATATGCCTCATAAAGGCATATTTTCCCCTCCGGGCAGTCGACCGGAGTCTGCCCCTTCTCCGGCAGCTCTGGATCCCAATCCCTAGAGATATTGTACTTCTTGACCAAAGACCTAAATTTGTCTTTGGACCAAGAGATCTGGGCATCCTTCATGGCCAGTTCAGCCTTCTTATCTTCGGACGACATTCTTTTTCTAAAAACGGAGAAAATTTCTTGGTCGGAATAAATAAAATCACCGGCGTTAGCTTGAAGAAATTTTGAAGAAAGGAGAGAATGAAAGGAATCAAAGGGTGGAAACGGGTATTTATACCCATCGCATTTAATGCAGGTAATGATGATAGGCAGGCTTTTCGCGCAAAGGTCCAATCACAGACGGACACGTCGTACAGCCCACGTGACTGAAACGGCCCACGCGCCGCACGTGGGCACTCGCGAGACGGTTGTTCTACCCCAGCTGGCAATCGATGCCGATGATCGACACGTGTACGCCCACGTTCAAAACCACCATGAACAGTTGTCCTCACTCACCAGATGTACGACACGTGGCGGTCCAGCAACTCAACAGTCGTACTAACTGTCAGACACGATCTCCAAGGCAGGCATACCAACCGTCAGACACGTCTTTTCAAATTCAAAACATTCCCGCCTTTAATTCACACAAACTCCAAAGAGACAAATTCAATGCGGAGTAAATGAAGGCGCAGACAGGGACAAAAAAACGACTTTTCACAACTTCTGGCCGCGCAAACAGGCCCAACGCCTATCTTGGCTCAACGCCTGCGCGCCAGACTAAAAATTTTGAGAAAATTTATTTCCACAACTTCTGGCCGCGCAAACAGGCCCTACGCCTATCTTGGCTCAACGCCTGCGCGCCAGCACACAACTAAGGCGCATCCCGTCATACGCCCACAGCTTGATCTCTGTGCGCGCACCAGTTGACGAAGAATAAACAAAAAACACACGTCCACTTTGGTACATGAAAACCCAGTGACGACTGGATGATACTCAAAGTACACTTGTGAAATCAAGTCCAGCACTCCCCAAAGATACAGGACAGCACTGGACTGGGGGGACTTGAAGGGGTATGGTACTAAAACATTACAAATACCATACCATCGCCCACTTAGAACAGGCCCCGCCAGACGCTCATCCGCCCGTTCTTCGTCAGCGGATGTCTCGCGCCCATCCACCCGTTTTACTTCAGCGGAACGTCTGGCGTCCACAAGCCCGTTCTACGTCAGCAATACATCTGCCGTCCGACGCGAGCATTGATACTCTCGTTCTACGTCGACGGAACACCTGGCGTCACCCACCCGTTTTACGTCAGCGGTACATTTAACGCCAGGCGCAAGAACGGCCGCCCCTTTCACATCGGCGAGCCAAATGTACATCAAAGCTTCCTTGGCAAGCTTCACCACAAGTGGAAGAAACCTTTTGGGGCAGCTTTGGAACTCACCCCTGCCCCAAACAAAATATCTCTGACACGACAGGCGGCCCGTCAGAGTTCCCCTCCAATCAAAGACTGTTCCCAGTCTGACGAGCAGAAAGGACGACGACGTGGCAGCCTCCCAGCCAAGATATCTTTCTGACAAAGCAGACTTTCTCTACCCATCTCGAAATCCTGGAAAGCATAAACTGTCCACCGCCTCTGATCTACCAATAGGCGAGCACCACGTGCCTACCACCCATCAGCGTCCACTTACTGGGCGCCACGTGTATATGCGTCAGGAAGGTAACATCCCCCCTAGCATTCTACTTTTTCCTACTTTACTAAAACCCACTTGCACCAAATGGGCTTAAGGGCTTGGGCCGGATTATGGAGACACCTCTACCTGGGCCGGGCCCCATTAAGGGTAGAGGATGGGCTGAGAAAGTAGGATATCTTGGTACTATAAAAGGAGGACTCCCTTCTCCTTTTATTGGCATCTAATATCCCACATACTTTCACTCAAGAGGAATACGAACACTCTCGTACCTTCTTCAACCCCTTGTTTATTATACTAACAGTTAGAGGCTCGGCTCTTCTAATTGGTAGTCTCTTAATTCCTTGGTCTTGCTCTTAGACCTTCACGTATTTTATAACCACACTCTCTTTATAAAACACAGTAGAATCACCTCTCGGATAGCCCTTCATTGGACGATCTTAGACTCGTGTTTCTTCACACAGTAAGTCTTCAACTTAGTATTTATATGGAGTTAATAAGTTACGAGTCAACTGATAAATTTAGCAACAACATTTAATGACCATTCTGTTGTGATTAGCAACACATTATGTCATGATAACTTAGGTTGTTGTTACAGTTCCTTATGACTCCTCCATAAAATAGTTATGTCTGCCGACGTTATGATATACCCCGAAGCTGACACTTGATTTCCTTTGAATATAACAAAGTTAGAGTAAGAGTAGTCAATCACTTTAGGTTCTCACTTCTTCTTTAGATTATAGTCTCTTGTTTCTTATAGATATTGTAATGTTCCAATAGATGCTTTTCAATAATCTAGAAAAGTCTAGTGTTAAGCAATATGAACAATATCATAAACAATCATAGACTTAAATTTACATAAGTCTTCTAATTAATGAAGCATAAGGTAATAATCTCATTTATCCCATTATCCTCTAAAAGAGAGCAATGTTGTATGTTACATACTTAAGGACCCGCTTAGAGTAAAACTTATTGGATGAAACTAATATCCAGTTGGGTCTATCTCGGTATATTTTGATTCCTATTACGTAAGAAGAATCCCCGATATTCATCATGTCAAAATCATGCATGAAAAATGCTTTGACTTGGGTAACATATACTTGTCAAGAGAAACGTCATCTATGTAAGGACAAGTTTTCATTAGTTGCTCCCACTCATCTTGAGGTAAGTTCTTTAATCCACTTAGTTCTTGATGAAGATTAATTTCATTATGATTCCAACAAATTTTATGCTTGCATCAACCCATACATGGATCTTATTGACATACAGACTAAGTGTTCTTAACCTTCAGTTTAGAACTTTCAGGTTGCTTAATGAACATGTAGGTCATTGTTAGGGAAAGTTGTCTTAATGTCCATCTAATGTGGCTCTTAGTTATTATGAGCTACTAGGACGATAATGATCCTCAAAGAAATCTTTTGTAATACAGATAAGAAGATTCTTTGATAATATAATCCCTCTTGAGTATAATCTTTTACAATCAATCTTATCTTACAACGTTCCCATTCGGATCTGGTTCAATTATGAATACCTTTAGGTTATTCAACCAAATCCTAAACGTTATTCTAATTTATGGAATTAAATTTTGCTAATAATAGCTTTATTCCATTTAGAAGATTGATTGATACTAATGATTTAATTAGAAGAAGTTGGATCGGTAAACTTTCTAAACATCCATTTTTGTATTAGTCAAGTAGGTTACATAATCATCAAATTTAGTAGGCTTTTAGACCTAAATGACCTCCTGAGTTGAACATTGGGTTTATTATGATACAAACTTAACTTTAGTTAAGTGTTTTTATTTTCAGGTATATAAGGAGCAATATTAGTTTCTAAGTGTGCAAGAGTTGGTGCAGTAAGGTGTACAAGAGGAATAATCGAAGTTAAATTCGGAGTTAAACTTAATGAGTCTCGAATTTTAATGAGTCTCTCCCCCGCATCTTGTACTTCCAAAAAGTCATATTAAGGACTTTTACTGCTCCCACTTACCTTAGAAATCTTAATGAATTCAACATGCTTAAGATCTAACATTTGGAAGATCCATAGATTTTAATAGAGAAAACAACCTAATGATGTTTATTGTCGTTTCTCTTGATGAGGATTACTTTAGTAAGAAATCTAAGTTCGCCCATATTTAGGCATCCACAAAACTTTGTTAGGAGTACGTTAAAAGCTAAGGAGACAAGTTGTAATAGAGCGTTGTCCAGTGCAAGAGGTGTAATTTGCGGATAGATCAAATTTCCGTTCCCCCCACCTCTGTAACTTTTGCAAGTCACAAGTAGGACATCTAATGCTCCCACTAATCTTTTAGGTCTCTTAGTACCTCCACATAATAAGTTTTAGTGATGCGCGTGAACGAGAATATTTCATATATTTTATACTTTATTTCCCTTATCGTCCATATTTCATAAGAAATATTAAGGACATACTTAGAGGAAATCTTATTAAGTATGTATATGAATTGATTTCTTTAATACTTTGGTCGGTAGGAAACAAATTTGATACAATTAGATATTTGTCTAAGCTCCACTAATGTCAATTAGTTATGACTTATGATGGAAACCCATTTATTCCTTTCGCCATTTAATGTTTAGGGCGTTTAACACATGCTTTAAAGTCACTGAGAATGAGATTTGATAGCCAAGCATCCTTTAGTGACCTGATCATGATTTCTTATGAAATTTTGGTCTTAGTGGATGAATTGCTTGGTCTCATTTTCCATTGTTAAATACTCATTTCATGATAACAAAGTTGTGAAAACGTTATTGGATCATCTAGTTTTATTTCATAAGGTTTCTATTCAGATAATGACAACAAACAATAAGAGAGTTTAACTTAAAGTGACTTTGGTTTGGTCATTAAAACCTTGTAACTGTCAAAAATTGTAGCTTTTAGTATTGATACTAAATTCTAAGTAATCTCAAGAATATCGTAAGGTATCATAAAGCTTCAACACTAAGATCAGTTATTAATGGTTAATAGACCCTTAATTTTGCCACTAACTCTCATCTTAAGTATTTGTTGAATTATGGTAAGGAAACGTATAAAACTAGACTCAACCATCATGTGTTAATTGGAATTCATTAACATTTGTGGAGTTAAATATCCTTAATTACGCACTACATATCTTAGCCAGTTGTTCCCTTTACTTATGGGTAATCTCTTTGCTTATGCCTATTCTTAATGACACAGTTTTGCTTAGTAAGACTTTTCCTTTGGAGAAACTTATGGCTGAAGGTAGTACTTGTATTTTGTTTCCAGACCTTATAATTATCCTCTCTATGGTAATTATTCTTCCTCTTTTAGGTTTAATGGTAGTAAGGTGAATAACATCAACTTTTCTAGTTTAATGCGTTCCTTTTCATGTACGTAATTTGCTATCAACACACTCATTTTACTTTGATATTTCTGAGTGTTATAGTTGATTCATAATGCATCTAATCGTACTGGTGGAAAAGTTATTATGCACTAGAAATTTATTGATTTCCATGTGTAACCCTTAGTTTTATGGGTCATGTTATTCAATATTAAGATGTATTTATGGATCCCATTTAACTATAGAGTTAGACTTATTTATTTCATGCTTCTTAGGAATTCATTATATTCTTTCATTTCCATAGATAATACATTAGTCTTGGGAATCTCATAATCGTGAATAGCTCACCTGATAGAAATCAGTAAAAGTTCTTAACTACCATAAGAGACATTTTATTCCACTTCTTATGCTCATATGTTATTCTATAATACTTTATCAGTTAGAGCTCAGGAATGTCATGACTTAAGAGGTAACTTGATAAGAACAAAGTTTAAGCAAACTCTTCTTAGTTTTAATGATTAGAGTGGATTACTTAGTTGAGATAGTAATTTATAGAAGAACGTGAGATTAATTTCGAGTTATGGGTATTGATGTAAGGCAGACTTAAAGTTATGATCATTATATTAATGAAGGATCATTAATTGTGAGGATCAATTTTGATATGAAGATGTGATAATATAATAACACCAACATAAGCTACTTAAATAACATGCTCTAGCTTTGGCTATACGCTATTTATTTAAGTATTAAGTTGCTAACAGTGAATGTAACACATCACCTTTGGGCAGAAGTGAGACACTCAAAGTTCTAATGCAATACGCTCAATTCACCAACATAATCTGTTACACATCACCTTTGGGCAGAAGTGAAACCTTATGGCACTTATGTGAACGAGCTACAATGCTTAACGAGATCTTTATAACGAACTAATGTGACACATCACCTTTGGGCAGAAGTGACACCTCAAAATGTTATTGGAAGTTAAGCAAGGTTTTATAATGTTTTGAATAAACTTGATACATTAGGTTTTATCAAAACTGTAAATTTTATTAGAGATCCTGAAAAATAATGGGTTCTCAAAGAATTGAGTTCTCAAAAAAAATTATGAGTTCTCGAATAACATAAGGGGTTCTCGGAAAAATAATGAGCTCCCGGAAAACTTATGAGATCTCGAAAAACCATGAGTACTCGAAGACTTAATGAGTTCTCGAATGTCATGATGAGTTCTTGGAAATTTTAATGGTTCTCTATATCTGAGTGGTTCCCGGTTTTCTTAAGGTTCTCGGAAAAATGAGGTTCTTGGTTTTATTTATGGTTTTCATTTTTTTTATCTATGGTTCTCGAAAAAAAAATTTATGAATCTCGGGAAAAGTTATGGTTCTCGATTTTATTCGGTTCTCAAGAAAAGTAATGGTTCTCGGTGAGAAGTGTTAAGCCGAGAACCGAAATCCGAGAACAATTGTATTCGAGAACCTTGAACCCGAAAACACATAAGTCGTAAACCAAAGCCTGTAAACCTGATAAACCGATAACTGATAACCCGTGAACTATGAAACCGTAAACCAAAATTCGAGAACCTAACCGTGAACTAATAAACGAGAACTAAATTCCCAATAAAGGTGGTTTGTGTTTTGATTGTAATTTTCAAATATCTTAGGTGTATCTATCTCTATCCAAGTCTATTAGTTCGAATAAAAATAAATAAATATTTTTTTTATTCGAAACTTGGAGATAAAGTTACACAATTTTAGGAAATATTATCAAAATCTAATTATCCCAAAATAAGGGGATTTCTTTGAAATTTTGATGTCTATCAAGAATATAGTTAGGAAGAACATCTTCAAAGATAAATCATTAGCAAAATAACAAAAAAAATTCTTAAAAAAAATACCAAATAATCGATTCCAATAACTCTGGTCTGATATGCTCATAATCATCATTAATTTATAAGTTTGTTGTTTTGTTAGTGTGATTGGAATAAATAACCAACATTTAGAATGGAATCAGTGGTAATATTGGTAAAATTAAACAAAATAAATGGCATAGGGCAATTTATTTATTATCATGCAAAGAAATATGAATTTCAAAAGAAACCATTCCGTAGATAAATTCCGTTCTTTTTTTTTTAACGATCAACTAAAGTATTGTCGGGTACTCTGTACGCGGCCCCCAATGGCAGAAAGGGGCCCCAGACGGCCTCTAGTCCGTACGGACAGAGCCCTTCGGCCCACCCGTCTCATGTTCCAGGGAAAACCCGGCCCACAAACCCGCCCGAAGGCACGACGGTAGTGAACCGGTAAAACCTGGAGAGATCAGGAGTCGAACCCATGACCACAAGGGTCAAGGGTCTCTCCATCACTTCCCAACCACCTACCCCACCACAAGGGTGGGGGTATCCATCACATGCTTCTCGTGAGAATAGAACCCGACTCCCCCAAAGAGAGAACCGGCCCTTTTACCACTAGGCCACATGATTCCGTTTCTTTTATTTTGCTTTCAATGTATTAAAATAATGCTAACCATCAAGACCCATTTCATGAATTTAAACCATCGACGGAATCATAAAATCGATGGCGGCCTATTTTTCTTTCCTCGTGAAAAACATGTAACAATTTTAGCAAACGATTCATTAATATAATCAACCTGGCTCTGATACTACATGTTGATTATATTAATACGAACATAAGGAATAAACATAAGATTTAATCAATTGTACCTGATTTGCTTAACCGTTCAGGAACCTTAGTAATGGAAGACACCATCATCTTGATCGGGTTCCCTTTAGTGTGTACACTAATGATGGCTAATGATCACAAAGTGATCGAATGAGAGAGAGGTGGGTGGCGGCTACATTAGGTTATGGTGTTATATGAGTCCAACCTAATACCTCTAGTAAACTCTCTATTTATACACACAGGGGACACCCTATTTAGGTTTAGTAAGGGTAATTCCGTCCATCAAAGAATCACCTATTATAAACTTAGAGATATTATAGTAATTGATCAATATAATATAAATAATAATGATGGCCGCAAATAAATATAATAAACATCATTTATATTTATTCTAACAATATACATATTTCTAATTTTCGCAGTGCACATCATTTTGATCCTTTTATATTGTGATGTTTGGGGGCATGCACCAGTTTTATACTCGGATGGTTACAGTTATTTCTTACTTTGCATTGATCATCACTCTCGTACATGTGGATCATTCCATTAATAAACAAATCTAAAGTTTACAAAATCTTTACAAAGTTTGTTCACATGTTTGAGTGTCAATTTAATACAAAAATCAAATAGCGATTTTAAATTAACAAGATCTTGCTATGTTTTGAAATGGAGACAAGTATCTCTTTCTTCTAATAAAAGAGTAGCTAGGGGGACACTTGTCCCCATACTAGAGCTCCTCAATAATATTGTACACATATCAAGCAACCAGCTTCTAACCCGGATTCGCGCCCCGACCCGTTTACCCGTATGAGAATATTATAACCCGAGTAACAAAACCCTATTATTCTAAAATCTAATACTCGCCGCTATCTAACCCTACCTCTGCCATCTCCTTCAGTACACATCTTCTCAATTCATTACACATCTTCTCAATCGTGACCAGTTATTTACGGAATCAACATCTCTACAATCTAGCATCCTCGCAATCCCTGTAATGTCTCATGGTATGTTTCTACAATCATTCGTTAGATTGTCTTTTAAAATAGATTGTGATTGTGATGTTGAGATGAATCACTTACTTCTATGGAAGAACCGAGATTTGAACACGATTCTTGATTTGGGTGAGTTTGAGTTCATGAGTTTGGTCCTTTGCAAGATTCGAATTTTTTTATTTTTTACCGAGATTTGAACACGATTCTTGATCTGGGTGAGTTTGTGTTCATGAGTTTGGTCCTTTGCAAGATTCGAATTTTTTTATTTTTTGCTTCTGTGATGTTCGTTTTTTTCAATGTATTCAATTTCAATATGCATTTCATTGTCTTTCTGTTTCTGTTTTAATTTGATATGTTTTTCTAGGGTTGAATCTTTCACACTGTTGATTTAGGGTTGAAGTTCCTGGCATCAATTGATCAAAAGTTGGTTAATTACGATAAGTTGGTTAATTTTCCTTATCACATATGGGTTTTAGTGACGATATGTCATATTTGGTTTCATATAGCAATGGACCCGGCATTTAAATAATGTTTTACTTACGATCTGTAATATTTAGTTTCCAATATCAATTATCAGTCTCTGACGATATGTGATAAAGTTTTATTGAGGATCTGTCATCTGTGATATTTGGTCCGACTATCCGTTTCTTTACCTATCATTTTTTTTGGTTTCAAAGTTCTGATTTGGTTCTTTTTGTTTACTTTATTACTTTTTTATGTCTTCTGTTATGTTCATAAATATTGTAGCCGACCATCATTGTCCGTCATCAAAATTATGACACTTCTAATTTGGTTCTGTTTGTTTATATGGCCGGTATTACACGGAGGCTCAATGTATGTTTAAATAACCTGGCAAGACTCTGCTTTGATGTTAGTTTTTGACCATCAAACCAAATAGTCTGTATGGTGACGTATGGGAAATTGATAACCACTTTTGCAAGGTTTCAAATTAGCCAACTTTCCAAAGTAATACATCTGACAATATATTTATACTATTCGCCTCTATTAAAAAAGCCCCCGCTTTTTAAGCGCCTTGCGCCTAGGTTCCAGATGGGGCCTATGCGCCTTAAGTGTGTCATGCGCCTTTGACAAGATTGTTGAACATATGGTATGTCCGATGTAATTAAAAGTCGAGGTCAACGTAACCCGACCCGGTACGATCCGAAGAGTTACACGTTGGTACACGAATCAGATAAGTTCATGCGTTGGTGGATTATTATTTATGAAATAATAATTGTTTTAGTCTTGAGAGACTTAATATTAATAAGATTAATATTAAGGAGTATTAAGATATTTAGCAAGGGGGTTTATTGCAAGTTGTTGTCTTATAAAAGGAGGGTTAAGAAGCAAACCCTAATCACACCTTTTATCAAAACAACCTACCCTTGCCTCCTCTCTAAGAAACCTGCGGCCGCCACCCTTAAAGAAAGGGCCGCCGCCTTCTTTCTTTTGGTCCGGCCATCAACCACCACAAACCACCACCTTCTTCTTGCAAGTGTTGCTTCCCAGTTGGTTCGTGCACGGTGTGAACTTCCTACTAGCGAGGATTCGTTGTAACCCGCGTGTTACAATTCCGGTGTAGTCGTCAAAGGTTGATTACTAAACCCCCTATGGTTGTTTATTATTTATTTGTTTATACGCGTTAAACTGAGATCCTGATTGCAAATATTTTATTAATCGGATTAATAAAATCAAATATATATTTATACATATAAATCGGCTAATATTATATAATGTATATAATCGATTTATCTAATAAATATAAACCGCTTCCGCTGTGTATACGATACCATGATTCCCAACAAAGATAGCATAGAATCATGTTTCATGAAGATTACTTGAGTAACTCATTTATCTAAATGACTCAAACGGGTTGTTAGTAGCGCAAGTTGTTGAGTGTTGACGGGCTGTATATAAGTTTAAGTAAATGGGTTAAAGTGGTTATATACGGTTTTAATTGAATAGTTATCACATTAGATATTTGCCCGCGTTGACACGCAGTTCAACAACGTACGATTATTTGGAGTAGTATAACGTATAAGAAAAATAAAGTAGAAACATTTTATTAAAATTTAAAAGCAACGAATACACATTTATTCAAATATCGCTAAAAATTTCCTTATAAACAACATTTTTTGTTTTAGTCATCACTTTCCCATCAGCATCCAGTATAAGTAACTTCACGCCTGCCCTGCTTTTAACTCTTGACAATGCGACATAAAGCTGGCCATGTGAGAATACATGGTTTCTTAAATACAATCCAACCTGAATAAGGCGACTTAAATGGTATGTGTTAAAAATAGACTTATGGCATATTCAACAATAAGAAAGTAATAAAAATGAAAATAAGAAACTAACTACCACCTAAATTTCACAATTTAATTTGACACGTCTGAGAAGATGAGCATTACCCATATCGACCCGCTAAAAAAGCTTCGAGCATATTTTATTCTATTTGACACATTTGAAAAGGCAAACATTACTCAAATCGACCCGTTAAGAAAAGGGAAGATTGCCCCAATTCACCTATGGCCTATGTATAACTAAAAGGAACATTAATCTAATCAAAACACCATAAACACACTGTTGGCGACTTTTACCCTATTTGACCCATTGGAAAAGTTGAACATTACCCAAATCGACCGATTTATAAGTAAACAAACATGAACCTACACCACTAAAACAACATTTTAACCGACTATTACCTTATTTGACCCGTTTATAGGAAGGAACATTATCTAAAGTGACCCATGTATAAGTAAAAGGAGCATTACTCAATAATTTTAACCGACTATTACCTTATAGATGCTATTTATACGCTAAAAATAGTAATGTGACAAATCAAATAATTCAGCATTTATTTTGTGTTTAAATGTCATTAATTTTAAAAACTGGATTTTTTTTTAAATTTTGATTTTGAATGTTTAAAAATAAATTTATAAATGTATTTACATATGATTAATAATTTTATGTTTAAAGGTTATTAATTAAATGGTAATCATAATTATTAACATTAGATGTTTACAATATTGTGTAACTCACGATAAATGCTAATTATACGCTCCATATTTGCGAAATCGTTGCTAACCCCACATTGTGTAAATCTTCTTCCACATTTTGCTTCCCGGACTACTCCACAGCCGGGTGTTTAATAACTTTCCTAAACACTATAATCCATAATTTTTAATTTTTTTAAAATAAAAACATTTAATAACTATTCTATTTTTAAAATTCAAAAAAAAGTCATTAATGTTTTTATAAATGTTTTTTATTTTTTAAAAATCGAAATCATTCATTAATGTTTGGGTCAACGTGTTTAATAACTTTCCTAAACACTGTAATCCATATTTTTAATTTTCTTAAAATAAAAAACATTTAATGACTATTCTATTTTTTAAATTCAAAAAAGAGTTATTAAAGTTTTTATAAAATTTTTTATTTTTTAATAATCGAAAATTATTCATTAATGTTTCGGTCAAAGTGTTTAATAACTTTCCTAAACACTATAATCCAGATTTTTAATTTTTTTTTAAAATAAAAAACATTTAATGACTATTCTATTTTTAAAATTCAAAAAAGAGTCATGTTTTTATAAAAGAATTTATTTTTTAAAAATCGAAAATCATTCATTAATGTTTCGGTCAACGTGTTTAATAACTTTCCTAAACACTATAATCCAAATTTTTACTTTTTTTAAAATAAAAAACATTTAATGACTATTCTATTTTTAAAAGTCAAAAAAGAGTCATTAATGTTTTTATAAAAATAAATATTTTTTAAAATCGAAAATCATTCATTAATGTTTCGGTCAAAGTGTTTAATAACTTTCCTAAACACTATAATCCAGATTTTTAATTTTTTTTAAAATAAAAAACATTTAATGACTATTCTATTTTTAAAATTCAAAAAATAGTCATTAATGTTTTTATAAAAAAAATAATTTTTTAAAAATCGAAAATCATATATTAATGTTTCGGTTAAAGTGTTTAATAACTTGCCTAACATTGTAATCCCGATTTTTATTTTTTTTTAAAATAAAAAACATTTAATGACTATTCTATTTTTAAAATTCAAAAAAGAAGAAAGAAAAATCTAACCTCGTATGCAAGACGGATGCCTTTGAACACCTCACCAGCTTGTGAATCCTTGTTAACATTAAATCCACAGTATTAAACGGATTATTATGAAATCATGAAAGAGAAAAATCTTATAAACAATCGGAAAAATCTGAAAATAATTATAACGAAACAACAATATATAACAGGAATCGTATGAAAAAGCAAGAAACAATCGTTACCTTGAAGGAGAGAGACGAAGAACATGAAACCTAAACCCCCAAATCTGCAAAATTATTTAAAAGCAATCAACAATACAAAAAAATAGGTTAATATCAACAATCGATTATCCCTGAAAATCATTAAATATGGAAATCATTATAAGAAACAAACAATCGCCTAAATATGAAAATCATTATAACAAACAAACAATATATAACAGGAATCGTATTAAAAAAATTGAAACAATGGTTACCTTGAATGAGTGACACGAAGAAGATGAATGATCGGAGCCGACGAACACACACAAAACAAACAGACTCATTAATGTTTTTATAAAAAAAAAATTATTTTTTAAAAATCGAAATCATTCATTAATGTTTGGGTCAACGTGTTTAAAAACTTTCCTAAACACTGTAATCCAGCTTTTTAATTTTCTTAAAATAAAAAACATTTAATGACTATTCTATTTTTAAAATTCAAAAAAGAGTCATTAATGTTTTTATAAATTTTTTTATTTTTTAATAATCGAAAATTATTCATTAATGTTTCGGTCAAAGTGTTTAATAACTTTCCTAAACACTATAATCCAGATTTTTAATTTTTTTTTTAAATAAAAAACATTTAACATGACTCTATTTTTACAATTCAAAAAAGAGTCATGTTTTTATAAAAGAATTTATTTTTTAAAAATCGAAAATCATTCATTAATGTTTCGGTCAACGTGTTTAATAACTTTCCTAAACACTATAATCCAAATTTTTACTTTTTTTAAAATAAAAAACATTTAATGACTATTCTATTTTTAAAATTCAAAAAAGAGTCATTAATGTTTTTATAAAAATTTTTATTTTTTAAAATCGAAAATCATTCATTAATGTTTCGGTCAAAGTGTTTAATAATTTTCTAAACACTATAATCCAGATTTTTAATTTTTTTAAAATAAAAAACATTTAATGTGATTGATGTTAAAATAAGAATATATCAAAAGATCAACCGTAAGCAAACAAATATCACTTGCAATTAGAAGAAAAAAAAAAGTCAAAAAGTTCGGTAAATATTATAAAGTTGCTTACATAGATTGCAAGTTGCTAAGATTTCCAATAGCAGGCGATAACGTCCCTGAAATATTCTGACCAGGCATCCCTCTGAGGATTGAAAAAAACAACATTAAAAATTGAACGCGCGACAATTAAAAAAATTATGTGAATTTAGAAACTCACAGAGCAGAAACAGATCCATCAGAGGTGCAGGTAACCATCTTCCAACTACAAGGATCAACAGATGATAAATCCCAGTTGTCAAGAATTACATATTTTGACCCATTATTAAACTGTGTCATTTTCCTGAATTAGACTTTATATCGAAAATCTATTTATACACCTTCATGAATTTTAGATTTAACCTCTTTTCCTTTTCATTTTTTCTACTTATGATGCTGTAAAAAAACTAACAGAGAAAATGAAAACAGGGTCAAAAAACACACACACATATAGGGTCAAAAAGCTCAAAAGCTACCATATTGTAACAAAAATCAACATAATCAAGTGAGGAATATTAAGAAGAACTTACGTTTGAGGAGCATGAGTAAACGCCACTCAGTATTGCACCGGAAAATGGGGGCGATGAGGTTACCTGAGTACATTTAACAAATACAAAAAGCGTTACATTAAATCACACAGATTATAGATATCAATTTAAAATACCAGCCATACGAACATTAAATAATTAACTACCTTGGCAAAGATGATGTCTTGGTTTAGATTAGTAAACAACACAAAAACCACCATCAACAAACAGTAACTTCAAATCACCTTGTTCCTGAAATCAGTTAAGCAACAATAATGAAGAAAATTTAAAAGTTTCTAAACCATGATAGCTGGTCTAAATGTAGAGAAAGATATTTACCAAGCCCTCGATAATTCCAGCAAGTTTCTAAACCCTGTCAGCTTGTCTAAATAAATTATAAAATGCCTATGACTGTGTATCCAGTGTTTTTTTGAAGTCCTGAAATAGAAAGAATGTTGGGAAATTAAATAAGTTCTTAAATACTGAAAGGATAAACAAAACAAATGGTTTGAAAAGATCAGAATCGGATCTTCGAAGCCTGTCTATTCTTCTTCATAGCTGACTTTGAAACCTTAAGGCTCTCGTTCACAGCACTCAGCCTTGCAAGAGCAGTCTTCTTCACAACAGAGAAACACTAATCTGACTTTGAAACCCTAATTCAAGAAATCGAAAATAAACCTAAACATACCTTTCCATATTTAATGAAAGTTGCAATCATCAAAAAACATGAAATAAAACAGAGAAAAAGAGAGAGATGAAGAACGATTGACTTGGCATAAGAATGGAAGAGAAAACACCTCGGAGAGGAGATGAAGAACACGGTTTTGGATGGTCTGATTCGAGCAGATCGATGATGATTAGGGTTATGTGATAAAAGGGGGTTTACGAATGAAGAAGATTCTTGGGTTAAAGAAGGTTACAAATGAAATTGTGATTTAGGTGTGAATGAGAAGCTTTGACCAAATCATTATGAATTACCTAATTTAATATAATTACCTAATTTAATATAATTAATGATTTTTGATTTTTAGAAAAAAGAAAAATTTTATAAATTCTCACAATGGGGACACTTGGCACAATATGATAGGCTACACAATTGAGGATGAATGTGGGAGTGCCAAGTGTCCTCATAGACTTTAGTTTATTAGATGTATAGATAGATATGTTATTGGAAAATTGAAGCAATTATATTAACTTTGAAGCCATGAATAAATGAATATGTGATTTGTAACTAAATAAAGTATTATTTATTGTAACCCTTCAACAGCAGCTCCAACAATTGCAAGACTGGATGCAGTTGACTTCCCGTAGTCACGACGACTAACAATCGTATGATGCCCTAATCAAAGAACACCATTAATTGAAATCTCCTAATAACAAGGTAACAGATCTTTAATCTTTACTTAGGGTAGTTATGTTAGCATAACTTCTAAACATAAATGCAATAGTATATAAGTAACAAGCGTCCAACAGTTTTTAGTCAGTGGACCAACATGAAAATTATCTTTCAATTGCTATTTTAGGTTTTTTAAAATTTGCATATTAGAAATATGATTTTTTCTAGGTTCTGAATGGAGGTGGGGATCATTGGGTATGGAAGCCAGGTGGGTTGGGTGGGTTCTCTGTAAAGAGCATAAAGGCGATTCTTAGCGACTTGAGGTATGATAATATTCAGCGTCCGTTTCAGTGGTGTAGCTGGGTACCGAAGAAGGTTGCGATTGTTTCATGGCGCGCGGAGTTAAATCGACTTCCAACTTTGAAGGCGTTGGCTAGACGCGGTTTACAGATAGGTGGTTGCATCTGTCCAGTTTGTGGTGAGGCGGAGGAAACCGTTGATCATCTTTTTGTTTCCTGTAGCTTTGCGCAATCTATTTGGTAGATTGTTTCACAACGGTGTGGACTTCAACCTTTCTTCGCTTTTGTCTTTCAAGATTTGTTGGAAATAAACAGATACATCGGTAACTCAGAAAAGCTTAAAAAGGCGGTTTACGCGGTTTGCCTAACAACTATTTGGTGTTTATGGAATCATCGGAATGAGGTCGTATTCTCACAGAAAAGGGACTCATTAGCTGCTGTTGTGGGGGAAATCAAGGCCAAAAGTTTCATGTGGGTCAAAACAAGGGCTAAATGTATGGATCTTGATTGGAATACTTGGAGGGATTTTAGGTTGTTCAAAGTAGGTTGGTAAGGGTCTGTTTTTATGTTTGTTTTGTATGCGGTCTGTACAGTTTGGTGTTTGCTAGCTTCGCGCTAGTCTTTGACGATTAATAAAATGATATTATGTTGGCCATTCAAAAAAAAAAAATATATGATTTTTTTTTCTTATATACACAAGTTAATCAATAATGTATCTTTGATAGTTGTGTTCCTACTATAAAGTTACCATTATATACAATGAATCAATTATATTGGTCATGTATGTGCATTAATTTTGGTGAATCCAATCAACTATTATTATTTGTATTTGATTCCATTCAACACATTCATATATACATGATGATGATTATCTTTTTTTATATAAACTGGATCTGAGGTAAGGCTAGAAACAATTTTGCATTTTACATTGTATCTTCGTGACTTCTTTTTTAGTTTTTATATGAATCCAAATTATATTAAATTGATGAAAGTGTATACGCATATACCATCTTGATAGTTTTTATTCTCATTTGTGTTAGCTTCAAAGGTTGTTGATATACATATCATTTGCTAAATTTACGAATACTAAAGTGTGATGATACACATATCATTAATCATTTATTGAATTCAAGAATATTAATCACATAGTGTTTATCATGTTTTTGTTGATAAAAAAATGATATGAAGCGTGTGACTGTCGTATTGATTTCAGGTACGATTATTTTCGGGTTTTGTACTATGCGTGGATAGTAAAAAACATACTAACCATTTTTAAGCTTATATTTAAAATGAGGTTTATTTTTTTTCCATATTGAATCACTTTTTTTTTTTAAATACACATATTTTCCCCATTAAGGAGATGTTTAAACTTATATCACATTAAAAAAAATTAGTTAACTTTTAGGTGGAAAAAGATTGGGTGGGAAATGGGTCAATATAGACACTTTTATGCATGTGTTGGCCACCGGCTAGCGAAATTTGTTAACGTCTATATGAAATTGTATCTACCCTACCTAATAAAAGAGTAACTTGGGCGACATGTATCGTTTAACTAGAGCTTCCACATAGGCTCCACCTCAGCTCACACATGTCAGCCATACAATTGCTTTTGAAGAAGGCGTGCCTCGACCCTTAACCCGTATCCAAAGCTTATAGCCCAAACAATAAAACCCTTCATTCCACGATCGACAACCTCTCTAACCCTACCTCTTCATCTCATTCATTCGCTCTAACCCTATCTCTTCATCCACAGCCTATCTAACCCTACCCTCTTCATCTACTATATTCTATTCTCACGGTAACAATCTTTTGTTGCTTCATTCGACTCTCTGACCCGTATCCAAAGGTACGCATTTTTCTATATATCCTTTGAATGGTTCCGATTTCATCTAAATAACACGCGCCCTATCCCTTTAATCCATTCCTGTATGTTGTTATCTTGTGTTTGTCAGTTTGAATGGGTTTTGAACCATTTTTTAGTTTTACATACATTTGTCAAAGGGATGATGGTGATTTGTTCTTTTTTCCAGATGATAATTTTATATTTTTTGTTTTTCAGTGTTGAGTACAATGTTTCATATGTGTACCATGCTATGAATTATTCTTCAAAATCACTTGCTTGAATTATACTTGAAAAATCAAAGAACAAAGTCTCAGATTGAGAGGTTGATACTAAATCATCATTAATTTCAGGCCATTTTTGAACTCTTTACTCTATATTTCTCTAATCAATTCAAAGTTTGTTTGGGGTTAGGCATGATTAGTTAATTGTTAGGGTTTATCTTAAACTCTTAATAAGTTGAACCGATTCCTTCACATTTGGTTTAAATAAGTTAACTTAAAATAGCATCCTTTTTCTATTTCTACAGATTGAGATGATGTTATAGGCCGTAGATGATGTTCTTGATGATGATGAAGTTTGAGATGAAATAGATGAGCTATCAAATCAGGTAACTTTCACAAAATTGTTGTTTTTAGTTTGAATGATTATGGTTGTTTTTTGTTCTTATTGATAGTTATTAACTGATATTTGCGAATGAAAGTGAATGTTCAAAAAAAATAATAACTGATATTGAGTAACCAAAATAAAGTGATATTATAATGGGGTGGTTGTTTTTATAATTTTTATTACCTCAGGCAATTTCTTTATTACTTTTTCAGGATTCATATTTGATTAATTAAAAAAATTTCAAAAAGTACTCTTTTAGTAGTAAACACATTTATGCTTTTATGAATCTGGTGTGAGTTCTGATGTAGACTCTTTTGTTTGCATGTTGTATATTTTTTTCTATTTTTGTTAGTTATATCTTTGGTTAAAATCATGTTCTTAACCAAAGGTAATGAAATTTATTTTAATCACATTTAAGTGTTTATAATATTAGTTTTGGTGGACAATATGATAATGAGGTAAACCAGCAATAATACTTGATAAACATCAGCTGATAAGTTTGTAAAAGCTTATAGCAAATAAATCAAATAGTTACCGGTACATATATATTAGGAGGTTCAAATATAGTTTAAGTGTTGTTTTCTCTATGTGTTTACGCAGAAGTGTGGCCTTAGGAAGGAATACCTAACAAAAACAAGGTGTGTGATTAGATAAATTTATATATTTTTTCATGTAGAGAAGTTTATATAGTTTTACATGTGTAAGCTACTGCTTAATTGTTCACTCATTGACAACAATGTAAATGGCTTGACGCCCTTCTATATTTTTCTCTTAGGTTCTTAATTGAGATCGCTTATGGATGGTTAAGATCCAGATAGTTAAGATGGATGCTTCCACCAGTTATAATGTTTCAATCCCTCCAGTATCTCTTCATTCTGGTGGGTCAGAATCAGGTATCAATAAAAGTAGCTTAGATGTCACGAAAGAACTTAGGGTTGTTAAGATGAAACCAAGAAGGCACTTGCTAATATAATGGAAGAAATAAAGTTGTTTATGTAGATGATTAGATTGTAGGAGATGATGTGAATTAATAGGTTAATATTAGTAGCTGAATGGTTGAACAACAATGCAAACTTTAAATGGACAAAGTGGTTTAAGGTGCTTGAAACAACAAATCTTCTTTGTTTTATAATGGGAAAGGAGATGGAGTCCTATTGTTGGAAGAACTTGAGCATGCTAAGGTCTTATTCATATCACTTTTTATTTTCTCTTTTGTTTGAAACAACAAATCTCTCTCTCTCTCTCTCTCTATATATATATATATATATATATATATATATATATATATAGGGGAAGGTTCAATTGAGAACTCATAGTTAGGGAGAGAACTCGAGAACTCCTTAAACACAGGGGTATTATTGTCAAATAGTTCATAAAACCTCATTACCTAATATACAACCCCCAAAACTATGTAGAACCCTATACAATTTCTAAGATTCAGATCAATGAACCAATCAAGAACACATATCGTATGATCATATATCTCAATTCATCCATTCAGCTTCTGTATTTGAATCAACATTCATCACACTTTGTTATTAACAATGATCGAAGGTATCTTTTTTTAATCTCACATATGTTTGTATGTCATGATTAATTGTATGATTTTTTTGTTGTTGTGGTGATTGTTGTTGTTAATTAGGTCAAACCTCTTCATCTAATTCAAATAAATACGCGATACATGAGGATTTTCATCACGTATAGAAGTTAATCGAGGAAAACAACCTATATTGATAGATGATATTGTAGAATCTACATCAAACATTGCTTCTTCTTCTTCTTCTACATGTATCAAATCCGCTTCAGATGATACAAATTTGTCTGGCATCGAATATAGAGGTATTTGATTCAATATATACATACTGCACATGTGCATTACATTTACTACGTGTCTATTGGTAGTTTTAAACAACATATAGGTTTGTGTTTCTTTTTTAATTATGTACTGCACATGTGCAATCTTTCTGTCACTGAACATAGAGATACCTGATTCAATATTTACGTACTGCACATGTGCACTGCATTTACTACGTGTCTATTGGTTGTTTTAAACAACATATAGGTTTATGTTTGTGTTTTTTTAATTACGTACTGCACATGTGCAATACATCCGGATTATTACCACTTTATTTTTCAAACATAGATATATTTGTTAAAAATTTATGCATTGCGCATGTGCACTACATTCGTTATGTCGTTCTTCATATGATACAAAGCTTTGTGGTATTGAACATAGAGGTACCTATTCCAAAATTTCCGTACTGCACATGTGCACTAAATTCAGTTTGTGCTTACTGAATGTTTTATGCAACGTAGGCGTATTTGTTTTTCTAAAATTTACGTATTGCACATGTGTACTATATTCCAATTGTGTTTGCTGTATTTTTTACACAATATGTACATGTTTTTAAATTTACGTATTGCACACGTGCAGTACATTCAGTTGTTTCTACTGTATTTTTTACACAAAATAGAGATACGTGTTCAAAATTGAAGTATCATACATGTGAAATACATTCATTTTGCGTTTACTGTAATTTTTACACTACATGTTTTTATAATTCGTGTACATGTTCACTACAAGTAATTATAATACAATTTTTTTTAATTGCAGGTCGTGTATCCGGTTATGTCTATATAACTCCTGGTGGAACCACCTATTGGGTACTTATGTATTGGATTCGAATGATGTTCTAACATGTGACAAGTGCGGTCATAGAGGCCACAAATAGGAGAACTTGCAAGGGTCAATCACAATAGAATGGGGTTAATAAAAAAAAATAATATGTTATGAACATGTCTTTTGGATGATGTAGGTTACGAACATGTCTTTTGGGTTATGTTTGTTATGAACATGGTTTTATGATATTAGGTTAAGAACTTGGCTCTTTGGTATGTAATCAACTTGACGGTTTTATGTTATGGCATTTATCACTTATGTAATGCTGTTTGTTTTGGTATGTGTTAAAAAATTACAACAACAAAAAAGTGTTGAAATATATTAAAATCTGCAACAAGAATGTGCCGGAATGTGTTAAAAACTGCAGCAAAAATGTATCATAAACCACAGCCGAAATGGGTCATATACTGCAGCCAAAAACTGCAAAAAAAAAAAAAAAATTGTGCCGAAATGGGTCAAAAGCTGCTCCAAAAAAAACTGCAACAAAAATATGTCGAAATGCATAAAAATTGCAGCCACGAAAGTGTCAAAATGTCTCATTGTGCATTGAAAATGAGTCATTATGCAGCAAAAAATGCCATTAGAATTTAAACAACCAAACTAATATTAACATGCCATACATTCATCGTTAAACTTGGTACATACATAAATTCAAAACACATATCCATTAAATCATACATCCAAACTTAGTACAAGGTTAATTCGTTGTAAAACAAAATATATGATCAAATGGACCCAACTAAAAACAAAAAAAAAAAAACTTCAATCTTTTATTCTTCAATGCCACAATTCTAGCTCGTTCTTCATGTCGCCTAATATGAGCTTCCCATATCCTAGCTTGCTCTTCGTGGATGTTAATCAATCTCAATAGACCTGATATCACTTCATCAGCTCCTCTATACAATGGAGTCTCAGCCAAACCTATAAACCCGTAACTCCTTCCCTGTAGCATTACACTATGTCAAATAATGTTCACATTTAACATTGACAATAACAGTCACATTACACATGTGAAATATAGTTACATGTATATATGGAAGCACATGACAAACAAAACATTATATCATTTTAACATTAACTATCTCAAATTAAATTACCACACATGTGTAATACATTAAACATTTAGAACACATCTGTATTACATTACATACAAAGCCTATTCACACTAAACATCGACTAAAACAAGACTACTGCACATGTGAAATACAGCTAAAGAGATATCTCATATATCCAACAGATGACAAACACGTACATCAGATGAAAAACACTACACATGTGTAATACATGGAACAATTATAACACCTGTGCAATAATGTCAAACAATTCCCCGTTCACTATTAATGTTAACTACAATAGGCATATTACACATGTGAATTACAGTTACATCTATAACATATGTACGTACATGACAAACAAAACATAATCTCGATAAACACTATCAGAAATTGTACCATCACACATTTGTAATATATACACATTAGTAACACATGTGTAGTACATTACATACAAATAATGTTCACATATAACATTGGCTAGAATAGTCGCATTTCACATGTGCAATACAGTTACATCTGTAATATATGGCAACACATGACAAACAAAACATTGTATCATTTTAACATTAACTATCACAAATTAAATTATCACACATGTGTAATACAATAATTATTTATAACACATGTGTAATACATTACATACAAAGCCTGTTCACACCTAACATCAACTAAAACAAGCCTACTACGCATGTGAAATACAATTATAGATATCACATATGTGCAACGTATGACAAGCACATCAGTTTAACTTAACACTAACTATCATAAATAATATTATCACGCATGTGTAGTACATGGAACAATTATCACACTTGTGCAATACATATCATACAAAGCCTGATCATTGTTAACATTAGCTGAAATAATCATACTACACATGTGTACTGCAGTTACATCCATAGCACTTGGCAAAAAAAAAAAAAAAAAAAAAAAAAAAAAAAAAAAAAACCCATAATATCATTTAACACTAACATCAACCATATTTAACATATATTTCATGAATAAAACATGAAATGTTGTTCAACATTTCGTTATTTTACACAAAACACCCAAAAATTGACGAAATACACGAGATGATGCGATATGTGTATAGTACACCAAATATGTTATGATTATATGCGAATAAAACTGTTTGCAAGTATGAAATCGTACCTATATCGATCGTCAATGAGTATTGATTGATTTTCGTGGTAAATTGTTGATCGAATACAAGTTTAGTGAAACCCTAGGATGTTTGTTGAGAGAGTTAGAGATAGAGTGAGAGAGAAAGAGAGAACATGTGAGGGATTTTTTTGATTTGTTTGAATGAGTGTGAAAATAGGTTTTGCAAACTTTAGTTTTCCAAAACTACCCTCCCTTGTAAAATCCTAGCCTTTTTTTAATCCCCACATCCTTTTAATCACAGCCCTTGATCTTATAAGATCAATGGTCATTATTTAGTTCTCGAGTTCTCTCAATAAAATGAGTTTTCTATTGAACCATCCCCTATATATATATATATATATATATATATATATATATATATATATATATATATATATGTTTTGGTTCCCATGAGTACACTATCATTATTTGCATATTATGTCACTTTTTTATTTTCTCTTTTGTTCAACCCGTGAAGTTCACAGATCTCTAACATAGTTGATATAAATAAAAGAGGTGTGATTATTCAGGTAAAATAGAAGTGATGAAAAAAGAAGTTTGGGTGGGAAAATATTTATAAATAGACATTTGATTTTGCTATATTTAGGAAAAACAACATGTCCTTGTCAAATTTATTAGGAATTAGGAATGTGCAATTGTTTTGATAAAACTGAAGTGATGAAAAAAGGAGGTTTAGGTGGGAAAAAAATTGTGAGAATAGTTGACTCAACCCTTGTTGCCTGAAGAAGAAAAAAAAAAAAAAAAAAAAAAACCACTTCAATTGGGAATTTTTTTCATGCAAAACACACATGAGATAATAAATCTAATGTTTCCTTAAGATTTCGAATAGTGGTCCGAATTCAAGTTGATTATATTTAGCCTCTTCCTCAACCATGTAAAAAATGTATTCATGTAACATGTAGTAGATGTGTCAAAAAACACGATATACAAGAACGCAAGAGCTTTAATCTCATAAACAAATCACAAATATTGATCTTTACAAACGATAATTCCACTGTCATTAATTTCAACCGACAAATTTGCTTTTGACACATTTGGAGGTCTAGCTCCCGAAGCAATCCGGTTTTTAAAAAGAGTTCAAAAGGTGGTGCAGAGTAACTCCCCAGCGACGAAGGACCTAAGTTTTATTTTTAATAGAGTATGTTTTTCTATTCAAAATGGGGTAGCGGCGCAACTTGTGGCCCGTTTACCCGCCACCCACTTGTAAGAATTGTCGATCTTTACAACAAAAAAAAAGGAATCTCTCAAATCAGATCATTAACACAATGATATGATCTACTAAATAGCTCTCAACAACAAAACTATATCTACGAACTAAAATGAACAACGATCATCACCTAGATGGTCAAGAACACAAGAACAAATCAAGACTAGATCTACGAACTAACGATCATTAACTAGATGGTCAAGGACACTAGAACATATATAGACTCAAGTGTGTGAACAAACATTGAAGAAAACGAATGATAGGGACTTAGCCGAATGCAAGATCGAATTCTTAATCAACACCATCAAGAAATTCTAAGCCTTAACTCTAGGATGAATACAGACCCTCTAAAAAGATTTATTGAAAAAAAAAAAACCCTTAAAAAGAGGGTTCAAATTTCACAAAGGGGGTTTTCTCATAATTATGAGTTTCCTCCTGAATTGAAGACTTGGTGGTGGAATATGATCGCGTGGAAACATTAGTGGCACGATAATACTCCAGTGTTCCGTGAGTGATTCCAATTTGTTGGTCGTTTAAAAAAAAAAAAGGGTAATATCTCCTATATCACTTGATGTCCCGAAGTAAAACAAAGCCCATCAACAGTCTTCTTAAGCCCACACGACTAGCAAATTACCAATCATAGAAAACTAGCACTTTCAACTTATAAGCCTACAACCATGAAAAACTACATTAGAAACTGAAACACACAATTATAAATTATTAAGGTGTTTGACATTAAATTGACAATAGTCATATATTTCAACAAGATGTAAAAATACTACTAGCATGGAAATGTAAACACAAAGATAAAAGAAAAAAATAATATTTTTGATAAAAGCTCCTACTAGCTACAACCTTTTTAATAAGTAAATGACACAAATACCCATTTTATTATAAAAAAAATAAAAAAAAAACATGCATACAAGTTTTTAATTTATGTCAATTTTGGACATTTTATTAAAAGCTTCAGCTACTCTGTCAAACATCAAAATATATTTTAAAAGCTACAGCTACTTGCTAACATCTTCTAGCTTTCAGCTTCCAGCTAACAGCTAATTTTGCCAAACGTAGCCTTTATCTAACGCTGTGTTCCCAAGTTCACTAAAGAGGGGAAAAGAAAAGAAGGAATGAATTTTCTATTCTTTTCTTTTCCTTTCTTTTCCTCTTTTTTCCGTCCATTTTCTTTCCTTTCATGTCCTTCTAATTTAGAAAGATAGAATTTTCCCTTGTTTTCCTTTCTTCTCCTTTAAAAATCAAACTCGGGAACACACGTTTCTTCAATTCTTCCATTTCCTTTCATTAAGAGAAAACTCAGAAACACACATTTCTTTTATCTTTCCTTTCCTTTCTTCTGTTTATTCTTCTGTTTAGTGAACTGGGGAACCCAACGAAAACGTGACATGTACTTATCAAACTTATGTCTACACACCTTGGTGGATAGACTTCATATTCCTAATTCCTATATGTAGATATCCACCACAATAATTGCATAACTCATAATCTCCAATTTCTTTCCCAATCTCGTGGGGCTTAAGCAGTCTTGTCATTTCTCATCAATCTTCCTAACACCTCCACCTATACCCCTTCCATAACATTCTAGACAAATCCCCGACCAATTCAAAAACCACTCCACCATGTTCCACTTCCTCAACCCAAATTCAACAAAATCTTCCCGCAATGTCCATCCTAACAACCCAATACTCTATTTCCACAACATCTTTTAACAACAACAACAACCCACGTTGTTGTACATGTCCCTCCATCACTTCCTTCTTCAAACACCATACTAATCTCAAACCCCATCTCTCACTCACTCTCTCCAACCCAAAAAAACTCAAATTATTATTAGTCAAAGCCCAAAAACAAACAGAAACGAGAGATCATGAAAGTGGTGAAACTCATAATGTGATTGATCAAAATGAAGATAATGGTGTGGAGAATGAGAGGCAGCAAGAGCAGGATTGGAAGAGTGATGAGGAGTTTAAAAAGTTTATGGGAAATCCGTCAATTGAGGCTGCTATTAAGCTCGAAAAGAAGCGGACGGATCGGAAGCTTAAGGAGCTTGATCGGGAGAGGAGTAGTGATAACCCGATTATCGGGTTGTTTAATAGAGTGGTTAGAGATAATTTGTTTAGAGAGAAACAGAGGTTGGAGATGGCTGACCAGAGTTTTAAGGCTCTTGATCTCAACACGGTAATCATCCATATCTATATATCTATATATATATATAGTTTTTATCCCGGGAGCGTCCCGGGTTGAAATATTTAATATAAAATAATAAAATATATTATTATTATTATTATTATTATTTTAAACAAATCTTTGCCATAAGTTATCATATTCAAATATATATAAAAAAAAAAAGAATCTCTACGCCGGGGTATAAATCTAGTGCCATTACAAATGAATTCGGAAGTTTGTAATCGATCATTCTAAAAAGAACTATCATGAAATAAGAAAAAAAAAGTTAATTATTGAAATATCGAACGCATTAGTCTAAAGGTTATGTGATGCGTTAAAAAATTCATGGGTATATGATCGGGTATGTAGTTCGGGTATTTGGGTATGTTGTTTCGGGTAATCGGGTCGGGTATCACCTAATCCCAGACCCGACCCAAACCCACAATTTGTTTTAAACTAATCCCAAACCCGACACAATACCTGTCGGGTTACAAAAAATAGTCATTTTTTTCTCCGATTTATATATAGCACTATGGTACTCGTTGGAAAGATAATAAAACGCTCGTTAATTTGGTATAATTTTTTTCTTTAAAAAATCTCGTATATAAAAGATATTAACGTTAAAAAGTTATGGGAGGAAACACGAGAGATAAAATAATAAAGATTTAATATTTATATTTAGTAGATTAGGTATTTAATAGATTAGGTTAAAAATTATAATAGATTAGGTTAAATCATATCTATTTCTTTTTTTTTAATTGGTTTAGAGTTGCCACATCACATCCTATGTGGCATCTCTCAAAGGAGAGATTGCATAAGAGTATGACATATAGGATTAATCCCTTTGCAATATATATATATATATATATAGGGGGTGGTTATTCTACAAAAATAAAGAAACGTGCGAAGGATGCGAAGGATATTTATACATGATAATTACGTAATGATAATTACGTAATGATAATTACGTAATGTTTTTTATGTTCATGAAAGCATTACGTAATTATCATTACGTAATTATCATTACGTAATTATCATGCATTTGTACATGATAATTACGTAATGATAATTACGTAATGTTTTTTATGTTCATGAATACATTACATAATTATCATTACGTAATTATCATGCATTTGTGCATTACGTAATTATCATTACGTAATTATCATGTACAAAGTGATCCTTCGCACGCTTCGCACGATTTTATATTTTTGTATTTGATCCTGCCCCTATATATATATATATATATATATATATATAGGGTTAGGATCGTGTGAGAACCACATTGAGTTGTGAGAACTAGAGAACTCTTGTGGACCATTGATTGTGTTGATCCTATGGTTAAGATTTAATCTAGATGTTTTTTTTGTCTTTACATGCCAATTAAAAAATTATTAGTATATTTTAATACAAAAAAGTACAATAAGGGTATTTAGGTAAAAACACCATGAAAGAGAAAATAATTATTATAATACTATTTTAATTTTTTATTTAATTATTCAAAAAAATCATATTTTTAAATAAAATCTGCTGAGAAGATCTACCATGATTTACACTGGTGTAATTATTTACACTAGTGTAAACTGGCATACACAAACTTTTACAAAAATTATGCTGGTGTAAAAATACCAAACAAACATATGATGAGGATGATTTACACTGATGTAATCCACCATGATTTACTCTGGTGTAGTTTTTTTACACCAATGTAAATCTACCATACACAAACTACTCCAACAAATGCAAACCAAAACATTTATAAAAAATGTACATTACATCAATGTAATAACCAAACATTTATAAAAAAAAAACATACTACACATTATTTAAAAAAAAAAACCCTGCTGCATCTTCGAATAAGCATCATCATCCATCAAAACATCATCTCCTTCACATCAACTCCCTGCCAAAAAACCCTGCTACACAAAAACCCTGCTACACAAAAACACTAGTGTAAACCCCCAAAAAACAAACATATATCACAAACTTCTAAATAAAATACACTAGTGTAAAAACCAAAACTACGAAAAGATCTACACATCAATACCTTTACAAATTTCGTATTTTACACCGGTGTTTTTACATAATAATAATAATAATGATAATAATAATAACAACAGAAATAATAATAATAATAATAATAATAATAATAATAATAATAATAATAATAACAGAAAAATAATAATAATAATAATAACAACAGAAAATAATAATAATAATAAAAATAATAACATAATAATAATAATAATAATAATAATAAATATAAACAGAAAAATAATAATAATAATAATAATAATAATAATAATAACAGAGGGTTAATAATAATAATAATAATAATAATAATAATAATAATAATAATAATAATAAATGGGATACCTGATCGGAAAAACACCACCGGAAAACCCCCTCCGCCTCCCCCTCCGCCATCTCCTCCCCTTCAGATCTGTTTCCCCGCCATCTCACCACCGGAAAACACCACCGGAAAAACCCCTCCACCCCCTCCACCCCCTCCGTTTCCCCTTCATCCCCATCTCCGTTTCCCTATCAGATCTGTTTATAATGGGTCACCATCATCAACAGATCGTCCCCCTTCAAAAACCCTCTGCAACAGATCGTCCCCTTCAACCCCTCTTCAAAAACCCTCTGCAACCCCTGCAAACATCTCTGTTCGTCTTCAAAAAACCTCGCCGCCCCTGCAAACCACCACCACCTCCCACCGTCGTCTCCCACCACCCCTCGGCCACCACCACCACCGTCTTCAACCTCTTCGGATCCACCGTCTTTTTTAGAGAGAGAGAAGAAAGAGATAGAGAGAGACGAGAGAGAGCAGAGAGAGACGAGAGAGAGCAGAGAAAGAGGGTGAAGAGAGAGAGAGAAGAGAGAGAGAGAGAAGAGAGAGAGTGTGTGTGATTTTTTAAAAAAAATCAGTAAATCTTTTAAATATATAAAAGGTGATTTGGGTGGGGTGGGGTGGGGGTGGGGTAGGGGATGGTAATTTACTATCATACCCTTATATTATTATATTGATAATATGGTAATGTGTGGTCAAGATTAGTTCCCTAGTTCTCATAACTCAAGGTAGTTCTCATATGATCCGGATCCTATATATATATATATATATATATATATATATATATATATATATATATAGATATACTAGCTGATTACCCCGGAAGGGTTCCGAGGTTGAAAAATCTAATTTTACGTGATAACCTATTGCAAATGGCTCAAGTTAACTAACCACAAAATCTCTCAATCATTGCATGTTCATAGTATTCTAATCAGTAATAACTCATATTCCCTAATCTAAAACCTAATCAATAATCATATAAAAAATCACTTATGTAAGCTGCAACTATTCAAAAACTTATCACATCTCTCTAATTTCTCACATTCTAATGACTCTTATAATTCCTAACCTAATCAACTAAACAAACACTTAAGTTGGAAGTTGTAACCATTGCATTTCATTATGCCACGTTGCATAATCAAGAGATGGTTGAGACCACCATTGAACACCACGTCAGCAACTATCAATTCTTCCCGGGAGCGTCCCAGAGTTGAAAAATATAACCATTCTAATAATACTAATACTAATACTAATAGTAATAATTATTACTCTTGTAATTAAATAAATAAAAAAATAACCTTGCTATAAGGTGACACCATGTGTTGCAGTGTTGCACGATTTTTTCTCCTAACTTCTCTTGATGAAGTATACCTACTAAAATTCCAATGATAACATGGCGATTGGGTTGATTTTCAACATCGTAGATAAGAACCTAGTTTAAAAAAAAAACATGATTAATGAATAACATGAATACTTTGTGGGTTTTTTTCCTGTATGAACGAAACCCCACAAAAAATAGTCGATTTTTTCTCTATTTTTTTATAGCACTATGGTACTCGTTGGAAAGATAATAAAACGCTCGTTATTTTGGTGTAATTTTTTTCTTTAAAAAATCCCGTATATAAAAGATATAAACGTTTAAAAATTATAGGAGAAAACATGAGAGATAAAATTTTAAATTTATTTTTAAATTATTTTTTTCCTAAAATAACTCAATTTAATTAAAAAAGAAAATAATTCAAAAACATTAAAATCTTTCAATTATGATGCCACGTGGCAGTTTCATGGAGAAGTTGAAGGCACCATTGCACGCCACGTCAGCAATGTTCAATTCTTTTATATATATTAATAGAAGATTAAACCAAAGCATTTTTAATGACATGTTATAATATTATGCAATCTCTCTTTTGAGAGATGCCACATAGAATGTGATGTGGCAATTCTAAACCAATTAAAAAAGGAAATAAATATGATTTAACATAATCTATTAAATACCTAATCTACTAAATATAAATATTAAAACTTTATTACTTTCTCTTTCATGTTTCCTCTCATAACTTTTAAATGTTAATATCTTTTATATACGAGATTTTTTAAAGAAAAAAATTCGCCAAATTAACGAGCGTTTTATTATCTTTCCAACGAGTACCATAGTGCTATATAAAATAAAGGGAGAAAAAAAACGACTATTTTTTGTAACCCGGCAGGTATTGTGTCAGGTTTGGAATTAGTTTAAAAAAATCTATGGGTTTGGGTCGGGCCTGGGATTAGGTGATACCCAACCCAATTACCATTTTTTTTATATTAAAATATGATAACACATGGCAGAGATTTGTTTAAAATAATAATAATAATAATAATAATAATAATAATAATATTAATATTCATTAATCATATATTGGCAGATGCCATTTTTATAGTTTAGATACTTCTAATTTTTTTCACTATACTTAGATTTCTCAATCCGGGACGCTCCCAAGGTATAAACTAGTAAATTAATAAATAAAAAAAATTGTATTCAGATTCTTAAGGATGTAAACAAGTTAGAGCAATGACATCATTTAGCTCGGTTTTAGTAAAAAAAAATACGTAATAGAGATTGAGCTTGGCGTAATTTTTAATTATATTTCTAAAGTTTCAGCTCACCTTGCTTATAATTTTGTTTCTAAAACTTAAGCTTAGGGTTGAAGTGGTTTTTCAAACTTTAGCTCGTTTAGGCTCCGTTTGTTTTTTATTTTTCAATTAATTTATATATATTAATATTTAATTTAATTTATATATTTAAAATTTTATATTTTATGTATATTAAAACATACAAGTTTTTAAATTATTTTTTTCATTGTTTTATATAAAAAAGTTATAATCGTCACTGAAAATTAGGGGTGAGCATTTCGTGGTTCGGACCCATGAGAACCTTAGACCCGACCCGCGAGAACCTTGGACCCGAATCTTTTTAAATATGTGGGTCGGTTCGCGGTTCTAGATTTATATGAATTATCGGTTCCGGGTCGGGTTGGTTCCAAACCCACGGTTCTAGTATAAGAACTACAAAAACCATTTGTATCTTAATTAGAACATGACTTATTAATAGATTGACAATGTATGAAAAACACTAACTTATAAAAGTGATCCAATAGATATGTATTGTTAACGGAAAAATAAAACAATACTCTTTTTTAGTCTTTTCATGATTCTTTTTTATGTGTTATTGTAATCGATTTCACGTAATGTTAATACAATATTAAACAAATATTGTTTATGAAAATAACAATGTATTTTTCTTGAAATATTTTTCGGCTTGATGTATATGCATAGATGTGATATAATTATAATATATGTATATATCCAAAATTGAAGTAAATATTTATGTATGTCGCTCTGATGTGTGTGTGTGTGTGTGTGTGTATTTGTGATGTATACATAACATATTCACATAATGTTTCGAGTGATGAGAATGACAAAATTGTTACCAAAACATAGGTTAAGAAACGAAAAATGATTACAAAGAGGAAACTCGTGAGCTATTGTTAGAACCATATGGATGAACTCTTTTACGAGCATGGTAAAAGAATCTGAATATGTAACCCTCTAAAAGCTTTTTTCATTAAAAGGTTCTAGAGGGCCAGACCCTTTACCCGACCCATGAGAACCTTTAGGACCCGGAACCACATAGCCTTTTAAGGTTCGGTTCGTGGTTCCCAATTTCAACAATAAAAGGGTATACGGTTCTAGTGGGTCCGGGTCGGGTCGGTTCGGTTTCTGACCCTTTGCACAGCCCTACTGAAAATATATATATCTAATAGATTAGATAAAAATTATATAAATAATGGGATTTTTTAGACACGTGAGCCTATTCGAGCTAGATATGTGAAGCTTGGCTCGAACTACGTAAACTCGGGTCAATTCAAGCGGATATCAAGTAGCTCAGGAGTGGCTTAATAAGCTAGTACTTGGGTTGAATGATAATAATGTTTGAATTTGAAACTCAAATGTGAATGACAGTTAAAAAGCTGTTTCGGGTTTACTACATTCTTTGCAACGGATGTTAGAAGATTTGGTGATGGAGGGATCTTCATTGGAAACTTGAGAAGACCCATTGAAGAAGTGATTCCAACATTGGAGAAGAAACTGTCTGAAGCTGCAGGAAGGGAGGTTGTTTTATGGTTCATGGAGGAAAAGACTAATGATATTACAAAACAGGTATTCCACATCATTTTGTTCGATTTGCTGTTTCATTGTTGTTATAATCTTGTTTTGTTTCTTCTTGTTGTTAAGGTTTGTGTGGTGCAACCGAAATCAGAGATTGATCTCCAATTCGAGTTGACTAAGTTAAGCACACCATGGGGATATGTTAGTGCAATTGCGTTAGCAGTGACCACTTTTGGGACGATTGCGTTGATGAGTGGCTTCTTTCTTAAGCCTGATGCAACATTTGATGACTACCTAGCGAACGTTGTGCCGCTCTTTGGTGGCTTTCTCACCATTTTAGGTGTTTCAGAGGTAGATTTTGTGAAAGTTGACTTTTAAAGTCAAACACATTAACTTTCAGTTACAATGTTCATGCCAATTCTTAATGTTTCCAAGAAAAAGCGTTATAAGTATATCAATGTTTATAAAGATTCTATATACATGGAAATTGTGATCTCACCTTTTATGCTCAATCCCATATCGATTTTGACTTCAAAAAGTGCTAGGTATGACTATAATGGTCAAACTAACGTTAGCCTCTCCTGTTGTGCAGATTGCTACTAGGGTAACCGCATCGCGTTACGGTCTTAAGATTAGTCCTTCGTTTCTCGTCCCCTCTAATTGGACCGGATGTTTGGGAGTCATGAACAATTACGAGTCTCTTCTCCCAAATAAAAAGGCGTTATTCGATACTGCAGTGGCACGAACAGCTAGTGCTTATTTGACTTCATTGGCGCTTGCAGTCGCTGCTTTTGTTGCTGATGGTAGCTTCAATGGTGGCGATAACGCTCTGTAAGTTTCTATAGCCATTGTAAATCTTTATCTTTTTGGCAGCATCTGATACGTTTGAGCACCATTCATCACGGGCTGTTTGGTGGTTCATATATATGCAGGTACATAAGACCACAATTCTTTTACAACAACCCATTGCTTTCTTTCATCCAATTCGTTATTGGCCCGTACACAGACGATCTAGGCAACGTGTTGCCTTACGCTGTGGAAGGTGTCGGGGTTCCTGTAGACCCTCTTGCCTTTGCAGGACTTTTAGGTGAGTCTCTTTGCAAAGGTTTTCTGATGAAGGGTATTTTGGTCATTTTCTAATTAGTCGAGGTTCATTTGGCGTAGGAATGGTGGTGACTTCGCTAAACTTGTTACCATGTGGACGACTTGAAGGGGGTCGGATCGCTGAAGCAATGTTCGGTAGGAGCAGTGCTGCCTTGTTGTCGTTTGCCACTTCACTCCTACTAGTCGTGGGTGGCTTTAGTGGTAGTGTCCTATGTCTGGCGTGGGGGCTCTTCGCGAACTTCTTCAGAGGTGGAGAAGAAATACCTGCAAAGGACGAAATTACCCCTCTAGGCGAGGATAGGTATGCTTGGGGGTTCGTCCTCGGGCTCATATGCTTTCTAACACTTTTCCCGAATGGTGGTGGAACTTTCTCTAGCTCGTTTCTAAACGGGCCGTATTTCAGGGGTGGTTTGTAAGTTAAGTAGTAGTATATGTTGGCTAGTTGAATAGGTTATAGTATGGAGTGTTCAAACTTCTCGTTGATAGAACACAAATACAAATGGTTACTTCAATTGTAAAGAACCAGGTTGTTAGCAAGCGATATGTTTATACAGCTGTCATATATAAACTTTGACACAATCATTAAGCAAGTGTAGTTATTATCAATTGAATAGGTTATAGTTGGGTTCCAAGGGCTTTTGCCCAGTTTATTTGCAATGCCAATAAGGAGAATGAAAATGATTCGGGCAGCCGACCCTAATTTTAGCTGGCTCGTTAATTAAGTTGTTGTTGATTAAGGGATTAACTCTGATTGCAATCTATATCTGGACATAGGTTAGTTTAGACTTAACTGAGTATGATGATGATGTTAGGTTAGACTTAACCACGTTAAATCCTATTGCTTGTGTTAAGTTCATGTGTTATGATTAGATGAAGCCATTATGATACGTTTGCGTCATAGAACCTCTAAAAGATATATTACTACCACATATGAAAGCAGATGGGGTTTTAGAGCAACTAGTGTGATGTAGTGGAAAAGAAATCTGGAATTCTTAAAGAAAAGGCAAGCAAATGCAGAAAAAAGAAGTCCATATAGAAAAGCTAAACAAGCTGAAAAGAAATTTTAGATTTAATAAACAACTTGAATATATTGAAACACAATACCCAATTGTTTTCGAGAAACACGATGTGCTGGTAAGGTGCGTTCCCTATATCATAGAGGTAGAGAATTCAACTCTCGCAAGATGTAAATACATGAGTATTTAAAAGTATGTTAGTTTGCCATTTAAAACAACACAATACCTAACTAGGTTTCTTATATGGATGCTAGTTTGATTACTATAGTGATGGAACGACAAGTCCAATTTTACTATGCAGTGATGGATTTTAAAGAAAAGTTAAGGGGTAGCATGGGCTAAAAAAAATTACACTAAAAATATACTTACCAAAAAGTCAACCCCCTAGATCTACCGTTACTATGTCACATCTTATTTATGATACTCAAAGTCATCTTCTCAAGGATATAACCATAAGAATACATTGAAAAAGTGTGTTAGTTAGCAAGTAAAAAAGTTTTTTTCTAAAAGCTTGTATTGCAACCATAGTGCTAATTTAATGTAGAGGTCTCAAGTTTAAGGCTTGGCTTTAGCATCAAAGTCTATTTTTTTAATTCATTCCTATTTATCAAAATTTTGGGCACAACTCCAGGCCCAATTTTTTTTTATTCTCCTCAAAGGCCTTGTGTTTTGATTTTATCAATCACCATGAATTCTTTTAAAGACACTAGACACAATCACGATATGCCATCAATAGAGTTTGGACATGAACATTTGTCGGACAACTCAAATGTAGTTTGACATAGGGCTGTAAACAAACCAAACGTTCGACGAACAGTTTGTGAACTGTTTGGCGAGAAGTTCGTTTGTGTTCGTTCGTTTAATAAATGAACGAACACAAACAAATATGAACAAAGGCCGTGTTCGTTCGTTTATGTTCGTGAACGTTCGGTAACGTGTTCGTGTATGTTTGTTTTTGTTCAATAGTTCATTAGGGTTTTTAATTTTTTATACTTAATTTAAGTATTTCAAATTTCTCAGTGGTAGATTATTTAACATATATTAGTGTATTACATATTACTTTAACTATTTTGATTAACTATTATTTTTGGTGGATTAAACGAGGATTTCAAGTTTAATATGATACCTTTGTGTTTTTATAAGACATTATGTGATCAAGATTATGTCACGTATATTTGAGTAATTGGATTAGTATATTCTAGGCTGACAATGTTAGCGATGAAAAATGTGAATTTTCAGAATTTAATGTGTTAGTTTGTGCTCGATTTTGTTCAGTAATGCCTATTTGTGTTCGTTCATTCATGTGTGTTTGTTTGTGTTCGTTTTTGTCTGATACCTAAATTTAGCAAATAAATACAAGCGAACACGAACAAAAATCTCGTTCGGTAAGTGTTCATGAACAGTTCGTGAACACGTTATTTTCTTAACAAACAAACACGAACAAAAAATCTCGTTCGGTAAGTGTTCGCGAACACGTTAATTCCTTAACAAACAAAAACGAACAAGGCCTTGTTCGTGTTCGTTTGGTTCGTTTACAGCCCTAGTTTTGTTGGCTCTTTAATTGTTTGACCCGGGCCCAAAGAAACAAATTACGAATTGGAGCAAATTTGTTACGGGTTGGAGTTGGAATCAAATTGCTTGGAGATAAAGTTTGTTAACTTGCTAAGAGTCGGTGAACTACTGAGGATAAGTCAAAACTTCAATATTTTGAATTAGTTAATTTTATTTTATATATTTTATGTTATCTTTTATATTTCCTAGTACAAGTAGGTTAGTCAATATTGGTGGTCTATAAAAGCAATAGTATGTAATCGTATGGTATATTGTCATCTGTTTTGTGTCACAGACTTCATAGTTTTGTTTTGCATTGTTATTTGAAGTCCATTGCCTTCTCTTGTTAGTCTTTGATAATAAACGTTGGTTTTGGTTTTTTTGAGTTTTGGATTTGTTTGTTTCGATATAATAGTCTGTGATAAAGTTTATCACATCAAAGGCTGAAGACATATTCCTTTGAGTTTGTGTTTTATTTTGACCCAATTGAAACTTTCAATTGGTATAAGAGCTTCAAGGTTGAAGACATGTAATCGGCTAACACTCGATTGCACAAGTTCTCGCATCATTCGATCAAGAACAAGCCAAGGAGATGGCAGAAGGTGAAGGCGCAGGTCAGATCGTTAATGTTGTTACGGAGTCGGGCACTGTGTCGCTTAAATGCCCGATGTTAACAGCTACTAACTACACGGCTTGGTCTATCATGATGGAGACGGTATTGGCTGCACATGGATTGGAAGATGTTATTGATCCCGAGACCGGGGTTGCAGTCGAAAAAAGAAAGAAACATACGGAAAAGGCGTTGATATTCCAATCGATACCTGAGGATGTATTGTTGCAAGTTGCAAAACATCGAGACCCATCAGATGTGTGGGAAGCTCTTCAGGTACGTTATTTGGGTGCAGACCGAGTCCAAAAGGCTCGTTTGCAAACTTTACGAAGCGAGCTAGAAGGTTTGCAGATGAAAGATTCGGAGACAATTGAGGAGTTTGCGGGCAAATTGTCAAGCCTGCAAACAAAGTACAAAAGTCTCGGGTCTACTTTGGAAGATGAAGTTCTTGTGAAAAAATTGCTTAACTCGGTCCCTGATAGGTATTTACCTATTGCAGCCGTGATTGAGCAAACAATTGACCTCGAAACACTCGCGTTTGAAGAGGCGATTGGACGACTTAAGGCGTTCGAAGAAAGAACGAAGATGACAAAGACTGTTGAGGAGAACCAAAACAAATTGTTATTTTCTCGTGCAGAAGGTCGTGGGAAAAGAAATACCGACATGGGTCGGGGTAAAGGACGAGGCCGTGAAGGTTCGTCGGGTTCTCAAAGTCGTCACGAAGGTTCATTGAGTCGAGATAAGTCGAAGGTAACTTGTTACAAGTGTGAAAAAATGGGTCATTACGCAAACGAATGCAAAGATAAGTCGAATGTAACTTGCTATAATTGTGAAAAGTTGGGACATTATGCAAGCGAAAGCCAAGACGATGCGGCGAAAATAGATGAGGCCAATATAGTTGAAACTGAAGAGGTGAACGAGCAACTTTTCATCACAGTTGCGATACATGAAGAAGATGATCGTGTGCTTCTTAACGAGCAGGTACATGAAGATGTTGATTGTATGCTTCATGGCGGTTACGATACGGATACGGGTTTGTGGTGTTTGGATCACAGTGCTTCTAAGCATATGGATGAGGTTGGAAAGCCTGTTACAAATTTCGATCATCATATCAACGAAAAAGTGTTTTCTAGAGGTATATTGAATATAGGACCAGAAGATGTAGACTTTCTTGAAAGAAAAAATTGTAATTGCTCTTTATGCATGGATACAAAAAGCAATACTGAGCATGCATGGGAAGAGTTTAGAATTGAAGCCTTTGAGGATAATCATAGTGATGTTGTGGGGCCCAAACAAAGCATCACAAATTCTCATAATTCTAATCACATTCACTTCCAACCTTCAATGTCACCCTTAAAAGAAACAGGGAGTGAGCTTGAAGCAAAGGATGAACCTGAGCCCATTAAACATGCTTTGAATGACCAACAAGTTGATAAAGAGCTGTTCTCTTTCGAATCATGTTATTTAGGCGAACATGAAGAAAGCGAGTTTGATGATACGCCGGACAGAGGCGTTAGTTCGTTGGATGCTGGATATGAAAATACGGCAAAAGTCGATCAACCGTTTCACTCTTTATTTGATGTCGAAGATATTGTTAATAAGCGGGTCAATAAAGCGAACTTTGTGGCTGGTACTACGATGACATGGCAAGAGATTTGGTTGCAAAATTTGTTTTCGGATTTGATGGGTTGTGGAAAAGAACATGAAAGGTTCAAGGTCGACAATATGTCCGTTATTAAGTTGTTGAAAAATCCCGTGTTTCACGGACGGAGCAAATATATTGAGAACCGTTATCATTTTGTTAGAGATTTTGTCGAGGAAGAGTTGATTGAAATTGAGCGTGAAAGCGAGGGAGAACAACAAGCTCGCATGGTAGCTAAAGAATTGCCGAGGAAAAAGTTTGGCGTGAAAGAATTGAATGACACGGGTCAAAAATTAGGGGGGTGATTGTTGGCTCTTTAATTGTTTGACCCGGGCCCAAAGAAACAAATTACGAATTGGACCAAATTTGTTACGGGTTGGAGTTGGAATCAAATTGCTTGGAGATAAAGTTTGTTAACTTGCTAAGAGTCGGTGAACTACTGAGGATAAGTCAAAACTTCAATATTTTGAATTAGTTAATTTTATTTTATATATTTTATGTTATCTTTTAGATTTCCTAGTACAAGTAGGTTAGTCAATATTGGTGGTCTATAAAAGCAATAGTATGTAATCCTATGGTATATTGTCATCTGTTTTGAGTCACAGACTTCATAGTTTTGTTTTGCATTGTTATTTGAAGTCCATTGTCTTCTCTTGTTAGTCTTTGATAATAAACGTTGGTTTTGGTTTTTTTGAGTTTTGGATTTGTTTGTTTCGATATAATAGTCTGTGATAAAGTTTATCACATCAAAGGCTGAAGAAATATTCCTTTGAGTTTGTGTTTTATTTTGACCCAATTGAAACTTTCAAGTTTGACATATAAGAAAAATTAATTAAACAAACATCTTTTCATTATATCTAATGCTAAATAATTCGACCTTTTATTTTATTATGTTTGATAAAAATAATATGAGATTTATTAAATGATACTTGAAAAACTTTTTGATAGCTTGTATAATTTATCACTACACAAAATCAAGATTCATTTAATTGTTTGATAACTTTTAGATAACTAAAAGAATTAAAGTAAATCTAAGCTATAGCTATATCTGAGACTTATAAGAATAAGTGGTTGTTTGATTCGGTCTTAATGACCCCATTCAGACATATATGTCTGACTCGATCAGACAATGGTGTTTGGTTGGGGCAAGTCTGAATGAAAAAATGTTCTGAATAACCACCTACCTGGTCAGATTTAAAAGGGTATCTGACTGAAAATAAGACTCGAATACCCTTTACACCACTTCCATGAACATCGATTAAATTGCTACCAAAAGAAATAGAGGTCTGAACGCACCGGAGTCGTGTCTGAACCCACTGGAATTGTCGTCAACAGCCATCTTCACAATCATCTTTGTCCGCCGGTGCCATCATCCGCTACAACACCCGCCGTTACCACATACCACCATGTCTAAACCCACCGAAACGTCATAACCACCATGTCCGAAATGTAAACACCCGTTGATGCCATCATCTCTCTTTTAAAATCAAGAAAGAAAAGAGTGTGTAGTTTGTACTTTTGTTGTGTGGGTTTAGTCGATAAAAAAAAATGAACAGGAAAGTCAAGGAGGAAGAAGAAGAAGGAAGAAAGAAAGAGAAAAGAAGTTGGTGGTTGTGTCGTATAGTTGGGTATATAAAACTCAAAGGTTTTTTAATTAACTTATTATAATTTAAAAAAAAAAATTAATGTGAGGGGTAAAATAGTCATTCTACAAAGTCATTCAGATATATAACTAAACAATATTATTGGTTTAGCACTTATTGGTTCAAAGCCTCTTAACCATTCAGACTCTCTTAATGAATCAGCAATTAATCAGACAGATCCTACCAAAGAACCCCTAAGTGTACTGGGCATAAATGCTCATTTCCACGCCCTACACCCCCTCTCCCTCTATGATCCGGCATGTGAAATGATCATTCGTGGTTTGAATTACGTACCAACTATATATCTAAATTACTTACTCCCTAACAACACACACATGCATATGAGTAATTATCGAAGGGGCATTAAGGGGCGTTATGATGATCGATTCTTATTGTATGTAATGGAAAACATGATAATAAATAATACATGACAGATTAGTGAGTCCAGAAACAGATGCTGACAAGGTGTTGGATGACGACATCTTCTTAGTTTGATCGAGTTCCCGTTTAGGGGTGTATGATTAGGATGGTTATTAGTTTGATCACAGTTATGAGGGATATAGAGAGAATGATGATTAAGGTTGTGGTGTTATGTTTGCATTAGTCTCAAACTTCTCTAATCATCTCCTTTATACACACCCATGGGGAAACCCTATTATTATCTTATATTGGTAATTACGTTCATCAAATAATTACCTACTAGTGATACAGGGGTATTAAGGTCGATTATCATTATTAGATCAATGATATAATGGCCACATGATTAGAATATATAAAATATATTCTTACATTCTCCCACTTGACCGAGTAATCATTTATTATGAGCATTATATAAGTCTGATTAGATTTTAATTCTAAACCCAAAACATAGCAGTTAAATATAGTTGTTGAGTCACAATTCAACTCAGGACCCCCATTAATCATACTACATCTCAGATTTAAAACCTAAGTAGTTAGGATCAAATTGACAAATAAGCCCTTAGCGGTTTATTTGTATAATTGTTGTCTATATGCCTTTTAAGCTAGCATGAATATATTTAGAGACAGACATATCAAATAAGTGAGGACATTTTATTAATAAACGTAAGTACAATATGCTACTAAATAAGGTCTTTAGAAAAGTCCATCTTCGAAACATGTTATTTGTAACTCCCCAACCGATGGCGGAAACATCGGGATGTCACGTATTGATGATTGTTCAGTAGCTCATGGTAAATAATAAGTTTCAATAATTAATTAAATGAATTACATACAATTGTTCTAAAAGGAATTTGTACATCAAATAAGAAACACTAAATATAAATCTTCAAGCATTAACTCTAATCTTCAAGCAAATCTATAACCTGAAACATGTTAAGTTTGAAAATACTTTGGCTCAACAAAAGTTGGTGAGAATTACATAGGTTTGAATATTGTATCATGAGTATAAAAGCTTGTACAATTCTAGTGTCATGGCAAATCTAGTCCATATGTGAAAACAAAACTACCCGGTAAATCGTTTGCATAATCAACCCTTGTGACATGATTATTGTTGTCCATCCCATACGCATATGGTTCACTCGTTTGTGTTTATGTGTTCGATAACAATCACCCACGTTACCTATACTGGAGGTACACGTATCCGGGTGGGGTTGTCAATCCAATAGATCTATCTATCATTGTGTATCGTCGGCTTGCGCAGTGTTAATGATTACGCTAGTCTAATTGTGTTTACCAAGTATTGTTTAAGACATAATGCAACATATAATAACACATAGGCACTTATGTTGAATTGCATTTGAAAATGTAACATGTTTCACCCCAAAAATTGTAAAATAGTATAAAGGGACTATGTAAACTCACCGTTTGTGTAATAACTTGAAATGTGTCAAACCGCAAAGTTTGAATTAGAATATCCAAATGGATTAACCTAAAGGAATAAATAATATTTTGTAAGGGAAACAGACTTAAAGTCTAAGTTATCTAGGATTAGGCGCTTAGGGTTTCTAAACTAGAATTTGGGAATTCACAGGTTTTTTTGAATTGAAATATTTTTAATATTTAATTAAAAATAAAATGAACTCCATTTATTTTTTCAAATTATGAAGATTTAATAAATAATTAAAAGCGTAAACAATGGAATGGCTTAAATATATAAACATTTGATTTTATGCAATTAAATATGAAACTAAAGTATAAATAAATAAAAATAATAATCTAGATCAATTAAATATGATAATCATAAGTCCATTTTATATTGAGATGCTAACAATAATTTCAGAATTTTTTTTAGGACTTATAATTTTGATATATTTATATTTTAAATTGATTTATAAACATAAAAATGAAATAGTTTGGAAATAAAAACAAATAAAGTGAAAAAATATTATTTTCATTTTATAACAACATTTAATATGTGATTTAAGTGAAAAATAATTTTAAAAATTATTTTTCATATTATTTTCATTTAAAACAGAATTTAATTGAATATAATCAATTAAATAGGAATAAATCATAAAAGTAGGTAAAAATATTAATTTTACAAAAAATGAAATTATCAAAAAGTTTTATATGCCTATAAATATCTCCACAAAAATTTTGGAATTAAAATGATTAAAACGAATTTTTAATGAATTAATTATGGTTTAAGATAAATAAATAGATTAAAAATAATAAATACTTATTTTCCAAAAAAAAATAAAATCATAAGTATAAACATTAGGGTTTAATGAAGCTAGGATAATTTTTATAAAAGTATTGGACTAGGTTTACTATTTTTAATAATTAATTGAATTTATATACATATTATATATATATATATATATATAAAGAAAAAGAAAATGTCACACCACGCCAATGGCGGAAACACGTGGCGCAACGCTCGAAAGTATATCAAAGTCAAGATTAACACAAACTATATTTAATTAGAAAAGATCAATTTATTAGAATGTCGGAAATGAGTATCTCATTACAATATTGCACAAGGCATTACTTAAAACGATGAACATTAAGTTTCAATGTGGGTATTTCCGTTTATGTCCCAACCCGAAGGTAACAATGAATGAAATCCCGACCAGTATTCGACATCCCGAATTCCACCGCACTAGCCCCATATCTATTCAGCACTTGGTTACCTGAAAGATATGTTTAAAAAGACGTCAATATATAAAATATTGGTGAGTTCACAGGTTTTAGTTTCATAACAGCAACATTTTCACAACCATCGACTCGACTCACTTTACCGTATAATTACTTTCCCATTAAGTAATTATACTAGGATCTTGTCGATCGATATTCCGTTTTTACAACATGTGCGAAACCTGCACAACTTGTGGCCTTTGTAAGGAGTAGCTAGCTCCTACAAACTATAATGATGAGCAATCCCTTGAGCCCCATAACCAAACCAAGACTAATAATAATGCCCCGCTCCAAGTCGTTACTCGGTTTTCCCACGACTTAAGTTCAGAATATATGCACCCCAGGCATAACCTAATGCATAATCGACGCTATCGATTAGGGGTGGGCCTTGTCAGGCACCAATAGTACTATCCAAATATTCCTTCAGTTTCATTTACCTGAATTAATGGTTACAGTAGCGAGGACCCAACCCCGAGTGGCGACCAAAAACTCAAGTACTCATCATGCCACTTACCACATTTTAACCTTTGAAAACATTTCAATATGTGATAACTTTTGACAAACATATCTTTCCCCCAGTTAAAACAGTAAAATGGGGCCGTGAAACTCACCTGAACACTGTCTGGCTCACTAGGTAGATAGCATAGAGGGTCTCGCACCTACAAACGTCCTAGACGTATAAGTCACTATTCCTATAGTGCATGTGCCTTGGCAAGTTGTACACCCAACTCCCGACCACAAGTTATTCCAAATCCCGTTTAATTAAGCGCGTACCCTAGGTTTCGTTGGCGTTACATTACCCTTTGTGTTACAAGTTATATATTACTCTTGTTAATATTTCCATAACTTGTATCTTATTATCATCGACTCGACTTCACTTAACATATAATTATCTTCCCATTTAAATAATTATACTTAAGATCGCATCGCTCGATATAATATATATTTCAATGCTCGACCCGACTCACTTTGCCACACATTTGTTTTTCCCACTTAAACAAATATGCTAAGATCTTGTCGTTCGATTGTATATTCTTAACGTCCGATTCAACTCACCATACCGTATATTTATCTTCCCATTCAAATAAATATACTAGGATCTCGTTGGTACGACATACACATATATATATCTTTGTCTTCTCGTCGCGGCTTTCCTTCCCACATATCTACTTTCCCATTAAGTAGATATACTAGAATTTTGCCGAGACGAGCGTACATATATATAAATGTGTAATTTCTCTTGTTAAGTATATACGTTTGTTTTAACGTCTTATTTGTTTATGTCATGTGTTTTCTCCCACGAATAATTCTCTTAACACTTAGGAAAGTGTTTATTAGTTTTCACCCAATGTATATATATATATTTCACTTCTTAAAATATATATTTTTCTTATCTTGCCGTAATGGCATTTTTCTCATGATTTGTCCGTGTACGGTTCGTTAACGCGTCTTAGTTCGATATCTTAACTCGATTAGTTAATTCTTCCAAGTCTTTCCCAACATGTGCTTTATAGAAATATTATCCACATTTCTAACCCATGTTACTTGGAAGGTTTGTATTTTAGCCCAACTTGTTAACTTAGATACAAAAATGCTTCCAATACTTTTATATTCCCATTTATATAAAAGTATTCATTTTTGTATAAGTTTCTCAAGTTTGATTAACATTTTATAAAATCTCTATTTTATAAAAATCCTTATTTTAAAACCCTTTGTATTTTTATAACTTTCAAAAATACACTTTTATACAAAATACCCAAGTATTTCTACTAGTATTTACAAAAATCATCCTTAGACTTTATTACTTACATTTTTGACACCGAACTTTCCATACTTGTATTTTTGGACTAATAGTTTCTAAAATACCCATTTTAGTCCTCTAACTTTCAAAGTTACAACTTTAGTCCCTTAACTTCCAAAAGTTGCATTTTTCCACTCTAGCTTCCAAAGTTAACATTTTTCACTCAAAATAGTAAACTTTGAAGATTCAACTTTTTATTGGTAAGTTATTTTTGTATCAAAACACTTATGTTAGTCTTGTATTTCATGTGGAAGACTACTTATGTGTGTGTTTTATGTATTTGTCCATTTTAACAAAATATCATTCATCTAAGTAAGCTAACTTAGATTTTCCATCATCTTCATTCATGAACTTCTAACATGTTTTACCACATATTACACCATGTATGATCATAATAAGATGATTTAAAGTTACTCTTAACGTATTCAAGTTTATTCTACAATTTTAACCAAAACATCATCCTACTTAGTTTTAGATGCAAACTTTACATATTTTCAAGATTAATACATCATCATTATCAAATCCATGGTTTATTTTCATATCTTTAATCTTCCATTTTACACATGTAAAACCTATTAAAGATTATGTTCAAAACCACCTTTTAAACCCCTTCATGTACAACTTGCTTCCAAGAACACATACATGAATAATAACAATCAAAAACAAGATTAAGAAGCTTACTACTAGCACAAGGCTAGGGAAGACAAAACCTTTGATTTTGAGAGGGGTTTAGTGTGTTCTTCCTTAGTGGTTAAGCTCCAAGCTTGAAACACACAATAGGGGTTTGGATGATGGATTGTTTTGAGTGATTTGGAGATGTAAAAACTTGAAAGAAGAATGTGTATGGGGGAGGGAATACTTACGGCTCCAAGAAGGAAAGAAAAGAAGAGTTTTGCTTTATTCCTTCTAATGGTTAACACATGTTTATATAATCTTATCACATGTAATCTTCCATGGATCTTGTGATCATTACTAAAGATATAAGAGATTTGATAAGTGCACAAGTGATCTTGGATGGATATGGAGAAGTGGTGGTGGCCGTGGGTTTTGGGGGCAAAGGAAGAGGTTTTGTTTGCAAATCTTGGGGGTCGTCGAAGACATTACCGACGCCACTCCAGGCTCTCACCCAACATCAGGGGATAACAACAACATCCTGTCGTAACCCCAGAAACTTAGAGTCCCAGCTCACAGATCCAACCCCTCCAACCGAGGAGGAAATCGAGGCACTCAACAACGACTGGTACGAACGCCAGAGACAAATCCTGGACGCGCAGCTCGAACGACGCCGACTCACCAGCAAAGCAATCATGGGTTCCTCTTCAAGGCAACCCACAAGAATGTCGGCGCCCGCCCGTCACGGGGAAGGTCCAGGGCAACCCCCTGAGGACCAGGCCCGTGTAGAGCGCAACCGGTTCGACGCAGAAGACTATGACGAAAGTTCATGGGAGGACGATGCCTCCAGGGACTATCGTCATAGCCCATACTACAGGCGGGAGCGACTCAACCGCTACAACGACGACGCTACCACAAACTTGTCACTCCCCTACAGACCGGCCGCTTTTGCGGACAAGTCCAAATTTACCAGGCGCATCTCTCAGGCACCAATCCCACCAAGACAACGCCTACCAGCCAATGTCAAAATCTACGACGGTCTCACAGACCCAGATGACCACCTCGGCATATTCAACCAAGCCGGGGCCGTCATCGGATGGACTTTACCCGTCTGGTGCCACATGTTCGCCCAGACACTCACCGAAGCCGCCAGGGTCTGGTTTGACAACCTCCCCACAGGAAGCATCGACAGCTACGACCAGCTGATCAAAAAATTTTCACTCCATTTCAGTCAACAACGTCGCCACAAGCGCGACAACAGCCAAATCTCCCTCTGCAAACGCAGAGACACTGAACCTCTCGAGGACTTCATCGTACGGTTCAACAAAGAGGCTCTCCAACTGGGAACGGGGGATGAGGCAACCCGAACCTCCTTCTTATCTAACGTCAACGACGAAGGCCTACAACACACCCTCCAGGGGAAAGACGGCGTCCCAGATGCCTGGGAAGAGGTCGTTCGCATCTCAAAACTATATGCGGGCAACCAAAAAACGATGCGCCAGAACCAGCGAGGGAGCTCCAACAACAACCGCAAACGCGGCAACAACCGAGCATCCGTCTGGAACCGCATCTCAGGTTCCACCGATGAAGGACGATACTCAACCTCCGGCGACGCCCGCAACATCATCGGCAACAAGCAAAGCCGCGACCAGCGCAACAGCGGATGCCGGAATCAGGACTGGACCCCTCTCACCAAAACACCGTCCCAGGTACTGTCACAAGTCCTCTCGACTGGAGAGGTAACTTCCAAGATCCCAAAACCAATGGGAGCAAAATGAAAAAATGTCGACACCACCAGATTTTGTGACTTCCACAAAGACGTGGGCCACGACACGGACAACTGCTATAGCCTCAAAATGGAGATTGAGGCGGCCCTACTTTCCGGGAAGCTCTCCAACTTGGTCAAAAATGTCTGCGCCGGTGGACGCAGGCAAGACGAGCCTGACAAAGCCATCAAAGACATCAGAACACACTATATCCGCGGCGCACAAAACAGATAGTGCAACATGACGCGCAACACCAAACGGAAAACAAACTTCCCAAACATAGCAACCACATCACAAGCCACAAACTGGCGAGAGGCCCAAGTCCTCCTCCCTGTAATACCAGGGGGCGCACAATCGATGACCCCACTCACTATCACAGCACTGTTCGGACACTACCGAACTTACAAAATGATGTGCGATGGCGGCAGCAGCTTCGACATCATGTACCAACAGTGCTTTGACCAACTTGAAGAAGAGGATAAGGCACGCCTGCAACCAGATACACCCATCGCCGGCTTCTTCAACGAGGTAATACACCCCATCGGCAAGTTTGACTTCACAGTCACACTTGATGACGGCATACATAGCCGCTCAGAAGTCTGCACTTTCCATGTCATCCCAGCCATCTCCTCATATGACATACTGCTGGGCAGACAAGGCTTGGCAAGCTTCAATTCCACCACATCAACTCCCCACCAAACCATGGGTTTCCCAACACCCACTAGGGTCGCATACATCCGGGGTAACCAAGAGTGCCTCATGACAACTGGCCCGGTAGACGACCCAGCGGCGAGTGCGTCACCCTCACCAAATGATGAAAACTGGGTCCTCAACCTGGCCTTCCCCGAACAAACCATTACTTTGGGTCGGACCCTTTCCCCCCAAGTAAAAGTACATCTAAAGAAGCTGTTGGTGGCAAACAAAGACATCTTCGCGTGGCAATCATCGGACATGATTGGCGTCCCAAGACAAATCGCCGAGCACCGCCTCAACACATACAAAGACGCGCGCCCGGTGGCCCAGAAAAAGCGGCCACTTGGCCCCGACAGAGTCAAAGCCATGAATGAACAAGTCGACGATCTGCTCGACGCCGGCATCATCAGAAAATGCAACCACCAAACCTGGGTAGCCAACCCAGTCATGGTCCTGAAGAAAAACGGGTCCTGGCGCATGTGCGTCGACTACAAGGACCTAAACAAAGAATGTCCTAAGGATCACTACCCCCTCTCAGAGATCGACTTGAAGGTAGACTCACTTGCGCCATTTAAATACAAATGCTTCCTCGACGCATATCGAGGATATCATCAAATCCAAATGGCTTACGAAGATGAGGATCGAACGGCGTTCAGAACAGACCGAGGGGTGTACTGCTACACCAAAATGCCCTTCGGACTCAAAAACGCCGGCGCTACTTACCAACGCCTCATGGACCAGGCATTCATCAATCAGATCGGCGTCAACCTTGAAGTCTACGTCGACGACCTGGTCATCAAAAGCACCCAAGAGGATACCATGCTCATGGACATCCAGCGCACCTTCGAACAGTTGCGCAACATTAAAATGAAACTCAACCCGGGAAAATGCTCCTTCGGAGCTGAAGAAGGAAAATTCCTAGGCGTCATTGTCACCAATGGCGTGTAACGATCCCACATCGGTTGGGAAGGAGAACTAACACTTCTTTATAAGAGGTGAGATACCTTCCCTATCGTGACGCGTTTTGGCGTAGGAATTGCCTACAACCAATGCAAAATCGGGACATGCCCGAACAATATCGCGGTACGGGAGTAGGACGTTACAAATGGTATCAGAGCCAGGCCCGGGCCGTTGTGCCAGCGAGGACGCTGGGCTCCATAAGGGGGGTGGATTGTAACGATCCCACATCGGTTGGGAAGGAGAACTAACACTTCTTTATAAGAGGTGAGATACCTTCCCTATCGTGACGCGTTTTGGCGTAGGAATTGCCTACAACCAATGCAAAATCGGGACATGCCCGAACAATATCGCGGTACGGGAGTGGGACGTTACATGGCGGCTTCAAACCAAACCCGAAAAAAGTTCAAGCAATCCAACGCATGCCATCACTAAACTCGATAAAAGACGTACAGACACTGATGGGACGCCTAGTGGCCCTCAACCGCTTCCTATCAAACTATGCCTCAAAGTGTTTTCCTTTTGTCCATACTCTACGAAATGTACTGAAGAAAACACAGTTCCGCTGGACACCAGAGGCGGAAGTGGCCTTTCGTGAAATGAAGCAATGTTTAACTTACTTGCCAACTCTAACAACACCCCTTCCAGAGGAACCACTTACACTATACCTATCTGCGTCAGATCAGCGATAGGCGCGGTGCTATTAGTAGAACGCAACAAAGTACAAACACCAATCTACTACATCAGCCGCACCCTAGCAGACGCAGAAACCAGATACTCAACAATGGAAAAACTAGTTCTAGCGCTAGTCCATGCGTCACGACGGCTGAGACGGTACTTTCAAGGACACCCAATCAACGTCCTCACAGATTATAGAATCAACACCGTACTCTCCAAGCCAGAACTCTCTGGCCGCCTGGCTAAATGGGCGATTGAGCTAGGTGCGCACACCATTGTTTACAAACCAAGACCCGCAATCAAAGGACAGGTCCTAGCAGACTTCATTGCAGAAATTCCGATAGACAAAATCCAAGAATGCAAAGATGAACAAGACCCCAAATCCATCCCCGACGATCGAGTAACCTGGTCATTGTACACGGACGGAGCCTCCAATGACTAGGGCTCAGGCGCAGGGCTTCGCCTAGTTAGCCCCGACAAAACGGAATTCACATACGTCGTGCGCCTTGAGTTCCCAAGCACAAACAACGAAGCAGAATACGAAGCATTCTTGGCAGGACTGCGCCTGGCAGACAAAATGGGTGCAAGACACCTCAACGCCCACGTGGACTCTATGCTAATAGCGGGTCACATGAACGGCGTCTACGACGCCAAAGATCCAGTCATGGCCCAATATGTCGACCAGGCCAAGCTTCTCACCAAGAAATTCACTACCTGCACAATTGTACAGATAAATTGCAGCGGCAACAAAGAAGCCGACGCAATCAGCAAAATGGCCTCCACATCTTGGCCGCATATGGCCAAAGAGGTACGCAACGAAACCTTCTCCCAACCATCGGTACCGCTTAGACAGGTTAACATAACACAAACAGGCGTCGGGTCATGGATGACCCCTATTCAAGCATATCTAGCAACAGGCACCCTGCCGCCTCAAAAAGCGGAAGCCCGAAAATCCAATACAAATCCCAACATTATCAACTCATGAATGGGATCCTTTACCGACGCTCCTACCTGGGCCCACTATTAAAATGCGTAGATACCGCAACAGCCACCTTGCTCATAAAAGAAATTCACGAAGGCATATGCGGGATCCACGCGGGCCCAAGGATGGTCGTCGCCAAAATCATGAACGCAGGATACTACTGGCCAGGCATGCATCAGGACGCCGTCAAAATTCTGCGCACCTGTTTCAATTGTCAGCAACATGCGCCAAACACCCTGCGCCCCAAAAACGATTTGGTCCCGGTCACGGCCGCCTGGCCATTTCAGAAATGGGCTATCAATCTGGTCGGCCCATTCCCAATGGCCCCTGTAAAGATACAATACCTCATTGTCGTCGTCGACTACTTCACAAAATGGGTAGAAGCCAAGCCACTTGCTTCAATCAACACCGAACAGACAAAAAAAATCATCTGGGAATTTATCATCTGCCACTTCGGCTTACCCATGGAAATCGTTACGGACAACGGAACACAGTTCACAGACAAAAAACTCCAAACCTGGCTAACACTACTGGGCGTCAGTCAGATCTTCACATCCGTTGCTCACCCACAAGGCAATGGCCAAGTAGAACGCATCAACAGATCCTTAGTTGAAGGCATCAAGACTCGCCTAGGGTCAAAACGCACGGGCTGGGTAGACAAGCTCCCACACGTACTATGGGCACACCGCACCCTCACCAAGACAAGCACCGGCGAAACCCCTTTTAGCCTAACCTATGGTTCCGAGGCCGTAATACCCGCGGAAATAACATTCCCATCACCAAGGGTCCTAAACACCGCCCACACCGACAACGACAAAGAACTGCGCCTTAACCTGGATCTCTTAGACGAAAGAAGTGACACCGTCGCCATACGCGAAGCAAACTACAAAAAACAATTGGAGCGCTACTATAACTCCAAAGTCAAAACTTGCGCATTCGACATCGGCGACTACGTCCTAAGAGATAACTATGCCTCTCACGCAGAGCGGCCTGGAAAGCTCGTGCCAAATTGGGAAGGGCCTTACAAAGTTCAACAAGTACTAGGGAAAGGGGCATACGCGTTGGAAAAACTTGACGCGAGCACAAGCCCGTTCTACGTCAGCAATACATCTGCCGTCCGACGCGAGCATTGATACTCTCGTTCTACGTCGACGGAACACCTGGCGTCACCCACCCGTTTTACGTCAGCGGTACATTTAACGCCAGGCGCAAGAACGGCCGCCCCTTTCACATCGGCGGGCCAAATGTACATCAAAGCTTCCTTGGCAAGCTTCACCACAAGTGGAAGAAACCTTTTGGGGCAGCTTTGGAACTCACCCCTGCCCCAAACAAAATATCTCTGACACGACAGGCGGCCCGTCAGAGTTCCCCTCCAATCAAAGACTGTTCCCAGTCTGACGAGCAGAAAGGACGACGACGTGGCAGCCTCCCAGCCAAGATATCTTTCTGACAAAGCAGACTTTCTCTACCCATCTCGAAGTCCTGGAAAGCATAAACTGTCCACCGCCTCTGATCTACCAATAGGCGAGCACCACGTGCCTACCACCCATCAGCGTCCACTTACTGGGCGCCACGTGTATATGCGTCAGGAAGGTAACATCCCCCCTAGCATTCTACTTTTTCCTACTTTACTAAAACCCACTTGCACCAAATGGGCTTAAGGGCTTGGGCCGGATTATGGAGACACCTCTACCTGGGCCGGGCCCCATTAAGGGTAGAGGATGGGCTGAGAAAGTAGGATATCTTGGTACTATAAAAGGAGGACTCCCTTCTCCTTTTATTGGCATCTAATATCACTCTTCATAAATGACTCTACGCGCTCCTAATTTATGAAGTTAATTTACTCTTCATAAACTTAGAAAAAATTAAAGCAGTCAATTTATTCTACTCAACAAACGCCAAAATTACTTATGAAGTTAATATACTCTTCATAAGCAAAAGACAACACACAGACAGATCAACAGATAGGAGAAGAAAGTTTCCATTTCATATCATCAAAATATTTACAAACATTAAAGAAAGAAAATACAAGCTACTGGGGAGGCTAATGGGCCGTCCCCGAACTACCCGCCCCCGACCTCTCCTTCTCTGCCGCTCCCGTCCGACGCGGTCAGACTCCTCCACCCAATGCTTGAACTTAGCGATAGGGTCAGGGTCAGCCAAACACTGTCGCACAACCTGCAGCACGGGAAACTCCATCTTCTCAAGCTTTCGAAGCTGATCCATCAACGCCTCGTCGGTATTCACATCTTGAAAAGGCTGCTCTTCGGCGGGCGCCCCATCCTTGGCCGCTAGATAACCCTCCAGCCACCCACTGTGAACCCCCGTTGTGCGCGCAGCATCCACAACTTCAGCAACCTGCTCGCCCATCTTGGGCTCATTCCAGCAGCGATCAAATACCTGCACATCAACCCTACACCAAGTCAAAAACAAAGGACGATTTAAAGAGTTAGAAAAACAAAAAGGAAAACTTACCGCAGAGATCCCATCGGACATAATCCAGAGCGATTTCTCTTAGTAGGCCCTCTGAGCGTCCAACAGGAGCGTCCTCTCCAACTCCCAAGCCTCCCGCTCCTTCACAAGGACATCAATCTGACCCTCCAACTCGGACACCCGACTGGTCATCTTGACCACATCGGCGTCCTTCGCCTTCAGATCACCAATTGCAGTGGCATACTTAGAGGACATCTCCTCTAACTCCTTCGCCTTCGCCACCGACACCTTCTTCTCCTCAGCAAGGGCAAGTTCAGCCTTCTGAACGAGCTGACGGCGACGATCCAGCTCAGTATTCACCACCGCCGTCGACTTTTCCCAAGCTTCCTGCTTCTCGGCGGCGTCAGCATCCTTCTGACGCAGGTCGGACTCCAGCTTCCGAACCTGCTCCAAAAGGCGTATACGAGCGGACTCGTATACCTCCTTCTCCCTCGCCAGACGCTCGGCCTCACCAGAAACCGACGCCCGCTTATCCAGAAATTCACCCTCCCCTCTGTGCAGGGCATAAAGGTTGCTAGTCTATGTCAGGTTCATGCACATCTCGGAGAAGAGGGTAGCGCGGTCTTGGGCTCGGTGATGCGCCCGCTCGGCAGGCGGCAACGCATAACTAATAAATTCCTCAGCCACAAAGGGGTTGAGGAATCGGCAGCTTTCGGTTATATGCCACCCAGGTGTATAGACCGGAGCGTCCAGCCGGAAGGCCGGACCGCTCGAAGACGCCAAAGTACCTTCAGCTTTCTTCGATTTGGGGTCCTCAACCCCACCACCCTGAGAAGACGCCTCCATGACGTCCTTCTCACTTAAATCAATAAAAGAGGGCCCGCCCCGCGAACCCTCACCACCCTGAGCACCCATCCCCTCAGCCTGCTCCTTCTTAATGCGCACCAGGTCCTCGTGTTGTTTCAACAGGACCAGGCGGCGCTCCTCCTCCTCCTTGGCGGCCACCTCAGCCAAGCGAGCATCCTCAGCTCGCTTGCGCTGCAGCTCAGCTTGACGAGCGGCCGCCTCCTCCTCCTCTCTCTGCTTCAAGGCGGCCTCAGCAGCGCGCCGGTCTTCCTCCTCCTTACGAACAGCCTCTACTTGGCGCGCGGATTCGGCCTGGGCACGCTCTTCCTACAGCTTCTTCTTCTGTTCCTCCTGATATTGCTTCACAGAAGGCGGAATAGAGCCTACAAAGAAAACAAAAGCGGATAAATAACTTGATAGAAAATTCAAGACAGAAAAACAAAGAATCAAAAGCTACTTACTGCTCAACTTCTTCAGAGCCTTCTTATAAAAGGGCTCACGAACCGGCGGCGGCTCAAGCGCCAAATCATGCGGACTGTCACCACCATGAGCCGCCCGCTTCGGAGACGGACCACCGGCCAGATCTTCTTCAACCGTTTCCGGCTGCTTGCGCTTGTGACCTACAAACAAGGTAAAAATCCTTTAAGCCAACGAAACAAAGAAGAAAATCATAAAGAAAATAGAAGAAACTTACTATCAGTAGCCACATCCTCCGGCACGCGACCTTCAACCGTCGCCTCTGCGCCTTGCGCCCCGACCAAAGACGACCCCCTTCCAGCGCCACCTGCAGATCGACGCGTACGATGTATTAGACCGAACGATGAATCACTTGACTCATCGTCCGACAAGAATACATAATCAACCTCGGCCGCCGTTTTCACGGAAACCGGCTCAGGATTGATTAGAAAACCAACGGCAAGGTTAGAAGGCGCACCTTGCATTAGGCCGGGGAACAGAAAGTTCTCCACCAGAAGCTCCATCTCCGAAACGCCCCCCTCAGGCACCGCCACATACATGGTCTTCACAGACCGGGCGGCAAAAACCTCAAAAAGAAGCTCACCTACGATCAAACCACAAAAACATCAAAAAAAAAAAGGAATGTAAACAGAATGGAAGCAACAGTAAGACTTACCTTCAACAGAAAGCGGCGCACCGTCACCAGCAGGTGCCACGTTGTATCCTTCCCTCACCCCCAATCGGCTCAAACCCAGCAGCCGAAGGATCCCCTCATCCAATTTCTCCAAGTCGTCTAAACGACTGGGATGCGCGCACAAATCCTTGAACCACTCCTCCTCTTGATAGTCCTTCATCACCTCAAACGAAGGCACCTTCTGCCCAGCACGAAGCTCCAGCTTCGCCATCTCTACAGGAATCACCTCATTCTTCACGAAGAAGAAGCACTTCTTCCACTCCCGAAGAGTTTTGGGAGAACTCTTCGGCACGATCAGGCTTACACTGTTGGACCTTTCTACAAAGGAGACCCAACCTGTCTCCTTCACCTCCAACTTATAGAACACATTGAAGTGCTCAAACATCAGCTGCCTCCTCAAAGACCGGCAAGTGGCCTCGAAGTGCATCACCCTCATCACCCCAAAAGGGCTCATCTGAGAGACATGCACCCCATATCTCTGAAGAACCGAGATAAAGAACCGAGACACTGGCAGTCGGAACAACCCCTTCTGAAAATAAGCCTCATAAAGGCATATTTTCCCCTCCGGGCAGTCGACCGGAGTCTGCCCCTTCTCCGGCAGCTCTGGATCCCAATCCCTAGAGATATTGTACTTCTTGACCAAAGACCTAAATTTGTCTTTGGACCAAGAGATCTGGGCATCCTTCATGGCCAGTTCAGCCTTCTTATCTTCGGACGACATTCTTTTTCTAAAAACGGAGAAAATTTCTTGGTCGGAATAAATAAAATCACCGGCGTTAGCTTGAAGAAATTTTGAAGAAAGGAGAGAATGAAAGGAATCAAAGGGTGGAAACGGGTATTTATACCCATCGCATTTAATGCAGGTAATGATGATAGGCAGGCTTTTCGCGCAAAGGTCCAATCACAGACGGACACGTCGTACAGCCCACGTGACTGAAACGGCCCACGCGCCGCACGTGGGCACTCGCGAGACGGTTGTTCTACCCCAGCTGGCAATCGATGCCGATGATCGACACGTGTACGCCCACGTTCAAAACCACCATGAACAGTTGTCCCCACTCACCAGATGTACGACACGTGGCGGTCCAGCAACTCAACAGTCGTACTAACTGTCAGACACGATCTCCAAGGCAGGCATACCAACCGTCAGACACGTCTTTTCAAATTCAAAACATTCCCGCCTTTAATTCACACAAACTCCAAAGAGACAAATTCAATGCGGAGTAAATGAAGGCGCAGACAGGGACAAAAAAACGACTTTTCACAACTTCTGGCCGCGCAAACAGGCCCAACGCCTATCTTGGCTCAACGCCTGCGCGCCAGACTAAAAATTTTGAGAAAATTTATTTCCACAACTTCTGGCCGCGCAAACAGGCCCTACGCCTATCTTGGCTCAACGCCTGCGCGCCAGCACACAACTAAGGCGCATCCCGTCATACGCCCACAGCTTGATCTCTGTGCGCGCACCAGTTGACGAAGAATAAACAAAAAACACACGTCCACTTTGGTACATGAAAACCCAGTGACGACTGGATGATACTCAAAGTACACTTGTGAAATCAAGTCCAGCACTCCCCAAAGATACAGGACAGCACTGGACTGGGGGGACTTGAAGGGGTATGGTACTAAAACATTACAAATACCATACCATCGCCCACTTAGAACAGGCCCCGCCAGACGCTCATCCGCCCGTTCTTCGTCAGCGGATGTCTCGCGCCCATCCACCCGTTTTACTTCAGCGGAACGTCTGGCGTCCACAAGCCCGTTCTACGTCATCAATACATCTGCCGTCCGACGCGAGCATTGATACTCTCGTTCTACGTCGACGGAACACCTGGCGTCACCCACCCGTTTTACGTCAGCGGTACATTTAACGCCAGGCGCAAGAACGGCCGCCCCTTTCACATCGGCGAGCCAAATGTACATCAAAGCTTCCTTGGCAAGCTTCACCACAAGTGGAAGAAACCTTTTGGGGCAGCTTTGGAACTCACCCCTGCCCCAAACAAAATATCTCTGACACGACAGGCGGCCCGTCAGAGTTCCCCTCCAATCAAAGACTGTTCCCAGTCTGACGAGCAGAAAGGACGACGACGTGGCAGCCTCCCAGCCAAGATATCTTTCTGACAAAGCAGACTTTCTCTACCCATCTCGAAGTCCTGGAAAGCATAAACTGTCCACCGCCTCTGATCTACCAATAGGCGAGCACCACGTGCCTACCACCCATCAGCGTCCACTTACTGGGCGCCACGTGTATATGCGTCAGGAAGGTAACATCCCCCCTAGCATTCTACTTTTTCCTACTTTACTAAAACCCACTTGCACCAAATGGGCTTAAGGGCTTGGGCCGGATTATGGAGACACCTCTACCTGGGCCGGGCCCCATTAAGGGTAGAGGATGGGCTGAGAAAGTAGGATATCTTGGTACTATAAAAGGAGGACTCCCTTCTCCTTTTATTGGCATCTAATATCCCACATACTTTCACTCAAGAGGAATACGAACACTCTCGTACCTTCTTCAACCCCTTGTTTATTATACTAACAGTTAGAGGCTCGGCTCTTCTAATTGGTAGTCTCTTAATTCCTTGGTCTTGCTCTTAGACCTTCACGTATTTTATAACCACACTCTCTTTATAAAACACAGTAGAATCACCTCTCGGATAGCCCTTCATTGGACGATCTTAGACTCGTGTTTCTTCACACAGTAAGTCTTCAACTTAGTATTTATATGGAGTTAATAAGTTACGAGTCAACTGATAAATTTAGCAACAACATTTAATGACCATTCTGTTGTGATTAGCAACACATTATGTCATGATAACTTAGGTTGTTGTTACAGTTCCTTATGACTCCTCCATAAAATAGTTATGTCTGCCGACGTTATGATATACCCCGAAGCTGACACTTGATTTCCTTTGAATATAACAAAGTTAGAGTAAGAGTAGTCAATCACTTTAGGTTCTCACTTCTTCTTTAGATTATAGTCTCTTGTTTCTTATAGATATTGTAATGTTCCAATAGATGCTTTTCAATAATCTAGAAAAGTCTAGTGTTAAGAAATATGAACAATATCATAAACAATCATAGACTTAAATTTACATAAGTCTTCTAATTAATGAAGCATAAGGTAATAATCTCATTTATCCCATTATCCTCTAAAAGAGAGCAATGTTGTATGTTACATACTTAAGGACCCGCTTAGAGTAAAACTTATTGGATGAAACTAATATCCAGTTGGGTCTATCTCGGTATATTTTGATTCCTATTACGTAAGAAGAATCCCCGATATTCATCATGTCAAAATCATGCATGAAAAATGCTTTGACTTGGGTAACATATACTTGTCAAGAGAAACGTCATCTATGTAAGGACAAGTTTTCATTAGTTGCTCCCACTCATCTTGAGGTAAGTTCTTTAATCCACTTAGTTCTTGATGAAGATTAATTTCATTATGATTCCAACAAATTTTATGCTTGCATCAACCCATACATGGATCTTATTGACATACAGACTAAGTGTTCTTAACCTTCAGTTTAGAACTTTCAGGTTGCTTAATGAACATGTAGGTCATTGTTAGGGAAAGTTGTCTTAATGTCCATCTAATGTGGCTCTTAGTTATTATGAGCTACTAGGACGATAATGATCCTCAAAGAAATCTTTTGTAATACAGATAAGAAGATTCTTTGATAATATAATCCCTCTTGAGTATAATCTTTTACAATCAATCTTATCTTACAACGTTCCCATTCGGATCTGGTTCAATTATGAATACCTTTAGGTTATTCAACCAAATCCTAAACGTTATTCTAATTTATGGAATTAAATTTTGCTAATAATAGCTTTATTCCATTTAGAAGATTGATTGATACTAATGATTTAATTAGAAGAAGTTGGATCGGTAAACTTTCTAAACATCCATTTTTGTATTAGTCAAGTAGGTTACATAATCATCAAATTTAGTAGGCTTTTAGACCTAAATGACCTCCTGAGTTGAACATTGGGTTTATTATGATACAAACTTAACTTTAGTTAAGTGTTTTTATTTTCAGGTATATAAGGAGCAATATTAGTTTCTAAGTGTGCAAGAGTTGGTGCAGTAAGGTGTACAAGAGGAATAATCGAAGTTAAATTCGGAGTTAAACTTAATGAGTCTCGAATTTTAATGAGTCTCTCCCCCGCATCTTGTACTTCCAAAAAGTCATATTAAGGACTTTTACTGCTCCCACTTACCTTAGAAATCTTAATGAATTCAACATGCTTAAGATCTAACATTTGGAAGATCCATAGATTTTAATAGAGAAAACAACCTAATGATGTTTATTGTCGTTTCTCTTGATGAGGATTACTTTAGTAAGAAATCTAAGTTCGCCCATATTTAGGCATCCACAAAACTTTGTTAGGAGTACGTTAAAAGCTAAGGAGACAAGTTGTAATAGAGCGTTGTCCAGTGCAAGAGGTGTAATTTGCGGATAGATCAAATTTCCGTTCCCCCCACCTCTGTAACTTTTGCAAGTCACAAGTAGGACATCTAATGCTCCCACTAATCTTTTAGGTCTCTTAGTACCTCCACATAATAAGTTTTAGTGATGCGCGTGAACGAGAATATTTCATATATTTTATACTTTATTTCCCTTATCGTCCATATTTCATAAGAAATATTAAGGACATACTTAGAGGAAATCTTATTAAGTATGTATATGAATTGATTTCTTTAATACTTTGGTCGGTAGGAAACAAATTTGATACAATTAGATATTTGTCTAAGCTCCACTAATGTCAATTAGTTATGACTTATGATGGAAACCCATTTATTCCTTTCGCCATTTAATGTTTAGGGCGTTTAACACATGCTTTAAAGTCACTGAGAATGAGATTTGATAGCCAAGCATCCTTTAGTGACCTGATCATGATTTCTTATGAAATTTTGGTCTTAGTGGATGAATTGCTTGGTCTCATTTTCCATTGTTAAATACTCATTTCATGATAACAAAGTTGTGAAAACGTTATTGGATCATCTAGTTTTATTTCATAAGGTTTCTATTCAGATAATGACAACAAACAATAAGAGAGTTTAACTTAAAGTGACTTTGGTTTGGTCATTAAAACCTTGTAACTGTCAAAAATTGTAGCTTTTAGTATTGATACTAAATTCTAAGTAATCTCAAGAATATCGTAAGGTATCATAAAGCTTCAACACTAAGATCAGTTATTAATGGTTAATAGACCCTTAATTTTGCCACTAACTCTCATCTTAAGTATTTGTTGAATTATGGTAAGGAAACGTATAAAACTAGACTCAACCATCATGTGTTAATTGGAATTCATTAACATTTGTGGAGTTAAATATCCTTAATTACGCACTACATATCTTAGCCAGTTGTTCCCTTTACTTATGGGTAATCTCTTTGCTTATGCCTATTCTTAATGACACAGTTTTGCTTAGTAAGACTTTTCCTTTGGAGAAACTTATGGCTGAAGGTAGTACTTGTATTTTGTTTCCAGACCTTATAATTATCCTCTCTATGGTAATTATTCTTCCTCTTTTAGGTTTAATGGTAGTAAGGTGAATAACATCAACTTTTCTAGTTTAATGCGTTCCTTTTCATGTACGTAATTTGCTATCAACACACTCATTTTACTTTGATATTTCTGAGTGTTATAGTTGATTCATAATGCATCTAATCGTACTGGTGGAAAAGTTATTATGCACTAGAAATTTATTGATTTCCATGTGTAACCCTTAGTTTTATGGGTCATGTTATTCAATATTAAGATGTATTTATGGATCCCATTTAACTATAGAGTTAGACTTATTTATTTCATGCTTCTTAGGAATTCATTATATTCTTTCATTTCCATAGATAATACATTAGTCTTGGGAATCTCATAATCGTGAATAGCTCACCTGATAGAAATCAGTAAAAGTTCTTAACTACCATAAGAGACATTTTATTCCACTTCTTATGCTCATATGTTATTCTATAATACTTTATCAGTTAGAGCTCAGGAATGTCATGACTTAAGAGGTAACTTGATAAGAACAAAGTTTAAGCAAACTCTTCTTAGTTTTAATGATTAGAGTGGATTACTTAGTTGAGATAGTAATTTATAGAAGAACGTGAGATTAATTTCGAGTTATGGGTATTGATGTAAGGCAGACTTAAAGTTATGATCATTATATTAATGAAGGATCATTAATTGTGAGGATCAATTTTGATATGAAGATGTGATAATATAATAACACCAACATAAGCTACTTAAATAACATGCTCTAGCTTTGGCTATACGCTATTTATTTAAGTATTAAGTTGCTAACAGTGAATGTAACACATCACCTTTGGGCAGAAGTGAGACACTCAAAGTTCTAATGCAATACGCTCAATTCACCAACATAATCTGTTACACATCACCTTTGGGCAGAAGTGAAACCTTATGGCACTTATGTGAACGAGCTACAATGCTTAACGAGATCTTTATAACGAACTAATGTGACACATCACCTTTGGGCAGAAGTGACACCTCAAAATGTTATTGGAAGTTAAGCAAGGTTTTATAATGTTTTGAATAAACTTGATACATTAGGTTTTATCAAAACTGTAAATTTTATTAGAGATCCTGAAAAATAATGGGTTCTCAAAGAATTGAGTTCTCAAAAAAAATTATGAGTTCTCGAATAACATAAGGGGTTCTCGGAAAAATAATGAGCTCCCGGAAAACTTATGAGATCTCGAAAAACCATGAGTACTCGAAGACTTAATGAGTTCTCGAATGTCATGATGAGTTCTTGGAAATTTTAATGGTTCTCTATATCTGAGTGGTTCCCGGTTTTCTTAAGGTTCTCGGAAAAATGAGGTTCTTGGTTTTATTTATGGTTTTCATTTTTTTTATCTATGGTTCTCGAAAAAAAAATTTATGAATCTCGGGAAAAGTTATGGTTCTCGATTTTATTCGGTTCTCAAGAAAAGTAATGGTTCTCGGTGAGAAGTGTTAAGCCGAGAACCGAAATCCGAGAACAATTGTATTCGAGAACCTTGAACCCGAAAACACATAAGTCGTAAACCAAAGCCTGTAAACCTGATAAACCGATAACTGATAACCCGTGAACTATGAAACCGTAAACCAAAATTCGAGAACCTAACCGTGAACTAATAAACGAGAACTAAATTCCCAATAAAGGTGGTTTGTGTTTTGATTGTAATTTTCAAATATCTTAGGTGTATCTATCTCTATCCAAGTCTATTAGTTCGAATAAAAATAAATAAATATTTTTTTTATTCGAAACTTGGAGATAAAGTTACACAATTTTAGGAAATATTATCAAAATCTAATTATCCCAAAATAAGGGGATTTCTTTGAAATTTTGATGTCTATCAAGAATATAGTTAGGAAGAACATCTTCAAAGATAAATCATTAGCAAAATAACAAAAAAAATTCTTAAAAAAAATACCAAATAATCGATTCCAATAACTCTGGTCTGATATGCTCATAATCATCATTAATTTATAAGTTTGTTGTTTTGTTAGTGTGATTGGAATAAATAACCAACATTTAGAATGGAATCAGTGGTAATATTGGTAAAATTAAACAAAATAAATGGCATAGGGCAATTTATTTATTATCATGCAAAGAAATATGAATTTCAAAAGAAACCATTCCGTAGATAAATTCCGTTCTTTTTTTTTTAACGATCAACTAAAGTATTGTCGGGTACTCTGTACGCGGCCCCCAATGGCAGAAAGGGGCCCCAGACGGCCTCTAGTCCGTACGGACAGAGCCCTTCGGCCCACCCGTCTCATGTTCCAGGGAAAACCCGGCCCACAAACCCGCCCGAAGGCACGACGGTAGTGAACCGGTAAAACCTGGAGAGATCAGGAGTCGAACCCATGACCACAAGGGTCAAGGGTCTCTCCATCACTTCCCAACCACCTACCCCACCACAAGGGTGGGGGTATCCATCACATGCTTCTCGTGAGAATAGAACCCGACTCCCCCAAAGAGAGAACCGGCCCTTTTACCACTAGGCCACATGATTCCGTTTCTTTTATTTTGCTTTCAATGTATTAAAATAATGCTAACCATCAAGACCCATTTCATGAATTTAAACCATCGACGGAATCATAAAATCGATGGCGGCCTATTTTTCTTTCCTCGTGAAAAACATGTAACAATTTTAGCAAACGATTCATTAATATAATCAACCTGGCTCTGATACTACATGTTGATTATATTAATACGAACATAAGGAATAAACATAAGATTTAATCAATTGTACCTGATTTGCTTAACCGTTCAGGAACCTTAGTAATGGAAGACACCATCATCTTGATCGGGTTCCCTTTAGTGTGTACACTAATGATGGCTAATGATCACAAAGTGATCGAATGAGAGAGAGGTGGGTGGCGGCTACATTAGGTTATGGTGTTATATGAGTCCAACCTAATACCTCTAGTAAACTCTCTATTTATACACACAGGGGACACCCTATTTAGGTTTAGTAAGGGTAATTCCGTCCATCAAAGAATCACCTATTATAAACTTAGAGATATTATAGTAATTGATCAATATAATATAAATAATAATGATGGCCGCAAATAAATATAATAAACATCATTTATATTTATTCTAACAATATACATATTTCTAATTTTCGCAGTGCACATCATTTTGATCCTTTTATATTGTGATGTTTGGGGGCATGCACCAGTTTTATACTCGGATGTTTACAGTTATTTCTTACTTTGCATTGATCATCACTCTCGTACATGTGGATCATTCCATTAATAAACAAATCTAAAGTTTACAAAATCTTTACAAAGTTTGTTCACATATTTGAGTGTCAATTTAATACAAAAATCAAATAGCGATTTTAAATTAACAAGATCTTGCTATGTTTTGAAATGGAGACAAGTATCTCTTTCTTCTAATAAAAGAGTAGCTAGGGGGACACTTGTCCCCATACTAGAGCTCCTCAATAATATTGTACACATATCAAGCAACCAGCTTCTAACCCGGATTCGCGCCCCGACCCGTTTACCCGTATGAGAATATTATAACCCGAGTAACAAAACCCTATTATTCTAAAATCTAATACTCGCCGCTATCTAACCCTACCTCTGCCATCTCCTTCAGTACACATCTTCTCAATTCATTACACATCTTCTCAATCGTGACCAGTTATTTACGGAATCAACATCTCTACAATCTAGCATCCTCGCAATCCCTGTAATGTCTCATGGTATGTTTCTACAATCATTCGTTAGATTGTCTTTTAAAATAGATTGTGATTGTGATGTTGAGATGAATCACTTACTTCTATGGAAGAACCGAGATTTGAACACGATTCTTGATTTGGGTGAGTTTGAGTTCATGAGTTTGGTCCTTTGCAAGATTCGAATTTTTTTATTTTTTACCGAGATTTGAACACGATTCTTGATCTGGGTGAGTTTGTGTTCATGAGTTTGGTCCTTTGCAAGATTCGAATTTTTTTATTTTTTGCTTCTGTGATGTTCGTTTTTTTCAATGTATTCAATTTCAATATGCATTTCATTGTCTTTCTGTTTCTGTTTTAATTTGATATGTTTTTCTAGGGTTGAATCTTTCACACTGTTGATTTAGGGTTGAAGTTCCTGGCATCAATTGATCAAAAGTTGGTTAATTACGATAAGTTGGTTAATTTTCCTTATCACATATGGGTTTTAGTGACGATATGTCATATTTGGTTTCATATAGCAATGGACCCGGCATTTAAATAATGTTTTACTTACGATCTGTAATATTTAGTTTCCAATATCAATTATCAGTCTCTGACGATATGTGATAAAGTTTTATTGAGGATCTGTCATCTGTGATATTTGGTCCGACTATCCGTTTCTTTACCTATCATTTTTTTTGGTTTCAAAGTTCTGATTTGGTTCTTTTTGTTTACTTTATTACTTTTTTATGTCTTCTGTTATGTTCATAAATATTGTAGCCGACCATCATTGTCCGTCATCAAAATTATGACACTTCTAATTTGGTTCTGTTTGTTTATATGGCCGGTATTACACGGAGGCTCAATGTATGTTTAAATAACCTGGCAAGACTCTGCTTTGATGTTAGTTTTTGACCATCAAACCAAATAGTCTGTATGGTGACGTATGGGAAATTGATAACCACTTTTGCAAGGTTTCAAATTAGCCAACTTTCCAAAGTAATACATCTGACAATATATTTATACTATTCGCCTCTATTAAAAAAGCCCCCGCTTTTTAAGCGCCTTGCGCCTAGGTTCCAGATGGGGCCTATGCGCCTTAAGTGTGCCATGCGCCTTTGACAAGATTGTTGAACATATGGTATGTCCGATGTAATTAAAAGTCGAGGTCAACGTAACCCGACCCGGTACGATCCGAAGAGTTACACGTTGGTACACGAATCAGATAAGTTCATGCGTTGGTGGATTATTATTTATGAAATAATAATTGTTTTAGTCTTGAGAGACTTAATATTAATAAGATTAATATTAAGGAGTATTAAGATATTTAGCAAGGGGGTTTATTGCAAGTTGTTGTCTTATAAAAGGAGGGTTAAGAAGCAAACCCTAATCACACCTTTTATCAAAACAACCTACCCTTGCCTCCTCTCTAAGAAACCTGCGGCCGCCACCCTTAAAGAAAGGGCCGCCGCCTTCTTTCTTTTGGTCCGGCCATCAACCACCACAAACCACCACCTTCTTCTTGCAAGTGTTGCTTCCCAGTTGGTTCGTGCACGGTGTGAACTTCCTACTAGCGAGGATTCGTTGTAACCCGCGTGTTACAATTCCGGTGTAGTCGTCAAAGGTTGATTACTAAACCCCCTATGGTTGTTTATTATTTATTTGTTTATACGCGTTAAACTGAGATCCTGATTGCAAATATTTTATTAATCGGATTAATAAAATCAAATATATATTTATACATATAAATCGGCTAATATTATATAATGTATATAATCAATTTATCTAATAAATATAAACCGCTTCCGCTGTGTATACGATACCATGATTCCCAACAAAGATAGCATAGAATCATGTTTCATGAAGATTACTTGAGTAACTCATTTATCTAAATGACTCAAACGGGTTGTTAGTAGCGCAAGTTGTTGAGTGTTGACGGGCTGTATATAAGTTTAAGTAAATGGGTTAAAGTGGTTATATACGGTTTTAATTGAATAGTTATCACATTAGATATTTGCCCGCGTTGACACGCAGTTCAACAACGTACGATTATTTGGAGTAGTATAACGTATAAGAAAAATAAAGTAGAAACATTTTATTAAAATTTAAAAGCAACGAATACACATTTATTCAAATATCGCTAAAAATTTCCTTATAAACAACATTTTTTGTTTTAGTCATCACTTTCCCATCAGCATCCAGTATAAGTAACTTCACGCCTGCCCTGCTTTTAACTCTTGACAATGCGACATAAAGCTGGCCATGTGAGAATACATGGTTTCTTAAATACAATCCAACCTGAATAAGGCGACTTAAATGGTATGTGTTAAAAATAGACTTATGGCATATTCAACAATAAGAAAGTAATAAAAATGAAAATAAGAAACTAACTACCACCTAAATTTCACAATTTAATTTGACACGTCTGAGAAGATGAGCATTACCCATATCGACCCGCTAAAAAAGCTTCGAGCATATTTTATTCTATTTGACACATTTGAAAAGGCAAACATTACTCAAATCGACCCGTTAAGAAAAGGGAAGATTGCCCCAATTCACCTATGGCCTATGTATAACTAAAAGGAACATTAATCTAATCAAAACACCATAAACACACTGTTGGCGACTTTTACCCTATTTGACCCATTGGAAAAGTTGAACATTACCCAAATCGACCGATTTATAAGTAAACAAACATGAACCTACACCACTAAAACAACATTTTAACCGACTATTACCTTATTTGACCCGTTTATAGGAAGGAACATTATCTAAAGTGACCCATGTATAAGTAAAAGGAGCATTACTCAATAATTTTAACCGACTATTACCTTATAGATGCTATTTATACGCTAAAAATAGTAATGTGACAAATCAAATAATTCAGCATTTATTTTGTGTTTAAATGTCATTAATTTTAAAAACTGGATTTTTTTTTAAATTTTGATTTTGAATGTTTAAAAATAAATTTATAAATGTATTTACATATGATTAATAATTTTATGTTTAAAGGTTATTAATTAAATGGTAATCATAATTATTAACATTAGATGTTTACAATATTGTGTAACTCACGATAAATGCTAATTATACGCTCCATATTTGCGAAATCGTTGCTAACCCCACATTGTGTAAATCTTCTTCCACATTTTGCTTCCCGGACTACTCCACAGCCGGGTGTTTAATAACTTTCCTAAACACTATAATCCATAATTTTTAATTTTTTTAAAATAAAAACATTTAATAACTATTCTATTTTTAAAATTCAAAAAAAAGTCATTAATGTTTTTATAAATGTTTTTTATTTTTTAAAAATCGAAATCATTCATTAATGTTTGGGTCAACGTGTTTAATAACTTTCCTAAACACTGTAATCCATATTTTTAATTTTCTTAAAATAAAAAACATTTAATGACTATTCTATTTTTTAAATTCAAAAAAGAGTTATTAAAGTTTTTATAAAATTTTTTATTTTTTAATAATCGAAAATTATTCATTAATGTTTCGGTCAAAGTGTTTAATAACTTTCCTAAACACTATAATCCAGATTTTTAATTTTTTTTTAAAATAAAAAACATTTAATGACTATTCTATTTTTAAAATTCAAAAAAGAGTCATGTTTTTATAAAAGAATTTATTTTTTAAAAATCGAAAATCATTCATTAATGTTTCGGTCAACGTGTTTAATAACTTTCCTAAACACTATAATCCAAATTTTTACTTTTTTTAAAATAAAAAACATTTAATGACTATTCTATTTTTAAAAGTCAAAAAAGAGTCATTAATGTTTTTATAAAAATAAATATTTTTTAAAATCGAAAATCATTCATTAATGTTTCGGTCAAAGTGTTTAATAACTTTCCTAAACACTATAATCCAGATTTTTAATTTTTTTTAAAATAAAAAACATTTAATGACTATTCTATTTTTAAAATTCAAAAAATAGTCATTAATGTTTTTATAAAAAAAATAATTTTTTAAAAATCGAAAATCATATATTAATGTTTCGGTTAAAGTGTTTAATAACTTGCCTAACATTGTAATCCCGATTTTTATTTTTTTTTAAAATAAAAAACATTTAATGACTATTCTATTTTTAAAATTCGAAAAAGAAGAAAGAAAAATCTAACCTCGTATGCAAGACGGATGCCTTTGAACACCTCACCAGCTTGTGAATCCTTGTTAACATTAAATCCACAGTATTAAACGGATTATTATGAAATCATGAAAGAGAAAAATCTTATAAACAATCGGAAAAATCTGAAAATAATTATAACGAAACAACAATATATAACAGGAATCGTATGAAAAAGCAAGAAACAATCGTTACCTTGAAGGAGAGAGACGAAGAACATGAAACCTAAACCCCCAAATCTGCAAAATTATTTAAAAGCAATCAACAATACAAAAAAATAGGTTAATATCAACAATCGATTATCCCTGAAAATCATTAAATATGGAAATCATTATAAGAAACAAACAATCGCCTAAATATGAAAATCATTATAACAAACAAACAATATATAACAGGAATCGTATTAAAAAAATTGAAACAATGGTTACCTTGAATGAGTGACACGAAGAAGATGAATGATCGGAGCCGACGAACACACACAAAACAAACAGACTCATTAATGTTTTTATAAAAAAAAAATTATTTTTTAAAAATCGAAATCATTCATTAATGTTTGGGTCAACGTGTTTAAAAACTTTCCTAAACACTGTAATCCAGCTTTTTAATTTTCTTAAAATAAAAAACATTTAATGACTATTCTATTTTTAAAATTCAAAAAAGAGTCATTAATGTTTTTATAAATTTTTTTATTTTTTAATAATCGAAAATTATTCATTAATGTTTCGGTCAAAGTGTTTAATAACTTTCCTAAACACTATAATCCAGATTTTTAATTTTTTTTTTAAATAAAAAACATTTAACATGACTCTATTTTTACAATTCAAAAAAGAGTCATGTTTTTATAAAAGAATTTATTTTTTAAAAATCGAAAATCATTCATTAATGTTTCGGTCAACGTGTTTAATAACTTTCCTAAACACTATAATCCAAATTTTTACTTTTTTTAAAATAAAAAACATTTAATGACTATTCTATTTTTAAAATTCAAAAAAGAGTCATTAATGTTTTTATAAAAATTTTTATTTTTTAAAATCGAAAATCATTCATTAATGTTTCGGTCAAAGTGTTTAATAATTTTCTAAACACTATAATCCAGATTTTTAATTTTTTTAAAATAAAAAACATTTAATGTGATTGATGTTAAAATAAGAATATATCAAAAGATCAACCGTAAGCAAACAAATATCACTTGCAATTAGAAGAAAAAAAAAAGTCAAAAAGTTCGGTAAATATTATAAAGTTGCTTACATAGATTGCAAGTTGCTAAGATTTCCAATAGCAGGCGATAACGTCCCTGAAATATTCTGACCAGGCATCCCTCTGAGGATTGAAAAAAACAACATTAAAAATTGAACGCGCGACAATTAAAAAAATTATGTGAATTTAGAAACTCACAGAGCAGAAACAGATCCATCAGAGGTGCAGGTAACCATCTTCCAACTACAAGGATCAACAGATGATAAATCCCAGTTGTCAAGAATTACATATTTTGACCCATTATTAAACTGTGTCATTTTCCTGAATTAGACTTTATATCGAAAATCTATTTATACACCTTCATGAATTTTAGATTTAACCTCTTTTCCTTTTCATTTTTTCTACTTATGATGCTGTAAAAAAACTAACAGAGAAAATGAAAACAGGGTCAAAAAACACACACACATATAGGGTCAAAAAGCTCAAAAGCTACCATATTGTAACAAAAATCAACATAATCAAGTGAGGAATATTAAGAAGAACTTACGTTTGAGGAGCATGAGTAAACGCCACTCAGTATTGCACCGGAAAATGGGGGCGATGAGGTTACCTGAGTACATTTAACAAATACAAAAAGCGTTACATTAAATCACACAGATTATAGATATCAATTTAAAATACCAGCCATACGAACATTAAATAATTAACTACCTTGGCAAAGATGATGTCTTGGTTTAGATTAGTAAACAACACAAAAACCACCATCAACAAACAGTAACTTCAAATCACCTTGTTCCTGAAATCAGTTAAGCAACAATAATGAAGAAAATTTAAAAGTTTCTAAACCATGATAGCTGGTCTAAATGTAGAGAAAGATATTTACCAAGCCCTCGATAATTCCAGCAAGTTTCTAAACCCTGTCAGCTTGTCTAAATAAATTATAAAATGCCTATGACTGTGTATCCAGTGTTTTTTTGAAGTCCTGAAATAGAAAGAATGTTGGGAAATTAAATAAGTTCTTAAATACTGAAAGGATAAACAAAACAAATGGTTTGAAAAGATCAGAATCGGATCTTCGAAGCCTGTCTATTCTTCTTCATAGCTGACTTTGAAACCTTAAGGCTCTCGTTCACAGCACTCAGCCTTGCAAGAGCAGTCTTCTTCACAACAGAGAAACACTAATCTGACTTTGAAACCCTAATTCAAGAAATCGAAAATAAACCTAAACATACCTTTCCATATTTAATGAAAGTTGCAATCATCAAAAAACATGAAATAAAACAGAGAAAAAGAGAGAGATGAAGAACGATTGACTTGGCATAAGAATGGAAGAGAAAACACCTCGGAGAGGAGATGAAGAACACGGTTTTGGATGGTCTGATTCGAGCAGATCGATGATGATTAGGGTTATGTGATAAAAGGGGGTTTACGAATGAAGAAGATTCTTGGGTTAAAGAAGGTTACAAATGAAATTGTGATTTAGGTGTGAATGAGAAGCTTTGACCAAATCATTATGAATTACCTAATTTAATATAATTACCTAATTTAATATAATTAATGATTTTTGATTTTTAGAAAAAAGAAAAATTTTATAAATTCTCACAATGGGGACACTTGGCACAATATGATAGGCTACACAATTGAGGATGAATGTGGGAGTGCCAAGTGTCCTCATAGACTTTAGTTTATTAGATGTATAGATAGATATGTTATTGGAAAATTGAAGCAATTATATTAACTTTGAAGCCATGAATAAATGAATATGTGATTTGTAACTAAATAAAGTATTATTTATTGTAACCCTTCAACAGCAGCTCCAACAATTGCAAGACTGGATGCAGTTGACTTCCCGTAGTCACGACGACTAACAATCGTATGATGCCCTAATCAAAGAACACCATTAATTGAAATCTCCTAATAACAAGGTAACAGATCTTTAATCTTTACTTAGGGTAGTTATGTTAGCATAACTTCTAAACATAAATGCAATAGTATATAAGTAACAAGCGTCCAACAGTTTTTAGTCAGTGGACCAACATGAAAATTATCTTTCAATTGCTATTTTAGGTTTTTTAAAATTTGCATATTAGAAATATGATTTTTTCTAGGTTCTGAATGGAGGTGGGGATCATTGGGTATGGAAGCCAGGTGGGTTGGGTGGGTTCTCTGTAAAGAGCATAAAGGCGATTCTTAGCGACTTGAGGTATGATAATATTCAGCGTCCGTTTCAGTGGTGTAGCTGGGTACCGAAGAAGGTTGCGATTGTTTCATGGCGCGCGGAGTTAAATCGACTTCCAACTTTGAAGGCGTTGGCTAGACGCGGTTTACAGATAGGTGGTTGCATCTGTCCAGTTTGTGGTGAGGCGGAGGAAACCGTTGATCATCTTTTTGTTTCCTGTAGCTTTGCGCAATCTATTTGGTAGATTGTTTCACAACGGTGTGGACTTCAACCTTTCTTCGCTTTTGTCTTTCAAGATTTGTTGGAAATAAACAGATACATCGGTAACTCAGAAAAGCTTAAAAAGGCGGTTTACGCGGTTTGCCTAACAACTATTTGGTGTTTATGGAATCATCGGAATGAGGTCGTATTCTCACAGAAAAGGGACTCATTAGCTGCTGTTGTGGGGGAAATCAAGGCCAAAAGTTTCATGTGGGTCAAAACAAGGGCTAAATGTATGGATCTTGATTGGAATACTTGGAGGGATTTTAGGTTGTTCAAAGTAGGTTGGTAAGGGTCTGTTTTTATGTTTGTTTTGTATGCGGTCTGTACAGTTTGGTGTTTGCTAGCTTCGCGCTAGTCTTTGACGATTAATAAAATGATATTATGTTGGCCATTCAAAAAAAAAAAATATATGATTTTTTTTTCTTATATACACAAGTTAATCAATAATGTATCTTTGATAGTTGTGTTCCTACTATAAAGTTACCATTATATACAATGAATCAATTATATTGGTCATGTATGTGCATTAATTTTGGTGAATCCAATCAACTATTATTATTTGTATTTGATTCCATTCAACACATTCATATATACATGATGATGATTATCTTTTTTTATATAAACTGGATCTGAGGTAAGGCTAGAAACAATTTTGCATTTTACATTGTATCTTCGTGACTTCTTTTTTAGTTTTTATATGAATCCAAATTATATTAAATTGATGAAAGTGTATACGCATATACCATCTTGATAGTTTTTATTCTCATTTGTGTTAGCTTCAAAGGTTGTTGATATACATATCATTTGCTAAATTTACGAATACTAAAGTGTGATGATACACATATCATTAATCATTTATTGAATTCAAGAATATTAATCACATAGTGTTTATCATGTTTTTGTTGATAAAAAAATGATATGAAGCGTGTGACTGTCGTATTGATTTCAGGTACGATTATTTTCGGGTTTTGTACTATGCGTGGATAGTAAAAAACATACTAACCATTTTTAAGCTTATATTTAAAATGAGGTTTATTTTTTTTCCATATTGAATCACTTTTTTTTTTTAAATACACATATTTTCCCCATTAAGGAGATGTTTAAACTTATATCACATTAAAAAAAATTAGTTAACTTTTAGGTGGAAAAAGATTGGGTGGGAAATGGGTCAATATAGACACTTTTATGCATGTGTTGGCCACCGGCTAGCGAAATTTGTTAACGTCTATATGAAATTGTATCTACCCTACCTAATAAAAGAGTAACTTGGGCGACATGTATCGTTTAACTAGAGCTTCCACATAGGCTCCACCTCAGCTCACACATGTCAGCCATACAATTGCTTTTGAAGAAGGCGTGCCTCGACCCTTAACCCGTATCCAAAGCTTATAGCCCAAACAATAAAACCCTTCATTCCACGATCGACAACCTCTCTAACCCTACCTCTTCATCTCATTCATTCGCTCTAACCCTATCTCTTCATCCACAGCCTATCTAACCCTACCCTCTTCATCTACTATATTCTATTCTCACGGTAACAATCTTTTGTTGCTTCATTCGACTCTCTGACCCGTATCCAAAGGTACGCATTTTTCTATATATCCTTTGAATGGTTCCGATTTCATCTAAATAACACGCGCCCTATCCCTTTAATCCATTCCTGTATGTTGTTATCTTGTGTTTGTCAGTTTGAATGGGTTTTGAACCATTTTTTAGTTTTACATACATTTGTCAAAGGGATGATGGTGATTTGTTCTTTTTTCCAGATGATAATTTTATATTTTTTGTTTTTCAGTGTTGAGTACAATGTTTCATATGTGTACCATGCTATGAATTATTCTTCAAAATCACTTGCTTGAATTATACTTGAAAAATCAAAGAACAAAGTCTCAGATTGAGAGGTTGATACTAAATCATCATTAATTTCAGGCCATTTTTGAACTCTTTACTCTATATTTCTCTAATCAATTCAAAGTTTGTTTGGGGTTAGGCATGATTAGTTAATTGTTAGGGTTTATCTTAAACTCTTAATAAGTTGAACCGATTCCTTCACATTTGGTTTAAATAAGTTAACTTAAAATAGCATCCTTTTTCTATTTCTACAGATTGAGATGATGTTATAGGCCGTAGATGATGTTCTTGATGATGATGAAGTTTGAGATGAAATAGATGAGCTATCAAATCAGGTAACTTTCACAAAATTGTTGTTTTTAGTTTGAATGATTATGGTTGTTTTTTGTTCTTATTGATAGTTATTAACTGATATTTGCGAATGAAAGTGAATGTTCAAAAAAAATAATAACTGATATTGAGTAACCAAAATAAAGTGATATTATAATGGGGTGGTTGTTTTTATAATTTTTATTACCTCAGGCAATTTCTTTATTACTTTTTCAGGATTCATATTTGATTAATTAAAAAAATTTCAAAAAGTACTCTTTTAGTAGTAAACACATTTATGCTTTTATGAATCTGGTGTGAGTTCTGATGTAGACTCTTTTGTTTGCATGTTGTATATTTTTTTCTATTTTTGTTAGTTATATCTTTGGTTAAAATCATGTTCTTAACCAAAGGTAATGAAATTTATTTTAATCACATTTAAGTGTTTATAATATTAGTTTTGGTGGACAATATGATAATGAGGTAAACCAGCAATAATACTTGATAAACATCAGCTGATAAGTTTGTAAAAGCTTATAGCAAATAAATCAAATAGTTACCGGTACATATATATTAGGAGGTTCAAATATAGTTTAAGTGTTGTTTTCTCTATGTGTTTACGCAGAAGTGTGGCCTTAGGAAGGAATACCTAACAAAAACAAGGTGTGTGATTAGATAAATTTATATATTTTTTCATGTAGAGAAGTTTATATAGTTTTACATGTGTAAGCTACTGCTTAATTGTTCACTCATTGACAACAATGTAAATGGCTTGACGCCCTTCTATATTTTTCTCTTAGGTTCTTAATTGAGATCGCTTATGGATGGTTAAGATCCAGATAGTTAAGATGGATGCTTCCACCAGTTATAATGTTTCAATCCCTCCAGTATCTCTTCATTCTGGTGGGTCAGAATCAGGTATCAATAAAAGTAGCTTAGATGTCACGAAAGAACTTAGGGTTGTTAAGATGAAACCAAGAAGGCACTTGCTAATATAATGGAAGAAATAAAGTTGTTTATGTAGATGATTAGATTGTAGGAGATGATGTGAATTAATAGGTTAATATTAGTAGCTGAATGGTTGAACAACAATGCAAACTTTAAATGGACAAAGTGGTTTAAGGTGCTTGAAACAACAAATCTTCTTTGTTTTATAATGGGAAAGGAGATGGAGTCCTATTGTTGGAAGAACTTGAGCATGCTAAGGTCTTATTCATATCACTTTTTATTTTCTCTTTTGTTTGAAACAACAAATCTCTCTCTCTCTCTCTCTCTATATATATATATATATATATATATATATATATATATATATAGGGGAAGGTTCAATTGAGAACTCATAGTTAGGGAGAGAACTCGAGAACTCCTTAAACACAGGGGTATTATTGTCAAATAGTTCATAAAACCTCATTACCTAATATACAACCCCCAAAACTATGTAGAACCCTATACAATTTCTAAGATTCAGATCAATGAACCAATCAAGAACACATATCGTATGATCATATATCTCAATTCATCCATTCAGCTTCTGTATTTGAATCAACATTCATCACACTTTGTTATTAACAATGATCGAAGGTATTTTTTTTTAATCTCACATATGTTTGTATGTCATGATTAATTGTATGATTTTTTTGTTGTTGTGGTGATTGTTGTTGTTAATTAGGTCAAACCTCTTCATCTAATTCAAATAAATACGCGATACATGAGGATTTTCATCACGTATAGAAGTTAATCGAGGAAAACAACCTATATTGATAGATGATATTGTAGAATCTACATCAAACATTGCTTCTTCTTCTTCTTCTACATGTATCAAATCCGCTTCAGATGATACAAATTTGTCTGGCATCGAATATAGAGGTATTTGATTCAATATATACATACTGCACATGTGCATTACATTTACTACGTGTCTATTGGTAGTTTTAAACAACATATAGGTTTGTGTTTCTTTTTTAATTATGTACTGCACATGTGCAATCTTTCTGTCACTGAACATAGAGATACCTGATTCAATATTTACGTACTGCACATGTGCACTGCATTTACTACGTGTCTATTGGTTGTTTTAAACAACATATAGGTTTATGTTTGTGTTTTTTTAATTACGTACTGCACATGTGCAATACATCCGGATTATTACCACTTTATTTTTCAAACATAGATATATTTGTTAAAAATTTATGCATTGCGCATGTGCACTACATTCGTTATGTCGTTCTTCATATGATACAAAGCTTTGTGGTATTGAACATAGAGGTACCTATTCCAAAATTTCCGTACTGCACATGTGCACTAAATTCAGTTTGTGCTTACTGAATGTTTTATGCAACGTAGGCGTATTTGTTTTTCTAAAATTTACGTATTGCACATGTGTACTATATTCCAATTGTGTTTGCTGTATTTTTTACACAATATGTACATGTTTTTAAATTTACGTATTGCACACGTGCAGTACATTCAGTTGTTTCTACTGTATTTTTTACACAAAATAGAGATACGTGTTCAAAATTGAAGTATCATACATGTGAAATACATTCATTTTGCGTTTACTGTAATTTTTACACTACATGTTTTTATAATTCGTGTACATGTTCACTACAAGTAATTATAATACAATTTTTTTTAATTGCAGGTCGTGTATCCGGTTATGTCTATATAACTCCTGGTGGAACCACCTATTGGGTACTTATGTATTGGATTCGAATGATGTTCTAACATGTGACAAGTGCGGTCATAGAGGCCACAAATAGGAGAACTTGCAAGGGTCAATCACAATAGAATGGGGTTAATAAAAAAAATAATATGTTATGAACATGTCTTTTGGATGATGTAGGTTACGAACATGTCTTTTGGGTTATGTTTGTTATGAACATGGTTTTATGATATTAGGTTAAGAACTTGGCTCTTTGGTATGTAATCAACTTGACGGTTTTATGTTATGGCATTTATCACTTATGTAATGCTGTTTGTTTTGGTATGTGTTAAAAAATTACAACAACAAAAAAGTGTTGAAATATATTAAAATCTGCAACAAGAATGTGCCGGAATGTGTTAAAAACTGCAGCAAAAATGTATCATAAACCACAGCCGAAATGGGTCATATACTGCAGCCAAAAACTGCAAAAAAAAAAAAAAATTGTGCCGAAATGGGTCAAAAGCTGCTCCAAAAAAAACTGCAACAAAAATATGTCGAAATGCATAAAAATTGCAGCCACGAAAGTGTCAAAATGTCTCATTGTGCATTGAAAATGAGTCATTATGCAGCAAAAAATGCCATTAGAATTTAAACAACCAAACTAATATTAACATGCCATACATTCATCGTTAAACTTGGTACATACATAAATTCAAAACACATATCCATTAAATCATACATCCAAACTTAGTACAAGGTTAATTCGTTGTAAAACAAAATATATGATCAAATGGACCCAACTAAAAACAAAAAAAAAAAACTTCAATCTTTTATTCTTCAATGCCACAATTCTAGCTCGTTCTTCATGTCGCCTAATATGAGCTTCCCATATCCTAGCTTGCTCTTCGTGGATGTTAATCAATCTCAATAGACCTGATATCACTTCATCAGCTCCTCTATACAATGGAGTCTCAGCCAAACCTATAAACCCGTAACTCCTTCCCTGTAGCATTACACTATGTCAAATAATGTTCACATTTAACATTGACAATAACAGTCACATTACACATGTGAAATATAGTTACATGTATATATGGAAGCACATGACAAACAAAACATTATATCATTTTAACATTAACTATCTCAAATTAAATTACCACACATGTGTAATACATTAAACATTTAGAACACATCTGTATTACATTACATACAAAGCCTATTCACACTAAACATCGACTAAAACAAGACTACTGCACATGTGAAATACAGCTAAAGAGATATCTCATATATCCAACAGATGACAAACACGTACATCAGATGAAAAACACTACACATGTGTAATACATGGAACAATTATAACACCTGTGCAATAATGTCAAACAATTCCCCGTTCACTATTAATGTTAACTACAATAGGCATATTACACATGTGAATTACAGTTACATCTATAACATATGTACGTACATGACAAACAAAACATAATCTCGATAAACACTATCAGAAATTGTACCATCACACATTTGTAATATATACACATTAGTAACACATGTGTAGTACATTACATACAAATAATGTTCACATATAACATTGGCTAGAATAGTCGCATTTCACATGTGCAATACAGTTACATCTGTAATATATGGCAACACATGACAAACAAAACATTGTATCATTTTAACATTAACTATCACAAATTAAATTATCACACATGTGTAATACAATAATTATTTATAACACATGTGTAATACATTACATACAAAGCCTGTTCACACCTAACATCAACTAAAACAAGCCTACTACGCATGTGAAATACAATTATAGATATCACATATGTGCAACGTATGACAAGCACATCAGTTTAACTTAACACTAACTATCATAAATAATATTATCACGCATGTGTAGTACATGGAACAATTATCACACTTGTGCAATACATATCATACAAAGCCTGATCATTGTTAACATTAGCTGAAATAATCATACTACACATGTGTACTGCAGTTACATCCATAGCACTTGGCAAAAAAAAAAAAAAAAAAAAAAAAAAAAAAAAAAAAACCCATAATATCATTTAACACTAACATCAACCATATTTAACATATATTTCATGAATAAAACATGAAATGTTGTTCAACATTTCGTTATTTTACACAAAACACCCAAAAATTGACGAAATACACGAGATGATGCGATATGTGTATAGTACACCAAATATGTTATGATTATATGCGAATAAAACTGTTTGCAAGTATGAAATCGTACCTATATCGATCGTCAATGAGTATTGATTGATTTTCGTGGTAAATTGTTGATCGGATACAAGTTTAGTGAAACCCTAGGATGTTTGTTGAGAGAGTTAGAGATAGAGTGAGAGAGAAAGAGAGAACATGTGAGGGATTTTTTTGATTTGTTTGAATGAGTGTGAAAATAGGTTTTGCAAACTTTAGTTTTCCAAAACTACCCTCCCTTGTAAAATCCTAGCCTTTTTTTAATCCCCACATCCTTTTAATCACAGCCCTTGATCTTATAAGATCAATGGTCATTATTTAGTTCTCGAGTTCTCTCAATAAAATGAGTTTTCTATTGAACCATCCCCTATATATATATATATATATATATATATATATATATATATATATATATATATATGTTTTGGTTCCCATGAGTACACTATCATTATTTGCATATTATGTCACTTTTTTATTTTCTCTTTTGTTCAACCCGTGAAGTTCACAGATCTCTAACATAGTTGATATAAATAAAAGAGGTGTGATTATTCAGGTAAAATAGAAGTGATGAAAAAAGAAGTTTGGGTGGGAAAATATTTATAAATAGACATTTGATTTTGCTATATTTAGGAAAAACAACATGTCCTTGTCAAATTTATTAGGAATTAGGAATGTGCAATTGTTTTGATAAAACTGAAGTGATGAAAAAAGGAGGTTTAGGTGGGAAAAAAATTGTGAGAATAGTTGACTCAACCCTTGTTGCCTGAAGAAGAAAAAAAAAAAAAAAAAAAAACCACTTCAATTGGGAATTTTTTTCATGCAAAACACACATGAGATAATAAATCTAATGTTTCCTTAAGATTTCGAATAGTGGTCCGAATTCAAGTTGATTATATTTAGCCTCTTCCTCAACCATGTAAAAAATGTATTCATGTAACATGTAGTAGATGTGTCAAAAAACACGATATACAAGAACGCAAGAGCTTTAATCTCATAAACAAATCACAAATATTGATCTTTACAAACGATAATTCCACTGTCATTAATTTCAACCGACAAATTTGCTTTTGACACATTTGGAGGTCTAGCTCCCGAAGCAATCCGGTTTTTAAAAAGAGTTCAAAAGGTGGTGCAGAGTAACTCCCCAGCGACGAAGGACCTAAGTTTTATTTTTAATAGAGTATGTTTTTCTATTCAAAATGGGGTAGCGGCGCAACTTGTGGCCCGTTTACCCACCACCCACTTGTAAGAATTGTCGATCTTTACAACAAAAAAAAAAGGAATCTCTCAAATCAGATCATTAACACAATGATATGATCTACTAAATAGCTCTCAACAACAAAACTATATCTACGAACTAAAATGAACAACGATCATCACCTAGATGGTCAAGAACACAAGAACAAATCAAGACTAGATCTACGAACTAACGATCATTAACTAGATGGTCAAGGACACTAGAACATATATAGACTCAAGTGTGTGAACAAACATTGAAGAAAACGAATGATAGGGACTTAGCCGAATGCAAGATCGAATTCTTAATCAACACCATCAAGAAATTCTAAGCCTTAACTCTAGGATGAATACAGACCCTCTAAAAAGATTTATTGAAAAAAAAAAAACCCTTAAAAAGAGGGTTCAAATCTCACAAAGGGGGTTTTCTCATAATTATGAGTTTCCTCCTGAATTGAAGACTTGGTGGTGGAATATGATCGCGTGGAAACATTAGTGGCACGATAATACTCCAGTGTTCCGTGAGTGATTCCAATTTGTTGGTCGTTTAAAAAAAAAAGGGTAATATCTCCTATATCACTTGATGTCCCGAAGTAAAACAAAGCCCATCAACAGTCTTCTTAAGCCCACACGACTAGCAAATTACCAATCATAGAAAACTAGCACTTTCAACTTATAAGCCTACAACCATGAAAAACTACATTAGAAACTGAAACACACAATTATAAATTATTAAGGTGTTTGACATTAAATTGACAATAGTCATATATTTCAACAAGATGTAAAAATACTACTAGCATGGAAATGTAAACACAAAGATAAAAGAAAAAAATAATATTTTTGATAAAAGCTCCTACTAGCTACAACCTTTTTAATAAGTAAATGACACAAATACCCATTTTATTATAAAAAAAATAAAAAAAAAACATGCATACAAGTTTTTAATTTATGTCAATTTTGGACATTTTATTAAAAGCTTCAGCTACTCTGTCAAACATCAAAATATATTTTAAAAGCTACAGCTACTTGCTAACATCTTCTAGCTTTCAGCTTCCAGCTAACAGCTAATTTTGCCAAACGTAGCCTTTATCTAACGCTGTGTTCCCAAGTTCACTAAAGAGGGGAAAAGAAAAGAAGGAATGAATTTTCTATTCTTTTCTTTTCCTTTCTTTTCCTCTTTTTTCCGTCCATTTTCTTTCCTTTCATGTCCTTCTAATTTAGAAAGATAGAATTTTCCCTTGTTTTCCTTTCTTCTCCTTTAAAAATCAAACTCGGGAACACACGTTTCTTCAATTCTTCCATTTCCTTTCATTAAGAGAAAACTCAGAAACACACATTTCTTTTATCTTTCCTTTCCTTTCTTCTGTTTATTCTTCTGTTTAGTGAACTGGGGAACCCAACGAAAACGTGACATGTACTTATCAAACTTATGTCTACACACCTTGGTGGATAGACTTCATATTCCTAATTCCTATATGTAGATATCCACCACAATAATTGCATAACTCATAATCTCCAATTTCTTTCCCAATCTCGTGGGGCTTAAGCAGTCTTGTCATTTCTCATCAATCTTCCTAACACCTCCACCTATACCCCTTCCATAACATTCTAGACAAATCCCCGACCAATTCAAAAACCACTCCACCATGTTCCACTTCCTCAACCCAAATTCAACAAAATCTTCCCGCAATGTCCATCCTAACAACCCAATACTCTATTTCCACAACATCTTTTAACAACAACAACAACCCACGTTGTTGTACATGTCCCTCCATCACTTCCTTCTTCAAACACCATACTAATCTCAAACCCCATCTCTCACTCACTCTCTCCAACCCAAAAAAACTCAAATTATTATTAGTCAAAGCCCAAAAACAAACAGAAACGAGAGATCATGAAAGTGGTGAAACTCATAATGTGATTGATCAAAATGAAGATAATGGTGTGGAGAATGAGAGGCAGCAAGAGCAGGATTGGAAGAGTGATGAGGAGTTTAAAAAGTTTATGGGAAATCCGTCAATTGAGGCTGCTATTAAGCTCGAAAAGAAGCGGACGGATCGGAAGCTTAAGGAGCTTGATCGGGAGAGGAGTAGTGATAACCCGATTATCGGGTTGTTTAATAGAGTGGTTAGAGATAATTTGTTTAGAGAGAAACAGAGGTTGGAGATGGCTGACCAGAGTTTTAAGGCTCTTGATCTCAACACGGTAATCATCCATATCTATATATCTATATATATATATAGTTTTTATCCCGGGAGCGTCCCGGGTTGAAATATTTAATATAAAATAATAAAATATATTATTATTATTATTATTATTATTATTTTAAACAAATCTTTGCCATAAGTTATCATATTCAAATATATATAAAAAAAAAAAGAATCTCTACGCCGGGGTATAAATCTAGTGCCATTACAAATGAATTCGGAAGTTTGTAATCGATCATTCTAAAAAGAACTATCATGAAATAAGAAAAAAAAAGTTAATTATTGAAATATCGAACGCATTAGTCTAAAGGTTATGTGATGCGTTAAAAAATTCATGGGTATATGATCGGGTATGTAGTTCGGGTATTTGGGTATGTTGTTTCGGGTAATCGGGTCGGGTATCACCTAATCCCAGACCCGACCCAAACCCACAATTTGTTTTAAACTAATCCCAAACCCGACACAATACCTGTCGGGTTACAAAAAATAGTCATTTTTTTCTCCGATTTATATATAGCACTATGGTACTCGTTGGAAAGATAATAAAACGCTCGTTAATTTGGTATAATTTTTTTCTTTAAAAAATCTCGTATATAAAAGATATTAACGTTAAAAAGTTATGGGAGGAAACACGAGAGATAAAATAATAAAGATTTAATATTTATATTTAGTAGATTAGGTATTTAATAGATTAGGTTAAAAATTATAATAGATTAGGTTAAATCATATCTATTTCTTTTTTTTTAATTGGTTTAGAGTTGCCACATCACATCCTATGTGGCATCTCTCAAAGGAGAGATTGCATAAGAGTATGACATATAGGATTAATCCCTTTGCAATATATATATATATATATATATATATATATATATATATATATATATATATATATATATATATATATATATATATATAGGGGGTGGTTATTCTACAAAAATAAAGAAACGTGCGAAGGATGCGAAGGATATTTATACATGATAATTACGTAATGATAATTACGTAATGTTTTTTATGTTCATGAAAGCATTACGTAATTATCATTACGTAATTATCATTACGTAATTATCATGCATTTGTACATGATAATTACGTAATGATAATTACGTAATGTTTTTTATGTTCATGAATACATTACGTAATTATCATTACGTAATTATCATGCATTTGTGCATTACGTAATTATCATTACGTAATTATCATGTACAAAGTGATCCTTCGCACGCTTCGCACGATTTTATATTTTTGTATTTGATCCTGCCCCTATATATATATATATATATATATATATATATATATATATATATATATATATAGGGTTAGGATCGTGTGAGAACCACATTGAGTTGTGAGAACTAGAGAACTCTTGTGGACCATTGATTGTGTTGATCCTATGGTTAAGATTTAATCTAGATGTTTTTTTTGTCTTTACATGCCAATTAAAAAATTATTAGTATATTTTAATACAAAAAAGTACAATAAGGGTATTTAGGTAAAAACACCATGAAAGAGAAAATAATTATTATAATACTATTTTAATTTTTTATTTAATTATTCAAAAAAATCATATTTTTAAATAAAATCTGCTGAGAAGATCTACCATGATTTACACTGGTGTAATTATTTACACTAGTGTAAACTGGCATACACAAACTTTTACAAAAATTATGCTGGTGTAAAAATACCAAACAAACATATGATGAGGATGATTTACACTGATGTAATCCACCATGATTTACTCTGGTGTAGTTTTTTTACACCAATGTAAATCTACCATACACAAACTACTCCAACAAATGCAAACCAAAACATTTATAAAAAATGTACATTACATCAATGTAATAACCAAACATTTATAAAAAAAAAACATACTACACATTATTTAAAAAAAAAACCCTGCTGCATCTTCGAATAAGCATCATCATCCATCAAAACATCATCTCCTTCACATCAACTCCCTGCCAAAAAACCCTGCTACACAAAAACCCTGCTACACAAAAACACTAGTGTAAACCCCCAAAAAACAAACATATATCACAAACTTCTAAATAAAATACACTAGTGTAAAAACCAAAACTACGAAAAGATCTACACATCAATACCTTTACAAATTTCGTATTTTACACCGGTGTTTTTACATAATAATAATAATAATGATAATAATAATAACAACAGAAATAATAATAATAATAATAATAATAATAATAATAATAATAATAACAGAAAAATAATAATAATAATAATAACAACAGAAAATAATAATAATAATAATAAAAATAATAACATAATAATAATAATAATAATAATAATAAATATAAACAGAAAAATAATAATAATAATAATAATAATAATAATAATAATAATAACAGAGGGTTAATAATAATAATAATAATAATAATAATAATAATAATAATAATAACAGAGGGTTAATAATAATAATAATAATAATAATAATAATAATAATAAATGGGATACCTGATCGGAAAAACACCACCGGAAAACCCCCTCCGCCTCCCCCTCCGCCATCTCCTCCCCTTCAGATCTGTTTCCCCGCCATCTCACCACCGGAAAACACCACCGGAAAAACCCCTCCACCCCCTCCACCCCCTCCGTTTCCCCTTCATCCCCATCTCCGTTTCCCTATCAGATCTGTTTATAATGGGTCACCATCATCAACAGATCGTCCCCCTTCAAAAACCCTCTGCAACAGATCGTCCCCTTCAACCCCTCTTCAAAAACCCTCTGCAACCCCTGCAAACATCTCTGTTCGTCTTCAAAAAACCTCGCCGCCCCTGCAAACCACCACCACCTCCCACCGTCGTCTCCCACCACCCCTCGGCCACCACCACCACCGTCTTCAACCTCTTCGGATCCACCGTCTTTTTTAGAGAGAGAGAAGAAAGAGATAGAGAGAGACGAGAGAGAGCAGAGAGAGACGAGAGAGAGCAGAGAAAGAGGGTGAAGAGAGAGAGAGAAGAGAGAGAGAGAGTGTGTGATTTTTTAAAAAAAATCAGTAAATCTTTTAAATATATAAAAGGTGATTTGGGTGGGGTGGGGTGGGGGTGGGGTAGGGGATGGTAATTTACTATCATACCCTTATATTATTATATTGATAATATGGTAATGTGTGGTCAAGATTAGTTCCCTAGTTCTCATAACTCAAGGTAGTTCTCATATGATCCGGATCCTATATATATATATATATATAGATATACTAGCTGATTACCCCGGAAGGGTTCCGAGGTTGAAAAATCTAATTTTACGTGATAACCTATTGCAAATGGCTCAAGTTAACTAACCACAAAATCTCTCAATCATTGCATGTTCATAGTATTCTAATCAGTAATAACTCATATTCCCTAATCTAAAACCTAATCAATAATCATATAAAAAATCACTTATGTAAGCTGCAACTATTCAAAAACTTATCACATCTCTCTAATTTCTCACATTCTAATGACTCTTATAATTCCTAACCTAATCAACTAAACAAACACTTAAGTTGGAAGTTGTAACCATTGCATTTCATTATGCCACGTTGCATAATCAAGAGATGGTTGAGACCACCATTGAACACCACGTCAGCAACTATCAATTCTTCCCGGGAGCGTCCCAGAGTTGAAAAATATAACCATTCTAATAATACTAATACTAATACTAATAGTAATAATTATTACTCTTGTAATTAAATAAATAAAAAAATAACATTGCTATAAGGTGACACCATGTGTTGCAGTGTTGCACGATTTTTTCTCCTAACTTCTCTTGATGAAGTATACCTACTAAAATTCCAATGATAACATGGCGATTGGGTTGATTTTCAACATCGTAGATAAGAACCTAGTTTAAAAAAAAAACATGATTAATGAATAACATGAATACTTTGTGGGTTTTTTTCCTGTATGAACGAAACCCCACAAAAAATAGTCGATTTTTTCTCTATTTTTTTATAGCACTATGGTACTCGTTGGAAAGATAATAAAACGCTCGTTATTTTGGTGTAATTTTTTTCTTTAAAAAATCCCGTATATAAAAGATATAAACGTTTAAAAATTATAGGAGAAAACATGAGAGATAAAATTTTAAATTTATTTTTAAATTATTTTTTTCCTAAAATAACTCAATTTAATTAAAAAAGAAAATAATTCAAAAACATTAAAATCTTTCAATTATGATGCCACGTGGCAGTTTCATGGAGAAGTTGAAGGCACCATTGCACGCCACGTCAGCAATGTTCAATTCTTTTATATATATTAATAGAAGATTAAACCAAAGCATTTTTAATGACATGTTATAATATTATGCAATCTCTCTTTTGAGAGATGCCACATAGAATGTGATGTGGCAATTCTAAACCAATTAAAAAAGGAAATAAATATGATTTAACATAATCTATTAAATACCTAATCTACTAAATATAAATATTAAAACTTTATTACTTTCTCTTTCATGTTTCCTCTCATAACTTTTAAATGTTAATATCTTTTATATACGAGATTTTTTAAAGAAAAAAATTCGCCAAATTAACGAGCGTTTTATTATCTTTCCAACGAGTACCATAGTGCTATATAAAATAAAGGGAGAAAAAAAACGACTATTTTTTGTAACCCGGCAGGTATTGTGTCAGGTTTGGAATTAGTTTAAAAAAATCTATGGGTTTGGGTCGGGCCTGGGATTAGGTGATACCCAACCCAATTACCATTTTTTTTATATTAAAATATGATAACACATGGCAGAGATTTGTTTAAAATAATAATAATAATAATAATAATAATAATAATAATAATAATAATAATAATAATATTAATATTCATTAATCATATATTGGCAGATGCCATTTTTATAGTTTAGATACTTCTAATTTTTTTCACTATACTTAGATTTCTCAATCCGGGACGCTCCCAAGGTATAAACTAGTAAATTAATAAATAAAAAAAATTGTATTCAGATTCTTAAGGATGTAAACAAGTTAGAGCAATGACATCATTTAGCTCGGTTTTAGTAAAAAAAAATACGTAATAGAGATTGAGCTTGGCGTAATTTTTAATTATATTTCTAAAGTTTCAGCTCACCTTGCTTATAATTTTGTTTCTAAAACTTAAGCTTAGGGTTGAAGTGGTTTTTCAAACTTTAGCTCGTTTAGGCTCCGTTTGTTTTTTATTTTTCAATTAATTTATATATATTAATATTTAATTTAATTTATATATTTAAAATTTTATATTTTATGTATATTAAAACATACAAGTTTTTAAATTATTTTTTTCATTGTTTTATATAAAAAAGTTATAATCGTCACTGAAAATTAGGGGTGAGCATTTCGTGGTTCGGACCCATGAGAACCTTAGACCCGACCCGCGAGAACCTTGGACCCGAATCTTTTTAAATATGTGGGTCGGTTCGCGGTTCTAGATTTATATGAATTATCGGTTCCGGGTCGGGTTGGTTCCAAACCCACGGTTCTAGTATAAGAACTACAAAAACCATTTGTATCTTAATTAGAACATGACTTATTAATAGATTGACAATGTATGAAAAACACTAACTTATAAAAGTGATCCAATAGATATGTATTGTTAACGGAAAAATAAAACAATACTCTTTTTTAGTCTTTTCATGATTCTTTTTTATGTGTTATTGTAATCGATTTCACGTAATGTTAATACAATATTAAACAAATATTGTTTATGAAAATAACAATGTATTTTTCTTGAAATATTTTTCGGCTTGATGTATATGCATAGATGTGATATAATTATAATATATGTATATATCCAAAATTGAAGTAAATATTTATGTATGTCGCTCTGATGTGTGTGTGTGTGTGTGTGTGTATTTGTGATGTATACATAACATATTCACATAATGTTTCGAGTGATGAGAATGACAAAATTGTTACCAAAACATAGGTTAAGAAACGAAAAATGATTACAAAGAGGAAACTCGTGAGCTATTGTTAGAACCATATGGATGAACTCTTTTACGAGCATGGTAAAAGAATCTGAATATGTAACCCTCTAAAAGCTTTTTTCATTAAAAGGTTCTAGAGGGCCAGACCCTTTACCCGACCCATGAGAACCTTTAGGACCCGGAACCACATAGCCTTTTAAGGTTCGGTTCGTGGTTCCCAATTTCAACAATAAAAGGGTATACGGTTCTAGTGGGTCCGGGTCGGGTCGGTTCGGTTTCTGACCCTTTGCACAGCCCTACTGAAAATATATATATCTAATAGATTAGATAAAAATTATATAAATAATGGGATTTTTTAGACACGTGAGCCTATTCGAGCTAGATATGTGAAGCTTGGCTCGAACTACGTAAACTCGGGTCAATTCAAGCGGATATCAAGTAGCTCAGGAGTGGCTTAATAAGCTAGTACTTGGGTTGAATGATAATAATGTTTGAATTTGAAACTCAAATGTGAATGACAGTTAAAAAGCTGTTTCGGGTTTACTACATTCTTTGCAACGGATGTTAGAAGATTTGGTGATGGAGGGATCTTCATTGGAAACTTGAGAAGACCCATTGAAGAAGTGATTCCAACATTGGAGAAGAAACTGTCTGAAGCTGCAGGAAGGGAGGTTGTTTTATGGTTCATGGAGGAAAAGACTAATGATATTACAAAACAGGTATTCCACATCATTTTGTTCGATTTGCTGTTTCATTGTTGTTATAATCTTGTTTTGTTTCTTCTTGTTGTTAAGGTTTGTGTGGTGCAACCGAAATCAGAGATTGATCTCCAATTCGAGTTGACTAAGTTAAGCACACCATGGGGATATGTTAGTGCAATTGCGTTAGCAGTGACCACTTTTGGGACGATTGCGTTGATGAGTGGCTTCTTTCTTAAGCCTGATGCAACATTTGATGACTACCTAGCGAACGTTGTGCCGCTCTTTGGTGGCTTTCTCACCATTTTAGGTGTTTCAGAGGTAGATTTTGTGAAAGTTGACTTTTAAAGTCAAACACATTAACTTTCAGTTACAATGTTCATGCCAATTCTTAATGTTTCCAAGAAAAAGCGTTATAAGTATATCAATGTTTATAAAGATTCTATATACATGGAAATTGTGATCTCACCTTTTATGCTCAATCCCATATCGATTTTGACTTCAAAAAGTGCTAGGTATGACTATAATGGTCAAACTAACGTTAGCCTCTCCTGTTGTGCAGATTGCTACTAGGGTAACCGCATCGCGTTACGGTCTTAAGATTAGTCCTTCGTTTCTCGTCCCCTCTAATTGGACCGGATGTTTGGGAGTCATGAACAATTACGAGTCTCTTCTCCCAAATAAAAAGGCGTTATTCGATACTGCAGTGGCACGAACAGCTAGTGCTTATTTGACTTCATTGGCGCTTGCAGTCGCTGCTTTTGTTGCTGATGGTAGCTTCAATGGTGGCGATAACGCTCTGTAAGTTTCTATAGCCATTGTAAATCTTTATCTTTTTGGCAGCATCTGATACGTTTGAGCACCATTCATCACGGGCTGTTTGGTGGTTCATATATATGCAGGTACATAAGACCACAATTCTTTTACAACAACCCATTGCTTTCTTTCATCCAATTCGTTATTGGCCCGTACACAGACGATCTAGGCAACGTGTTGCCTTACGCTGTGGAAGGTGTCGGGGTTCCTGTAGACCCTCTTGCCTTTGCAGGACTTTTAGGTGAGTCTCTTTGCAAAGGTTTTCTGATGAAGGGTATTTTGGTCATTTTCTAATTAGTCGAGGTTCATTTGGCGTAGGAATGGTGGTGACTTCGCTAAACTTGTTACCATGTGGACGACTTGAAGGGGGTCGGATCGCTGAAGCAATGTTCGGTAGGAGCAGTGCTGCCTTGTTGTCGTTTGCCACTTCACTCCTACTAGTCGTGGGTGGCTTTAGTGGTAGTGTCCTATGTCTGGCGTGGGGGCTCTTCGCGAACTTCTTCAGAGGTGGAGAAGAAATACCTGCAAAGGACGAAATTACCCCTCTAGGCGAGGATAGGTATGCTTGGGGGTTCGTCCTCGGGCTCATATGCTTTCTAACACTTTTCCCGAATGGTGGTGGAACTTTCTCTAGCTCGTTTCTAAACGGGCCGTATTTCAGGGGTGGTTTGTAAGTTAAGTAGTAGTATATGTTGGCTAGTTGAATAGGTTATAGTATGGAGTGTTCAAACTTCTCGTTGATAGAACACAAATACAAATGGTTACTTCAATTGTAAAGAACCAGGTTGTTAGCAAGCGATATGTTTATACAGCTGTCATATATAAACTTTGACACAATCATTAAGCAAGTGTAGTTATTATCAATTGAATAGGTTATAGTTGGGTTCCAAGGGCTTTTGCCCAGTTTATTTGCAATGCCAATAAGGAGAATGAAAATGATTCGGGCAGCCGACCCTAATTTTAGCTGGCTCGTTAATTAAGTTGTTGTTGATTAAGGGATTAACTCTGATTGCAATCTATATCTGGACATAGGTTAGTTTAGACTTAACTGAGTATGATGATGATGTTAGGTTAGACTTAACCACGTTAAATCCTATTGCTTGTGTTAAGTTCATGTGTTATGATTAGATGAAGCCATTATGATACGTTTGCGTCATAGAACCTCTAAAAGATATATTACTACCACATATGAAAGCAGATGGGGTTTTAGAGCAACTAGTGTGATGTAGTGGAAAAGAAATCTGGAATTCTTAAAGAAAAGGCAAGCAAATGCAGAAAAAAGAAGTCCATATAGAAAAGCTAAACAAGCTGAAAAGAAATTTTAGATTTAATAAACAACTTGAATATATTGAAACACAATACCCAATTGTTTTCGAGAAACACGATGTGCTGGTAAGGTGCGTTCCCTATATCATAGAGGTAGAGAATTCAACTCTCGCAAGATGTAAATACATGAGTATTTAAAAGTATGTTAGTTTGCCATTTAAAACAACACAATACCTAACTAGGTTTCTTATATGGATGCTAGTTTGATTACTATAGTGATGGAACGACAAGTCCAATTTTACTATGCAGTGATGGATTTTAAAGAAAAGTTAAGGGGTAGCATGGGCTAAAAAAAATTACACTAAAAATATACTTACCAAAAAGTCAACCCCCTAGATCTACCGTTACTATGTCACATCTTATTTATGATACTCAAAGTCATCTTCTCAAGGATATAACCATAAGAATACATTGAAAAAGTGTGTTAGTTAGCAAGTAAAAAAGTTTTTTTCTAAAAGCTTGTATTGCAACCATAGTGCTAATTTAATGTAGAGGTCTCAAGTTTAAGGCTTGGCTTTAGCATCAAAGTCTATTTTTTTAATTCATTCCTATTTATCAAAATTTTGGGCACAACTCCAGGCCCAATTTTTTTTTATTCTCCTCAAAGGCCTTGTGTTTTGATTTTATCAATCACCATGAATTCTTTTAAAGACACTAGACACAATCACGATATGCCATCAATAGAGTTTGGACATGAACATTTGTCGGACAACTCAAATGTAGTTTGACATAGGGCTGTAAACAAACCAAACGTTCGACGAACAGTTTGTGAACTGTTTGGCGAGAAGTTCGTTTGTGTTCGTTCGTTTAATAAATGAACGAACACAAACAAATATGAACAAAGGCCGTGTTCGTTCGTTTATGTTCGTGAACGTTCGGTAACGTGTTCGTGTATGTTTGTTTTTGTTCAATAGTTCATTAGGGTTTTTAATTTTTTATACTTAATTTAAGTATTTCAAATTTCTCAGTGGTAGATTATTTAACATATATTAGTGTATTACATATTACTTTAACTATTTTGATTAACTATTATTTTTGGTGGATTAAACGAGGATTTCAAGTTTAATATGATACCTTTGTGTTTTTATAAGACATTATGTGATCAAGATTATGTCACGTATATTTGAGTAATTGGATTAGTATATTCTAGGCTGACAATGTTAGCGATGAAAAATGTGAATTTTCAGAATTTAATGTGTTAGTTTGTGCTCGATTTTGTTCAGTAATGCCTATTTGTGTTCGTTCATTCATGTGTGTTTGTTTGTGTTCGTTTTTGTCTGATACCTAAATTTAGCAAATAAATACAAGCGAACACGAACAAAAATCTCGTTCGGTAAGTGTTCATGAACAGTTCGTGAACACGTTATTTTCTTAACAAACAAACACGAACAAAAAATCTCGTTCGGTAAGTGTTCGCGAACACGTTAATTCCTTAACAAACAAAAACGAACAAGGCCTTGTTCGTGTTCGTTTGGTTCGTTTACAGCCCTAGTTTTGTTGGCTCTTTAATTGTTTGACCCGGGCCCAAAGAAACAAATTACGAATTGGAGCAAATTTGTTACGGGTTGGAGTTGGAATCAAATTGCTTGGAGATAAAGTTTGTTAACTTGCTAAGAGTCGGTGAACTACTGAGGATAAGTCAAAACTTCAATATTTTGAATTAGTTAATTTTATTTTATATATTTTATGTTATCTTTTATATTTCCTAGTACAAGTAGGTTAGTCAATATTGGTGGTCTATAAAAGCAATAGTATGTAATCGTATGGTATATTGTCATCTGTTTTGTGTCACAGACTTCATAGTTTTGTTTTGCATTGTTATTTGAAGTCCATTGCCTTCTCTTGTTAGTCTTTGATAATAAACGTTGGTTTTGGTTTTTTTGAGTTTTGGATTTGTTTGTTTCGATATAATAGTCTGTGATAAAGTTTATCACATCAAAGGCTGAAGACATATTCCTTTGAGTTTGTGTTTTATTTTGACCCAATTGAAACTTTCAATTGGTATAAGAGCTTCAAGGTTGAAGACATGTAATCGGCTAACACTCGATTGCACAAGTTCTCGCATCATTCGATCAAGAACAAGCCAAGGAGATGGCAGAAGGTGAAGGCGCAGGTCAGATCGTTAATGTTGTTATGGAGTCGGGCACTGTGTCGCTTAAATGCCCGATGTTAACAGCTACTAACTACACGGCTTGGTCTATCATGATGGAGACGGTATTGGCTGCACATGGATTGGAAGATGTTATTGATCCCGAGACCGGGGTTGCAGTCGAAAAAAGAAAGAAACATACGGAAAAGGCGTTGATATTCCAATCGATACCTGAGGATGTATTGTTGCAAGTTGCAAAACATCGAGACCCATCAGATGTGTGGGAAGCTCTTCAGGTACGTTATTTGGGTGCAGACCGAGTCCAAAAGGCTCGTTTGCAAACTTTACGAAGCGAGCTAGAAGGTTTGCAGATGAAAGATTCGGAGACAATTGAGGAGTTTGCGGGCAAATTGTCAAGCCTGCAAACAAAGTACAAAAGTCTCGGGTCTACTTTGGAAGATGAAGTTCTTGTGAAAAAATTGCTTAACTCGGTCCCTGATAGGTATTTACCTATTGCAGCCGTGATTGAGCAAACAATTGACCTCGAAACACTCGCGTTTGAAGAGGCGATTGGACGACTTAAGGCGTTCGAAGAAAGAACGAAGATGACAAAGACTGTTGAGGAGAACCAAAACAAATTGTTATTTTCTCGTGCAGAAGGTCGTGGGAAAAGAAATACCGACATGGGTCGGGGTAAAGGACGAGGCCGTGAAGGTTCGTCGGGTTCTCAAAGTCGTCACGAAGGTTCATTGAGTCGAGATAAGTCGAAGGTAACTTGTTACAAGTGTGAAAAAATGGGTCATTACGCAAACGAATGCAAAGATAAGTCGAATGTAACTTGCTATAATTGTGAAAAGTTGGGACATTATGCAAGCGAAAGCCAAGACGATGCGGCGAAAATAGATGAGGCCAATATAGTTGAAACTGAAGAGGTGAACGAGCAACTTTTCATCACAGTTGCGATACATGAAGAAGATGATCGTGTGCTTCTTAACGAGCAGGTACATGAAGATGTTGATTGTATGCTTCATGGCGGTTACGATACGGATACGGGTTTGTGGTGTTTGGATCACAGTGCTTCTAAGCATATGGATGAGGTTGGAAAGCCTGTTACAAATTTCGATCATCATATCAACGAAAAAGTGTTTTCTAGAGGTATATTGAATATAGGACCAGAAGATGTAGACTTTCTTGAAAGAAAAAATTGTAATTGCTCTTTATGCATGGATACAAAAAGCAATACTGAGCATGCATGGGAAGAGTTTAGAATTGAAGCCTTTGAGGATAATCATAGTGATGTTGTGGGGCCCAAACAAAGCATCACAAATTCTCATAATTCTAATCACATTCACTTCCAACCTTCAATGTCACCCTTAAAAGAAACAGGGAGTGAGCTTGAAGCAAAGGATGAACCTGAGCCCATTAAACATGCTTTGAATGACCAACAAGTTGATAAAGAGCTGTTCTCTTTCGAATCATGTTATTTAGGCGAACATGAAGAAAGCGAGTTTGATGATACGCCGGACAGAGGCGTTAGTTCGTTGGATGCTGGATATGAAAATACGGCAAAAGTCGATCAACCGTTTCACTCTTTATTTGATGTCGAAGATATTGTTAATAAGCGGGTCAATAAAGCGAACTTTGTGGCTGGTACTACGATGACATGGCAAGAGATTTGGTTGCAAAATTTGTTTTCGGATTTGATGGGTTGTGGAAAAGAACATGAAAGGTTCAAGGTCGACAATATGTCCGTTATTAAGTTGTTGAAAAATCCCGTGTTTCACGGACGGAGCAAATATATTGAGAACCGTTATCATTTTGTTAGAGATTTTGTCGAGGAAGAGTTGATTGAAATTGAGCGTGAAAGCGAGGGAGAACAACAAGCTCGCATGGTAGCTAAAGAATTGCCGAGGAAAAAGTTTGGCGTGAAAGAATTGAATGACACGGGTCAAAAATTAGGGGGGTGATTGTTGGCTCTTTAATTGTTTGACCCGGGCCCAAAGAAACAAATTACGAATTGGACCAAATTTGTTACGGGTTGGAGTTGGAATCAAATTGCTTGGAGATAAAGTTTGTTAACTTGCTAAGAGTCGGTGAACTACTGAGGATAAGTCAAAACTTCAATATTTTGAATTAGTTAATTTTATTTTATATATTTTATGTTATCTTTTAGATTTCCTAGTACAAGTAGGTTAGTCAATATTGGTGGTCTATAAAAGCAATAGTATGTAATCCTATGGTATATTGTCATCTGTTTTGAGTCACAGACTTCATAGTTTTGTTTTGCATTGTTATTTGAAGTCCATTGTCTTCTCTTGTTAGTCTTTGATAATAAACGTTGGTTTTGGTTTTTTTGAGTTTTGGATTTGTTTGTTTCGATATAATAGTCTGTGATAAAGTTTATCACATCAAAGGCTGAAGAAATATTCCTTTGAGTTTGTGTTTTATTTTGACCCAATTGAAACTTTCAAGTTTGACATATAAGAAAAATTAATTAAACAAACATCTTTTCATTATATCTAATGCTAAATAATTCGACCTTTTATTTTATTATGTTTGATAAAAATAATATGAGATTTATTAAATGATACTTGAAAAACTTTTTGATAGCTTGTATAATTTATCACTACACAAAATCAAGATTCATTTAATTGTTTGATAACTTTTAGATAACTAAAAGAATTAAAGTAAATCTAAGCTATAGCTATATCTGAGACTTATAAGAATAAGTGGTTGTTTGATTCGGTCTTAATGACCCCATTCAGACATATATGTCTGACTCGATCAGACAATGGTGTTTGGTTGGGGCAAGTCTGAATGAAAAAATGTTCTGAATAACCACCTACCTGGTCAGATTTAAAAGGGTATCTGACTGAAAATAAGACTCGAATACCCTTTACACCACTTCCATGAACATCGATTAAATTGCTACCAAAAGAAATAGAGGTCTGAACGCACCGGAGTCGTGTCTGAACCCACTGGAATTGTCGTCAACAGCCATCTTCACAATCATCTTTGTCCGCCGGTGCCATCATCCGCTACAACACCCGCCGTTACCACATACCACCATGTCTAAACCTACCGAAACGTCATAACCACCATGTCCGAAATGTAAACACCCGTTGATGCCATCATCTCTCTTTTAAAATCAAGAAAGAAAAGAGTGTGTAGTTTGTACTTTTGTTGTGTGGGTTTAGTCGATAAAAAAAAATGAACAGGAAAGTCAAGGAGGAAGAAGAAGAAGGAAGAAAGAAAGAGAAAAGAAGTTGGTGGTTGTGTCGTATAGTTGGGTATATAAAACTCAAAGGTTTTTTAATTAACTTATTATAATTTAAAAAAAAAATTAATGTGAGGGGTAAAATAGTCATTCTACAAAGTCATTCAGATATATAACTAAACAATATTATTGGTTTAGCACTTATTGGTTCAAAGCCTCTTAACCATTCAGACTCTCTTAATGAATCAGCAATTAATCAGACAGATCCTACCAAAGAACCCCTAAGTGTACTGGGCATAAATGCTCATTTCCACGCCCTACACCCCCTCTCCCTCTATGATCCGGCATGTGAAATGATCATTCGTGGTTTGAATTACGTACCAACTATATATCTAAATTACTTACTCCCTAACAACACACACATGCATATGAGTAATTATCGAAGGGGCACTAAGGGGCGTTATGATGATCGATTCTTATTGTATGTAATGGAAAACATGATAATAAATAATACATGACAGATTAGTGAGTCCAGAAACAGATGCTGACAAGGTGTTGGATGACGACATCTTCTTAGTTTGATCGAGTTCCCGTTTAGGGGTGTATGATTAGGATGGTTATTAGTTTGATCACAGTTATGAGGGATATAGAGAGAATGATGATTAAGGTTGTGGTGTTATGTTTGCATTAGTCTCAAACTTCTCTAATCATCTCCTTTATACACACCCATGGGGAAACCCTATTATTATCTTATATTGGTAATTACGTTCATCAAATAATTACCTACTAGTGATACAGGGGTATTAAGGTCGATTATCATTATTAGATCAATGATATAATGGCCACATGATTAGAATATATAAAATATATTCTTACATTCTCCCACTTGACCGAGTAATCATTTATTACGAGCATTATATAAGTCTGATTAGATTTTAATTCTAAACCCAAAACATAGCAGTTAAATATAGTCGTTGAGTCACAATTCAACTCAGGACCCCCATTAATCATACTACATCTCAGATTTAAAACCTAAGTAGTTAGGATCAAATTGACAAATAAGCCCTTAGCGGTTTATTTGTATAATTGTTGTCTATATGCCTTTTAAGCTAGCATGAATATATTTAGAGACAGACATATCAAATAAGTGAGGACATTTTATTAATAAACGTAAGTACAATATGCTACTAAATAAGGTCTTTAGAAAAGTCCATCTTCGAAACATGTTATTTGTAACTCCCCAACCGATGGCGGAAACATCGGGATGTCACGTATTGATGATTGTTCAGTAGCTCATGGTAAATAATAAGTTTCAATAATTAATTAAATGAATTACATACAATTGTTCTAAAAGGAATTTGTACATCAAATAAGAAACACTAAATATAAATCTTCAAGCATTAACTCTAATCTTCAAGCAAATCTATAACCTGAAACATGTTAAGTTTGAAAATACTTTGGCTCAACAAAAGTTGGTGAGAATTACATAGGTTTGAATATTGTATCATGAGTATAAAAGCTTGTACAATTCTAGTGTCATGGCAAATCTAGTCCATATGTGAAAACAAAACTACCCGGTAAATCGTTTGCATAATCAACCCTTGTGACATGATTATTGTTGTCCATCCCATACGCATATGGTTCACTCGTTTGTGTTTATGTGTTCGATAACAATCACCCACGTTACCTATACTGGAGGTACACGTATCCGGGTGGGGTTGTCAATCCAATAGATCTATCTATCATTGTGTATCGTCGGCTTGCGCAGTGTTAATGATTACGCTAGTCTAATTGTGTTTACCAAGTATTGTTTAAGACATAATGCAACATATAATAACACATAGGCACTTATGTTGAATTGCATTTGAAAATGTAACATGTTTCACCCCAAAAATTGTAAAATAGTATAAAGGGACTATGTAAACTCACCGTTTGTGTAATAACTTGAAATGTGTCAAACCGCAAAGTTTGAATTAGAATATCCAAATGGATTAACCTAAAGGAATAAATAATATTTTGTAAGGGAAACAGACTTAAAGTCTAAGTTATCTAGGATTAGGCGCTTAGGGTTTCTAAACTAGAATTTGGGAATTCACAGGTTTTTTTGAATTGAAATATTTTTAATATTTAATTAAAAATAAAATGAACTCCATTTATTTTTTCAAATTATGAAGATTTAATAAATAATTAAAAGCGTAAACAATGGAATGGCTTAAATATATAAACATTTGATTTTATGCAATTAAATATGAAACTAAAGTATAAATAAATAAAAATAATAATCTAGATCAATTAAATATGATAATCATAAGTCCATTTTATATTGAGATGCTAACAATAATTTCAGAATTTTTTTTAGGACTTATAATTTTGATATATTTATATTTTAAATTGATTTATAAACATAAAAATGAAATAGTTTGGAAATAAAAACAAATAAAGTGAAAAAATATTATTTTCATTTTATAACAACATTTAATATGTGATTTAAGTGAAAAATAATTTTAAAAATTATTTTTCATATTATTTTCATTTAAAACAGAATTTAATTGAATATAATCAATTAAATAGGAATAAATCATAAAAGTAGGTAAAAATATTAATTTTACAAAAAATGAAATTATCAAAAAGTTTTATATGCCTATAAATATCTCCACAAAAATTTTGGAATTAAAATGATTAAAACGAATTTTTAATGAATTAATTATGGTTTAAGATAAATAAATAGATTAAAAATAATAAATACTTATTTTCCAAAAAAAAATAAAATCATAAGTATAAACATTAGGGTTTAATGAAGCTAGGATAATTTTTATAAAAGTATTGGACTAGGTTTACTATTTTTAATAATTAATTGAATTTATATACATATTATATATATATATATATATATATATAAAGAAAAAGAAAATGTCACACCACGCCAATGGCGGAAACACGTGGCGCAACGCTCGAAAGTATATCAAAGTCAAGATTAACACAAACTATATTTAATTAGAAAAGATCAATTTATTAGAATGTCGGAAATGAGTATCTCATTACAATATTGCACAAGGCATTACTTAAAACGATGAACATTAAGTTTCAATGTGGGTATTTCCGTTTATGTCCCAACCCGAAGGTAACAATGAATGAAATCCCGACCAGTATTCGACATCCCGAATTCCACCGCACTAGCCCCATATCTATTCAGCACTTGGTTACCTGAAAGATATGTTTAAAAAGACGTCAATATATAAAATATTGGTGAGTTCACAGGTTTTAGTTTCATAACAGCAACATTTTCACAACCATCGACTCGACTCACTTTACCGTATAATTACTTTCCCATTAAGTAATTATACTAGGATCTTGTCGATCGATATTCCGTTTTTACAACATGTGCGAAACCTGCACAACTTGTGGCCTTTGTAAGGAGTAGCTAGCTCCTACAAACTATAATGATGAGCAATCCCTTGAGCCCCATAACCAAACCAAGACTAATAATAATGCCTCGCTCCAAGTCGTTACTCGGTTTTCCCACGACTTAAGTTCAGAATATATGCACCCCAGGCATAACCTAATGCATAATCGACGCTATCGATTAGGGGTGGGCCTTGTCAGGCACCAATAGTACTATCCAAATATTCCTTCAGTTTCATTTACCTGAATTAATGGTTACAGTAGCGAGGACCCAACCCCGAGTGGCGACCAAAAACTCAAGTACTCATCATGCCACTTACCACATTTTAACCTTTGAAAACATTTCAATATGTGATAACTTTTGACAAACATATCTTTCCCCCAGTTAAAACAGTAAAATGGGGCCGTGAAACTCACCTGAACACTGTCTGGCTCACTAGGTAGATAGCATAGAGGGTCTCGCACCTACAAACGTCCTAGACGTATAAGTCACTATTCCTATAGTGCATGTGCCTTGGCAAGTTGTACACCCAACTCCCGACCACAAGTTATTCCAAATCCCGTTTAATTAAGCGCGTACCCTAGGTTTCGTTGGCGTTACATTACCCTTTGTGTTACAAGTTATATATTACTCTTGTTAATATTTCCATAACTTGTAGCTTATTATCATCGACTCGACTTCACTTAACATATAATTATCTTCCCATTTAAATAATTATACTTAAGATCGCATCGCTCGATATAATATATATTTCAATGCTCGACCCGACTCACTTTGCCACACATTTGTTTTTCCCACTTAAACAAATATGCTAAGATCTTGTCGTTCGATTGTATATTCTTAACGTCCGATTCAACTCACCATACCGTATATTTATCTTCCCATTCAAATAAATATACTAGGATCTCGTTGGTACGACATACACATATATATATCTTTGTCTTCTCGTCGCGGCTTTCCTTCCCACATATCTACTTTCCCATTAAGTAGATATACTAGAATTTTGCCGAGACGAGCGTACATATATATAAATGTGTAATTTCTCTTGTTAAGTATATACGTTTGTTTTAACGTCTTATTTGTTTATGTCATGTGTTTTCTCCCACGAATAATTCTCTTAACACTTAGGAAAGTGTTTATTAGTTTTCACCCAATGTATATATATATATATTTCACTTCTTAAAATATATATTTTTCTTATCTTGCCGTAATGGCATTTTTCTCATGATTTGTCCGTGTACGGTTCGTTAACGCGTCTTAGTTCGATATCTTAACTCGATTAGTTAATTCTTCCAAGTCTTTCCCAACATGTGCTTTATAGAAATATTATCCACATTTCTAACCCATGTTACTTGGAAGGTTTGTATTTTAGCCCAAATTGTTAACTTAGATACAAAAATGCTTCCAATACTTTTATATTCCCATTTATATAAAAGTATTCATTTTTGTATAAGTTTCTCAAGTTTGATTAACATTTTATAAAATCTCTATTTTATAAAAATCCTTATTTTAAAACCCTTTGTATTTTTATAACTTTCAAAAATACACTTTTATACAAAATACCCAAGTATTTCTACTAGTATTTACAAAAATCATCCTTAGACTTTATTACTTACATTTTTGACACCGAACTTTCCATACTTGTATTTTTGGACTAATAGTTTCTAAAATACCCATTTTAGTCCTCTAACTTTCAAAGTTACAACTTTAGTCCCTTAACTTCCAAAAGTTGCATTTTTCCACTCTAGCTTCCAAAGTTAACATTTTTCACTCAAAATAGTAAACTTTGAAGATTCAACTTTTTATTGGTAAGTTATTTTTGTATCAAAACACTTATGTTAGTCTTGTATTTCATGTGGAAGACTACTTATGTGTGTGTTTTATGTATTTGTCCATTTTAACAAAATATCATTCATCTAAGTAAGCTAACTTAGATTTTCCATCATCTTCATTCATGAACTTCTAACATGTTTTACCACATATTACACCATGTATGATCATAATAAGATGATTTAAAGTTACTCTTAACGTATTCAAGTTTATTCTACAATTTTAACCAAAACATCATCCTACTTAGTTTTAGATGCAAACTTTACATATTTTCAAGATTAATACATCATCATTATCAAATCCATGGTTTATTTTCATATCTTTAATCTTCCATTTTACACATGTAAAACCTATTAAAGATTATGTTCAAAACCACCTTTTAAACCCCTTCATGTACAACTTGCTTCCAAGAACACATACATGAATAATAACAATCAAAAACAAGATTAAGAAGCTTACTACTAGCACAAGGCTAGGGAAGACAAAACCTTTGATTTTGAGAGGGGTTTAGTGTGTTCTTCCTTAGTGGTTAAGCTCCAAGCTTGAAACACACAATAGGGGTTTGGATGATGGATTGTTTTGAGTGATTTGGAGATGTAAAAACTTGAAAGAAGAATGTGTATGGGGGAGGGAATACTTACGGCTCCAAGAAGGAAAGAAAAGAAGAGTTTTGCTTTATTCCTTCTAATGGTTAACACATGTTTATATAATCTTATCACATGTAATCTTCCATGGATCTTGTGATCATTACTAAAGATATAAGAGATTTGATAAGTGCACAAGTGATCTTGGATGGATATGGAGAAGTGGTGGTGGCCGTGGGTTTTGGGGGCAAAGGAAGAGGTTTTGTTTGCAAATCTTGGCTAAGGATTTGGATGATCCTACACTTAATCTTTATACAAGACTTTCACCCATGCAAATGCACATGCTTAGGCCATGATTACTTGCTCTTTGTCTTGGATTTTTGTGGCCTATGGCCGAAATTTGTGAAGGAGGGACAAGAAAGTTGCATGCTTGTACTTACTTGTCTTACACCTTTTTGGCTTTAGTAAAGCATGCTTTGTCTCCTAGATTACTAGCTTATTATTATTAGCACATGCATGGACACCTCAAGACCTCTTTAGGCCGGCCCTTGGATGGGCTTAGGTGGGGTCCACAACTTCAAATATTTACCCAATATTTGTTATGTTTAATCCCTCGTCGTTCGGGTGTCGTTCGGGTATTTTTCGGGTTTTAATTGCGCGTTATTCGGACATTAAAAATACCTTTAATAACCCTTAAATATAGTCTAATTTAAGCGTTGATTGGTTATTTAGGCTTTTACCGGGTGAAATTATGAGTTATGCGCGTATCGGGTGCGGTACGCGCACTTTATTCGTTACCGGGAGATTTGTATAAGACGTTTCCACTTATGGTTTTGGGTTTCCAAAACTCATTATATTTTGTGAAAATACCCTTTATTTTATATCCTGGGTGTCCGTGATCCTTTTCGTTTATTTAATTATTACCGGGTAATTGCCAACGTCCGTACCGGATAGTTTATTCGCACATGATCCAATCATGTTTTACCATTAAACGTATGCATTCCTATGCACTATTTGGAAATTGCTATCTCCTAAGGCCTTGGTAATTAAATCACACATAGTTGCATTTAATTACGTTAATCATATATTAATTAATTTGTACGGAATTACCTTATTTTTGCCGGTTGTTACATTCTTCCCCCGTTAAGAGAATTCCGTCCCGGAATTCAATTCAAGTTACCCATCACAATAGTAACCTTGAACAGGGCGGGGTGTTTGCGCTTCATGAGATCTCCTCTTTCCCAGTGAGCCCAGATTCATGCTCCGCTCACGCTTAGTGCTCTAACAAACACAATGTCATAGTTCAACTACGACTAAGCTCTTGGTCATCCTACCTTGACACGTCTATCGGTTTCCCGAAATAGTAGAGCTTATTGTCAACCGGCCTTCCGCCGGTCGAGGAATTGACCAAAACTTCCTCAGGCCAGACTTGCGGGATTCATTAAGAGTCCCACTAAGCTCTTGCGACAATTCAAGCTTATTCATCACGAGGCCAATTTTGATCGATATCTCCGTACCACCGAAGTATTAGGAACTTGGCCTACTACGAACTCTAAGCTTATTGGCACCTCCTCGGAGTATGACTCTCAGTGAGAACCTATTATTAGACCGAAGTTCTTAAGGCCTACGCCTTGTCTGAATGACTTCTTAATAGGTTCGCATCTCGTCCAAACAGTCTTTAATCTGTAAGATCCACTGGCCATCTCTCGAATAACTCAAACCGGGTCATGTATCTATCTCCGTCTGTCATTCGACGCACTGGAGATTTACACGTATGCCTTCCAAGGGCTTTGAGTAGTACACCCCGAACACTGGGATGCTAATTCCTATCACATAGGAAATTTTGGTGAGGAAGCTCATGGGTTCGATCTGCCACGAACATCAATCGTGTCAACACGGAACAATTCCGTCAAGTACATTCAATTTGTTCGGGAATGACAAGCCATACTCGTCTCAAATCGAGTATCCCATGCTTGTGTACAAAGTTTGTCGAACTTGAGGTAGAGTGACTGCTACAATCCGATATGATGTAAGTCGGCAATTCGGTGTCTAGCCACGACTCTCCGAGAGTATAGGTAGCTATCCAAATGCCTCATCTCAGAGCTATAGGTGAGTAAGGAATGAGAGGGCTCCAAACAACAATCAATCATCACTTGGGTCACATCTGACCCCGGGACACCTCGGGTGTCATGGTGATGTCAAACAGGTGATCTCACCGCACCACATAAAGTCCCCTTGGAAACCTCGTCGGGTATCCCATTTTATTTATCCTTCGGCTCGACTCACTTTACCGTGTATTTACCTCCCCATTAAGATAAATATACTAGGTTCTTGTCGACCGATCAACCACATTCAAAATGGGACTTTATTTCCGTAGAATCCTCTAGGTACTGAATTGCTGCTTTCCTCCTGAGCAATTGTGGTTAATGGTACTAGGACGCTTAGTATGGACTGATGGAGGTCGAAAGTTTTTGCGTCGCTTTTACCCCTCAGTTCCCTGACATTAAGCAGTGTATACATGGCGCCCGGGCCGTACGATTTCACAATCCTCGAGAATTACCAGCCGACTCAAACACCAACGACAAAATGCTTCCAGCACATAGGTCTATGCCGAAAAGAGATACATGAAACATCATAAATTGTTGTCGCAATGAACAACGTATAAGGTTTATTAAGACATATCAATACGTTGGCCCCCATTGCGACAAGTATACAGAACACCAGTAGCTACCCAAACCATGGGTATCCAGTACCAGTTCTGTTATATGTGCTTCATGGGCACTAGTGTTCTATCGTCAATAGCAACCTAGTAAATCAATTCCGAATAATACAGGCCACATGCCCTTACATTGACCTTCAGATCTTATGCAGAGATCTGAGTGGAAGGAGTCCTGAAACAACAACCCTCATTCATCGAAGGTTCCATCCTTTCGGAATCTTTTTATGTAAATGGTGAAATCGGGTCATAGATGCATGCATTTAGCATAGATTTCACATTTGGCTTGACGGCTTCATGCGCTCAAGTCGTTACTTACAAGGACAAACGACGACTGAGATCGCACCACAAAGCGATAGTCCTGAGCCTTCCCATGAGGCATTCCATTCAATGCCTCAGTAGTCACACATATGGGCGGAATGTAAGCCTTCAAGCTCGTCCTGATTAGATCTGGTGCCATACGCCCTGACCTGGCAGCTCACATTACTATGGTGTCTCTAACAGCGTCTATCAAGGATAAGGGGTTTTGCTCTAGTGTGAGCAATGCTACTTAAAGATGACTGGGAACACCACTATCGACTCAAGGTCGAAATTGTATTCCATTGTTCCAAGAATCTACGCCACGACACCAAGGTAGGATAAACCTTCCATCAAGGGAATACAACATTAATCGATGGGTCGAGACGATCAACCATCTCAACCCGGTAGTGTGGCACCTTTAAAGAGTAGATAATGCTGCACGCCCTTCTGGATTCAGGGTTCATAAAACCTCTTAATCATGTACCAGGGACTTCGCCAATGCACGCCCATGGGTGGGTCCACGACGGTATTCCCATAACCATCAGTATGGTACGTATGACTCCAAATGAATCCACTGGTGTGAGCAATAAATGAATCGAACCTTTCAACTCTTGCTAGTCCCAAAGGTATAGATCATAATATCGCTCATAATTACTCGATACCTTCAGGTTCGAGACGTATTCGAAATCCCTTATCACGAAGGCAAGTCTCGCCTTGTCACGTGTAGATCACAGGGTTTCTTCCCGACATTGATTTGCATAACCGATCGTTGGGCGACCAAATTGCACGTAAAAGGTTAGGGCTGGACATAGCGTCACTGGTGCCTCAGATTCCGAAGATATACTGCTCACGAAATGCGTGAGCACATACAGGGGTCGGCACATGATTCGGTCACTTACTCAGACGACCACGAGATTCGGACTTTAGGGGAATACACCCGTAATCACTAAGGCTAGAGTGTCTAAGCATGACTTTTTAGAAAGTCCGTTGGACACCTGAAATCCTACATAATCAATGTCGGCACTACAAAATCAAACAAATAGAACAATGACGGCACGAGGGGTTTAGGTGATGTCTCCATTCCGAGAGAAACAAGAGCAATGTAAACGACATATCATCACGTCATCGAGGTAATCCAACAGTTGTAGCAATACGCCCTCTGAGCAACACGACAGTAGGAATAACATGGCAATGTCAGCAACATATCCACGAAGCACATTAACTAGGAAGCACCACACAGGAGCAACACGACAACAGAGAAGTATGACGACAAGGCAACACCGCAATAGGAACCGTACGACACAGAGAAATACGGCAGCAAGGCTACACCACTGCAGGAGCAGTAAACAACAGAAATGCATCACCAGCAATGTAGCGCAACCACATGAATTCGCAATCAGCTATTATAATGTAATAACGAGCATGCACTATGGCTGGGGGTAACACAGCAGCATGAATGCACCCGTCAATATGATGCTCAACATGGAAGATCCACCGTCCATATCAACAGAAAATTCCGTTCTGGTGAGCACGCATCCCCGTGCGTCTCAGATCACTTGTGGAGGTGGGATTTGCATCCATATCTTCGGCCTCGAGCCTATCCCCCATAGGCTCAATGGTAGGACTTGGTTAGATTGGCTGATGCATCAGTCGTCATAACATAAACGGGAATGACGGGTTCCACATAATTTAGCTGACTTCTCAAGCCGATATTGTTCATGGAGAGAACGACCATAGGCTTGTTAGGAGTCACTCAAACAATGGCAACAGAAACATCGACAGTTTCCACTGAGGCCTGAGAACCATTGACAATGTTAGGCTTCCTAAGAGCCCAAGGAATGATAACTAGTATTTCAATGAAAGCCTCAAAGAGAATGGAATTAATAACAACGAACTCCATAAAGACACGGATATGGTCATAGCGGCTTGGCAAGGGTCATGGAGACGTCTTTGTTAACGACATTCACTCCTGCAGGAGCCTCAACTACATCAACAACATCAACTCGAGAAAAGCCATAGAAACAACATCATTAAGCCCAACATAGACTATAGAGACAACGACAACAATAAGCTCAACAACAGATATGGATACTACGGCATCAAGCCCGATAAGTGCTTCTGACAACAACCAATTCAGCAAGAGCTACATACTTAGCAAGGTCATCGGGATCTACTTGAGCCATAGAACAATAATAGCAGCAACAACAGTAGGCTCGGCGGAAACCTTAGACTCGTCGTAGTTACTAGATATGTGGCAAATAGTATCCATAGGACCTAGTAACCAACCATCGTTTATCCCGATATCAAAGATTGTGGTCACCACGAAAATAGCAAGTGGAGGTAGAAGGATCACGATTTATCGGGGCACCTTGATATAATGAAAACGATGCCGACTCTGGCAACCCAGCCGAGTCATCCTTCTCATTAGAGTCCTCTTGCATATTATTTTGGCCTTAGCACCGATAGCCATCAACTGAAATGCCTCTTTGCCATTCAAGCGAGACCGGTGGACTTTCTTCCTAATAGGCCACGCAGTGAGAGTATCGAAATACGACAAGAGATTAGACAGGTCACCGTGTCCATAACGAATGGACCTTGCATCCTTAGTTTATAAATCACCGTAACGAGGGAACGCAACATCTCAGTATCTATGGGGATTGATGGAAACACTTCGCATCAATTTTCACCCCACAGATATAACTAGTCTCGTCGTCGTGACAAAGGTGACGAATGTTATTGCAACAAAAGCAATGGAATTGTCGTCCCATGGGTATGTTTAATTTAACAAAATAACGTGACCACTTCCAGTAGTCCGTCATTTGATTTTCGAGGGGGATTTCAATGTCAGCAAAAAGCGTCTTGTGACATTTGATAATTACGGAACACACCCTTACGATTTCGATTCCCAAAGTGTGGTTCCACCCTCCAGGATTTATGGCGGATCCAGGCATAGTACACGTATCCAACCTTCTCTGGCGTTCATCGACTGAAGCGAGACTACCAATAATCCTTGAAAAACGAACAGGAGGTGGATAGAGGAGTCTTACGATGTCTTTTGCACCTTAGGAAAGTACTATGACGTAAGTACCAATATGCTAAGCCCATCACAAATCACCTTCCGGAATACGATCCAGCGCTATTGCAAAGGGTGTTAATCCATACTTGAACACTCAATACTCCGAGTAGTGGCTTCCCACGAGTTAATCGTATGCACTTCCGAGTGAGTCCATTGCCAAACGCCGACTGGGGCTTGCTGTTCTACTACACGCCATCATCATAACACTGGCAACAATGCCGCGGTCGTGATTAGTGCCCGAAATTTTTGACATCGTCGAAGTTTATCACAGTCCTATGACTCGCGGATGTGCAACATGGCATGCTGATTTCACCATCAGTCCATGTCTGCATGGGTACAACCAATACTGTCGATTCAGACGAGGGCTATCGAGCCTTCTAGATAACAATGATCAAGCTTCCTAATCCCGCAACTTCGATTCTGTCTTCCTAAAGGAGAAGAAAAATACTCGACCCTTGAAGACAACTTGGGCATGTGTTAGATCGAACATGTCTTATTCACCATGATGACATATCAGCACACGGCCACGAGCCTCATATCTGATCCATGCAGGGTCCCGTTCTCTAAACGCACTAGTCTAGCCGGGACGCACCCTCGGTCTTTACTGGGTTCCGGGTATAACCTTCCACGCACCGTACTTGACATTTCTTGCTTCGGTAGGCCGCGTATTCTTGTACACCCGCTCCTTTGGAAGAACTTTGTGGCGGAGGCATTCACTCCTATACAAGGGAGCTTTCGTCTCCTGTCCCTTCCCGATGGGAGGGTTTGTGTCAGATTTACTCGTATGAATAGACGTTCGAGCTCTTCCCGATCCAAAACAGGGATTTCATACGACAAATGACTTGGTCTAGTTTTGCTTCCAATCCTGAACAATGCGGTGACATTCATTATCGCGATAGAGATTAGTCCTTCCGATCATCCTGCCTACAGGTAAGCGAGTGAGCTCCTCGTAGACCACAAGCATCCTTCCTACTTGCTGGTGCCGGTGATTGATGCAAGAGTGTGGACTAATGTGAAGCGTGACACAACATCCTTACTGGCAAAATATTCGTACTATGTATATGTATTAACTAATCTTAGAAAATCGGATTCCTATGCATCATAAAAATCTTATCCGTATTTTCTAATACTCCATATATTGACACACATGGCTAGTCGGTCGGAATTTCCCCTTGTACATCCCATGTACAAATTTCTTTCTTTTCTAAAAATATTTAGTTGTGTTTTAGTTTTGAAAACTTTTTCTTCGAGCCGGAACTGGTTATAGTCTAGATTTTTCAAAAATGCTAGTTCGCTATAACCTTGGCTCTGATACCACTTCTGTCACACCACGCCAATGGCGGAAACACGTGGCGCAACGCTCGGAAGTATATCAAAGTCAAGATTAACACAAACTATATTTAATTAGAAAAGATCAATTTATTAGAATGTCGGAAATGAGTATCTCATTACAATATTGCACAAGGCATTACTTAAAACGATGAACATTAAGTTTCAATGTGGGTATTTCCGTTTATGTCCCAACCCGAAGGTAACAATGAATGAAATCCCGACCAGTATTCGACATCCCGAATTCCACCGCACTAGCCCCATATCTATTCAGCACTTGGTTACCTGAAAGATATGTCTAAAAAGACGTCAATATATAAAATATTGGTGAGTTCACAGGTTTTAGTTTCATAACAGCAACATTTTCACAACCATCGACTCGACTCACTTTACCGTATAATTACTTTCCCATTAAGTAATTATACTAGGATCTTGTCGATCGATATTCCGTTTTTACAACATGTGCGAAACCTGCACAACTTGTGGCCTTTGTAAGGAGTAGCTAGCTCCTACAAACTATAATGATGAGCAATCCCTTGAGCCCCATAACCAAACCAAGACTAATAATAATGCCCCGCTCCAAGTCGTTACTCGGTTTTCCCACGACTTAAGTTCAGAATATATGCACCCCAGGCATAACCTAATGCATAATCGACGCTATCGATTAGGGGTGGGCCTTGTCAGGCACCAATAGTACTATCCAAATATTCCTTCAGTTTCATTTACCTGAATTAATGGTTACAGTAGCGAGGACCCAACCCCGAGTGGCGACCAAAAACTCAAGTACTCATCATGCCACTTACCACATTTTCACCTTTGAAAACATTTCAATATGTGATAACTTTTGACAAACATATCTTTCCCCCAGTTAAAACAGTAAAATGGGGCCGTGAAACTCACCTGAACACTGTCTGGCTCACTAGGTAGATAGCATAGAGGGTCTCGCACCTACAAACGTCCTAGACGTATAAGTCACTATTCCTATAGTGCATGTGCCTTGGCAAGTTGTACACCCAACTCCCGACCACAAGTTATTCCAAATCCCGTTTAATTAAGCGCGTACCCTAGGTTTCGTTGGCGTTACATTACCCTTTGTGTTACAAGTTATATATTACTCTTGTTAATATTTCCATAACTTGTATCTTATTATCATCGACTCGACTTCACTTAACATATAATTATCTTCCCATTTAAATAATTATACTTAAGATCGCATCGCTCGATATAATATATATTTCAATGCTCGACCCGACTCACTTTGCCACACATTTGTTTTTCCCACTTAAACAAATATGCTAAGATCTTGTCGTTCGATTGTATATTCTTAACGTCCGATTCAACTCACCATACCGTATATTTATCTTCCCATTCAAATAAATATACTAGGATCTCGTTGGTACGACATACACATATATATATCTTTGTCTTCTCGTCGCGGCTTTCCTTCCCACATATCTACTTTCCCATTAAGTAGATATACTAGAATTTTGCCGAGACGAGCGTACATATATATAAATGTGTAATTTCTCTTGTTAAGTATATACGTTTGTTTTAACGTCTTATTTGTTTATGTCATGTGTTTTCTCCCACGAATAATTCTCTTAACACTTAGGAAAGTGTTTATTAGTTTTCACCCAATGTATATATATATATATTTCACTTCTTAAAATATATATTTTTCTTATCTTGCCGTAATGGCATTTTTCTCATGATTTGTCCGTGTACGGTTCGTTAACGCGTCTTAGTTCGATATCTTAACTCGATTAGTTAATTCTTCCAAGTCTTTCCCAACATGTGCTTTATAGAAATATTATCCACATTTCTAACCCATGTTACTTGGAAGGTTTGTATTTTAGCCCAAATTGTTAACTTAGATACAAAAATGCTTCCAATACTTTTATATTCCCATTTATATAAAAGTATTCATTTTTGTATAAGTTTCTCAAGTTTGATTAACATTTTATAAAATCTCTATTTTATAAAAATCCTTATTTTAAAACCCTTTGTATTTTTATAACTTTCAAAAATACACTTTTATACAAAATACCCAAGTATTTCTACTAGTATTTACAAAAATCATCCTTAGACTTTATTACTTACATTTTTGACACCGAACTTTCCATACTTGTATTTTTGGACTAATAGTTTCTAAAATACCCATTTTAGTCCTCTAACTTTCAAAGTTACAACTTTAGTCCCTTAACTTCCAAAAGTTGCATTTTTCCACTCTAGCTTCCAAAGTTAACATTTTTCACTCAAAATAGTAAACTTTGAAGATTCAACTTTTTATTGGTAAGTTATTTTTGTATCAAAACACTTATGTTAGTCTTGTATTTCATGTGGAAGACTACTTATGTGTGTGTTTTATGTATTTGTCCATTTTAACAAAATATCATTCATCTAAGTAAGCTAACTTAGATTTTCCATCATCTTCATTCATGAACTTCTAACATGTTTTACCACATATTACACCATGTATGATCATAATAAGATGATTTAAAGTTACTCTTAACGTATTCAAGTTTATTCTACAATTTTAACCAAAACATCATCCTACTTAGTTTTAGATGCAAACTTTACATATTTTCAAGATTAATACATCATCATTATCAAATCCATGGTTTATTTTCATATCTTTAATCTTCCATTTTACACATGTAAAACCTATTAAAGATTATGTTCAAAACCACCTTTTAAACCCCTTCATGTACAACTTGCTTCCAAGAACACATACATGAATAATAACAATCAAAAACAAGATTAAGAAGCTTACTACTAGCACAAGGCTAGGGAAGACAAAACCTTTGATTTTGAGAGGGGTTTAGTGTGTTCTTCCTTAGTGGTTAAGCTCCAAGCTTGAAACACACAATAGGGGTTTGGATGATGGATTGTTTTGAGTGATTTGGAGATGTAAAAACTTGAAAGAAGAATGTGTATGGGGGAGGGAATACTTACGGCTCCAAGAAGGAAAGAAAAGAAGAGTTTTGCTTTATTCCTTCTAATGGTTAACACATGTTTATATAATCTTATCACATGTAATCTTCCATGGATCTTGTGATCATTACTAAAGATATAAGAGATTTGATAAGTGCACAAGTGATCTTGGATGGATATGGAGAAGTGGTGGTGGCCGTGGGTTTTGGGGGCAAAGGAAGAGGTTTTGTTTGCAAATCTTGGCTAAGGATTTGGATGATCCTACACTTAATCTTTATACAAGACTTTCACCCATGCAAATGCACATGCTTAGGCCATGATTACTTGCTCTTTGTCTTGGATTTTTGTGGCCTATGGCCGAAATTTGTGAAGGAGGGACAAGAAAGTTGCATGCTTGTACTTACTTGTCTTACACCTTTTTGGCTTTAGTAAAGCATGCTTTGTCTCCTAGATTACTAGCTTATTATTATTAGCACATGCATGGACACCTCAAGACCTCTTTAGGCCGGCCCTTGTATGGGCTTAGGTGGGGTCCACAACTTCAAATATTTACCCAATATTTGTTATGTTTAATCCCTCGTCGTTCGGGTGTCGTTCGGGTATTTTTCGGGTTTTAATTGCGCGTTATTCGGACATTAAAAATACCTTTAATAACCCTTAAATATAGTCTAATTTAAGCGTTGATTGGTTATTTAGGCTTTTACCGGGTGAAATTATGAGTTATGCGCGTATCGGGTGCGGTACGCGCACTTTATTCGTTACCGGGAGATTTGTATAAGACGTTTCCACTTATGGTTTTGGGTTTCCAAAACTCATTATATTTTGTGAAAATACCCTTTATTTTATATCCTGGGTGTCCGGGATCCTTTTCGTTTATTTAATTATTACCGGGTAATTGCCAACGTCCGTACCGGATAGTTTATTCGCACATGATCCAATCATGTTTTACCATTAAACGTATGCATTCCTATGCACTATTTGGAAATTGCTATCTCCTAAGGCCTTGGTAATTAAATCACACATAGTTGCATTTAATTACGTTAATCATATATTAATTAATTTGTACGGAATTACCTTATTTTTGCCGGTTGTTACAGAAAAAGAAAAGCTAAAAAGAATATCAAAACAGATCTTGAAAACGAATGATCTGGGTTTCGGTTCCTAAATACCATATCGCATAATCATGAAACATAAAACATATGCATCATATTGTAACAGAGAATCAAAACACCAAGCGTTATATATATAACGCTTCAACACATTTGAACCATCCAATACAAACTTGACACGTGGAGAAGGCAACGATCAAAATTTTAAACGGTCAAAAAATTGACCGTTGATTCAAACGGTTATTTTTTATTTACTTTATATATATACACACTATATACAAATAAACACACAACACAAACAAACATATTATTCAAACAAAAAAACACAAGTTCAAAACACAAAAATGTTTCCCTATCGTGCACCTTTTGGGGTCCTGTCTCGCCCGGGTAGCTCGAATCCTACGAGGCCAAACACTACCCAACCGCCATCCAATATTAATTGGGGCGATTTCAATGCAAACACAATGGGATACGCCCAACTACTTAGCATGTCGGGTCAAGTTTTTCAAGGGCCAATGGGGTTTGCGTCAAACATGAACGTAAACTATGGCCAAGGTTCTCAAGAGGAGTCCGAGCTCGTGCCTGAAACTCAAGGCGAGCCCGACCAACCACGCCAACCCGAGGGTTCTCAATAGAGGGGGGCGCGCGAGATGCTTGCACAAAAAAAAAAAGAAACTAACGCGCCTCGTCAAAAAAAAGAAGTATGAGCGTTGGTCGAAAGACGAAGAGTTTGCTTTAGCGCGGGCTTAGCTCAACATTTCGGAGGATCCAGAAGTTGGTTAGTATTTTTTTTGTATATATATATATATATATATATATATATATATATATATATATATATATATATATTTCTAATGGTATATAATATTTTTTTGTAGCGAACTATCAAGACAAGCCTTTGTTTTGGATGAGAATTCGAGAGGTATTTTTTACCGCCATGGGTCGAGGGGAATATTGAGACAACGATTCGATATCGGGAAAGTGGACGGATATAAATAATAGATGCCATTTTTTTGCGGAGGTTTACCAACGTTGTAGCGACAACAGGGGCAGTGGGGAAGGTGATGATGGTGTGTTGGCAAAAGCGTTGGAGGAAATGAACGCAACCTGTGGGACATTCGGGTATTTGAGGATTTGAGAGATGTTGAGAAAAAGTCCTAAGTGGGCTGAGTTACAGCCTATGGGGTCCGTATATAGGCACCAAATCAGGAGAGCAAAACGAAGCAAACCCTCCTCGTTGCGAGATCCGGATACACCGTCATCTGATGCTCACTATGTGAGCTTAGGTGATCCTATTAATTTGGAGGATGAGGACGAGCAGGAGGAGGAGGAGGATATTCCTAGACCACCCGGTAGAAGATCAAAAATGGTGGCAAGGCGGAGTCGTCTTCGGGAGGTGGTGACTTGAAGGAATATTTTGAGGAAATGAATCGACGACTATAAGATATCCGCGACCTTGGCCAAAGACGTTTGGAAACTATGCACCAAAGAGTGGTTGAGAATAAAAGGTTAGTCGACATCCAAGAGGCGAGGCAAATGGAAAAAGACATTGAGTTTTTGTCCAGATTGATCGACCACCTCGAGTGTGACATCCATCACCTTTCACTATCATGAGCGTACAACTTTAGTCCCTTTTATTTCTTGTATTTACATTTATAATCCTTGTATATCGAAGTTTCGATTCAATAATAAAAGTTGCGAACTTGTTTCTGACGATTATTAACTATCTACTTGAATCGTTGTCGTAACTAAGAAATTCTTTTTTAATAATAATAATAATAATAATAATAAAACAAAACTTGATTTTAGTTGTTTGTTGTTTTGAAACAACAATAACAACAGCAGCCACAACATAACAACAACCACCTCAACCATAACAACTTATATCAAAACCAAATAAATCCTTACCCTTCATTTTTTTTTCGAAGCCCAACACCCAACAAACAAGAACCGGCCCATCTAAAATATTTTTGTTTCTTCCTTCTCCTTTTGGTCGCTGCATTACACCAAGCCAAAGAACCTTTGTTTGACCAACCAACCTTCCAATTTTGACCAAGTAATTGAGCCCCATTTTTTGTAAGATCTTTGATTAGGATTTGTGATTATTATTAACACTTTAATCCCGCTCCAATTCAACCAATAATTGAACGAATACTACTCGTAATTAGCTTGAATTACGCGTTTTTGACTAACAATAGTCAACCTTCCTAATCGTACCATCTAATCGTGTTATTGTATAAATTGAACCTATAAAAACATTCACCTAGCTATTGCGACCACCTCTGTGCAAGAATCAAACGTAAATCATCACTGATTAATTTCGGGATCGAGTTTTTTTTGTGGCCAAACCATCGACACCAACCATCTTAATTCGCCCCCAATCCATATTCGTTTAAGGTATTTGTTTTATAATTCTGGGTCGATTAGAAGTGAGGAATAAAAGTCCCATCATTGATTTGTGTATCGAATACGATTTTTGAGTCAATTGGATGGGGATGAATCTAGGGTTTATGTTTAGCAATTTGGGGATAAACTGTTAACACGGTTTTAAGGTTTTCAATCTGTCTCAATAATCATAAAATGATGTAGCTCAGGTGGTTGTGTTCAAGGTTTGTGAATCTTAGGTTGCGGGTTCGAACCTGGTCCACAACATTTTTATTTTAAAACTCGTTTTTGCTTTTGAACATTATTATTTATGTCATCTTCTAATTTATGTTTAAAATACCAAACCTAACTTATAAATTCTACAAAATTTATTTTATGTTATATAGTTAATAAACTTTATTATACAATTTTTATTTTCACAAAAATCATTTATTTAATATATATTATAAATATTACAATTATATTCAATTATAATTCTAAAATTCTATAAAAATATCTAAACGACTTTATAAAATCTCACAAGAATTATTTTAAACTTGTAGATCAATAATTATTTCAGAAATAAATTTTATTCCAGAAAAACCGTTTATTTAATATTTTTAATTGATTTTTGTTATTTTAAATCATAAATAAATCATAATAAATTCATTTTTCAATATTTCTGTCCCAAAATTTAGCATAAATTATTTTTGTTCATTTAGAACAGAAATATAAATTTTAATTTGGAATTTCTTTAATTTTAATATTTTTAGATATTAAAATTATATCTTTGACAAATAGAAATAAATATACTAAATATTCAATTTTTGAGAAAATAATTTTATAAAAATTATTTTCATACTTAAAACCTTATAACATGACCATCCTTAATCAAAAACCTACAAAAGTCTTTTATTTAATTATTTACAAATTTCTTTATTTATTACCTAATTAATAAAACAATTACTTATCCCCAAATTAGGAACCCTAGAACTACTTGTATCCTAAGTTCATTCCCTTAAAAATTATCTAATTCTTTAGGTTAATCCTTTGGGATAATCCTAATTCATATCACGTTGTTCGGTAGAGTTTCAAGTTATTACGCGAACTGTGAGTACTTCCTATCCCTTTTTTTTGCTTTTATTCATTTTTGGGGTGTTACATGTACACTTATACAAATTACAAATACAAGTTCACATTTTTACAATACAATTCTAGTACTATGTGCATTTACTTACAAACGTGCTTTATGCTTAGACATTACATGTAGAATACATTTGTACTTAGTGAAATTATTAACATTGTACAAGCCGACCTTAACATTGGATAGCGCTATTGGGTTGACAACCCACCTAGGTGATTCTCCCCCTTTTTCATCGGAGAATCCATGGTCATTATTAAGTTATTTTCCATTTATTGGATAAGTACACCGCCGTTCATGTAGTACATTATACAATCACATGATTGATTTCGCTCATTTGTATGATACATAGTTTACATAATTGCACTGTAGCTTTGCACTTGAATTGTATACCATTTCCCAACTTACTATATGTATTAAAACTAGGAATGCTCACCAACATTTCTTATGTTGACAAAACTTATTTTGTACATGTTTCAGGTGCAGTTTGATCTTAGTTCCATAGCATTGGATTTAGTGCTTGCTTTTAATAAGTTATTTCAAATTTCATGTTTCGTTCAGACTTTTGTATTTGTTTTCCATTTCATCTATGTAAGACAATTTTAATTATTCAATAATATATTTACATTTTAGTACCATGTGCTTTTGAACAATCGTCACTACGTGACACCTCGATGATTCCGCCATCGGTTGGGGTGTTACATCGAGGGAGACGCTCTACGCCTTGCGCAACTTCTTAGGCAAGAAATTCTTGCAAAATATAACCTCTAATGTGTTTCGTTTTTTTTATGTTGCGTTTTTTTAATTTGCTATTGTATTTTTTTAGTTGTTTGAATTTAATTAATATTAGTTGTGTGTTTTAATATTATTTGTAATTTTTTATGACATTTGTCTTTTTTTTTACATTTTAGTTAAAAAGTTTAAAAAAATAATAAAATAAACAACCAATCAGAAACAGGAGCCTTATCTATTTCCCACTACAACTACACCTCATTTTCACTTCAAGCCCCATACTGACTCAGCTGCCACGTGGACCAATCAGAAACAGGGGCCTTATCTTTTCCCCCTCTTCACTACAAATGGTCTTAGACCATGTGTAATGGTGGGTGAAATTTGGTGGGTAAAAGAGGCATTTTTTGACACTTGGCAATGTGGGGCCACTTGGTGGGTGAAAAGGGCTTGAAATAGACAAGGGGTGTAATGGTGGGTGAAATTTGGTGGGTGAAAGGGAGTGAATATATAATGGTATTAAATTTGAATTAAAAAAAGAAAAAAAACAATAACAATGAAGTGTCAAGAAATGATTAGACCATCAAACTTTTCACCCACGCGAAATATTTTGCGGAGAATGGGTTAGCACCTATTTGGCAAGGTGGGGGCGGTGTTGTTGGGTGAATGGAGCGCCAAATTAGGGTTTTAACGCCCATTTGGCTTGCCATTACACCTGGTCTTAACATGAAATGAATCTCGCTTGACAAGATCTTGGTATATTTATTTTTATGGAGAAATAAATATATAGTAAAAGTGAGTTGAGTCAGAAGATAAGACGGAATATTAATACAAGTTAGTAAATACATATTGATAAATATGTTTAAAGATCATCACGTGTAAAGAAACGGGCAATGATCAGGGTTCGCGATGACGAAACCAACTAACTTGGTAATTAATACCAACGGTTATATTAAGATTAAGTGAAACTTGTAAGGGGATAAATAATCACCAACGGACCTAAGACTAGGGTATATTCATAATTAAACCGAATATGTAAACGTGGTGTTGGGAGTTAGGGAAAGACAACTTGCTAGTAAGACACGCACTCTGAGACCAGTGCCTTATTAAATTAGGACACGTGTAGGTGGTCTCACATTGGACTTGGCAAATACTATTTTCTGATTTCGTGACATGTTTGAGGTGAGTTTTCACGACCCCTTTTCTGTTTTAACATTTTTAAAGTCGGGGGAAAGATATGTAAGTAGGAAAGTATTAAATGTGTGGTAAACTGTGAAAGTATGAAATGGTACATAAGATGGGCACATGCGTAACGGTAAAGTCACATGGGACGTGAAGTCTCTGAAGTTAACCGTAACCATTTATACAAAGTGATGTAGCCTTAGAATATGGGAATAGTACTATTGGTTCTTGACGAGACCCTCCCCGGTTGATTAGCGATCAACACGGAAGAACCACGGGGTGCGATGATATTCTAAATTAGTTGTTACCATGTAAACAACTTGCTGGGCAATGTAAAGTAGTCTGGTTTTGGTTTTGAGCTCATGGGGAATCCATCGGTATTAGGACTAGCTACCCTAATGTTATATGTAGCATATTTCTTATTTCGTTATGCGCACTTATTTACAAATGAATGTTAATTTATTTTTGTGTCAAAACCTGTGAAACTCGCCAATATATTTATATATTGACGTTTCCCCTAACATATCTTTCAGGTAACTAAGAATGTGAAGCCATGCAATGGCTAGGGTGGGCAAAATAATGACGAGACAGACTTTTGTTAGGGATTTACTACTATTTCCTTTGAGATTGGGAAATAGTCAAAAATCCGTATTTTGTTAAAAACTACATTTTGGGACATGTACTTGAACAAAATACTTTCTGTAACACCCCAACCGATGGTGGAAACATCGAGGTGTCACGTAATCATACTATTTAATAATTACATAAGCTTGATATACACAAACTAGGTCCAAAGCTCCTATGTGATCTAAGACTTGTACAACTTCCAATAGCAAGTAAAACCTGAAACATGTTGAGTTGGAAAGATGGGGGTGGGGGGTCAACTATAAATAGCTGGTGAGAATACATAGGTTTTGCATATAGTTGAAAACAATATGTTGTATAGCAATCATAGTTGAAGTATAATAATGAGTAATGATAGAATATGAGTCCGACATGTAACAATGCGTCTTTTGTACAATCAAACCTTGTGTCGACTGAGACCTAACTTGCAAGTTAGTAAAAGTGTAACTGTTATCGATCATCCCTAAATTTATGCGGGAGAATGGGTTTGTCAGACCTATAGCGCTATAATCTAAACATGCGGCTTGATCAATGTTAATGATTGTACTGTATCTTTTTGTTACAGTCAAATTGAATCAACAAGTTTCAACAACGTAAGAATGAGTAAATGATAGTGTATAAAATGTTTAAACATGTTTCACCCAAAAATGTAAAACATAAAAAAGGGGCTATGTAAACTCACCTTAGCAAAGTCTCAAATCCTTTGTAATGGAATAAGTGTGGTCCAAACGTTGCCAAGTATTTCCCTATGTTTAAGGCAATAAATAAGTCTAGGTTTTTCTAGTCTACAAGTATTTCTAGGGTTACTAATTTGGGGATTGATAATTGATTAATAGTTAATTAGATAAATAGTTAATAAATAAAGGAAAATTTGGAAAATAATTAAATAAAAAGCTATTTGTAGATTTTTTTTTGTTTAATTAAGGATGGTCATATTATAAGATTTTAAGTATGAAAATAATTTTTATAAAATTATTTTCATAAAAATGGAATATTTAGTATATTTATTTCTATTTGTCAAAATATAGTTTTAATATCTAAGAATATTAAAATTAATAAAGTCTCAAATTAAAATTTATATTTCTGTTCTAAATGAACAAAAATAATTTATGTAAAATTTTGGTATAAAATTTAAATAAATGATTTTTGAAAAAACTAAAAATTGATATTTTTGTTCTAAATAAACAAAATATTTATGATTAAAATAGTCAAAATTAATTAAAAATATTAATTAAACGATTTTTTTCTGAAATAAAAATATATTTCTAAAATATTTAATGATTCGCAAGTTCAAAATAATTTTTGTGGAATTTTATAAAATTGTTTAGATATTTGTATAGAATTTTTAATTTATAATTGAATAAACTTGTAATATATTTTATATATATTAAATAAATGATTTTTGAAAAACTAAAAATTGTAGAATAAACTTTGTCATTAGATTAACATAAAATAATTTTTATAGAATTTATACACCACTTTTAGTATTTAAAAACTATTTTAAAAGATTAATAGGTTAAATATATAAATAAAAGGGTCAAAAAAAATGTTTGTTGTGGGCAAGATTCGAACCCGCGTCAATGGCCGGTTCATGGTTTGGATTCACAAGCCTAGACCATCTGGTCTAGACCCTGAGAACGTTTAATATCGAATTCAATTATTTATAAAGATTATTTAGATTACACCATTAATTGTTAAGAAAAAGGAATGGGTGGAGACGGGGTTCGAACTCCTGTTCTACCCGGTTGGCATGTCTTAAACAAAAAGAAGATACCAACTGATCCAAAGGTCAGTTTGTGTTGGGTTTCATTTCACGTTAATTATAAACAGACCCGTTATAGGTCTTCTTCCCCAAATAAGATAATAATAACCCTCGATTTCTAATCAATTACAATACGCGGTTATAACTAAATTAACCATAGGGCTAATAGAGTATGAGGGCCGATTAACACAATGGAACAAAGGATTAGAATCATACCTAGTGCAAAAGCTCCAATTCGTGAGTCAAAAGGAACAGTCAAGAACACTTGATTATTCGCGTAGGGATGAAAAACAAAACGAATTGAGGGTGAGGGTTTAGTTTTCGGCACTTAGAGATGGTCTGAGAGGGTTCAATTTATAAGATAATACTAGGATGAACGAATTGGAAAGTTGACTCGTTCATTATGCATAGACGCGTAAAAGGGGCCTTAGAATTGGAAATGTTTAGGTGTGATTGATCGTTTATAATAGGTAAATGACCGATCAATCAATATAGTTTCCAAACTCTACTTCAATTACGCGTCCAGGAATGATTCACGATGGTTGACCATGGCATTTGACTTCTGGGTTGTTTGACTGATTAATCTAAGGGATGTGTTAAATTAAATTCGTTTTGAATATAAACACAAGATGGCTAGATGGCCCAGTGGTTTGTGTTGGTGTTCGTTGGTTCCTAGCCCGGATCAGACTCGGGTTCGAGTCTGGTCACCAACACCCCTTTTTTTTCTTTTTAAAACAGGGAAGGAGGAAGGCTTTGGGCTGGGTGGTTTGGGCTAAGGTTTAGTGGGCTGGAAGGGTGTTTGGTTTAGGATTGTGTTGGTAAATGGGTTGTTATGGTTTTGTTTTGTAAGTTTCAACTTTTTAAACTTTTGTAAAATAAAAAAAAATTATATTATTATTATTATTATTAATATTATTATTATTATTATTATTATTATTATTATTATTAAAATGTTTTGAAATAGGTATGATTTAGACATGGCTAGTCTTGTACAAAAAGAAGCTTAATATAAGTAAAGTGGTGATTTTACTAATTTAACAATTGAGGAAAAAAATACGCGATGTTACAGTCTCCCCTACTTTTGGAAACTTCGTCCCGAAGTTATTAAAAATACAGGGTTGAGGGTGATTAGCTAGAAATTAGGGCAGCTGTGGGTTGGGTTAAGGCACGACATGAATTAATAGATAATAGAATAATCTGTTTTGAATAATTTGGATAAAAGGTTTGATATGTGTGAGTTTTTAAGGGTTGAATTAGGTTTGTCGGAACTAGCAAAGAGAATAAGAATCTAGCAAAACACTAAACTTAAGTTTTAGGAGTCCTAAAAGAAATGCATGAGTTGATTGACTATATGAAAACCAAATGAACTACCAAAACCTTATTAGAACGTCACACCACCTTAACGTACCTGTAAATTCATGATTACGTTCTGGACCGCAATCACCAATTTACCTTACATTAGGGTTTTGTGACCTTCTATGACTCTAAACACACATGTAAGTAATGCAAAATAACCTTGTGATTAAATCGTATACAATGTATCCAAAAATGAGTCCAACTGTTGAGCAGTAAAAAGACTTCTACCAGTCAGTGGGTAAGAACCTCTACCGATTATTGAGCAGGTGCGATAGCCTCTACCAGTCGTTGAGCAGGTTGTAGAGCCTCTTCCGACTGTTGAGTAGGCATGATGACCTCTACCAATCGTTGAGTAGGTTATTTGGTACTCTAATAATTGTTGAGCAAGTACTTCATCCTCTATCAGTTTTTTGATTAAGTGTACCAATTATTACACACATAAATTGCAAATTGATAACATGTACATGTAAGCAATTACGTATCAAGTATAGCATGCGAGTTGTAATAGAGTTGCCCTAGACAAGGTTAATGACTCTAAGTGTGTCTATAGCAAATAGTTTATATTCCATGACTTCTAGTATCAAATGTTCAAATATGGTAGATAATCGAATAACTAAGGATTAAGTTTGATGCAACACACAATCAAGTTTCAATGGTTTGGTTATCATGGGTAACTAGCTCATGTCTGAGAAGGTGAAGGATATGAATTTAGTTCTTGAGAGGATGATGAAAAATCTCGAAGCAGAATCAAGGTTGCGAGAGATAGTGAAAGTGAAGATGGTTGATAAGGAGTTTATTTTATAGTAAGGAGATTATGTAGCAGTGTAAATTGTAGGGTTAAAGTAGGGATAAGAAATAGGATGAAGATAGAGAATAGAAACAAGTAGAGTTGCAAGTAAGAGAAACAAGTACTGGTTAAAATCCTAAGGTTATAGACTAGATTATTTTTCTAATAACCTAATTCCCTATAACCATGGCTCTGATACCAATCTGTAACACCACAACCAATGGCGGAAACATCGAGGTGTCACGTAATGATGATTGTTCAATAGCTCATGGTACTAAATGGAAGTTGAATATTACTAAACAATTTACAATTTTGTCATACTATTTAATAATTACATAAGCTTGATATACACAAACTAGGTCCAAAGCTCCTATGTGATCCAAGACTTGTACAACTTCCAATAGCAAGTAAAACTTGAAACATGTTGAGCTGGAAAGATGGGGGGTCAACTATAAATAGTTGGTGAGAATACATAGGTTTTGCATATAGTTGAAAACAATATGTTGTACAGCAATCATAGTTGAAGTATAATAATGAGTAACGATAGAATATGAGTCTGACATGTAACAATGCGTCTTTTGTACAATCAAACCTTGTGACGACTGAGACCTAACTCGCAAGTTAGTAAAAGTGTTACCGTTATCTGTGACAACAGTCAACGTAACAGGTCAACGACTGTACATGTTTCATTTATTATGTCATTATATGTGCATTTTTAGACAATTTGCATACACTATACCCCCCCAGGCTAGTAGAGCATGAGTTAATCAGAGAACTCAACATAATGCACTTGTTTAGTCAGACAACACCCAGACACACCATCAAAACAAACATTACAAGAGGTTATGACTCTAACACATGATAATGCACCTCTAACACACGTTTGTGAACACAAAGATCATCATGGGATATCATTTAACAAACCATGACACAGGGGAAACAAAATACATGTTAAATGTCGTCATCAAGAGGCATGGAATTTAACAAACTCTTACTTTTATGAAACCGGATGATATTCCTATATCAAAGGTGTACTAGAGACCATACAACAAACAAACACAACACTATTAACATGAATAGGACGGATTGCTTAACATGACAAATTAAGTATTGGATCTAAACCAAGCTTATTGTATTAGAGCTATACAAACATGTGTATATACACACACGCACATGGCATATACACACACACATCACACGGCTACCACAAGCAACCAAAGACAACACTTTACACTAGCAAGTAACCTTCCAAAGCATTGTCAATCTCTATGTTTTACACTCAACATACCCCATTTGTTTGTCCTCTTTGAGCCACAAACCTAGAGGCTAGAGATAAACAAAAGGGTTATTCTATTTACATCATCTTAGGAGTCTACAAACCATCTCTTACAAGCTAGTATTTACCCAAACAAGCAACCCCTTTTTCCCTTGTTTTCTTTCGGCCGCAATTACCAAGCAAGGACACCCTATATCTTTGCCACCTTCAATTCCTCAAGCAATCTTTGTCACTATGTGTTGTCAAGATCATCCAATCATAATAAGACATCACTAAGCCTAGACTCTTGACCTTTCATCCTATGCGATCACCACCCAAGGAAGAGACAGAGATCTTACACATCCTAGAGTTGTCACTATCCATGCTAACTCCTAGGAGACCTTGGTGGCCGATCCAATGAGAAAACAACACCTTAGCTAAAGGACAAGTGATGGAAGCCATCTAGAAGATCATGAGGTCAACTAATACACTAATATGGCAAGGAAGACAAGGTATGACACAAGGATAAAGTGAGTCAACCCATCCCTAAGTGTTGAGCTCAAGAAATCGGCTCATGCACAAGCATGCAAGCCTACTCCTTTTGCTTGATTATACCTTACACAAACATAGGATTAACCTTTATACATACCACCCTCCCAAGCTAACACACTTACCACAATTGTGCTTCCTTTGTCCTCACCTTCGGCTATAAATAGGAGCATCAAAGAACACTTGAAACCACACCACCCTTCTCTAACTCCCTCAGCTCTCTCTCTAAGCCGAACCACACCCATATTCACTCAAGAACCAACAAGTGCAAGCTTAGGAGAAGACTAGGAGACCCGAAGATTCTAACCATCGGCCATCCTCACTAGGTAAGTAAATCTGAGCCCTTTAAGTCCTCTATAATCGGCTTAGCATGTTCACCCAACCCCTACCACAAACAATCGGTCCTAATACATAACACAAGTCACATACATTGTTTTGTTTAAGAGTAATTCACTAAACTACTCACCACATTGTCTTGATACTAGCATTGATTCACGTGATCTTGCCTCAGACAACATTACAATCGGCTTTGTTATGATCAAGGGTAGTTAAAATTACATTTAGTAACATACACAACTTAGATCACTTATAAATACATTAATATAAGTTTATTTGCCTTAAGTTTGAAGCTAAGGTTAATAACCTAATAATCGAAGCTTAAACTTGCTACAAGATTCATAATATGTCATGATATAACACTTCAAGGTTTGAATAAGCCTAAAACAACCAAATAGATTCACTAGATAATCGGCATGATCCTTTACACCATAAGAGCACATCGGCTACTATAAGCTAACGTGTGTTAAGCTAGGCCAAAACATGTGTTACCTCACAAATGGTTTCAAAAGAGGAAATAAACATATGTTAAGCAATGTTTTTCTCAAAAACCAACCACACATGGGGAATAATGCTATACGGCCCAATTACCCCATGTGAGGCCCAATATAGTTCACCATGGACATGTCATTCCGAAACAACAAAATATTGGGAACTATAAGTCTGTTAGAACATTAACAAGTGTCATGTACAACAAAACACACAAAACACAATGGTCCACAAGTGTCGGGTGAACAATTTGTATGATAAACAACCTCCGGATGACTTACCGTGTCCATAATGATCATAGGGTATCATTTGTCAGAACGGTGATCATCTACTAACTCACTAGACCACACACGACTCAAACAGGTGAGTTTTCTATGGCCCCATTTTACTATTTTACATTTTGGGGGAAATACATGCATCAATACTTATGTCGATTTCAAGTGTGTGTACATTCTAGCATGACTACCATGTGGAACATGAGACATTTTGGTTCATGAGCTCACCAGTCCTCGTACATCGTTCACTGTAACCATTAGCTAGACATTTAGCCATGGAACACTATTATAGATCTATTGGGTTGACACCCCCACTCTTGGTTAGTCGCTCTAACCAGCCACATGCAAGAGAGGTAGTATTCTACCATACATACATTGTCTTTAGTGTACAATGCACGAGGCACCACAGTCACGAGGTTTGGTTACAGGACTCATGGTTCTCACAGTGATCATTTGCTTAGCTAGATCTTGATTGGTCAAACACGGATGACACGTTCATTTCACAGTACATTCAAAACTCATAGACTCACCAACATTATTGTTAACAAAACCCTTTATGCATCTATTTCAGGTAACTAATGGAGGCCACCGAGGATTGAGGGAAGGGTTCGAGCATGCACACCGTGGTATCAGTTTGATGGCTTTTGTCAGCTTCAAAATGCTATGTACTAAATTTCCATAAAAATAATGTTTATGCGCTCTCACTATGGATAATATTTAAATAAATTCATGATAAATTCCATCTTTTATGGTGGTACTATTTTGAATAAATGTGTATTGCTTGAACCTTGTGCTTGAAAACTTTTCGATCGTTGCATTCCCGTGTTTCCGCCTAGGCGGGGTGTGACAGATTGGTATCAGAGCACGAGGTTATAGCGAACTAGGATTCTTTGGAGTCAACTATAACTTATAATATTTTTCCGAAACGTTTTCACAAAATGCCACGAAGTCTCGCCATGCACCCTCACACCTCAAGCCACTCCACGAAGACATTCGGGTACCATAGTTTATTCATTTACGCATATGATTATTTACATATATGTGCATGTTGTGACAGGAAAAATGGCCATTGCTATCGATCTCGTTTCTTCACCCGAGTCAGAGCCAGATTACTTAGTAGATGATCCCTAGGGAGATGACTTACCTCTCACCCAGCCAGCCCCCGAGTCCTATCATAATGGGTGGATATCCGAGTCTGAGATGGATATTGAAGAAACAAATAGCCTAACCTCCTTGTAAGGATGATAGTCTAGATGCAACCACAAGATTGATCCTTCACTAGCACTTCCTGGAATAGAGTAACCTGCAATAAAGATTAAGTGGGTAGGGAGACGACTACACAAGGTAGTAGTTTATAACAAAAACGGGGGTGAATGGGGATACTATCAAGTTTGATAGCTCTTAGGGTTAGCCAAAAGTGTCCTCTCTATTAGGGAGATGATCCCTTATATAGAGGTGGACGTATGCCACCATTACCCAAAACCCTAATCGTAATGGGCCAGGCCCGATTAGGGTTGTCTCCACTACCCAAGGATTATATTAGTAAAGTGGTTAATGAATAACTATAAATAAGGAAACATGGAACAATTACCGCCTTTACAGTTGGCATTTGCGGATATCACTCCGTAATTGTAGGAAAGTAGTTAATGCTTTAAATGATGGAGGAACCTCTTTTGTGCGCGAGAAGCTATTCCGCGGGGCTGAATTCCGGGTTTGGGTATGCTCTGCGCAGTTATGAGCACCCAATCCCATCAAGTCCCCCCAGTCCAGCGTGTACCCTTTTTTCGAGTGTATGAGGGAAGAGGGTGGATGGTGGACTTAAAGTGGTGGCCCCTGGATGATAGCTCAACCTTCCTTGGTGGTGAAAACATGGTAATCGGTGGAGTGTTGTTGCATAATAATGGAGACTCGGAGTGTCTGTCATGCGGAGAGCGGAGAACGGTACTTGAATTTGACGTTAAATCTCCGTGGTCGTGTCACGTGCCACTTTATTGAAGGACAACTGTCGGTTAGTGAGCAAAGGATGGTGGGTAGCGTCTGTCACAAGCTATGCTTGTGTAAGTGAGCATCCCATCGGTTATGGCAGACAGCTGCCTCAGGCGCGTGGTGCGCGCGTGTGCCGCCTAATTAGCTGTTCACAGCCACGTGTCGTGTGGAAAACCGTTTCCACTTACCCAGGCTCACGTCATTGGCAGTTATAGCCCACATTATAAAAAGATTTCAAAATTTTTCAAACTTCACCGTTCTCACACCTTTCATTGCAAACCTTCCAACTTCCCTTTTCTCTCTCGCTCTGATTAACCGTTGCGTTTACTCAATCATCAAAAAATGTCTCAAGAAACATCTGGTGCTGCTGATCTGACAAAGACGACAGAGAAAACAGAGAAGGGTATTACCACAACCGTTGTCAAGTGGGATGCCTCTTCTTTTTCCACATTCCTCGATCACTATGGGATTGAGGCTGATTGGGAGCCTGAACTACCTGCTGCTGGTAAGACGGCGTTGGACGCTTCTCCTGGTAAAATCACTCTATATGAAGCGTTCTTTACCCAATGTTGCTTTCGTCTTCCCATTACAAAGTTCCTGGTGAGCACCTTTATGAAATATGGGGTGCATCCTACCCATATGACTCCATTTGGGCCGTCTAGGCTCGTGCATTTTGAAGCAACCTGTCGGTCTCTTGACCTAGAGCCGACCTTTGATATGTTGAATGTTTTTTATGTTCTTGAAGAAGCCCGCGGTGGGCCCGGGTGGTACAGTGTATCTCCCCGGAGGAATCGGACTCAGATTGTCTCAGAGAGTCCCAAATCGATGTATGATTGGAAGGAAAAATTTTTCTACATCCACCGAGGGGTGATTCTCGCTGCCTTGCAGTGGATGAGCATTGGGGTGAAGGAAAGGATTGCGGAGTTCCCGCCCATGAAAGATTACAAAAACCAACCTTGGTATGATACCCTGTGTGCGCATTCCACTCCACTGTCTATGGAGAAGTGCCCAGAGGGCGTGCTTGTGATGCTAGGGCTCAGCCGTTTGGGGAATCCGGAGGGTCATGAGCCCACCGCGGCTGATGCGAGTAAGTACATGTGTATTTCTTCTTCATTGTATCTCTTCTTTTATTTTTGTGCTTTCTCTTTATGTCATTATCCTTGCAGGAATGACAAAGTTTGATCTTTTCGATGCCCAAGGGGCCGCTAAGCTGAATTATACTGCTTTGCCCCAAGGAACTCCCACAGTGATTGAGCGGATGGCTCGCAATTTTTTGATGCCACAACTCAAGAATGCCCCGCAGCATTACACGCGTACAGCTTACATCCTATACTACCTCTCGATATTCAATATATTGTTTCTTGTGTTACTACGGAGGATTCCTGCGCCGAAAAAGGGTGCGTCGCGTTCCGCGTATTGCAGACTCTGATCCCGCGTGCCCTTTGTTTCAGGCGCAGGGATTCACCCAACGAAGAAGACCGGGGTTGACTCGGGTGAAACTTCCCCGGGTCGTAAGAAGATGTCATGTACAGGTAAATCATGTCATATGTTAGCGTAGTATTTATGACGCTTGAACCCTGTTTTATGCCTGTCCGTAGGTGCTGGTCCTAAACGTCAGCGGGAAGAATCTCAGAAAGGGAAGAAGGTGGCCTCCAGCTCTACTGTTTCTAGAGATGATGACGAGGCAACGGAATCAGACGATGACGCCAAGCGTCAGCGTACACGCGGACCTACACCCGTTGATGATTCCGTTGAGATATCTAACGAGCTGTATCAGAAGCGTCTCGAAGATCTTGCCCAGAAGCAGGTTCAAATCTCAAGGCCATATACGGAGGTCGTGAATGCAACTTCTTCCAATGTGGTTGAGGATTTGACCCTCAACAAAGAGACGAATGTCATGCCTGCTGGCCCAAAAATAATTGTGAAGCCTCCGCCTAAACGGCAACCTGTGTTAGTCAAATTTGTCAAGCAGATCCCTGGTAAGTTTCTGTGCCAGATCTTGTGTTCAACTTCTGAATATGGAACACAAAGTGATTATTTTCTCCTTGGTATTCTCAGGTAAAAGTTCTGCTCCGCAAGGGGCACTGAAGAAACCCATTTCAAATGTGGAGAAAGTGAGTGAGCCTGTCCCGGAAAATTTTCAAGGCTCAAATCCATCTGAGTTGGAGACCCGGAGGCCTTCTCAAGTGGAAGGGGTCATGATGTCTCCGAAAGCAAGTAAAGACACTGGTAAAAGCCCTTTGGTTGAGTCGTCCACTGTGAATGTTGATCCAACAATCGTGGAGGCGGATGCCTCTCGCGGAGAAAAAGGTAGTCAGCCGGATCCACCCTCTGAAACGGATAAGTCTGCTTCCACGGGTGTTCTTGCGGATAAGGTATCCGTGGAAGGTGTGCTGACCTCCTCAACTCCGAAGGGGAATATAACCAAGACTGCTCGGGGGTCCGGAAAAGCGAGTGGAAGCGGAGGAAGGTTAGCTCCTCGTGATTTTGACCCGAATAAACCTTATCAGCTCCGGTGGGATATAAGGCAGACGACCCGCTTTACCAATCCGTTGAGTGCGGAGGAGTTTATCTCCTATGCTGTTCCGCCCAGCAAACGTGACTATCAAGATGGTATTGACCGTCGCTCATTGTTTTCTGACATGAGCTTGAATCTAGCTTTATGCTTTAGTAACTTCGGGTCGATGATGCGGCGAGAGGAGGAATTCCAGCGTTCTTGGCAAGCTCTCAGGGGTGCGGAAGAAGCACAAAGGAAAAGGGAGGAGGAATTCCAACGATTCCGTGCAGATTCTCGTTCTGAAGTTGAGCAATTGAGGGGTCAACTTCGGTCTGCTGAGGGTGAGATTCAAAAGATGAAGACTGAGAAAGCTGAAGCTGCCAAGGGGTGGAAAGAGTCTTGTGAGCGCACCAACTTAGACCTAGAGCGTGGTCGGAAAACTATTGAGAAGTTGAAGAATGAGATGGCCCGTGTGGTTCGCGAGGCAGAAGAGAAATAGAAAACTCTGGATGCCAAACAAGCTGAACTGTCTGACACGGTCATTAAGTTGAAAGAGCAACATGAGAACTTAGTGACTGCCACCACGCGGGTTTCAGAGTTAGAAGCACAAGTGAAGAGTCTTGATGAGGAAAAGGCACAACTGGGTGAAGCAAATGCCTTATTGGATTCCTCTCGTGTTCAGCTGGAAGTAAGCCTCCAACAAACGCAAAATGAGCTCCGTAATGCAGCGCAAACCTCGCAGGCTGCTCGGGAGCGTTTAACTTGGATGATGCAGCACGGTCTTCAAGGGGTTCGATTTCCCTTAACCTCTGTTTGAGTATTTATATGTTGTTACACATTTTATTGCCTTATCTTGTTCATGTTTGATCCATAGGTTTTTAAACGCATATGGAACGAGCCGAAGTTTTGCGATGCGGTGGCGAAGATCGGTGCGGCGTCCATGCGGAGTGGCTTACAGGAAGGGTTTGTGGAGGGCTATCATCACCATGCGGCTGGCTTAGCCCTTGAAGATGGAGAGCATTTTGGGAAACCGTATGAAGATGAAGCCGTTGCTGCGCAGCAGGAGTTCGAGACCCTCACCTTTGATGTCTTCGACGTGGTTGACCATTGCTTGAAGACGGAGGACCCAATAGGTCAGCTGCGCGAGTACTTTGAAGAATCTGATCGTCTTGGCGCAGAGCTCGAAGAGAACGAGCGGAGAGAAGAAGAAGCGCGAAAAGCCGCTGCACAAGGAGGAGGAGAATCGTCCGCTGCTGGTGTGAGGTCTGGCGCGCAGAACGAAGAGGCGGAAGATGACACTTATATAGATCTCATAGACTATAATTGATTTTCTTTGTAATTTGTCATCCTCCTTATCCTTGTGACTCTTGTAACTGAACAATTGCATGCTTCCTTATGCTTTATTTTTTCAAGTCCAGTTAATTAATTTTGTTTTTAACATAACTGTTGAACTGCCGTGATGATTGGATGACGTCAGCCTTGGAAAAAGGGGTGCCACTTGTCCTGCTGATGTCATCTGACAGTTTTGGCGGCGCTGCAGCTGATTGATGTGACGGTTGACGTCCATACTTGAGTATTAACCATTAATGGTAATTAATGGCCTTCCTTGTCTTTTCTATAAAAGGTTAACCATGGATTAACATTTTCCCATAACTCTTGATTTTTCTATCCATTGCTTCCATGGCCTCTCCCTTGAGAATCACCAAAGCTGAAGTTGAAGCATTGCAAGGGATGTTGTCATTATCTGATCATCCCCCTGTGATCAAGGTACCTCCAACTCCCATGCATCAATTAGCCACTTATTGTGGTTACCTTTTATTGACTGAAGATCAAGTGGACCAACCAGTAAAGCGTGGCTCGCTTGGTGCTCCTGTGAAGATGAAGCGGCTAGGTGAGCTACAGGATCTTCCCAAGATTCCCAAGTTAAGGCTTCGTCGAACTTCCACCGGTTGGCAGCATGCCACTTGATGTCTTTTTTCTTCTTGATGGTTTTTTTTTTTTTTTTGCTAAATAGCCCTAGGTGCATGTATTGTGTTGGCTGAATCACCTCTTTTGTTTGTTTCTTTTGGATCTGGTGATGGTATGTAAGTACGCCAATGTTTTGTTTAATGAAATGTGTTTTTTGACCGTAGTTGTCATTGCATGTAAACCAAAGTTAAAGAAAATAAAATAAACTAAAAGTTCTTTTATTGAAATCGAAATGGTCATAGCCACTGTTTATTACAAACTCGATAAAATACTTCATAAGTAACACATGCGCAGCTGGGCTGCGTTCCATGTGCGTGGGACTGGGGTGCCATCCAAACGCTCCAGGGCATAAGCACCCTTCCCCAATACTTCTTGAACTTTGTATGGCCCTTCCCATTTTGGTGCCAACTTGCCTGGTTTTTCCGCGTTAGATGCCTCGTTGTTGCGGAAGACGTAATCTCCCGCGCGAAAAGCCTCTGCCTTCACCTTTGCATTGTAGTATCTTTCAAGCTGTCTTTTGTAGTTGGCTTCTCTGACGGCGGCCATGTCTCTGCGCTCATCTAGTAGGTCTAGGTTGAGCTTTAACTCCGTATCGTTAACCTGATGGCTTGCCAGTAAGATTCTTGGAGACGCACAATACATTTCCGCAGGAATGACAGCTTCTGTTCCGTACGTAAGGCTAAACGGGGTTTCTCCATTACTTGTCTTGGATAACGTGCGGTGAGCCCATAAAACATGAGGGAGCTCGTCAACCCAACCAGTGCGCTTCGTTCCAAGTCTAGTCTTGATACCCTCTACCACGCTTCTGTTCGCGCGTTCGACCTGCCCATTACCTTGCGGATGTGCTACCGAGGTGAATATCTGCCTAACATTCATGGAGGTTAACCATTCTTGTAAGTGTTGGTCTGCGAATTGCGTGCCGTTGTCACTTACAATTTCCATGGGTAAACCGAAACGACATATGATAAATTCCCAAATGAATTTCTTAATGCTCTTTCCATCAATGGAGGCCAAAGGCTTGGCTTCCACCCATTTGGTGAAGTAATCAATTGCGACCACCAGATACTTTACGTTTCCTGGAGCTGTGGGAAATGGGCCCACGAGGTCGATGGCCAACTTTTGAAATGGCCATGCCGCGGTCACAGGTATCAGATTGTTCTTGGGGCGCAGCGTTCCTGGAGCATGACGTTGACAAGACTTGCATTTGCGCAGTTCCGCCACAGCGTCCATATGCATTCCGGGCCAATAATAACCCGCGTTCATTAGCTTTGCTACCACCATCCTAGGGCCAGCGTGCAGCCCGCACGACCCCTCATGTATGTCTTTGATAAGGTAAGTAGCCTCTACGGAGTCAACACAACGTAGCAATGGCCCTAAGTAAGAGCGCCGGTACAATATACCATCAATGACTTGGTAATGCAGTGCCTTGGTTTGGAGCTTTCGAGCTTCTGCCTTGTTGTCTGGGAGTGTCCCGTTTATGAGATAAGCCCGAATAGGAGTTATCCAAGATGTTTTTCCAATTTGGATAACGTTAACCTGTTTTTGAGGTACGGATGGATTATCCAGGACTTCCACTCGCACATCTTTTGCTAGATGATCAAAAACCGTGGATGCCATCTTGCTTAATGCGTCTGCTGGCTTGTTTTGACTCCGCTTGATGTGGTGAACCTTGCAGTATGCGAAGTCGCACATGAGGGCTTTGGCTTGCTCCAAATATAGAATCATGGATGCTTCACGTGCTTCGTAAGAACCGTCGATATGATTAGCTACAAGCTGGGAGTCGACGTGGGCGTCTAAGTGTTGCACACCCATCTTTTTCGCAATGCGCAATCCCGCGAGCAATGCCTCGTATTCCGCTTCGTTGTTTGTTGTTGGGAAATTGAGGCGGATTGCGTACGTGAAATCCTTCCCTTCTGGTGTAACTAAGCGCAAGCCTGCTCCAGCGCCATCATTATTGCATGCCCCATCGGTGTATAGTTCCCATTTCTCCGCTGGTTCCGAATTGGGAGTTGTGATATGTGCCTGTTGGCACTCAGTGATGCTTTCGGAAGGGACTTCCGCAGCAAAGTCTGCGAGGATCTGCCCTTTGAAGGATGTTCTTGACTTATACTCGATCGTGTGTTCTCCTAGCTCGATGGCCCACTTAGCCAATCGTCCCGACAACTCTGGCTTGCGTAGGATGTCATTTATGCGAAAGTCTGTCAGGACAATAATGGGGTGTCCTTGGAAGTATCTCCGCAACCTCCTTGACGCGTGCACCAATGCTAACACCAGCTTTTCCATCATTGAGTATCGAGTCTCTGGGTCGAGCAGAGTTCTGCTGACGTAATATACTGGGGTTTGAACGCCCTTTCGATCAACCAAGAGAACAGCACCGATTGCCTTTTCCGTTACGGATAAATATAGTGTCAATGGCTCTTTCGGGAGTGGAGCTGTGAGAATAGGCAAGTGACTCAAACATTCTTTCATTTCTTTAAATGCGGCCTCGGCCTCGTTTGTCCACTTAAAGTTGGATTTCTTGAGGCAGCTTTTCAGTGTGCTTACGAAAGGGAATGACTTGGACGCATAGTTTGAGAGGAAGCGGTTTAGAGCCACTAAGCGTCCCATGAGTGTCTGGACTTCCCGGATAGAAGATGGAGACGGCATACGCTCGATTGCTTGTATTTTGTCTGGGTTCGCGCGGAAACCATCTTTGGTTACAATCACTCCCAAGAACTTGCCCTCCTCCATTCCGAAAGAACACTTGCTCGGATTGAGCTTCATTCGCACTGCGCGGAGCTGATCAAAGGTCTTCTGGATGTCCAACAACATTTGGTCCTCCTCCGTGCTTTTTATGACCAAATCATCTACATAAACTTCGAGATTGACCCCTATTTGTTTGTTGAACGCATTGTCCATTAAACGCTGATACGTGGCTCCCGCGTTCTTCAATCCAAATGGCATTTTGGTATAGCAATAAGTTCCTGTATCTGTGCGGAAAGACGTTTTGTCCTCGTCCTCCTTAGCCATCTGGATTTGATGATACCCTTTATACGCGTCAAGAAAACACTTGAACCTGAATGGTGCCAGGGAGTCCACCTTTAAGTCAATCTCAGGGAGCGGGTAGCAGTCTTTTGGACATGCCTTGTTTATGTCTTTGTAGTCCACACACATCCGCCAGCCTCCATTTGACTTTCCGACCATGACTGGGTTAGCGACCCAGGTTTGGTACCTTGTCTTTCGCAGGATGCCTGCAGCTAATAGTTCTTCCACTTGCTCATTCATGGCCTTTGTTTTCTCTGGCCCCATACTGCGCTTCTTCTGGACGACTGGTTCAACGGACTTGTAGACGTTAAGCCTGTGCTCCGCTATGTGTCGCGGAACGCCAACCATGTCCGCGGGTTGAAATGCAAAGACGTCCATATTTTTAATTAGCAGTTGCTTCAAGTGCGCACGTATGGTGTCAGAGATTACTGGGCCTATGACAACCGTCTGATCTGGGAATTTAGGGTTAATGACCCATTTTTCCGGATCAGTACGGTCTGCTGGCTTCATTATCTTGGGAGGTTTGCATGTGTCTGTTGCGTGGCAATTTTTGTTTCCGCGTATGAAAGCTACCCCTCCCCGCGTCGGAAAACCGACCATCTGGTGTGGTGTGGACGCATTGCAATTGAACTTAGCCAATCCTTCTCTCCCTATGAGAATGTCATGCGATGAAGTCACTGGCAACACCATGAAGTCACATGTCTCCGTGCGGGAGAGTTGTCCATCTGTCCATGTGATAGGAAGTGTGAGTATACCCAACGGAATAATCACCTCATGGATGAATCCGGATATTGGCTCTGTGGTTGGAACGAGCTTCTCCTTGTCTTCGGCATCTAATTGATCGAAACACTGCCGGTACATGATGTCGGTACTGCTACCATTATCGAGGAACATATATCTTGTTCGATAATGTCCGATGACTCCCGTGATGATCAATGGCGTTGTGGAAGATGCTCCTCCTTTAACGCGTGGCATGACAACAGGTGCCTCTTTCCAGGAATCATCATGCGCGGTCGAGTAAGATCTTTTCTTCTGACTCCTGTTATGAGTCATGTAGCAGTTATGGCGACCCGAGCGCTGTACGTAATGCGCGTTGAGGTTCTTTATCTTCTTGTTACTAGCATCCGCATCTCCCTGCGAGTCTCTGGGCTTTTTCCTCACATTCTTTACTAAATGTGAGAGTTGGCCGACTTGATCGCCTTCTCAATCTCCATCTTTAGACTATAACAATTGTCCGTCAGATGGCCATAGTCTTCGTGGTACTCGCAATACTTTGACGTGTCCACGTTTTTCCGATCTTGACTTAATTCCCTAGGCTTAGGAAACTGGACTTGTTCGGTTTTCAGTACCTCGGAGGGTGTCTTTGATAGTGGGGTCCAGTCGTAATTCTTCTTGCTTGGCGGTTTCGAATCACGTGAGTGCTTGCTGTTGAGGAATTGCCGCGCATCTTGCCCCGAAGAGTACTTCCCTTCATCTGCGGTACCCGAAATTCTTGACCACACCGATTGTTTTCCCTTGCCTTTATCATGCATGTTCGTACCTTGATTGTTGTTATGATAAAAGTTTTTCGAGCGTGTAAACGAGCGTTCCGACGACGCATATACCTTTGCTGCCTCTATCAGCTCATCCCATGCTTCAGGCACACCTTCTTTCCCAGTCAAGCATCTCATGAGATCATCGTGTCGCACTCCATGGATGAATGCGGCCCTGGTAAGTTCCTCACCACAACCCAATTGTAGAGCTTCCTTATTATATCGGACAATATAATCTTCCAGGCTCTCGTTATCTTTCCGGGAGCATAACAGAATCTGAGACTTGTCTTTCTTGTGCTTCCTCAGGTGGGAGAAGTGATTCTTGAATTTCTTTATCAGATCATCAAAATCGACAAGACTTCCGACCGGTAAACTTTCATACCAAACTCTTGCCGCGCCCGTTAAGGTTTGAACAAACAGATGGCACCAAGCTTGAACCGGCCATGGTTTAGAACTGCCTACGCAGTCGAATGCGTGTAAATGATCATCTGGATCACGCAAACCATCATACTTTCCGATCGTGTTCGGCAGCTTACATTCAACTGGCATAGGTGCCAGCGCAATTCTTGCACAGAATTTGGATCTTTCCGCAAATGATTTCGGACGATATGGCTTATGCAGATCATCGTCTGGGTTAGGCTGGTTGCTGGCCACAGACTTATTACGCGGCTTCCAAGTTGGATCGGAATTGATCTCATTCTCAGATTCATAACCATCAGGTTCCCCAGTCAGGTTGACGTGGTCCTGAACGTGAGTAATCTTACCACGTTCTCCACCACGTACCGCCTGGCGGGGCTTAGCCGTATGACGAAAAGCAAGTTGTTCTTCGTTTTGAGAGTTGTCTTCAGCATCAAAGTTCAAGGTTTTTCTTGCTTCCAATCTGGCTTTTGCTATCAGTCTCTTCTGGTACTCTGCTATAGTCTTAGCATTTTCTTGAGCCAACCATTCTTCCAGATCTTCGACAGGCTCTTCTGTCGTTTTCTTTTGCGATGCTAACGCCGACTTTCTTGGTGCAAACATTGGAAAGTTTGTAGTGGCCTGTCTCTGATTCACGTTCTTAGTCACCGTCGTTGGTGCTACTGTGTCTTGATTCGCTTGGACTCCGTCATCAACATTGATGGGGTCGGCACGTTGTTCGGTTCCAGAATCCATTTGCACTAGTTTGAAAGATTGGTAGACCGTAAGGGATGGCGCCAATGAAGAAACAAATAGCCTAACCTCCTTGTAAGGATGATAGTCTAGATGCAACCACAAGATTGATCCTTCACTAGCACTTCCTGGATTAGAGTAACCTGCAATAAAGATTAAGTGGGTAGGGAGACGACTACACAAGGTAGTAGTTTATAACAAAAACGGGGGTGAATGGGGATACTATCAAGTTTGATAGCTCTTAGGGTTAGCCAAAAGTGTCCTCTCTATTAGGGAGATGATCCCTTATATAGAGGTGGTCGTATGCCACCATTACCCAAAACCCTAATCGTAATGGGCCAGGCTCGATTAGGGTTGTCTCCACTACCCAAGGATTATATTAGTAAAGTGGTTAATGAATAACTATAAATAAGGAAACATGGAACAATTACCGCCTTTACAGTTGGCATTTGCGGATATCACTCCGTAATTGTAGGAAAGTAGTTAATGCTTTAAATGACGGAGGAACCTCTTTTGTGCGCGAGAAGCTATTCCGCGGGGCTGAATTCCGGGTTTGGGTATGCTCTGCGCAGTTATGAGCACCCAATCCCATCAGATATTGACTCACCTCCTGTTCAGAGACGTACTTCCGACGACGAGGCGGATGATGACACTCCACCCCTAGCTGTCTCTAACCCCCATCCTTCTGTCACCCCTTCCGTCTCATCTCTACCGGCCAGCCTAAACTCCTATTTTCGCTTAAATACTTCGAGACGTTTAGTCACTAAGTGTACTCCTCACAAGAGGATCCGACCGGCCTTAGTGATAGCTATACCTGCTAGGACCCCAATTATCCCTGCTGACCCTATCCCTGCTTTCGAGCCCATCCAGTCGGCCATTCCTGAGCCTATACCCCTAGCCATCAAGGTAGGTGAGCCATCGAAGAGGCTCAAGAGATGTTCACAGGCCCGCAAACGGCCTTACCTACCTAGTCTTACCAGCGATCTTGCGCATCGAGACGAGGAGGATGACCTCGAGACCATGAGCCTGGGAGGCTCATCGGGGAGACCCCTCCGCTCCGAGCGCAGCGTTATTATCTCTCACAACGTCCAGTTAGTGGCTTTGGAGGGCCGAGTTCGGGAGCTCGAGGATCATTTAGCGGAGGCTGAGCGGGGGAGACTAGCGGCTGTAATAGAGCAATCGGAGATGGGTAGACGAGTAGAGATGTTAGAGCGTAGGGCGATGGAGATAGAGAGGCGTATGAGGGAGGCCATCATATCTCTTGCTGCTGCCTTCCCACCCCCTTCTTAGATTATGGTTTATGATGATTATGCATGTGTTTGATTTATGATATTTTGTGACTATGAATGTTATGATCTATAAACTAATTGCGGTTCACCCGCCTATTTTGTATTAAAAACCTAACTGCTTTTGAGAAATTATGAAATGATGTGATGACATGATGTATGATTTAATTTATATGACTATGTTGGTTATGGTGTGTTTGTATATTATACTCATGTTTGTTGTGTTCCATCTTTTAGTTATGCAGACCCGACATTCCACACGAATGACCAAAGGCGAGCCACTACCATCCACACCCACCGAGTTGGCCAGGGTAATTGCCGAGGCAATTGCTCGACACGATGCAGCCCGGGCCGACTCAAGCGGAGGATCTGGTGGTACCGGGCGTCGCTGAAGCGAAACGGACAACGAGGTTGAAAACTCTAGTCATGGCTGTTCATACAAAACCTTCATGGCATGCAAACCATGGAACTTTCGTGGTAATGAAGGCGTTGTAGGAATTGTCCGATGGATAGAGAAAACCGAATCGGTCCTCGACATTAGTGGTTGCTCAGAGTATCAAAAGGTAAAATACTCCACATGTGCCTTTCAGGATGAAGCCCTCACATGGTGGAATCTACAAGTACAAACCCTGGGTAGAGAAACGGCATACAGTCTTGCCTAGGCCGATCTCAAAACAATGCTCATGGACAAGTACTGTCCTCGAAGCGAACTACAAAAGCTGGAAACTGAGTTCTGGAACCTTGCAATGGTGGATGCCAGTGTGACTACATATACCACTCGTTTTCATGAGCTCTCTCGACTGGTCCTACACATGGTCACACCTGAGTACAAGAGATTCGAGAGGTATATCTGGGGTCTGTCCCCAAAGATCCGCAGTATGGTCACTGCATCGGCACCCTCCACCATCCAGGCTGCGGTTGCCCTAGCTCAGAATCTGACCGACAACGCGGTATGCATGGGATCGCTGACTCAGAAGGTAACAGATATCAGTGAGAATTCCGGGAACAAGCGCAAATGTTCCGACAACCGGAAGAGTAAGCACTCCTCTCACCGACCACAGGACGCTGTGAAAGTTTTTGCTGCCACCACTGCTGAGGAACCCAAACGCAAGTATAGCGGACCTCATCCTCACTGCAGCAAATGCAACTACCATCACATAGGTACTTGGGACAGCATTCTGTGCAATAACTGTAACCGTCGCGGTCATTCCACCGCTAACTGCAGGGCCAAAACCACCAACACTCCTCCTGCTAGAAACGAGTGTTTCGAGTGTGGTGCAACAGGACATTTCCGAAAGGACTGTCCCAAGGCCAAGGATCAAGCCCGTGGCAGAGCATTTGTGTTAGGAGCCAACGAAGCACGAGATGATCCTAATGTAGTTACGGGTACGTTCCCCCTTAACAATCATTTCGCTTCAACACTCTTCGATTCCGGCGCAGATTTTAGCTTTGTGTCCACCAACTTTAGGAAATACCTAGGATTAGAATCTAGTAAGTTGGACACACCATTTACCATAGAACTAGCTAATAGTAAATTAATCTCGTCCAATGAGATCGTTAAGGACTGTATTCTGGTGCTCGACGACCACCAATTTAGTATCGACTTACTACCTATCCAATTAGGTAGTTTCGATATCGTCATCGGCAAGGATTGGTTGTCCAAACATCGTGCAGAGATCGTCTGTCACGAGAAGTGGGTACGAATCCCCTTGTCAAATGGTGAAACCTTAATGATTCTAGGAAGTCAGGGTTTACCCGCTCTTCGTATCATCTCCTGCATTAAGGTCCAAAAATGGTTAAGGAAAGGTTGTGTCGCGTTCCTGGCACATGTCGTTGAACAAAAAGCTAAAGATCAGAGACTAGTGGACATCTCAGTGGTGCGAGATTATCCCGAAGTCTTTCCAGAAGACTTGCCAGGACTTCCACCACCACGACAAGTCGAGTTTCGTATCGATCTTGTTCTGGGAGCTGCCCCAGTAGCCCGCACTCCGTATCACTTAGCACCATCCGAGATGCAGGAACTGTCCAATCAACTTTAGGAGTTACTAGACAAAGGTTTCATTCGTCCGAGTTCTTCCCCATGGGGAGCACCTATCCTGTTCGTAAAGAAGAAAGACGGGAGTTTCCGTATGTGCATCGACTATCGAGAGTTGAACAAACTAACGATCAAGAACAAGTATCCGTTACCAAGGATCGACGACCTGTTCGACCAACAGCAGGGATACAGCTACTACTCAAAGATCGATCTACAGTCAGGATATCATCGGCTACAAATCCAGGAAGACGATATCCCGAAAACTGCATTCCGAACTCGTTATGGACATTACGAATTCCTAGTTATGCCATTCGGACTAACGTATGCTCCGGCAGTTTTTATGGATCTCATGAATTGTGTCTGCAAACCCTACTTGGACAAATTCGTCATTGTCTTCATCGACGACATCTTGATCTATTCACGAACTCAATAGGAGCACGAGCAACATCTGCAACTGGTGTTGGAGTTGCTAAAAAGCGAGAAACTATATGCCAAATTCTTGAAATGCGAGTTCTGGATTCGAGAAGTCCATTTCCTCGGTCACGTTGTGAACGAGAAGGGCATACAAGTTGATCCTGCAAAAATTGAAGCAATCAGGGATTGGGCTGTGCCCAAGACACCAACTGAAGTGCGACAATTTTTAGGATTTGCCGGTTATTACCAAAGATTCATTGAGAATTTCTCTAAGATTGCCCAACCATTGACTGTCTTGACACAAGAAGACAAGAAGTTCGATTGGGGAATCAGACAGGAGAATGCGTTCCAAGTATTGAAGGACTGCCTGTGCAGTGCACCAATTCTTTCCCTTCCCGAAGGCACTGATGACTTCATAGTTTACTGTGATGCTTCGCATCAAGGTCTTGGATGCGTACTCATGCAGAGGAATAAGGTCATTGCCTATGCATCCCGGCAACTCAAAATTCATGAAAAGAATTACACTACTCATGACCTAGAGATGGGTGCAGTAATCTTTGCACTTAAGATTTGGAGGCACTACCTTTACGGTACCAAGTGAACCATTTTCACAGATCATAAGAGCTTACAGCATATCTTCAACCAGAAGGAGTTGAACATGCGGCAAAGCAGATGGGTTAAACTGTTGAACGATTACGATTGTGAGATTAAATACCATCCGGGCAATGCCAACGTTGTGGCTGACGCGTTAAGCCGGAAGGAACGAGTTAAGACCCTACGTGTGCGTGCACTAGGTCTAACCATCCATACAAATCTCACGACCCGCGTTCGCGACGCTTAACAAGAAGCTCTGAAAAGTGAAAATCTTAAGAACGAGTCGCTATTTAAGATGGTTAATCTATTGGAACCGAAATCTGATGGCACAGTATATTTCGCCAATCGGATTTGGGTACCACGTTTCGGTGACTTACGTAATCTAATCCTGGAGGAAGCTCACAGGTCTAGATATTCCGTACATCCTGGTGCTGACAAGATGTACAAAGACGTAAAGGAACTTTACTGGTGACCCAATCTAAAAGGTGAAATCGCCACATACATCAGCCGATGCCTTACATGTTCAAAAGTCAAAGCTGGGTATCAAAAACCATCTGGTTTGCTCCAGCAACCAGACATTCCGGTGTGGAAATGGGAGATTATTTCCATGGATTTCATCACCAAGCTACCTAAGACGTCCAGTGGTCACGATACAATTTGGGTCATTGTTGACCGGTTGACTAAATCCGCGCATTTCTTGCCGATTAAGGAAACTGACAAGTTGGAGAAACTTGCCAAGTTGTACATCAAGGAAATTGTAACTAGGCATGGCGTGCCTGTTTCAATCATTTCCGACCAAGACAGTCGATTCACCTCCCGATTCTGGCAAACACTGATGGACGCACTAGGCTCTCGCTTAGACATGAGCACAACCTACCATCCGCAAATAGATGGCCAAAGTGAACGTACAATCCAGACATTGGAGGACATGCTCCGGGCATGCGCAATCGATTTCGGTGGAAACTGGGATTCACACCTACCATTGGTTGAATTTTCCTACAATAACAGTTACCACACCAGTATCAAGGCTGCCCCCTTCGAAGCCTTGTATGGACGCAAGTGTAGATATCCTCTGTGTTGGGCAGGAGTTGGAGACAAATATTTTACTGGCCCCGAGCTTATTCAAGAGACCACCGATAAGATCTTCCAAATCCGTGATCGCTTGAAAGTAGCTCGAGATCGTCAAAAGAGCTACGCTGATCACTGTCGTAAACCACTCGAGTTTCAAGTTGGCGATAAAGTACTCTTAAAAGTCTCACCCTGGAAAGGTGTACCACGGTTTGGCAAACGTGGGAAACTCAACCCCCGATACATTGGTCCATTCGAGATACTTTCTAGAGTTGGTCCCGTGGCATACAAACTCAAGCTACCCGAAGAGCTGAGTAGTGTCCATGACACTTTCCACGTATCTAATCTAAAGAAATGTCTATCCGACGAATCATTGATCATTCCTCCCGAAGAGATTCACATCGATGATCAGCTCCACTTCGTCGAAAAGCCAATCGAGGTAACTGATTGGAAAGTCCAAAAATTGAGAAAGAGACGCACTAAACTTGTGAAATTCAGATGGAATGCAAAGCATTGTCCCGAATTTACATGGGAACGCGAAGACCAAATGAGACACAAGTACCCAGCTCTATTCCCTGAAACTACTAACACTAGTAGGGAAACTCGATTCCGCGGACGAAATTCCTAAAACAAGGGGAGAATGTGACAACAGTCAATGTAACAGGTCAACGACCGTACATGTTTCATTTATTATGTCATTATATGTGCATTTTTAGACAATTTGCATACACTATACCCCCCCAGGCTAGTAGAGCATGAGTTAATCAGAGAACCCAACATAATGCACTTGTTTAGTCATACAACACCCGGACACACCATCAAAACAAGCATTACAAGAGGTTATGCCTCTAACACATGATAATGCACCTCTAACACACGTTTGTGAACACAAAGATCATCATGGGATATCATTTAACAAACCCATGACACAGGGGAAACAAAAGCCATGTTAAATGTCGTCATCAAGAGGCATGGATTTTAACAAACTCTTACTCTTATGAAACCGGATGATCTTCCTATATCAAAGGTGTACTAGAGACCATACAACAAACAAACACAACACTATTAACATGAATAGGATGGATTGCTTAACATGACAAATTAAGTAATGGATCATAACCAAGCTTATTGTATTAGAGCTATACAAACATGTGTACATACACAGACGAACATGGCATATACACACACACATCACACGGCTACCACAAGCAACCAAAGACAACACTTTACACTAGCAAGTAACCTTCCAAAGCATTGTCAATCTCTATGTTTTACACTCAACATACCCCATTTGTTTGTCCTCTTTGAGCCACAAACCTAGAAGCTAAAGATAAACAAAAGGGTTATTCTATTTACATCATCTTAGGAGTCTACAAACCAACTATTACAAGCTAGTATTTACCCAAACAAGCAACCCCTTTTTCCCTTGTTTTCTTTCGGCCGCAATTACCAAGCAAGGACACCCTATATCTTTGCCACCTTCAATTCCCCAAGCAATCTTTGTCACTATGTGTTGTCAAGATCATCTAATCATAATAAGACATCACTAAGCCTAGACTCTTGACCTTTCATCCTATGCGATCACCACCCAAGGAAGAGACAAAGATCTTACACATCCTAGAGTTGTCACTATCCATGCTAACTCCTAAGAGACCTTGGTGGCCGATCCAATGAGAAAACAACACCTTAGCTAAAGGACAAGTGATGGAAGCCATCTAGAAGATCATGAGGTCAACTAATACACTAATATGGCAAGGAAGACAAGGTATGACATAAGGATAAAGTGATTCAACCCCTCCCTAAGTGTTGAGCTTAAGAAATCGGCTCATGCACAAGCATGCAAGCCTACTCCTTTTGCTTGATTATACCTTACACAAACATAGGATTAACCTTTTTACATACCACCCTCCCAAGCTAACACACTTACCACAATTGTGATTCCCTTGTCCTCACTGAAGAAACAAATAGCCTAACCTCCTTGTAAGGATGATAGTCTAGATGCAACCACAAGATTGATCCTTCACTAGCACTTCCTGGATTAGAGTAACCTGCAATAAAGATTAAGTGGGTAGGGAGACGACTACACAAGGTAGTAGTTTATAACAAAAACGGGGGTGAATGGGGATACTATCAAGTTTGATAGCTCTTAGGGTTAGCCAAAAGTGTCCTCTCTATTAGGGAGATGATCCCTTATATAGAGGTGGACGTATGCCACCATTACCCAAAACCCTAATCGTAATGGGCCAGGCCCGATTAGGGTTGTCTCCACTACCCAAGGATTATATTAGTAAAGTGGTTAATGAATAACTATAAATAAGGAAACATGGAACAATTACCGCCTTTACAGTTGGCATTTGCGGATATCACTCCGTAATTGTAGGAAAGTAGTTAATGCTTTAAATGACGGAGGAACCTCTTTTGTGCATGAGAAGCTATTCCGCGGGGCTGAATTCCGGGTTTGGGTATGCTCTGCGCAGTTATGAGCACCCAATCCCATCAAGTCCCCCCAGTCCAGCGTGTACCCTTTTTTCGAGTGTATGAGGGAAGAGGGTGGATGGTGGACTTAAAGTGGTGGCCCCTGGATGATAGCTCAACCTTCCTTGGTGGTGAAAACATGGTAATCGGTGGAGTGTTGTTGCATAATAATGGAGACTCGGAGTGTCTGTCATGCGGAGAGCGGAGAACGGTACTTGAATTTGACGTTAAATCTCCGTGGTCGTGTCACGTGCCACTTTATTGAAGGACAGCTGTCGGTTAGTGAGCAAAGGATGGTGGGTAGCGTCTGTCACAAGCTATGCTTGTGTCAGTGAGCATCCCATCGGTTATGGCAGACAGCTGCCTCAGGCGCGTGGTCAGCGCGTGGTGCGCGCGTGTGCCGCCTAATTAGCTGTTCGCAGCCACGTGTCGTGTGGAAAACCGTTTCCACTTACCCAGGCTCACGTCATTGGCAGTTATAGCCCACATTATAAAAAGATTTCAAAATTTTTCAAACTTCACCGTTCTCACACCTTTCATTGCAAACCTTCCAACTTCCCTTTTCTCTCTCGCTCTGATTAACCGTTGCGTTTACTCAATCATCAAAAAATGTCTCAAGAAACATCTGGTGCTGCTGATCTGACAAAGACGACAGAGAAAACAGAGAAGGGTATTACCACAACCGTTGTCAAGTGGGATGCCTCTTCTTTTTCCACATTCCTCGATCACTATGGGATTGAGGCTGATTGGGAGCCTGAACTACCTGTTGCTGGTAAGACGGCGTTGGACGCTTCTCCTGGTAAAATCACTCTATATGAAGCGTTCTTTACCCGATGTTGCTTTCGTCTTCCCATTACAAAGTTCCTGGTGAGCACCTTTATGAAATATGGGGTGCATCCTACCCAAATGACTCCATTTGGGCTGTCTAGGCTCGTGCATTTTGAAGCAACCTGTCGGTCTCTTGACCTAGAGCCGACCTTTGATATGTTGAATGTTTTTTATGTTCTTGAAGAGGCCCGCGGTGGGCCCGGGTGGTACAGTGTATCTCCCCGGAGGAATCGGACTCAGATTGTCTCAGAGAGTCCCAAATCGATGTATGATTGGAAGGAAAAATTTTTCTACATCCACCGAGGGGTGATTCCCACTGCCTTGCAGTGGATGAGCATTGGGGTGAAGGAAAGGATTGCGGAGTTCCCGCCCATGAAAGATTACAAAAACCAACCTTGGTATGATACCCTGTATACGCATTCCACTCCACTGTCTATGGAGAAGTGCCCAGAGGGCGTGCTTGTGATGCCCTATTGCCGCTGATTAAATGTTGAATTGACTGGACACATGTATGTTGATGCATTTTATTATACACACACGTGTGCGACGCACACGTACATGCTTGTGTGTTATATCCCAAAGTCCAAACATATTGTTTAGTAAAAATTCACAAAGTTACCTAATTATTGCTATGGAAATGGCAAGGGAGCATTTTGCTGAAACATAGGATTGTTGTCAATACCAAACGATCAAGAAAGATAATTTTGAAGAACCGGGATTGTAGAACAGAACAGAACCCGAAAAGATGAATCGGGCAAAAGTCCGGCGTAACTCCTGCAAACAGAAAAGAAAGATTAAACATTGATTAAATTTAATTTTTCTTTTGTAGCTTTTGCGATACAATGTAGCATAGTTTATTAGCATTTCAATGTCAATCGATTTGAGATGGGATTTGGGTTCGGTATGTGATTACTTATATTCAAAATCGGATTGATACCGCCGTAACGCGCGGCATGATAAAAACCTAATTTTATTAATAATTCTTTTTGATAGCTACTAAACACAAAGTTATTTCATGTCAATCTAAAACGCTTCGATGAATATTTCCAAGTAATTTAGATAGAAGGTTATTTAACTTTATTGCTTTCCTGTATATAACTTTTAAACTTAAATTTCATAATATTATAGTTGCACTCTAGCCCCTTCATTATCCTTGATAATCAACTAAATAAATAAGGAAAATGACCAAAATGCCCTTCTTTTTAACATTAGTTTTTAACAATGTTAGAAAACTGGATGGATCTGGCAACGTTTGATAAATCTTAGTGGTTCAGGTGAGAAATAAAACTTTTTGGGATGGATCTGATAAATTTGCCCAAACCTCATGGACGAATTTAGCTATTTACTCTTTTATATTTTTAATAACTACAACAAGTTAGTTACTATAAAAGTTACGTAAAAATAATCAGTTTTACTTATATTTGTTTTAAATGAAAAAGTATTTTATTTACAAGCAAAATGATGGAAGAAGTGGGGTGAGTCTCACCATTAATTGGACTAGTAGGAAACCCGCTCAATGCGACGGGCGAATGATGTGCTAAAAGTAGTTTAATAAAAATAACTAAATTAAACCTAAAACTAGACACCTAGTAATACTCTAGACTCTCTAAAACTAAACTACTGACAGGCAAGCGAAAATATCGACTCTAGTAAAGCTAAAGTAAGTCCGGATATCGAACCCACGAGACTCTAATAGAAAACGGTAACTAGACTCGAAAACTTATCTAAAACTAAAACAAAGTGATTTATTAATTAAAAGGGGGGTTTTACTAAAAACTAAATTGCAATAAAATAAAGATTACCTAAGGTTAACTATACTGAACTAAAAACGATAATTGAGCTAAGTTGATTTCAGATGATGATAAAACACTACCTAGACCAGACTCCTAACTATGCCTGATAAGCTTCTACGGTTATGGAACTGATTTGGAACCGGGATCTTAAAGTACTAAACATCAAGAATAAACTAGACACCCTCGACCCTTCTCAAGGGGAAACCCTAGAATATTGTTGTGCTGTTAAACTACCGGTTGGAGTACAAACCCTCACAGGTTATCTAACTCTTATGATCGAGTACCCGCTAGACAATCTACCTCACAGCGCGAAAGCCTCACTACACTAGGTGTAAGGGGTAATTATTAAAGCCTAGATCTAACTTGATATGCAGGAGTTGAAAGGGAAACTAGGTAGATCTTCTCACAAAGCCTCTAACCTAGCAATCTAACAACCTAGACATACCAACAAGTCCTCACCTCACAGCTATTGAACTTGGAAGAATACCTAAAATCTTCGAAATAGATGAATCAAATGAAACTGAAATAGAAAAGGATTCTATAATCAGCAATCAGATTTTTCATGAATCACTTATTCAAAATCGATCTACAGGTTTGACAAATTATTCACAGACAGAAGAAGAAATGAAACATAGAATTGATAGAAGAAATACAATAAAAAATCAAATAGAAATAATGAAAAAAAAAGAAAAAGAATAATGGAGAATCACCCCCCAAAATTTGGAAAATATTAAAAAGAAATAATATTGAATTAATAGTTAAATTTTTGATTGAAAAAATATACATAGATGTTTTTCTATGTATCATTAATATGCGCAGAATCCCTCTACAACTTTTTATGGAATCAACAAAAAAAATTATTGAGAAATACTTTGACAATAATGAAACAAATCAAGATCAAGAAAAGATTAATAAAACAAAACAAAATAAAATTAACTTTATTTCGACTATGACTAACCACCAAATATCACTCCTATGGTAAACTCGCGACTATTGACCATAAACTAGTTGCTACACAAAGTCTGCAACCTAACTAGCACTCATACATGAAAGACATTCACAAAAGTGCAAGTGGAGTGAATAAGTGACAATAAGAAAATAATAAATACGCACATACACTAGATCTAGAGAAATAAAAAATCTTTACTGAATCATAAATCCAAACAAGTTCCAAAAAACCATAAAAATCGCAAATCAAAGCATAGTATTCGTCTTAGTCTAGGTAGCTATAAAAGTTTAGCCACAAAACATCATCAAAACAGAGATTAAAAGGTTCATAATATCAATCAACATGAGTTTGAATGAAAGAAAACTAAGAAACAACTAAACCGAATGATGAACACCCGAGGAAGTCGAAACTATAGCTTCAAATCTCGAACCTTGCCCTTTTCTTGCCTTGAAATCACCTTTAGCAGCTTTCCAATCGTCCAAAAGTCAAGAATACCTCTTAAAATTTCGTTCTAGGGTTTTAAAATCCGATTTGGGCTTGAAAAACACAATTTTGGGCTTCCTGATGGCCATCGCGTCACGCGACGGGATCCTGGGTAAGTGGTCGCGTGACACGACGCCCTCAAAGCTGAATCTGCATAGCGCCGCGTGACACGACGGGATGCAAGGGAGTCTGTCGCGTGACACGACGGGATGATTTTTCCAATTTTGTTTATTTTTATCTTCCCTTTTCATTTGTGACTCATCCGGGACCTCGTAAAGCACCGTTTATGCATAAATTTGCCTCATTTGCCATCCGGATTCCTGTGACACATAAAATACTACATAGAAACCGAAAAATATATATAAACGACACACACTGACTCGATAACGACGCAAAATATGTACACATAACCGATGTATTTTGCAACACATCAAACATCTCCACACTTATGTTTTTTCGTACCTGAAAAAGAATTATGCTATGGAATCACAGTTAGGTTTACATCCAGTTTCAAAACATAGGTTACTTAATTAATAATCTACTAACATGTTGATTGCGATTGCAGGTATACTGATCCTCTTAAACCCAAACCGGTTTCCAAGCCCCTTTCTATTTATGTTAAGTTCATTTTGATTAGTCTATCTAGGGTCTCACTCAAAGGAAGCCACAGTTCCTCCTAATCCCGCCTCAAGCTTATGAAGCTAAAGAAAAGACCAATTGACCATTTCCCAATTGTCTTATGTAAAAAACCAAGAGAATTTAAAATCACTTATTTTTTTTTTATTTTTTTTTCATACTTAACTCAGAGGGTGTGACCAATCCAAGTCGCTATCCCAGTGGCCAGGCACCTTAAGCTTCAGCGTTTTTTTTTCATCTCAGCATACTTAACTCAGAGGGTGTGACCAATCCAAGTCGCTATCCCAGTGGCCAGGCACCTTAAGCTTCAGCATTTTTGCTTCGATTTCTAATATATTTTTTTTCTTTTTTCAAAGTGATTAGAAATTCTAACGGTTTTAAACTTATAACGGTGCTTCTTATACTATTTTTGGCGGTTTCGGTCTCCCCGTTTCTCCTAGATGAGAACCCACAAAATAGCCTAACATAATTAATTTATTACTTTTCAAAGGAAACCTTTCTACCTGTTGAGCCTACCCACATATCCCAAATCAGACACGTTTTCAATCAATTTTAATCTCTTATTATACATACTATTTGAAAACCGGACACCTAACTTTACCTATCATCTTCCATATTTTATATAATGCAAACTTCAAAATCAGAGACTTTTTTTTTTTAATTTTTAAATTTTTTTTTTGGATTTTAATTTTTTTTTTTGAACCCAAAACGACTCTATATACAGACTACACGACAGTTTCCATCCCCACACTTAAACTCTACATTGCCCTCAATGTAGGAATAGAAAACGACTCAAAACAAAAAAAATAAATTCCGAATACAAAAATAAAAAGAAAAGGGCAAATTGGAAAGGACTTAGCTGGTTTATTAACGCGTAAGCTCCAAAAACTCTAGTCAAGTCCAGCTCGATCGTATAGCATTTCATTCGCGATCGGCTCTGACACAATGATAAACTCTCGGGTTTGCCTTGATAAATGATAACAGCTTCGGAATCACCCGAATGGAGATTGAGTAGGGGTGGTGCAATCCAAACCTGCGCAAAACGAAACAAACAAAACCCGAGCATAATACCGAACCACAAATTAAAAAAAATGAAAAGATAAAAAATAATAATAATAATAAATAAATAAATATAAAAATAAATTTACAAACTCAACACTTGGGATTGTACCCAAGAATTGTCCTCAACACTCCTCAAAACCTACGGGGGATCCTTAAGATCCACATCACCCCCGAAACTAACAAACCGGGCTCTCACGTACAAGCTCATCCTGCAACCTCTCGGCCTCTCTAGCTCATCAAACCTCTTCTTACTCGCCTTAAAACCCTGATGCATTTGGGATTTGTAGTGAAACTTACATATCAATGAACTATCCTCACACTTAGGTTTTACCACATCTTCAGACCTAGATCTATCTTCCTCTTGCTTCTCTAATGGCGGTACTCCTAAAGAATCATCAACACAGAAGACATTCTCACACCTCTCACTCAGCTTAGGTTTAGATTTTGAGACATCAAAGACCACGGTTTCATCCCCCGCCCGAAGTGTGATCTTACCGTCAAAGACATCAATCAATGCCTTCGCGGTACATAAAAAAGGGCGTCCCAAAATAAGTGGAACTCTATCGTCGGCTTCCATGTCGAGGACCACAAAATCCATGGGGAACACAAATTTATCTACCATAACAAGCAAGTTCTCTATGATGCCCCGTGGATATTTAACAGACTTATCTGCTAACGTCAGTGTCATGCGCGTTGGGGTAAGTTTACCCAAGCCTAGCTTCTCATACAAAGAATAAGGCATCAAATTGATGCTAGCGCCTAGGTCGGCCAACGCGTGGTGCTGAACATCGCTACCAAATAAACACGGGATTGTGAAAATGCCCGGGTCCGTCAATTTCTCCGGTAGCTTATTCAGAACCACTGCAGAACAATCAGCAGTAAGTGGAACAGTCGACAACTCTCCCAATTTATCCTTCCGTGTTAGAAGGTCTTTTAGGAACTTTGCATATTTAGGCATATGCTGGAGAGCCTCGATGAGCGGGAGATTGATCTTAAGTTCCTTAAACATGTCTAGGAAGTGGCCATATTCCTTACAATACTTTTGATTCCTAATGCGGGCAGGGTAAGGAACATGGGCAGGATCAATCTCAGGACTCGGGCTAACATTCCGTGGCCTAACTACTGGCTTCTCAACCTGAGAATCACTGTTCAGTGCAGTACTTACTGGGCCTAGCTGTAACACCCTAACCGATGGCGGATACATCGGGATGTCACGTATTGATGATTGTTCAGTAGCTCATGGTGAATAATAAATTTCATTAAATGATTTAAATAAATTACATACAATTGTTCTACAAGAATTCGTACATCAAAATGAATAATACTATGCACACATCTTCAAGCATTAATTCAAATCTTCAAGCAAGTAGAACCTGAAACATGTTAAGTTTGAAAATATTTTGGGTCAACAAAAGTTGGTGAGAATACATAGGTTTTTGAATATAATTGATAACAATAGTTTGTACAACAATCACAGTTGTATGATGATAGAGTATGATTCCGACATGTAACAATGCGTCTTTGTAAAATCAAACCTTGTGTCGACTGATGACTAACTCGCAAGTTAGTTAAATGCTGTTACTGTTATCGATCATCCCTGAATTTATGCGGGGGGGATGGGTTTGTCAGACCTATAGCGCTATAATCTAAACAGACGGCTTGATCAATGTTAATGATTGTACTGTGTCTTTTTGTTACAGTCAAATGATAGATTGAGTAAATGATAGTGTAATTGAATCACAAGTTTCAACAATGTAAGAATGAGTAAATGATAGTGTATAAAATGTTTAAACATGTTTCACCCCAAAATGTAAAACAGAAAAAGGGGCTATGTAAACTCACATTGGCTAAGGTGAATTATCCTCTAAGTGTTGTGAATGTATGCGAGGCGAATCCCAAAGACTCAACAACGTAGCTAGTCGAAAAAGAAAGAATATCAAGCTTCCAATTCTCCAATTACAAGAGCTTATAATCAAAGCTTCAATTGTAGAAGTAATAGACTATAGAAGAAGGGTATGAGGGAAAGTTTAATCGGATTGAAACAATCGAATTAGAGGTGCAAAGTATAATGGGTCATAGGTGGGTTTTTATACTAGTTTTGGAGTCAATTAGCCATTAAAATTGGTCAACACCATAAAGTAAGGTTTTATGATGAATTGACTATTTGACTAAGACTTTGACTGTTTGACTAAGACTTTGACTATTCAATTTAAGGAATGTGTTAAGTTTATTTTCTTCTGAAATACTACACAAGATGATAGTTGGCTCAGTTGGTTGTCACTGTGTGTTGGTTGGCTGTGGACGCGGGTTCGAGTCCCGGTCCACATAAATCTTTTTTTTTTTGGCAATTATTTCCCTAAAACTATATTATTCTAAATTCATAATATGATTATATAAGCCCGAAAGTGACTCGAAATATTTTTAAAACGTACAAAAGTGTCGAGATACAAATAATTATTAGTTTAAGGTATTTAAAACATATATTGTTTAAAACAATACAGTCTTTTTATCAAAAAAAAATTAGGGGAAATTCGCGATGTTACAGTCTCCCCTACTTTTGGAAACTTCGTCCGGAAGTTATTTAAAACACAGGTTTGAGGTTGATTAGGTAGAAATTAAGGCAGCTGTGGTTTGGGTTAAGGCACGACATGAATTTATAGGTAATAGAATAATTTATTTCGAATAATTTGGATAAGAGGTTTGAGATGTGAGTTTTAAGGATTGGATTAGGTTCATCTGAAGTAGCAAGAAGCATAAGAATCTAGCAAAATACTAAACTTATGTTTTAGAAATCTTATAAGAAATGCATGAATTGATTGGCTATATGAAAACCAAATGAACTACTAAAACCTTATTAGAATTTCACACTACCTTAACGTACCTGTAAATTCATGATTACGTTCCGGACCGCAATCACCAATTAACCTTACATTAGGGTTTTGTGTCCTTCTATGACTCTAAACACACATGTAAGTAGTGCAAAATAACCTTGTGATTGAATCGTTTACAATGTATCCAAAAATGAGTCCAACTGTTGAGTAGGAAAAAGACTTCTACCAGTCAGTGAGTAAGAACCTCTACCGATTGTAGAGCAGGTGCGATAGCCTCTACCAGTCGTTGAGCAGGTTGTAGGGCCTCTACTGACTGTTGGGCAGGCATGATGACCTCTACCAATCGTTGAGTAGGTTATTTGGTACTTGATGTATTGTAAAATACATCTATTTCCAATGTAAAATTTGTATAATTTTCGAGTCGTTTAAATGTGCTTTTATTAGTTTTAGGCTTGTACCGGTCTATTTTATTTAGTATAGGTTTTTATAGATTTTTATTAGTATTAGTTTTTTTTTAGTATTTATCTATTTTATTTTTATTTGGTAGGTGTTCGTGTGGACGTTGGAGCGTAAACGAGTAACTTGGTCAAGTCAAGAACACCCGAGTCAAGAGCACGGAGCTAGAATGCTACATATAATAATAATATTATTATTATTAAAAAAGAAAAAATAAATATAATGTGACTTTAGTCACAAAGGGCTCGAGCCCAAATTGGAATACAAAGAATAATTAAAAACCCTTTAGAGGGCACAATTATTGGGATTAGAAGGCCTCGATTGGAAAAAAAGGAGAATTGCAAAGAGGTGCCGCAGAACATCATTATTGGAGCAGCAATATTATATCGAGGAGATATTATAATTGACAGGAGGCATCGACATATTAATTGGGGAGAAGGCTGCTGCGCACAAGAAGAGAAGGGTGATTTATATTATTATTCCATCGAACAAAGCAGCAAATATTATTAGGGAGGCAAGCCAAGGATCAAAGGTTCTAAGCCAGGGAGCGATTATTTGGGTGTCAATCATTCGGTTTTTTTTCGTTCCTTTATTATCTTTGTTCTATACAATGATTGCTGAATTTTTATTTGGCTTTGTTTTTCTTTTCAAGATGATTTGTGGCTAAAACTTTAATAGCTACCTAGGCCAAGACAAATAACTATGTTTTGATTTGTTTTTATTTTCTATGGTTTTTGGAACGTGTTTTGGATTTATGATTCAGTAAAGATTTTGATTTCTCTAGATCTGGTGTATGTGCGTATCTATTATTTTTTAATTGTCACTTATTCACTCCACTTGCACTTTTGTGAATGTCTTTCATGTATGAGTGCTAGTTAGGTTGCAGACTTTGTGTAGCAACTAATTTATGGTCAATAGTCGAGAGTTTACCATAGGAGTGGTATTTGATGGTTAGAAGATTTTAGGTATTCTTCCAAGTTCAATAGCTGTGAGGTGAGGGCTTGTTGGTATGTCTAGGTTGTTAGATTGCTAGGTTAGAGGCTTTGTGAGAAGATCTGCCTAGTTTCCCTTTCAACTCTTGCGTATCAAGTTAGATCTAGGCTTCAATAATTACCCCTTGCACCTAGTGTAGTGAGGCTTTCGCGCTGTGAGGTAGATTGTCTAGCGGGTACTCGATCATAAGAGTTAGATAACCTGTGAGGGTTTGTACTCCAACCGGTAGTTTAACAGCACAAAAATATTCTAGGGTTTCCCCTTGAGAAGGGTCGAGGGTGTCTAGTTTATTCTTGATGTTTAGTATTTTAAGATCCCGGTTCCAAATCAGTTCCATAACCATAGAAGCTTATCAGGCATAGTTAGGAGTCTGGTCTAGGTAGTGTCTTGTCATCATCTGAATTCAGCTTAACTAAGTTCGTGTCTCTAGTTCAGTTTAGTAATTTTAGTTATTCTTTATTTTATTGCAATTTATTTTTCAGTAAAACCCCCCTTTAAAATAATAAATAGTTTTATTTCAGTTTTAGGATAAGTAATCGAGTCTAGTTTTCGTTTTCCATTAGAGTCTCGTGGGTTCGATATCCGGACTTACTTTAGCTATACTAGAGTCGATAGGTTCACTTGCCTGTCAGTAGTTTAGTTTTAGAGAGTCTAGAGTATTACTAGGTGTCTAGTTTTAGGTTTAATTTAGTTATTTTTATTAAAATACTTTTAGCACATAAAGTTTTTGGCGCCGTTGTCGGGGACTCTTGGCGATTGCGTTAATTAGCTTCAATTGAACTTATCTGAAATATCTGTGCTATTTTTTTTATTTATTTCACTTTTATTTTATTTTGAGTCTAAGCTTGAGGTTAGTGTTTCTTCCCCGAGTTTATCTAACTCTGAGTTTACCATCCCATTTAGATCACCTAGTCCACCACCTACCCATCCCCAAATGGCCGAACGTCGCACTGTCCACCAACAATCCACCCAGGGTTTTACGGGAGCTAACTCTCCTATTATCGCCCCAACCATCAACAATGAGGGGTCCTGGAAGATACCCTCCTACATCATGACGGCAATTGCTAACAATTGTCAATTCCACGGCCGTGATGATGAGGATGCCCCGGCCCACATTGCCCGACTGACTCGCATCCTAGCCACTTTTAAGCTGCAGGGTGCCACAGAGGATGCTAAGTTCCTCCATTTGTTCCCTTTTTCCCTTACTGGTCGAGCCGCCACTTGGCTTGACTCTCACCCTACTGACACTTTCGCTACTTGGGATGCCCTCAAACAAGCCTTTCTGAATAAATACTTTCCACCTAGCAAGGCTTCCCGACTTCGCGATCAGATCCACTCGTTCCGAATGGAACCTGATGAGCCATATTATCTTGCATGGGAGCGGTTCCAAAACCTGCTTAGCAAGTGCTCCCAGCATGGTCTGACTGATTGGGCCCTTGTAGAGAAATTCTACAATGGCTTAACTTATGAGGCAAAGTACCGTTTTGATACTTCTGCAGGCGGCCACCTGATGAGTAAGAAAACTACGGCCGAATGCAATGACCTATTTGAAAGTTTTGCCCAGACAGACCATGAGCAGCGAGTCTTACTTAGGAATTCTACTCCTGCACCTAGTACTACCTCACCCGCACAAGGTAGTCACCAAGTTACATTGGATGCTAGTGTGGCCGCTGCTTTAGACGCACTGACTAGGGAAGTGAAAGAGTTGAAAATGAAATCTGAAAAGTGTGAGATGTGCAGGGGTGGGCATGTTACTTCTGAATGCCCCTTGATTCACCAGGAGAGACAGACGGATTTTGTAGGAGGTCAGTATTGGGGGGAGAATAACTCTTATAGAAATTCAGGTGGGGATAGCGGGAATGGTTTGGGTAAAATAGAAGAGCTTTTAACCCAGCTGGTGGCTAAAGATGCCAACACACAGAAAACTCTAGCAGAACATGACATGTTGTTGAAAAATCACCACTCTGCATTCTTAGATCTTCAGCGTACTGTTGGTGATATTGATAAGCAGTTGGATGCTATGGCTCTAGGCCAGTTTTCAGGTAGTGCTTGGGCAAACCCGAATGCCCACGTTAAGGCAATCACCACGCGTAGTGGTAGGACGTTAGAGAGTCCTAGAGCACCGGTTGAGGGGGAGGAAGAACCGGTGATTAGAGAGATAGAGCTAGAGGCTCCTAGTAGGGTGCAATCTAGGCAAGGCCCAGTAAGTACAGCACCAAACAGTGAGTCTCGGGTTGAGAAGCCAGTAGTTAGGCCACAGAATGTTAGGCCGAGTCCTGAGATTGATCCTGCCCATGTTCCGTACCCTGCCCGCAATAGGAATCAAAAGTACTGTAAGGAATATGGCCACTTCCTAGACATGTTTAAGCAACTTAAGATCAATCTCCCGCTCATCGAGGCTCTCCAGCATATGCCTAAATATGCAAAGTTCCTAAAAGACCTTCTAACACGGAAGGATAAATTGGGAGAGCTGTCGACTGTTCCGCTTACTGCTGATTGTTCTGCGGTGGTTCTGAATAAGCTACCGGAGAAATTGACGGACCCGGGCATTTTCACAATCCCGTGTTTGTTTGGTAGCGATGTTCAACACCACGCGTTGGCTGACCTAGGCGCTAGCATCAATTTGATGCCTTATTCTTTGTATGAGAAGCTAGGCTTGGGTAAACTTACCCCAACGCGCATGACACTGACGTTAGCAGATAAGTCTGTTAAATATCCACGGGGCATCATAGAGAACTTGCTTGTTAAGGTAGATAAATTTGTGTTCCCCGTGGATTTTGTGGTTCTCGACATGGAAGCTGACGATAGGGTTCCACTTATTTTGGGACGCCCTTTTTTATGCACCGCGAAGGCATTGATTGATGTCTTCGATGGTAAGATCACACTTCGGGCGGGGGATGAAACCATCGTCTTTGATGTCTCAAAGTCTAGACCTAAGCTGAGTGAGAGGTGTGAGAATGTCTCCTGTGTTGATGATTCCTTAGGAGTACCGCCATTAGAGAAGCATGAGGAAGATAGGTCTAGGTCTGAGGATGTGGTAAAACCTAAGTGTGGGGATGGTTCGTTGATATGTAAGTTTCACTACAAATCCCAAATGCATCAGGATTTTAAGGCTAGTAAGAAGAGGATTGATGAGCTAGAAAAGCCAAGAGGTTGTAGGATGAGCTTGTACATGAGAGCCCAGTTTGTTAGTTTCGGGGGTGATGTGGATCTTAAGGATCCCCCGTAGGTTTTGATGTTGAGGATAGTTCTTGGGTACAATCCCAAGTGTAGAGTTTGTAAATTTATTTTTATATTTATTATTTTTTTTTGGCAATTTTTTTTATCTTTTCATTTTTTTCATATGTGGTTCGGTATTATGCTCGGGTTTTGTTTGTTTCGTTTTGCGTAGGTTTGGATTGCACCGCCCGTACTCAATCTCCATTCGGGTGATTCCAGAGCTGTTTAACATTTGTCAAGGCAAGCCCAGAGTTTATCATTCTGTCAGAGCCGATCGCGAATGAAATGCTATACGATCGAGCTGGATTGGACTAGAGTTTTTGGAGCTTACGCGTTAATAAACCAGCTAAGTCCTTTCTAATTTGCCATTTTATTTTTATTTTTGTATTCGGAATTTATTTTTTGTTTTGGGTCGTTTTCTATTCCTACATTGAGGGCAATGTAGAGTTTAAGTGTGGGGATGGAAACTGTCGTGTAGTCTGTATATAGAGTCGTTTTGAGTTCAAAAAAAAAAAAAAAAGTAAAAATCCAAAAAAAAAAAGAAAAAAATTAAAAAAATTTAAAAAAAATTTAAAAAAAAAAAGTCCCTGATTTTGAAGTTTGCATTATATAAAATATGGAAAATGATAGGTAAAGTTAGGTGTCCGGTTTTCAAATAGTATGTATAATAAGAGATTAAAATTGATTGAAAACGTGTCTGATTTGGGATATGTGGGTAGGCTCGGCCGGTAGAAAGGTTTCCTTTGAAAAATAATAAATTAATTATGTTAGGCTATTTTGTGGGTTCTCATCTAGGAGAAACGGGGAGACCGAAACCACCAAAAATAGTATAAGAAGCACCGTTATAAGTTTAAAGCCGTTAGAATTTCTAATCACATAAAAAAAAATTAGAAATCGAAGCAAAAATGCTGAAGCTTAAGGTGCCTCGCCACTGGGATAGCGACTTGGATTGGTCACACCCTCTGAGTTAAGTATGCTGAGAAAAAAAACGCTAAAGCTTAAGGTGCCTGGCCACTGGGATAGCGACTTGGATTGGTCACACCCTCTGAGTTAAGTATGTTGAAAAAAAAAAAGAAAAAAAAAAGTGATTTTAAATTCTCTTGGTTTTCTACATAAGACGGTTGGGAAATGGTCAATTGGTCGTTCCTTTAGCTTCATAAGCTTGAGGCGGGATTAGGAGGAACTGTGGCTTCCTTTGAGTGAGACCCTAGATAGACTAATCAACATGAACTTAACATAAATAAAAAGGGGCTTGGAAACCGGTGTGGGTTTAAGAGGATCAATATACCTGCAATCGCAATCAACACGTTAGTAGATTATTAATTAAGTGACCTATGTTTTGAAACTGGATGTAAACCTAACTGTGATTCCATAGCACAATTCTTTTTCAGGGTCGAAAAAGAGATAAGTGTGGGGATATTTGATGTATTGTAAAATACATCTATTTCCAATGTAAAATTTGTATAATTTTTGAGTCGTTTAAATGTGCTTTTATTAGTTTTAGGCTTGTACCAGTCTATTTTATTTAGTATAGGTTTTTATAGATTTTTATTAGTATTAGTTTTTTTTTAGTATTTATCTATTTTATTTTTATTTGGTAGGTGTTCGTGTGGACGTTGGAGCGTAAACGAGTAACTTGGTCAAGTCAAGAACACCCGAGTCAAGAGCACGGAGCTAGAATGCTACATATAATAATAATATTATTATTATTAAAAAAGAAAAAATAAATATAATGTGACTTTAGTCACAAAGGGCTCGAGCCCAAATTGGAATACAAAGAATAATTAAAAACCCTTTAGAGGGCACAATTATTGGGATTAGAAGGCCTCAATTGGAAAAAAAGGAGAATTGCAAAGAGGTGCCGCAGAACATCATTATTGGAGCAGCAATATTATATCGAGGATATATTATAATTGACAGGAGGCATCGACATATTATTTGGGGAGAAGGCTGCTGCGCACAAGAAGAGAAGGGTGATTTATATTATTATTCCATCGAACAAAGCAGCAAATATTATTAGGGAGGCAAGCCAATGATCAAAGGTTCTAAGCCAGGGAGCGATTATTTGGGTGTCAATCATTCGGTTTTTTTCGTTCCTTTATTATCTTTGTTCTATACAATGATTGCTGAATTTTTATTTGGCTTTGTTTTTCTTTTCAAGATGATTTGTGGCTAAAACTTTAATAGCTACCTAGGCCAAGACAAATAACTATGTTTTGATTTGTTTTTATTTTCTATGGTTTTTGGAACGTGTTTTGGATTTATGATTCAGTAATGATTTTGATTTCTCTAGATCTGGTGTATGTGCGTATCTATTATTTTTTTATTGTCACTTATTCACTCCACTTGCACTTTTGGAATGTCTTTCATGTATGAGTGCTAGTTAGGTTGCAGACTTTGTGTAGCAACTAATTTATGGTCAATAGTCGCGAGTTTACCATAGGAGTGGTATTTGATGGTTAGAAGATTTTAGGTATTCTTCCAAGTTCAATAGCTGTGAGGTGAGGGCTTGTTGGTATGTCTAGGTTGTTAGATTGCTAGGTTAGAGGCTTTGTGAGAAGATCTGCCTAGTTTCCCTTTCAACTCTTGCGTATCAAGTTAGATCTAGGCTTCAATAATTACCCCTTGCACCTAGTGTAGTGAGGCTTTCGCGCTGTGAGGTAGATTGTCTAGCGGGTACTCGATCATAAGAGTTAGATAACCTGTGAGGGTTTGTACTCCAACCGGTAGTTTAACAGCACAAAAATATTCTAGGGTTTCCCCTTGAGAAGGGTCGAGGGTGTCTAGTTTATTCTTGATGTTTAGTATTTTAAGATCCCGGTTCCAAATCAGTTCCATAACCATAGAAGCTTATCAGGCATAGTTAGGAGTCTGGTCTAGGTAGTGTCTTGTCATCATCTGAATTCAGCTTAACTAAGTTCGTGTCTCTAGTTCAGTTTAGTAATTTTAGTTATTCTTTATTTTATTGCAATTTATTTTTCAGTAAAACCCCCCTTTAAAATAATAAATAGTTTTATTTCAGTTTTAGGATAAGTAATCGAGTCTAGTTTTCGTTTTCCATTAGAGTCTCGTGGGTTCGATATCCGGACTTACTTTAGCTATACTAGAGTCGATAGGTTCACTTGCCTGTCAGTAGTTTAGTTTTAAAGAGTCTAGAGTATTACTAGGTGTCTAGTTTTAGGTTTAATTTAGTTATTTTTATTAAACTACTTTTAGCACATAAAGGTTTTGCGTACTCAACTAACTATTGAGCAAGTACTTCATCCTCTACCAGTTGTTTGATTAAGTGTACCAATTATTTCACACATAAATTGCAAATTGATAATATGTACATATAAACAATCAAGTATCAAGCATAGCATGCGAGTTGTAATAGTGTTGTCCTAGACAAGGTTAATGACTCTAGGTGTGTCTATAGCAAATAGTTTATATTCCATGATTTCTAGTATCAAATGTTTAAATATGGTAGATAATCGAATCCTCATGTATAACTAAGGATTATGTTTGATGCAACACATAATCAAGTTTCAATAGTTTGGTTATCATGGGTAACTAGCTCATGTGTGAGAAGGTGAAGGATATGAATTTAGTTCTTGAGACGATGATGAAAAATCTTGAAGCAGAATCAAGGTTGTGAGAGATAGTGAATGTGAAGATAGTTTATAAAGAGTTTATTTTATATTAAGGAGATAATGTAGCAGTGTAAATTTTGGGGTTTGGATCAAAGGTTATAATCAAGTGTATAAGAAAACATGATTGTGGTATATGCCAAATATTGTAAAAATTTGAACAAGTTGAAAATGAGTGAGTGTCGATGGAGAATTTAGAGACTAGATATTATTCCTATGGAAAAAAAAAATCTTATTTTCAAAATTGGTTTTATACATAAAGCAAAAGTTGTTAAATAGTACAAGCTAAGTGGGCTTTGATTAAAATATTCCCGTTAGTTGGAGATTTCAAACATGACATTAGGTTTTGAAGATCAAGGTTCTATTAAGTGATTTTTAATAGTTTAAAGCATTATATAGAAAATCGTTTGTTACGTCAATAAATAAACAATTGAATTTAAGTTCGAGGACATCTTTTGACAAAAAAATATGTACTTTGTAAAGTTACTAGGTAATGAAAATACAACAGGATTTAGAAATCTTTAGTTTGTGCTAAGGTATGAGGTTATAATTTTTAAAAATAAGTAACATGTGGAGAAATGAAATAATATGATTTGGGTAGGGTGTTGAATATTTAAAAAGTGGCTAAGATGGTAAGGTGAAGTGTGATTGTGAAATCCATTGATGGTTATGATATGAGATTGATTTAAGCTGTAAAATTTTGAGATTTTAGAGCTTAGTTTTAAGGGAAGTGAGTGTAATCATCTATTCATTAATTAATACGAATAAATGAAAACGTTGACTTATCAAAGCTTCTAGATTCTAATAACATAGTGAAGACATGCTTTAGCCTATAAGTGAACACTCATCCCGAGAGTTCCCAGGTAGGCATCCGGGTCCCTCGTCTGATTGGGATATATGTGCAATGCCAGTCCTAGACAGAAAACTCAGAATACAGGCGTTCACCCTTCCAGATTGCACGTGTTCGTTATTAAAATCTAGAACTTCGACGAGATCTTCAAGGTGGTTCAGGCTAAACCTGAGGATTTGTCCTATTAGTCTAAGAGTAGATCTTGTGATGGAGAGCACTCTTCTTGTAGGGACTAAAGTAAGGATAAGAAGTAAAATAAAGAATATAAACAAGTAAGGTTGCAAGTAAAAGGATCAAGTACTGATTAAAATCCTATGGTTATAGACTAGATTTTTTTTTTCTAATAACCTAATTCCCTATAACCATGGCTCTGATACCAATCTGTAACACCCCAACCGATGGCGAAAACATCGGGATGTCACGTATTGATGATTGTTCAGTAGCTCATGGTGAATAATAAATTTCATTAAATGATTTAAATAAATTACATACAATTGTTCTACAAGAATTCGTACATCAAAATGAATAATACTATGCACACATCTTCAAGCATTAATTCAAATCTTCAAGCAAGTAGAACTTGAAACATGTTAAGTTTGAAAATATTTTGGGTCAACAAAAGTTGGTGAGAATACAAAGGTTTTTGAATATAATTGATAACAATAGTTTGTACAACAATCACAGTTGTATGATGATAGAGTATGATTCCGACATGTAACAATGCGTCTAAGTACAATCAAACCTTGTGTCGACTGATGACTAACTCGCAAGTTAGTTAAATGTTGTTACTGTTATCAATCATCCGTGAATTTATGCGGGGGGATGGGTTTGTCAGACCTATAGCGCTATAATCTAAACAGACGGCTTGATCAATGTTAATGATTGTACTGTGTCTTTTTGTTACAGTCAAATGATAGATTGAGTAAATGATAGTGTAATTGAATCACAAGTTTCAACAATGTATGAATGAGTAAATGATAGTGTATAAAATGTTTAAACATGTTTCACCCCAAAATGTAAAACAGAAAAAGGGGCTATGTAAACTCACATTGGCTAAGGTGAATTATCCTCTAAGTGTTGTGAATGTATGCGAGGCGAATCCCAAAGACTCAACAACGTAGCTAGTCGAAAAAGAAAGAATATCAAGCTTCCAATTCTCCAATTACAAGAGCTTATAATCAAAGCTTCAATTGTAGAAGTAATAGACTATAGAAGAAGGGTATGAGGGAAAGTTTAATCGGATTGAAACAATCGAATTAGAGGTGCAAAGTATAATGGGTCATAGGTGGGTTTTTATACTAGTTTTGGAGTCAATTAGCCATTAAAATTGGTCAACACCATAAAGTAAGGTTTTATGATGAATTGACTATTTGACTAAGACTTTGACTGTTTGACTAAGACTTTGACTATTCAATTTAAGGAATGTGTTAAGTTTATTTTCTTCTGAAATACTACACAAGATGATAGTTGGCTCAGTTGGTTGTCACTGTGTGTTGGTTGGCTGTGGACGCGGGTTCGAGTCCCGGTCCACATAAATCTTTTTTTTTTGGCAATTATTTCCCTAAAACTATATTATTCTAAATTCATAATATGATTATATAAGCCCGAAAGTGACTCGAAATATTTTTAAAACGTACAAAAGTGTCGAGATACAAATAATTATTAGTTTAAGGTATTTAAAACATATATTGTTTAAAACAATACAGTCTTTTTTTTTTCTTAAAAATATAACTTTATTGAACACATAACCGTGAAAAATTACATCATGATAGCGGGCAGGCGGGCAACAAGCTGCGCCGCCACCCCTTTCTGAATGGCAAACCCTAACCTACTAAAAACGAATCCATGTCCTCGCGGCGCAGAGCCACTGCTATGAATAACCCGTTGGACTCTGGTCAGGAAACGGATGGCTTCCGGTGCCAAGGAGCCGAAGGTATCAAATGCCAGGGGTATGAAAACGTGTTGGTTCTCCTCACAAGTTTTAGCATGTTTCTCAACTTTCTTCTCCTCTGCTTTTCGCACCGCTTGCCCTACTACAAAACCAATATCCCTCAAACCAACCAGGGGAGATACACCTGTTAGGTCGACACAAGCGTGTTTCCCCTGGCCCACCCAAAGACAAGCAGGTCTGCTGGACGTAGTGTGGATCTCCCTTCTGCGGGGTCCGAGAGGAAATTCACAGGAGCCTCCTTTTTTGCTGAGATCCCAGCCCTTCTTAAAATGTCCTAAAGGACGTCCCGGACCCAGTCATGCCTATATTTGAAACCAGGCAACTCCTTACAGTGAACCGCGTGTTCCCCGTATTTGTCCAAGCATGCCTTACGGCAAATCGGACAGACTTCATCTTCATGGTACATGGGGATCACCAAACGATATTTGAGAATTGCCCTATATTCAACCATAGACATGGTTTGGCCCAAACCTTCGATCGGGATAACATTTAGGAAATCTTGGGCATGGGGGCTTTGCAAGCATTCAATAACTGCCTTTTGGTAGGGAGACAGATCAAAAGCTTCACCCAGGCTCTGTGCGATTTTGCCAAAAAGGCCATTCGCCAAAGTTTTTTTGAGGCTTTGGGGGGGGGGCGGTGTCCTTGTTAGAAAAACCGCCAATATCAAAACCTGGGAGATAGTCATTTATCCTTTCGAGGGCCTGCACGTAGTCTGAGTCCACGTCGACAACCCCGCTATTCCTTAAGATGTGGTCTTGGAGATTCCAAGACTGAGCTCGGGATGCCACAAAAGCGTATACCCCAACATCCTTGGCTGAGATCAGCCCTAATCCTCCCAAACGCATCGGCAAGGTAGCCAGTCGCCACTGTAGGTCACCAAAGAATGGACCCCCACATACCACTATGTCTTCAATGGCTTCCCGCAGACCCTTGTCAAAACATGATGTTGCTTCCTCCATCATGGCGGGTTGGCAAGTCCGCAAACCAAAAAGCAACTTAGCGACTCCCATACAAGATCTGAGCAAGAGGAGTTCACTCTGGTCTTTTTTATCAAAAAAAAATTAGGGGAAATTCGCGATGTTACACTAGCCTAGATTGCACCCTACTAGGAGCCTCTAACTCTATCTTTCTAATCATCGGTTTTTCCACATCCTCAACCGGTGCTCTAGGACTCTCTAACGTCCTACCACTACGCGTGGTGATTGCCTTGACGTGGGCATTCGGGTTTGCCTGAGCACTACCCGAAAACTGGCCTTGGTGCTGCTCTTCCAACTGCCTCGCAATGTCACCAACAGTACGCTGAAGATCTAAGAATGCAGAGTGGTGATTTTTCATCAAGATGTCATGTTCTGCTAGAGTCTTCTGAGTGTTGGCATCTTTAGCCACCAGCTGGGTTAACAGATTTTTTATTTCACCCAAATCATTCCCACTATCCCCACCTGAATTTCTATAAGAGTTGTTCTCCCCCCGATACTGACCTCCTACAAAATCTACCTGCCCCTCCTGGTGAATCAAGGGGCATTCAGAAGTAACATGCCTGCCCCTACACATTTCACACTTTTCAGATTTCATTTTCAACTCCTTCACTTCCCTAGTCAGTGCGTCTAAAGCAGCAGCCACACTAGCATCCAATGTAACTTGGTGACCACCTCGTGCGGGTGAGGTAGTACTAGGTGCAAGAGTAGAATTCCTAAGTAAGGCTCGCTGCTCATGGTCTGTTTAGGCAAAACTTTCAAATAGGTCATTGCATTCGGCCGTAGTTTTCTTACTCATCAGGTGGCCGCCTGCAGAAGTATCAAAACGGTACTTTGCCTCATAAGTTGCGCCATTGTATAATTTCTCTACAAGGGCCCAATCAGTCAGACCATGTTGGGAGCACTTGCTAAGCAGGTTTTGGAACCGCTCCCATGCAAGATAATATGGCTCATCAGGTTCCATTCGGAATGAATGGATCTGATCGCGAAGTCGGGAAGCCTTGCTAGGTGGAAAGTATTTATTCGGAAAGGCTTGTTTAAGGGCATCCCAAGTAGCGAAAGTGTCAGTAGGGTGAGAGTCAAGCCAAGTGGCGGCTCGACCAGCAAGGGAAAAAGGGAACAAATGGAGGAACTTAGCATCCTCTGTGGCACCCTGCAGCTTAAAAGTGGCTAGGATGCGAGTCAGTCGGGCAATGTGGGCCGGGGCATCCTCATCATCACGGCCGTGGAATTGACAATTGTTAGCAATTGCCGTCATGATGTAGGAGGGTATCTTCCAGGACCCCTTATTGTTGATGGTTGGGGCGATAATAGGAGAGTTAGCTCCCGTAAAACCTTGGGTGGATTGTTGGTGGACAGTGCGACGTTCGGCCATTTGGGGATGGGTAGGTGGTGGACTAGGTGATCTAAATGGGATGGTAAACTCAGAATTAGATAAACTCGGGGAAGAAGCACTAACCTAAAGCTTAGACTCAAAATAAAATAAAAGAGAAATAAAATAAAAATAACAAATAGCACAGATATTTCAGATAAGTTCAATCGAAGCTAATTAACGCAATCGCCAAGAGTCCCCGGCAACGGCGCCAAAAACTTGATGTGCTAAAAGTAGTTTAATAAAAATAACTAAATTAAACCTAAAACTAGACACCTAGTAATACTCTAGACTCTCTAAAACTAAACTACTGACAGGCAAGCGAACCTATCGACTCTAGTAAAGCTAAAGTAAGTCCGGATATCGAACCCACGAGACTCCAATAGAAAACGGTAACTAGACTCGAAAACTTATCTAAAACTAAAACAAAGTGATTTATTAATTAAAAGGGGGGTTTTACTAAAAACTAAATTGCAATAAAATAAAGATTACCTAAGGTTAACTATACTGAACTAAAAACGATAATTGAGCTAAGCTGATTTCAGATGATGATAAAACACTACCTAGACCAGACTCCTAACTATGCCTGATAAGCTTCTATGGTTATGGAACTGATTTGGAACCGGGATCTTAAAGTACTAAACATCAAGAATAAACTAGACACCCTCGACCCTTCTCAAGGGGAAACCCTAGAATATTGTTGTGCTGTTAAACTACCGGTTGGAGTACAAACCCTCACAGGTTATCTAACTCTTATGATCGAGTACCCGCTAGACAATCTACCTCACAGCGCGAAAGCCTCACTACACTAGGTGTAAGGGGTAATTATTAAAGCCTAGATCTAACTTGATATGCAGGAGTTGAAAGGGAAACTAGGTAGATCTTCACAAAAGTGCAAGTGGAGTGAATAAGTGACAATAAGAAAATAATAAATACGCACATACACTAGATCTAGAGAAATCAAAATCTTTACTGAATCATAAATCCAAACAAGTTCCAAAAAACCATAAAAATCGCAAATCAAAGCATAGTATTCGTCTTAGTCTAGGTAGCTATAAAAGTTTAGCCACAAAACATCATCAAAACAGAGATTAAAAGGTTCATAATATCAATCAACATGAGTTTGAATGAAAGAAAACTAAGAAACAACTAAACCGAATGATGAACACCCGAGGAAGTCGAAACTCTAGCTTCAAATCTCGAACCTTGCCCTTTTCTTGCCTTGAAATCACCTTTAGCAGCTCTCCAATCGTCCAAAAGTCAAGAATACCTCTTAAAATTTCGTTCTAGGGTTTTAAAATCCGATTTGGGCTTGAAAAACACAATTTTGGGCTTCCTGATGGCCACCGCGTCACGCGACGGGATCCTGGGTAAGTGGTCGCGTGACACGACGCCCTCAAAGCTGAATTTGCATAGCGCCGCGTGACACGACGGGATGCAAGGGAGTCTGTCGCGTGACACGACGGGATGATTTTTCCAATTTTGTTTATTTTTATCTTCTCTTTTCATTTGTGACTCATCCGGGACCTCGTAAAGCACCGTTTATGCATAAATTTGCCTCTTTTGCCATCCGGATTCCTGTGACACATAAAATACTAAATAGAAACCGAAAAATATATATAAACGACACACACTGACTTGATAACGACGCAAAATATGTACAAATAACCGATGTATTTTGCAACACATCAGCGAAGAATCGATCATTTTGATGCACTTATAGCAAACGAAAGACAAAACCACAATGCATGCAACACCAAGATTAATGGTCATCTAACTCTATGATGAATTATGATGAATGAGGAAAATGGTGAACTTGAAATGGCAACACTCAAAACGTTTTCTTTTGTGTTTTTTCTCCTTTTGAACACTATAGATAAAATGGTCAAAACACGTACATTATCATGTGCATAGTGCCATCTAAGAAATCTTCTAATATATAACACCCTAATCGCTGGTGGAAACATCGAGGTGGCACGTAGTGACGATTGTTCAAAAGCTCATGGTACTAAAGTGTAAATATTATTAAATACATGATTAAGAGGCAAACATAAAAGTCAACCCATTACATCAAGTCTCAAACAAAATGATACATAAAGCTTGTTTATTAAGTCTAAGTCCAAGCCTAAGTGACAATCATCAAGCATTCCCTGAAACATGTACAAAAATAAAATGTCTACAATAATGCTGGTGAGTACACTTAGTTTGTGTATGTATAATATAGGTATAAAGATGTTTTTAAATTCAAGTGACATGATTCATTCAATGCAATATGGTAAACATGTAAGCACACAATGCAAATCAAAATCTAACATCTATGATGACAAAGACTAAGAATAACCTACGACTTCCCACACGAATAGGTACTTTCCTTCCCACATGCATACGTACTTTCCACTAGGCTGGACCTAGGACTCCCCTCTCGCATTGGTACTTTCCTTCCCATATGATTAGGTACTTTCCACTAGGTTCCCAAAGGTATATGAATATGTTTATGTTTATGAATATGCAATGATCACAAGTATACTACGTTTATGTCTAAGCATAAAGCACACGAATTCAATGCATAACACGTATATGAATTTTATGAAAAAAAATGTTTATGACTATATGCAAGTGTAAGTTTTATAGGTGTACATGTTTCACCTCCAAAGTGTAAGAAAACAAAAAATGGAAAAGTATACTCATGGTTGTTGCTAAGTGATAAATCCAATAAAGCTCGTCACAAATAAAATTGGGAATTTCGAAGAACTCAACCTACACGTATAAGAATACTAATAAGAGTAGGTCTTAAGAGTCTAAGGTATCTAGAATTCTAAGGCATTAGGGTTTGCTAGGCTTATGTGGGGAAAATGAAGTTTTACGATAACTCGAAAATAATAATTTCTTATTCAAAAAGTATAACATTATTTAAGTTCAAATGTATGACTAAGAAAAATTATTAGTTCTATTTGAATATTTTGAATAAAAATATTCCAAGTAATTGATTCAATGATTTTAGTTAATGAATATAATTAATTTATATAATTACAATAATTGTAATTAATTACATAAATGTACACAAATAAGTCAAACACAAATACTTATGTTTATTACACTTAAGAATACTTTTTGTTATCAATAGATATTTATAAAACAAATTTTATAATTTATATAGAAATAAATGATTTATTATGACTAATTAAGTACAAATAAAACCAAAAATACAAGATATGGTCCCAAAAATAATATTTTTGTGAAAATAATTACTTCCTAATGAAAAATGATCAAAATAATTTTTTCATATTTTTTTCTCATTTTATTTGTAATTAAAATTTATTTATTGAATTTAAAATGTATTTAAATGATAAAAATAGGAAAATCTATAAAAACTAAATATTTTTGATCCACTAAATTAGGATTAAGTTTCTGATATACATTAATAATTCTAGAAAAAAATTGGGAATAAAATCATTTAAAACGAATTTTTTAATCAGTTAAATATGATTAAAAGAATTTAAATCAATAAAATATAAAAATAAAATAAATTTTTTTTTTTGAAAATAAAAGTGCAGAAATTTTATTTATGGAGTCAAGATTCTACACCTAAAGTTTTATAATTTTTGGATAAAAATGAATTTATAATGAATATTATGTATTTATACTTCAAAATAGAACAAAATAAGAAATAACAAATTTTATTTTGATAAAAGCGGCCCCAAGAAGGACTCAAACCCGAGACCAAAGTGACACAACATCTATATTTTCCCACTACACCAAGGCTCATTTTGTTGATCGGATTGATTAACAATAATATTTGAACATAATCACATGGTCATCTTCTTCCCTATTATCCTACATAAAACCCTAACCATAGATCAAAATGAATAAACCCGATACAGAGATGTTTCACATCAGTTTTTAAGGGGTTTTTAACAAGGAATGGGTGAGGAAGAAAATGGCAATAAAAAAAATCACTTACAATGATTATTTGGAGCCGATAATTGTAAGACCCTCAAAACTGACGGGTCAAACAGTTGGCACTCAAAGGCTAAAACCATAAATTAAAACTCAAGAAGTCTTATTTATTATCAAAAAACACGCAGCGGAATAGTAAATAGTTAAGTCATCCAAACATGAAATTTCCCATGACGGGTTAAAGCATATTTGTAGAACAAAACAATAAGTTTAGAAAAATAGTTTTCAAATAAATAGAGTAGACTCTTTATTTCGAAATGTCAACGCCTCTGAGTAGTCCTACAGCAAGCCAAGGCATCCCTTTATTGTTCAACAAACCTGAAATCAAACTAATATGCACGCAAAGTCAGACGAGCTGAGTGAATTCAAGTTTTAAAGATTTTGAGTAAATAGTCAAAATATGGTTTTTACCAAAATAGTATAACCTCAAGACTTCACTCACCAAAAATATAATAAGCGCATTTCGCTTAATTACCATATAAAACAATCCAGTACACTTAGGCCAAACCAAAGCTAGAGATTAAAGTAGGCATATCCCACTTCTATCATAACTCGGGTTATAACAATAAACACAAAATATAATTCAAACTGAAGCTAGAGATCAAAGCAAGCATATCCCACCTCTGTCATAGCTCAATCTATAATAATAAATATAATATGAACTATGTAACCATTCTGACTCAAAGCCAAGAGCAGGGATCAGAGCAGGCCTATCCCACGTCTGTCATAGCCAGTTCGACATATCAGGTAACTCTCTTCATAGCCTATTATATATAATAACAAGTATAACATAACTAAGCAACAATCCATGACACAAAACCAATACCATGGATTAGAGCAGGCATATCCCACGTCTAACATGGCCCAGTTCATAAGGTCAGGTAGTCGCCAAACACAGTTTATATATACATAGAAATTCATGTATTCTATATAAACAAAATAACAGTCAAGACCAAATCTTATCAAACAAGTAAGGACTCAATTACGTGTTTAAGGCATCAAGCGCATTCCGCTTATCAAATAAGACTTAAACCACGACTTAATCCAAATAGAACTTGATTATCAAATAAAGCATTCAGTATTGTTATTTAGCATGCATATTAGCCCAAAATGTTTAAAAACACTAAAGAGGGCACATGAATTCACCTTATTATACGAGTCGTGTCACGATTAGCTAAGAACTCTAGCTGAGACGTGTGCCGTCAATGATCTGGTACATTATACATAACATTACTCACACTTTATATTTATGCGCGTAGCCTACTCGCAATATCCGCATAGTAGTGGCATGCTAATGCGAGATTTTTATTATAAAAGAAAGGCTTGTATGATCACCCTTATATCACCTAATGACAGTTCTTACCTCATAACACCACATACAACTCATGCATTTTAAACTAAGAGTTGAGATGGAGATATTTTGAATTTGAATGCATGATTACAATATAACTCATTCTTTTATACTCTAATAGGATATTAGATTCCATGTAAAAAAAATATCCCTATCGTACCATGATGGAAAAAAAAAAAAAAAAAAAAAAAAAAAAAAAAAAAAAACCGCACAGTGAGTCCCCATCCCTTATCTCATGCGCTTACAAGGTGGTTTACCTTCTTTTGACAAGTTTACTTAGGTTATATGAATAAATTCATATATAGTAACTTTACGAATTAGATTACATGAAGGAATATCTAAATGCTTTTCTTTTTGAACTTGTTTTTATAACCACGTATATAAAACAACCAAAACATAGATATATAGCCTAACGAAAATCCCTACTCCACCCTCAGACTCATTTTAATCAGTTTGTTTCAAGACCCTAGCATGCCACTTATAAACCAAAATTCCCCTTGCGACCCCTTCCCATAACCGCGAGACTCGTACCCGACACAGCAAGAGAAAGAGAGAGAGAGAGAGAGAGAGAGAGAGAGAGAGAGTTAGAAGCTACCTGCGATCGCAAAGGTCGGCTATTAATCTCACCACAAACCACCGAAAAACCATGTACCGCAATCCGGCAAAGAGGTTTGGTTTCGGGAATATCCTTGAGTTTCACGGCCAACGATCGCACAAATCGGAATCCTGAAGTACTATCGGTTGGAACGATTACGCTTGCTCCTATCCTTTCTTCTTGTCGTGGCAAAGAAAAAGAGAACAAGAAGGTGGTGTTTTGTTTGTATAAATAATATTCCTCCTATAAGTATTTTGTTTGTATTAGTTAGACACACAGGAGGAAGGGATATAAGAACTAGTTTTGTTGAGTCCCTTCCTTCCACCGTAGACAAAGAACCGCCGTCTTTTGTCTTTTGTTTTCGTTGACCAAGGAGTAAAAGGAAATAATAATGAGATTTTAATAGGGTTCGGCGAGGAGAAGGAAAATTATGGAGAGGTAGGGTTGTTGGGGTGGATTATATAAGGGTGTGGTCTTTGACAAATTTAGCTAAGACCCCCTTTTAGTTTCCTTCAAATGGTAACTTGGTCCCAAAGTTATCCCATGTGAGTTTAGAAAGTGCTAAAGAGCCCCCCTCAATGAAAATCAAAATAGGTTTTTAAGGTAAACACAACTTTACTAAGCGAAACTCAAAAATCGGGAATTTACGGGCGTTACAATAATGAATTTTTACTACCATGAGCCTGCCGTGTTTTAGAGAAATTTTTATGTGGGTTAAAATGTGTATAGGTGTGAAATCGACTTGGCAGGATCGGTTTATAGAGTTGAATAGCTAAAAAGGACGTTTGGATGGTTTTATATATTTTCTGGCCATTTCTAATAAACCGAATTAAAACCCACATAAATGCACGTTTAAGATTGATATTATGATTGGAATTTGTTGCAATTGAGTGGAGAAACGTACGGGTTCGATTAATAGCATTAAAAACGTGATGGTGAATCCTGCCAAAAGCTTCACCGGAAAAACGATGGAGAGGAGAGAGAGGGAAGTTGAGGTTTAAAACTTTCATATTTTGACAAATAAGGTCCCTCTAGTTAGGTTGGTTAGTTTATGTTCTGGTTTGGTTTGTTTTCTTGAATAAAACTTAACCAAAGTTAACTTAGTTAACTTAAAAATGATTTTAATCTTTTAAAACTTAACTTTTATAAACTTTTTATAAGGTTTACATAATATACTTATTTTTTTATGAATCTACTTAAAACTTTAATGTTTTTCTCAAATTCCTCGAAAGTTAATACGCGTTTTAGATTTCAAAGAAAGAAAATATATAAGAATATTACTAGTAGGAAACCCGCGCGATGCTGCGGCGATGAAATTTGTAGGCACTCGTTTTTTAGAAAGTGTGTCAATGCGGAGTAGAAGGTGCAAAAAAAAAAAAAAAACTTTGCGAGTCGAATACTACACACATGACGAAGTAACCAACTCAAAATCATATTGAATGAGAAGAGGCTAGATGAATCATGGCCAATGAAAGGGATGAAAATACCATACTATTTTCACAACCGGTCAGGTTTTTTTGGATTTTGGATATATATATATATATATATATATATAGGGGAGGGTTATCTTGAGAACGCTAAATATTGTGAGAACCGTGAGAACAAGTACAAAAATCAATCAAAATCAAATTTTTTTAATACAAATCTCATTATAATCAAAATACAACATTAATAAATGAATTTTCTTTTCAAATAATTCATCTTTTCTTGCAAAAACACTTTAAAATTAACTTTTTACACATGTGTAAATGAAACAGTTTACACATTTATAAACAGCAAATTTACACATGTGTAAAAACAAATTATTTCCGTATACGTTTGAATTTTTACGCGTAAATTGTGTTTTGGGGATTGTATTTTATTAATAAAGACAAGTGTAAAAAGAAATTTTGAATTTGAATGGTTTTAGATGCCGTTCTCACGGTTCGCACGAAATATAGGTGTTCTCAAAATAACTATCCCCTATATATATATATATATATATATATAATAACAAAGGAATTTTTAAAATTAATGTAGCCCTTACATTTGAATGAATGAATGCAAAGCTGTTATCTCAAATGAGTCAAATAAAGAGATTTAGATAAAAAGGAAACTAAGAAAGGGTTGACAAATTTGCACGCATAATAAAACATTAATTATTATATAAATTCTTAGAAAACAGAAAAAAGAAGTTAAGTCCTAGTGTTTTTCATCGTGTATAAAAAAATGGAATGTTAAATTCCTCGAATCCACACTTTTTAAGCACCAAGGCAACAGAGTCACTCTTTGCGCCTTGAGCCTTTGACTACATATGGTAAACGTAGAGAGTCATCACCCTACTTCACTATGTATCAACATCACACAGATCATTGCAAATGTTTAGAAACATAACCGAGAAAGACTAAAAAGGCCTAAAGGATCATATGAAACCAAGGGAACACTCATTAAAACATAATAACATATTCCATCATAATTCATTACATAATTTAACAATCCCCTAACCACTAAATCCATTACGAAAAATCAAATTACACAACTCAAATGTAGCATGCCGAGTCACTGGTCAAATGGGTTTGGAATGAAATGTATCATTTTTGCTATGGGTCAGGTTGGGTAGACTTGCACGGTAAGATTCAATAATTCTGAATTTCAAATGAAAAGAAGATTTGAACCTTGCAAAAAAAAAAAAAAAAAAGGAACATTATTGACCGAGTAAATGATTGACCCACTTGAAAAATACTCAAATTAGAATGAAGAATGAAAAGTAAATCGTTGTTCACATTTCACAAATGTAAAAAATGTTTGGGTTCCCACACACTTAATTTTGAATTTTGAAAAGCTTGAGGCGCTCTGAGGCGTTTAGCTCCAAAAGCCGAGGCATGAAGCGCTATGTGCGAGGCGAGAGCTTCACGTATGTGAGATGCTATGTATAAGAGAATGATCAACCACATTTTATTCATAATTCATACAAGATATATATACAATGAAGAAAAGACATAATCTAGCCTATAATTAAAAGTAATAAAACACTTTGACCATGACCATGACTATGAGTTGGACTTTGACTTGAAATACATATTCAAAATATACAATTAATAACATTGAGATTTTGGTGCATCTCCAATATGCCCACGCAAGATGGACGGCCTTGGAATAAGTCCAATCTTGTATAGAAGTAGATGGTGTCATTGTTTGAGCAAGAAAAGAAGTTGATGAAGTTGAAGATGTAAAGAAAGATGAACTTGATTAACAAGATGAATCAAGAGAAAATACATTGTGTGTTTTTTTTTAATATTGCAGGTGAAGAGCATGAATAAAAGAGAATTTGGTGCATCTCTTATATGGATGAAATAGAGATAATTAAAAGCCATAAAAGAGAAATAGAGAAGAATGATTAGAGGGTAAACAGAAAAGGTGATAGAAGATTAGAGGTACAGTTTGTCCGGAACATAAAGGTTGTGGCACAAAAAGGATTTTAGGTTTTGCAAAACCATGCAGAAGGAGAATAATTTACGCTTGAACTTTGAAGGAGTAACAAAGTGTAATAATGTGAGGTAGATAGAGCATGTTGAGGGGATGAGATCGGAGTTTTGAAGATGTTGATACTCATGTGATTTTTAGAGATGTTGGAAAGGTGATAAAAATGGTAGGAGAGGTTTTAAAGAATTTTATAGTGGTGGTGATCACGGAATAGTTGAAGAAAGTGAGCTTTGGGTAGACATGGTGGGGATCGCAGTAGCCTGAAAAGAAATTTAGGGGTGATAGGCGACGGTTCCCATATTGTTGATAGGCTCAAGAGCTTTCTCGTTGGAGATAATGCTCTGATACCATATAAGAGAATGATCAACCACATTTTATTCATAATTCATACAAGATATATATACAATGAAGAAAAGACATAATCTAGCCTATAATTAAAAGTAATAAAACACTTTGACCATGACCATGACTATGAGTTGGACTTTGACTTGAAATACATATTCAAAATATACAATTAATAACATTGAGATTTTGGTACATCTCCAATACTATGTACTATATAATATTTATAAGTAAATATATATGATATATACCACATTATTAGTGTGGGATAGCCAAGGAGATGGCGGCTAAGTGGTGGAGGTCGGGTTTTCGTGCATCTTGGAGAGCTAAAGGGCTGGTGGCGGTCGAGTAGTCAACCTTGGCATTCTCACTCTTCAACCAGCTAGCTACTCATTTTGATGGTAGATATGCAACATCATACATGTATTAGTTCAATTATTATATTGTTGTATTAAACGAATCATGAAAAATGATTGAAAGAAACCTAAGTTTAAAATGACAAAATACTTGGTTTTCAACACAAAATATTTATTAGTGAAAATTGTATACAAATAACAGAGTCAATTAAAGTACCGCAAGAAGTTATAAAACCTTTTAACAAACAACATAGTTTTAAGCAACTTTTAACATGTTTAGCTTGCTTCTTTTTCAGATTAGTTTTACAACTTGACCCGTTTGACCAGTTATCAATAAACTAAACTCCATATTCTACCTTCTAACGATTAACAATTATAAATTTAAAATCGAATAGGCTTTCTTTATCTTGTCATGTGTCCATCACTCATAACAAAAAAAAAAAAAAAAAAAAAAAAAAAAAAAAAATCCTTCTTCAGTCCAAGAGTTTCATCTTTATATGATATATTTATACATTTTTTGTCATTAAGACATTAATGAAAATGACACATTACTGTACAGGGACCTATCAACTTATTCATTGTTGACATTGCTTTATCAACAATTAGGGTCTCCATCCCATCTCCATATGTCTGCCCCATTTACAAATTCTGTAGCTTTCGACCACTTCTTGGAATGAACAACTAATCTGCACCAAATCACATTGCATTCCAAATAATGATTCATACAATATTTTATGTCACAAAGTTTTATATATATAAATAACAAAAGAAGTACCACGTTTTCATAGAAAACGAATAGACACCTTGTAAAGCTATTGGAAAACTATCACAAGCAGCTAGAGCATAAATAATTATTCATTCCCATCCGTTGAAACCGTATCATAGGTTTTCTGATATTGATGACATCAGACTGCACGATATGTAGAAGAAACAATAGAAATATTCAAAATGTATCTTAATGTATATAGAATAAAACTTACTGTGTAAGATATAGATACCAATATAATGCCCAAGCTACAGTGCAGTTAACCTACCAAAATTTCATTCAATTCTGCTTAACCTACTACAAGTAAATACTTTTTTGGTCCAGTAGTAATGATGCCATAATAAAAAGATTCAAATAGTGATGCCAACTTCTTGAAAATAGTGGACTTTCTTGACTCTCCAGCACCTACACAAAATCAAATCCAATTTAGTTTTCATGAAAGAATATAAACAGGAAACAGTGGATATTAAATGCTTTAAAGCCTTAACTTCTTATGTTGTATTTCTAAACTTGGATCCTTATTTTAGCTAAATGACAATTGCTCTGTTTTGCTTATTTATTGAACACACATGCACAACAAAAAAACTATTGATTTTAGTTCCATGAACACACAAAACACATACTGCATAACAGACAAATCCGATTTTTGTATATAACATACAAACGCACAAAATTAAATACTTATAAAAATTCATACATCTGATGTATTAAGAATAAGATGGGGATTACATAGAAGATTTTTACGCAAAAACAGTCCGCATCATGAAAAGCAATTAAAAACAGAAATCTAAATTGAAAAATAGCAAATCAAAATAACCAAGATAAAAACAAAAAAGTAATTACCTAAGGTTTCACTCTCAAAACTCAAAACATTGATCTAGTGTAGAAGGTGTTATTTTATAGCAGAGATTTGAAATTTGAATTTGGGTGATTTGAGATTTCATTTGTGCGCCTTTCTTCCTCCTTAGAGCACTCATGGTTCAGAAGAGAGAAAAGAAAATGGGAAGCATTTCTTCTTTGGTATGTATGGCTGTATTCAAAGTCAAGAAGGAAGATGAATTGTCGGGTTTCCAAGGAAGAATACTGTATTCAGAGATAGAAGAAAACAAAGAATGAATCTTTCCTCTTTGGACAATAAGGGATTGTGGATTTCTTTGGATGATGAGGGTTTTGTTCAATCAGTGTTTTCTCACGTGCTTTATTAGGTTGTACATTGTGCTTCTTATTATGTAAAGTTCTTAATTTTCAGGTAAAAGATTAAGAGTTTTAAAGTTTTTGTGCATCAAAGGCTTGTAAAACAAGCTTTGAAGTATTGTAAAGTGGCAAATGACCATTTTTGCCCTTCCTATATGCATATTAATATAGTATAGATTAACTTAAATATGATAAAATTCTCATACGTTCCAAAGTAATACGTTTAAATCACGATTCGATGCATGTATATGATTAATACGAATCACAATCCAAACAAGGAAGCAACGATTAGCTTTTATTAAAATTCAAAACGGTCAAAGTACGAGGGCTATAAATGTAAATACATAAAGTCTAGAAAACGTGTAAATGTCACAAAAATTGTGAAAACTAGTGGGTTTCCAGTATCGCGCGTTGCGCGATTGCTATAGAACAATTGTTTACAAAGTCGATACATAACATAGTTAACACGCCCACACAAAGATTTTTGGTATAGAGGAAGTGGCTTTCCATCATTTGCTTCAAGTGCCTTGTTTGTCAAAATCCTGTGAAGATATAAAAAAACAGATAAATCAAGGGTTCGTATTGATAAAGCATATTGTCGGAAGCTAACAGAGATTGAAAACCAAAGAAACAACAGACAGGAACTTCCCTGCTGTATACAAAATCCAAATCCAAATTCAAATATTGAATCCAAATATCCTCTAAATATAGTTTATTTATCAAATGAGAACTCACCTGAATGTACCAAGTTGGGCAGTCGTGTATGTGGTTTGCCTTAGCAGCCCAGCAGACAGGCCCTGCACCAAACAACACACAGGATGGAAAATATATACAAAAGAACTTCAAAGTTTCAAAACAAAGTTTAAGCTATGGCTGATATTCTCCACAAAAATGTATAAATTGTATTTCATTATAATACATTGTCATCGTTACATCAGAAAATGTTTTAAATTAGATCAAAGCAAAACAACATAAAACGGTGATTGAAAAATACACTTTAAAGAATAAATCAACATTCATAATGATAAAAAAAAAAACTCAAACCATCATTGGCGACATTGAACTTACCTAGAAAATGCCATAATGCCTTTAGACGTAACATGTGGTAAGCTAATCGCACCCGTTGCAAATCCAAAAGAAATAATAAGTGCAACCTAAATTAAACAACAATGCATAGAAAGTCATGGGCATAAAGATGCAAGTAAATGTTCAGCCAAAAAATAGTGACTATTGCCCTCACATGAATGACTTACACACATAACCTTTTTAATAGCTTGAGAGATAACATAAATCAGATAAGAATGGCCTCAAACAAAACATTGTTTTTGTAATTGGTGTCGAATAAATGTTTAGCCACAAATAGTGATTGTTGCTATCATATGAAGTAACCATCCAAAACCCTAAGTACTATCAATTTGTACCCTAAATGAAAGACACTGACCAGCAACTTGTACAGGACATTACAAAGATACAGAAAAAACTCAAGGAAATAAGATCAAAAGACATGCAAAAGGGGAAATCAACTGCCGATGTGTAGTAAAGATATAGGCGTCGCGACTACCAGAGCAAAAGAAGGGGAAATGAAAAAAATTCGTAGCCAGGATGAGTCAAACCCGTTCTTATAAAGCAACAAACTGCCATACCATCACACCAGCGATCACTGGCAAACAAAAAAAAAATATTAAAGTAACATCACCCGCTTGGGTTGTAATTATATTTTCAAACTTAACTGAACTCGTTCCAACCTGAAGTGGTTCCAACAAATAAAAAGAAAGGAAAAAAACAGTTTTTATTTTGTTGACCCCATAGCGATTTGAGGAAAAAACCCGGAATGCACACCTTTATTGACGGATAAGATAAATTATCCACAAATGGTTTAAGAATTGTTATAAGGCTGCAAAGTGTTTTACCAAATTACCATTAAACAGCTTCAATTTTCATTTCCATTTAACATTAATTAACGAAAATTAAATTGACAAAGTTCAAAAACATTCTAAGAAAATAAGTTATAGATATTAGAATTGTTAAATCAAATTTAAACTCATAAATGCCCACAAAAGTTTATATATGATATCTTAAATATATAAAGAAAACCAAATTTAAGTAACAAATTTTCTATAAATCAAACTCACGCATCTGTTAAATGGCAACCTGAACTTCAATTTTCAAATTCTAGCAACATATCCAGATAATTCAATCAAATCCAAAATAAAAATTCAATCAAGCAATTAACAAATCATTACCTTGGAATGGTTCAATTGGCTTAGCACTCTAACATTGATGCCATCATAACCTAAATGATAAACATGGGAAAGATCAAAACTACAAATATACAGTCTTCTTCAATTGCCAACATTTTAGTTCTTCAATTGCCAACATTTTAGTTCTTCAATAGAGATGAAAAATATAACCAAAAATAAAATAAAATAAAAACTCCAGTGCTACATTTACATTTACACTGATTCTGGATTGTTTGCAAGACATTAGATACAAAGTCACATAACTTTCAACCACTAATTGGGTGTGTATGTGAGTGCGCGCGCACGCGCGCGTGCTTGCGTGCGTGTGTGTATAGAGGGAGAGAGAGACTATACCTTTCCCCAATCACCACCTAGACCACTGCATCTCATTTTCAGATGTATCAGTTTCATTCCCAGCTCATTCTCAACCTTTTTCCTCAAATACCCTTCCTCTGGTCTAAAAGAGTCCAAGTACGCATAGTTGCGTCCAAACGCCACATTTAACGCATTAGCAACTTCCGTGGATAAAGGTTTAACATTCTGCAGCATAATTATTTAACTATTTAACAAAAATATGCAAAAACTTTACACACAACAACGTCATTAAAAGCTTTTAAAGTCACCTCGCCGCTCATTCCAACACTGTCATCAATTTCCATCTTCAAAGTCACAAGAAACCCACTGAACACTTCAACCCACTAAAATACTTCCATAAATCTGGTTCGGATCGTCATACCTTGATAATAACAACCATTTATCTTAAATTCAACATGTTCTTCCATCTACATTTGAAGCCTCCAATGGTGTATCTTCAAGCTGCACAAAATTGTGTTACAGTAAGTACAACTTATTGTGGGTTTATATCTTTCTAACCTGATACTACTAAAGTGCCTATGAAATAAGTTTAAACCTTTTATCGGCTAATTACTTTTATGTCTCTTTTAAATTTTCTTCCATGCAGGTAAAACCCCTTCACTTTGATTTGTCTTATCCAAACTTAAACATTTGAGGAATTTAGGTGATAAAACTTTGATATAAACCCATTTTCTAAAACATAAATCAAATTACATGAACTAAATGTACATGATTATTGAAAGAGCTAAACGCTTCATTGATAACATGGAATCAAGTTGTGATCTTCTTACCAATGAATCAGCGGCTTCAAATTTGTGATTTGGCGTTTTCGTGCTGAAACTATTAAACAAAAAAAAAAAGTTAGAATTTTTTCACAAGTATTTATCTTTCAAGAATAAAGAACACTAAAACTACATCAAACAATAGGTGAATTTATAATGGTTGTTTATTCATTAGTCTTTCAAGAATAAAGAACATTAAAACTTTGATAAGTTGGAACCCTTGTTTTCACCATTTGTTTGTTCTTGAAAATCAAGTGAATTTTCTACATTTGCTTTTGACGATGAAATAAAAACTACTTTTAGACTTTCTGCTTCAAACATTCCTTAGATATACATTATCACAACAATAAAATGGGCATTGAATAAGAAGCAACCTTTACCTTCCAATGTCAAAAAAAAAAAAAAAAAAAAAAAAACAATATTCAATATAAGGACACTGAACTTTGCCAAGATTGGTAGATCTAATTTGAAAATCAAAATGCTATCAATAATAATTAGTGAAAAAAAAATCTCAAATCATGATGACCTAAGCAATTGATCTGATAAAGAAAGAAATTAGCTAGTAGAGTTCAATAAAAGCTGCTCAAAATCTGATATGATTCTGAGCTCGTCAAGAAAGCGAATAATGAATTCTAAAAATAAGAAATTACCCAAGTTTTGTCGATGATACAATGCCCAGTAGGACCATGATCTTATAAAATTCCTTCTCTGTGTGTTGCGTGACATTCTGCTTCACACTTCAGTTCACAAACGATTTTAAAGGCAAAAATTAATAGTTTAAATAGGTGGATATAAGAGGAAGTAGAAATAAGCAATTCTGAAGCAAAAAACTCTATTCAGGTGAAGATTTGAAACCCTAGTTGAGGAACCTAGAAACATAACAGTGAATCCAAATGCATAAATATACACAGGTCCAGCTTTGAAATCCTAGAAAGCCCTAAATTACATTAGGGATGAAGATGACGAAACTGATGAATGATTTGTTGTGAAGACGTTGTAAATTAACTTAGGCTTTTTCACCTGAGCATTTGATCGAACACCTGAGCATTTGGCCAAAGCGAGGCTAGCGAGGCAGGCAAACGCCTCGCTTTGACAAAAGCGAGGCGTTTGGACTTTTTTTTAAAAAAAAACTGAATTTCTTTTAATTCTTTAAAATTATCTGTTAATCACCAAAAAATAATTTTAATTCATTTTTGGTTCTTTTAAGTTGTTTCCAAGCCAAGAAAATTATATCTCCCCGTTTCGCTTCGTTTATTGCTCGTTTTGGTTTTCCCGTACGAACATCCAGCTTTGTACAACTTTGATGAATCATTGTACGTGGTCCTCCGAGTAAACCTAACTCGCAACAATTGTTTTTAATTCATTTTTAAGTGTTTTTAATTACTTTTCGAGAAATGATAATTGTCAGATATTACAGATCAAGGTGTTACCAAGCATGTCAAAAAATGATAATTTTCAAATATTGTAGATCAAGGTGTTACCAAGCATGTCAAGAAATGATAATTTTCAAATATTGCAGATCAATGAAAGAATGAAAATACGTGATGCGCATACCGTGAGTGTAGTCCATTGATGTATTAATATATTATTAATCGCAAGTTTCAATACTAGATAATGCACGTAACTCCCTAGGAGTCTTGAAGACGAAATGAATTTTACAAGATACTTGAAACAAGGTATGGATACCATGGATCAGAGAGATTCAAGCTAATTAAACTCATATCTCAAGCCGGTTGATATAGAGTATATCAGAGAATGATTTAGTTGAAAGTGGATATAACTGGACAGTGACTGAATGTGACTACGCCATGTTTCACGTCATGCTTTCATCCTTCATTCCCGTTCAGGTGCTTAAGTCCACCTTGCTTGCATGAAAAGTAATGATCAGGTTGCCTTCATCGTTGACCGATATCTCTCCGATAACAGTCAATCTCACTGTAATGATCAAGAATATTCCAAATAACTGTATAATTTCAGCTTTTGTTTAACTATTTTAGCAACAGTCCAAATAACTCGTGTACAGCCTTTATCAGGTTCTTTTGGCCACAGGTACAGAAAGGTTATAAATGTTCATGTCGTTTCAGGTTGCCTTCATCGTTGACCGATATCTCTCCGATAACAACTGAATTTTACTTTGTTATAGAGAGAAATGAACAGTCGGATCGACTGTTGGTTGGTATATTGAGAGCAAACCGACGATCATTCAAAATTTAAAGTTACCGCTAACCTCTGCGCCATCATCGACTACAGCAAACCGACGATCTTCCTCCACGGCACTCCTAATGGGCCTCTCTTTATTTCACGGTACGATTTGTGTTTTTGTTGCTTTATAAATAATAAGTTTTGTGTTTATCAAACCCTAACGTCTGAGCAATGATTTATTAAATCGTTTTACTAATTTCCGATTCTTGATACTTTCATAAATCGTTTTACTAATTTCCGATTCTTGATAATAATAAATTATTATAATAATAAAACAAAGGAACTAAATTACAAATATAATAAAATAATAATAATAATAATAATAATAATAATGTTTATTGAGCAATATCTTCGACCTCTCTTATAATCAGGTAAATATGGATTTTGTCTTTCACATCCGGATGGGTCAAACACCATGTCTCCCTTGTGACTCATAGGAGTCTTGAAGACGAAATGAATTTTACAAGATACTTGAAACAAGGTATGGATATGGAGAATAAATATTTGACTATACGTGGTTGATGATGTCAAGTTTAAGTCGTTGATTCATTTGGAAATCGAAAACGCCTATCGTCACTCTGTATAGAGAAGAAAAACAACAACCGAATATTTAGTTCTCTCCGAACTTCAGCTTCCAAAATACGACGTCGTTGTAGCTCATATGTTATTATCTCTTCTCTTATTCTCTGTTTCTCTAGTTCTCGATGGATTATTGCTCTCATATCGACTCTCACAATTATTCACAATTTTATACATACAACACACCTTCATCGTTGACCGATATCTCTCCGATAACAACTGAATTCATCTTCCTTGTCTTAAAACCCTTGACATCGCTGTTTGATTATACTCGTGTTCAGCCTTTATCAGGTTGCCTTCATCGTTGACCGATATCTCTCCGATAACAATCCTTGTTTGATTATACTCTTTATGTATAAATAGTGACCCTCTGGCAAACCTACCTCTGTTTGATTATACTCGTGTTCAGCCTTTATCAGGTTGCCTTCATCGTTGACCGATATCTCTCCGATAACAACCCTTGTTTGATTATACTCTTTATGTATAAATAGTGACCCTCTGGCAAACCTACCTCTGTTTTGAATTTGTTGCTTCCATAGAGAAGTTATCAATCTCACTGTAATGATCAGGAACATTCCAAATAACTTGAATCTCTTTGATCCATGGTATCCAGTCTTCAAGGTGGACTTAAGCACCTGAACGGGAAGTTGAAATTTTGAATGATGTTCGTCGACTGCACCGAACACACTACAATTATTCACAATTTTATACATACAACACACCTTCATCGTTGACCGTACTGTTCTTCTTGATCTTGATCTTCACACTTGCTTTTGACAAAGGTCTGGCTGACCTGAAGTTCCTTTGCAACCAGGTAAAAAGGAACTAAGTTGCAGATATAAAAATCCATCACATCACGATTATACTCTTTATGTATGAATAGTGACCCTCTAAGTGTGGTATGCTCAAAGATTTAAGTTAAAAATATTTTGTAAGGATTTATTTATAGATTAATGAAACAACTTTTCAGTTGTTATCCGAGAGATAACGGTCAACGATGAAGACAGCCTGAAAGTGGATACCATGGATCAGAGAGATTCAAGCTAATTAAACTCATATCTCAAGCCGGTGCAAGTTATGTTGAAGCATCTTTGATCATCTTCTTGTAATTACTTGACAGATATCTCTCTGAGATGATAACTTCTCTTCAGATTCTGAAAGTGGATACCATGGATCAGAGAGATTCAAGCTAATTAAACTCATATCTCAAGCCGGTGCAAGTTATGTTGAAGCATCTTTGATCATCTTCTTGTAATTACTTGACAGATATCTCTCTGAGATGATAGCTTCTCTTCAGATTCTGAAAGTGGATACCATGGATCAGAGAGATTCAAGCTAATTAAACTCATAGGTAAGAACATTGTGGATGAGTAACCTAGTAACCTCTACAATGATGTGATTTGTTTTTAAATAAGGAGGTATATGTACAATGAACTTTTTACGCTAAATAATGGCAGGTTTGCTAGAGGGTCACTATTCATACACACAACTTTTTGCTCTAGTGGTGTGCTCTACCTTTTTGACAAACACCTAGCTAACCTGTCCAGTTATCAATCTCATTGGCAATCATCCGGTGCAAGTTATGTTGAAGCTCATATGTTATTATCTCTTCTCTTATGCTCTCATATCATGGATCAGAGAGATTTAAGCTAATTAAACTCATATCTATGGGAAGGTAAACATATATAACATTCTCTTCTTCTTCCCTTACAAATCACTTTGCCATTAATACAAAATCACATTTGTGCATGACATTACATTCTGCATGTGTCATTTCATAACTTGCACCGGCTTGAGATATAGAGAGCAAACCAACGATCATTCAAAATTTAAAGTTACCGCTAACCTCTGTTGCGCCATCATCGTTGACAGATATCTCTCTGAGATGATAGCTTCTCTTCAGATTCTAATTGCACCGGTGGAATTGGAATTGGAATTGGAATTAATGAGACAACTTTTCAGTTGTTATCCGAGAGATAGCGGTCAACGATGAAGACAACCTGAAAACAACCGGATACCATGGATCAGAGAGATTCAGGCTAACTAAACTCATATCTCAAGCCGGTGCAAGTTATGTTGTAGCATCTTTGATCATCTTCTTTGTAATTACTTTTTATTGTTTCGGGTTCCCTTCCATCGTTTGACAGATATCTCTCTGAGATGATAAAGGTAGATCATGGAAAGTTGAACTCAATAAAACAAAGATGAAACCGATTAATGTTCTTTATATATGAATAGTGACCCTCTTGCAATATTTTGTAATTACTTTCTATTGTTTTAGCGCCGATCCGATTGTTTAAAAGTATCAAGACTATGAAATTAGTAAAACAACTGAATTTTACTTGCTTGCATGAAAAGTTCAATTTCAGTTCAAACTTTTCAAACACCTGCAACATCTCAAGAGTCGAGGTCCTCTGAAAAAGACATCGTACAATTAACTTTTCATGCAAGCAAGTAAAATTCAGTTGGTATTAATGGCAAGATATGTGGCTTTAGTCCTTTACGCAGGATATTCATGTGAGAATGATTTCGTTACAACATAACTTGCACCGGCTTGAGATATGAGTTTAATTAGCTTGAATCTCTCTGATCCATGGTATCCACTTTCAGGTTGTCTTCATCGTTGACCGCTATTTCTCGGATAACAACTGAAAAGTAATTACAAGAAGATGATGTCAAGTTTAAGTCATTGACATTTAATTTTTTTTTAACTTTTTATAATTATTAAATTAAAAAAAAAAACAACTCAAAACATCAAAAAACTACCAAAATAAAACACCCCCTAGAAGCGCCTCGCTTAGGCCTAAGCGAGGCGCTTCTGGGGGTGAAAATAGAAGCTGGGGGGTTTAAATATCACCACCCTTAAATAAATTACACACATCAAAGCTAATTTATTAATCATACAACCTTAACATTTTTTTAACATAAACGTTAAGTGAATCTACAAACGTATAAACTGAGTGATAATTTATAAACAGGCTTGACTTACTTACATTGGTCCTTGGTAATGAGACCATGTTCTCTTGAGTTTGCTGGTCCACAAGAAGCCATTCGGCTAATTCCTTCTCCTCTTGTTTAATCTACGTGTTTGGTTTAAGACAATTATATAAGAAACCAGTGGCGAAGCCTGACCCGAGATTTCGGGGGGTCGGAAGTCACCGGGGGGTCGGAAATCACTTGTTTCGGGGGGTCGAAAACCAGTTTCGAGGGGTCGAAACCGTATATACCAAAAAATTTCTATACGAGTACTATATAATCGGAACCTCTGAGCGAAAATTCGGGGGGGTCGGCCGCCCCTCCCAGCCCCTTAAAAGCTACGTCAGTGTAAGTAACATGTAAATTGGACAACTCAATTGCAATTTATGCATGTTACCTCCTCCAAAAAGCAGTTGTGATACTAAAAAGCATTTTGATTATATCTCAATGGATCATCGCCGGAAACCTATTCCGGAGAGTGTCTAACGTCGGATTTTGAAGATTTTTGTGACAAATATTCCAGATGGCTGCAGCGGTAACGATTTGGCTTCTCAGGTTCGTTTGTTTGGAGACATTTTAAATCTTTACATCGCAAGAAAGAGAGATAAGGGAGGTAATCGATTTGGTTTTATTTCTTTTCGGGATATTAAAGATAAGGACGATCTGTTAAAAAACTTGAGAACCATTCGTATGGGTGATTTCAAGTTATGGTTCAATATAGCACGTTTTGTGTTAGAAGATGGTGAGATCAACAACCAGAGGGAGGAGCGAACTAAGAATTTTGTTGATAGAAAGGATGATCAACCGTCTATGGAGGAGAAGATTGGGACGTCGGAAGTGGGAAATCGATCGTTCAAAGATATGTTGGTTGGTAAGACTATTACTGTGAATAATGAGATGGCCGGGTTTTCATCACTGCACGGTGTAGCGGTTGTCGTTAGGATGGTGGACTTGCATGCTTTATAGAATATTAAGAATCTCTCTAAAATTATGGGTTTTAACAAAATTAGGGCTCAGTATATTGGTGGTCTAGATGCACTGATTACTTTTCCTGATTCTATTTCGGCGACTATGTTTAAAGATGTTGTTGTTGTCAAGAATGATGTTTTCTCTTTTGTTGCTATTTGGGACGGACAAGTCCTGGGTTTTGAAAGGTTAGCTTGGGTTAAAATACAAGGTGTTCCATTGCACATGCTATCCAACGAAGTCTTGGATTCGTTAGGCGGGTTGTTTGGGAGAGTGGTCCACAAAGCTCAATGTTCCGAGAATGATTTAGATTTATCTTATGCGTATGTGGGCATCTTGGTAGGGGATGGGAAACGTTTATCCGAAGAAGTTTTGTTAAAATGGAAAGATCGAAAGTTTAGAATTTGGATTACTGAAGAACTGGGTGAGTGGATTCCAGATTTCTTAGAACCTGGAGACGATATAGTTGAGCAAGATAATATCAGTTCGCCGGATCAGGAGGTGGCTCGGAAGGAAAATGAAGATCCTATGGATGAAGTTGCGCATTCTCCGGAACCGGAGATTGATGATGTGGCCGGTGATATAAGTTTGGAGGGACTTTTAATGCTGCTGTGAATATTGAAAAGGATAATAATGACTTGATTTCAGTTACCAATAATGATGGGGAAATAAATGGTGGCAATTATGAGGGAAATGATAATATGGAAGAAGTCAATGGTTGTGACATAAATGGTGGTAATGATGAGGACTGTAATAATTTGGAAGGAATTAATGCTCATGAAGAATTTATTCCAGGAATGGATTTTCAATTTGAAAACGATTTGGATGTAAATGGGCCCCAGGTAGTAAGTAACATTAGTAAAAGAAAAAAAGTTCAAAAAATCGGAAGTGGGCCGGCCCAGTGTGTGCTACACTAGTAACCACGGAAGTCTCAAAGTCTCAAAACGGGCCAAAAATGATGAAGACTTATTTGGGATTGATGTTTTTTTGGGCCTAAGTGAGTCTGAATTAAACAAAGTGGGAGAAGGAAATGTTGCTAGAGAGAACGCGCATAAACCTATAGACCTTAATTCACAACCTGACATGTCGAGTTCTCATGATAATGTAGAGGTCTAGTCTAATCCTACGGATCAAGGCTCGGAGGATTGTTATGCAAATGACGAAGTGGAAGCCGATTTGTTGAGACACCAAGAAGTAAAGAAAATTGTTACCATGGGAGTCAAATTAGGAGTAAATCTTGGTAAGTGTGAAAATTTGGTTCAGGATGCGGTTATCAAATAAGGGTTACAAACAGGTAAAAGATGAATTGTTTGTCGATTAACATCCGGGGGATTGGAGGTTCTGGTAAAGCGAGTTGGATTAAGAGAATTAAGGTCGATTGTGGGGTGTCTTTTATTGGTTTGCAAGAATCCATGTGTTTTGATATAAGTGCTGGGGTGATTTCGAATTATTAGGGAGGGGGTGGGGCTGATTACGAGTGGGTTGGTGCTAATGGGAACTCGGGCGGTATTGTTAGTATGTGGGACCCTAAGATTTTCTCTAAAGATAATGTGATTAAAGACAATAATTATTTATGTGTTTCGGGTATTTTGTCTGATGGTATGGTTCGCCTTAATTTGCTCAACGTTTATGCTCCGCAAAATAATGCGGATAAACGTGGGCTCTGGGCGAGAATTAGTCATCTTATGAGGGCTTTGGAAGGGTGGTGGATTGTTTTTGGGGATTTTAATGCAGTTCGTGATCGAGAAGAAAGAAAAAATTCAAAATTTGATACAAATTGTGCGAGAGATTTCAATGATTTTTTGGAAGAAGTTGGGTTGCGTGAGTATCAACTGAAAGGTATGAAGTATACGTGTTTATCGGTTAGAAGAGGAGTTTGTAAGATGAGCAGGATTGATAGATTCTTTTTGTGTAATAATGTATTTAATAAATGGCCGAATGTGTGTGTTTGAGCTCTAAAAAAAGATCTACCGGACCATTCCCCGGTTGTGTTTTCAGTTGTAGATTCCAACTTTGGCGCGAAGCCTTTTAGGTGGTTTGATTCTTGGGTGGAAAAGTCGGGGTGCGTTGATATCATTAATAAGATTTTCACAGATTGGGTTGACCAAGGGCCAAGTGATTTGAATTTATTAAATAAATTACATAAGTTGCGTGGGGCATTGGGGCATTGGCACAAATAGTGGCGAGCTATAGAAACGGAGACAGAAGGAATGCTTCTTAAAGACAAGGGAGATCTAGAATTAATTATGGAGCATAGAGAATTAAATGAAGAGGAATTATGGGTTTGGTCGGAATGTTCTAAAAATTTAGATGAAATTCGGTTGAGTAGAGCTCGGGACTTGAAACAGAAATCTCGAGTTAAGTGGGCGGCTATGGGGGATGAAAATTCTAGTTTTTTCCACAATGTTGTGAATGGGAGAAATGCTAAAAACGGGATCCCTGGTTTGACGATCAACGGGGAGTGAGTTTCTAAGCCTAATTTGGTTAAAAAAGAGATTTTGAGGTTTTTTAGAAATCATTTTAAAGAAGATATAATTTCTCGGCCAGTTTTAGATTGTCCTGGTTTGAAGTATTTGGATGCTTCGGATGGTGATTTGTTGATTGTTCCTTTTTCCAGAGAATAGATCAAAGAGGCGGTTTTTGAATGTGGTTCTAACAAGGCTCCGGGTCCCGGCGGTTTCAACTTCTTTTTTGTGAAACGATTTTGGAATTTTTTGGAAGATGATTTCGCCCGTATTCTTTCTGATTTCCATAGTTCCGGTTTTATCAACCCGGGTTGTGCTTCTTCGTTTATTACTTTGATTCCCAAGGTTAGAACACATTTGGAACTCAAAGATTATAGACCTATTACTCTTATTGGTATGGTTAGTAAGGTTATTTCTAAAATCCTTGCTAATCGTCTCAAAAGGGTTATGGGGAAGGTTATCTCAGATTCTCAGTCGGCGTTTTTGTCCGATCGTTTTATTCTTGATGGCCCTTTGGTGATTAATGAGCTTATTGATTGGTTAAAGAGAAGACGGAGAAAGGCTTATCTTTTAAAGATAGATTTTGAGAAGGCCTACGATAACGTTAATTGGAATTTTTTATTGTCTATTTTACACCAAATGGGTTTCCCCCCAACGTGGTGCAAATGGATAAAAGGTATTCTTCTGTCATCCAGGGCCGCAGTGTTAGTAAATGGCTCCCCAACTTTTGATTTCAAGTGTGAAAAGGGCTTACGCCAAGGAGATCCTATCTCCCCTTTACTTTTCCTTTTTGTTATGGAGGCTCTATCTTGTCTTATTAAAAAGGCTAGGGAGAATGAAGATTTAATGGGTATTCGATTTTCGGATAGTGAAGAGGATGTCACTCACCTTTTTTATGCCGATGATGCTCTTATTTTGGGAGAGTGGTCAAGGGAGAATCTTCAAAGTCCGGCGAGAATTCTCCGAATTTTTCACATTGTTTCGGGACTTCGCATTAATATTGTAAAATCTAATCTTTTTGGGGTTGGTACCAAAGACAAAGAGGTGGATGAGATGATGGAAGTTTTGGGGTGCCGGAGAGGAGCTTTTCCATTCAAGTATCTTGGTATTCAAGTGGGCGCTAACATGACTCAGGTTAGGAATTGGAATCCGGTTGTTGAGGTTATAAAAAATAGGCTTTCCTCTTGGAAAGCGAAATGTTTGTCTATGGGTGGTCGCCTTATTCTTATCAAGTCAGTGCTTGAAAGTTTTCCTTTATATTACCTTTCGTTGTACAAAGCCCCAAAAACGGTGATAGAAAGTATAGAAGCTATAATGCGGCGTTTTCTATGGTCGGGTTCTAGTGTTGAAAGGAAAATTCCTTGGATCGCTTGGGACGTCATTACTACTCCCAAAAAGAGTGGCGGCCTTGGGTTTCGAAACTTCAAGTGGTTAATGAAGCTCTTCTTCTAAAGTGGACTTGGCGGTATAAAAAGGAAGGGAATGTTTTGTGGAAACGGATTATTAGGGGATGTCACGGATCGGCCCGGAATTGGCTTCACCTTCCTTATTTGTCTTCGGCGAATGGGACATGGAAAACTATTGCCAAGATAGGTGAAAAAAGATTGTCTAATGGGAACTCTTTGTTAAGTTATATCGTGGGTTCGGTTGGTAATGGTGCGGATATTTCTTTTTGGGGAGATATTTGGCTGCGGGAAAGTCCGTTACGCTTTATTTACCCAAACCTTTTTAGGTTGGAATCAAACAAGTGGGTTTTAGTCTACGATAGAATAAAAATTCTAAACGGGTTAAAAACTGTTTGTTGGGGTTGGAGACACGAACCATCATCGAACGAAGCTGTTTCTGAATTATTTCATCTGTTGGAAGGCATCTTTGGCTTTCAGTTGATATGTGGTAGGGATATGTGGACATGGAAAGCGGATAATAGTGGCGTTTTTTCTGTTAGATCAGCAAAACAGCTTCTGTACAACGATTTGCCATTAACAGTTTCTGGTCCGAGTTTTAATTGGAAAGGGTGGGTACCTCTCAAGTGAAAGATTATGGTTTGGAGAGCTGTTAGGGATCGTCTGCCCACTCGGTTGGAGCTTTCCGGAAGAGGCGTTCAGCTGTAGTGTAATGATTGCATTTTTTGTCATTCAGTTATTATAACGGCATTACATTTATTTACCGGATGTTGTTTCTCTTTGGAGATATGGAATAGAATCAGTGCATGGTGCAGGTTAACTCGGTTCTATGCTTTCGATGTTCAGGATGTGCTTGATTACGCTAATGCTCAAAGGCTGCCGAAGTCCAAGACTAGTATTCTTAAAGGGATTGTTTTCACGTCGATGTGGCTGATATGGTTGGAAAGGAATGATCGAATCTTTAATAATAAGACTCGAAGACCGGTTGAACTTATGGAAAAAATTAAGGCGACTTCGTTTTTTTGGTTTCGACATAGAACTAGAATTAAAAATGTTGATTGGAGTTTATGGTGTAATAATCCTTTGGATTGATGTAAGTCGCTTGTTTGCCCGGAGGTCCTTGCTTTGAGGACTCTCGTGGTTTTGTGAATGAAATATTTTCTTTAAAAAAAAAATACCTCATTCAAAAAGCAATCTATTAGATCCTGTAAGGTCTTGACATGTGGTAAAAATCATATTAATTATCATGAAAAGCATTTACTTTGACCCAAGTAGCACATTTAGTTCAGTTTTTATGTGAAAGAAGACGTAAATAAGATGTTGGAGGATTAAGATCGACCTAAAGCAAATTAAACAAAAGACTTCTAGTCTGTTGGCGACTCCCTGGTCACTATGGCTTGATGCGTGGGTGACTAGGAGGCTGAAACTTGGAGTGCAAGCCAAGTTATTAGTTGGTTAATTAATTTATGCGATATTCATATAGTTTCCTATTTGTAATATGGTAGGTAGATGATTATATGGAATTGATTAACAGAATCCTAGATATAGTTTAACATGTTGGTTAGCTATATATACCATGTATTGGGTAGGGATTCTAATGAAGTTTTGAGTTAGTTTCTTCATAATAAAATTGGGTGTTTGCCAATACAGTTCTGTGTTTTTATCACAAGTCTGGTATCGATTCTTTAATTGGTATCAGAGCCTACGATTAAAGAAACCTGTTGAACAAATCAGTAACCCTAGCGTGGTCGATTGAAGCTTCAGCGAAACAGAGGAGCATCAATTGAATGCAGGATTTCTGAAACATACCTGAAACAGGTTACTAACCCATGATTTTGGAAGGTGACCATTGTTCTTTCTGGTGAAGCAGAAGAAATCCAAACCAGCGTGAAAAAGAAGGTTGGATTTGGAGGAACAGTAACTTAAGGATCTGGTGCAGTAAAGTCTTTTTATTATTATTATTATTATTATTATTATTATTATTATTATTATTATTATTATTATTATTATTTTTGGTTCAATCTTAACAAGTTGGAAGCAGCCTTTAAAGCTGCTGATTGTCTTGTTAGAGGTCGATTATAGGTAAGTTGGAAGCAGGATACTGCTGATTGTCTTACCGAGCTATCGGCCAGAACCGGAAAAAAAAACCCACAATCTTCCGATAATCAGTCGCTTGCACTTCCGGTTCGTCTTCAGCCTTTGATAACTTGAGCCCCGTTTCCATTGGACACAAGGTGGGATTGCAATCTTTCATACCAGCTTCTTTCAAGATTTTCAACGCGTAGCTTTCTTGCTTGATTTTAACACAATCTTTTTCTTGAGAAACTTCAATACCTAAGTAATAAGTTAGCTCTCCAAGGTCTGACATCTCAAACTGTAACGCCATCAATTTCTTGAACTCATTTATGAAAGCCAAACTTGTTCCTGTCACGAACAAATCATCGACATAAACCGCAACAATCAAATAGTTAATATCAACCGCCTTTCGATAAACTGCCCTTTCGTGCAAGCACCGATGAAAACCCATGTTCTTCAAAATTCCATCAAGCTTTATATTCCATGCTCTCAGGGCTTGCCTGAGACCATATAAAGCTTTCGCCAATTTGTACACTTTCTGATTTTCACCTGGTTTCTCGAATCCTTCTGGTTGACAAACATACAACTCTTCCTTTAACTCACCATGAAGAAACGCCGTTTTCACATCTAAATGATGAATCTTCCATCCCTTCCCAGCAGCGAGAGCAATCAAAAGTCGTATTGTCTCGAGTCGGGCAACTGGCGCGAACACTTCATCAAAATCAATACCGGGTTGCTGAACATAACCTTTTGCTACCAAATGCGCCTTGTGTTTATTAATCGAACCATCCGCGTTCCTTTTAATTTTAAACACCCACTTCAACCCGATGGGTTTTACGCCTTTTGGTAGAGGAGTCAACCGCCACGTATTGTTTTTCTCAATCGACTCGATCTCTGTCTTCATAGCCAGAACCGGAAAAAAAAACCCAATTACAGCCGCGTTAGAGGGTTGTAATTAACATCATTGATTTACCCAATACCCCGTTAACCTACAACCAGCGAAAAAATAAGACGATGGTTGAAGGGGAAGGATCTAACCCACCGGTTAAAGAAACGAATCCGATGTCGTTTCAGTGCCCCATGTTAACATCAACGAATTATACAATTTGGAGTATGCAGATGGAAGTTATTTTGGGTATTCATGGAGTGTGGGAAGTAATCGAACCAGGTTGTACTGATGCGAGGAAAAACAACGTGGTTAAGGCACTTCTGTTCCAATCAATACCAAAAGATATGATACTTCAAATAGGTAATCTGAAGTCAGCGAAAGACATGTGGGATGCAATAAAAACAAGGAATCTAGGGGCTGAACGAGTGAAGGAAGCAAGACTTCAAACTTTGATAACCGAGTTTGAGGGTTTGAAGATGAAGGACAACGGTACAATAGACGAATTTGCTGCGAAAATATCAGGAATTGCCTCTAAGTCAGCTACGCTTGGAGAAACGATTAAAGAGCAAAAACTGGTAAAGAAATTTCTCACAAGTCTTCCCAGGCGTTTTATTCATATAGTTGTGTCAATTGAACAAGTTTTGGACCTCAAAACGATTGGTTTCGAAGACATAGTTGGAAGATTAAAAGCCTTTGAAGAGAGGACAAAAGTGGATGCTCAAGCTGACGAAACTCAAGGTAAATTGTTATTTAATAAAGCTTAATCATCTAACCGTAGTCGTGGAAGTTATAGGGGTAGAGGACACGGTTCAGGTTCTTCGAGAGGTAGAGGTCGTGGTCATGGTCGCGGTCGGGATAACACCCAGGACCGTGGTCAGCAACAGTCTTCGAAAAAACGCGATGATCAAAAAGGCAAGAAAAGAGATCTTTCAGGAATCAAGTGTTACCGATGCGATGAGTTCGGACACTTCGTTTCTAGGTGCTCCGATCGATTCCGTGATAACCAAGCAAATCTAAATAAAGCTGAAGAAGAGCAAACAAACGGGGTAGAAGGGACTTTCTTTATGATGAATCATATACAAGAAACCGTGTATTTGAATGAAGATAAAGTTGTTCCAGCCAAGTTTAATGCACGCGATAAAGATGTTTGGTACTTAGATAACGGAGCGAGTAATCACATGACGGGGACACGCGAATTTTTTGCTGAACTAAATGAGAGAATAGTTGGACGGGTGAGATTTGGAGATGGGTCATGTGTTGCAATTAAAGGTAAAGGTTCGATTCTATTCATAGGAAAAAACGGTGAACAAAAATTACTAACCGAAGTTTACTTTATTCCGGATCTTCGGAGTAATGTAATAAGCCTTGGCCAAGCAACCGAGTCAGGATGTGAAGTTCGAATGAAGGACGTTTATCTGATCATGTATGGTAGTAATGGGAGTGTTCTTATGAAGGTCATCAGGAACTCAAGTCGGCTTTATACAATTAAACTCACGGTTGGGAGTCCAGTTTGCTTGCAGGCGAAAATTGATGAAGAATCTTGGTTGTGGCATGCACATCTGGGCCACATCAGTTTTGGTTCAATCAATGTGATGCACAAGTTAGCTGATGGTGTCCCTGTAATAAAGCAACAAAACCATATGTGCGAATCCTGCATGGTCAGTAAACAAACGAGACACTCGTTTCCTAAGAAAGTGAGTTTTCGAGCTTCAGCGAAACTCGATCTAGTCCATGGTGATTTATGCGGTCCAATCTCACCGCCTACCCCGGCAGGTAATGTTTATAGTTTTGTTCTTATTGATGACTACTCACGATATATGTGGTCTTTTCTGTTAGAAAATAAAAGTGATGCGTTCCAGTTCATCAAAAGATTCAAAACAAAAATTGAAAAACAAACCGGGATGGAGATTAAAAGCTTTCATACCGATAGAGGTGGTGAATTTACTTCACATGATTTTAATCGGTTTTGTGATGAAGATGGAATGGCTCGAATGTTAACGGCTCCGTACGCTCCTCAACAAAACGGTATAGTAGAAAGGCGAAACCAAACTTTGTTAGAGATGGTGCGAAGCATCATGAAGGCTAAAGCAGTTCCAAATTATTTTTGGGGTGAGGTGGTACGTCATGCAACTTATTTAATAAATCGTACTCCCACGCGAGCCCTAGTGGGAGTGACACCATACGAAAAATTTAGAGGCAAGAAACCGAACCTCGAAAATTTAAAAGTGTTTGGTTGCATTGCGTATGAGAGAATTGTCAACAAACATTTAAGGAAGTTGGATGATAGGTCGAAACCCCTTGTGCATCTCGGTTTGGAATCCGGTTCTGGAGGTTACCGGTTATTTGACCCGCACGAAAATAAAATTATTATTAGTGTCCATGTCGAGTTTGATGAAAAAAATGGGTGGAAGTGGAATAATGCAAAACATGATCATGGTGATTCAGGTACGTTTACTATTAAATGGGGCAATACAGTAGATGTTGATCCATTTGGAGCTGGGTCTCATAATTCAGCGTCATTAGCCTTTGATCAAAATCAGCCCTTAAATGAGAATTATGGCAGTTACTTGGACCATGATACAAGCCTAACTAGTAGCAGCAATGTTGACCATTCAGTTGGCCTAGAAACAAGCAACACAACAACTGAGTCCACGACCCATTCTGGGTCTTTGGGAAATACTTCAGATGGCCAGAATGAATCAAACCAGATTAGGCGGTCTACTCGTATCTCTGTTATACCAACAAAGTTGAAAGATTATGAGCTGAATTCTAGCGAAACCTGTGAAGAATTATTGCTAACTTTTGACAAAGAGCCGAAAACTTTTACTGAAGCAAAAACGAAACCAGAGTGGATAAAGGCTATGAAGACAGAGATCGAGTCGATTGAGAAAAACAATACGTGGCGGTTGACTCCTCTACCAAAAGGCGTAAAACCCATCTGTGACATCCGTCACTTTTTATTTTTATAATAATAATAATAATAATAATAATAATAATAATAATGATAATAAAAATAATAAACACTAAATCTTTAAACCATACATTTTAACCCACCTCTTGAAAACCCAAGACCAACCCAACCTTCCCTTTCTTTTCGGCCCAGACCTATTACCCAGCCCAACTTCTAAGCCCAGATATCCGGCCCACTAGTCCCCCTTCTCTTCACTTGTAAAAAAAAAAAAAGAAAAATGGTTGGTCTCTGCTGAGACTCGAACCCCTGACCAGGGCCGGGTCAGACACACACACCCACACGCCAACAACCACTAGTCCATGAGGCCTCTTGTGTTAGAATACTGAAGCATTAAGTATATATAACGAGTTAAAAAGCTGTCTGTCTTCCCTTCTTGTTCGCTGCACACAGTGCCGAACCAAACACCTTCCTTAATCTTTGCTTTGACCAATAATTGGGACTAATATGGAAACCATACTTAATGTGCTTGACTCGACCTTGACCATACGCGTTTCCACACCTAAATTGACTCCATCACGGCCTTAATTGAAGCCTTATGACTCGGTTTTTGACCGAGCTTGAACCCAATTATTGATCACTATAAAACGAGTGTTGTATCACAATTAAATCGACACACACACACACATATCGCCGATTAAGAGAACCGCCATGTAATATTTGTTTTTCGTGCTGTAAATCGCTCGAATTTGGAAGTTTTTGGCCGCAATAGGGTGTTCGGGTTTCACAACCTTTCGGTACACGGTAACCTCTGATTCTATATGTTTTTGATTCGGTTTTGATTAAGGAATAAAAGCCCCATGATCTTGTTTGTTAACTGAAACGAATTGGAGGTCAATAGATTGATTATAGGGGTTAGGGTTTATAAGATAAATATTGGGGATAATCTAATTCAATACAACCAATGTTTAAGTGTTTTCGAAACCCATTTAATTCACAAAAGAGCCTCCAGACCAACTGGTTCTGGGCGCATATTGTTAACAGGCAGGTCCCGGGTTCGAGTCCCTTATGGGACTGAATCTGTTATCTTTTTTTTCTATTTCTCTAATTGTTATTTGAAACTATTATAAATCCATTTTAATAGCAAACTTAGTCCAAAATTTTTATAAAAATTATCATAGATTCCCAAAACTCTAAAGTTATGTTTATAATTTTATTTTTCACAAAAAATGTTTATTTGTTATTTTTAATGTATTTATTATGTTTAAACCATAATTAATTCATATAAAATTTATTTTAAATCATTTTAATACCAACATTTTTGTGGAGATGTTCCTAACCATATAAAGAGTTTTGGTAATTTTATTTTCTGTAAAAATATTATTTTACCCGATTTTATATTTTATTCATATTTAATTGATTAAATTCAATTAAATTCTATTTTAAATACAAATGATATGGAAAATATTTTATAAAATTATTCCAAGTTTATTAATCAATAAACATTCCTGAAATAATTTTTATTTCAGAAAAATCATTTATTTAATATTTTAATCAATTTTTGTTAGTTTTAATCATAAATAAATCATGATAAATTCATTTTTCAATATTTTTGCACCAAAATTTTACATAAATTATTTTTATCCATTTAGAACAGAAATACAATTTTTAATATAAGGATTCTTTAATTTTTATATTTTTTAGATATTAAAGTCATATTTTGACAATTTGAAATAAATAGATTAAATATTCTATTTTCAAGAAAATAATTTTCACACTTAAAACCTTATATTGTGACCATCTTTAATTTAAAATTTACAAAAAGACTTTTGTTTATTTATTTATCAAATTTCGCTTATTTATTAAAACGTTTAATTTATTAATCAAACGAATACTTATCCCCAATTCGAAACCCTAGAAAATACTTATAGACCAAATAGACTTAGACTTATTTGTTACATTATACATAGGGTGATACTTGGCAACGTTGGATTATACTTATTCAATTACACAAGACTTACCACCTCGCTAAGGTGAGTATTACTTATCCCCTTTTTCCGCTTTTACAACTTTTGGGGTGATTCATGCACAAGTATACAAAACTTTCGTATTCATTTACACATACATTTTATTCATTTATAATTCATATACGTGTCTTATTTATCTTTGTGCTTATGCTTGAACATGAACGTAGCTTACATACAAAATCATACATTTAGACATAACTTATGTTATGGTGCTCTTTACACTCAGACGTAACTTATGTTACGGTGCTCATTTAGACATAACTTTGTGTTATGGTGCTCTTTTAGACTCACACGTGTTGAGGTGCTCATTATCAATTTCATTGTACAAACTTTACATGTGATCTTTGTCTTGTTTGGTTACTTGCGTGTTTACATAATGCCTTAGTGATGCTAGACACGTGAATTGTACTACTTTTCAAACTTATACTATATGTACAAAACTAAGTAGTACTCACCACATCATATGTTGACAAAATTATTTTCGTGCATGTTTCAGGATAAGCTGCTTGACGCTTCACATAGGACTTTGGACTTAGATTAGATCAATCAATTATCTTTATTTTTGTTGTCTTGTATTTAAATATCACATGTTGTAAAACAATATTCAATAATCATATATTTACATTTTAGTACCATGAGCTTTTGAACAATCGTCACTACGTGGCACCTCGATGATTCCGCCATCGGTTGGGGTGTTACAGATTGGTATCAGAGCCATGGTTATAGGGAACTAGGTTATTAGATAAAATGGCCTAGACTATAACCGAACTTTCATGCATAATATTTCCTAAATTACCTTACCCTCAGTTCCCTCTATCTTCTCTTCCTCTCTCTTCTCTTCTTCTCCATTTCTCCTAATCTTTCATCCTGGTGCATAGAGATGGTGTCCTACAAGGAGTGGAAAGCCTACATCATCATGGAACGGGAATAGTACCTTTCATGAAGACACTCTTAGGCATAATGCCTACTCTTATTTTTGCTCCTTCAAAGTTGTTGAACTTTAATGAGTGTGATAAGGACACGTGCAATCTGGAAGGGTGGACGCCTGTACACTGGGTTTTCTGGCACAGGCAAGCATAGCGCATAAATCCATTTACGGACCTGTTATGCTTACCTGGGGATTCCTGGAGTGAGTGTCCACTTATAGGCTAAAGCATGTCTTCTTTGATCACCATTGGGTCCAATTCCTTTGAAAAGTCAACGTTCTTGTTGGGCTTTACAGCTAGACAAGGACACTCCAAGCATCTTATGCAAGTTTTTCAATAATACTCTTGTATATCATGATTTTCATATATTGCTTACAAGTTCATACTTTCATAATCATTTGTACGGTTATACAATTACATTTTCTAATCTTATGATTATTCATTGACTACCTCATAGATGTCTGCTCGCCGCATGCTCCGTGATGTCCGCCGACGCCCTGTTCATGCTTCTGGACAGCGTTCTGACCGTCGCCTCGCATCTTTAGTCGCTAAGAAAATTGCTGCAGTGATCCCAAACCTTGTCAGTGAGATAACCCATAATAGTAACAGTGCCAACACAGGGAGTACGACTCAATTTCGGTGCACTTTCAAACACTTCAACTCCTACAACCCCACAAAATTCACCGGTGAGGAGGGTGCTACTGGCCTCCTCCAATGGTTTGAAAGCATGGAGAGTACTTTTGTGAACAGTGAATGTCCTGATGAACTCCGCGTTCGCTATGCTACTAGTGTCCTTCAAAAGGGGGCGCTAACCTGGTGGAATGGCGAAAAGCGCAATCGAGGAGCTGAGGTTGCTTTATCATTATCTTGGGCTGAAGTTAAGGAACTCATGATCGCCAAATTCTGCCCTAGGAACGAAATCAGTAAACTGGAGGATGAATTTCGTGAGCTCAAACATGACAGTGGTGAGAATCTTGCGTATAATATCCGATATCATGAACTTAGCATACTGGTTCCACACATGGTCGCCCCGGTCTCTCGAGCAATCGAGAAATATATCGAGGGATTACCTGACCTGATACAAGACGTAGTCACTGGGAGCAAATCTACTACGGTGGAGGAAGCCATCCAGCTTGCAGCCACTTTAACAGACAAACACGTAAGGAAAGGAAACTTGGTTAGGAAGGGCACCAAGACGCCTACTGAGAAAACCACCAATACTGTTGAACAATCTAAGACTGTTTTAGCAAAGGCCGCCACTACTGCTTGGAACTCTAAGAAACGAATGGGCGATAATCAGAACCATGCTGTTGTGGATCCTGTAACTCAACCCCCTATCAAGAAAGCCTACACGGGAATCCATCCTCAATGCAACACTTGCAAGTATCATCACCCTGCAAATCTTCCATGCCGTCAGTGCACTAGATGTGGAAGGTTTGGACACTTTGTCACCACTTGTCGAGTAATGGTTGGGACACAGAGTAATCATCAAACAGCTGCCCAGGAACCACTACAGATTACTAACGGTCGGGCATGTTATCATTGTAGAAGCCCTGACCACATGCAACCTCAATGCCCTAAATTGAATAATGTAAACCTGGTGGCACATGGACGAGCTTTCAATATCAATACCAACGAAGCAGACAGTCAGGATGACGTTAATCCCACTGGCTAAGCCATGGATGGAATCTTCTTAAGACTCGGGAATCCAACACTTGCGTTTTCATTTTCTTGATCCTATTATCATTTTGTACCCAATTTTGTCGCACTCATTAACATATAACATCTAGAAATTTCTTGCATACTATTGTGTACGAACACAGATTGGAAATTTATCGTATTTGGTTATGTTTATTTTAACCGTAGAAGTTTAAAGACTCTACCTTACATTTATTTGAAACATTTGGACTTGATTTTCATGAAAACCAAACTACTAAAAACTCGATACTTGGTCCCACAGAGCTTTTCTAAAAACATCATTGGTTATTACATGAAACTTGATTTTTCCCTTAATTTGACTATTCATTGAACATTTAATTATTCATGATACTCGTAAACTATTTCTATAGGCCACTAAGATAACACTTACACTTAATGGTTGTAGTACTTACAAACTTACTTGCGTGTATGTATTACCCACGCAACTCAGATAAACATTTCATTTAAAGGGCTCCTCGGACGAGTGGTAGCCCATACTTAGATACTGTTATGCTTACAAGTCGTTGCAAACCCATGTAATTGACCTCATTATTACATGGCCTCATTACATTGATAACATCTCATTATAACTCAACGTGCTTGTTGTGTCATCTTCTTGTGAAACTTAAATTGTTTAATGTGTGTTAGATTAGGATCATAGAAGGACATAAAACCCTAATGTAAGGTAAATTGATGATTCCGGTCCGGAACGTAATCATGAATTTACAGGTACGTTAGGGTAGTATGAAATTCTATTGGAGTTTTTGGTAGGCGTCCAGTACGTTTTCAAGGTATCAAAGGTGTGGTGGGTTAGCTGCGGTACACCCTGTATACAAACACTAATGATGCATTGAAAGTGAGACTGGAAGTCGGACCAGGAACAAACCCTACTTGCTTGTTAGTTCATTTAGTCTTTTTTCTATAGTCAACCAACTCATACATTCATTTTAGGATTCCTAAAACTTGAAATTTAGTGATTACTAGATTCTTATTCTCCTTACTATTCGAGACGAACCTAATCCAATCCTTAACTCACACCTATCAAACCTCTTACCCAAAACATTCGAATTTTCCAAACCACGGTTACCTTAGTTTTTACCCAAACATCCATAACCCTATGTTTTTAAATAACTTCGGGACGAAGTTTCTAAAAGTAGGGGATGCTGTGACATCCGTCACTTTTTATTTTTATAATAATAATAATAATAATAATAATAATAATAATAATAATAATAATAATAATAATAATAATAATGATAATAAAAATAATAAACACTAAATCTTTAAACCATACATTTTAACCCACCTCTTGAAAACCCAAGACCAACCCAACCTTCCCTTTCTTTTCGGCCCAAACCTATTACCCAGCCCAACTTCTAAGCCCAGATATCCGGCCCACTAGTCCCCCTTCTCTTCACTTGTAAAAAAAAAAGAAAAATGGTTGGTCTCTGCTGAGACTCGAACCCCTGACCAGGGCCGGGTCAGACACACACACCCACACGCCAACAACCACTAGTCCATGAGGCCTCTTGTGTTAGAATACTGAAGCATTAAGTATTTATAACGAGTTAAAAAGCTGTCTGTCTTCCCTTCTTGTTCGCTGCACACAGTGCCGAACCAAACACCTTCCTTAATCTTTGCTTTGACCAATAATTGGGACTAATATGGAAACCATACTTAATGTGCTTGACTCGACCTTGACCATACGCGTTTACACACCTAAATTGACTCCATCACGGCCTTAATTGAAGCCTTATGACTCGGTTTTTGACCGAGCTTGAACCCAATTATTGATCACTATAAAGCGAGTGTTGTATCACAATTAAATCGACACACACACACACATATCGCCCATTACGAGAACCCCCATGTAATATTTGTTTTTCGTGCTGTAAATCGCTCGAATTTGGAAGTTTTTGGCCGCAATAGGGTGTTCGGGTTTCACAACCTTTCGGTACACGGTAACCTCTGATTCTATATGTTTTTGATTCGGTTTTGATTAAGGAATAAAAGCCCCATGATCTTGTTTGTTAACTGAAACGAATTGGAGGTCAATAGATTGATTATAGGGGTTAGGGTTTATAAGATAAATATTGGGGATAATCTGATTCAATACAACCAATGTTTAAGTGTTTTCAAAACCCATTTAATTCACAAAAGAGCCTCCAGACCAACTGGTTCTGGGCGCATATTGTTAACAGGCAGGTCCCGGGTTCGAGTCCCTTATGAGACTGAATCTGTTATCTTTTTTTTCTATTTCTCTAATTGTTATTTGAAACTATTATAAATCCATTTTAATAGCAAACTTAGTCCAACATTTTTATAAAAATTATCATAGATTCCCAAAACTCTAAAGTTATGTTTATAATTTTATTTTTCACAAAAAATGTTTATTTGTTATTTTTAATGTATTTATTATGTTTAAACCATAATTAATTCATATAAAATTTATTTTAAATCATTTTAATACCAACATTTTTGTGGAGATGTTCCTAACCATATAAAGAGTTTTGGTAATTTTATTTTCTGTAAAAATATTATTTTACCCGATTTTATATTTTATTCATATTTAATTGATTAAATTCAATTAAATTCTATTTTAAATACAAATGATATGGAAAATATTTTATAAAATTATTCCAAGTTTATTAATCAATAAACATTCCTAAAATAATTTTTATTTCAGAAAAATCATTTATTTAATATTTTTAATCAATTTTTGTTAGTTTTAATCATAAATAAATCATGATAAATTCATTTTTCAATATTTTTGCACCAAAATTTTACATAAATTATTTTTATCCATTTAGAACAGAAATACAATTTTTAATATAAGGATTCTTTAATTTTAATATTTTTTAGATATTAAAGTCATATTTTGACAATTTGAAATAAATAGATTAAATATTCTATTTTCAAGAAAATAATTTTCACACTTAAAACCTTATATTGTGACCATCTTTAATTTAAAATTTACAAAAAGACTTTTGTTTATTTATTTATCAAATTTCGATTATTTATTAAAACGTTTAATTTATTAATCAAACGAATACCTATCCCCAATTCAAAACCCTAGAAAATACTTATACACCAAATAGACTTAGACTTATTTGTTACATTATACATAGGGTGATACTTGGCAACGTTGGATTATACTAATTCAATTACACAAGACTTACCACTTCGCTAAGGTGAGTATTACTTATCCCCTTTTTCCGCTTTTACAACTTTTGGGGTGATTCATGCACAAGTATACAAAACTTTCGTATTCATTTACACATACATTTTATTCATTTATAATTCATATACGTGTCTTGTTTATCTTTGTGCTTATGCTTGAACATGAACGTAGCTTACATACAAAATCATACATTTAGACATAACTTATGTTATGGTGCTCTTTACACTCAGACGTAACTTATGTTACGGTGCTCATTTAGACATAACTTTGTGTTATGGTGCTCTTTTAGACTCACACGTGTTGAGGTGCTTATTATCAATTTCATTGTACAAACTTTACATGTGATCTTTGTCTTGTTTGGTTACTTGCGTGTTTACATAATGCCTTGGTGATGCTAGACACGTGAATTGTACTACTTTTCAAACTTATACTATATGTACAAAACTAAGTAGTACTCACCACATCATATGTTGACAAAATTATTTTCGTGCATGTTTCAGGATAAGCTGCTTGACGCTTCACATAGGACTTTGGACTTAGATTAGATCAATCAATTATCTTTATTTTTGTTGTCTTGTATTTAAATATCACATGTTGTAAAACAATATTCAATAATCATATATTTACATTTTAGTACCATGAGCTTTTGAACAATCGTCACTACGTGGCACCTCGATGATTCCGCCATCGGTTGGGGTGTTACACCATCGGGTTAAAGTGGGTGTTTAAAATTAAAAGGAACACGGATGGTTCGATTAATAAACACAAGGCGCGTTTTGGTAGCAAAAGGTTATGTTCAGCAACCCGGTATTGATTTTGATGAAGTGTTCGCGCCAGTTGCCCGACTCGAGACAATACGACTTTTGATTGCTCTCGCTGCTGGGAAGGGATGGAAGATTCATCATTTAGATGTGAAAACGGCATTTCTTCATGGTGAGTTAAAGGAAGAGGTATATGTTTGTCAACCAGAAGGATTCGAGAAACTAGGTGAAAATCAGAAAGTGTACAAATTGGCGAAAGCTTTATATGGTCTCAGGCAAGCCCCGAGAGCATGGAATATAAAGCTTGATGGTATTTTGAAGAACATGGGTTTTCATCGGTGCTTGCACGAAAGGGCAGTTTATCGAAAGGCGGTTGATATTAACTATTTGATTCTTGCGGTTTATGTCGATGATTTGTTCGTGACAGGAACAAGTTTGGCTTTCATAAATGAGTTCAAGAAATTGATGGCGTTACAGTTTGAGATGTCAGACCTTGGAGAGCTAACTTATTACTTAGGTATTGAAGTTTCTCAAGAAAAAGATTGTGTTAAAATCAAGCAAGAAAGCTACGCCTTGAAAATCTTGAAAGAAGCTGGTATGAAAGATTGCAATCCCACCTTGTGTCCAATGGAACCGGGGCTCAAGTTATCAAAGGCTGAAGACGAACCGGAAGTGCAAGCGACTGATTATCGGAAGATTGTGGGTTGTCTTCGTTATCTTTTACATACACGTCCAGATTTGTCTATTGCAGTCGGGTTAGTTAGTCGATATATGCAAAGCCCGAGAGAGTCACATACAATTGCTATTAAACAAATTTTGCGTTATCTTCGAGGAACGGTTTCTTTTGGGATAAAGTACCATCGAAGTGAAAGTTTGAAGCTGGTCGGTTACAGCGATAGCAGTTACAATGTCGACAAGGATGATGGGCGAAGTACTACTGGTCATGTGTTCTTTCTTGGATCTTCACCAATCACGTGGTGTTCGCAAAAGCAAGCTACTGTGGCCCTATCTTCATGTGAAGCTGAATTTATGGCAGCAAGTGCAGCTGCGTGTCAGGCAATTTGGCTTCGAGAGTTACTCGCAGAATTGACGGGATGGGAAAACCAGAAAGTGGTGATTCCGATTGATAACAAGTCGGCAATTGAGTTATCAAAAAATCCAGTTTTCTTCGGTAAAAGCAAGCATATCCACACTCGTTATCACTTCATACGTGAATGTGTGGAAAATGAGCAAGTGATGGTTGAGTTTATTTCTAGAGTTGAGCAGAAAGCGGATCCATTAACAAAGGCCTTGGCGCGAACACGGTTCAAGGAGATGAGACAGTTACTCGGTGTACAAGAATTACCCTGGGTGACTCAGAAATTCAAGGGGTGATTGTTGGCGAATTCCTGGTCACTATGGCTTGATGCGTGGGTGACTAGGAGGCTGAAACGTGGAGTGCAAGCCAAGCTATTAGTTGGTTAATTAATTTATGGATATTCATCTAGTTTCCTATTTGTAATATGGTAGGTAGATGATTATATGGAATTGATTAACGGAATCCTAGATATAGTTTAACATGTGGGTTAGCTATATATACCATGTATTGGGTAGGAATTCTAATGAAGTTTTGAGTTAGTTTCTTCATAATAAAATTTGGGTGTTTGCCAATACAGTTCTGTGTTATTATCACAAGTTTGGTATCGATTCTTTATAGTCATTACACTCCATTTGCTGTAACATATAACCAATATTTAATAGACAATAGTAAATAAACATATAATAATGGAACAAGATAACATCATAAGCGAACCTCTTAGCAGCATACATCTAGTATATAATAAACCAAAACATTTTTTATGACATGTCATAATATTATGCAATCTCTCTTTTGAGAGATGCCACATAGGATGTGATGTGACAACTCTAGAGTCTAGACCAATTAAAAAAAAGAATAAATATGGTTTAAATATGATTTAACATAATCTATTAAATACCTAATCTACTAAATGTAAATATTAAAACTTTATTATTTTCTATCTCATGTTTCCTCTCATAACTTTTAAACGTTAATATCTTTTATATACGAGATTTTTTAAAGAAAAAAATTACACCAAATTAACGAGCGTTTTATTATATTTTCAACGAGTACCATAGTGCTATATAAAAAACGGAGAAAAAAAACGACTATTTTTTGTAACACGACAGGTATTGTGTTAGGTTTGGAATTAGTTTAAAAAAATTGTGGGTTTGGGTCCGGCCTGGGATTAGGTGATACCCGACCCAATTACCTTTTTTTAATATTAGAATATCTGAATATGGCAGAGATTTGTTTAAAATAATAATAATAATAATAATAATAATAATAATAATAATAATAATAATAATAATATTCATTAATCATATATTGGCAAGTCATTAATTATGTTGTCATATTAGATATTTTATTATTTCATATTAGATATTTCAAACCGGGACGCTCTCCAACAGGTAATTGCTATATAGATGCCATTTTTATAGTTTAGATACTTCTAATTTTATTCACTTTACTTGGATTTTTCAACACGAGACGCTCCCAGGGTATAAGCTAGTACAAATAAAGATAAAAGCATCAACACTTAGCTCAACAAAACATACATATGAATAGTCACAAGAATAAGAAACAAATCAGTAATAAAATTCCTACTTGCGCAAGTCGTACAAAAATTCAGTAATGAAATCTATAAATAAGATCATCAGAAAAAACATACATAACCACCAATAAAAAATCCAACAACAGTAATCTATATCTATACATATAATAAACCAAAGCCGTTTTAATGATATGACACTCAAAGAGAGTATTCTCTTCATTGAGTGTGCCATGTGTCATCCCATGTGGTAAGGGCTTTATTTTAGGAAAATAATAATTTAAAATTTAAAAACAAAATTAGATTTTTCTCTCTAATGTTTTCTCCCGTAACTTTTAAACGTTAATATCTTTTATATACGAGATTTTTTAAAGAAAAAAAGTACACCAAATTACGAGCGTTTTATTATCTTTCCAACGGGTACCATAGTGCTATATAAAAAACAGAGAAAAAAACGACTATTTTTTTGTGTGGTTTTGTTCATACAGGAAAAAAACACAAAGTGTTCAGGTTATTCATTAATCATGTATAGGCAAATCATTAGTTATGTTCAAACCAGTAAATATGATATTTATTTACAACATGTGTTAGCATTGGAGTTGTACATTGTTTTAAGTTAGGTTTTAATATTAGAGTTATACAGTGTTTAAGGTTATGCACTAATATTGAAGATACATTGTTAATTGTTTTAGGTTAAGTGCTACCCGAAGCTTTCCTGCATGTAACTTGTGTCAGGTTTGGAATTAGTTTAAAAAAAAATTGTGGGTTTGGGTCGGGCCTGGAATTAGGTGATACCCGACCCAATTACCCTTTTTTTATATTAGAATATGATAACTTATGGCAGAGATTTGTTTAAAATAATAATAATAATAATAATAATAATAATAATAATAATAATAATAATAATAATAATAATAATAATATTCATTAATCGTATATTGGCAAATCATTAATTATGTTGTCATATTAGATATTTTATTATGTCATATTAGATATTTCAACCCGGGACGCTCTCAAACAGGTAATTGCTATGTTTTATTTTTCTACCATATTCTGAAATAACTCAAATCTTATTGTATGCAGTTAAAGACCTTTGCCTGAATGTATTGGTGCTAAACAATCTTTGTCCCCTTAAAGTGCTTGGGATCTTAATATTCTGTTTTAGGTGTTGATGTTGTAAGGTGAAATGGATCTTTTGGTATATATATATTTTTTTAAAAGTATCTAATGTAAGTTGATACATAGATGCCATTTTTATAGTTTAGATACTTCTAATTTTATTCACTTTATTTAGATTTCTCAACCCGGGACGCTCCCGGGGTATAAGCTAGTATAAATATAAACAATGGGATCATTTGGAACAACAACTCTGAAGAATGGAAATATATGAGAACTGTTTTTATGAAATTAAAAACATCAATAACAAATTTGGTAGTCTCAATAGCAATCAAAAAACCTAATTTAGTTAGTATTGTTATGAAATTAACAATATCAAATTAGCAGAAAAATACATACCCACAAATGATTTACTACCCGAAAATGTTTGATTGTTTCTCCAATGAATAAAATGCCACATGTAACGAAGATATAATGTACAAACAACTGACCTTACGAAGTTGGTGTAATTAGTGAGTTCATAATCTCATTTATAAAAACATCTAACTTTTGGGCAAAAAGTTGTTTCCGGTTAACCCAACCTATTTCAACTACGCACCCACCCACACCCATTTATACAATCACTACAAGAATTTAACTTATTAGCGGCGACACCTTTAACGGCGACGACCCGCCTAGGTGTCGCCGCTAAAGGCCTAAATAACACGTAACACTTCAGCTCTCCTTCTCCTCCATTGGATCAAACATTAGATCAACGAATAGGGTTATATCGTACAGGGACTTATTAGTGGCGACGACATTAGCGGCGACGACATTAGCGGCGCCCGTCGTTGCTAATACTCGAAAATTTTATTATTTCCCTCCACCTTTTCCATTTTCTCTCTATTTCTCTCATCTCTCTCACTACTCTCTCTCTCTCTCTCTCGGCACTCATCTCTCATCTCTCTCTATCACTCATCTCTCTCTCTCGCTCCCTCGTCTCCTCTCTCTCCTCCCTCGTCTCACTCACCGAAGGGGAAGAACCACCAATCGAGCACCACCACCACCGAAGGTGAGCTTAATTTTTTTCTGTTTTTTTTTTTCGTTTAATTTTTTTTATATTATTATAAAATGAGTTGTAGGGAACAAATCTACCGGACCACGTGAAGATTCGTCAAGTGAAGATTCGTCAAGTGAAGATTCATCAAATACCGGTTAGTCGCCGCTAATTTTTATTTAATTTTTATGCTTTAATTAGGTTTATATATATGTAAGTAGGTATGTACGTATACATGTGTGTATTTAGGTATGTATTCTGTTTTTTTATAATTTTTTCTATTTTTTATAATTTTTTCTGTTTTTTATTTTTTTTCTGTTTTTTATTTGTTTTTGTTTTTTATATTTTTTCTGTTTTTTATTTTTTTCTGTTTTTTTATTTGTATGTATGTATGTATGTATGTATGTATGTATGTATGTATGTATGTATGTATGTATGTATGTATGTATGTATGTATGTATGTATGTATGTATGTATGTAATAGTGTATGTATGAGTATATGTATGTATGAGTGTATGTATGTATACGTGTATGTGTGTATGTATGTATGTATGAGTGTATGTATGTATGCATGTATGTATATATGAGTATATGTATGTGACAACAGTCAACGATCCAGGTCAACATCCGTACGCATTTTATTTATTACTGTCATTATATGTGCATATTTAGATATTTTGCACACACAACACCCTCCCCCAGTTTAGTGAAGCATGAGTTATTCAGAAAACTCAGCGAAGAACACTTGTTTATTCATACGACACTCGGACAAATCATTGGAAAGCATTTCATGAGGTTACAACACCCTAACATAAGGTAACTCATCACTAACACATGTAAGTAATCACAAGGACCACCCTGTGTTAACATCTAACAGACATGTCTTCATGAATACAATAACCTATGAAACTAATACATGTTGATATCGTCATCGAGCACTCTTTCCACTTAGACCAAATCTAGTTGTGTTCTATGCGAAAGCTCGACCATAATCAACACAAACCAGCTTTCCATTCAACACACAATGGATCCATATACATATATCACCAATATAATAGGAGTTACACCTCCTAAACATGAGACAAAATTAATCAAAACCTAGCTCTCATATGCCACACATATACATGACATATACATACATATACAAATATTACACTTACACACACACGACATCATGTATATAAACACATGCTTGAAATACTAAGCCATCCATTATTGTCATACCTTTATCACCTAGACACCACCTAAGAGGAACTTGATTGCTTGATTTAGGAAACAACAAACCTCCCACCCTTACCCCTAGCTTCGGCCGAAACCTACTCACCAAGACACCATGTGAAAGTCCCAATCTTGCACTAAAAAGGAAATGTCAACCTTCATAACATAACTTCTCTTCCTTTCCTCTTTAATCGACCAAGATACCACATGGACAACACATCACTATCATCAAAGTTTGGACCTTCTTTTGTACTATTCTCGGCCGAAATCCAATCACCACAACCAACACCACCTTTCCAACTATACAAGCCTATGATTGGAGGGAACTAAAGACAAATCCTTGTGCTAAGTATGGTCATTATTATCTCTTTCTTTTCCAATGAAGTCGGCCGAATACAAGGGAAGCAAGACAAGATATTTGCTTCAAGACAAGTCACTATCCACCTCTTTAAACATTCTCTACACTAGCTCACAAGTAGGCATGCTTGGTAGACTCCCTTGAATTGTGTAAACACCTCATGATAATCGGCCAAAACAAGAACATGAGGGGATAGCTTAATCTAGTCTCAAGTTTCACCAGTTTAGACAAGAAGCCAAGCAAGACACCCCTCCCTATGATAAGTCAACTTTCCTTTCTTGTTTGCTCACACCACTCGGCCGAAAAGCATGAAGGAGTGCATGCTATCTTTTGTTTGCACATTACCTTACACACATTAGTGATTAACCTCTAAACCATGCTCCAATCTAGGGTGAGTCACTTGCCAAAAGTATGCATTCTTGTCCACACCTCTCGCCAATATAAGGACTCGCAGCCTCCCTCATTTCTTGTACCAAACACACTTCTCCTTTACACTAAAACTCACGGCCAAGTACTCAAGGAGCTCAAGAGTTGAAGGTTCCAAGCAATCGGCTCTCATATCCATCTTAGAAGGTATGTATTCCCAACATCATTCCACCTTTGTTTCTCTTATAACTCAACCTTCACCCGATCCATTAACCTTTGATCAAGAATAATCGGCCATGTGCACACCTAAATCACACACATTGATTCATTTCTAAGAAATCACCCAACTAGTAATCACATTGCTATGATATTACACTTAGTTGTTAATCAATCGGCTCTTGCAACAATAGAGTAGGATAGGTAATGACTATTTGAATCAAAACTTGACATGATCACTTAACTAATAATCGGTTTTAATAGTTAAACTCCTGTCCGAAGAGAAAGGTATATGTTAAATGGTTTTTACAATCGGTTTTATCACTAAAACTACTAAAACACTTGAAAACCCACGGCTTAGGCTTAAAAAGCCTAGATCAATCACTATTGATCCACATAACCACCAAATTCAAATCCTATTAGAAGCATTGTTTCGGCTATGATTATTTAACATATTTTAACATAGGCCGGAACATGTGTTAACCTTATGATGGAATTAAAAGAGGTTTAATTATATATAAAACTATGTTTTCCAAAAACCAACCACATGTGATAGATTGGTGCCAAATTATGGCCCATGACGAGATGTGGGGTCCTTTCAAATAAGTATTATCTTTCAACAAAACGTCAAAGTTTCGGGAATTCACACACGTACATAAAAACATGGCCCATGTACACCAAACACAAAGGTCTATGAAAGTCGAGTGAACAACTTGTATGACAAACAACAAAACTAGCCAACGCACCATGTCGATAATGATCATAGGGTATCAATTGTCAGGACAGTGACTATCTACAGCTTCACTAGACCACACGTGACACTATCAGGTGAGTTTCACGACCCTATTTTAGGGTGTTCTATTTTTTTGGATTTTTTCCATATATATATATATATATATATATATATATATATATATATAACCGAACTAAGACTGATATTATTAACATACGGGTTTAAATATATAAACCCGAAAACAAACTATTTACAACACATATACTAGTTAAACAATAACCTAAACCGAGTTTTAACACAAAAAAGGTTTAAAAGAAAAATGCTATTTGGTTTAGTGGTGAAATGGTGTGGTAAAGAAGAAAAACACGGGATTAGGTTTGATGTGTGAAAATGTGTATTAAATAAATTCGGGTCAAGTTTTAAAAATGGATAAACCCGCTAAACCACACACTAACGGCAAGTGCACCGGTCGTAGTGTAGCACAGCAAGTAAGTCCGGAATATCGATCCGTGGACACAATGTGGCGACTCTCGGTACTAGACCTCTATCGACTCCTAGCCTAGCAAATTGGATTTTTGTTGATTTTATATTAATTAATTACTAAAACAAATAAATTAAAAATAAACTCAAACTAACAGATAACGGAGGATTAATAAGGAGGGAAAATCAGAGATGGGAAGGGCAACCACTTAGGTATCAAATCCTACTAATGAAATTAGAACTGCCCCGGCTTTGGAAACTATGTTGGCAATCAGGATCTTATAATATTCACCCTTAGTATCCTAGTGGCTCCCGGATCATTTACCAAGACTGACCGAAAAGAAATCCTAAAGCCTACTAATCTCACTGATTGGTTAGATCACCTCTCGGTCTCACTAACTATGCTAAAGTACTCGCTAGACTGGTTTAGATTTCTCACTCTCCAATCACAATACACCCTAAAGTGTAAGGAGTAACCTGTAAAGTCAATCTATGATACAGATAAGCAAATAATACTAGAGAACCTAGGAAAACCTGATCTCTCAGCGTTTCTAGCCTAAACCTCTAGCACCAAAGACAAACCTGACTACCTATCACCTCTCGGTCTCAATAGTAGGAAGAATACAATTTACCTTTAAACTCCCAATTAATGTTCCTATGGAATTCAGGCCTAAAACCATAAAATAAACTACAAGCACACAGCAAGTAATTCTAACAAGTATCCAAACATGAAAGACATTCACTAAGACACTCGTGGAACATTAAAAGATCATAAATTAGTAAAAAGTACGCACACACATCATAGAATCATAAACAAGTTTCTTACTAAAACATAAATCCAACTATAAAATCCAAAACCGAAACATAAACCGAAATCAAATAGTCATCATCTTCAACCTAGGTGGCCACTAATGTTTTAGCCAAACATAATAGTAGTGGAACAAGATAAAAACGTAGGTTCAAAATATAGCAAAGTTATGGTACCAATATTTATAAACACATAGTAAATAAAATATAAATCAATACTTGCAGTGATCAAACCCGTAGTTTCAATCTTAATCCCAAGCCCTCCTTCTCTTCAATTCACCTCCAGGAAAACAATTAATAGATGTTCTTCTCTTATGGCCGCTGTGTTCTTTTTTCGATCATATCCTCTTCAGCGGCTCCCCCTCTAAAATAATAATATGCTTCTCCACAAAATAAAAACCTCCGTTGACTTTGTTTTGGGCTTTAAAACAACTTTTTTGGACTTGTTCTATTTTATTTTTTTTTTCTTTCAACTTCACGAGACTTTAGTCTCTTAGTTTTTTTTATTTTATTTTTGTAATATTATTACTATTATTATAAATGTGTTTCACGCTTGCTCGACTCGGGTGTTCTTGGCTCGATCAAAGTTTCTCGTTTACGTTTCAACGTCTATGAACAGCTCCTCTCAAGTGTTGGTGTCTCGATTAAAATTCTTTCATTTTGAGCTCAATTTCTCCAAACACCTATAAAATAATAAAATACATAAATACACAATAAAAATAACACGAAAGAATAAAAATCTGACCAAATAATATACAAAATACATATGAGAAGAGATGTGTTTTGCAACACATCAAACATCCCCACACTTAAACCTTTTGCGTCCCGAAAAAGAATTATACAAAATCTCAAACATTTTCAACAAAGCACTTAACAAAAACGATAGCATCAAACAGGGTCAAAAGCAGGCTACGAAATCAACAAGCATAGTGGTTTCACAAGACTTACATCGTTCAAAAGGCTGACTAGTCAAGATGATACAATTTAAAAATACAAGGCCTACCTAGTCAAGTTTCACTTATCTTCAAGCAACCGACTATGCACCTGTAAGCACCCCTTATAATATCACTCATCTCTCGGTTATATATTTATTTGTAGTGAATCTCTCAAAACCGAACTATGAAGCAAAATTATCATAAGCTTGTACATCAATCAAATTTCCACCAAATTGCTAACACTAACACAAATCAAGAGGACTTCGAAAGGGTAGGTAAGGATTACAGGTAGGGTATTTTGTTTGGAAAAATTGGCTAAAAGGAAAATAAGAGATAAACCGGATAAACCATAAACAAATAAACTCAAACTCTTTGGTCTTCTCGACCCACAATCTTTATTCTTTTTTTTCTTTTCACTCTCTTTTTCATATATTTTTCTTTTTCTTTCATTTTTTTTGTTGTCAGCTTCTCTTTATGCTGATATTTTTTTTTTTGTTTTTTTCAACATTAGATAAATATATACAATCCGGTAATCAATATAAAATACAATGGGTGACAAACGAAAGGTTTAGGCTCAAAGTGGTTTTTAAAGGTAAAAATGGTGAAACGGGTCAAATAACAAAAACAAACGAAAAGGCTAAACAAAAATGGGTAATCCTAATGCCTCTATCATATATGTGTCAAGTCCAAGCTTATGGTCTCAAAATGCATCAAAACGCACAAGTTCTAAAATAATGCAACAAAGTCGGTATATCACACATGAAACGAAATAGTGAATATTTATATATAATATTTAAGGCTCAAAACTCACTGTCATGTGGAAATAAAGGTTACCGATACTAGCAAGTGCAAAACTAGTTAACCATCCAGTTTGATCCACTATTCCAGGCACCCCAAACATTTTATTTCAGAAAAACAACTCAGTCAAGCCTACTATCCCGCAACTTAAAGAAACATATGCTAAGACCCGTAAACCCGACAATCGACCCCGCTTTTAACTGACGTATTACATTGAAAAGACTCGTTTACTACGCGCAAAAAGGACCGGGACAAACACAACCAACTTTTTTTTCTTTTTTTTTTAAATTTTTTTAATTTTTTTTATGACTCAACCTACAACTAAACAAAATAGAAACAAAGTTTCCCATCCCCACACTTAGAAAGGCACAGTGTCCTCAATGTGCTCCAGGATACAACGCAAACTAAAAATAAAAACGCAAAAATAAAGAAGAAAAAAAAAATATGACAACAAAGAAAAATAAATAAATGGAACGAACTCCCCTGGAATATGTGGCGATGGCTCGCAGAAAGTGTCCCGTTCGTCCATCATCTACAGCCGTATAACATTTCCTTCGCGGGCATAGTCGAAATCCTGCAAAAATAAACTAAAAAGAAGATAAAAGTAAAATGACTCAATGACAAGTGAGACGCCTGTTTACAAAAAAATAATTTTAAGATCGACCTCACCCGAATGGAGATTGAGTACGGGCGGGGGAGATCCAACAGCAAAAAGGGCCAAGGCAATCCTACACGACTCGATAAACTAAAAATTAAATATATAAAAAAATGAAAATAAAAAAAAATAAAAAAAAAATATACTTGGCGGATGATGATACAAAACTCTACACTTGGGTTTTAACCTAAGTTCAATCAGGCGGCTTCTCTTTCATCCACCCTTTATCCAACCCGTTTAATTCAGATCGTTCACCACTATTCGTCAAAAAAAGAATGGTGAATCTAGAATAACGTTTGAAAAATTCAAACGGGCCAGGGCATCTATTCCTACACTTACCTGGACCAAACCTGATATGTGGCATATGATGAGGGGTATGGTCCATGTGACTGTGAACCCTCTCCCGTGATGGTGGTGGCACGGGCCGGCAATCCTGACTGTGACGAGGTGGTTTGGTCTTCTTCTTTGTTACCACCTTTTCCTCTTCTTCCTCGTTTGGTGTATTGATCTCCGTTGTTGGCATCCCTACAAGTAAAGTTTCTAAAAATAATAGATCACCAACATGGTCGAATTCTTCTTCTTCGAGAGTTGGTAAATTATCCAACTCATCACCAAACTCTTCCTCCCAAGATGGTACATGCATATCTTCATCTCCCATCTTGTCTTCCATCTCACTTCTTTCTTCAATCAACCCGACGTCTTCTTCAACCACACTAGCACTACAAAAATCATCTTTAATGCGTTCTTGTTGGACCAAAGGTGGGACTTCTTCGTCCATTATTGTCTCTGGTCCTGGAGTGATATCATATAGTTGTAAGTATGGATTTTCACCTTCATACCAATTTACATAGATCCTTGGTACTGAAGAGGCAAGAAAACTATCGGGCTCCCTCAAAATAGGCATGTAGTGATTTTGCATTTGAGTGTATATGCCTTCCTCATCATAACTAGCCTGGTCGCGCTCTCTTATGTAGTCTGCTACAGTCTTTCTTCCACTAGCATCTGGCATCCTAAAAATCTCACTGCAAACAGACACTAAACAAACAGATCACGGGCACCAGATAGAGAAAATATATATAAAATAAATAAATAAATAAAAAATAAAGAGAGGAAAAAAAAATAAAAATATCTACAAAGTGACTAGATCCCCGACTCGGGCCGTCCTCGAAAGCGCACTGTGTCCCCGGCAACGGCGCCAAAAACTTGATGTGTGAAAATGTGTATTAAATAAATTCAGGTCAAGTTTTAAAAATGGATAAACCCGCTAAACCACACACTAACGGCAAGTGCACCGGTCGCAGTGTAGCACAACAAGTAAGTCCAGAATATCGATCCGTGGACACAATGTGGCGACTCTCGGTACTAGACCTCTATCGACTCCTAGCCTAGCAAATTGGATTTTTGTTGATTTTATATTAATTAATTACTAAAACAAACAAATTAAAAATAAACTCAAACTAACAGATAGCGGAGGATTAATAAGGAGGGAAAATCAGAGATGGGAAGGGCAACCACCTAGGTATCAAATCCTACTAATGAAATTAGAACTGCCCTGACTTTGGAAACTATGTTGGCAATCAGGATCTTATAATATTCACCCTTAGTATCCTAGTGGCTCCCGGATCATTTACCAAGACTGACCGAAAAGAAATCCTAAAGGCTACTAATCTCACTGATTGGTTAGATCACCTGTCGGTCTCACTAACTATGCTAAAGTACTCGCTAGACTGGTTTAGATTTCTCACTCTCCAATCACAATACACCCTAAAGTGCAAGGAGTAACCTGTAAAGTCAATCTATGATATAGATAAGCAAATAATACTAGAGAACCTAGAAAAACCTGATCTCTCAGCATTTCTAGCCTAAACCTCTAGCACCAAAGACAAACCTGACTACCTATCACCTCTCGGTCTCAAGAGTAGGAAGAATACAAATTACCTTTAAACTCCCAATTAATGTTCCTATGGAATTCAGGCCTAAAACCATAAAATAAACTACAAGCACAAAGCAAGTAATTCTAACAAGTATCCAAACATGAAAGACATTCACTAAGACACTCGTGGAACATTAAAAGATCATAAATTAGTAAAAAGTACGCACACGCATCATAGAATCATAAACAAGTCTCTTACTAAAACATAAATCCAACTATAAAATCCAAAACCGAAACATAAACCGAAATCAAATAGTCATCATCTTCAACCTAGGTGGCCACTAATGTTTTAGCCAAACATAATAGTAGTGGAACAAGATAAAAACGTAGGTTCAAAATATAGCAAAGTCATGGTACCAATATTTATAAACACAAAGTAAATAAAATATAAATCAATACTTGCAGTGATCAAACCAGTAGTTTCAATCTTAATCCCAAGCCCTCCTTCTCTTCAATTAACCTCCACGAAAACAATTAATAGATGTTCTTCTCTTATGGCCGCTGTGTTCTTTTTTCGATCATATCCTCTTCAGCGGCTCCCCCTCTAAAATCATAAAATGCTTCTCCACAAAATAAAAACCTCCGTTGACTTTGTTTTGGGCTTTAAAACAACTTTTTTGGACTTGTTCTATTTTATTTTATTTTTTCTTTCAACTTCACGAGACTTTAGTCTCTTTGTTTTTTTTTTTATTTTATTTTTGTAATATTATTACTATTATTATAAATGTGTTCCACGCTTGCTCGACTCGGGTGTTCTTGGCTCGACCAAAGTTTCTCGTCTACGTTTCAACGTCTATGAACACCTCCTCTCAAGTGTTGGTGTCTCGATTAAAATTCTTTCATTTTGAACTCAATTTCTCCAAACACCTATAAAATAATAAAATACATAAATACATAATAAAAACAACATGAAAGAATAAAAATCTGACCAAATAATATACAAAATACATATGAGAAGAGATGTGTTTTGCAACACATCAAAGGTTCAACATGGTTAACTAGTGGATAACATTTGGGTGAGGGAAACAGATAGAACGAAAAGAAAAGGCTAAATCAAAAGGGTATCCTAAATGCCTCAATCATATTCGTACAGTGTCACACGTATCTGAACTAAACAAGTATACTAATGACACGTTCTAAATTGCACAAAATATCCGGCTCACTCGCAAGCATGTCAAAGAAATGTAATCTATTCTAAGGCTCAAACGCTCACGTAACCGGAAGGAAATGGGTGCAAGTGTACGAATTAAACACGCTCGTATGTCGTCTATTTGTCGCGCCTCAAGTTATATTTATCAAAAAATTAGTTAGGCTTAATGTTTATAAGAAAATATATACATATATGTATTTTTAATGGGGTTTTTTAACATATATCTATATACGAGAGGACAAGAAGAACCAGATATAATCCCTCCCCACACTTAAACGTCACATTGTCCCCAATGTGAAAAATAGATAGCATTTATGAAATAGCTAACTATTTGTGGGAAAAAGGAGAATAATATTCCCCTAGTATCGAAGAAACTGTCAAGTAATGAATGGCGAGAGTATCGACAATGGTGCTCGCCAGTTACCTACAAAGTCAACATTCTTGACACAACACACACATCAAAACCACTCATCATCATCATAAACATAAGCAAACTAAAATTAAAAATGTAAATACTGAATTCAAAATACATAACAAAGCAAAATGTTTAAAACAAAAGTACTGAAAGCAGATAAAAATAAACTACTAACAATCGCTAGAAATGCAGTGGAATCGGCTACTGGTCATCCCCCTCCCTGTGGTGGTGACCGGAGCTGCCTGGCTGGTCGCCAGGCGGTGCTCCACACGGGAACATGGGCGGGTTACTGAAAGAACCCGGATGAACCGACTCCAAGCCAGAAAAAAGGTACTCAAAGCTGTACCTGACGTCCTGCTGCACGCGATCCATAGTGGACCGCATATACTGCTGGTCCTGTCTAATCTGTACCTGTCGTGCGCTGATGTTCTGCACGTTCAGCTCCAATGCCTGGAACCGAGTGTAGAACTCAGTGTAGGATGGAATGTCGGGTGGCCACTACTGGTCCTAAGGGTGGAAGTGCTTAGGAGAGTGCTGTGGAGAGTCGTGTGTTGCGGCACCACCGGCCTCTGGATGCTGATCATGCATCTCCTCGTCCTCCACCACTGGTGGTACGGGGTCCCATATAATGTCATGGCTAACAAGGTGTGGGCCCTCATCTGTGTCAGCAATCAGGTTCTAGGACCTGAGTGATCTGAGTTCTAGTGTAATCCCAGCAGTGACCTTTGTCAGCGTGGCCTTGACCTCGGTGGTCAGAATGCCCAAGGCCTCGGCGATCTGGGTGATGTACTCTCCGCCATGAATTTCACTCCCGTTTTTGGTGCCCCTAGCAGTAAGAAAGAACTCGGCCATCCGTGAGGCCAAGTTCAACGGGGCACCCTCATAAAAATGGTATTAGAATAGTAGATCAGGAGTGGGATAGTTCCCTCAACTGTCCTTTCGGCAACAGATAGTGTGGCTGAAAACATGGTGTAACATGCAGAGAAGCGGGTCCCTAATCCTAGTGGCCTTGTCCGACCTCGGGTTATAAGGTCCAACAATGGCAATCGACTCCCAAAATGCAGCCCTCTCATCATTATCCACGAAGCTGTGGACGCCACAAAAGTCGTCCGAATCGGTCTCTTCATGCTCGTAGATTCCCAGTCTTCGCCCCAGCCTCGCTACCGACCACTGATACCACTTCCCACATAGCCTGAACTGAATGCCCTTGTCGTGAAAGTTCTTATGCACCCCCTCCTTTGGTTTTTTGTAGGAGTAGGATGCTAAGAACTCTATAGTAATCTCCCTGTAGACCGGTCGGTTGATACTCAAAAGCTTTGCCATATACGGCGAGACAAACCCGTCGAACCTCTCACGCTGATTCAGCGTGGTCAGCAGGTCCCAATTGAGCCTAATGGGAATACCAAACGCATCTCGTCGGTTCCAGAGCTTCATCAGTTTGTCGATGCACGGGGCTTCCTTCTTGTTTTTGTTATCGAATCCGAGAAAGTCGTGGGCCACCTGCATACAAAAAACAACGTTCCTGCAATTAGTAATATCAAAAATGAGGTCCTGGCTGCGCAAAACGAATCTACGCAAGTTCTGACCTGATTCTGCAAGTCCTGCACGGCCGTGCACCTGAGGTGCACGGTCGTGCGGGTCTGTGTGGTTTGCAGGTCAGAGGCTGCACTGCCATGTGCACTGGCAGTGCAGCCTTGGTTTCTCGGCACGCATGGTCGTGAACAATGGGTCGCACGACCGTGCAGGGCAGGTCAGCTCGGTGATTCCGAGCTGCACTGCCAGTGCCTGGTCTGGTGCACCTCATTCCGCACGGTCGTGCGGGTTAGGTGCACTACCGTGCACACCCTACAGGTTTCAAAATTTTTCCAACAAAAATCACCTAAATCTTCTACATTTATCAATAAAACTTATAAAACAACAGATTTAGGGAGGGTAGTGCAAGGATTCAACAATATTAACAAAAACCTAACATACTTTAAACAAAAACTTAACAAGATTCGTGGGTTATTATAGGTTTACGAAGAAACCCCCAAATCTTTAACCTAGAGAACAAAAAACACACGGATCTAAACTAAAAATATGTAAAAGATGTGCAAAATTATGAAAGGGAACATACCTTGAAGGATTAGCAAGATTGGAATGAAAGAACTTGAACCTAAGATGATTATTTCGGTGTTCTAAGGGTCCGAACGAGTGTGCAGCCGGGTGTGCAAGGTGTAGGGTTTGTTTTGAAGTTAAGGATGCTTATATAGGTCCATTTCTGGGCTGGGCTTTTTGGCCCGCATGGTCGTGCATCCCCTTTGCACTACCCCTTGCACTCCTGTGCTGATCAGGGTGCTGCACTCCTTGGCGCGCACGGTCATGCGAGATTCTTGCATGGCCGTGCAAGACCTGCAGATCTGCATTTTTCTGCGTAGCGCCTCTATTTTGTCCGAAAACATCATTTAAGCTAAGTATAACCTGTTTGTAGACCGTTTGCGCTCCATTGCTCCTTCCCGCTCCGCTCAAAACCGGTACGAACTTGCACACGACTCGAAATAACGTTAAACTACGAAAATTAAAATAAACAAAGAAATATTCACAATAATTACATATTTACCCTTTGGCGCGCCCATACACTCTGCGTTATATTTATTAACGAGTCGCTAGCTAGACTCACTTCCCCACACTTATTAGGCGCGCGGGGCGTGGAGTTTGATTTCTTCCACAGTCATGTCAACCGGTCCATCAATGTATGCTTTTAGGCGATGACCGTTTACTTTGAAAGTCAAACCTTCTGAATCTTCGATTGAGACAGTCCCGTAAGGATATACCTCCTTAACGGTATACGGGCCTGTCCAATGAGACTTCAACATTCCCGGGAAGAGCCGCGGACGAGACTTGTAAAGCAGGACCAAGTCGCCCACCTGAAAGTCTTTTCGATGCTTCAGGCGACTGTCATGCAACCTCTTATTGCGCTCTTTATACAAAATCGAGCTCTCATAGGCCTGTTGCCTCAACTCTTCCAGCTCATGAATCTGCAAGAAACGGGTCTCACCGCCGGTCTTCAGATCCAGATTCGCTATCTTCAGAGCCCAGAACGCCCTATGCTCAAGCTCGACAGGAAGATGACACGCCTTCCCATTGACAAGCCTAAAGGGAGTCGTCCCAATAGGCGTTTTATATGCGGTTCGGAAGGCCCACAATGCGTCAAAAAGTTTATCAGCCCAATCCTTGAGGTTTTAATTTACCGACCACTCAAGGATTCTCTTCAAACCACGGTTAGTGACCTCCACCTGACCGCTTGTCTGCGGATGATATGAGGTAGACAACTTGTGGTGCACACCATACCGTGCCAACGCGCGATCAAGCTGCGCGTTGCAGAAATGTATACCACGATCACTAATCAATGCCTTTGGGGCACCAAACCGGGCGAAGAGGATGCGAACGAACCTCAAAACTACTCGGGCATCATTTGTGGGCAAGGCTTGCGCCTCCGCCCACTTTGACACGTAGTCAATCGCCACGAGTATGTATCAATTACCCCGTGAGGAGGGGAATGGTCCCATGAAGTCAATGCCCCAGATGTCAAAGACTTCACATACCTGGATCGGGTTTTGCGGCATCTGGTTGCGTGCCGATATGTTTGTCACCCTCTGGCATGAATCACATGCACCGACCAGAACCTGAGCGTCACGAAAGAGTGTGGGTCAATAGAACCCGGAGTCTAACACTTTCTTGGCAGTGTAAATCGCTCCATGGTGACCTTCGGTAGGCCCCTCTTGACAATCTCGCAATATTTGCGCCGCCTCTACCCCAAATACACACTGGCGGATTAGCTGATCCGCCCCGACCTGGAACAGAAATGGGTCGTCCCAGAAGTAATGCTTAAGGTCAGCGAAGAACTTCCTCTTTTGTTGGTGCGACAATCCTTTGATAAGGATTCCGCACGTGAGGTAGTTCGCGAAGTCCGCAAACCAAGTCGATACATCTTCCATCGACTCAACGCTCATCAAGAACTCGTGGGGAAAGTTATCATTAATGGTCTCCCACGCGGAGTTCTCGGCATCATCATGCTCGAGTCTCGAAAGATGATCAGCAGCAACATTCAGGGCACCCTTCTTGTCCTGAATCTCTATATTGAACTCCTGCAGCAACAGGATCCATCTAATCAGGCGCGGTTTCGCGTCCTGTTTGCTAAATAGATACCTGATTGCTGCATGATCCGTATAGACTATGGTCTTTGACAGCACTAAATATGACCTGAACTTGTTGAATGCAAATACTACGGCTAGAAGCTCCTTCTCAGTGGTGGTATAATGTTCCTGAGCATCATGAAGAGTCTTACTAGCGTAGTAGATCGGGTGGAAGTGCTTGTTCTTCCGCTGTCCCAAGACCGCCCCTATCGCGAAATCACTCGCATCACACATGATCTCGAATGGCAGCTTCCAGTCGGGTGCTACCAATATAGGGGCCTCCACAAGCAAACACTTTAGAAGGCCAAATGCCTTCAAACACTCCGCACCAAAGATGAATGGTGCATCCTTCTCCAACAAACGGGTCATGGGAAGGGAGATTTTTGAGAAGTCTTTGATTAATCGCCTGTAGAATCCCGCATGACCCAAGAAACTGCGGATCGCTTTGACAGACGAAGGCGAATGAAGTCTAGAAATGATTTCTACCTTGGCTGGATCAACCTCCAACCCACTCTGAGAGACCTTGTGCCATAGGACTATTCCTTCCTTCACCATGAAGTGGCATTTCTCCCAGTTGAGCACAAGACCGGTCTCTTCACACCTCTGCAGCATACGCTCCAGATTCCCAAGACACTGATCGAAAAAACTCTCGAAAACTGAAAAATCATCCATGAATACCTCCATGGAGCCCTCGATCATGTCATGGAATATCGCAACCATGCAACCCTGGAAGGTCGCCGGCACATTGCACAGCCCAAATGGCATACGCCTGTAGGCGAATGTGACAAAAGGGCATGTGAAGGTCGTCTTATCCTGGTCCACATGATCGATAGGGATCTGGAAATACCCAGAGAACCTGTCAAGGAAACAATAGTACAACTTCCCCGACAGACGTTCCAACATCTGATCGATGAATGGAAGCGGGAAGTGAGCCTTTCGGGTGGTGTCGTTGAGTTTGCGATAGTCAATGCAAACTCTCCACCCCGTGACGGTCCTCGTAGGAATTAGCTCATTCCTATCATTCCTGACCACTGTCATGCCACCCTTCTTGGGCATGACGTGTACAGGACTAACCCATACAGAGTCTGAGATCGGATATATCAATCCAACATCTAGCAATTTGATGACCTCAGATTTGACAACTTCCTGCATATTCGGGTTCAGACGCTTTTGGCAGCGCACAAGGCTTATGGACATCTTCCATCAAGATTTTGTGAGTACAGAATGAGGGATTAATCCCCTTTATGTCCATAATCTTCCAGGCGATTGCCTTTTTATGAAGTTTAAGAATTTTGAGCAACTCGCTCTTTTCTTCCACAGACAACGAAGATGAGATAATGACCGGTAGACGACCCTCCTCGTCAAGAAATGCATACCCGAGATGCGGTGGGAGCTCTTTCGGCTCCAATGACGGCGAATCTTCCACAGATGGTTTAGACTTATCGCTCTCCTCTCGCTCAATCTCTAGAAAACGCCCCAGGCTCTGGGAACTATCATCACCGATCTGATAGACCGGTTGTTCATATCTATGGCCCTGCTTTACAATGCCATCTAAGTCCCCACATAACAAATGTGTGCCCGAAACATCCTCATCTATCGTGCCTCGAAAGTGAGAACTGACACACTGGTCTACTATATCAAGATAGAATAGTGTGTCATCCTGACTCTCGCGATGATGCATCGACCTTTGAACATCAAAAGTCACATGCTCATCATTCACCCGGAGTGTGATCTGGCCCGCAGCCACATCAACAATCGTCCTAGCCGTGTTAAGGAAAGGACGTCCTAGGAGCAGAGGCACTCTAGAGTCCTCATCCATATCAAGGATGACAAATTCCATGGGGAATACGAATTTGTCAATCTTGACAAGCATATTCTCAACAAATCCCCGAGGATATTTGATCGAATGATCAGCAAGAAGAATACTCATCCTGGTGGGTGAAGGCTCACCCAGATCCAGCTTATCAAAAACCTTATACGGCATAAGGTTAATGCTGGCACCCAAGTCTGCAAGTGCATTACTGACAGACATATTCCCTATCAGACAAGGGATGGTGAAGCTACCAGGATCTCCCATCTTCATGGGCAGTCTGTTCTGCAGAATGGCAGAGCAGTTCTCATTCAGTAGAACACAGGACAGGTCCTCAAGTTTTTGCTTGTTAGTGAGGATGTCCTTTAAAAATTTTGCATACTAAGGCACTTGAGCCAATGCCTCAACAAACGGGATGTTTATGTGTAGCTGTTTGAACAGCTCAAGAAATTTCTCGTATTGGGCCTCGTCTTTCTGTTTCCTAAGTCTGCCAGGGTATGGTACAAGATGAGTGTAGTCAGTGACTGGCTTTGGCAACTGTGCTGGGACTCGCCTAGCGTGCACCCCATCCGAAGACTCAGTCTGGACCGTCTTAGTGATCGGTGGTGAGCCCGATGTGTCTGGTCTCGTGGTTTTACCACTCCAGTCATAATGGCATTCACATGCCCCTTGGGATTCGGCTTAGTGTTGCCTGGAAGACCATCCTGCTGTCTCTCAGACATCATCTTAGCCATCTGGCCAACCTGATTCTCGATGGCCTGCATAGACGCCTTTTGGCCCCTCATCTCACCTTCATAATTGGAGAAGCATTCCTCGTGCTGCTGGTAGCGCTGCTCGGTAATTTGATTGGTATTGGTGGTGTTGGTAAGGAGTTGAGACATCATCTCTTCCAGCCTAGACGTACCTTGCTGGGTGTGCTGTTGGGAACTGCTCCCAGCGCCCTGGTTTTGGTACTGGTTTTGGTCGAGACTGGTAAGATTGGCTATGAGATTGGTAAGGCTGTTGTTGGGACTGGTGGGATTGTTGTGGTGCGGGGGCTCGCTGCTGGTATCCGAGAGGGTTCAGGTTAGAGGAACCATATCTCCACCCAAAGTTTGGGTGGTTTCTCCAACCCCGATTGTAAGTATTGCTATAAGGGTTATTTTGGGGTCTCGTTTGATTACCCATATAGTCCACTTCCTTGTGGCCTGTATACATAACCCCCTGAGCACACGAGCCAGGCTCGTGAGATACCCCGCACTGATCACACAGACATTGGGCCTGCGCTACATGTTGCTGAGATCTGTCGAATCTCGTAGCCAGAGCCTCTATCTATGCAGAAATGGCCGTGTAATTATCCACGGCATGTACACCAGACCTGGAAGATGAAGACCTAGATCTGTCACTCTGTCGGGATTTGGATTTCATGGATGCCTTTTCAATGATCCGCCAGGCTTCATTAGCGGATATTGTTCCAAGATCTCCACCCGCGTAGACATCAAGGCGTTCCTAAGAATCATACCCGAGTCCCTGATAAAACGTTTGCACCAGATGTCTTTTTGTAATATCATGGTGCAGGACACTCAAGAGTAGATCCTTAAATCTTTCCCAAGCTGTGTACAATGATTCCCCGTCATCTTGACGAAAAGTCATGATGCGGTTCCTCAACTTTTGGGTCTTTTCCGGAGGGAAATACTACTGCATGAACTGCTGAGATAACTCGGCCCATGTCGTGATAGACCCTGCGGGTTGTGACAGAAGCCAACTCCGGGCTTTGTCCCGCAATGAGAATGGGAAGAGTCTTAAACGAATAGCATCGTCTGAGATACCCGTTATCCTAAAGGTGGCTAAAACCTCTAAGAATGCAGCAATATGTCGCCCTGGATCCTCGTGCTCCAGTCCACCGAATTGCACCGAATTTTGTATCATATCAACGATACTTGATTTAATTTCAAAATGGTCCGCCAAGACAGCCGGTCGGACAATACTCGGTGCGAGTCCATCCCCTCCAAGACGCCCGCTATCGTTAAGCGGGATATCATCATCCGCCATGATGATGTCACTATAGGCCTCCGACCCCTCGTCGTCAGCCGGATCCACCCTCGGCTCGTCTAGTGGGACCTCAATAACAAAGTAGAGTTTAGAATATTAGAAACAAGACGAGATTTATGAAGTCTAATCCGCTCGCTCCTCCTCAATCTCCACGTCTCTTCTTCGGGTGGATCACCAGAAGGCCCGGGGTTCGTGGACATCAACCTGCAATCAAAGAATGGTACAATTGCAGCAGGCGAAATAGATAACTAAACCGAAAAACAATAGATAACTGAAAAATAAATATTAAAATCATAAATACATGTAAGAATACCGGAAAGCTATATACTTGTAAAAATCAAATAAATGCGAATAAAATCAATAAAGTGAACAGAAATAAACAGATAAAGATTAAAACAAACCAAATAATAAAATCAACAATTAGTTCAAATACGAACAAATAAATCAAATAAATCAAATAATGAATAAATCAAATTCATAGACAAACCAGTTAATCCAATATTCAATAGATTAAATCTATCAACATCCTAATTAACGAATAATCAATCTAATCAATCCTATATGCATAACAATGAATGAATATATATACTAACTTATGAACCAATCTAAAATCAATCCAAAATATCAACAGATAGATAAATCCAATAAAAATTCAAATAATCATATATGCAAATAATTGAACAAATAAAGAATCAAAGAAGTATAGACAAGTATACACAAGCATGTACACTGGAAAAAAGTTGAATCGGTTCGTTCCTAAAGCTCGTCGCGTCCCCGGCAACGGTGCCAAAAACTTGACGTGTGCGGATATACACATAATTTTACAACGAATAAACACACGTTTCTACTTTAATATTTATAAAAATGGTTTAGACCTTAATATTAAAACCAGATATCGATCCATGGACGCGCGCGGAGCAATTGTACTTAAACTCTGTCCTCAATTTACCGGTAGGAAAAGATAGTGAAAGATTGTTTTAGACTAAATTAATTCTAAAATATCTAATTAACATATGTAAGACTCCAAATACAAAATATATCTATATAGACTATAATATGTCAACCGTAGCATGTCATCTACATATCATATAAATAAAGGCGTGTGGTCAACATTCCCATTTTCCGACAGTTAGTATCCCTTTCGGGCATCCTAACCTGAAAACTATACAGAAAGCTAGCACAAATACACACGTTAACCACTTCAAGTCGTTTATTAGCGAGCAGCTGATATGATCTCATGCAAATCTTCTAAAGATAAGTTAGTCATCTGTTAAGAGTTTTCTAACCTCAGTAATCCGGGAAAGCGATACCGAATACACAATACAACCACCTAGACTAGCATAAAGTAGAGCATTTCACAACCTATTCCATTTTACCAACTTTGAACACAGATCTACTAAGATCGCTATTTTTACCAAAATAACTACCAAAGATTATTAACCGTGTCAAAGATCAGTAACGACACCATTAAGCTTTTAAAACCCTTTTACGTGCCGGTAAGCATTTTTAACCGTTATTAGACTAACTTTAACCAAACCAATACCCGGTTACAATTTCATGGCGTAAACTTATTAACAAGTTAACTAGTCTACTACCGGATGATTAAACGGATGGTTTTTCAACATTTATCCGCCTAACACATTCGACAATCATCAAAGTCATTCAAACACAATCACAAAATCCAATAACAATGAAACAAGGTTGCATTATGATCATCAAGATTAAGTCATGAAAAATGCCAAATTTATACAAGACATGATTAACTATACAAATGATTGTTTAACATACTACATACTAGTGTTCTTGGCCGTAGGCGTACGATTAACTAAATAAACATCACATACAAGCCAAAATATTCAGATTTGAACTACTTAAAAGTTTATAGATCAAATCATAAATCTTGAATGTGAAGGATCAGATGATGATGGTTGGATCGGACGGCGTCCCAGGCTTGTTAAACGGCTTCCCAGCAGCTTCTTCGGTCCAGAAATCGCCCAGACCATCTCTTCAAAACCCAATAACACATCAGTGAGCTCTGCTCCGTTTTTATACAACTTTTGGTTTTGTGCACGGCCATGCACCTAAAGTGCACGGTCGTGCACTTCATCTTTCTGATGTGACGTGCAAGTGGGCAAGTGGCTACGAAGTCTCTGAAAATATCTTTGAATCCCGTACGGTCGTGCACCTGGGGTGCATGGTCGTGCGGGTCTGGTGGTGTCCAGGTGCCAGGGCTGCACTGCCTGGTGCACTGGCAGTGCACCCGAGAATCTGAGTCACACGGGCACGTGCACGGTGGTGCTGATCAAGGTGCCCGAGAACCTGATGTGTACTCCGAGTCGCACTGGCAGTGCACTCCCTCTGTGTCCGAGCCAAGTAAATCTGCACGGGCGTGCACCATAGGTGCACGACCGTGCACAACTTCCAGACTTAGCTGATTTTGCAGCAACTTCCCGTTTTGTCCATATTTCGCTCGGTTTCTTTGACTTTGTCCGTGGGACGTCGTTTAAGACCTACAATAAACATATGAAGCGGTTAAGTACCGAATTCGTGTAATTATGGTTGAAAACACGTAATTTGGGAGTTTAATCGGGGATTTATATATGTATATTTTAACGTAGGTGTTAGGTTTATGGTGGCTTCACGTGATACAAAACGTGCAACGCAAAACTCAGGGGTTATGGTGGAGGGAGAGAACAGTGAGAAATATTATGGCATATTAGAAGAGATTATTGAGATCGGTTATACTCACGGGTATAAAACTGTCCTATTTCGGTGCAAGTGGTACGATACTCGAGTGGGTGTTACATATGAAAACAATATCACCAGTATCAGCACAAAACACGAATGGGACAAAGAAGATCAACTCATATTTGCCAGACAAGCCAAACAAGTGTTCTACATCCAAGAACCATCTCAAGGAAAACAAAATAATAAACATAGGTGGGTCGTCAAAGTTGTTAATCACCGACAAATTTGGGATCGACCACCACAACTGAAGATTGTTTAAAACGTAGACACTGAGTTAGGCGAGGACCTTGACATCGTTCACAATAACTCTTCATCTAATATTGACCTAATTATTGACTTCCGCCAATACTTTCAAAACATATCTTCTGATGCTACTGAAGGTGAGAGTAATGGAAGTTGATGCCTCGAGCAATGACGATAGTGAAGTTGCTGATGTTGGGACATATTATGACGAGGACGATCCCGATTATGACGACATGGAGTCTGATTAAAAAGAAGTAATTGTTGATGATTTCATTTATTTAATATAATAAATCAATGTTTACTATTTTTACTTTATTTATTACATATAATAATGTGACTAATAAATTTTATTTCTAAATGCAGGACTTACATATAATAATGTTACTAATAATTTTTATTTCTAATTGTAGGACATTATGATTTCGATTTGTTTTTTGGTTGTTTATTTGATTGCGGCTGTTATGGGGCACGACGAAGATGGTGCAGGAGCGCCGCCATCGCCACCAGGTGGTGATGATTGGTGGCACAACCACCAGAAAGATGGTGGTAAATCTTACAGTTCCTTACTATTTACTATTTTTGCTTCTTTTTCAATTCTAGGCCCGCTAACGGTTGTGTGCATATAATGTATATATGTGTGGCCCTCAGGGGGGGAAAGTAAACTTACACTAATTTAACGTTATTTTACTAATTTCGTGAAAATAACGTTGAAAATGATAGACGGTTAATCATGCATCAGGTGGTGACGTTGATAGCCAAAAGACAAGGGTGTACATGCACCAGTCGGGTTTGTCCCGATTGCTAAGTGTTATGTGCCTTACGTCTAAGGCTTGATACAAAACCACTATTAAGCCGGGGGTCTCACTAGAAGCAGCCTCTCTATTCCCACGGGGTAGAGGTAAGGCTGTCTACATATTACCCTCCTCAGACCCTACCTTAGCTTTTTCTATTGGTGGGATTAACTGAGTATGATGATGATGACTTCTTTTCCAATTCTAATAATGTGACTAATTATTTTTAACTCTAATTGCAGCCCCCGCAGGAGAAAACGGGGCAAGGCAAAAAACCTTTCCTTAAGAAAACATCTTAAGAACAAAGGTCGGGCAGACATTACATTTGATGAGGCCGCCACCTGCATGCCTATAGGCCAACATGGTGGCTTGTTCACCCGGGAGGCGTCTATGTATATATGGCATGAGGTCTCATTGGATGTGGAAGGTTGGGATAATGTTTCTGAGTATGATAGAAACAGGTTATTTGAGTTTTTGAAGGTCAGTGATTAGTAAATATATATTCTATAGGTTATTTGTTGATTTTTTTTCTATCTGACTAGTTTGTTTTATTTAATTATTAGAGCGAGTTCAAATTGGATTTCCAAGCTGTTAATGACGATCTCATTGCCACTAAAAAACAAGGAGGCATTATGGCGACTGTCAGAAAGCGGTACAACGACCGCAAACACCAGGCAAAGGATTATTTTTTGCAGGTGGCGGGAGATGATGAGGATGTGGAGGCAGCAAGGCAAAATCCCCCTGGGTATGAAACCTGAAAACTGGCTTCGAGCTGTTGATCACTTCTGCAGTCCAAAGCATAAGAGGAAGTCTTCAATTAACAAAGCCGCCTGCCAAAAACAAGTGAGCATATACTGAGATGGAACGAGCTCTTTTGCCAGTCACTATTACAAAAAGGTATATACATACACACATATACATAGACGATAATGTTTAATTAACTTATAATTTATCTTTTAATGTTAAACAGAGCATCGAATGGTTTGAAGCATACCGAACTGGACATACAAGAAGGCAGGGGACGTTTGATACCCCTCAGAATAAAGAGAATTATGTAAGCATTTATTTATATTCTATTATATATATTTATAATATATTAAATCACTTTTGTAAAATACAACACAGGTTAAAGTCGCGGGTTGAGTCTGAACGTCAACGGATCGCTAAAGAAGAGGAAGGAGGAGGAAACAGCTCCCAACAGTTGAATCAGGTTGGTATATATTTGTGTATGTGCGTGTTAAGTTTTCATGTTTTTGCGATTGTTTGTTGGGTTTAAAGTAGGTTAAAAGTAATATTATTTGGGGGTGTTTGAAGGTTGGAATATTTGAAGAAGTGTTAGGTAGACGTCGCGGACATGTTCGCGGGATTGGGCATATGCCTTGTCCGAGAGAGCCTTACACATGTTATGCCAATGCAACCGATGTTTACACATGTATGTCTTTGTAGTTTAAATGTTAGTATTTGACCTGTTTGGTATAAATATGTTTAGTATGTAGGATATTTGATCCATTTTGCATATATTTGTACTTTATTTGTTGATATTTGACACATTTGGTATAAATATGTTAAGTAAGTAGTATATTTGATCCATTTGGTATGTATTTGTAGTTTATTTGTTAATAGTTGACCCATTTAGTATAAATATGTTCTGTAAATAGGATATTTGACCCATTTGGCCTATATTTTTAGTTTAACTGTTGATAGTTGGCCAATTTGGTATCAATAAACCTGATCTAAAGACATATAAAACCAAAACCAATAACATCACCTTAAACTTGAACCCGTATAACGTGTTCGATGCATGTTAGGTCAATTGTTTTCTTTCTTTTTATGTTGAAACTATTTAAATGTGTGTGATAGACTAATAGTATTCGCAGATAGCAAAACAAGTGTGAGAAGAAGAGAAAGAAAACCATTTAGTAAAGTGAGATGAAGTAAATAAAAAAACATCATAAAGGAACTAATAGACAGGGGCGAAGGAACTAAACACAAAAATAATATTAATAGATATTTGTCAAGGTAGTTCAATTCTTGGAGCATAAACATGTTGAATCAAGTTCTATGTTACATGTAGTAGACTAATATTACAGTCGGAATAAAGTGATTATTGACCCTAGAGTCTATGTTAAAGTTCTATGTTAATGTTTTTATGTGTGCATTGGCTTTAAACCCGTGCTTAAATTCTACGGGGGTTTTTACTATAATCGATGAAATACATATGGCTTTACGTTTCTATATTACAAAAGCAAATTGGGCAACACACATGAAAAGTACTTTTGATAAAGATTTCCAAGCATTGTATGATACTTATTTAGAAAAATATGCTCCCAGCTTGCAAATGCAAATGGGATTAATGGGAGGGGAAGGAAGTCGTAGTAGCTCGAGACGGGGCAATCTTAAAATTAATTTGTTTAATAATGTCAAAAAGACAAAGGGGTGAGGCCCCAAATAGCGAGTTTGCAAGGTATAAAGGCTTGAATTTTACGGCGACTTTCATCGTCACCGAAAACCAAAAAAATAATAAAAGTCGAATTTTTATGTTTATATTTTATCTTATCGGCCTATTTTTTTCTAATTGTGCGCGAAAAAACCGATTAAGAACCGAAACCAAACCGAAACCGGTCTTACGAATCGACAAAACCGGTCCAAAACCGAACCGGTTTGAAACCGAAACCAATTCGGCACCGAACCGGTACTGTACCGAACCGGTTTAGAACCCAAACCGGTTCGGCAAAAAATAACGATTTGCTCACGTCTACCCTAGATACTTGACAGGTATGTGATTATTACAAGCTAATCTATCTATATATATATATATATATATATATATATATATATATATATATATATATATATATATATATATATATTAATATAAGTATCCATGAGAAACCCTCCTAAACTAGAAAACCTTGGAAATCCAATACATGGATCATATTAAGCCACATCATCCCACTAATATTTAAATGAAAAGGGTACAATTGTCATTTAACCTTTCCCCCATTTTTTTTTTCAATTTTTCAATCATCCCCTCCTCTTATATAATATCTCATTCTCTATCTTCTCATCAATAATCTTCCAGATTTCCACCCACCGTAGAAACTCCATCATCATCTGCTACACCAACAACCACCACCTCCTACCACCACTGCTACTACCACCGTGTTCCAATTCGTCTTCAACAAAACCGACATTTCCACCATGGCCCGTCTCCTCCATCAAAATGGATCTGCCCAAATCTGTCTCCTCCAAAAATCAAGCGATTCAGTCTCTGTTAATATGGAAACCATTTATCTCGGTGGAAAGGTTTGTTTGTCCATTGAAACCATTTATCTTGTTATTCTTTTTTCTTTTTCAAACTACCACCGACACCACCCTTTTTGGAGTTGTGTTTATTTATTAGGTTTGTTTTTGTCTCTGTGTTCTGTTTTGGGTCTTTGCTAGATTTTTTTTTTTCAGCGACAATGTGTAAACATTTTTTATTTTGAAGCTGTGTTGATGCTCTCTATTCTTATTGTTTGACCCACCATAAAGATCATAGGTAAATTTGTTGGTTAAAGTTTATGCACTCCATGTGTTTGATGAAATTCCTGAGTGGATAATATTGTTGTTTTTTGTGTTAATTTAAGTGCAGAATGTAATGTTGTATTTTACTTGTTTTTTGTTGTTGATTAGATTCTTTTTCATTGGTTCTGTTTTTTGTTTATAATGTCTTTTTGTGGTTTGGTTATATGCACTCCATGTATTCGATGAAATGCCTGACTGGGTTAACATGTGTTACTTCTGTTAGTATGTTAGAAGTTAATGGTGATTGTATGGAAGCTAGATATAAGGTCTTTTGTGTTTTGGATATATGGATGTCCATTTAAAGTTAATGGTGAATGTATGGAAGGTAATTATAATGCCTTATGTGTTTTGGATATATGCACTCCATGTGTTTGATGAAATGCGTGACTGGGTTAACATGTGTTACTTCTGTTAGTATGTTTAGATGATGAGTTGGTCACACCGTTTAACAGCTTATCTATTGTTTTGCAGTTGATAACGAAGACCCCCCCGGTTATGTTAACATACGAAGTCCAAGGAAGCCGAGAAAAATATGTAGAAAAACTTTTGAATAACGTCTTCATTTTGGTATTCAATTTATAGAATTACTAGATTTATTTTATTAAAGTGGTCAATAGTTTGTAATGATACTTTGTAATAATGTGTGTTAATAGTTTGTATGCTTTATTTTCTCAGTAAACTTATGAAGTAAAAAGGGCTAACATTAAATACAAGTTTAATAAATGTTACCAAATAGCACATGTTAACCTCTTACGCAACATTAACACATGTTAAAAAACTTCATTTGTGCCTAGTAAACTTTTAGTCTTTTGGTGAAATATTTCTACCTTAACATGTGATGTAGAAATATCAAATATTTATATAACCCTATAATAGATTATGGGTGTTAGTTCCCGTATGTGGTCCACTGTTCAACATGTGTTACCCCTAACATGTGTTATCATATCTCGAATACCCTCCCATCTTCTTTGGGAATCGAAGAATTATAATAGGACATCCATAAAAAGGTTTGAAAACGGTTACACAGTCGATCAAAACATACAAAAAAGGGTAAGAGCAGACAGACAAAAGGGACAACAAAAAAACTAACATGTGTTAAATGTTGCCACATGATAAGATAAGGTTTAGGCCAATAATATGTACCAACCAGTAACCTGGCTCATGCATTATTAATAGGAACTTAAATCAAAAGGGGACACCAAAGTCAGGCCACATAGTTTTTATGCATCATGTGTTAACATGTGTTTTTCCTAACATGTGTTATCTCATCTCATATGACCTCCCATGTTTTTTGGGAATCAAAATAAACTGTACCAGGAGTTTGACTTACCATTACAATAGAACATCCATAAAAATAAACGAACAAGTGTTAAATGTTGTCACATGATAAGATATGGTTCAGGTCATTAATATGTACCAACCAGTAACCTGGCTCATGCATTACTAATAGGGAGTTACTAATAGGAACTTAAATCAAAAGGGGACACCAAAGTTGGGCCACATAGTTTTTATCCCATCACGTGTTAACTTGTGTTATCCTATCTAATATGACCTCCCATGTTTTTTGGGAATCAAAATAAACTGTGCCAGGAGTTTGACTTACCAATACAATAGAACATCTATAAACATAAACTAACATGTGTTAAATGTTGTCACACGATTACAAAAGGTTCAGACCAAATAATATGTACCTAACATGTGTTATTACTAACATGTGTTATCCCATCCCATATGACCTCCCATGTTTTTTGGGAATCAAAATAAACTGTACTAAGAGTTTGACTTACCATTACAATAGAAGATCCATAAAAATAAACTAACTTGTGTTAAATGTTGTCAAACGATTATCCTTTTTTTATAATTGTGTCCATTTTTGAAGTTTCTTTTTATGCCTAATGATATTTCAGTGTTCTGGATAGGTATTTTTTTGCCATGCTAATATTCATTTTAATTAGATCTGATAACACATGTTATACTTCTTTCTTTCAAGCCAAATTGATAACTCATGTTACCTTTGCAAACAACCCAATAACAACTATAAAATATAACACATGTTACATATTCTGACAAATAACATACACATTAAGGACACAACTACAAAGAACTCTTTTAAGGACAAAGCCACGTTAAGGACACAACCACAAAGAACACCTTCAACCCCTTCTTCTCTGTACACACTGGCCATCCTCTCTGACCGTCTCCGGTCACCTTTTGCCTATAACACATGTTATTGTAGTTAAACAAAAAGTCTATCAAAATGGTTAATCTTAAGAAAATGATAACACATGTTAAAGCTAAGTAGTGGTCAATCAATAATACCTTTCATGCTAAATGGTCCAATAATATTTGCACATGGCAAACTTTTGCAACCCCTTCTTCTCAGTTAACACCGGCCATCCTTTATGACCATCTCCGGTCACCTTCTAACTCCTCGGATCAATATCTTCACAATCAAACCAAAACCCACTTCAATTTATTTATATAAAAATAATAAAATTGAATAAATGAAAAGAAAAAAAGAAAAAACCTAGATTAAAATATGGGTTATCAGAAACCTACATGGTCACCCAACAAAAACTCAGACCAAGAACACATACACACCTGATTAAATTTAAGATCATCACATACATACCTTCTTCATGGACTTTGAGGGTACATGGGATCGAGATGAGAGAGAAGATCATACATACCTGATTAAACTCAGACCAACACATTCATACCTTCTTCATGGACTTTGAGGGTACGGAGATCGAGATGAGAGAGAGAGAGAGGGGGGGGAGATGAGATAGGAGGTTGAGGAGATGGAGATGGAGATGAGAGAGGATTTGGAGGAGATGGAGATGGAGATGGAGATGGAGACGAGAGAGGAGTTGGGAGGAGATGATTCACAGACTTGAAGAAGTTGGGAGGATATGGAGTTGGGAGGAGATGAAGATGATAGAGGAGAGAGGTAGATGGAAAGGTTGATGGTGATTGATGGAGAGAGAATGTGATTATAATAATATTATCTTCCCAAAGCAAAGTTTACTATTATACCCTTTTTTGTATTATATGTATAATAATAATAATATTTCAAACCAAAAGTCTTCAAATTGATCATAGCCATTGATCTAATGAAATTTGTTAGGACAAAGAGGATTGGTGAAACCACTTTTGTAAACCTTAGTCTAATTCACTTCTGTCATTTTGGCTAAGTATAGAAGTACTGAAGAGAAGACAAGAAACCGCTGATTAGAAGATATGAGAAGTGCTGAAGAAGCAGAAGTTCTGAAGTCCAAACCAGACAAGTTCAATTCAGAAGTACTGAAGACAAAACTACTCTTCAGTAGTTGTCCTTCATCAGCACTTAGCAATAGATATTTCCCACCGCCTTTTTGCATCAGTAGTTTGTTGTTTATTATTACTTTTAGCTGTATTTGTTTCTTTCAATGTTGCAACTTGTGCAACTTGTCACTGTTGTTTCTGTACTTGCTTTTTGGGCAAGATACATGCATGTAAACGTCTATAAATAGGAGGCTTCAACCTTCTATTTTAGACATTGATTTTTAACAGAAAAATCCTTCAAACACTCTCATTGTTCTATTCCATTTCTGTATTTATTGTGAATCTCTCTAAGTATCTAATTCTCATTTACAACTTAGATTCATAATAAATACTTTGTCATTTATTAGTTTCAAACATCAAGGGGGAGTTATAACTCTGCCTTAGTGCAAAAAGTGTTGCTTTAACTTATAACATTCCGCTGTGCTTATAATCTGATTTACAAGGACTTGCTAAACACTTAAGTGTCAAGATAGCAAGTTCTTACTTAGCAAAAAGAGCAAACTGATCCAACAATTGGTATCAGAGCATTGGTTTATCTGATCACATATCAATCTAACAAATTGAGAATCAGACACAAAGCTCTTATTGATATTCAATAAAAAGGATCAAAAGTTCACTTTTTATCAATATCCATCACTTAAAAGAGTCATCTGACAAATCTATACTCTTTAAAAATGGATCCACATAATACTGGTTCTGCCACCAAACCTGCCATGCTTGTGAGAAATGAGTACAATATATGGAAAAAGAGAATGGCACATACCTTGTCACAAACCAACACAGGTTGTTGGAGATCTGTGATATATGGTCCTCACAAACTAGTAAATATAAATCTTGAAACTAAAGAAGGGATTCCAAAGGATCCCAAAGACTATACAGATGAGGATTTCCTAAAACTTGAGCTAGATGCTAAAGCATTCTCTATGTTGGCAATGGCTCTCCCAAATGAAATATACTCTGGCCTTTTACATTGTGAAAGTGCCAAAGAACTTTGGGACTGTCTTAAAGAACAGTTTGGAGGAACTGAAGAGGTGATTGCCAACACCAGAGAAATTTTAGCTCAACAATATGAAACATTTGCTTATATTAATGGGGAAACTTTGACTCAACAATTTGAAAGATTCTCCTCATTAATCTCTGAGCTAAAGTTAAATGGTCAGACCTATACAACAGTATCTATGTTACATAGATTTTTAAGGTCTTTACCTGACAAATGGGAAACTTACTCCATTGTCTTAAGATCCTCACCAGATTTTAGCTCCCTCACTCTTACAAAACTCCATGGGAGATTACTTACTTTTGAGAGAGAAATCGATCAAAAGAAGAAATTACAAACTTCTGGAAAAACTGCTGATGACTACCTACCAGGTAGTACAGCACTTTTGGGACAAGATTCACCAACTTGTTCCTATGGATCTTATGACAATATTGACATAACCACTGGGATCTCATCAGAAAGATCTTTCCCAGGTTATGACAATGATGACCAAAGTCAAACTGCTGATAATCTATGTTTTATCATGGATGATTTGAAAAATTTTAGCAGTGATGACTTAGAAGAAATGGACATATTACACCAACTGGCCATGCTAAGCATTAAAACTAACATGATTTATAAAAGGTCAGGAAGGAAATTTCCAGGATTGACCAGTAATACAAAAATTGGTTTTGACAAATCTAAACTGAGATGTCACAAGTGTCAGAAGTTGGGACACTTTGCTAGAGAGTGTAGAAGCTCTAGCTTTAACCAATCACAATCTGGAAATAACTATAACCCCAATTATAATAGGAACAATGGAACTCAAGGGAGTGCTCATTTTGTACAGGCACAAGCTCCTCAACAGCAATATATGCCTCAAGTACAATATGTTCAAGTGCCTGCTCAACAGATGCAGAGCCAACAATCAATCCCTCCCTTTCCAGCTGCTCAACTTCCTCCACAGCCTCAACAACCCCCTCAACAAAGTCTCTTTACCTCAGGGTATGTTGACTGGAGCAGTCTCCCTTATGACACCACAGAGTGCAATCCTGATGCAAACAACAAAGTGTTTGACATCAACTGGGGAGAACCAGACAATGGCAGAAAGAACTTTGCCTTAATGGCATTTGAAGGCTGTACTTCAAAATCTGCATTGTCTCAGGTATCAAAAGAATCTTTGACAAAACTTTGCTCAAACTCTTGCAAAGAAACTTTTGCTCTCATAAGAGAGACAAACCTGCACCTACAAGGCAAAGCCAATGATTTAGAAAGAAAACTGTGTGCTAAAACAAAAGAAGTTTCTAAATTAACTGACTCTGCTATTGAAACCCAAGCACAAATTAAAATGATGCTAAATGACCTGGGAGATGTCAGACAAGAGCTTGCTAACACCAGGATCACTTGTGAAAAATGGGTGGAATCTTGTAGGGGGTATCAATTATTGCTAAACAAACAGAGTGCTTCAAATGTTAAGTTTGGCATAGGATACCATCATGTTGAAACACCAACAGATTTTTCTCCCAAAACTACTGAAGATGGGAGAAGAATTGTTTCAAATGAAACTTCTGAAGGGAAAGAATGCACATCTTTCCATGAAAACGTTCTAAACAGAAATCCTGGCATTTTTAAAGAAAGTACTTCAGAAGTATTTACAAAAACTGACAACAAGCCATCAGTAGTTTCATCTACTTTAGGAGTTGAGACCCTGAAAACTACTGATGAGCAAAATCTTTTCACAAATGTCAGAAATTTGCCTTTAGATCAAAAACAAAAGGCAAAAGAATGTGAAATTTGTGGCCTGTTCAACCACAAAACTGAATTTTGTAGATACAGAAAAGGAATTCAGTTCAATCAAAAATTTAAACAACAGGTTGTGGGAAATCAAATCAGAAATGATTATGAAAGAGTCTTTAAACCCAAGAAACAACAACCTGAAAACACCTTTTCTCAGACAAAGATAAAATCTCAACCAAAATCTTTTTCTCAAAATTCCTTGTCAGTAGTTAGACCAGAATCATCAGCAGTTTCACAAACTGCTGAGATTCAAAATCTAAAGAACATGGTAGAACTACTGATGACCAAGGTTGATGGTGGTCCTAAAAAGGATACCACCATGGTTCTTAATGAAAAATCCATTGCCAAAAAGACATGGATTTCTCAACCTGGTCAAGAACAAACTGTAACTGTTCTCAAGAGCAAACCCAAAGCCAAACAGGCTTGGGTTTCCAAATCTAACTAATTTGCTTTTATGTGCAGAGAGTTTCCAGGGGCTTAAACAGCATATGGTATGTTGATAGTGGAGGCTCTATGCACATGACTGGATGCAGATACCTGATAAACAACTTTATCAGCCAAAGGGAAGGATCTGTATCCTTTGGGAACAATGCTAAGGGATATGTGCTAGGACATGGCAATGTCTCCTCTGGCAAAATACAGTTTGACAAGGTCAATCTGGTGGAAAACCTTGAATACAACTTGCTGAGTGTGTCACAAATGTGTGATAAAGGATATTCTTCCTTTTTCACAAAGACAGCTTGCAAGATCATCTCACCAGAAGGCCAGAAGTTGATAGAGAAGATTATAGAAGATCATACTTTGCTGATTGCCAAAAGATGTGGCAATGTCTATGCAGTGGACATTGAGAAAGACAAAGTATTGAACAACACTGCCTGTTTCTTCTCAAGGGCATCAACTTCAGAAACAGATCTCCGGCACAGGAGACTTGGCCATGTGAACTTTAAAACCATAAATAAAGTCACAAAAATGGGCTTGGTCAGAGGTCTACCTTTGAAAGTATACCAGTGTCAAGAACACTGTGTATCCTGTTTAAAGGGAAAACAGCATAAGTCCTCCTATAAGTCTATTGAAGAATCAAAAACAACTGCATGTCTTCAACTACTCCATATGGACTTATTTGGACCTGTCAAGATTATGAGCCTTGGTAAAAAGAAGTACTGCTTAGTCATCATTGATGACTACTCAAGATTCACATGGGTATTCTTCTTATTTTCCAAGGATGAGGCTGCTGAAATCATCAAGTTCTTCATTCTACAAGTAGAGAAACAATATTCTCTATCTGTCAAAGCCATTAGAAGTGACAATGGGACAGAGTTCAGGAACAAAACTCTGGATGAATTCTGTTTGTCTAAAGGGATTATTAGACAATACAGTGTTCCCAGAACTCCTGAACAAAATGGTGTAGTAGAAAGGAAGAACAGAACATTGATAGAAGGAGCATGAACAATGTTAGCTGATTCTGGACTGCCATTGTACTTTTGGGCAGAAGCAGTTAACACATCATGTTATGTTCAAAATAGAGTTCTTGTGGTCAAGAGACATTCCAAGACTGCCTATGAAGTTCTTCATGGCATGAAGCCCCTTATCTCCTTTTTCAGGGCTTTTGGGTGTCAATGTTTCATCTTGAACATCAAGGAATCTATTTCAAAGTTTGCTGCCAAAGTTGACTCAGGTTACTTTCTTGGTTACTCTTCAACTAGAAAAGCCTACAAGGTTTTTAATTCTCACACCAGGATAGTAGAAGAAACATTGAATGTCAAGTTCAATGAGTCAAAACACACTCTTATTCCAGCACATCCTGCTGAACTCTTTGACCTTGACAACTTTCACTTTGGACCTGAAAAGACTGTTACTTCTTCCAAACCTACTTATTATGGTGATCAAAGGTTTGAAGATGAGGATCCTACACCATGGACTCCTCAAACAGTCATTAAGTCAACTACAACACCATCAGAAGTTTTTCAAACTTCTGATCAAACAAATACTGAAGGCCAAACTCAAACATCTGCTTCAGCACCTGCAACTACTGAAGAAGCTGAAACTGCTGAACCAGATATTATAGACCTCAGTAGTTTGTTTGAAGAACAAGAGCCACCTACACCTGTCAGTGGTTTACAACAACTGATTGAACACAGAGATCATCCACTTGATCAAATCATGGGTGATATAGCTACAGGTGTTCTTACCAGAAACCAGCTCTCCAACTTTTGCTTATTCTCAGCCTTTATTTCACAGTTGGAACCAAAGAAGTACCAGGAAGCCCTCAAAGACAATAATTGGGTGCAAGCTATGCAAGATGAATTGCTTCAGTTCAACAAGCAACAGGTCTGGGAAATCTGTCCTTTACCTCAAAACAAGCAACCAATTGGTACAAGATGGGTTTTCAGGAACAAACAAGATGAAGCTGGTATGATAATCAAGAACAAGGCAAGACTGGTAGTTCAAGGGTACTCTCAAGAAGAGGGAATTGACTATGATGAAACCTTTGCTCCAGTTGCAAGGCTTGAGGCCATCAGGTTATTTCTGGCCTATGCCATTTCCAACAAAATTAAAGTTTATCAAATGGATGTGAAAAGTGCATTTTTGTATGGAAAAATCAAAGAGGAGGTGTATGTCTGTCAGCCACCTGGGTTTGAGGATCCTTCTCATCCTGAGTGGGTGTACAGACTGGACAAAGCTCTTTATGGGCTTAAACAGGCTCCAAGAGCCTGGTATGATACACTCTCCACCTTTTTACTCAAAAATAACTTTACAAGAGGTGCCATTGATAAAACACTTTTCATTAAACATGTTGGAAATCATGTCTTACTTGTTCAAATTTATGTTGATGATATCATTTTTGGTTCAACAAACACAAAACTGTGTGATGATTTTAAGAAACTCATGCAATCAAAATTTGAGATGAGTACCATGGGAGAACTGCAGTACTTTCTAGGACTGCAGATCAAACAACAAACAAATGGAACTTTTATACATCAATCAAAATATGTTAAAGAATTATTGAACAAATTTTCTTTAAATGACTGTAAATCATGTTCCACTCCCATGACACCAATCACACAAGTTGAACCTGATGATCAAGGAAAACAGGTTGATCAAACCATGTACAGATGTATGATAGGTTCCCTTTTATACTTAACTGCTTCTAGACCAGATATTATGTTCTCAACATGTGTCTGTGCTAGATATCAATCAGCACCAAGGGAATCACACCTTATAGCAGTCAAAAGAATTTTCAGATATCTGAAAGGAACTCCAACACTGGGAATTTGGTATCCTGCTTCAAGCAATACCAAGTTATCAGCTTTTTCAGATAGTGACTATGCAGGGTGTAAGATGACAAGAAAGTCAACATCTGGTGGTTGTCAATTCCTGGGTAACTGTCTAGTGTCATGGCAATCAAAGAAGCAAACATCTGTTGCAACTTCAACTGCTGAAGCTGAATACATTGCAGCTGCAAGTTATACATCACAGATACAATGGCTCCAATATCAACTTCTTGATTATGGAATCAAAGAGACCAAGACACCTTTGTTTATAGACAGCAAATCTGCCATTAGCATCATTCAAAATCCGGTACAGTTCTCAAAAACCAAACATATTGAGATCAGGTACCATTTCATAAGAGATTGCTATGAAAAAGGCAAGATTGAGGTGAAGCATGTAGCAACAGCTAATCAAATAGCTGACATCTTCACTAAGCCCCTTGACACATCAACATTTCAGAAGTTAGTATCCATGCTTGGAATGCTAAATTTGTAAGTGTCTACTTTATTTTTATTTTTATTTTTTTTTTCATATCAGTTAGAATCCAAGTTAACACTTGATTCTACCCAACTCTACATCAAACTTCTACATCAATCACTACTGTTATGCATAAAACATTTTCTTTTTCCTTTTTCCATCCTTGATTCCATCCTGTTTACCTTGGTGGAATCCAAGTTAACCTTTTCCTTCTTTTTTCTGGTTTTCACTTACAAAAGACAAAAGTCTGAAACGAAACTTCTGAAAAACAAAATCAGTTTGAGAGAAACTACTGATGAGCAAAAATCATCAGTATGGGGATAATTTTCTGAAAAAGTGTGTAACTTCTGATAAAATAACCTTCAGAAGTTATGAATAAAGTATTTATAAAAACATTTCTCATCAGATGTTAAAACTACTGAAGAGAAAATGGGAACTACTGATGAAGTAATCCTTCATCAGCAGTTTAAGTCAAAAGGGCAAATCTGACTTTTCCCATCATCAGAGGTTTGACCTAATCAGTTTAAAACCTCTGATAAAGAGATTTTTAACCAAAGGCGGTTTTTAAAACTTCTAATAAAGAAGATTCAAGCGGTTAAAACTTCTAATAAATATCTTTTCTACACACTTATCCTTTCAAACTCAAAATATCCCTCCTTCTCTCTCAAAACTCTCTCAATAACCTATACCTGCAAATCCACTGTTCGATCAAAAACCCAAACCACATGGCTCTAGTTCTAAAACAGGGACACAATCAAAGGGCCTTTCTTGAAAAACAAGAAGGCTGGTCCCAATACGATGAGATCATTGATCTTGTCGTCAAATCCCAATATTTTACTGCTCTCACAATAAACCCACCAATTCACACTGAAACTCTGAATGAGTTCTGGGCAAATGCTGAGACGGTTACAATGGGTGATGAGGTCATTTCCCTCAACTCAAGGATAAAAGGGAAACAACTGACCATCACACCGGCCACACTAGCAACAAGACTGGGTCTGGATGATGTAACTGCCCCTGACCATGTTGCTAACACTGATATTCATCTAACCATGACTGAGTGTGGTTATCAAGGTACTCTCTCCCATGCTACAATATTCAAAAAATATTTTGAACCAAAATACAAGCTTTTGTTTCATTATATTATTATGTGTTTGAGTCCAAAAACAGGGTCTTATGACCAGATGCCCTCCACTTTTCAACCAATATTTCATTCCATTGTGAATGAAACTAAATTCAGGGCATCAAAACTATTTTTCAATGAGTTGGTGTTACATCACAATAATACCAAGAAAAAGTTTTTGTTATACCCAAGGTTCATTATGCAATGCATAATAGGGGAACTGGGTAATGAGGTGCTTGTGGTAAAAATTTCAACTTTAAATCCTTTAACATCACAAGCATACTCAAGGCATAACAAACCGGCTGCCTGGCCAGAAGATGATCAGGGAGAACAACAACAAGTCCCCCTGAAGCCCACATCTTCCAAACTCACACCACCAAAAGCCAAAAAGCCCAAGCCAACAAAAACTGCACCCCACCAACCCAAAAGAAAAGCTGTTCAGGAGGTTGAGATGCCTGAACATGCTCATGAGCATTCTGCTCTTCAAATAGTTGAGACTGAAACACCCTCTCAGTCTCATCCATCTCAAACCCCACCAAGAGCACCCATAACCGTTTTATTCAAAAGAAAAAGACTTAGAAAAACATATCAAACACACTCTTCTTTTGAAACTGCTGAACAACAACTTTCACCACCTATTGCCCAAACTACTGAACCAACCCCACAAATTTCTGAACAAGAGGCAATAGAAATTGCCAAACTTCTCTCTGGGCTAAAAGAGAATGTCCCATCTGATCATGTCAGTCCCCTACAACCACAACAAACAGGGGACATAACTACTACATCAGACATGGATGTGGACATCTCTAGCCCTATCCCAAGAGATGAGGGTGGACCAGAGTCTTTAAGCCCAATTTTAGAGACTCTTGGGGCATCTGAGGCTGCTACTACTCAGTTACCACCCAGTGGTGGATCTGAGGATAGAAGTAACATAGCTAAGACCTCAGATGTGGCAACTACTGATGAAGGCTTAATGCCTGAAGTAGGAAATCCTCAGTACCAAGAAAAAGAGGTTCATGAGAGAACTGAGTTGGGCTCAGCTCATGATTTAACTGAGACAGTCCTCATTGAGGGCAACATCAGGGATTCAGATGATTCCATTAGTTTGGATGATGTTTCACACACTCAAACTACTGAATTGACGGCACTTTCTGAAGGTCCTGTTTCAGGGGTATCCAGGCTCAAGAAGCCAGTCACCTCTGCACAGGTTAAAGCCCACTCAATCCCTAAAACCCCTAGAGTGGCATCCTTTGTACAACATGAGGATCTCCCAAAAACACCCCCTTCACAACAAATGCCTACCCAATTCCCTGGGCAAACAAGCATAGACCTGAACCAACTATGTAGCCCAGAGGGTCCCCTGTACCACATGATGAATACACTCATCAGAAATCACTTCCAAACATATACAGCTGACTTGGAGCTGTCCATCAAGAACCAATTTGGAGTGATCAAGACCAAGATGAACGATCTGTCCAACAAAATAGACTTCAACAGCAAACAGATTGCTCATCTTCAAGGACAATTCTCCCAACCCTCTGCTTCAAGGGTTAAGATTGATGAATCCAAAAAGGGGGAGAAGATCAGGGAACCTAAGGAGTCATTCCAAGCCAGGATAAGGGCAAGAGTGGCACTCCTTGAAAGAGATCAAAAAGATCAGGCCAGGAAAGAAAAATTGGCCAAACAGTTTGGTGTCTCAATAGAAGAAATTGAAGCTGCAGAGAAAGAAGATGAGACCCAAACATCTGAAGAATCCCTAAGGCAAAATGAAGAAACTTCTGATGACAAAACTTCTGATGAAGAATCAGAAAGTACTGAAGACAATCCTTCAGTAGCTGACAAACCATCAGCAGTTGTCAGCACATCAGAAGTTAACACTTCCAAACCTCAAACAACTGAACCTTCCAGAACCACTGCTCCCATTCAACCAACATCTGATCCCATCAGGCCTACAACTGTTACTACAATGACTGTATTAAACCCTTCTCCTATCTCTCAATCAGCTGAACTACTAGAGAAGAGCTTAATTGCAGCCAACAAGAAGGCCAGAGAAGATCAGATTTGGAAATCTCTGGAAGAAAGGGATGATTTGGATTTAAGCCATGAAGAAAAACTTCAGGCTTATGCAGCTGAACTACAAAGGCAGGCTAACCTTGATGAGATTGCTGAACAAGATAAAAGACAACAACTGGTGTCTTATATTACCAAGAACAGCAAGACTAAAGCCTTTACACTCAAAGGACTCTCTATGCAAGAGCTGACAAGAAGAGCACAACTGCTTGCAGACAAAGTGGCCACAAGCAAAGATGGAAAGGCCAAGAGAGCCCAGATAATAGAAGAGTTAGTAGCAGAAGGATATGGTTCAAAAGCCTCAGTATCCAGATGGAAAGAAGAAAGACTAATGGATACTTATAGAAAATACCTGGCTGCCAAGGCTGCAAATCCTGAGAAGTTTCAAACTGCTGATCCTTCAAGATCAGTAGTTAGAACTTCTGGTGCATCTAGAAGAACTGCTACTCAGAAGAAGAAGGCAGAGGACAATGTCAAAACTGATTTTAAAATGGTACTACTTGAAGGAAGTTCAATAGTCCATTCAGATTTTGACATTGAGGAGAAACCTTTGTTAACACAATTCAGGGATCCTTCCACTTTTGCTTATCAAATACAAAAGACCATCAAAGAAAAGCTGCATACCAGAGTAGTGACTGAACACCATCTCCCAACTGTTCAGATGCATGATATGCAACAACAACAAAGAAGAGAATCCCACCTGAGGCTATCTGAAACTGAAGACATCCAGCACTCAAGACCATCAACCCAAGGGACAAGTCTGGTTCCCTATTCTTCTGACTTTAACAAGTCAAAGATCCCTATCATCAGATGGTCACTTACTAATAACAACTCAGTACTGTTGACAAGAAGAGACCTCTCAAGCAGGGCTTACAAGAAGATCAGTGATCTGAAGAAATTGTCAACACAAGACCTGCTCACAATTCAACATCTAGAACCACAGAGAGGATCTCTATCCGATGGTCAGTTAAACCAGCTCAAGAACACCATGTACAAAGAGATATGGAAGATTGTTCAAGACAGAAGAAACACATAAGGAATTAGTAAGGTTTTGGCTTCATCAATCCAGGGGGAGATTGTTAGGACAAAGAGGATTGGTGAAACCACTTTTGTAAACCTTAGTCTAATTCACTTCTGTCATTTTGGCTAAGTATAGAAGTACTGAAGAGAAGACAAGAAACTGCTGATTAGAAGATATGAGAAGTGCTGAAGAAGCAGAAGTTCTGAAGTCCAAACCAGACAAGTTCACTTCAAAAGTACTGAAGACAAAACTACTCTTCAGTAGTTGTCCTTCATCAGCACTTAGCAATAGATATTTCCCACCGCCTTTTTGCATCAGTAGTTTGTTGTTTATTATTACTTTTAGCTGTATTTGTTTCTTTCAATGTTGCAACTTGTGCAACTTGTCACTGTTGTTTCTGTACTTGCTTTTTGGGCAAGATACATGCATGTAAACGTCTATAAATAGGAGGCTTCAACCTTCTATTTTAGACATTGATTTTTAACAGAAAAATCCTTCAAACACTCTCATTGTTCTATTCCATTTCTGTATTTATTGTGAATCTCTCTAAGTATCTAATTCTCATTTACAACTTAGATTCATAATAAATACTTTGTCATTTATTAGTTTCAAACATCAAGGGGGAGTTATAACTCTGCCTTAGTGCAAAAAGTGTTGCTTTAACTTATAACATTCCGCTGTGCTTATAATCTGATTTACAAGGACTTGCTAAACACTTAAGTGTCAAGATAGCAAGTTCTTACTTAACAAAAAGAGCAAACTGATCCAACAAAATTAATAGGTGATATTGGGTTTTCAAGGTTTTCTAGTTTAAAAGGGTTTTCTAAAGAACCATACCCTATATATATAGTGTAAGGTTCAATAGGGAACCTAAAAAAAGTGGGGAACTGGGGAACCATGCATTTAACATGTTAAATATATTTTAAAAATTCAATTTAACATGCAAAAAATATTTTTTTCAAAAATGTCTTTAGAGCTTTTGCATATTTCAAACCAAAAGTCTTCAAATTGATCATAGCCATTGATCTAATGAAATTAATGGGTGATATTGGGTTTTCAAGGTTTTCTAGTTTAGAAGGGTTTTCTAAAGAACCATACCCTATATATATATACATGTCTTTAGAGCTTTTTTCAAAAATGTTTTTACGTTTTTCAACTAATTTTAAGCATTTTTTTAATTATTTTATTTTTTGATTTTTTTTTGGTCAAAAAAGTTTCTATATACAAAATCTTCAATTAAACTTTTTGATAAAAATGATTTTTTACATGTTAAATTGATTTTTTATGATATAATTAACATCTTAAATGCATGGTTCCCCAGTTTTCCACTTTTTTAGGTTCCCCATTGAACCCACCCCTATATATATAAACTAAAGGGTTAAATCCTACATCGCACTCATATAGGCATTCTCCCACTTGAGAGTGTCATGGAGGATGCCATGTGGCATTGAGTGATTTTAGGAAAAAAAATAATTTAAAAACAAAATTTGATTTTTCTCTCTCATGTTCCATCCCATAATTTTTAAACGTTAATATCTTTTATATATGAGATTTTTTAAAGAAAACAATTATATCAAATTAACGAGCGTTTTATTATCTTTTCAACGAGTACCATAGTTCTATATAAAAAACGGAGAAAAAACGACTATTTTTTGTGGGGTTTTATTCATACAGGAAAAAAAACACAATGTGTTCAGGTTATTCATTAATCATGTATAAGCAAGTCATTAATTATGTTCAAACCAGTAAATATGAATTCTATTTACAACAGGTGTTAGCATTGGAGTTGTACATTGTTTTAGGTTAGGTTTTAATATTAAAGTTATACATTATTTAGTCTGTCCGGAGTGGGGGCGGGAAAGGGGCGGGAAGGGGGGGGGGGGGGAACACCGCCGCCGGTACCGGCGTGGAGGGGGCGGGAGGGGAGGGCGGGGGGCAACTCACCGGCGTGGGGCAAATGGTTTGAGACACGTGGCACTTCATGATTCGTGGGTTCTATTTTTGACCGTTTGAAAAAAAAAATTTGAATATAGCCGTTGATTTTTTAACGGTCAAAACCAAAAAAAAATTATAAATTACCCCCATTTCACTACAAAACACCCACTTTAACTTATTTATTCACAAATTTTATACACTTCTTCAACGATTTTTTATACAACTCTTCATATATTTTTCATACTACTCATCATTCTTCAACCAAAAATGAACCCATACAACCGAGGCTTTGACCCGAACAACCTATACGCGTACGTCCCAAACCCGAATACACCACCGGTTCGCCCAATCCCAAACCGTCCACCCATTCCTTCACCTTGTCCCGACTACGCGGGTTATGCGGGTTTCATTAGTGGGCAAATTTATCCTAATTTCCCATTCAATGATTCTCCCCTTCCTTCACAACTTCCTTTAACGCAAACCGTGTGACACCTCAGGAAAATCCCACATCGGCCGTGGCCAGGAGAGATCCTTGGTTCATAAGAATTTCTTTCCTCTTAAATCACCAACGCGTTTTGGGGCTTAATGTTAGTGGATGAGAGGAGAATTCCACAGTTAAGCGTGCTCAGGTGGGAGAAATTTCAGGATGGGTGGCCTCCTGGGAAGTCTCCACTTGGGCAACCAAAAACAAATCCGTGAGCTCTGGATGGGCAAAGCGGACAATATTGGTGATGAGAGGGGCGGGGTGTTACAGATGGTATCAGAACCACTCCTGTGCCGTTCGGGATGGTGGGTGCACACCTCATCAGGGACGATGAGACTCTAACAGGGGGTGAATGTGACACCTCAGGAAAATCCCACATCGGCCGTGGCCAGGAGAGATCCTTGGTTCATAAGTAATGTCTTGCCTCTTAAATCACCAACGCGTTTTGGGGCTTAATGTTAGTGGATGAGAGGAGAATTCCACAGTTAAGCGTGCTCAGGTGGGAGAAATTTCAGGATGGGTGACCTCCCGGGAAGTCTCCACTTGGGTAACCAAAAACAAATCCGTGAGCTCTGGATGGGCAAAGCGGACAATATTGGTGATGAGAGGGGCGGGGTGTTACAAACCGTACCCGAAACACAACCCTAAAATGTTGTGGGATCATCTTCGGGTAAAAACCCCCCTGCAAAAAGAAGTCACAGGAGGAAGACGCCGGAGGAGAAAGCATTAGCTGCCGCTAACCGCCAACCAATAAAGTGGACACCCGAAGAAGAGCTTGCGATAACGAAAGCGTGGATAAGCGAGTCGGAAAAAGAGGAAGGTATTTCTAATAAAATTTTTAACATGATATTTTTTTCTAATATTGCTAATATTTTCTTTTTTTGTAGGAACTAGTCGCCACAAAAACGACTTTTGGATCGACATAAACACCGCGTTCCATGGGTTGATGGGAAGAGAGTTCTATCGAGCAAACGATAGTCTTTCGTCCAAGTGGACAGAGATAAACAGGGAAATGAATGCGTTCAGCCGCATTATTATTACGGAAGAAACAATCCAAAAAGCGGTGAAACAGACACCGACAGCCTCAGCCGGTCGCTAGAAGCGTATCGTAACAAAACCGGTCTCGAATTCAAGTTTCTTCATTGTTGGGAAGTCGCGAAGAACCATTCAAAATGGGCGTACGTCCCCACTGCAACCAACTCCACAAAAAGGTCGAAAACAAATTCGTCAAGAAACCGTCAAATTGATCCTGAAAACGTAGAAGCCGTTAATTTGGATGAAGACGAGTTCGAAGAGGAATTGAGTCGCCCACCCGGTCGAGATAAGTCAAAAAAGAGGTCGCAAAAATCTACTGCTTTGTGTTCGGGTTCTGGATCAACCGGCGCCTACAGCGCTGACTTGCAAGATTTAAATTCCACCATGATTCAGTTCAATACGATTCAAGAAAAAAATGCTTGAGGAGAAAAATAAACATTCGCGAAGCGTTTGAAAAAAAATTGAGTATGAAAGAGCGAAAGTTGAGTATCAAAGAACAGCGCGAAAAACGCGAAGATATGAAATTTATCGCCATGAACACCGATCATCTTCACGGGCCAGAGTTAGAGATGACGCTACAAATGAAGCGTGACCTCATGGAAAAATATAATATTAATTAATGTGTTAGTTTTTACTTTTTTTTTTCGGTTTTTTTATTTTTTTTACGTTTTTTAATTTTCTAGGTTTTTAATTTTTGTATTTTTCTAGGTTTATATTAATTAAAAATGTTATTTTAATTACTTAAAAAAAATAGAAATGCCACATGTCACTTCCCCCCCCCCCCCCTTCCCCCCTTCCACTCCCCACAATTATTCCCCCCCCCCCCCCCCCCCCACAAGGGTCCCACAAGTGCCACATGGCGCTTCATCCCCCTCTTTCCCCCCACCACTCCGGATAGTCTTAAGGTTAGGCGTTAAAATTGGAGATACATTGTTAATTGTTTTAGGTTAGGTGTTACCCGAAGCTTTCCTGCATGTAACTGTAAAGCGCATCAGGCTATTTCGTATGTAAAGTTGCTATGTCATATTAGATTTCTCAACTCCCCTTCCCCCCTTACCCCGCCCACTACTCGCTACCCCTCCACCTAACGACAAAGAGAAGGCTCCAGCCTCGTCTGCCACAGCCGACGAAGCCTGGGAATGTCTCGATGCCATTGTTCTTCAATGGATTTTTGGCACGATTTCTCAGGACCTTATCCACACCCTTATTGAACCCGGTTAAAACCGAACCGCCTACCAAGCATGGACCACTCTTGAAAACTTTTTTCAAGATAACAGGAGTGCTCACGCTCTGCACCTTCGCCACCGCTTCACAATCACCCGCCTTGAAAGCATTCAGAGTGTCTCGGCATACTGTCAAGAACTCAAAACCGTATCCATCCAAGTAGCTAGTGTCGGTCATCCAGTTGATAATGATAGCCTTGTTCTATAACTCATTTCCGGACTGACGGAACAATATGGGGGCTTCGGTACCATACTCCAAGGACAGGAACCACTCCCACCGTTTTACACGGCTCGATCAAAACTCTACATGGTCGAGTCACGTAAGGCGGAACAGGCCCTGCATGCCTCCAAAAATGGTAGCACCGCCCTAAACACCACAACTGGACCCTCCTAAACCTCTATTGACCCTCGTTCTGACCGTTCCTGGGGACGGGGCAGGTAGCAATGAGGCCGAGGCTCCTCTTCCGGCTACAGTCCTTAGACCAGCCCATATCCTACCTACTAGCCGCCTCCCCTTTACGGGACCTGGTCCATTCCGCAGCCCACATCACAGCCACATTACCCAATTTACTGGGCCAAACCACCATGCCCTTATCCCACTAGTAATCCACAGGCCAACAACAGTTCAAACGCTATTCTAGGGTCCAAGCCGAACCAGTGCATCACACCGCCTACACACCCACTAACATAGACTAGGCTCTTCACGCCATGAATCCCAATCACCATCAGGAACCAACCGGCTCTATGGACACTCGTGTGACAGGTCACACGTCTAACACTTATGTTAATTTCGATTCTTTTTCTGATAATAGCATGGGACAACAAATAGTCATTGGAGATGGTTCAACTATCCCGGTACTTGGACATGGCAACGAAACTTTACCACCACCATTCCCCCCACTTGTCCTTAAAAACGTCCTTTATGCACCCAAATTAATTAAAAATTTAATCTCAGTTCGTCGGTTCACAACCGACAACTCTGTCTCTGTCGAATTTGACCCTTTTAGTTTTCTTGTGAAGGACTACAAGAGCCCGATCCCTATCCTCCGGTGCAACAGCAGCGGTGATCTTTATCCACTTGTGCTCGGGCCAGGAACCACTACCTTCCCCTCCACTTTTGCTGCTATCACCTCCACCCTTTGGCATCATCGTCTTGGACATCATGGACGTGCACCTTTACAGTCTTTAAAATCATCTTTTTTTGTTAATTTTCCCAGTTTGAATTATAACATTTGTCAATCATGTGTACTTGGCAAATGTATCAGACTACCCTTTGCTAGTTCTGATACTCGTATTATCTTTCCGTTTGATTTAATTCATAGTGATTTATGGACTTCTCCTATTTTGAGTTCAAATGGTCATAGATATTATATTTTGTTTGTTGATGATGTTACTAATTTCTTAAGGACCTACCCGTTGTCAAATAATTCACAAGTCTACAACACCTTTTGTTACCTCCATAAACAAAACAAATCACAACACAATTTGAATGCCCAATAAAAACTTTTCAATGTGATAACGGCACCAAATACATAAAGTCTTCCTTTCAAAAAAAAAAAATTCTTCCCATGGAATTCTTTTCAGGCGGTCATGTCCACACACATCGTCTCAAAATGGTAAAGCAGAACGCATGATTCGTACCATCAATAGCATGATCCACACCATTCTCACCCATGCCTTCCTCCCAAACACCATTTGGCATCATGCCCTTGAAACCACCATTTACCTCCTAAACATAATACCCGTCAAACACCTCCAAAACAAAGCAAAACACTCACTGAAATCCTATACAACTGCACTCCTTCATATGACCACTTATGTGTATTTGGTTGCCTATGTTACCCCTTAACCCCCACCACCACCATTCATAAACTTGACCCTAGATTCGCCCCATGTGTTTTCTTGGGTTATCCATCCACACACCGAGGTTATAAATGTTTTAACCTCAAAACGAAACAACTCCTCATCTCTCGTCATGTCACATTTGATGATACCACGTTTCCCTTTGTAAATAAAATTCAACCGCTTTCATCTTATGACTTTCTTAATGTTTTCCCACTTACTCTATGGTCCCACGTTAACCCATCCCACAACATATCCACACCACACCATATTGACCAACCATCATCACATTCAACTCCTACACCTTCTCCTTCACAGCCGAACAATCACGTCCCATCCCTACCCGGCCCAAACCTCACAACGCAATCAACCGCCCCATAGCCCACCTCCCAGCCCAACATCACCTCCCTCTCCCACAACACCACCGGCCCACTCAAACATCCCTTCGACCACTGGCCCCGGCCTAGTACCCGAGCCCCCACAAAAATAGACTCCACCACCACAGCCCATTCCCAACTCCACAACTACCAATCCTACCCAACCAACCCGCACCATGCGCACCTGCGCCATGGATGGCATAACCAAACTCAAAACTCACCTTAATCTTAACAACTCAACCATTGTGCCCATTCCAAAAAACGCGACCGAAGCCTTGTCCATCCCGATTTGGCGTAAAGCCATTTCTGACAAATACCATGCTCTTATTAAGAAGGAGAGTTAGGAATTAACACCAAGGCTGCCAAACATGAACGTGATTAGAAGCATGTGGTTATTTAAACATAAGTTCAAATTCGATGGCTCTTTGGAACGCTACAAGGCGAGGTTAGTTTGTGATGGTTGCCTACAGCAGGTTGGCATTGATTTTTGGGAAACTTTTAGTCCGGTAGTCAAGCCTGCCACCATACATACGGTCCTTTCTATTGCTTTATCACAGAATCGGCAGATACATCAACTGGACATTACTAATGCATTCCTACATGGTCATTTACATGAAACCGTGTACATGTATCAACTTATGGGGTTTCATAATAAGGACTTCCCGGATCATGTTTGTCGACTCAAGAAGTCTTTATATGGACTAAAACAGGCACTAAGAGCATGGTATCAATGCTTTACTGAATATGTTCTCACATTAGAGTTTGTGCAGAGTAAATGTGATGCTTCCCTGTTCAAATTTTACCATGGATCATGGGTTGCTTATCTTCTCCTCTACGTCGATAACATCATACTTGTCACTTCCTCAGCCTCTTTACGGGCCACCCTAATGTCTCATCTTGCACCCGAGTTCGCTATGAAAGACCTCGGGCCTCTAAGTTTGTTCCTCGGCCTCTCCGTCACTTGGGATAAAAATACTATGTTTTTGTCACAGCAGGCTTATGCTTAGGAAATCATTGAACGAGCTGGCATGACATCTTGCAACCCTGTTCACACGCCGGTTGACACTAACTTGAAACTTAGCTTTGATGCCGGTACTGATTTCCATGTCCCAACTCTTTACCGCAGCCTCGCATGTGCACTTTAGTACCTGACCTTCACTCGTCCAGACATCAGCTATGTTGTCCAGCAAATCTGCATCCACATGCATGCACCTAAAACCGATCATTGGAATGCTCTCAAGATGATCATCTACTACATCCGCGGCACTATCACTTTCGGCCTTACAATCGGCCCTTCTAAAGACCCACGTTTAATTGCTTATACTGATGCTGACTGGGCAGGATGCCCAGACACACGCCGTTCGACCAGTGGTTTTTGTGTGCACTTTACAATCTGACTACCATTTCCCATTCAAGTGCAGAAGCTGACTACCGCGGAGTGGGCAATGTTGGTGCAGAGGTTTGTTGGTTAAGGAATCTCCTCCTCGAACTTTAGCGCCCTTTATCCACTGCTACACTTGTCTATTGTGACAATGTCAGTGCAATATATCTCTCGGGCAATCCAGTACAACATCAACGCACCAAACACATAGAGCTCGACATCCACTTCGTTTGAGAAAAAGTACAAAAAGGTCAGATGCGTGTGCTTCATGTCCCGTCCCGTTACCAGATAGCAGACATCTTCACCTAAGGCTTGCCACAGATCTTATTCGAAGACTTTCGTTCCAGTCTCAGCCTTTGCTCACCTCTTACTCCGACTGCGGGGTGTAATAGAAAATATAATTATAGACATAATTTTGTAATTATGATTGTTTCCTTATTAAGTTGTAATCATCCCATATTTACGGGATTCTATTTTCTATATAAATGAAAGACCCGAATAGGGAAGGATCAAGGATCCATTTGTATCACAAGCATGCAAACATGATATTAGACAATATTTTTATTCTAGTATCATCTTTATTACATGTAATATAAGAGCATAAGGTCTTGGGCCAAATGTTTGGGTCTACCCGAAAATACGCATAATGTGTCATTTCATGTTTGTTCATGTGTTCCTTTTGAGAGTGCTTAAGCGATTAAGGAAGGTTGTGTGCTAGAAGTGTGACCACTTCTTACTACCAAATGGTTAGGAGATTTAATAACAACAAGATCAGGTTTTGATATTTTGATTCTCTCAAGTATTGAAATTGCATTTAATTGAACTATTTACATACTCATGGATCGATTTGGGTTGTGTTTCATCTGAAATGGGTCAAGTGAAAATAGGTAAAAGGGAAAAAGCTATATTGGTTGAAGGACAACCTCACCCATTTTGACCTGTTATCCTACTATTCCTACCCATCAACCAACCCATTTTGCAACCTCTAATCATTTCCTATCAATCCAAAAGTTGACTTCTATAAATAGAGGCATGTTAGATGACCTCCCCTCAAGCATTGACAAATATAAAGACATCTAAAAGATCAATAATGAAATGTTTTTCTTTGCCATTTTCAAAATAAAAACAAGCAACAGTTTCAAAACTTAATTAACTAAACAATTATTTCGGTTTCTTTTCATATCATAGGCTACATAAAAGGTTCGGGACTAACCATTGACTAAACATTTAAAATAGAATGATTGAGCACTAACCTGAAACAACAATTATCCTCTCATGGATACTCTTTCAACTGGTCTGTCGTGCCTTCGAGACCACCACCGCCTTCGCCTTTTGGCTTCATCGGACCAGCACCAATATCGCCACCATTAAACCAGCTAACCGAATAGCATACTATTCACAATTAACTAAACAATTATTTCGGTTTCTTTTTCAAGCTCGAGCTCGAGTCAATTAGGGTTTGGCTCGTTTATTATTTATTTATCTATTAATTCATATTAATTATAAATATTATTCTATTTATAATTTAGCAATTTTTTTATAAGTTTATAAAGAGTAATTATATATATAGTAGCCTCGTTTAGGCTCGCAAGCCGGCTCGAACTCGTTAACCGAAGTTCGGGCTCTGTTAGGCCCAGCTCATTTAGAGCTATTTTTCAAGCCAAGCTCGAGTAGCTCCGCTCACTGGCACCCCTATTTTCAATCATGCATGTTATTTTTCAAGATTAAACAAAATTATCTCTTTGATAGCCTTGAGGGATACTAATTTGTTGAAATCTATGAACGATTTTGGTTTGATATTGTTGTTTTGGTGAATGTATGCGATCGGTTAGAGATGGAGGGAATTATTTGGAAGGAAGTTATTATTGAAAGGAAGTTTTAGAAACTTTAACTTTCACACACTAAATTTACATTTGGTTCGGTCCTTATATACATATCGAATAGACACTAATGAACCGACGCAACCTTAGACTAAAACCAACATGACATATAATGTTTATCTAGACTTAGGACTTTGACATAATAAACCTAACATATGTACTGTAACACCCCAACCGATGGCGGAAACATCGAGGTGTCACGTAAGAATGAGTATACAGTAGCACATGGTATTCAAGTTTTAATTTGAAATTTATTTAAAGTAAGAAAAATATCCCAAATTGAAAATACATAATAAGTCTTGAATGGAATTCTAATACATCAAATAACCAAATAAGCTTAAACTTCAATTTGTCTTCTCATGCTAACACTCTAGTCTTCACGCATCATTATTTCTTGTTGAGTTGTAAAAATGGGGGGTCAACTAGAAGTTGGTGAGAATACATAAGCCATGTCAAGCAATTAAGTTTAAGAATAAAAGTTTAGCAATTCATATGTCTATCGTAAGTTTAAGTCTACATGAATAAACATGAAGTGTTGAATGCACATAATCAAACCTCCGACTAGTTTAGGTCCATCCCGTCATCCACGGTTCACCTTAATATTATGTTGGAACGATAACAATCACCCGCGCTCCCCATAAAAGATGGTCAACGAATCTAGGTGGGATTGTCAATCCAATAGATCTATTATTGAGTATCGCCGGCTTGGCCATAGCTAATGATTATGTATGTTGAAGCGTAAGTCTAACTGTTGTTGTTGTCTAAATCATGAGGCATTAAAGTTTACAACTAGACATGTATGTAGAATTGCTTAAGTATAATGTTGCAAGTATAAAGAATTGCATGAACATGGTTACGTAAACTCACCTTAGCAAAGTATTAAGTCTCGAGAAAAAGTATAAGTGTAGCCCCAGAGTTGCCAAGTATTACCCTATGTATAAGGTAACAAATAAGTCTAAGTCTATCTAGTCTATAAGTATTTTCTAGGGTTTCAAATTGGGGATAAGTATTTGTTTGATTAATAAATAAAATTTTTAATAAATAAGAGAAATTCAATAAATAAATAAACAAAAGTCTTTTTGTAAATTTTAGATTAAAGATGGTCACAATATAAAGTTTTAAGTATGAAAATAATTTTTATAAAATTATTTTCTTAAAAATAGAATATTTAATCTATTTATTTCAAATTGTCAAAATATAACTTTAATATTTAAAAATATTAAAATTAAAGAATTTTTAAATTCAACATTGTATTTCTGTTCTAAATGGATAAAAATAATTTATATAAAATTTTGGTGCATAAATATTGAAAAATGAATTTATTATGATTTATTTATGATTAAAACTAACAAAAATTGATTAAAAATATTAAATAAATGATTTTTCAGAAATAAAAATCATTTCAGAAATGTTTAATGTTATATAAACTCAAAATAATTTTTGTGGGAATTTATATAATCGTTTTAATATTTTTATAGAATTTTATAATTAAAATAGAATAAACTTGAAATATTTATTATATATATTAAATAAATAATTTTTGGAAAACTAAAAATTTTATGTTAAACTTTTCTACTAGAATAACATAAAATAATTTTTGTAGAATTTATAAAGGAGTTTTAGTATTTTAAAACTAATTTTAAAAATATAGTGAATATATATAAAGCTTAAATGGTAAAAAAAAACGTTTTGTTGATGCTGGGAATCAAACCCGGGTCTGGGACCGGTTCGCGTTTTAATCACAAGCCTAGCCACCAACTGGGCTAGACCCTGAGAACGAATAAACTAGACTTGAAATTAATTATATAGTATATGTGAAACTGATTTATAATTCTTTAAAAAAAATGATAATAAAGGTTTGTAGGATACGGGACTCGAACCCGCGTCCCTTTGTTGGCAAACAGACAGACACAACCACTTGATCTAGATCAGTGGTTGTGTTTTTCTCGTGTCTGTTTTAATTAAATATACAAAGTCTGTAGAGTGTTCTTCCCCAATTCAAAACCATCGAGCCCTAACTTCAGCAATAATCTGAATTACACAACAATAACCCAATTGATCATAGGGTTATTGTTGTGTAGTGGCCGATGAACAAAACCTACAAAATAATTGTTACTTACAAAGCTTGAGTCGTGATTATCAATCGGTCAAACAGAAAGTCAAACACGCGATCACAAGGCTTTGAAAGGTGGTTTTAATCAGAAATTGGAGGTGAAGAGAGAGTAATCGGTGAGTAAAGCTTGTTGTAAATGTTCAATTTATAGTGTGAGGGCTCGGGTGAACAAATTGGTAAGTTTGACCTTAATGAATATGATGACGCGATGAAGGAGTCTAATTGGAATGTTTTTGACCACAATTCAACGTGTAATTGATGCGAATCAGTCAAGGCAATCAACCATTAAGTCTTGACATGGATTAAACGCGTTTTGATGGCTTGATTATGGTAACTCGTCCTCACAGTTGACTTTCCAAGTCAACTGTTAGGATTCCAATACGTTATATAATTAATATGTGTTGAAAACTAAACAAGTGTGTGGTGTAGCTCAGCTGGTTGTGTGGTGAGGGTATGTTGAACCGGCCATGGGCTCGGGTTCGAATCCCGGCCCAGGCAATAATTTTTTTGATAATTATTTTCCAAATATATATAATATATATATAGCATAGTATTAGGGGTCCAAATACGTCACGAAATATTTTTAAAAGACGATAAATGATGAAACTTGACGTTTTATTAATAATAATCGTAACGTACAAGAATTTTAATGCGAAATGTTACATGTACAAATCTGAAATAACACATGTTTATAATAATAATTCTTCTAACATAATTTAATAAATATTCAAACATTCGCATAGAAACATACCAAATGAGAGCATATGGATAGGATAAATCAAGGAATGAATATTGAATATGGTCCTAGAATAATGCAAAGAAGTATGATGGAAGTTTTCATATTTATATTTTATCATATGTTTGGTCAAAATAAGATCTCATCTTACCACAGTGATACACATTTACATATACATGTCCACAAACCAAAATAAGCCAACTGATAAGGAAGGAACCGCTGATTAAAAAGAGGTCAATTCGGTTAAGTCAAGAAGTAGATAAATCACACTATAAAAAAATATAAGAAGACCAAAGTATCTCTCATTTAGACATAAATAAAAAGAAAATTGATGCAAAGAACTAAAAATACATACGAAATGTAAATTGTAGTTTGCAGGACTAAAGAATGGATAACTTATAAACCAAAACACCCTATTAGTGGGTCGAAAGAAAAACAAATATTAATGTGAGTAATATTTCATCATAGAATTAATTATAACAAAGTCTTAAATTAAAATAAACATATCTTAATATCTGTACATTAAACCAGATATAAACATAAGATAAAGGGCCCTAGAACATATCCAAAACTGATGCATAATTTCATTATAAAACCAAATATAAGTTGATTCGATTTGGGAATGAATTGGTGGATCTATGCCGATGGTTGCTATAGTTTCCGTAATGGCTAATCAAACACCAGAGAACTATTTCCAGTAATCAAAATTTCATAAATCGTTGAACCCCAATCTTACCGAATGTAGTATACAGAATCAATCCACGGTGGGAGTGAATCAAAGAAACTCATCCCTGACTTGCATCTTGACAGTGGAGATGGAGCTGATGGCGATGACGATGGCTAAGAAGGAGCATAGAAGAGTCCAGAGGAGAATGTGAAAAGGAAAGTTTGATGGGGCTGGATGTGGTAGTGGATCGTGTTTACAATGAGTGGTTGAGGAGCTATTAACCAAAGTAACCCTAGAATCACATAAAAGCTTGAGAATAAACAGGAAACGAAAAACTGATTGTTGAAAAAAGAAGCGGGCAAAATTTTAAATTTTCTGTATCGTATTAGTAATTTGTGACTAACTTTGGAATTTTCTGTAACGCATTAATCACTTGTACACAAAGGAATTATCTCTTTGTACATTTTATTACATGTGGATATTGACTAAAATAAACATCAAAACGTCGACAAAAATGACCAGGTCGTTACGGTATTTTCGAATGTGTTTAAAACATAATTAGTATGCTGAAAGTTATTCGTCTTCTAGTAATTATTGTCATGGTTCTAGCAGATTTGGTAGTATGGTTATCATGACTTGCATACTGTGTAAAACATTATATTTTCATTTTGCGATTAAACAATGCAATGATCACTTGTACATAAGGCATTTATTTTTTGTACATTTCAATCCACATGTCAATATTGAACAAGTCAAACATCAAAACGTTAACGAAAATGAGCAAGTCGTCACAGTATTTTTCGAATGTTTTTTAAACATAATCATTTAAAAGTTATGATACAATTAAATAAAAGAATTCTATTTTGTAGGGAATGGGAGAAAAGTCTAACTACTAACTAAAAGTGAGGGAATTAATGTGTAATTAAAATGAGGTATTAAAGTGTAACCAAAATGAGGTATTAAAGTGTAAAAGTGTTTGAATGACTATCTTACCCCCATTTTAGGGTTGTAAATGAAAATAAAGTTATTAGTTTTTGGGTATCTTAAACTACCCTTCCCTCATGCATTATAATATAACTAGTAGGAAACCCGAGCGATGCGGCAGGAGCGACACTTTGCATTGCGGTATTTATTTCAAATTCGTATAATATTTATTGTAGCATCATTGCGGTGGATATTTGTCATAAGCATTACACATGTACAGTAGTAATTAAAAAGATTTAAAATTTAAATTATAAAGTACTTTAAGAAAGATTTGATAAAATAAAGTTACATACGAAGGGAACACTAAGTATATGAGATCAATTTACTCATACGTCTTCTAAATCTGCATGATCTTATCTATTTTGTCTGCCCACCATTTGTCATAAAAAACGAATCCTAGACTTTTTTTTATATATCTTCATGTTTGATTATTACATCTTTTGGACGATGGATGGGATTTATTTCAATAATCAAAATCTAGAACACATTCTTGCTTCCAATCCATCTTTAACAATTTCAGTGGAAACATAATTTTTTTATTTTCTTGTTGTTGGTTTGCAAAGTCAACATGATAATTAAAAATGAAGAAAAACTATATCATAACTGACTAAATTAAATGAAAAGTTATTGGAATGAAAAAAATAAAATGCGATACTAAAGATAACACAACTTTTAAAGAAACATATAACATTAATCCACATGAAATCTGTCGTGCTTCTGAATTGACACCGATGGTATCTTAAATGGAGGTTTTAGTTTAGTGCTTGAACCTGCAGTATCATCAACTACGTCTTCTTTGTCATTTTCATCAGAACGGTCTAGATCAATAATTTGACTCCATTTTCAATCTGAGAGCCTTTTGATTTTCTTCCTATTAATTTCATGCATCCGATCCTTAAAAAACCAATATATTTAATACACAGGTTCATCGAAGATGAAATAAATATTGATATTACCTCTTCACGAAATTCACATTGATGATCAGATTTGTAGGGACTAAGCATTGCACCTTAGCAAATAATCTCAACACTATTACCACCATTATCCTGCAATAAAACACGTACAATATACCACATAAAATAACAACCATGTTAATATTAAAAAAGTAAACATTAATAAATACAACCTTAGACGCTTGTGTGGCTATTGGTTTGTTCGTTTCTGTATGTTTTTCATCTAAATGAATCTACAAAACCAAGAAAATAACTTTTACATGACTAAGATATGTATAAAAAGGTATAATTAGTAAAATGGGACAAATGATAACCATAAACTAACAAAGAACCAACCTTAAAGCTTCAACATTTAAATTCAGATTTTGATCCATGCCTAAGTATTTTAGCAAGTGAAATAGGTGTGCATTACTATGTATTTATAGGATTAATTTTAGTAGGTTAGTATATAGTTTAAATTTTAAAAATCATGATTTTTCCATCCCTTTAAATTATGAAATTTTGTTTATCTTTGACTAAAGTGTAAGAAAATTATTATGCTTTCTGTGAATACCAAATCTAGTGATTTTATCTTATCTTTTATTTTATTTTATTTTTTAAACTTATTAAAAAGAACTCCTTCAAATTAGGGAGTTTTGTTGTTATTAACACAGATGTTAATATCACATGGATATATAATATCCAGTCAGGCTTTTTACTGAATTGATGCAGTCAGGCTTTTTAAGAGAACTTTACCTAAAGTTAATATCTAATATAAATCTTTACATTTTTCTAAACTTAATTATTTTAAAGTTATATATGTTTAGCTAATTATGTATATTTAAAAGTTTAATGAGATTTCTTTTAGTTAATTATATGACAAAATTACAGAATTCAACCTTTATGTTTGGCCAAAATTGCAGGCTCCAACCTTTATGTTCCATTTGCACCCAAATAAACTTTTACCTATTGATTTTACACCTTTATGACTAACTCGGTTAATTTTCTTGGTTAAGTCCCTTCACATGCAAGTCATGTGAGGGCATTTTGGTCTTTTCACATCCTATTGTTTTAAAAAGCAAAAATAAAAATAATACAAACCATTCTTTTTCAACCTCTTAAAACCCAGCAACCACCATCAACCTCCACTCCACCCAACCCTAACCCTCGACCTCCACTCTGATCGCTCATCCACCGCATCACCACCACTATTAACCTCCGCCTCCATCACCATCGAATCTCATATTCACATCCCCTGCCTATATATACTTTCTCCCTCAAGAAAATCTCATATTCATTCCACCGTTAAATGTTAATAATACCCACCTACAAACTTGTTGCATCTGACACACGCACACACACACAATCCACTGTCCCACACCCACCGCTACAATAATCTTGATATCAGTACAAATACACATATAATCAATGATATTATAAGTATCTTTTTATTTGACATTTTATCTTTTTTTAACCTGTGTAGTACAAGAATAAGGACGGATTGAAGATATTAGCATTACTTATATCACATTTAATAGGGACTGGTTAAAGATCTTAAGTATTGTTTACAAGGAAATTTTTGGATGTTTATGAACAATTTATGTACCTTTTAATTTATATTTTTGTATTTACATAATATAGAATGTATTAATTTAGACATTTTACGGTTTTAATATTTTTTTCGATACACACAATAGTATTATGGTAATGGGTTTTAGTCGAAAAAAGTTTCAATCTTTCATTTCTTTAATCGTATTATATTGTTTTGTTATACAAGGAGAACATTCGGCCACAACGCTTGCGTAAATTCATAAGTTATTTATTTAATTTAATTTTTCATTTATACTCAACTTTATTCTTTTATTACCATGATGCATTCTTTAACATTAGTAATTGTTTCATTTTAAATACTTTGTTTTTAACTTGCTTGTGAATAATGCCACCTGGTGATTAATAACGAGTTTTGGGTTGATATGATCAATTTAATTGTTTACGACAAACAGTTATTTTGTTTAAGACTTTTAGCCCATTTTGCTTTCCACCATTGAATTCTTTGTTAAAACTATAAACTTCAATATATGGGTTTTTTTTTTAACGTATAATACAATCTTTATAGAAAATTCTTTCCATTTGACTTGGACGCTTACCGTGTGTACACACGGGACTCTAACCTAATTATTAATATATGTAATCATTATTGTTCCTCATCACAAAATCCAACACACACGCCCCCTTTCCATACCATTTCCATCTCTCTCTCTCTCTCCACATTCCACTTTCTCTCTCTATAACACAACTCCCTGTTTAATTCTTTACTTGCAACTCACAATAAATAACATTTAGAGCTTTAAGCCCCCTCACAACACACAATTACAATATGTACTATTTACAAATGGTAGAGAGAGAGTGTGTTTCGGTGTAATGTAATATGAAAAAAATGAGTAAAGATGAAGAACCCATTACTTTTTTCACTTTTTATAAACGGGTATAGCAAAATCTTGGAGATATAGTGGAAAATTTTTTATCTTGGCTAAAAATCATCATCATCATAATAATAATATTTTTAAGCACAATAAAAATAAGGAGTTGAAGCAATCTGATGATCAGCATCATCATTGTGTGCTATGGCCACCAGAGGCCATGGTGGTAGTGGGTGGGGCCCACAGGAGGCGGATCTCATGGACTATGGTTTGTGGAATGATACTTACCAAGTAGACCTCATTTACGCACACCAACATCTTCCCCTCCTCTCTCTTTGGAGGAGAAATCTGGTCTAACAACGACGAGTAGCCGATCGGATGGAATATGTGGATAACAGATTATCAGATTATCAATGGCGAGAAATATGGTCTAAATAAATGGTGAGAAATCTATCCCTCTTTATGCGGTTGCTTGAGCCACCGGTTTTCAGATCTATTGACGTGAAGCTTTATCGGCCGGAGACCATGGTGGAACAATCTCTGATTGTCTTGGATTCCATCTATCGTTGTGTTGTGTTATCAATATCATCATCTAAGTTGCAGCTTTATATATATATATATATACACACACACTACTAGAAAAATACCCCTATCTTGACGCGCATTGCGCGTCATAAAAGGGTGTTTATGACACACATCAAAGTGTCAAGGAAGAACATGTCATTAAATTTTTATGACATGCAAGTGCGTGTCATCTTTTAATGACACGCGTTAATGACACTCTTTTATGACATGCTTTTTTGACACGCATTTATGACACGCTTTCATGACACTCTTTAATGACATACATTCTTGACACACCTTTATGACACTCATTTTGCGTGTCATGGTTTTTTTACCTAAAAAAAATTCTGCAATATGGCTAATATCCCTGGATTTATATTTAAATATATAATTACAAAATCAATAAATTTGATAATAAAACTGCATATATTATATATACCACCAAATCCATTACAATCATTTGTCGAATCCTACTACAAGTATTAACTTTATGCTCAAACGACATCGCTTTACCATCAAACTTTGAACTATAGCTACACTGCTTCCACACCGCTGTACAACAACCATAAAAGATCTAAAACTGCTTTCACCAGCAGCAACAGCTTCTGCCTACACATCAAAATCAGATAGTCATGACTGGCCAGATAAGCGTGATCTCCTTTATAATAACTTAACAACAACAAAAAGTAACTCAAATATAACTAGTAGTTCTTAGGATAAAAAGTTTACAGCGGAAGCAGTAGCAGCAACTCTTCGACTGACGCTTGTACCCAGCACAAACCTCTCCCTCAATGCTGCAGCTTCTGTGAGACCATCTCTAGCTCTTTCAAGGCCTTCTGTTGTGTATTGACTGACCTGCAGCTGCAGCATTCAAAAGATAAGTGAGTAAACCAAGGGCGAATAACAACTAAAAATTGCAGTCATACTCTTATAGCAAATTTGCGAGTTCAATAATAACGTATTAGTGGCATACACGTATTTGTAAAGTATAGAATAACTTCACAACTAACCTTATTCCAAAGGATAATGTTCGTCGGCCTTTGGTTCAAGCAGCACATGTATCTTCTCTACATGATCATCACGCACCAACATATATAGCACCACCAAATCAGATATCCTTTGATGCGTTATAGGGACTGCACCAACAATCAAAATACAACTTCATCTTCCGTTCTTTAACCATTTCTAAACATCATAAAGTATACAGAAACCACAACTTGTGAACAAGTGTAAAGAGGACTGGACATCATAATTACAAAGGCCGTAGGAATTCTATCTATCTCCGACCTCCAAGAAAAAATGTTACATTTTAATGGCACCCAATGAACCCATTTAAATCTATACCACTTGTCATAACTTCAATGCTTCAACAGCATCTGTTTTACCGCCTTGACTAAATACGGTACTGCTCCACTGCCAAACCATGACCACACATCAGGATGGTTAGCAATCCTGATCTGCTGCAGCTTTGTCGACAGAAGGACCCATTCTGCAGACACCTCTGCTGCTGCAGATTGTAGCTGATGCTGCTACAAAATTTCCCAGCAATCATCTACAGAAACCAAGCAGTCTTTTTGCGCGTCTAAGCTGAACAGTATAGGAAATTTGTCTTTTAAAGGCCCGTCGAATAACCAGTGATCCAACCAAAACCGAATAGTCTTCCCGTCGCCACAAGAACCTTTAAAACAATTATTAAAATCATAGATTTATATATTAAAAGCATAGATATACATAACAAAATTTAATTAATAGTTTTATAAATATAGCTAAGTTCATCATAAAAGAGTATAATAATAATATCAGAATCTGCATATGGCAACAAGCTACTCTTTCCAAACATAATGCAATAGCAAGTGTTGTAAAAATTGGCCGCCTAGGCGGCCACTTAGGCAGTGACCAAAATCGGAATAAGAGGCTAGTCGAAGATCTAGGCGTTTTGGCCATTAGGTGGGTCTAGGCGGTCCTATGTGGTGGTTTTTTTAAGTTTTTTTATTTTTTTAAATTTATTAGTATTTCTTAGTATTATGTGTATATATCTAAGTATTTCTAAGTATTATGTGTATATATCTTAATATATTTTCAACAAAACACCTAAATTTTTGTGTGTGTGCGTGTGTGTATATATAATACGTATAAAAATTGCCAAAACGCTTAATTCCGCCTAGTCCCTAGGCTGGACCTCACCGCTCGCCTAGCGCCTTCTGCAACATCGGCAATAACTAATAAAGAAACTAACAACATGTATATACAAATATCAGGTAGCATAACTGAAACTAGCTAATATAGTGAAGCATAATCACATACAATAACTCTATCAGAAGGCTAGTTATCTTTCTGTTCTGAAGACACTTTCGACGAAAACTCCGATTTACAAATTAAACCTTTCACGATAGATTTGAAACAACTGGAATGTCGACGAAGGAGTCGTATCACCAACCGATCGTTCAGAAAACTGACTACCAAAAAAGCAACAATAAAAAGCATCTCAAAATCTTCACAAAGTAATAAAAAGAGCAACAATAAAAAGCAAAAAAAAAAAAAAAAAAAAAAAACGAATTGATTACTGAAGTGATATATACCAGCAAAAGTATAATTTATGGCCTAGCATTTACTCGTTTGCTGGCAATATGACTACAGGGATTTATTTCTAAAATTTGCCTAAGTGGAATTTGCAATATTACCACTACAATTGAAAATATTTGATAAAAAGATTTTAAATTTGAAACCAACAGAGAAAACAATGTAAAATTACTTGAGGCCCTAAACCTCTAAATGCAAAATAAGAAATATCCAAAAGCAACATTCAAATCCAAAAATATGGTCGGACCTGGCAAGTATCTATCCATATCTATTAACGGAAAGCGCAAAAATCGAAAAGACCAAATTTCACATGGCATACCTGACAACATTGTATGACAACGCATCTAAAGGTCAAACGGGAAGCATTTCTTCTATTTAAAGAATGATGCAGAGGAAGTAGATGATTTATGATTAGTTAAAAGTAGTGCTCCTCCAACAAAAGAAATCAAAACAAATTTTAGATACCCATGAGAAGCAAAACGAAGAAACTCATAAATTAAAAACTGGTGGTTAATTGTGGGCTTATGAAATCTGATTTTGGTGGAGGCTAGAAAAAGGAAAAAGATGGATTTAGGGTTTTTCTAAAAGCAAGAGGGAATGAAATTAGTGGAGGGAAAGTTAAGATTTTAAAAAAATTTAATATGACACTGAAAGATGACACACACATTTTCATGGTGTCATGGTTTTTTTTATGACACTAATATAATGACACACAAAAATGTGTGTCATAAATTTATCAAATTTTATAAATCATGACATTTTTTTATGACACACGATTTTGAGTGTCAGTATTTTGCGTGTCTCATTGTTTGCGTGTCAAGATAGGGGTATTTTTCTAGTAGTGATATATATATATATATGAATAAGATCAAATAGGAACCAATACCCTAGTTAGGAACTTAGGAACCAATCTGAGCCATTCATCTTTGATCTTGATCTAGGGGTATGACACCCGGCACGTTTAGGTTAACATTTTATAAAACACATAAGTCTAGCTTAGCGAAAAAAACGTTTTCAAACATACTTAACTAGGTCAGTTGAGTCGTTATGATGGTTCCGGGAATCATCGGGAGTCGTTACAATGATCCACGGGATCATTGGGAGTCGGTCCATAACCATGTGAACACGGATTGGCGATTTGTAAAATCGTCGGGTTTAACGCACACACGTAAATCTCTAGTCCCGGGAATTGGTGAACGGATGGGAACGTGTTAGTTATCATGCATTATGTGCTTACAATCATTATATGACTTGTCGGTATGTGAATACGTGTTTATATGTGTTAAAATAGTGATTACGTGTAATTGCATGACATTATAGGTGATTACGCGTAATTGCATGACATTATAGGTGATTACGCGTAATTGCATGTAAATAGGGGGTGATTGGTGTAATTGCATGTAAATAAGGGGTGATTAGCCTAATCGCCAGTAAGATGGGCGATTGGAGGAGTATTTATAGGCGATTGGTCTAATCGCCAGTAGTTACATGCGATTAGACATCCTAATCGCCTGTAGCTGCTGCCCAATCGCCTGACGAGTACCAAACGACTAGAAACGCCTATAAATACCACCCTTATGTTTTAAAACATCTTTTGTGAAACCCTAATACACCCCAAAGCCACCCCACACCTTATTCAACCTCTGCAACACATTTTTGATCAAGAAATCACATTTCCAAGCTTTACATCCCATAATCTTACAATTTCAAGGTGTGTTCTTCATCCCAAAACTTTGTAATGATATTGTTTTGATCCCTAAAGGTCCAGACCTGGTTTCTAAACATTTGTGTCTTTGAAACTCATTAAAATCAGTTTCTAAACAAACCCAAACCTCTGTGCTTGTTATGTGTGATGTATTCATGCAAGATAGGATTTTTATCGTTTAAACATGGGTGTTCTTGTATTATTAATATGTTTCTGATCTAAATGACTTGATATGATGTTAACCTAGGAGTTTGAAGGTTCATTGATGTGTATTATTGATATTAGGCGTTTTTGTAACATCGCGTATATATATTTTTTTCAAAAAAAAAAAACAAAAAGCCTACCAGACTCGAACCCGAGTCTGGGGGCGGTCCGCATGAAACCCACACACACACAACCAGTTGAGCTGTGACTCTTATCTGATTTAACCCCAACACAAAATAAATATAAACCCACTAAAACCTCGATGGCTTCTCCTGTTATCTTTGCTGCACGTTTCCAAACCAGCTACCATGATTAAAATCAACCTTCAATTGTGTAAATCGGGCAACTATAATCAAATTAATGGGGCGCATACTTGATTAACAATAAATTACGCATTAACCCCAGCCATATCAACGCTAATCTTCCAAAAATGAGAACTAATACGCGTTTGTAATTATGCATTGGTCAAACATTCCAATTCAATGGTTTGAAGCATTACAATATAAATTGAACCTTGATTGACAATCCCTATGTGCCGATAATCAAAACCCCACTTCCAATTTCCTCAGACAATTCGTGGTGAAGCCGGAAGCATACGCGTTTGACTTTTTCGTTGACCTGCGAATTGAAGACCTTCGAGCCTGGTATGGTTACAATCATCATTCCTTTATGTTAATCGGTCCTCCCTCAGCAATAACCCCCTAATTAATCGGGTTATAATTGGGTATTGAATCCAATTTAGAAAACTAGGGTTCTTGCTCACGTTTTGGAGAAGATGACCCTTGACTGTCATCGCTTATATTCGAAACAAACCAACAAATATCACCAACTGTCCTGTAGACGAGTTGGTGATACCCTTTGATGTTAAAACATTGAACCGGCCTACGGCCAGGGTTCAAATCCCACAAACAACCAATATTTTTTTTACACCTTTTATATATATATATATATATATATATATTTAACCTTTTAATCTTTTAAAATAGTTTTAAAATACCGATAGAGGTTTATAAATTCTACAAAATTTATTTTATGTTATTCCAATGATAAACTTTGCTGTCCAATTTTTAGTTTTCCAAAAATTATTTATTTATTATATATAATAAGTATTTCAAGTTTATTCCATTATAATTATAAAATTCTATAAAAATATCAAAACGATTATATAAATTTCCACAAAAATTATTCTAAGTTTATATAACATTAATCATTTCTGAAATGATTTTTATTTTCGAAAAATCATTTATTTAATATTTTTAATCAATTTTTGTTATTTTTAATCATAAATAAATCATAATAAATTCATTTTTCAATATTTTTGCACCAAAATTTTATATACATTATTTGTTTCCATTTAGAACAGAAATACAAATTTTAATTACACTAACATTTGACTGTAACAAAAAGACACAGTACAATCATTAACATTGATCAAGCCGCCTGTTTAGTTTATAGCACTTTAGGTCTGACAAACCCATCCCCCCGCATAAATTCAGGGATGATCGATAACAGTAACAACATTTAACTAACTTGCGAGTTAGGTCTCAGTCGACACAAGGTTTGATTGTACAAAGACGCATTGTTACATGTCGGACTCATACTCTATCATTATACAACTATGATTGTTGTACAATCTATTGTTATCAATTATATTCGAAAACCTATGTATTCTCACCAACTTTTGTTGGCCCAAAAATATTTTCAACTTAACATGTTTCAGGTTCTACTTGCTTGAAGATTTGTGTTAATGCTTGAAGATGTGTACATAGTATTATTCATTTTGATGTACGAATTCTTGTAGAACATTTGTATGTAATTTATTTAAATCATTTAATGAAATTTAATTTTTTTACCATGAGCTACTGACCAATCATCAATACGTGACATCCCGATGTTTCCGCCATCGGTTGGGGTGTTACAGATTGGTATCAGAGCCATGGTTATAGGGAATTAGGTTATTAGAAAAATAATCTAGTCTATAACCATAGGATTATAATCAATACTTGCTCCTTTTACTTGCAACCCTACTTGCTTCTAATCTCTATCTTCCTCCTACTTCTTATCCCTACTTTAATCCTTACAAGAAGATTGCTCTCCATCACTGGATCTACTCTTAGACTAATAGGACAAAATCCTCAGGTTTAGCCTGAACCACCTTGAGATCTCGTCGAAGTTCTAGATTTTAATAACGAACACGTGCAATCTGGAAGGGTGAACGCCTGTATTTTGAGTTTTCTGTCTAGGCTGGCATTGCGCATATATCCCAATCAGACGAGGGACCCGGATGCCTACCTGGGAATTCTCGTGACGAGTGTTCACTTATAGGCTAAAGCATGTCTTCACTATGTTATTAGAATCTAGAATCTTTGATAAGTCAACGTTTTCATTTATTCGTTTTAATTAATGAATAAATGATTACATTCCTTATATTACCTCATTCATTTCATTGTGTCTCTTACAGATCATGCCTCCACGTCGCAGCACTCGCAATAACAGTGGTGGAAATCAAGAGGAAGGTAGCAACAACCATAACCATAACCATAACCATAACCACGACACTAACCACAACAACAACAATAACAACAACAACAATGGCGTTGATGCTCAACGAGCTGCGATCATTTCCCAACAAATGGCGCAACAAATAGCAACTCTGGTTCCTAACTTACTGGCCCAAGTTATCCAGATGAACGGAAACGGCAATGGAAACGGAAACGGCAATGGAAACGGTAATGGAAACCACAATGGGAACGGGAATGGAAACGGGAATGGTCTCCCAGCCTGCACTCTCAAACACTTTAATACCTGTAATCCTCCTAAGTTTAGTGGGGATGAAGAAGCTACTGGTCTCCTACAATGGTTCGAGGGTATTGAGAATACCTTCATTAACAGTGAGTGTCCCGATAACTTTAAGGTCCGTTATGCTATGAGTGTTCTTCACAAACGAGCACTCACTTGGTGGAATGAGGAAAAGCGCACCCGAGGAGCTGAAGTTGCACTTGCTATGACCTGGAATCAAGTCAAGGAGATAATGAAAGCTGAATTTTGCCCACGTAACGAGGTCAAGAAATTAGAGGATGAATTCCACACCCTTGCTCAGGATAGTGGGGAAAACCTTGCTTATAATACCCGCTTCCATGAGCTCAGTCTGTTGTTGCCTCATAAGGTCACTCCCCTACCTGTAGCCATTGAGAAATATATCGATGGTTTACCCATGCAGATTCAGGACACGGTATGGGGAAGGAACCCTGCTACCCTCGAAGAGGCCAAGCGTCTAGCAGCTACCTTAACTGACAATCACGTAAGGAACGGGACCTTAGTTCGGAAAGGCGAGAAAGCAAGTATTGTAGCCGCGGTAACCACTGAGAACCAGAAGCGTAAGACCAGGGATCCCGATGCAAACCTCACTACACAAGCTTCTAAAAAGAAACCTTATATAGGAAACTATCCATTGTGTAACACATGCAAACGACATCATCCCACTGCTTCAGCGTGTCGCTTGTGCACCAATTGTGGTAAGTATGGCCATCTGGTCAACACATGTCGTGAGGCCCCAAATCCTAATGCCAACCAACCAACCAACTCTGCTTAGGCTGCTAATCCTAATCGTCCTGGTAGATACAACTACGGTCAATGCTATGAATGTGGAGACCCAAATCACTTCCGTAACCGATGTCCTAAACTGAACAGAGATTAAGACCCTCCAACTACCTAACAGCAAGTCCCACCATTTGAATGTTGATTGCTTTTTTTTTTTCATTCTATGTATTGACGCTTTTGATTCAAGTAATAAATTCTAGTATTACCATAACACCTGGATGCATGCTTGTCTGAATGAGAACTAATTGCTATATCAATATCTAAACAACTACAACTCATATACTATACTCGTTATACTTGCTTGCATAAACATATTATCAATTTGCAATTTATGTGCTACACTTAATAGAGGATAAAGTACTTGCTCAACAGTTAGTTGAGTACCAAATAACCTACTCAACGATTGGTAGAGGTCATCATGCATTTTCAACAGCCGGGAGAGGCCCTACATGTAACACCCCAACCGATGGCGGAAACATCGGGATGTCACGTATTGATGATTGTTTAGTAGCTCATGGTGAATAATAAATTTCAATGATTGATTTAATTACATTACATACATTTGTTCTACAAGAATTTGTACATCAAAATAAATAATACTAAGTACACATCTTTAAGCATTAACTCTAATCTTCAAGCAAGCAATAACCTGAAACATGTTAAGTTTGAAAATATTTTGGGTCAACAAAAGTTGGTGAGATTACATAGGTTTTCGAATATAATAGATAACAATAGTTTGTACAACAATCACAGTTGTATAATGATAGAGTATGAGTCTGACATGTAACAATGCGTCTTTGTACAATCAAACCTTGTGTCGACTGAGACCTAACTCGCAAGTTAGTTAAATGTTGTTACTGTTTTCGATCATCCCTGAATTTATGCGGGGGGATGGGTTTGTCAGACCTATAACGTCTTTGTACAATCAAACCTTGTGTCGACTGAGACCTAACTCGCAAGTTAGTTAAATGTTGTTACTGTTTTCGATCATCCCTGAATTTATGCGGGGGGATGGGTTTGTCAGACCTATAGCGCTTTAATCTAAACAGGCGGCTTGATCATTGTTAATGATTGTACTGTGTCTTTTTGTTACAGTCAAATGATAGAGTGAGTAAATGATAGTGTAATTGAATCACAAGTTTCAATGATGTAAGAATGAGTAAATGATAGTATATAAAATGTTTAAACATGTTTCACCCCAAAATGTAAAACAGAAAAAGGAGCTATGTAAACTCACCTTAGCAAAATGTTATGTCTCATGAAAATAGAATATGTGTTGCCCAACGATGCCAAGTATTACCCTATAATTAAGATAATAAATATGTCTAAGTCTTTCTAGTCTACAAATAGTTTCTAGGGTATCGAATTAGGGATAAGTATTTCGTTTGATTAATAAATAAAATGTTTAATAAATAAGAGAAATTTGATAAATAAATAAACAAAAGTCTCTTTGTAAATTTTAAATTAAAGAGGGTCACAATATAAAGTTATAAGTATGAAAATAATTTTTATAAAATTATTTTATTTAAAATAGAATATTAAATCTATTTATTTCAAATTGTCAAAATATAACTTTAATATTTAAAAATATTAAAATTAAAGAGTTATTAAATTAAAAATTGTATTTCTGTTCTAAATAAATAGAAATAATTTATATAAAATTTTGGTGCAAAAATATTGAAAAATGAATTTATTATAATTTATTTATGATTAAAACTAACAAAAATTGATTAAAAATATTAAATAAATGATGTTTCAGAAATAAAAATCATTTCAGAAAAGTTTAATGTTATATAAACTCAGAATAATTTTTGTGGAAATTTATATAATTGTTTTGATATTTTTATAGAATTTTATAAATAAAATAGAATAAACTTGAATTATTTATTATATATATTAAATAAATAATTTTTGGAAAAATAAAAATTGTATGTTAAACTTTTCTACTAGAATAGCATAAAATAATTTTTGTAGAATTTATAAAAGAGTTTTAGTATTTTAAAATGAATTTTAAAAATACAAGGGAATATATATATACATTCTTAAATAAAAAAAATCGTTTTGTGTGTGGGACTCGAACCCGTGCGCCCAGATTTACAAGCATCAGACACAGCCACTTGATCTAGATCAGTGGTTGTGTTGGGTTTGTGTTCGATTAAAATAAATATACAGGTCAGCGATGTGTTCTTCCCCAATTTGAATGATAAGAACCCTAGTTTCTTAATACTTCAAATTATCAAACGATAACCCCAGAAATCATGGGGTTATCAGTCGCATAATAAAAAAGAACAAAAACATAAGTTCGATTTTTTCATACCAGTCAGAATTGATGGCGAAATGCTTAGTCAACCAAAAAGTCAACTGCGAGTAATTCTTGACTAGAAACGAATTGTTTGTAGAAATTAAGGATGGGGGTTTGTTAATCACCCCTTACAGAGATTGTGTGCGAGTCTAATTGGTTTAAAACGAGTATTTATACAGGTTTCAATCGAGTTTATTTGGAAGGTTTATTAATGGTATTAAATCGCAATTTAAACGCTTTTAAATACACGTGATGTTGTTTTAGGAAAGGGAAATGATTAGGGGCGTAAAACTCAGGATTTGATTGGATGATGGGCACGTTTATTGGTCAGATTGGTGGGTTCTTGGTGTGGGTTACGTGCAGCGATTGGATGAAGAAGAAAGATATGAAGTTTAGTGGCCTTATATACAAAGTGAATCGGGATTGAAACAACTGATCAGCGTGGCTCAGCTGGTTTGGTGCATGTGCCTGTGTATGCTAACCCGGCTCCTGGTTCCGGTTCGAGCCACGGCAGCAGCAATGTTTTTGTTTTTGTTTTTTTTTTAAAACTGAAAGGGAGGAGGGGACTAGTGGGCCGGTTTGTGGTTTGGGCTTAGGGGTTTGGGCTCCGAAAATGGGTAAAGCGATGGTTGGGCTGGGTTTGTAGGTTGGGTTAAGTATAGTTTTTGATTCTATTGTTTGTAAAGAAAAGGTTAACTTTATTTTTATTGTTATTATTATTATTATTAATATTATTATTATTAATATTATTAAATATACCTTTATATATATATATATATATATATATATATATATATATATATATATATATATAAGTTGTGTGGTAGAAAAATAAGAAAAAAACTTAGGCACATTAGTATAAAGTAAAGGGCTTTTATGTAATAGAATTTGGGAAAAATTTTGCGATGTTACAGTCTCCCCTACTTTTAGAAAATTCGTCCCGAAGTTTATTGAAAACACAGGGTTTGAAGGGAATTGGATAGAAATTAGGACATGTGTGATCTGGAGAATTTTGTGTTAAGGCACGACATGAATAGAATAATCTTGTTTCAAACAATTTGGATAAGAGGGTAGGATTAGGTGTGTCTTGAATTCGTAATAAGAATCTTAAGTTAGGAGTCCTAAAAGGAATGAGTTGATGGACTATTGAAGGCTAAATGAACTACCAAGTAACTAAAGTTTATAATTGATCAATTACCGAAAACCTTGATAGAATTTCACACTACCTTAACGTACCTGTAAATTCATGATTACGTTCCGGACCGCAATCACCAATTTACCTTACATTAGGGTTTTGTGTCCTTCTATTACTCTAACATACATGTAAGTAATGCAGAAATAATCATGTGATTGAACCTTTGTATTTAATGAGTCCAACCGTTGAGCAGGAAAAAGACTCTCTCCAGTTAGTGAGTAGGAACCTCTACCGATTGTTGAGCAGGTTCGATAGTCCCCACCAGTCGTGGAGCAGGTTGTAGGGCCTGTCCTGACTGAGCAGGTTCGATATCTTCCACCAGTCGTGGAGTAGGTTGTAGGGCCTCTCCCGACTGTTGAAAAGGCATGATGACCTCTACCAATCGTTGAGTAGGTTATTTGGTATTCAACTAACTGTTGAGCAAGTACTTTATCCTCTATTAAGTGTAGTACACATAAATTGCAATTTGATAATATGTTTATCCAAGCAAGAGCATGAGTTGTAGTTGTATAGATTTAGATAGCAATCAATTCACATTCACACAAGCATGCGTTCAAGTGTTATGATTATACCATATAAACAATTCTTAGACAAAAATTTCAATGCTAGAATTTATTACTTGAATCAAATAGCGTCAGTACAAAAACAAATAACATTCAAATGGTGGGACTTGCTGTTAAGTAGCTGGAGGGTCTTGATCTCGGTTTAGTTTAGGGCATCGGTTACGGAAGTGATTTGGGTCTCCAGATTCATAGCATTGACCATAGTTGTATCTACCAGGACGATTAGGATTAGCAGCCTGAGCAGGGTTGGTTGGTTGGTTGGCATTAGGATTTGGGGTCTCACGACATGTGTTGACCAGATGGCCATACTTACAACAATTAGTGCACAAGCGACACGCTGAAGCAGTGGGATGATGTCGTTTGCATGTGTTACACAATGGATAGTTTCCTATATAAGGTTTCTTGTTAGAAGCTTGTGTAGTGAGGTTTGCATCAGGATCCCTGGTCTTACGCTTCTGGTTCTCAGTAGTTACTGCGGCTACAATACTTGTTTTCTCGCCTTTCCGAACTAAGGTCCCGTTCTTTACGTGATTGTCAGTTAAGGTAGCTGGTAGACGCTTGGCCTCTTCGAGGGTAGCAGGGTTCCTTCCCCATACCGTGTCCTGAATTTGCATGGGTAAACCACCGATATATTTCTCAATGGCTACAGGTAGGGGAGTGACCTTATGGGGCAACAACAGACTGAGCTCATGGAAGCGGGTATTATAAGCAAGATTTTCCCCACTATCCTGAGCAAGGGTGTGGAACTCATACTCTAATTTCTTGACCTCGTTACGTGGGCAAAACTCATTTTTCATAATCTCCTTGACTTGATCCCAGGTCATAGTAAGTGCAACTTCAGCTCCGCGGGTGCGCTTTTCCTTATTCCACCAAGTGAGTGCTCGTTTGTGAAGAACACTCATGGCATAACGGACCTTAAAGTTATCGGGACACTCACTGTTAATGAACGTATTCTCGATACCCTCGAACCATTGTAGGAGTCCAGTAGCTCCTTCATCCCCACTAAACTTAGGAGGATTACAGGTATTAAAGTGCTTAAAAGTGCAAGCTGGGAGACCATTCCCGTTCCCATTGTGGTTTCCATTGCCGTTTCCATTGCCGTTTCCGTTTCCATTGCCGTTTCCGTTCATCTGGATGACTTGGGCCAGTAAGTTAGGAACCAGAGTCGCTATCTGTTGCGCCATTTGTTGAGAAATGATCGCAGCCAGTTGGGCATCAACACCATTGTTGTTGTTGTTATGGTTGTCGTGGTTGTGGTTGTGATTGCTACTTCCTTCATCATGATGGTCACCACTGTTAAGGCGAGCGCTAAGACGTGGAGGCATGATCTGTAAGAGACACAATGAATGTTTAATGACACATGAAAGAGGTGATACAAGGAATGTAATCATTTATCCATTGAATAAACGAAAACGTTGACTTATCAAAGATTCTAGATTCTAATAACATAATGAAGACATGCTTTAGCCTATAAGTGAACACTCATCCCGAGAATTCCCAGGTAGGCATCCGGGTCCCTCGTCTGATTGGGATATATGCGCAATGCCAGCCTAGACAGAAGACTCAGAATACAGGCGTTCACCCTTCCAGATTGCACGTGTGCGTTATTAAAATTCTAGAACTCCGACGAGATCTCAAGGTGGTTCAGGTTAAACCTGAAGATTTTGTCTTATTAGTCTAAGAGTAGATCTTGTGATGGAGAGCAATCTTCTTGTAAGGATAAGAAGTTGGAGGGAGATAGAGAATAGCAAGTAAAAGGAGCAAATACTGGTTATAATCCTATGGTTCTAGACTAGATTATTTTTCTAGTAACGTAATTCCCTATAACCATGGCTCTGATACCAATGTGTAACACCCCAACCGATGGCGGAAACATCGGGATGTCACGTATTGATGATTGTTCAGTAGCTCGTGGTGAATAATAAATTTCAATGATTGATTTAATTACATTACATACATTTGTTCTACAAGAATTTGTACATCAAAATGAATAATACTAAATACACATCTTTACGCATTAACTCTAATCTTCAAGCAAGCAATAACCTGAAACATGTTAAGTTTGAAAATATTTTGGGTCAACAAAAGTTGGTGAGATTACCTAGGTTTTCGAATATAATAGATAACAATAGTTTGTACAACAATCACAATTGTATAATGATAGAGTATGAGTCCGACATGTAACAATGCGTCTTTGTACAATCAAACCTTGTGTCGACTGAGACCTAACTCGCAAGTTAGTTAAATGTTGTTACTGTTTTCGATCATCCCTGAATTTATGCGGGCGGATGGGTTCGTCAGACCTATAGCGCTATAATCTAAACAGGCGGCTTGATCATTGTTAATGATTGTACTGTGTCTTTTTGTTACAGTCAAATGATAGAGTGAGTAAATGATAGTGTAATTGAATCACAAGTTTCAATGATGTAAGAATGAGTAAATGATAGTATATAAAATGTTTAAACATATTTCACCCCAAAATGTAAAACAGAAAAAGGGGCTATGTAAACTCACCTTAGCAAAATGTTATGTCTCGTGAAAATAGAATATGTGTTGCCCAACGATGCCAAGTATTACCCTATAATTAAGGTAATAAATATGTCTAAGTCTTTCTAGTCTACAAATATTTTCTAGGGTTTCGAATTAGGGATAAGTATTTCGTTTGATTAATAAATAAAATGTTTAATAAATAAGAGAAATTTGATAAATAAATAAACAAAAGTCTCTTTGTAAATTTTAAATTAAAGAGGGTCACAATATAAAGTTTTAGGTATGAAAATAATTTTTATAAAATTATTTTCTTTAAAATAGAATATTAAATCTTAAATAAATAGAAATAACTTATATAAAATTTTGGTGCAAAAATATTGAAAAATGAATTTATTATAATTTATTTATGATTAAAACTAACAAAAATTGATTAAAAATATTAAATAAATGAATTTTCAGAAATAAAAATCATTTCAGAAAAGTTTAATGTTATATAAACTCAGAATAATTTTTGTGGAAATTTATATAAATGTTTTGATAATTTTATAGAATTTTATAAATAAAATAGAATAAACTTGAATTATTTATTATATATATTAAATAAATAATTTTTGGAAAACTAAAAATTGTATGTTAAACTTTTCTACTAGAATAGCATAAAATAATTTTTGTAGAATTTATAAAAGAGTTTTAGTATTTTAAAATGAATTTTAAAAATACAAGGGAATATATATATACATGCTTAAATAAAAAAATCGTTTTGTGTGTGGGACTCGAACCCGTGCGCCCAGATTTACAAGCATCAGACACAACCACTTGATCTAGATCAGTTGTTGTGTTGGGTTTGTGTTCGATTAAAATAAATATACAGGTCAGCGATGTGTTCTTCCCCAATTTGAATGATAAGAACCCTAGTTTCTTAATACTTCAAATTATCAAACGATAACCCCAGAAATCATGGGGTTATCAGTCGCATAATAACAAAGAACAAAAACATAAGTTCAATTTATTCATACCAGTCAGAATTGATGGCGAAATGCTTAGTCAACCAAAAAGTCAACTGCGAGTAATTCTTGACTAGAAACGAATTGTTTGTAGAAATTAAGGATGGGGGTTTGTTAATCGCCCCTTACAGAGATTGTGTGCGAGTCTAATTGGTTTAAAATGAGTATTTATACAGGTTTCAATCGAGTTGATTTGGAAGGTTTATTAATGCTATTAAATCGCAATTTAAACGCTTTTAAATACGCGTGATGTTGTTTTAGGAAAGGGAAATGATTAGGGGCGTAAAACTCGGGATTTGATTGGATGATGGGCACGTTTATTGATCAGATTGGTGGGTTCTTGGTGTGGGTTACGTGCAGCGATTGGATGAAGAAGAAAGATATGAAGTTTAGTGGCCTTATATACAATGTGAATCGGGATTGAAACAACTTATCAGCGTGGCTCAACTGGTTTGGTGCATGTGCCTGTGTATGCTGACCCGGCTCCTGGTTCCAGTTCAAGCCGCGGCAGCAGCAATGTTTTTGTTTTTTTTTTTTTTTTTTTAAAAAAACTAAAGGGGAGGAGGGGACTAGTGGGCCGGTTTGTGGTTTGGGCTTAGGGGTTTGGGCTCCGAAAATGGGTAAAGGGATGGTTGAGTTGGGTTTGTAGGTTGGGTTAAGTATAGTTTTGGATTCTATTGTTTGTAAAGAAAAGGTTAATTTTATTTTTATTCTTATTATTATTATTAATATTATTATTATTATTATTATTATTATTAAATATACCTTTATATATATATATATAAGTTGTGTGGTAGAAAAATAAAAAAAACTTAGGCACATTAGTATAAAGTAAAGGGCTTTTATGTAATAGAATTTGGGAAAAATTTTGCGATGTTACAGTCTCCCCTACTTTTAGAAACTTCGTCCCGAAGTTTATTGAAAACACAGGGTTTGAAGGGAATTGGATAGAAATTAGGACATGTGTGATCTGGAGAATTTTGTGTTAAGGCACGACATGAATAGAATAATCTTGTTTCAAACAATTTGGATAAGAGGGTAAGATTAGGTGTGTCTTGAATTCGTAATAAGAATCTTAAGTTAGGAGTCCTAAAAGGAATGAGTTGATGGACTATTGAAGGCTAAATGAACTACCAAGTAACTAAAGTTTATAATTGATCAACTACCGAAAACCTTGATAGAATTTCACACTACCTTAACGTACCTGTAAATTCATGATTACGTTCCGGACCGCAATCACCAATTTACCTTACATTAGGGTTTTGTGTCCTTCTATTACTCTAACATACATGTAAGTAATGCAGAAATAATCATGTGATTGAACCTTTGTATTTAATGAGTCCAACCGTTGAGCAGGAAAAAGACTATCACCAGTTAGTGAGTAGGAACCTCTACCGATTGTTGAGCAGGTTCGATAGTCCCCACCAGTCGTGGAGCAGGTTGTAGGGCCTCTCCTGAATGAGCAGGTTCGATAGCTTCCACCAGTCGTGGAGTAGGTTGTAGGGCCTCTCCCGACTGTTGAAAAGGCATGATGACCTCTACCAATCGTTGAGTAGGTTATTTGGTATTCAACTAATTGTTGAGCAAGTACTTTATCCTCTATTAAGTGTTGTAGGGCCTCTCCTGACTGAGCAGGTTCGATAGCTTCCACTGGTGGAGGCTATCAAACCTGCTCAACAATCGGTAGAGGTTCCTACTCACTAACTGGTGAGAGTCTTTTCCCTGCTCAACGGTTGGACTCATTATATACAAAGGTTCAACCGCATGATTATTCTGCAGTACTTACATGTGTGTTAGAGTAATAGAAGAACACAAAACCCTAATGTAAGGTAAATTGGTGATTGCGGTCCGGAACGTAATCATGAATTTACAGGTACGTTAAGGTAGTGTGAAATTCTATCAAGGTCTTCGGTAAATAAACTCTAGTTACATGGTAGTTCATTTAGTTAGTCCATCAACTTATGCATTTCTTTTAGGATTTCTAAAACTTAAGATTCTTATTCTCCTTGCGATTCCAAGACACACCTAATCCTACCCTTAAAACTCACAGATAACAAACCTCTTATCCAAACTATTCGAAACAGTTTATTACCTATAAGCTCATGCCATACCTTAACTCAAATTTTCCACAACACAGTTGCCCTAACACTTACCCAATCACCCTCAACCCTATGTTTTCTTTTATCACTTCGGGACGAAGTTCCTAAAAGTAGGGGAGACTGTAACATCGCGTATATTATTTTTTTCAAAAAAAAAATAAAAAAAATAAGCCTACCAGACTCGAACCCGAGTCTGGGGGCGGTCCGCATGAAACCCACACACACACAACCAGTTGAGCTGTGACTCTTATCTGATTTAACCCCAACACAAAATAAATATAAACCCACTAAAACCTCGATGGCTTCTCCTGTTATCTTTGCTGCACGTTTCCAAACCAGCTACCATGATTAAAATCAACCTTCAATTGTGTAAATCGGGCAACTATAATCAAATTAATGGGGCGCATACTTGATTAACAATAAATTACGCATTAACCCCAGCCATATCAACGCTAATCTTCCAAAAATGAGAACTAATACGCGTTTGTAATTATGCATTGGTCAAACATTCCAATTCAATGGTTTGAAGCATTACAATATAGATTGAACCTCGATTGACAATCCCTATGTGCCGATAATCAAAACCCCACTTCCAATTTCCTCAGACAATTCGTGGTGAAGCCGGAAGCATACGCGTTTGACTTTTTCGTTGACCTGCGAATTGAAGATCTTCGAGCCTGGTATGGTTACAATCATCATTCCTTTATGTTAATCGGTCCTCCCTCAGCAATAACCCTCTAATTAATCGGGTTATAATTGGGTATTGAATCCAATTTAGAAAACTAGGGTTCTTGCTCACGTTTTGGGGAAGATGACCCTTGACTGTCATCGCTTATATTCGAAACAAACCAACAAATATCACCAACTGTCCTGTAGACGAGTTGGTGATACCCTTTGATGTTAAAACATTGAACCGGCCTATGGCCAGGGTTCAAATCCCACAAACAACCAATATTTTTTTTACACCTTTTATATATATATATATATATATATATTTAACATTTTAATCTTTTAAAATAGTTTTAAAATACCGAAAGAGGTTTATAAATTCTACAAAATTTATTTTATGTTATTCCAATGATAAACTTTGCTGTCCAATTTTTAGTTTTCCAAAAATTATTTATTTATTATATATAATAAATATTTCAAATTTATTCCATTATAATTATAAAATTCTATAAAAATATCAAAACGATTATATAAATTTCCACAAAAATTATTCTGAGTTTATAAAACATTAATCATTTCTGAAATGATTTTTATTTTCGAAAAATCATTTATTTAATATTTTTAATCAATTTTTGTTATTTTTAATCATAAATAAATCATAATAAATTCATTTTTCAATATTTTTGCACCAAAATTTTATATAAATTATTTCTTTCCATTTAGAACAGAAATACAAATTTTAATTTAAAAGTTCTTTAACTTTAATATTTTTAGATATTAAAGTAATATTTTGGCAAAATAGAAATAAATAAACTAAATATTCTATTTATAAGAAAATAATTTTATAAAAAATATTTTTATACTTAAAACCTTATAATGTGACCACCTTTAATCTAAAGTCCACAAAAAGACTTTTGTTTATGTATTTATCAAATTTCTTTTATTTATTAAACAATTTAATTATTAATCAAACGAATACCTATCCCCAAATTCGAAACCATAGAAAATATTTGTAGACTAGAAAGACTAAGACATATTTATTACCTTAATTATAGGGTAATACTTGGCATCGTTGGGCTACACTTATTCTATTTTCACGAGACTTAACATTTGCTAAGGTGAGTTTACATAGCCCTTTTTTTTTCTCTTTTACATTTTTGGGGTGAAACATGTTTAAACATTTTATACTATCATTTACTCATTCTTACTTGTGATTGAATTACACTATCATTTGACTGTAACAAAAAGTCACAGTAGAATCATTAACAATGATCAAGCAGCCTGTTTAGATTATAGCGCTATAGGTCTGACAAACCCACCCCCCCCCCCCCCGCATAAATGCAGGGATGATCGAAAACAGTAACAACATTTAACTAACTTGCGAGTTAGGTCTCAGTCGACACAAGGTTTGATTGTACAAAGACGCATTGTTACATGTCAGACCCATACTCTATCATTATACAACTGTGATTGTTGTACAAACTATTGTTATCTATTATATTCGAAAACCTATGTAATCTCACCAACTTTTGTTGACCCAAAATATTTTCAAACTTAACATGTTTCAGGTTATTGCTTGCTTGAAGATTAGAGTTAATGCTTAAAGATGTGTACTTAGTATTATTTATTTTGATGTACAAATTCTTGTAGAACAAATGTATGTAATGTAATTAAATCAATCATTGAAATTTATTATTCACCATGAGCTACTGAACAATCATCAATACGTGACATCCCGATGTTTCCGCCATCGGTTGGGGTGTTACATGTAGGGCCTCTCCCGGCTGTTGAAAATGCATGATGACCTCTACCAATCGTTGAGTAGGTTATTTGGTACTCAACTAACTGTTGAGCAAGTACTTTATCCTCTATTAAGTGTAGCACATAAATTGCAAATTGATAATATGTTTATGCAAGCAAGTATAACGAGTATAGTATATGAGTTGTAGTTGTTTAGATATTGATATAGCAATTAGTTCTCATTCAGACAAGCATGCATCCAGGTGTTATGGTAATACTAGAATTTATTACTTGAATCAAAAGTGTCAATACATAGAATGAAAAAAAAAAGCAATCAACATTCAAATGGTGGGACTTGCTGTTAGGTAGTTGGAGGGTCTTAATCTCTGTTCAGTTTAGGGCATCGGTTACGGAAGTGATTTGGGTCTCCACATTCATAGCATTGACTGTAGTTGTATCTACCAGGACGATTAGGATTAGCAGCCTAAGCAGAGTTGGTTGGTTGGTTGGCATTAGGATTTGGGGCCTCACAACATGTGTTGACCAGATGGCCATACTTACCACAATTGGTGCACAAGCGACACGCTGAAGTAGTGGGATGATGTCGTTTGCATGTGTTACACAATGGATAGTTTCCTATATATGGTTTCTTTTTAGAAGCTTGTGTAGTGAGGTTTGCATCAGGATCCCTGGTCTTACGCTTCTGGTTCTCAGTGGTTACCGCGGCTACAATACTTGCTTTCTCGCCTTTCCGAACTAAGGTCCCGTTCCTTACGTGATTGTCACTTTTTTTCTTTTCATTCAACACCAATGAACAAAAAAACCTGATATACACCAATGTATATTTTGTGTTAGTGATGATGATGAATGAAAAAACGAATATACACCAATGTATATATGTGTTGATGATGTTGAATGAAAAGGAAAAAAGTGATATACATCAATGTATAACTGATGTACACCGTTGTATATATGTGTTTCATGATGATGATGAATGAACAAAAAAAAACTGATATATACCAATGTACACTGTTGTATATATACCGAGATATAATTTTAATAGTATATATTCAATAAATACGTTTGGTTATACCATAAACACTAATTTGCTGTTTCCAAATATATAGGAGTTTCTTATTAATTACCTAATAACAATGATATTGAACAAAAGACATTAATACCCCTTTATTAAAATAACAATTAATTAAAGTTTTACTTATTTACAATCATGCCATTAAAGATGGATGACTCAGATTGGTTCCTATAGTTCCTATAGAGTTATACACGAGCCGAGTCGAGCCGAGCCAGGCTAAGCTGGAGCTCGAGCTCGAACTTAAATGAGCCAGCTTGGCTCAGCTCGTTTTTCTGGTCTAGCTGAAAAGCCGAGCTCGAGCCAGCTCGTTTATTTTTATTATTATTTTTTTAGAAATATTTATAAAGAATGGAAGGCTTACTAAAAGTATTATACGTATTATTTTTATTTTTTTCTATTAATTTCGTATTTTATTGATTAATTAAACTTAAAATGTTAACTCTTTAACCTCCTCTCACATATTTTTTAATTTAAACATTTAAAATATAAATTAATACATATAAATAAAAAAATCAAGCCAGCTCGCGAGCTCACGAGCTGAGACAGGTCTAGCTTGAGCTCGAGCTCGTTTACAATCGAGCCGAGCCGAGTTGGCTCGTTTTTTCGAGCTTTTTTCCAGCCGAGCTTTTTTCGAGCAAGTTTCCAGCGAGCCACAAGTTGCGAGCTTTTTGTACACCCCTAAGTTCCAACTTAAGGCTTGGTTCCTATTTGAACCTTACCCTATATATATATATATATATATATATATATATATATATATATATATATATATATATAATTGATATTTATTTGGGGTTTGTAAAGAGAAAGAGGTGAATTGCATGTGAGGGGACTTAACCAAGAAAATTAACCAAGTTAGTCTCAAAGGTTGGAACCTGTAGTAAAATCAATAGGTAAAGGTGGATTTGAGTGCAAATGAAATATAAAGGTTGGAACCTATAATTTTAGCCAAACATGAAGGTTGAATTCTGTAATTTTGTCTAATTATATTTATATGTACACCTATTAATATATGCATGCATAACCATATACATGTTCACATCTGCTAATGTTGATTATTTAAATATGGTACTACAATTGAAGCTATCGGTAGCAAATGTGAAAAAAAATTCTTAGAGTCCAGTCTTGTGTTGCAGTACTGTTACCGTGTGACAAATTATTTGTTTGCCAAAGAAAGGATGAACCACACCGTTTAACAACATTGTCAGATATTAAGAATCACCAAAGTTGGTCTATAGATTTCGAGTGTCCTGTTTGTTTTTTTGAATCGTTACATTTGATTGATATTAATTTTTTATTATTTGGCGGAAGAGTATTTAGAAAATCTTACGATTTTGAATTTTACTTGGTCATGAAATGGTGTTATGATTCAACATCATATTTACAATAAACATGCTTAAGTTCTTTCATTGCATCCAAATTATTTTGATCTGTAATCCAAATTTCATGTACCTTTAAGTTTTTGTTTTGATGTCAAACTTTATAATATTTTCTCCTAAACAACGCGTGAGCTGCTTTAGGTTTACTTCTGCATTAATGGAATGTACCTTATAAGAATATTAGTTACAAGTTTTAAAATTTTACCTAAAAACATTTCGTTGTACGTGAAATTTGGATTCTTTCAGTTAAAAAGTAATGCACTAATCAGTTGTATATAACGCATTTCTTTCTTATACATTTTAATCTACACGTCGATATTGACAAAGACAAATATCGAAACGTCGACATAAATGAGCAGGTTGTCACGGTATTTTTGAATGTTTATAAAACATAATAGTTTAAAAGTTATGATATGATTAAATAAAAGAATTATAAATTTGTAGGGGATAGAAGAAAAGTGTAACTACTAACTAATAATGAGGAAACTAAAGTAACAAACATGAGGTACTAAAGTGTAAAATTATTTAATGACTATTCTACCCCCCCCCCCCCCCCCCATTTTAGGGTTATTAATAAAAATAAAGTTCTTAACATTTGTATATCCTAAACTACCTTTCACTCATGCTTTATTATAAGATAGTATACATATAGATATGGATTTTAATAATAGATAAATGGGTGTAGCAAAACACTCAATAGTCGGTTTTATTTAGGGGTGCAAACGAGCCGAGCTACTCGCGAGCTACTCGAGCTCGGCTCGAAAAAAGCATGAAACGAGCCGAGCCTAAACGAGCTCGAACCCGAGCCTAAAAACCAAGCTCGTTTAGTAAACGAGCTCGAGCTTTGTTTATCGAGCTCGAGTCGGCTCGCGAGCCTTAACGAGCCCACTATTTATATAAATTTTAATTAATATATTAAATATGTATTTAAATATAATAATTAATATTTATAAAACTATGAATAAATAATCAAATTATATATAAAATAAGTATTATAATTAATATAAATTAATTAATAACTAATAAATGAGCTGAGCCCGAGCTCGAGCTTGGAAACCTACCTTCGAGCCGAGCTCAAGCTTTAGAAACAAAACTCGAATCAAGCCGAGCTCGAGCTTTCATAACTTAAACGAGCCCGAGCTCGAGCCTGGTCGAGCTCGGGCTCGACTTGACTCGTTTGCACCCCTAGTTTCATTTAACTTCTCAGTTAAATAATCTAAAATTCAAATAACAATTTAAGAAGAATTAGGGGGAGATCAAAGAGAAATCGGGAGAGGAATGAAGCAGTTTTTTTTTTTTTTTTTTTGAAGGATGACTTTTTTAACTGTGTGGCAGAGATCATCACATTCGTCTTTTGACAGGCCCGAGCTCGAGCTTTTATTTTCAGTTCGGTTTTAAATCTAAGCATAGCCGACTCGGTTTATAACCAAGCCAAGCCCGAGCTTGACCTAGCTTTTCTCAGCTCATGAACACCCCTAGTTTTAGAGAGGTGTTTTCAGGGGTGGTTTAATGATGCGATATGATAAATGGCGTAACCTGTAATCTACTTCAATTCTAAATAAACTTTGTAAATAATTTTATCTAAAACTAAATGCAGAAACTAGATTTAAATAAGTTTTTATCTAAGCATAGGATATGTTTTTATCAAATTTGAATATGTAATCTGGTTACCATACGGAAAATGCTCATAAAGATGGATTTGGGGACTAAAAATGTACTATAAAGGGATTCATCTTGGAAATGTGTAAAAGGCATGATGAAGAAAATGCATATTAACTTAGACCACCCGTAGTGGGGCTCCATTGGGGCTTTATTTTCAAAAATAGCGCCCCCCACACCGCTACAGGGGGGCGCTATTTTCCTTTTTTGGGCCTTGGCGTTATTTTAATAACGCTGTGAAGAATTGTTTGGTCCAATCATTGATTGCCATTTGGTGGCTTCAACGGTATTATTACCGTTATTTATTTTTGAACGGCTATTTTTTTTTTTGAGGGATATATATATACATACAACACATAAATATTAAAACACTCAACAAAACATATATACATACAACACATAAAATTATAAAAGAATGGGTTCCCCCGCGTCATCATCTAATGCGAGAGAATATTATAGAGAGTTTCTAGGCGACGAGGGTTATTCCACAGACGAAGAGATGGAGCAAGATGCCATTACGAGTGCGCTAGCGCTTTCGGCGCGGTATCTTGAAGAAACTAGTACGCCTAAACCTCCAAAACAAACTAGGCAATACTACGAACGAGATCGTTTATCGGCAAATGCTCGTTTGATGAAGGATTACTTTGATGAAAACCCGACTTACCCCGACCCAAAGATATTTAGGCGTCGTTTCCGGATGAGCAAACGTTTATTTCTACGTATATCCGAAGATCTTGAAAACGCGTTTCCGTACTTTAAACAAAAAGCGGATGCTAGGGGGATGATGGGATTCACGTCTATTCAAAAGTGTACCTCGGCACTGCGTATACTCGCATACGGCAACACAACGGATATCAACGACGAGTATTTAAAAATGGCCGAGAAAACAACACGCGATTCTTTGGAGTATTTTTGCCAAGGTATTTATTTTTTATATATGTTTGTATTTTTTTTATATATGTTTGTATTTTTTTTATATATGTTTGTATTTATTTTATATATGTTTGTATTTATTTGTTTTAGGAATAATAAAGTTGTACGGAGCCCGTTATCTTAGAAGGCCCACTTGGTACGACTTACAAAAAATTTACGAGGTGCATACGGCTGAACATGGGTTACCAGGAATGCTGGGTAGCCTTGATTGTCGTCACTGGCGGTGGTATAATTGCCCAACCGCTTGGCGAGGTCAACACACGCGTGGTGACCAAAAAGGACCATCGATTATTCTTCAAGCGGTGGCTTCAGCCGATCTTTGGGTTTGGTCGGCCTATTTTGGTGTTGCGGGTTCATGCAACGACTTAAACGTTTTTGAGCAGTCGCCTGTTATAGAGGATTTCGTTTCTGGCAGGGCAGCGAAGGCGTGCTTTTACGCTAATGGAAACTACTACCCACACGGATACTATTTGGCTGACGGAATATATCCGAGGTATAGCATTATCGTTAAGACGTTTAGTAACCCGTACGACGAAAAAAGGGCACACTTTAAAAAGGTCCAAGAGGCGGCGCGAAAGGACATAGAGAGGTGTTTTGGGGTTCTTCAACAGCGTTGGCATTACATAAGAAACCCTGCTCGTGCATGGACCACAGACAAGCTGCGAGATGCTATGTATGCATGTATAATCATGCATAATATGATATTAGAAGATGAAGGTAAAGCGATATGCCAAAATTACGTACCGGAAGCCGTTCAGGATCTACCGCAAGCTAATGTGCAAGAAAGAGTGCTCAACGCACATGAACTTCGCGACCATGAAGTACATGACGCGTTAGCTGCGGATTTGGTCCAACAAGCGTGGTCGGTTCGGTATATTCCAAACCCAGGAGGAAACGAAGAAGAAGAAGAAGAAGAAGAAGAAGAAGAAGAAGAAGAGGACGAAGACGAATATGAAGAATCCGAAGATGAAAATTAATATTAGTTGTAATTTTTTTTTAATATTACTTGTAATTTTTTTTAATATTAGTTGTGTTTTTATTATTATTTGTAATTTTTTTATATTTTTTTGTCTTTTATTTTAATTATTTTGAATTAAAAGATTAAAAAAAAATAAAAAAATCAACCAATCACAAACAGGGGCTTTATAAATAAAGCCCCACCACTACACCCCTTTTTCAGTTTCTCTCTCCACGCTGACTCAGCAGCCACGTGAACCAATCACATTCAGGGGCTTTATAAATATAAAGCCCCACTACACATGATCTTAAGGAAATTAAAGGTAGACTAATCATTGTGGGGATGATGTTGACAGGAATGATCAAGAATAGAAGCAGAGTTCGTGGGTCATCACCGTCGTTTTCGGCCTACACTATATTTAGTAAAGGTAAGATATTTTTTAAAAGAATGATTTTAACCACTTTTAAAAAGGCAAATAATAAATAAATTATCAATTTAAAGTTGGCATCATTTATTCAAGACGAAATTTTAAGTTTTATGTTTTAGGTATATATTAAATTTTAACATAGATCTATTTTAGCTATAGAAAAAACTCTCTTATGGACCGTCGTCGGATTCCTATTTCGGAGAACATTCAACGTCGTATTATGAAGATTTTTGTCACTAATCTCCCGGAGGGATGTAGCGGGTCAGATTTAGCGAGTCAAGTCTGGGTGTTTGGGCAGATTTTTTACTTGTATATTGCTAGAAAAAGATATAGAGGAGGTAACTATTTTGGTTTCGTTTCTATGTTGGATGTGAAAGATAAGGAGGAATTATTCAAGAACTTAAGAAGTATTCGTATGGGTGAAAGTAAGTTATGATTCAATATTGCTCGGTTGTTTTAGAAGATGGTGAAATAAATACTGCGGGAGATAAGCCGGTTCCTACAAAGTTTGTTAATTCGAACGTTAAAAAAGGTGTAGAACAATCGGGAACAATGTTTGAAACAGGCGAAAGGACGTTTAAAGACATGCTTTTGGGGAATGTAACATTTCGCATTTTCGATTAAGCTTGTTCTATTATTTAATCAATAAAAACTTTATATTTTGACATTTTTGTACGTTTTAAAAATATTTCGTACCATTTTCGGGCTTATATAATTATATTAGGAATTTATAATAATATAAACTTAGTGAAATAATTGTCAAAAAGATTATTGCGTGGACCGGGACTCGAACCTGCATCCACAGCCGGCTAGACATACACACGCGTCTAAACCAACTTGGCTACAGCCCTGTTTGGTGATTATTATTGAACACAAACTAATATAACACTTTTTTAAAATACACAGTTGACTATTGAAAGTCAACAGCGATCCAATCCTTTCCAAATCAAACATCAATCCGCATTAAGTGTTTGCAATTAACTATAGAATGATTTGGCCGACCTTCACAACTTTTTCCCCATGCAAAAATGTGATTAAAACCTTTCCAATTACATAATTATACGCGTATACAATTAAGAACGGGTCAAAACTTTCTAAACTTACGAATTCGTGTATTTAGTATAAATTGATCCCTTATTTCTAACCTATACACGCCGAAATCAAAACCCTCATACCCAATTTCCTATAAAATTCATCCAAGTCTGCATCATTGAGCGTTTTTGACTTTTCTGTTGACCGCTCAAATCGTGTTCGTATACGCACTCTAAGTTCCAATTAATCTTATGGTTTTGTTAGTCGTCATCATACAAACAATAGCCCTAACGTTTCTGTGGTTATTGATTTGTAATTGTATCGATTATAATAGCTAGGGTTCATACGATTATAAATTGGGGATAATGATACTGCACAGAAACTGTTTAAAATTATTACCAAACAAGAATAATCACCAACTGATCTGTGGATCAGTTGGTAATGAAAGCTTATCTGAGACGTGGGAACTGGACGTGTACAAGAGTTTCAACCCCGTCTCCACTTTTATTTTTCTAAACAATTTATGAATTAAACCAAGTAACCCTTATAATTATTTGGAATCAATTATCAACGTTCTCTTGGTCTAGACCTGATGGTCTGGACTTGTGATTTAAGCACTTGATTCGGCCAAGGACCCGGGTTCGAGTCTTGTCACATACAACCATTTTTTTGAGCTTTTCCTTTATAATTATACGCCTTATTCTTTTTATAATAGTTTTTAAATACTAAAAGTGGTTTATAAAATCTATAAAAAATATTTTATGTTATTCTAATGATGAAGTTTATTATACAATTTTTAGTTTTTCAAAAATCATTTATTTAATATATATATATAATATATTACAAGTTTATTAAATTATGAATTTAAAATTCTATAAAACTATCTAAACAATTTTTTAAAATTTTACAAAAGTTGCTTTAAATTTATAAACTAATAAATGTTCCAGAAATAAATTTTAATTTCAGAAAAAACGTTTATTTAGTATTTTTAAATCAATTTTTACTATTTTAATCATAAATAAATCATAATAAATTCATTTTTCACTATTTTTACATCAAAATCATACATAAATTATTTTTGTTCATTTAGAACAGAATTATAAATTTTAATTTGAAACTTCATTAATTCTAATATTTTTAGACATTTATACTATATTTTGACAAATAAAAATAAATATACTAAATATTCAATTGTTAAGAAAATAATTTTATAAAAATTATTTTCATATTTACAACCTTATAATATGACCATCCTTAATCAAAATTTTACAAAAAGTATTTTACTTAGTTATTTTTCTTATTTTTTTTTACTTATTAGATCATTAACAATTTATCTAACTAACAAATAAACAATTGCCTATCCCCAAATTAGGAACCCTAAAAATAGTTGTAGACTAGAAAAACTTAGACTTATTTATTGCCTTAAACATAGGTAATACTTGGCAACGTTGGACAACACTTATTCTATTTCACAGGACATAACACTTTGCTAAGGTGAGTTTACATAACCTTGTTTATGCAACTTTTATACTTGAAACTTTATACTTAAGCAATTCTCTATACATGTCTAGTTGTAATCTTTGATGCCACGTGACTTAGACAAAAACTATTAGACTTAAACTGAAACTTGAATAATCATTAACCATGATAAGCCGGCGGTATACAATGATAGATCTATTGGATTGACAACCCCACCCAGATTCGTTGACCATTTCTATGGGGAGCGCAAGTGATTGTTATCGTTCCAACGTTATATTAAAGTGAACCGTGGATGCGGGATGGACCTAAACTTTGTCGGAGGATTGATTATGTGCATACTATACTTGTTGTTTACTACTTATGTAGACTTAGACTTACATTGGACATATGAATTGCTAAACATATATTTTTTTAAAAAGTTATTGCTTAACTTGGCTTATGTATTCTCACCAACTTGTAGTTGACTCCCCCCCCATCTTTTCCAAACTCAACAGGAAATACTGATGCTTGAAGTCTAGAGCTAGCATGTGGAGATATTTGAAGTTTTAAGCTTTGTTTGATTATTTGATGTACTAGATTTCATTCAAGACTTTGTTATGTATTTCAAATTTGGATATTTTATTTTGAATAAATACTTATTTAAAACTTGATTACCATGTGCTACTGAACAATCATTTATACGTGATACCTCGATGTTTCCGCCATCGGTTGGGGTTTTACAGATTGGTATCAGAGCCTTGGTTATAGAGAATTAAGTTATTAGAAAGTTAATCTAGACTATAACCTTAGGGATTTTAAACCAGTACTTGCTTCTCTTGCAACCCTATTGGCTTCCTTGACGTTAATCCTATCCTACACCCTATGCTACCCTAGCCTTACAAGTTGTATACTCTTATTCGTCAGCTGCAATCCTGATCCACCTTTAGATTAATAGGACAAAATCCTCAGGTTTAGCCTGAACCACCTTGAAGATCTCGTCGAAGTTCTAGATTTTACTAACGAACACGTGCAATCTGGAAGGGTGAACGCCTGTATTCTGATTTTTCTGTCTAGGACTGGCATTGCGCATAAATCCCAATCAGACGAGGGACCCGGATGCCTACCTGGGAATTCTCGGGATGAGTGTTCACTTATAGGCTAAAGCATGTCTTCACTATGTTATTAGAATCTAGAAGCTTTGATAAGTCAACGTTTTCATTTATTCGTTTTAATTAATGAATAAATGATTACATTCCTTATTATACCTCATTATCTTTGATTCATCCTTTGTCTCATTGAAGCTTCATTGTGTCTCTTACAGATAATGCCTCCTCGTCGCAGCTATCGTATTAACAACGATCACGATGGTGAAGCATCAACAACAACAACAACAACCATGACATTGAGGTCCAACTCGCTGCGATCATTTCCTAGCAAATGGCTCAACAAATAGCAACTTTGGTTCCCAACTTGGTGGCTCAAGTCATCCAAATGAATGGAAATGGCAATCGTAATGGAAATGGCAATGGGAATAGGAATCAGAATGGGAATGGAAAAGGGAACGGGAATGCTCACCCTGTTTGCACCATCAAGCATTTCAATACTTGCAACCCTCCTAAGTTTAGCGGGGACGAAGGAGCCATTGGTCTCCTTCAGTGGTTCGAAGGTATTGAAAATACCTGCATTAATAGCGAGTGCCCTAACAATCTCAAAGTTCGCTATGCTATGAGTGTCCTCCACAAGCGGGCACTCACATGGTGGAACGAAGAGAAAAGGACTCGCGGGGCTGAAGTCGCATTGGCTATGACTTGGGAGCAAGTTAAGGATGGTATGATGGCAGAGTTTTGTCCTCGTAATGAAATCAAGAAGTTAGAGGATGAGTTTCATGTTCTGACCTAGGACAGTGGGGAAAATTTGGCCTACAACACTCGTTTCCATGAACTGAGCCTATTGCTACCACATAAGGTCACACCCCTACCTGTTGCTATTGAAAAGTACATTGGAGGTCTACCAATGCAGATTCAGGATACTGTGTGGGGAAGAAATCCTGCCACTCTCGAGGAAGTCAAGCGCCTTGCAGCTACTTTGACTGATAACCATGTGAAAAATGGCACCCTTTTCGCAAGAACACCAAGAAAGCTGCTGGGAAGGATACTCCTCAGCCTGCTATCGAGGTTAAGTCTGAGCCGTCAACCAACAGGAAACGCAGGGCTAAGAACTACATGGTTGCTACCACCCCACTAGTGGTGCAAACCCCAGCCAAGAAACCTTTTGTTGGGAACCACCCTTTGTGTAACACTTGCCTGCATCACCATGCTGCTAATAGACCATGTCACCAATGCACTAATTGTAAGCGATATGGACACTTTGCTAATACTTGCCATGCCCCTGCTGCTCAAAATAACCCTGTAAGGAATGCTCCAGCTCCCAATGCTTAAAATGGTAGGCCTGCTCGTAGTCAGTGTTATGAGTGTGGCAGCCCAGATCATTATAGGGATACTTGCCCTAATTGTGGAAACCAAAACCAGAACCAGAACCAAAACCGTAACCAGAATTAAAACCAAGGTGCTCGTGGTCGCATGTACAACATCAATGCTAATCAGGCCCGCAACAACAATGAAGTGGTTAATGGTACGTTTCTTGTTAATAACCACTATGCTTCTATACTATTTGATTCAGGTGCTGATAAGTCGTTTGTGTCACTTAAATTTGAACCCCTTCTTAACATGCCATAAACTAACCTAGAGGAACCCCTAGTGGTAGAAGTAGCTAACGGGAAGTCTATCTCAATCGAATCTGTTATACATAACTGTGTGTTGAACCTTGATGACCATACTTTCCCTATCGACCTCATTCCGATGCATCTTGAAAGCTTCGATGTCATAGTAGGCATGGATTGGTTGTCAACCCATCATGCTGAAATTTTATGCTTTGAGAAGGTTATTCGCATTCCTCTTGAATCTGGTGACATTTTGAAGATCTATGGCGAGAAACCTTGTGGCGAACTTAAACTCATGTCTTATACGACTACTCAAAAATACTTACAAAAGGGGTATATGGATTTTCTTGGCTAATGTGATAGACAAGAAAGACAAAGGCAAGAGTATCCAACATATTCCAATCATTCGGGATTATCCTGAAGTCTTGCCAGAGGATCTACCTGGTTTACCTCCTGCTTGTCAAGTTGAATTTAGAATCGATCTTATACCTGGTGCAAATTCAATTGCCAAATCTCCTTATCGTCTGGCACCCTCTAAGATGAAAGAGCTTGCCAGTCAACTACAGGAACTCTCAGATAAGGGTTTCATTCGCCCCAGTTTTTCTTCTTAGGGAGCCCATGTGTTATTCGTTAAGAAGAAAGATGGATCCCTTAGGATGTGTATCGATTATCGTAATCTTAAAAAACTCACCATCAAGAGTTATCCCTTACCTAGGATTGACGATCTTTTTGATCAACTTCAAGGAGGAACTCACTTCTCGAAGATTGATCTTCGTTCTGGTTATTATCATCTTAGAGTCCATGAGGAAGACATTCCTAAGACGTCATTTCGTACACGTTATGGTCATTACAAATTCATGGTCATGCCATTTGGATTGACCAACCCTCCCGCAGTGTTTATGGATCTAATGAATCGGGTTTGTAAACCCTATCTTGACAAGTTCGTGATCGTCTTCATTGACGACATTTTGATTTACTCCAAATCAAAATCCGATCATGAACAACGTCTTCGCTTAATCTTGGATCTCCTAAAGAAGTAACAACTGTATGCCAAGTTCTCAAAATGTGAATTTTGGCTTAAGGAAGTTCAATTTTTTGGTCACTTCATCAATGAGAACGAAATTCACGTTGATCCTGCAAAGATTGAAGCTGTAAAAAATTGGAGTGTTCCTAAAACTCCAACATAAGTTCATTCCTTCCTTGGTCTAGCTGGTTATTATCGTCGATTCATTGCTAATTTCTTCAAGATCGTTGTTCCTCTCACTACCTTAACTCACAAGGGTAAACCTTACGAGTGGGGACCAAAACAAGAGGAAGCATTCGAGACTCTTAAGCAGAAACTTTGTGAAGCTCCTATTTTGTCTCTACCTGATGGTAATGATGATTTCGTGGTCTATTGTGATGCATCAAATCAAGGTCTTGGTTGTGTTCTCATGCAACGAGGCAAGGTTATTGCTTATGCGTCCAGACAGCTCAAGATCCACGAAAAGAATTATACGACCCACGATCTTGAATTGGGTGCAGTCATCTTTGCTCTCAAGATTTGGAGACACTACCTTTATGGCACCAAATGTGTGGTTTTCACATACCACAAAAGTCTCCAACATATCTTCAACCAGAAGGATCTTAACATGAGGCAACGACGTTGGGTTGAGTTACTTAACGACCATGATTGCGAGATTCGCTACCATCCTGGCAAAGCGAACGTTGTGGAAAACGCACTCAGTCGTAAAGAACGCATCAAACTTCATTGTGCAAGGATTCGTACTGATCTTCAGGATCGTATTCTCCAGGCTCAACATACCTAAGTCACCCAAGGTAACATGTACGAGAAAATGTCTTGTGGTGCTGAGAATCAACTTGAAACCAAACCTGATGGGCTACTTTATTTTCTCAATCGACTTTGGATCCCTGACCATAATGATCTTCATACCTTATTTATGAACGAGGCTCATAAGTCTCGTTACTCTATTCATCCTGGTGCTGAAAAAATGTATCAAGATCTTCGTTATTCGTATTGGTGGCCTGGTATGAAGAAAGATATTGCTCTTTTTGTAGCAAATGTCTCACTAGTTCCAAGGTCAAGGCTGAACATCAATGACCTTCTGGTATGCTTGAACAACCAGAGATTCCTGTATGGAAATGGGAGAGCATAGCAATGGACTTCATCACTAAACGCCCTCGTACACCCAAAGGTTACGACAGCATTTGGGTAATCATTGATCGTTAAACCAAGTCAGCCCATTTCTTACCAATTCGTGAGAAATATTCCATGGAAAGGTTGGAAAAGTTAAACATGTGTGAAATCCTATGTCGCCATGGTATACCTTTGGGCATCATCTCTGATCTATTATTTAATCAATAAAAACGTTGTATTTCGACATTTTTGTACGTTTTAAAAATATTTCGTACCATTTTCGGGCTTATGTAATTATATTATGAATTTATAATAATATAAACTTAGTGAAATAATTGCCAAAAAAATTATTGCGTGGATTAGGACTCGAACCCGCGTTCACAACCGGCCAGACATACACACACGTCTAAACCAAGTGGGCTACAGCCCTGTTTGGTGATTATTATTGAACACAAACTAATATAACACTTTCTTAAAATACACAGTTGACTATTGAAAGTCAACAGCGATCCAATCCTTTCCAAATCAAACATCAATCCGCGTTAAGTGTTCGTGATTAATAGTGGAATGATTTTACCGACCTTGATAGCTTTTTCCCCATACAAAATTGTGATTAAAACCTTTCAAATTACATAATTATACGTGTATACAATTAAGAATGGGTCAAAACTTTCTAAACTTACGAATTCGTGTATTTAGTATAAATTGATCCCTTCTTTCTAACTATACACGCCGAAATAAAAACCCTCATACCCAATTTCCTATAAAATTCATCCAAGTCTGCATCATTGAGCATTTTTTACTTTTCTGTTGACCGCTTAAATCGTGTTCGTATACGCACTCTAAGCTAGGGTTCATATGATTATAAATTGGGGATAGTGATACTGCACAGAAACCGTTTAAACTTATTACTAATTAAGAATAATCACCAACTGATCTGTGGATTAGTTGTTAATGAAAGCTTATTTGAGACGTGGGAACTGGACGTGTACAAGAGTTCGAACCCCGTCTCCACTTTTATTTTTCTAAACAATTTATGAATTAAACCAAGTAACCCTTATAATTATTTGGAATCAATTATCATCGTTCTTTGGGTCCAGACCTGATGGTCTGGACTTGTGATTTAAGCACTTGATTCGGCCAAGGACCCGGGTTCGAGTCCTGGCACATACAACCATTTTTTTGAGCTTTTCCTTTATGATTATACTCTTTATTCTTTTTAAAATAGTTTTTAAATACTAAAAGTGCTTTATAAAATCTATAAAAAATATTTTATGTTATTCTAATGATGAAGTTTCTTATAAAATTTTTAGTTTTTCAAAAATCATTTATATAATATATATAAAATATATTACAAATTTATTCAATTATGAATTGAAAATTCTATAAAAATATCTAAACAATTTTATAAAATTTTACAAAAATTACTTTAAACTTATAAACCAATAAATGTTCCAGAAATAAATTTGAATTTCCGAAAAATGTTTATTTATTATTTTTTAAATCAATTTTTACTATTTTAATCATAAATAAATCGTAATAAGATCAGTTTTCACTATTTTTACATCAAAATCTTACATAAATTATTTTTGTTCATTTAGAATAGAAATATAAATTTTAATTTGAAACTTCGTTAATTCTAATATTTTTAGACATTAATACTATATTTTGACAAATAAAAATAATTATACTAAATATTCAATTGTTAAGAAAATAATTTTATAATTTTTATATTTACAACCTTATAATATGACCATCCTAAATCAAAATTTTACAAAAAGTCTTTTACTTAGTTATTTTTCTTATTTCATTTTATTTATTATGTTAGGACAAAAAGGATTAGTGAAACCACTTTTGTAAACCTTAGTCTAATTCACTTCTGCAAAATATCCTAAGTATAGAACTACTGAAGAAACAAGACTAAAGTACTGAAGAAGGATTCAACAAGTACTGAAGAAGAATTATTAGAAGTTCTGAAGTCTAACTAGACAGTTCACTGAAGAACTACTGAAGACAAACTACTCATCAGTAGTTTGTCATTCATCAGCTCTTGTAAAGAATCTTTTTCACCGACTTATGTTTCAGTAGTTTATTAGTTTAGTATTACTTTATCTTTTTGTACAAGTTCCAAGAATGCAACTTGTTGCAACTTGTTTCTGACTTGCTTTTTGGCAAGGTTCATGCATATGTAAAGTCTATAAATAGATGGGTTCATCCCTCTGTTCTAGACATTGATTTTGATTAATACAGAAATCCTTCAAAGCTTATTATTGTTCTTATTTTTCTATCCATTTCATTTATTGAGAATCTGTTTGAGTATTTATTATCATTCACATTCAATACTTAGATTCTCATTAAAACTTGTCTTTAGATTTCAAACATCCAGGGGGAGCAATAACTCCTGTTGATAGTGTAGCTTTACTTAATCATTCCGCTGTGCAAATCTGATTGAACTTGCTAAACACATTAGTGTTCACTAGCAAGCAATAGATCAAGAGCATTACTGATCCAACAATTGGTATTAGAGCACTGGTTTATCTGATTACATATCAATCTAACACATTGAGAATCAGACACAGGCTCTTATTGATATTCAATAAAGGATTAAAAGTTCACTTTTATCAACATCCATCACTTTAAGAGATATTTGACAAAACAATACTCGTTAAAATGGATCCTCATAATACTGGTTCTGCCAATAAACCTGCTATGCTAGTAAGAAATGAATACAATATCTGGCAAAGGAGAATGGAACATACATTATCACAGACCAACACTGGTTGCTGGAAATCTGTGATATATGGTCCTCACAAACCAGTAAATATCAATCTTGAAACTAAAGAAGAAATAACAAAAGACCCAAAAGACTATACAGATGATGATTTCCTAAAACTTGAGCTTGATGCTAAAGCTTTCTCTATGTTGGCAATGGCACTCCCAAATGAAATCTACTCTGGCCTATTACATTGTGATAGTGCCAAAGGGCTTTGGGATTGCCTCAAAGAACAGTTTGGAGGAACTGAAGAGGTGATTGCCAACACCAGAGAAATCCTGGCTCAACAATATGAAACTTTTGCTCATATAAATGGGGAAACTTTAACTCAACAATTTGAAAGATTCTCCTCATTAATATCTGAGCTAAAATTAAATGGTCAGACCTACACTACTGTATCTATGCTTCATAGATTTTTAAGGTCTTTACCTGAAAAATGGGAAACAAACTCTATAGTCCTAAGATCCTCACCAGACTTTAGCTCCATCACTCTTACAAAATTACATGGGAGATTACTAACTTTTGAAAGAGAAATTGATCAAAAGAAAAAGTTGCAAAGTTCTGGTAAAACTGCTGATGACTATCTACTAGGTAGTACAACACTATTGGGACAAGATTCACCTACTTGTTCCAATAGTTTTGGATCTTTTGACCACATTGACATAACTGTTGGGATCTCATCTGAAAGATCATTCCCAGGTTATGACAATGAGGAAAACAGTCAAAATGCTGATTACATGTGTTTTATCATGGATGATTTAAAAATTTCCAGCAATGATGACTTAGAAGAAATGGACATCTTACACCAACTGGCCATGTTAAGTATTAAAACAAACAAATTTTACAAAAGATCAGGAAGGAAATTTCCAGGACTTAACAGTTCTACAAAAATTGGTTTTGACAAATCTAAACTTAGATGTCACAAGTGTCAGAAGTTGGGAGACTTTGCTAGAGAGTGTAGAAGCTCTAACTACAACCAATCTCAGTCTGGAAATCTGTATAAGCCTAGTTATAATAGGAATAATGGAACACAGGGGAGTGCAGATTTTGTACAGGCACAAGCTCCACAAATCAAATATGTGACACAAGTACAATATGTACAGATGCCTGCTCAACAGATACAGAGCCAACAATCAATCCCTCCCATTCCAGCTGCTCAACAACCTCCACAGACTCAGCAACCCTCACAACAAAGCTTGTTCACCTCAGGGTATGTTGACTGGAGCAGTCTTCCTTTTGACACTACAGAGTGTAATCCTGATGCAAACAACAATATGTTTGACATCAACTGGGGAGAACCTGATAATGGCAGAAAGAATTTTGCCTTAATGGCATTTGAGGGCTGCACCTCAAAATCTGCCCTGTCTCAGGTATCAAAAGAATCTTTAACAAAACTGTGTTCAACTTCATGTAAAGAATCTTTTGCTCTCATAAGAGAGACCAATGTGCACTTACAAGGCAAAGCAAATGACTCTGAGAGAAAATTCACTCAGATGAAATATGATTTTGAAAGAAAACTTGCTGCAAAAGCAAAAGAAAATTCTAAATTAACTAACAATGCTATTGAAACCCAAGCACAACTTAAAATCATGATAGATGACCTAGGAAATGTCAGAAAAGAGCTTGCTGACACCAAGGTCACTTGTGAAAAATGGGTAGAATCTTGTAAGGGGTACCAACTGCTACAAAACAAACAAAGTGCTTCAAATGTTAGGTTTGGCATAGGGTACAATCACACTGAAACACCAACAGATTTTTCCCCCAAAACTACTGAAGATGGGAGAAAAACTGTTTCAGGTGAAACTTCTGAAGAGAAAGAATGCACATCTTTCCATGAAAACTTTCTAAAAACTCACAAAGAAAGTTCTTCAGAAGTACTGATAAAATCTGACTATAAGCCATCAGTAGTTTCATCTACATGAGGAGTTGAGTACCTGAAAACTACTGATGACCTAAAACCAATCAAACAGTCAGAAATTTGCCTTTAAATGAAAAAGAAAAGGCAAAAGAATGTGAAATCTGTGGTCTGTTTAACCACAAGACAGAATTTTGCAGATATAGAAAAGGAATCCAGTACAACAAGAAAATTTCACAACTGGTTGTGGGAAAACAAATCAAAAATGATTTTAAAGAAACTTTCTCTCCCAGGAAACAACAACCAGCAAACACCTTTTCTCAGAAAAAGATGAAATCTCAACAAAAATCTTTTTCTCAAAATTCTCTTTCACTAGTTAGACCTACATCATCAGCAGTTTCACCAACTGCTGAGATAAAAGATCTCATGAACATGGTACAACTACTGATGACCAGGGTTGATGGTGGTCCTCAAAAGGATACCACCATTGCTCTTAATGAAAAATCCATTGCCAAAAAGACATGGATTCCTTAACCTGGTCAAGAACAAACTGTTAATGTTCTCAAGAGCAAACCCAAAGCCAAACTGGATTGGGTTCCTAAATCTAACTAATTTGCTACTTTGTGCAGAGGGTCTCCAGAGGCTTAAATAGCATTTGGTATGTGGACAGTGGAGGCTCAATGCACATGACAAGATGCATATACCTGATAAACAATTTTATCAGTCAAAGAGAAGGATCTATATCCTTTGGGAACAATGCCAAGGGATATGTGCTGGGACATGGCAATGTCTCCTCTGGCAAAATACAGTTTGACAAGGTCAATCTGGTTGAAAACCTTGAGTACAACTTGCTAAGTGTGTCTCAAATGTGTGATAAAGGATATTCTTCCTTTTTCACAAAGACAGCATGCAAGATCATATCACCAGAAGGCCAGAAGTTGATAGAGAAGATCATTAAAGATCATACTTTGTTGATAGCCAAAAGATGTGGCAATGTCTATGCAGTGGACATTGAAAAGGACAAAGTACTGAACAACACTGCCTGTTTCTTCTCAAAGGCATCAACGTCAGAGACTGATCTCTGGCACAGGAGACTTGGCCATGTGAACTTTAAAACCATAAACAAAGTCACAAAAATGGGCTTGGTCAGAGGTCTACCTTTGAAAGTATACCAGTGTCAAGAACACTGTGTATCCTGTTTAAAAGGGAAGCAACATAAGTCCTCCTATAAGTCTATTGAAGAATAAAAAACAACTGCATGTCTTCAACTACTCCATATGGACTTATTTGGGCCTGTAAAAATCATGAGCCTTGGTAAGAAGAAGTACTGCTTGGTCATCATTGATGACTATTTAAGATTCACATGGGTATTCTTCTTATTCTCCAAGGATGAAGCAGCTGAAATCATCAAGTTCTTCATTCTACAAGTAGAGAAACAATATTCTCTATCTGTCAAAGCCATTAGAAGTGACAATGGGACAGAGTTCAGGAACAAAACTCTAGATGAATTCTGTTTGTCTAAAGGGATTATTAGACAATTCAGTGTTCCCAGAACTCCTGAACAAAATGGTGTGGTAGAAATGAAGAACAGGACATTAATTGAAGCAGCAAGAACTATGTTAGCTGATTCAGGCCTACCATTGTATTTCTGGGCTGAAGCAGTTAACACTGCATGTTATGTTCAAAATAGAGTCCTTGTCAACAAGAGACACTCCAAGACTGCCTATGATGTTCTGCATGGCATGAAGCCCCTTATCTCCTTTTTTCTTGGCTTTTGGATGTCAATGTTTCATTCTAAACATTAAAGACTCTATTTCAAAGTTTGCTGCTAAAGTTGATCCAGGTTACTTTCTTGGTTATTCTTCCACTAGAAAAGCCTACAAGGTTTTTAATTCAAGAACCAAGATAGTAGAAGAAACACTGAATGTCAAGTTCAATGAGTCAAAACACACTCTTATTCCAGCACATCCTGCTGAACTCTTTGACCTTGACAGCTTCCACTTTGGACCTGAAAAGACTGTTACTTCATCTAAACCTACTTATTATGGTGATCAAAGGTTTGATGATGAGGATCCAGCACCATGGACTCCTCAAACAGTCATAAAGTCAACTTTCAAACCTTCAGAAGTTTCACAAACTTCTGATTCAACAACTGCTGATGTACAAACTCAAACATCTGCTTCAGCACCTACAACTACTGAAGATGTTCAAACAGCTGAACCAGACATTATAAACCTTAGTGGTTTGTTTGATGAAGTACAAGAGCCACCTACACCTGTAAGTGGTTTACAACAACTGATTGAACACAAAGATCATCCATTGGAACAAATCATGGGTGATATTGCTTCAGGTGTTCTCACAAGAAACCAGCTTTCCAACTTTTGCTTCTTCTCAGCATTCATTTCTTAGTTGGAACCTACGAAGTACCAAGAAGCCCTCAAAGACAACAATTGGGTGGAAGCTATGCAAGATGAGCTGCTTCAATTCAAGAAGCAACAGGTTTGGGAAATTTGTCCCTTACCACCAAACAAGCTACCAATTGGCACAAGATGGGTTTTTAGGAACAAACAAGATGAAGCTGGTATGATCATTAAGAACAAGGCAAGACTGGTGGTACAAGGTTACTCTCAAGAAGAAGGAATTGATTATGATGAGACCTTTGCTCCAGTTGCAAGGCTTGAGGCCATCAGGTTATTTCTGGCCTATGCCATTTCTAACAAAATAAAAGTTTTTCAAATGGATGTTAAGAGTGCTTTTTTGTATGGAAAGATCAAAGAGGAAGTGTATATTTGTCAGCCACCTGGGTTTGAGGATCCTTCTCATCCTGAGTGGGTGTACAAACTTGACAAAGCTCTTTATGGGCTCAAATAGGCTCCAAGAGCCTGGTATGAAACACTTTTCAACTTTCTACTCAAAAATGACTTTACAAGAGGCTCCATTGATAAAACTCTTTTCATTAAGAATGTTGGAAATCATGTCTTACTTGTTCAAATTTATGTTGATGATATCATATTTGGTTCAACAAACACAAAATTGTGTGATGAATTTAAGAAACTCATGCAATCAAAATTTGAGATGAGTATAATGGGAGAACTGCAGTACTTTTTAGGACTGCAGATTAAACAACAAACTAATGGAACTTTTATACATCAATCAAAATATGTTAAAAAATTATTGAACAAATTTTCTTTACAAGACTGTAAATCATGTTCCACTAGTTGAACCAGATGATCAAGGAAAACAGGTTGATCAAACCATGTATAGATGTATGATAGGTTCCCTTTTGTATCTAACTGCTTCTAGACCAGATATTATGTTTTCAACATGTGTCTGTGCTAGATATCAATCAGCTCCTAGGGAATCACACCTCATTGTAGTCAAAAGAATCTTCAGATATCTGAAATGAACTCCTACACTTGGAATTTGGTATCCTGCTTCAAGCAATACCAAGTTATCAGCTTTTTCAGATAGTGACTATGCCGGGTGCAAAATCTCAAGAAAACCAACATCTGGTGGTTGTCAATTCTTGGGAAACTGTCTAGTGTCCTGGCAATCAAAGAAGCAAACATCTGTTGCAACTTCAACTGTTGAAGCTGAATACATTGCAGCTGCAAGTTGTACATCACAGATACAATGGCTCCAATATCAACTTCTTGATTATGGAATCAAAGAGACCAAGACACCATTGCTTGTAGATAGCAAATCTGCCATTAGCATCATTCAGAATCCTGTTCAGTTCTCAAAAACTAAACATATTGAAATCAGGTATCATTTCATAAGGGATTGCTATGAAAAAGGCAAGATTGAAGTGAAGCATGTCACAACAGCTAATCAGATAGCTGACATATTCACAAAACCCCTTGACACATCAACATTTCAGAAGTTAGTATCCATGCTTGGGATGCTAAATTTGTAAGTGTTCTTTTACTTTTCCTGCACATATTTTATTTTTCACTTACATCTGTTTAGACTAAAACTTCTGAAAAACAAAAAGAGAGAAACTACTAATGAACAAAAACATCATTATGGGAATATTTTCTGAAAAATGATTAAATTCTGATAAAATAATCTTCAGAAGTTATGAATAAAGTGTTTATAAACATTCTCATCAGTTGTTAACAAACTACTGAAGAGAAAATGAGAACTACTGATGACAATTGTTCTTCATCAGCAGTTTTGTCATTAAGGGCAAATCAGACATTTCCCACTTCAGAAGTTTGACCTAGGGCGGTTACAAACTTCTGATAAACACCTTTTCCAACACTTATCCATTCAAAAAGCAAAAATTCCCTCATTCTCTCTCAATAAGCTCTCAAACCCTGAACCTGCAAAAACACTGTTCGATCTACACACACACAAACCACATGGCTCTAATACTGAAACAGGGACACAATCAAAGAGGCTACTTCGAGAAACATGAAGCCTGGTCCCAATACAACGAAATCATTTATTTAGTCATTAAATCCCAATACTTTACTGCCCTCACCATTGATCTTCCAATCCACACTGAAACTCTTAATGAGTTCTGGGCAAATGCGGAGACGGTGACAGTAAATGATAAGGTGATCTCCCTTAATTCAACCATCCAAGGGAGAAGAATGGCAATCACACCCGAAACTTTGGGAATTAGACTGGGTCTAGATGTTGTTGGTGCCCCAGATCAATTTCCAAACTTTGAAATTCATCTAACCATGACAGAGTGTGGTTACCAAGGTACTCTCTCACATGCTACCATTTTCAAGAAATATTTTGAACCAAAATATAAACTTTTGTTTCATTACATAATAATGTGTTTGAGTCCAATAACTGGATCATATGATCAGATGCCCTCCACTTTTCAACCTATTTTTCATTCCATTGTGAATGAAACAAAATTCAGGGCATCAGCACTTTTCTTTAATGAGTTGGTGTTACATCATCTCAATTCTAAAAAGAAGATTTTGTTGTATCCAAGATTTATCAGGCAATGCATAATAAAGGAACTTGGAGAAGAGGTGCTTGTGGGTCAAACAACTGTTTTAAACCCTTTAACCTCACAAGCATACTCTAGGCACAATAAACCGGCCACCTGGCCAGAAGATGACCAAGGGGAACAAACAACAGTCCCCAAGGAACCCTCATCTTCCAAACCTTCACCAAAAAAAAAGGCCAAGAAACCAAAACAGCAAAAACAAAAACCCACCAGCCTGAAAAGAAAGGCAGTTCAGGAAGTTGAGATGCCTGAACTTGCTAATGTGCAATCTGTACTTGATAAAGATGTGACTGAAACATCCTCTCAGTCTCATCCATCTCAAACCCCCACTAGAGCACCAATCACCATCTTATTCAAAAGAAAGAAATTTAAGAAAACAATCCCCATAGACTCTTCTTTTGAAACTGTTGAACCCATAGATCAAACTACTGAACCAGCACCACAAATTTCTGAACCTGAAGCCCTTGAAATTGCCAAACTTCTCTCTGGGCTACAAGACAACATCCCATCAGAACATGTCATTCCCGAACAACCACATCAAACAGGTGACAAACCTTCAGAACTTGACATGGATGTGGATGTCCATAGCCCTAACCCAAGAGATGAGGATGAACCAGGGTCTCTAAGCCCAAACTTAGAAACTCTAGGTACATTTGAGGCTACTACTACTCATATACCACCCAGTGGTGGATCTAAGGATGAAAGTAACATTGCTAAGACCTCATTTGTGGCAACTACTGATGAAGGCTTAATGCCTGAGGTAGGAAATCCTCTGAACCAAGAAAAAGAGGTACATGAGACAACTGGGTTGGCCCATCTCATGATGTAACTGATACTGTCCTCATTGAGGAAGTAAGCAGGGATTCAGATGATTCCATTGATTTGGATGATGATTCACACTCCACCAAATTTGAATTGACGACTACTAGTGAAGGTCCTGCACCTGATGTCTCTAAGCTCAAAGAGCTGGTCACACCAGATCAGGTTAAAGTTCACTTGATCCCTGATTCCCCTAAAGTGGCATCTTCTGTACAACATGAAGATCACCCAAAAACACACCCCTCACTGAAAATGCCTACCCAATTCCCTGGGTCATCCAGCATAGACTTGAACAAACTATGCAGCCCATATGGCCCCCTATACCAGTTGATGAACACCCTAATTGCCAATCACCTCAAAACTTTAACAACTACTTTGGAGTTGTCAACCAAAGCTCAGTTTGAGGTGATCAACAAAAAACTTGGTGAGCTGTCCAACAAAATAGATAACAACTCAAGACAGCTTGCTGAACTCACTGGTAGAACTTCCAAACCTAGCAGGCTTCCAGAAGTGGATGAAGCCAAAAAGGGAGAGAAGATTAAGGAACCTAAGGAGTCACTGGAAGCCAGGATAAAGGCAAGAGTAGCTTTACAACAACAACAACTTCTAGAGAAAGCCCAAAAACAAAAAGAAGATCAACAAAGGCTTGTCTCTGGAACTGAAGTTGAAGCTGAACCTTCTCAAGGCCATAATGAAGAAACTGCTGAAGAAACCTCTGATGATTCAGAAAGTATTGAAGACAATCCTTCAGTAGTTGACACATCTGTCAACACTTCCAACATACAAACAGCTGAAGAGCCTTCCAAAACAACTGAACAACAACAACCAACTCCTATTCCAAGGCCTACAACAACTGGTGTCTTTTATAACAAAGAACAGCAAAACAAAAGCCTATTCACTCAAAGGGCTCTCAATGGATGAGCTGACTAGAAGAGCTCAACTTGTTGCTGACAAACTTGCAACAAACAAAGATGGAAAAGCCAAGAGAGCTGAGATGATTGAAGAACTGGTAGTAAATGACTTTGGTTCAAAAGCCTCTCTGTCAAGATGGAAAAAAGATAGACTACTGGATACATACAAGAAGTACAAGGCTGTCAAGGCTGCTAATCCAGAGAAGTTCAAAACTTCTGAAGTATCAACTTCAGTAGTTAGAACTTCTAGTGTTAAAAGACCAGCTACCAAGAAGAAACCAGAGGACAATACAAAGACTGACTTCACGATGGTGTTGCTAGAAGGCAAAACAGTTGTGCAAGGAGACTTTGATATTGAAGAGAAGCCTTTGATAACTCAATTTAGGGATCCTTCAACATTTGCTTACCAAATTCAGAAGACTATCACTGACAGACTGCACACAAAGGTAGTTACTGAACATCATTTACCAACCTTTAAATTACCCGATGTAGTGCAACAAGAAGACAGAAGTGAATCCCACCTGAGAGTCACAGAGATAGAAAATATCCAAGACTCAGGAACATCCCAGGGATCCAGCATGGTTCCCTATACTTCAAACTTTGACAAGTCTAAAGTGCTGATCATCAGATGGTCCTTTACTGATGACAACTCAGTATTGATGACAAGAAGAGGTCTTACAAGCAAGGCCTACAAGTCAATGAATGAACTGAAGAAACTATCAACACAGGACTTCCTTACAATTCAACATCTGGAACCTCAAAGAGGATCTCTCACTGATGAACAGCTTAATCAATTGAAGAATTCCATGTTCAAGGAGATATGGAAGATTGTGAATGACAGAAGAAGACAATAAAGAATTAGAAAAGGTTTTGGCTTCATCAATTGATGGGGAGATTGTTAGGACAAAAAGGATTGGTGTAACCACTTTTATAAACCTTAGTCTAATTCACTTCTGCAAAATATCCTAAGTATAGAACTACTGAAGAAAGAAGACTAAAGTACTGAAGAACGATTCAACAAGTACTGAAGAAGAAGTATCAGAAGTTCTGAAGTCTAACCAGACAGTTCACTGAAGAATTACTGAAGACAAACTACTCATCAGTAGTTTGTCATTCATCAACTCTTGTAAAGAATCTTTTTCACCGACTTATGTTTCAGTAGTTTATTAGTTTAGTATTACTTTATCTTTTTGTACAAGTTCCAAGAATGCAACTTGTTGCAACTTATTTCTGACTTGCTTTTTAGCAAGGTTCATGCATATGTAAAGTCTATAAATAGATGGGTTCATCCCTTTGTTTTAGACATTGATTTTGATTAATACAGAAATCCTTCAAAGCTTATTATTGTTCTTATTGTTCTTTCCATTTCATTTATTGAGAATCTGTTTGAGTATTTATTATCATTCACATTCAATATTTAGATTCTCATTAAAACTTGTCTTTAGATTTCAAACATCTAGGGGGAGTAATAACTCTTGTTGATAGAGTAGCTTTACTTAATCATTCCGTTGTGCAAATCTGATTGAACTTGCTAAACACATAAGTGTTCACTAGCAAGCAATAGATCAAGAGCATTACTGATCCAACATATTAGATCATTAACAATTTATCTAATTAACAAATAAATAATTGCCTATCCCCAAATTAGGAACCCTAGAAATACTTGTAGACTTGAAAAACTTAGACTTATTTATTGCCTTAAACATAGGGTAATACTTGGCAACGTTGGACCACACTTATTCTATTTCATAGGACATAACACTTTGCTATGGTGAGTTTACGTAACCTTGTTTATGCAACTTTTATACTTGAAACTTTATACTTAAGCAATTCTCTTTACATTGCTAGTTGTAATCTTTGATGCCACATGACTTAGACAAAAACTATTAGACTTAAACTTAAACTTGCATAATCATTAACCCTGATCAAGCCGGTGGTATACAATGATAGTTTTATTGGATTGACAACCCCACCCAGATTTGTTGACCATTTCTACGGGGAGCGCGGGTGATTGTTATCGTTCCAACGTTATATTAAGGTGAACCGCGGATGCGGGATGGACTTAAACTTTGTCGGAGGATTGATTATGTGCATACTATACTTGTTGTTTACTCATGTAGACTTAGACTTACATTAGACATATGAATTGCTAAACTTATATTCTTTTAAAAAGTTATTGCTTAACTTGGCTTATGTATTCTCACCAACTTCTAGTTGACCCCCCCCCCCCATCTTTTCCAAACTCAACAGGAAATACTGATGCTTGAAGTCTAGAGCTAGCATGAGGAGATATTTGAAGTTTTAAGCTTTGTTTGATTATTTGATGTACTAGATTTCATTCAAGACTTTGTTATGTATTTCAAATTTGGATATTTTATTTTGTATAAATATTTATTTAAAACTTGATTACCATGTGCTACTGAACAATCATTCATACGTGACACCTCGATGTTTCCGCCATCGGTTGGGGTGTTACAGGGAAATCCATTACTATTGACAGCCATGTCGATGGTTTTTCCATGTTGCATACAAGGCCCGGACTGAAAAAAATCGAGAATCGTACCAACTTTGTACCTTACCCGACCCGCAAGTTACAACTAGGTACAATTTCGGTTCTCATTTACGGGTGTTTTGGTCTCTGGTCGGTTCCGGTCCAGGTACGTAAAAAAACCGAATAAACATTCTGGATCAAATATGCGTCAAAATAATGTTTTGGAGCCAGACGCCAAGTCCACTGATTGATAATTGATATTTTTACCAACACTTAATCTAGCATGTATACGTTCTTATAGTGATTCGTTGCTCCTCCATTCATCATCCATCCCTACTGCTTGTTCAAACTTCAAACCACTTTATGGCAAAATCATTTTAAAAAACAAATAATATTTAAATCAGAGCCAGAAACCATTGAACCATATGAAACCCACAAAAAAAAAAAGAAAAAAAAAACAGCAACACAAATCACACCAAACAAACAACAACACAAGTAATTAGGTTATAGAAACTAGTTACCTTTAACAAAATGGATGTTGAATCAACAAATTGAAGCCTTAATTCTCCACTACTCTGAGAAAAATTGATGGCAAAACCAGTTTCGATTCAGTCATTCAATGTTGGACCGACTGGAACCGTAAGCTTGAGGACCGAAAGCCGACCCATCTGTATGGTCCATCAGTCGGTTCTAGTTTTATAGGGATTTCAGGTATCGGGTCGGTTCGGGTATCATCGTTCGCTCACCCCTAGCGACAGGTTCTATATGATTAGCCTATGGGAAGGTCAAACTTTGGGTTTTGAGAGGTTGGCTTGGTTGAAGGTGCAAGGTATTCCCTTACACTTATTAAATGATGTTATATATGTCGTTGGTGGGATGTTAGGTAAAGTCGTCCATAAGGCAAATAAATCGGAAAGGGACTCTAATTTGTCTTTCGAATATGTTGGGGTCTTAGTTGGTGATGGAAAGAGGGTTTCCGAGGAGATTGTTTTGAATTGGAAGAACCGAAAGTTATGGGTTTGGGTTATGGAGGAACTAGGTTATTGGATTCCCGATTTCTATGCAGTAGAGCCTGTCCAGGAGGGTGATGTTTTGGCAAATGATGATGAGGTAGCTGGAGAATCGAATGATAAAGAGATGCCGGAAGTTTAACCGACCAAGACAGCCGGAGTTGGGGATGACGTCATCAGTAATGTTGACTTGGTAAATTTGGAAAGGAATGAATGTTCTCATAATGACAATAATGATTGCCAATCAAGTCCCATAATTGAAAGGAATTTGAATTTTGAAGTTAGGAATGAAAGTTTTCTCCCTGCTATCAATTATACTTTTGACCAATTAATTGCAAATGATAATGATTATACCTCAGCTTCGAAGGTGGTTAAAAGAAATTTAAAAAAAAAAGTGAAGTGGGCCGGACAGTTCTTCTTATATCAGCAATAACGAAAGCTTGAAGGTTGTTAAAAAGCCCAAAAAAGATAATGATTTATTTGGGCTAAATAGTCTGTTGGGTATTAAAGATGATGACCCAAGTTCAGATGAAGATAGTTCGGATAATGAAGAAGATAAATCGTTTGACCTTAACAGAAACTCAATTGAGTTGGACAAGGTTGACCAACCTTTTATTGAGGAAATCCATTCGAAAAACGTGGAGAGTTTTGAGCAATAGGACAATAACAGTGTAGTTCGGATTCAAGCAGAAGAGATTGAAGCTACGAAATCACTGGGAGAGAAGTTGGGCGTTAACCTGGCCGAACAAGACAATATGATTCGGGAGTCAATAGTCAACGAGGGATTACAAATTGGTAACAAATGAATTGTTTGTCTTTTAATATTCGAGGGTTAGGTTCTAGTGGCAAGGCGGGTTGGATAAAAAGATTAAAGTCTGATTTGGGGGTGTTGTTTATTGGTTTACAAGAGACTATGCCGAGTAATGTGAATGTTGGTATGGTGTCAAATTATTGGGGAGGGTTGGGTTTTGATTATGAGAATGTTAACTCTAATGGGAACTTAAGAGGTTTACTTAGTATTTGGGATCCTAAGTTTTTGTCGAAAGATTTGGTTGTGAAAGATGATAACTTTCTTCTTGTCTCCGGATTATTAACGGATGGGAAGATTCGGCTTAATGTGTTTATGCTCCGCAAAATAATGTTGAAAAAGGAATCTCTAGGAAAAAATTATTCAGGTGTTACAGGCGGGTCAAGGTTGGTGGATTATTTTTGAGGATTTTAATGCAGTTAGAGAGCTGGGTGAAAGAAAAAATTCTTTCTTCGATCTGGTTTGTTCTAAATATTTGAATGATTTATTGGATGAAGCAGGCCTTCGCGAGTATGATTTGAGAGGTATGAAATTTACGTATTTAGCCAATCAGCGAGGTGAATGCAAATTGAGTAGAACTAACAGGATGTTCGTTTGTGATAATGTTTTTACTAAATAGCCAAATGCGTGTGTTAGAGCCCTTAAAAGAGAATATTCAGATCATGCGCCTTTGTTTCTTTCTTTGAATGATACAAATTTTGGCCCGAAAACTTTTCGTTGGATTGATTCTTGGTTAGATAGACCGGGATGCGAAGATGTGGTTATTTCGGTTTTAATTGGGTGGTGTAATGATGGTCCGGCAGATTTGAATTTGATGAGGAAACTAAAAACACTTCGGGATAGGTTTAATTTGTGGATTAAAGAGTGTAGGCTCATAGAAAATGAAGACGAGAAGCGATTAAAACAAGAAAAGGAAGATATGGAATGGTTAACGGAACAAAGAGATTTAGAAGAGTCGGAATTATGGGTTTGGTCGGAATGCAAGAAGAGTCTTCAAGAGATTGAGTTTTATAGATCTCGTGACATGAAGAAAAAATCACGGTTGAAATGGGCTTCTATTGGAGATGAAAATACTAGCTTTTTTCATAGTGTCATTAATGGGTAGAAAATAGAGAAATGTGATTCTGGGTCTTGAGGTTAGAGGCAACTGGATCTCCAAACCGGCCCTAATAAAGTGGGAAGTGTTGCGCTTTTTTAGATCCCATTTTAAAGAAGAGGTTACTGTTCGGCCGACTATTTTGTGCGAAGGGTTGAGACGGATTAATGAACAAGATGGTATATCTTTGACTGCTATGTTTTCCAAACAAGAGATTAAAGAGGCAGTTTTTGATTGTGGCACAAACAAGGTGCTATGTCCCGACGGGTTTAATTTCCATTTAGTTAAACGTTTTTGGAACTTGTTGGAGGAGGATTTCTTTCGTATCATGGTGGAATTTCATGAGACAGGTATTATTAACTCGGGTTGTGGTTCGGTGGTCATTACTTTGATCCCAAAGGTTAAATTGCCTATGGGACTCAAAAACTATAGACCCATTACTGTCATTGGGGTGATTAGCAAAGTTATTTCCAAAATTCTTGCTAACCGCCTTAAGAAGGTTTTGGGTAGGTTAATTTCGGAGTCTCAGTCGGCTTTCTTGACCGATCGTTTTATTCTTGATGGGCCTCTCGTCGTTAATGAAGTTTTGGAATGGTTGAAAAGAAGGAAGAAAAAGGTGTTTCTCTTGAAGATAGATTTTGAGAAAGCATATGACAATGTCAATTGGGTTTTCTTGTTATCTATTTTGTATCAAATGGGTTTCCCCTCGATTTGGTGCACTCGGATTAAAGGCATTCTTGAGTCTACTCGAGCTTCGGTTCTTGTTAATGGGTCACCAACATTCCAATTTAATAGTGAAAAGGGTCTTCGACAAGGTAATCCTATCTCCCCTTTTTTGTTCTTGATTGTCATGGAATGTCTTTCTTGGATGTTGGAGAAAGCAAAAACTCTTGGAGAGTTTAAAGGCATTAATTTTTCGGTTGATGATACGGATATTAATCACCTTTTCTGTGCGGATGATGCTCTTATTATGGGTGAGTGGTCCCTAGAGAATCTTCAAAGTACGGCTCGAATTCTTAGAGTTTTTTATTTATGTTCAGGTTTACACATCAACCTTCACAAATCTAATATATTTGGGGTTGGTACTGAAGACGTGGAGGTGGACAGTATGAAGGAGGTTTTGGGTTGCAAACGAGGGGCATTTCCTTTCATTTACTTGGGTATTAAAGTGGGGGCCAAAATGTCTGGAATTACCAATTGGAATGTGGTTGTTGAAGTCATTAAGAATCGGCTTGCCTCATGGAAAGGCAAGGCTTTATTTATTTATGGGTCGATTGATTCTTTTAAAATCGGTCCTTGAGAATTTGCCTATTTATTATCTTTCTCTCTATAAAGCCCCTAAGGCAGTCATCGAGAGTATTGAGGCGATTATGAGGCGGTTTTTATCGGCGGGTTGTAGTGAGGAAAAAAGATTAATTGGGTTGCTTGGGACATCATAACTACACTTAAGAAGGCGGGTGGCTTAGGAGTCTCTAAGTTGCATGATGTTAATGATACGCAACTCCTTAAATGGGCATGGCGTTTTAAAAAAGGTTGTCACGGGTCGAGTAGAACATGGTCGTTGTTACCATGTACTTCTTTGGATAGCGGTTGTTGGAAGCAAATAGTTAAAACATAGGAGAAAATTATTTGGAATGGTAACACTCTCTATAGTTATTTTGTGGGTGTTATGGGTGACGGGTCGACAATCAATTTTTGGGTGGATTCTTGGCTTCTAGATGAACCACTTCGATTAACTTATCCGTATTTGTTTAGACTCGAACAAAAGAAATGGGTCATTGTTTCTTCCAGGTTGCGAGTTGTAGATGGTATCAAATCGTTGCACTGGGAATGGCGTACAACTCCTTCAAGTCCCGAAGAAATAAATGAATTATTCAGCCTCATATCTGATATATACGATTATGTTTGGAAGGGAGGTAACGATGATTGGAGATGGAAGGCCGATGTGAGTGGTGTGTATTCTGTGAACAAAGCAAATAAATTGATTACAAACTTTCCTCGACCGATCAATAATGTTCAAATGAAATGGAAAGGGTGTGTACCATTGAAATGCAAGATTATGGTGTGGAGAGTGCTGCTTAATCATCTGCCGAATAAGGTGGAGCTGCTCAAACGTGGATTAACATTGACGAGTGATTCGTGCAATCTGTGCGACTCGGAGATAGAGACGACAATTAACTTGTTTATCGGTTGTTTCTTTGCTGCAGAGATCTGGTCCCGAATTGAGTCCTGGTTCCGATTGCCTCCCATTTTTGCTTTCGATGTGTCTGATTTAATGAAGACAGTTAACTTACAAACTACATCAAAGCAACCGAGATACATCTTGAGAGGTAATGTCTTTACTACTATGTGGGCGTTTTGGAATGAACGTAATGATAGAATCTTCAAAGGCAAAAGTCGGCGAGCTATTGAAGTGGTGGAAAACATTAAAATGATGTCGTATTTATGGTTTTGGAATATAACTAGATTGAAAGGTATAGATTGGAATGTATGTTATAAATACCCGTTGAATTTGATGTAATGTCGTTTGTGTGCCCGGGGGTCCTTGTTTTGAGTGCTGTTTGTGGCTCTTTTTATATGAAATTTACCTTTAAAAAATGTCCTTTACATTTTAAATTGATGAGTTTTATACTTAATTTTTTTAAAATCATACATTGTATGACCTTTGTTACTAACCAAGTTAATTATATCTTTTTAGTGGAAAGTAAATTAGTGTTTTACCCATTTATTTACAAAAGCATGTCTTCTTTATCAACCAAATTCACTTCACCCCTTTCTTCTTCCACCAATTTCGGTTTTTTTATTCTCTCTGCAACTTTAATTCAAAATGTCAACCTACCACTAAAATCCCTATCCTAATCTCCCACTTCATCTAAATCCTGGCCAGTGTTGCTTCACCTTCATTCAACACCCTTAGTCAATCCACATAAGGATTGTTTTCATTAAACCTTCTACCAATCTTCAGTTCGTCACCGTACCATCGGTTTCACCTCCGAACATAACCACACGAAAAAACACAATGAAAAACGTAGCTGACGTCGACGCACCACTAGATTTCGAACCCGATGACGACGATCTAATAGATCAAGACGTAGCCGCTAGTGTCGATGGAACATCACATAAGGCTTCAGCTCACATCTCTCAGCTTATATTTGCGATCACTTGTAAGAAAACTAAAGGCTGTGGGTTTTGTGATGAAACCAATGCGGAGCGTAATAACCGTAATTCTAGTCGCTTTGATTCTCTTAATTTTGATGGCAGGCATACACGATGTATGGTTGTTGGCTTTTTTTTAAAAAAAAAATTTCTATAGACAGAGTCTCAACTTTAAACCAAAATGCTTGGAGTGTGTCGACGTATATGGGAGCGTCAGTGGTTAAAATTGGGATGTATTTTGATTATACTAGAGTAAATTACAATTTGTGTCCTTGTGTTTTGGTGGTTTTAACCAGTTGAATCCAAATTCAAAATGTTTTGCTATCTGAGCACCTGGTTTATCAAATTGCAACGATCTGAGTCCAATTAACTAACGTCATCCAATATATCAGTTACGTACAAGGGCAATAGAGTCATTTACACCTAAGGTACAAGCGTTTGATGCATAAAGTACTTAAATAATATTTTTCCTATTTTATTATATATATGTATATTATACACACACACACCATCCGTGTCTCTCTTCCTCCTCTAAACCATTACACAACAACTCCCCCTCCACCATCAATCCCCAATTCAACCACCCCACTGCACCACTACACCTCCACCTATCCCCACTATACCAGTTTTGTGACAACCGTCACCCTCATATTCTAGCAAGTTGTCAATTATAGTCCATCGTGTATTTAAATGTTTCTATTTTGGTTCCTGTAAGTTTTGTCGTCTTTAAATTTAATAAAAAGAACCAACTCAAAATTTATCATTTGCATTTGTTATGGATCGGATATAAGTTTTAATCAAATGCGTATGTTGAAACGTATTCGAAATGGATTCTATAAAAAAATTCAAGTTTATAAAGTTTAAAAAGAAATTTTAAACTAAACATTGTTAATAAAGGAAATTTAACTTGTTAATAATATACTAACTAAGTTAGTTAAGGAGGGACTTTTTGTGCCAATTCCAGAAACTTCATTAAAAAAAAAAAAATCCTTTACCGCCACTCTGTTTTCCGGCCGGCCACCTTGCCAGGCCGGCGAGTGTTCCGGTGACGTGTAGAATCCGTTTAATGCGTTTTAATGATAAGTTTCGAATCCTTTACGTTTCTCCTCCAATAAACAACGAATTTCAATCATTTATACGTAGTTATAACGCGTTTAATGACGCCTTTGATCGGGTCCGACGTGAGTAACCGACCAAATCCTTAAATAGTTTTTTTGGACATTTTTTTATACGGAATCATTATAAAATCTTTATGCTATTTGATTCCTACTCCGTTACACCTCTTAAACCAACGTAAACCATACCAAAAACGAGTCATGAAGCTTTCAATTCGAAGCCTTAACATGTGATCTGTTCTTGCCTTATTTCGATCTCATACGACATGGTAAGACTAATTATGTTGTGCCGTTTTGTTGTTCTGATGTTCCTCTTTGAAAGCCCCATGAAATTGGGCTCTAACATTGACGAATTAGAGGTATTAGGAATCTAGGGTTAGGTTTATGTTTTTGGGAAGAAGATGAAGTTATTAACATTGTATAAATATAATTGTTATTCAAACTTGGGTTCGACCCTTGTAAACCGCAGATCTGTTGTGTTTTTTTTATTTATCGTTTTATTTAGATAATATGTATATATATATATATATTAATTTATAATATTTATAGAAAATTCATTTTTGATCAAAAAATTATGAAAATTTAGGTGTATCATCTTGACACCCTAAAGAAAATTATTACGTTTCTAGTTTCTGGAAAATGTCCTATTTTTATTGAATTTATTTGTTTTAATCATATTTAATTGATTAAAAATTCATTTTTAATGATTTTAATCTCAAACTTTTTGGGAAATTATTTGTAATAATTATGGACTGAAATAAAAATTATTGATTTAGAAAACATTTATTTTTATTAATTTTCCTATTTTTAATCATTTAAACATGATTTAATCTCATTAAATCAGTTTTAAATATAAATAAGTTTATAAAAATTATGGGAAAATTATTTTCATTAATTTACATCAGAAAGCCTCCATTTTCTATAAAAATAGCATTTTTGGGTCATGAATTGTATTATTAGCATTATTTATGTTTAATTAGACCTAATTAAACATTTATTTATTTACACTTTTTAAACATCTAGTTTATAAATACTTTTCTTATAAAATAGAAATGTTTTATGTTTGAAAATCTTAATTACCATTTGTTGGATCATTGTGAAACTCATAATTATTTAGTTATACATTTATGATTATTGTATTTATTTTATTTAGTTAAAGTAATTAACTAAACTCTTTTGCTTTAATTATTCCACAGCATATTTTACGCAAATATTCGATTAGTAATAATCATATTACCTACAACACATTTATAAACTTTAACATATCATTTTTGATATACAACTTTTACATTAATTTGATTTATCATAAAAAACTATAATTCCCCAAATCGAGTTAGCAAACCCTAATGCCTTAGACCCTAGATACCTTAGACTTCTTAGACATTTCCTTATTAGTACTCTTATACGTTATAGGTTGAATTCCTCGGAATTCCCATTACTTAGCTCATGACCGCTTAAGTTGGACTTTGATCGCTTTCGCAAACGGTGAGTATATCTTTTCCCCTTTTTACTGTTTTATTATTTTGGGGTGACTCATGTACTTATTATCAAGTTTCTATTTCATTTTACTAAAATAGCAATTCTTATGTGTGTTTGCTTGTGTCATTTCGTGTATCTATGACTTGTCAAATCATTAACCGTTGCGGCCTGGCATTTCAATGAATAGTACTATGGTATATCCCTTGTGACTCTGTTGAGAGTCCTCTTCATTGCTATGTATTACATTACTACTAGCGCTTACTACATATATCTGCTTTCTTTTCATAGGGTTGATTTGACCCGAATATCACTTATTACATTTTGCAAACACTAACACATGAATTGCTAAATTTTCCTTACTATATGTATCAAACGGGTATGCTCACCAATACATGTTTGTATTGACAAAATTATTTCCGTACATGTTTCAGGTTATTTGAGATGCATTCGTTAAGCTTTCGGTTTCATATTTACATTTTGATTCATTGTATTTCAGTTTAGGTGACATTTAGAATCGTTGTATTTCATTTCAATGTAATAAACTATTTAATCAATGTATCAATATTTACACTTTTAGTCCATGAGCTATTGAACAATCGTCACTACGTGACACCTCGATGTTTCCGCCATCGGTTGGGGTGTTACATGTTTACCACAACAACTCCACACCACCCCCTACTTCCTCTCTCTTTGATGGAAGTAACCCACCCACCTCCACCATCATCAACCCCCTCCACCACCATTGCACCACTCCATACCACCATTGCTACAAAACCTCCACCCCCACCATCAGCAACAACCCTTCAAGACACTATACATAACCATTGTCACCAAATCACCGCAATTAAACCCTTCTTATCATCCACATCCATCATGACCACGATGCCCTACCAGTTCACGACCCACCAAACCCTTCATCGCTTACCATATCTCCAGTCCCTCTCCTCTACTTAAAACCTAGTTTAGATCTGATGGTCTTAAGACTAGCAACCAGTGGAGGTGACTGTGAAAAGGGGGAAACTAGGGTTGAGGTGAAGGTGACAGCAAATCCATCTAAATCTGGTGATTTTCGGTAACCGAGGTTAGATGTGACACACTTGAGTCTTTTTTCCGGTTGTATGGCCTAAATCCGGCGCAATGGTAGGGATAACGACAACTGAGGTGAACAATTGTGGGTTGTGGTGGTGTTCGTTCAATTGGTGAAAATAAAGCTTCAAGGAGAGAGGGTTGGGAGGAGTACAGAGAGAGAAATGGTGTTTATGGTGGTCTTGGACTTGGTGACGAGTTGGGAGAATACAGAGAGAGGGGGAGAGATGGGTTTTATTTGTTTTTAAATGACAGGGGCATTTTTGACTTTTCATAGGAAACTAACAGATTTTATGGACAGTACTAGTTAATTGGACTTAGATCGTTGCAATTTGAAAAACCAGGTGCTCAGATAGTTAAACATTTTGAATTTGGATTCAACTAGTTAAAACGACCAATACACAGGGACGCATATAGTAATTTACTCATTATACTAGAAAGTCAATGATTGAGTGGAATGGTGTGTTTTCATCTGTTTTTACTTAATATGGAAGGTAGTTATGGGGTGTTTTTACTTGAAGATCCATTACGACTTTTAAAGAAGATGGATTGGATACGGAAATTTTGATGGAAATGTTGTAAACGAGAGAGAAAAACTACTTTGGAGAATTCTGAATTCGAGAAGATAGTGTAAACTCTGTTTAGGTGAAAAGAGGGTTTTATAGTCTGAAAAAGTGATGATGACGTATCCTAAGGTGTGTAACCCGCCAGAATTCATAGGTAAAGATCCGTAAACACATACACTATCATACATTATATATATGTGTATATATATGGAGGTTTATTGTGGTTGCAGTGGTGGTGTTTAGGGTGGTGTTGGTGATGAGTTGGGAGGAGTACAGAGAGAGAAATGGTGTTTATGGTGGTCTTGGACTTGGTGACTAGTTGGGAGAATACAGAAAGGGGGGGGGGGGGGGTTGAGATGGGTTTTATTTGTTTTTAAATGACAGGGGCATTTTTGACTTTTCATAGGAAACTAACAGATTTTATGGACGACGCTAGTTAATTGGACTCAGATCGTTGTAATTTGAAAAACCAGGTGCTCAGATAGTTAAACATTTTGAATTTGGATTCAACTAGTTAAAACCACCAATACACAGAGACGCATATAGTAATTTACTCATTATACTAGGCTGTCAATGATTGAGTGGAATGGTGTGTTTTCATCTATTTTTACTTAATATGGAAGGTAGTTATGGGGTGTTTTTACTTGAAGATCCATTACGACTTTTAAAGAAGATGGATTGGATATGGAAATTTTGATGGAAATGTTGTAAACGAGAGAGAAAAACTACTTTGGAGAATTTTGAATTTGAGAAGATAGTGTAAACTCTGTTTGGGTGGAAAGAGGGTTTTATAGTCTGAAAAAGTGATGTTGACGTGGCCTAAGGTGTGTAACCCACCAGAATTCATTGGTAAAGATCCGTAAACACATACACTATCATGCCATTTTCTCAATCATCAATTAGATATTGTATAGTAAATGTGTCACCCCGAGTCTAGTAAAGCTCAGGATAGACCAGGAATCTATCACATTTTCCATTTACACGTGCAACACCTGACTAATTCCAGAATAACTGACAATGACAGTCAGACAGTCACACGCTCAACGGATAGCGGCTAAATGTTCAATTAGAATGTAAAAAACAAAACATGGTCACTTGTGGCTAAATCCAATTTGGAGGTTATTCAATTCTATAAATAAATCCGAACACTTCAAAGAACACTTGGTGGACACCCGACACATGGAGTCGTCACCATATACCAATTCAAGTTCACCACATGTATAACGTAGGTTAATACATTCAAACACCACACCCCTATGAAAGACTAACACATAATATTAACATACTTTTGTGACAAAACGCATAAGGGTATGCTAAAACATGGTGATCAATTTCCATACAAGGCCACGAGAGATTTTTATAAATCTATTATGTCTATATTCCTATGTATACAAATCGGCCCACACTAGGAATAACAAGACAAGAACTCACAAAGTAACATTACATATGTATGCACAGATTTACATTGTATGTTGTGATCAAAACTACAAACATACATATTGTAACATTACGCATTTAATACTTGTACGTTACGCACCGACATTAATAAAACGTCAAGTTTTCTTATTTATCGTCGCATTTATTATTTTTGTCGCAATTATGGAACCCTAATGCTATATATATTATTATATATGTGTGTGTGATATTATAATTATACAAAAAAAATAAGTTGCCTTGGCCGGGGTTCGAACCCGCGCCAAAGGCCGGCCTGAACCAACACACGAGCCCAACCAGCTGGGCTGGCCACTTCCTTGTGATAAACCCGGATATATATCAATCTTATACACGCTTCAAATCCTCACAGTTGACAAGAAAAGTCAACTGTGGGATTCCTTGGTGAGCAATCCGTAGAATCAACGCGTAATTGATATATTTTTGGCAAATTAGGGCAATAACCGGCCCAATACAACACAATTACACAATCAATTACACGGCATCGTTGACCCATTTGATTATTGGACGCGTATACATTATATGGAAAGTCAACCTTCTAATTAACCCTAACCCTAATCCTCTAGTATAAATTGAGGGTCTGCGTAGCTTAACAACTCGCTCATAACACTCTCTCCATCTCCAATTCTTTCAATTATACTCTGATTGTTGCAATTTTGTTCGTGGTCTGACTTTCTCTTTGACCCGACTTCTAACATCAATCATACACTGTGAGTCCTCTTTTATTTGTGGGGTTTAATCATCGGCGTACAGGCAACAATAGCCCTAACATTAATCGGGCTATAGTTGCCTGAATCATCCTATTGTAAAATCTAGGGTTCATCGCGTTTATAATTGGGGATAAAACTGGTTTATGCTATTGTATTTATTTTAATTGAAACCAGAATCATCACAACCACCGGCCTAGGCCAGGTGGTTGTGACTCTGACCCTCCACAGAGGTCACCCGGGTTCGAGTCCCGGCTCTGACCGGCTTTTGTTCTTTTCTTTCCTTTTCTTTTTAAACAAACAAATTACAATTATATATATATATATATATATATCCTTTTAATCATTTAAATTCTTTTTAAAATACCTAAACTATTTTATAAATTCTAAAAAAATTATTATTGTTTAATCTGATATAAAAGATTTATTTACAATTTTTATTTTTCAGAAATTCTTTTATTTAATATTTATAATAATTAAATCATTTTTATACTATTATATTTATAAAAATCCATTATTATATCAAAACAGCTTTATTAAATTCCCCAAAAATTATCCTAACTTTTTATAAAGTTAAACTTTACTGAAATAATTTTTATTTCAGTAAAATCATTTATTTTATATTTTTAATCAATTTTTGTTAGATTTAATCATAATTAATTCATAATAAATCCAATTTTCATCATTTTTGCACCAAAATTTTATACAAATTATTTTTAATCATTTAGAACAGAAATATGATTTTTAAAATAAGATTTCTTTAATTTTAGTATTTTTGAATATTAAAGTTAATAATTGGCTAATTATAAATAAATAGATTTAAAAATCTATTTAAAATGAAATAATTTTATAAAAATTATTTTATTGCTTCAAACACTTTAATGTGCTCATTCAAAATTCAAACTTTATAAAAAGACTATTTTTCATTAATTATCCAATTTTCTTTATTTAATTAACATTTTTTTTTAAATTTAACAATTGATTATCCCCAAATCGAAACCCTAGGATACACATATTAGTTATTAGACTTAGACTTATAATATATTACCTCATTATAGGGTAATATTTGGAAATCACTTTGGGCAACACAATTATTTCATATCTTCAACAAGTTAACATTTGCTAAGGTGAGTTTACATAGCCCCTTTTATTTATCACCATTTTTGGGGTGAAACATGTTATAACACTTTTCATTGCAATTCAATCATCAATGTGTTTGTGTGTTTTCTATGTTGCATATTGTCTTGAGCATGATTAGAGTAAGCACCATTCTAGCATAATCATTAACATTGATCAGCCGACGGTATACATTGATAGATCTATTGGACTGACAATCCCACCCGGATACGTGCCTCCTACAAAGGTTACGTGGGTGTTTGTTATCGCATAACATATTCATTGGGACCATAAGTGTATGGTATGTATCATTTTATAACAGTCAGCAGGGTTGATTATGCACTCGATTTATTTCTAATATGTTCTCACATATGGGCTAGATTAACATGACACATGAATTGCATAACATTTTATTCATTTTATCATCAAAAACCTATGTAATTCTCACCAACTTATGTTGACCCAAAATACTTTCAAAATTAACATGTTTCAGGTAACAATGAAGCTGAGGCTTGAGTTAGCATGAGGATTTATCTTGAAGTTTATTTGAAGTTTCTGAAGTTATTATTTGATGTTATGTATTTGAATTCTTAGACATTATTTCACATTTTGGATTTTATGTTTGAATAAATTATTTAAAATTTATATTATACCATGTGCTACTGAAAACAATCATCAATACGTGGCACCCCGATGTTTCCGCCATCGGTTGGGGTGTTACAGATTGGTATCAGAGCCTTGGTTATAGGGAATTAGGTTATTAGAAATAATCTAGACTATAACCTTAGGGACTAAAAGAGTACTTGCTTCTCCTACTTGTAACCCTAATTGCTTCCCTAAATCCTATCCTTATCCTATGCCTTACAACCCTAAACCTACATGTGACTACTCTTAATTGTCTGCTGCAATCCTGATCCACCATTAGATTTATAGGACAAAATCCTCAGGTTTAACCTGAACCCCCTTGAGATCTCGTCGAAGTTCTAGATTTTAATAACGAACACGTGCAATCTGGAAGGGTGAACGCCTGTATTCTGAGTCTTCTGTCTAGGCTGGCATTGCGCATATATCCCAATCAGACGAGGGACCCGGATGCCTACCTGGGAATTCTCGGGATGAGTGTTCACTTATAGGCTAAAGCATGTCTTCATATGTTATTAGAATTTAGAATCTTTGATAAGTCAACGTTTTCGTTTATTCGTTTTAATTAATGAATAAATGATTACATTCCTTATATAAACTCTCATTCATTTCATTGTGTCTATTACAGATCATGCCTCCTCGTTGCAGCACTCGCAACAACAATGGTGAGAACCACGAAGAAGGTGGTGATAACCATAACCACAACCATGACCAAGGTCCCGGTCACAACAACAATGGGGTCGATGCTCAACTGGCTGCAATCATTTCTCAACAAATGGCGCAGCAAATCGCAACTCTGGTTCCCAACTTACTTGCTCAGGTCATCCAATTGAATGGGAATGGTCACAACAACGGGAACGGGAATGGCAATGGCAATGGACCCCAAGCTTGCACCCTTAAACATTTCAACTCTTGTAACCCTCCAAAGTTCAGCGGTGAAGAAGGAGCTACTGGACTTCTCCAATGGTTTGAGGGTATTGAAAATACCTTCATCAACAGTGAGTGCCCCAATAACTTCAAGGTTCGTTACGCCATGAGTGTTCTCCATAAACGAGCACTCACATGGTGGAATGAAGAAAAGCGTACTCGTGGGGCCGAGGTTGCTCTTGCTATGACATGGGACCAGGTCAAGGAGATCATGAAGGAGGAGTTCTGTCCTCGCAATGAAGTTAAAAAGCTTGAGGATGAGTTCCACACCTTGGCTCAAGATAGTGGGGAAAATCTTGCCTACAACACCCGCTTTCATGAGCTTAGCTTATTGTTGCCACACAAGGTTACTCCTCTGCCGGTAGCCATCGAGAAGTACATCGGTGGTCTGCCCATGCAAATCCAGGACACTGTTTGGGGTAGAAATCCTGCAACTCTGGAAGAGGCCAAACGTCTAGCGGCCACTCTTACTGATAATCACGTGAAGAATAGTACTCTCGTTCGTAAGGGCACTAAGAAGACTGTTGCCAAAGATACTCCACAGCCTGCAATTGAAGTCAAGCCTGAGACCTCAAGCAACAAGAAGCGCAAGGCTAGAAACTATATGGTTGCTGCTACTCCACCTGCTGCCCAAAACCCAGCCAAGAAACCATACACCGGACCTCACCCTTTGTGCAACACTTGCAAGTATCACCATCCCACACAGGTGCCATGTCGATTTTGTACCAAGTGTCAAAGATATGGTCACCTGGTGAACGTCTGCCGATCTCCTGCTGCCCAAGACAACAACAACCCAGCTCCCAACCAACAAAACAACAGGCCTACTCGTGGTCAATGCTACGAGTGTGGTAACCCTAATCACTACATCAACAACTGCCCTAACCGTAACCGTAACCAAAACCAAAATCAGAACCAAAACCAGAACCAAAACCAAAACCAGAACCGCAACCAGAACCAAGGTGCTCGAGGTCGCGCCTACAATCTCAACGCTAACCAGGCTCGTGACAACAACGAAGTGGTGAATGGTACGTTTCTCATTAATAATCACTATGCATCCATATTATTTGATTCAGGAGCTGATAAGTCATTCGTGTCACTGAAGTTTGAACCTTTACTTAACTTACCCCACACTAATCTAGAAGACCCTTTTGTGGTAGAGGTAGCTAACGGGAAGTCTATTTCGATCAGTTCTATTATTCGTAACTGCTTGTTGAATCTCGATGATCATACCTTCCCTATCGATCTTATTCCCATGCATCTTGGTAGTTTTGATGTTATAGTAGGCATGGACTGGTTGTCAACTCATCGTGCCGAAATTCTGTGCTTCGAGAAAGTCATACGCATTCCTCTCGAATCTGGTGAGATTTTGAAGATCTATGGTGAGAAACCCTGTGGTGAGCTTAAGCTTATGTCTTGTACTACTGCCCAAAAGTACTTACGAAAGGGGTATACAGCCTTCTTAGCTAACGTGATAGAGAAGAAGGACAAAGGCAAAAGTATCCAAGACATTCCTATTATTCGAGACTATCCTGAAGTCTTTCCAGAGGATTTACCTGGTTTGCCTCCTGCTCGACAAGTGGAGTTTCGTATTGATCTTGTTCCTGGTGCTAATCCTATTGCTAAAGCTCCTTATCGTCTTGCACCCTCTGAGATGCAAGAACTTGCTAGTCAATTACAGGAACTTTCTGATAAAGGGTTCATTCGCCCTAGTTCTTCTCCATGGGGAGCCCCTGTCTTATTCGTTAAAAAGAAGGATGGTTCTCTACGGATGTGTATTGACTACCGTGAACTCAACAAACTCACCATCAAGAATCGTTATCCACTTCCGAGGATTGACGATCTCTTCGATCAACTTCAAGGAGCAACCCACTTCTCGAAGATTGATCTCCGTTCTGGTTATCATCAGCTTAGAGTCCACGATGAAGATATTCCCAAGACGGCCTTTCGCACTCGCTACGGTCACTATGAATTCATGGTTATGCCTTTCGGTTTGACCAATGCTCCCGCAGTATTTATGGATTTGATGAATCGGGTTTGTAGACCCTATCTCGACAAATTCGTGATCGTTTTCATCGATGATATTTTGATTTACTCTAAGTCAAAATCCGATCACGAGCAACATCTTCACTCTATCTTGAGTCTCCTAAAGAAAGAACAACTGTACGCCAAGTTCTCCAAATGTGAATTTTGGCTTAAGGAAGTTCAATTTTTGGGACATGTCATTGATATGAACGGAATTCATGTTGATCCTGCAAAGATCGAAGCTGTGAAGAATTGGAGTGTTCCTACCACTCCAACAGAAGTCCGTTCTTTTCTTGGATTGGCTGGTTATTATCGTCGATTCATCGCCAATTTCTCCAAGATCGATGTTCCTCTCACTACCTTAACTCACAAGGGTAAACCCTATGAGTGGGGACCTAAGCAAGAGGAAGCGTTTGAAACTCTTAAGCTGAAACTCTGTGAAGCTCCTGTCTTATCTCTACCTGATGGTAATGATGATTTCGTGGTCTACTGTGATGCATCGAACCAAGGTCTCGGTTGTGTTCTCATGCAACGAGGAAAGGTTATTGCTTATGCGTCTCGACAACTCAAGACTCATGAGAAAAATTATACCACCCATGATCTTGAATTGGGCGCTGTTGTCTTTGCACTCAAGATTTGGAGACATTATCTTTATGGGACCAAATGTGTGGTGTTCACGGACCACAAAAGTCTCCAACATGTCTTCGATCAAAAGAATCTTAACATGAGGCAACGACGTTGGGTTGAATTACTTAACGACTATGATTGCGAAATTCGCTACCATCCTGGCAAAGCGAATGTTGTGGCTGACGCACTTAGTCGTAAAGAGCGTGTCAAACTCCAATGTGCTAGAGTTCGTACCGATCTCCAAGATCGCATTCTCCAGGCTCAACACACCTCAGTCACCCAAGGTAACATGTACGATGAAATGTCTTGTGGTGCTGAGACTCAACTTGAAACCAAACCCGATGGCCTCCTTTATTTCCTTAATCGGCTGTGGATTCCCGACCGTGATGATCTTCGTACTTTTCTCATGAACGAGGCTCATAAGTCTCGTTATTCTATTCATCCTGGAGCTGACAAGATGTATCAAGATCTTCGTTATTCTTATTGGTGGCCTGGTATGAAGAAAGACATCGCTCTTTTCGTTGCAAAATGCCTCACTTGTTCCAAGGTTAAGGCTGAACATCAACGACCATCTGGTATGCTTGAACAACCAGAGATTCCTGTCTGGAAATGGGAGAGCATAGCTATGGATTTCATCACCAAACTCCCTCGCACACCCAAAGGTTTTGACAGTATTTGGGTAATCGTCGATCGTTTGACCAAGTCAGCTCACTTTCTACCTATTCGCGAGAAGTATTCTGTGGAAAGGTTGGCAAAGATGTACGTAAGTGAAATCGTATGTCGTCACGGTATACCTTTGGACATTATTTCTGATCGCGATGGTCGTTTCACCTCCCACTTTTGGGGATCTCTACAAGATGCTTTGGGTACTAAGTTGAACCTGAGCACTGCTTATCACCCTCAAACGGATGGTCAGACTGAACGAACCATCCAGACACTTGAGGACATGCTCAGGGCATGTGTCATCGATTTTGGTGGCGCATGGGATTCTCATCTTCCTTTGGTTGAGTTTTCATACAACAACAGTTATCACGCCAGCATTAACATGGCTCCTTTTGAGGCACTCTATGGTCGGAAATGTCGTTCTCCTGTCTGTTGGACTGAGGTTGGTGAAGCTCGTATTACTGGACCCGAACTAATCCAGGAAACCACAGACAAAATCCAGCTTATTCAGGATAATCTTCTCAAAGCTAGAAGTCGCCAAAAGAGTTATGCTGATAAACGTCGTAAACCCTTGGAATTTCAGGTTGGGGACCTTGTGCTACTTAAGGTATCCCCTTGGAAAGGAGTTATTCGTTTCGGTAGAAAGGGAAAACTAGCTCCTCGATACGTAGGCCCCTTCAAAATTCTTGACAGAGTTGGGAAAGTGGCTTACAGACTTGAGCTTCCACCTGAGCTAAGCAATGTTCATCCGACCTTCCATGTTTCGAATCTCAAGAAATGCTTAGCAGATGAGAACCTTCATGTTCCTCTTGAGGATGTGCAAATCGATGAAAGCATGCACATTATCGAGAAACCCGTCGAGATTGTTGACACTGGAGTCAAGAAACTCAAGCGCAGTCGTATTCCGATCGTTAAGGTTCGTTGGGAATCTAAACGAGGCCCAGAGTTCACTTGGGAACGTAAAGACCAGATGAAGTCGAAGTATCCACATCTTTTTCCACCAGACTCTCCAACTCCAACTTCGGGACGAAGTTCCTAAAAGTAGGGGAGACTGTAACATTACGCATTTAATACTTGTACGTTACGCACCGACATTAATAAAACGTCAAGTTTTCTTATTTATCGTCGCATTTATTATTTTTGTCGCAATTATGGAACCCTAATGCTATATATATTATTATATATGTGTGTGTGATATTATAATTATACAAAAAAAATAAGTTGCCTTGGCCGGGGTTCGAACCCGCGCCAAAGGCCGGCCTGAACCAACACACGAGCCCAACCAGCTGGGCTGGCCACTTCCTTGTGATAAACCCGGATATATATCAATCTTATACACGCTTCAAATCCTCACAGTTGACAAGAAAAGTCAACTGTGGGATTCCTTGGTGAGCAATCCGTAGAATCAACGCGTAATTGATATATTTTTGGCAAATTAGGGCAATAACCGGCCCAATACAACACAATTACACAATCAATTACACGGCATCGTTGACCCATTTGATTATTGGACGCGTATACATTATATGGAAAGTCAACCTTCTAATTAACCCTAACCCTAATCCTCTAGTATAAATTGAGGGTCTGCGTAGCTTAACAACTCGCTCATAACACTCTCTCCATCTCCAATTCTTTCAATTATACTCTGATTGTTGCAATTTTGTTCGTGGTCTGACTTTCTCTTTGACCCGACTTCTAACATCAATCATACACTGTGAGTCCTCTTTTATTTGTGGGGTTTAATCATCGGCGTACAGGCAACAATAGCCCTAACATTAATCGGGCTATAGTTGCCTGAATCATCCTATTGTAAAATCTAGGGTTCATCGCGTTTATAATTGGGGATAAAACTGGTTTATGCTATTGTATTTATTTTAATTGAAACCAGAATCATCACAACCACCGGCCTAGGCCAGGTGGTTGTGACTCTGACCCTCCACAGAGGTCACCCGGGTTCGAGTCCCGGCTCTGACCGGCTTTTGTTCTTTTCTTTCCTTTTCTTTTTAAACAAACAAATTACAATTATATATATATATATATATATATCCTTTTAATCATTTAAATTCTTTTTAAAATACCTAAACTATTTTATAAATTCTAAAAAAATTATTATTGTTTAATCTGATATAAAAGATTTATTTACAATTTTTATTTTTCAGAAATTCTTTTATTTAATATTTATAATAATTAAATCATTTTTATACTATTATATTTATAAAAATCCATTATTATATCAAAACAGCTTTATTAAATTCCCCAAAAATTATCCTAACTTTTTATAAAGTTAAACTTTACTGAAATAATTTTTATTTCAGTAAAATCATTTATTTTATATTTTTAATCAATTTTTGTTAGATTTAATCATAATTAATTCATAATAAATCCAATTTTCATCATTTTTGCACCAAAATTTTATACAAATTATTTTTAATCATTTAGAACAGAAATATGATTTTTAAAATAAGATTTCTTTAATTTTAGTATTTTTGAATATTAAAGTTAATAATTGGCTAATTATAAATAAATAGATTTAAAAATCTATTTAAAATGAAATAATTTTATAAAAATTATTTTATTGCTTCAAACACTTTAATGTGCTCATTCAAAATTCAAACTTTATAAAAAGACTATTTTTCATTAATTATCCAATTTTCTTTATTTAATTAACATTTTTTTTTAAATTTAACAATTGATTATCCCCAAATCGAAACCCTAGGATACACATATTAGTTATTAGACTTAGACTTATAATATATTACCTCATTATAGGGTAATATTTGGAAATCACTTTGGGCAACACAATTATTTCATATCTTCAACAAGTTAACATTTGCTAAGGTGAGTTTACATAGCCCCTTTTATTTATCACCATTTTTGGGGTGAAACATGTTATAACACTTTTCATTGCAATTCAATCATCAATGTGTTTGTGTGTTTTCTATGTTGCATATTGTCTTGAGCATGATTAGAGTAAGCACCATTCTAGCATAATCATTAACATTGATCAGCCGACGGTATACATTGATAGATCTATTGGACTGACAATCCCACCCGGATACGTGCCTCCTACAAAGGTTACGTGGGTGTTTGTTATCGCATAACATATTCATTGGGACCATAAGTGTATGGTATGTATCATTTTATAACAGTCAGCAGGGTTGATTATGCACTCGATTTATTTCTAATATGTTCTCACATATGGGCTAGATTAACATGACACTTGAATTGCATAACATTTTATTCATTTTATCATCAAAAACCTATGTAATTCTCACCAACTTATGTTGACCCAAAATACTTTCAAAATTAACATGTTTCAGGTAACAATGAAGCTGAGGCTTGAGTTAGCATGAGGATTTATCTTGAAGTTTATTTGAAGTTTCTGAAGTTATTATTTGATGTTATGTATTTGAATTCTTAGACATTATTTCACATTTTGGATTTTATGTTTGAATAAATTATTTAAAATTTATATTATACCATGTGCTACTGAAAACAATCATCAATACGTGGCACCCCGATGTTTCCGCCATCGGTTGGGGTGTTACACATATATACATAAAATATATATATACGACACACATACATACATTCATACACATGCCACATTGAACCTATGCTTCCTAACATGAACACTAGCCTAACATTCACCCAAAACACCAAGTTCCAAACATTCATCTACCTCCCATGAGAGTCAACTTACCTCTTTAGACTAGCCACCTTTTCTCCTTCCCATTTTCATTGTATTCGGCCGAACACACACACACACACACATTCACACATGTTTTTTTTCTTGACAATCTAAGGCACATGTTACCTAGTTTTCATCCATACACAACACTTTTCACCAACATGGACCTTACTAGCACACATGAGCCCTTACCAAGGAAGAGTTGACTACCATTTTAGTCATGGAACATTCCAATTGGCCACATGTCACACCCTCAAATTTCCACTACGGAGTTTATACCGTGATGCGAGTGACATACCAGGATCCCTTAGCCATAAGTCATATGAATGACTCTAAATTCCCAAACCATTTGGTTCATTTTCAAAAATATGATTTAACGTTTAATCAAAAGTTTAAGTAAGTTGCGGAAGCGTAAACCAAACATAACTGTTTTAAGTTCTTGCGCAAAACAATGAGCCCATATGCAAAACCAAATAATAAATAAAGGGTAAGTTTAATAATGTTCAATATCCCATGACTCAATGATGCATGACCTACGGAGCTCCAAACCTAGCGACCTGCAAAAGCATGCTAACGTGTGTCAACATAAACTGGTGAGTTCACAAAGCAAAGTAAATGAGTTAGTAAATGCGTAGGTTTCCAAAACCACGTAACCATTAGTTCATCGCATGTCAGGGGTAGCTAACCCACTCATGATAACCAAACACAGATATACCAAACTGCTAAACAACGAGCTCTCACAACAGTGAGGAAAAGTGCCTTGCATCATTGCCTATCAACAATGATAATAAATATTAAGTTATAGTCCACACCTATGCTCCCAGCATGATATGACATTTGTGAAATCTAATAGTGCTATCAACTAGTAACCCGCTTGCCTATCCGGTAACTCATTCGGTATATGAAGCACTTCAATGATAATGTGTTGTTTAGTTCATCAAGGACAAAGATGTGAACTAGTAAAATCTGATTCACCTCGTGAACCAAAGCACCCCAAAAGCCGAAATGTAAAAGTAGTCCCAAACCGGACTAGAAAAAATTTAAAAGTTGTCTCAAACCCGAGACGCATGCTTTTGAGAAAAAAAAAAGAGTAGTGAAACTCACCTTAGGTTGCAAGCTAAATCCAAACTTCACAATAAGGATGTGCTACTGACTCCCTATTATATGTGCCACTATGTGAGTACATGTGTATACACGATACACCACATAACTCGTTCGTCCATGACGTTAATTTATGCGAAAACATTTAAGTGACACCTATCGTAACTACATGCACAAGTAGACCATACGAACCCGTTGGTGAATTTTATGTTTATTATCAATCATACGCGTCATTTACACCTCATATAAGTGTACATGCAAGATTAAGTCAAAATCAAGTCATACCAGACTCCAGATAAGCACATATATACATATAACATAATCTGCGTTTTCAGGACATATTATGCACTACAAAAACGAATTTATTAAAAATATCTATAGAATGAGTTAGACTTCCAAACTTTTACTGAATATTTCTAGGATTCCATTAGTCATGCCACTTTTTTTTTTTTTTTGCAACAAAACTTTATTGAAATATTATGAAAAATCAAATACTATGACTAGGTTCTGAAAACTTTCACATCAGGTTAGTTTCGATAAAAATTTTCAAAAATTGTGTATTCATCCAAATGGGATGAATCCACTTGGAAAAGCCAAATTATTCGCAAATCAGCCTACTGAGCAAGTTTCACAACCTAACGCTTTATAATACTCAAGTTACAACTGATTTAAGTTGACCTAAGTTTTTAATCCGAAAATGAGTTTAGACCTTTATTAGAATAAAATTCCAAAAACATATCAAACGACAACCAACCCGCATGATTTTACCCATTCTAGAAACCTAAGACAATGTACGACATGCACATAACAAGAATCGACCAAAACCAATACTTAAAGTCAAGTTACAGAGCCTACAATTCGACATTCATCTTCTGTCCAGATTTTAATCATGCCACATTCTCAACTATATCAAATTCTAGGTGTATATTATCGATCAAGAACCACAAATAATCATCATACATGACTTAACATACATTAACATGACCAAAACATGCAAGATTCATTATGAACATAATCATCTATAAACCCTAGATGTTCAACAATCAGCAAGAGACACTAACATGCAAACATAATCATATAACCAGGGTTTAGCATCATGCGCACCTTGCGCAGCTGATCGAATGTTTTCTGTATGTCCCCTAGCATGTGTTCCTCTTCCTTTCTTTTTATAACAAGGTCATCGACGTTCATTTCAAGGCGCATGCCGATTTCGTTGATGAAGACGTTGTCCATCAGACGCTGATATGTGGCTCCCGCATTCTTGAGTCCAAACGACATTTTCGTATAACAGGAGGTGTCCATGTCTGTGCGCAAGGCTGTTTTGTCTTCGTCCTCCTTTGCCATTTGGATTTGATGGTAGCCTTTGTACACTTCCAAGAAACACTTGAATCGGTAAGGCGCTATGGAGTCCACCTTTAAGTCGATTTCTAGCAAAGAAAAACAATCCTTAAGATAAGCCTTGTTCAAGTCTTTGTAGTTAATGTACATGCACCATCCTCCTATTGCTTTGCCAACCATGACTGAGTTTGCCACCCAAATTTGGTAGTGGATGGGGCATAGGATGCCTGCATCGAGCAACTCTGAGACTTGTTCATTCATGGAATTTGTTTTCTCCAGCCCCATACTGTGTTTTTTGTACCACTGGCCTGATAGATTGGTATGTGTTTAACTTGTGCTCCGCGATATTGCGCGGGACACCGATCATGTCCGCATGTTGCCAGGCGAATACATCAATGTTTCTGACAAGGAGCTTCTTGAGATGTGTGAGCGAAAGATTTTGACTAAAAACAGGATTAATTGATCATACAAGTTACAAAACCAGGTGCGGAAACCCTAGCTTTGAACAAACAGATAAAACTCAAATCAAAACACAATCAATATCATTTTCAAAGCTTTTCATAGATTAACTTGTTCATAAACTTGATTACAATGACACTTTGGTTAATCTAGATCAATTACAGACACTCTCAAACAAACCTGGAACCTGACCTCAAAACACACACAACTAATAACTCTCTATCTATTACATAAACACAAAATCTATTTATAGCCACTGCACATTCGCCCCTTTACTGTGGTCGAATGTGGACTTCTTCCACATTCGCCCAGCAGAAGGTACGAACGTATATCTTCAGTCAAGTTCCATTCCACCTTCGCCCATGAATCTTCTACCTTCGTCCCTTTAGCTTACATTCGCCCATTATTATTTCACCTTCAACCCTTCAGCAAAACTTAACATACGTTAATCATGTAGATCCAATCACTAGTCGCAAAACGTGCATCTACAAACTCCCCCTCGACTATTGATTGGATTGTCTTCTATCTTCGTCCATGGCTTTGTTCAACAACTTAATTCTGAGCTGTTTCTTCTGCTCTTTGGTCATTTCAGGCTCTAACTTTCTCTTCACCGGTTTCGACACATTTGCCATCTTCACCATCTTGCCAAGTTTGTTATTCAAATTACTCCCCGCATTAATATCATATGCAAAGCAAACTCCAACCACTTGAGTATACTTCTTTGCTTGATCAGCGTCATTCGGCTCACAATAAATCGGATTATAGAAAAGCATGATGATGTCTTCAAAAGTACAGTTAATCAACCACATCGGATCAAATACATGAACATGCTTGTATTTGTCATTCCCGTCTCTCAACACTATCACTGCTTCAGCCTTCCTCCAATCATAATACCAGAAAATAAAGTCAGCACTGAAATGTTGTGGCATGGGCATCAAAGGTATTTTCCTCATCACTTCAGGTGCCTTGTATATCAAAGTATCCCGCTTCAGCTTGGTTTTAGGATCAATATCCCTATGAACTTTCCTTCGGGGATATTGTGGCTTGAATCTATTCCATCTCGTTCTAGTTTCCCAAACCAGCTTGTCTGCACACCAACCGACATGTGTACTGTCCACTGAAGCACCTGACATAGGGAATCTGCATAAATCTCTGACCGCCCAGTACGGTAGAGTTAGCAAATCAATGAATCTGTGAAAGTACAAGATCCCTGTTTCCCATTTGGCAGCTAGACACTTCAGCCTGCCCAAATATGTCCACCCGAGAGCTCTGCCTTTGAACTTGGCATTGTGAAATCTATAGAAATTTCCTTGAGCTTCAGGCTTCGGTCGGTTTTCATCCATTTCTCTTAATTTCTTCAAATAACTCTTCAATTCATCAGATTGATTTGAAGACTCTTGCTTATCAGCACCAAACACCTTCTCTACAAACTCTGCACTTCTTTGCTTTGCCTTTTTCTTCGCTGAAATGTTTGGTGTCTCAGTAAAATCAGGAAATATCTCATCTTCATCAGTTTGTCTGAAATACTGTGGAAATTCTTCATGCGTTATGTCTTCAACTTCCACTTCATCAAACTCAGGAGTATTCTTGTCATCTGAGTGACTTCCAATATCCTTTTCAGAAATATCTGGAATCGACTCATCTACAATAAACTCCTCAAATGTTTTCCCTACTCTCTGTGCAAGTCCATCCAGAATTTCCTTTGCCACAGAAGCAGGTACTTCACCTTCTTCAAGATCAGGATCGTTGTATTCCAATTCATATCTCATGTCATCTGTTTGGAATAGCTCAGCAAAACATCCTGTGAACTCAATAGTCCATTCTCTTCTTTCCAACATATCTATATATACTTGTTTAACATCATCTGTTAAAGATCTCACCTTTTCATTCCAGAAGATACTCTCATCTGAATCAACGTTCTCACCTTTCTTTTTCTTCGAACTTGATTCTCCAACATTTTTCTTTTTAGGTGTTCTCTTTTCAAATGTAAACTTTGACGTATCATCTCCTCCATCATTATCATCACTACTACTACTATCATCCTCTTTCTGACTCCCAGACCCTTCTGCATCATCATCATCATCATCATCATTCTTATCATCCTCATCATCACTTTTCTCTGACTCTTCATCATCCTCATCATCATCTTTTTCTTTGTCCGATTCAGACGGTTCAAAGTCAATTTGCTCTTCTTCTTTTTCTTTATCTTCTTCTCCCTCCTTCAACTTGGGTGCAACATTGTACAAATTATCAATCAAATCACTAAGGCGTTTGTTCTCAGCCTTTAGTTCATTGTTGTCTTGTTTGATCAACTTTAGCCTGTTCTTGTTTCTTGAACATTTACCCTCAAGCTTTTTATTCTTTGCTTCAAGCTTCTTAACCTTCTCGTTAATCTCATCTTGATTTGACTTAGAAGCTACCACTATCTGAAGCATCTTTTCTTCATTCTGCTTGAACTTGGCTATTTCAGCTTGTTGAGCCACTATCATCTTCATCATGTCATCCATTTTCTTGTTCACCTGCTTCATTATATCATCATCCACAGTGACCTTCTTAGATTTGGATCTAGATGGCTCAACTTCAACTTCCTTTTCTTTCTGAGGCTTTCTAAACATGTCAAGTACATTATCCAGTGCAACATTTAATTGATCAACTGATAATGTCTCTGCCTCTTTAGATTTCTTTTGCTTTTTAGTGACCGGTGAAGACAGCTTTGATGACGTACCAGCATCGGGTACTCTTTTTCCCTTCAAAAGTTGGACTAATTCTTTCTCTCTCAACTGCTTAGAAATTGTCTTCTTAGCCATGGTCTTGTGCTTAGGCTTGGGCAAGTTTACTACCACAGTCTCTCCAGTATTCCACTCATCCATGTCAACGCCTAATCCTTCATCTTCAACATTCAACGACTTCTTACTTTTCTCAGCTTCCTCAATTGATTTGTTTAAAGATTCAGACTCACCAACCATAGTGGCCTTACGTTTGGTGTCCCTAACATTCTCAGCATCAGAATCCCATTGTTCTTCTTCCTCAGTTTCTTCTGAATCCACTGATTCTTCATCCACCAAACCAGTACCTTTCTTAGCAGTTGTTTTCTTTCTCACCACCTGTTGCTTAGAGCTTCCTTGATTAGTCTTTCCCTTACCCTTCCCTTTGGCTCCGGAATTAACTACCTGTCTCTTCCTCTTAGTGTTTGCATCAGCATACACCAAGGGATCATCATTATCAGAATCACTGTTGTCATGTCTTGCTTTGTTCTTGCCAGGATCAGTGTAATCCTGACTAGCCAAAGCTCCAAAGAGTCTCCTGTGAGGTGGCTTTTCATTGTCTGGCACACCCTTATATCCTTTCATTCTCACCAATGTACGAATGTTCATGTGATCTTGACCTAGGATCATAGTTGGATCCTTCTTCAATTCTGGATACTTGTGGTCAAAGATCATCATGAGAAACCTCGGGTATAGCATGAATTGCTTTTTCTTCAAACCCTTTAACATTTCCAACATATGATCCAGTATCATCCCAGACACGTTGAATGGTTTGTTGAGAGTCAACGCAACCATCAACGAGCTTAGACTTCTCCTCATCACATCATATCCACCGCTCACACATCCAAACACATGGATTATGACATGTGCAAAATATTTGAATTGCACGCTCAGCTTTCCCTTATGCATGGAACCATCAGTAATCGCTCCTTTATACTTCATTCTGAGGAAACATGCTTTCTGTTCAGTCCAGGATAATTCTCTTGGATCTTCACTCAATTCAAACTTTATCTGGAGCGCTTCTCTAATATCAGACTCTGTAATAAACATCTCCATGTCTTGTATCTTGCTTTTAATAATAGTCTGATTATCCCAGAAATCATACTTTGCGTTCTGGTAGAAATCTTCAACTATATCTTTGTAGATGATTGTTGGTGTAGCTAAGGCATGAACAATTCTGCTTCGCCTTAAAAACTCCACAATTCCAACAAATTCGGTATTCTTCTCAACATCCCCTAGAAAAGCACAGCAATTATGTGTCGGTTCGAATGGCCAACCACGTGGAGCAGCTACTTCAGCTTCCTGAACAGGATCTGGTACTATATTCTCCACTGGTGCCTCAACATTTTCGAGTTGTTCAGCCATCTGCACATCAAAATCAGAAAAACACGTCAAAATACAAAAACGACAAAATTCAAAATTTTAAGATTTTAAGATTCCACATTCGCCCCTTTTGAACTGGTCGAATGTGAGTTTTATGGTCGAATGTGATATTTTCTGGTCGAATGTGAAAAGATTTTGAATTAAAATCACATTCGCCCGTTTTGAAGTTACACTCCCCCAAAACCTTCCACCTTCGTCCGTTTCTAGACCCGAAGGTAGAACCTGTTAAACCCTAAAAATTTAAAAAATTTTCAATCTTGTTTTTAACACTTGATTTTGATTAGAATGTATACTAATATGGCCGGTCAAGACTCGTGAATCATCAATTTGTCCAATTAATCAATATACATCAGTTTTCCTATGGAATTAGGTCACAAATGTTTCGTTCAATCAATCAACACATTAAACGTTGTTAATAATCTAATTCCTTTATAATTCGCCCCCTAAAACTGATGTGTATTGAAATGCAAACAAGAACAATCAACAAGAAACACTCAAAGTCCCTGAAATCTAAAACCCTAGGTACGGTTAGAAAAACGACGATTGTAGCCTGTTCATAGCTCCATTACCTGTGTTTTTGGAATGAAAATGATCAGTAAAACACAAGTAATCAAACGCACAAGTACAAGGAATTAAAGCAACAAGGTGTCCAGATCGAAAGAAAAATTTAGAAAAAGTATACTGAGGGTTCGAACCTGTGATCTGCTTATAAAGGCAAGCCACCTTCGCCCGTTGTAGTGGGCGAATGTGAGTCTATTCCACCTTCGCCCCAAGTAAATGACCCGAAGGTGAATTTGTGTTTTAAAATGCCCACATTCGTCCAAATGAAAAACGGCCGAAAGTAAAGATTTTTCCACATTCGACCCAATTAAGGGGCGAATGTGAAATGGAAAAATCTGAAAATTTTGCCAAATCACGAATTCGAATCCCGTTCAACATTTTTCAATCTGTTAAACTTCAAAAACTCATATTTTCACTTTTTGAATGATACAAAGCCCAGATGGTGTTATCAAATCTCAGAAATTGACCATCAAGCACCGTCGGTTATCAAAAATAAAGCAGAAATGCAAAAATTTTGGTTTTCTGAAATTTTATCAAAACACACCTAAAATCTTTTTGGATTTTTTATCTTTTTGACAATAAAAGTAAAATGCAACAAAGTACAATGCATCAAAGTAAATGAAAGCAGTAAACATTTTGTGATATCCGGTAAGAGGATCATATCAGTTTTCTGAGAAATCTGAGCACAGCGTAGATCTATTTGTTTAATATTATCATTAGAAACAGTATGTGACACGGCAATTGCTGATATTGTGGTCCACTTAAGCTCACATGCAGACAATTACGCAATGCTTTAAAATGATACGAGTTAGGTGTATTAGACTAACACATTGTGGTGCCCACACACATGACATACTCCCGTATCAAGTAATTGCACAAAGCTTCGTCGTAACGCGTGATTATGCCAGAGTTATCCGTAAAAATTACAAAGTATATAGCACAGAGGTGTACAGGTCAGCAAACGAATGCAGCAGAGTAACATGTGCATATACACTAGGTTGAGGCTGATATTAACCACTGATTTGCATCAGAAAGTCAATACGATGTAATAATGATCTTTGATCAATAAAACATAAAGTTCCTCAATTCGGTAACTTTTGGTTTTGGCATTTACGCTCTTTTTGCAAATATTCTGATGAAACTAGGTCCGTAAATCAATACGACAAAAGTTTAATCAGAATATCCCGGATAACCATAACATAACGACCCGAAACCTCAGATTTTGGCAATCCTATCAAACGAAATTACGGTACTAAGAGCATATGCCCATGAGGTGTTCAGCCACGAACGCGTAGTTTGTTATGTTTGTATCACTAATGCACGCAATATTTAGTCTACGAAGCCTATCAGCATATCACACGTAATCAACATACGCCTCATTATACTATACAATTCTTTAGCTTGTGTCAGATCCCCACTGATGTACTATCATTTCCTCTTTTAATCCAGGAAATCATTTTGGATTATCTAATTTTTAGGTCTTTTGAATTTTTCAATGTTTTTGGTATTTCTGATAAAATGGCTCCCCCTAAAATAAAGAACATATTTTTGGGTTTTTAATTTTTCTGAAAAACAAAACAAAAATTTGAAAGAAACAATCCACTCGAAAGCATCAACTTTTTTGAGGATTAAACAATCCCCTCGAAAGCATCAACTTCTTTGAGGATTACGATAGAAAAGAAAAATTCCCAATTAGTAAAGAGAAATTCCCAATTAGCAAAATATTAAAAAAAAAACTAAAACTAAAAAGCGATAAACCGAGGTGCCGATTAGTCCTGTTTTTCTTTTTTATTGTTTACTTTTAAAAGATATTCAAAGCGGGATCTGTCAAAAGCTTTTGTAAACAAATCTGCACGTTGGTAGTCAGTATGGATTTTGACCATATCTATCAATTCCTTAGCGTAACAATCACGGATAAAATGATATTTGATCCGGATATGTTTCGCCTTAGAATGATTTTCAGTATTTTTAGTTAATGCAATTGCGGCTTCGTTGTCACAGTGTATAGGGGTTTTAAGAAACTGCAAACCGTAATCCACCATCTGCAGTTGGATCTAGAGTACTTGCGAACAGCAACTCGAGGCTGCAATGTACTCAGCTTCACAGGTAGACAGCGCCACGGAAGTCTGTTTCTTGCACTGCCAGGTAATTAACCTGCTCCCTAAAAACTGGCAACCAGCTGTAGTAGATTTGCTATCTTTGTCACAGCCGCCCCAATCTGCATCACTAAAAGCAATAAAATCAAAATCATCATCATTAGGGTACCAAAGTCCTTTTGACGGACAACCCTTCAGATATCTAAGGATACGCTTGACCACCGTCAGATGACTTTGTTTCGGCTTCGATTGATAGCGAGCACAGAGACACGTTGCATACATAATATATGGTCGAGACGCCGTCAAATACATCAGAGATCCGATGATTGCTCTGTATGTAAATGGGTCCGTCAGCTCCCCCTTAGCGTCCACTCCAATCCCGTGATTGGGTTGAATCGGGGTATCCATCGGCTTAGAGTCCTCCATCTGGAACCGGCTCAAGATGTCGGATACGTATTTCGTCTGGTGAATGAAGATCCCGTCGGGTCTTTGGTCCACCTGCAAGCCTAGGAAAAACTGCATCTCCCCCATTGCGCTCATTTCGAACTTTTCTTGCATGACAGTTTCGAATTCCCTGCATAAAAGCTCGTTAGTTGAACCAAATATTATATCATCAACGTAAATCTGCACTAGAAGCAAATCATCTCCCGTCTTCTTCGTGAAGAGAGTGCAATCGACGAGGCCGCGCTTAAATCCTTTGGAGATGAGGTATGTACTTAGCTCCTCGTACCACTGTCTCGGAGCCTGGTGCAAACCATATAGAGCTTTGTTCAGCACGTAGACCTTATCCCGGTGGATTGGGTCCTCAAAGCCTGGTGGCTGCCCGACATAAACCTCTTCCTTGACTTTCCCGTACAGAAATGCGCTCTTAACGTCCATTTGATAAACTTTGAATTTCTTGTATGAAGCAAACGCAAGGAACATCCGAATAGCTTCAATCCGTGCTACCGGTGCATAGATTTCGTTATAATCAATCCCTTCGATTTGATGGAAACCCTGCACGACCAATCTGGCTTTGTTACGAACAATAACCCCACGATCATCCTTCTTGCACTTAAACACCCATTTAGTGCCTATTTTCTTCCTTCCCGGCGGCAAATCCGTGAGCGTCCAAACCCCCAATTTCTAGAATTGTAATAACTCCTCCTGCATAGCTTCAACCCAGGCATCTTCGTTCAAAGCGTCCTTGTATGTCCTTGGCTCTACCTGCGACACATAACACGCAAACGACCAATCATTTTGACTACCAGATTTTTGAATTTTGGCATATAATGCTAAAGCACCAAAACTCTCTGGCGAGTTAACGCTTCTCAGCTGCCCTCTGGTCATAACACCGCTTCCAGGATCACCGATAACTTGCTCCAGCGGGTGAATACGATGAATCCGAGATTCCGGATAATCAGGTACAATAACTTCCGTCTGAACAGTCAAGTTTTCTACAGCATCCAGATCATGACCCGTGTTTGATGATGAAGCAACATCTGGAGTTGGAGTTGGGTTCACTAGCAGTGCCTCTGGTTCTTCTGCATGTTCAAGAATGACTTCTTCAAATTGTTCAACTTCAGATTCTGAAGAGTCTAATGAAGTTGAAGCCTCTTGAAACACTTCTTCCTCTTGTATAGGAGCATTGGTATCATTAGAAGCTGGTAGGGGGTTCACGGTGATTGGACGCACCAACGATGAAGTCGTCGCGTTTTCACACTCGTAAAGTAATCTGATAACAGCTTCTTCAACCAAGCTATCTAGATTGAATGATTCAAAGAAGTCTTTGTAATCAAACATCCAATCAGGACCCGTGCCTTGCAAATTTTGAGTATATCGTTGAACTTCCACGTTAGCCCAATCCTCCACTCGACGAGTTCGCTTGTTGAATACCCGTTTAAGCGGGGTTGCATATCCAACAAAGTATCCCTCCTCAGCTTTAGGACTAAACTTCTCACTTGGATTCAACATCGTGCATGGCGCCCCAAAAGGTTCTAGATACTCTAAGTTTGGCTTTCGTCGGTGTAACAGTTCATAAGATGTTTTACCAAACTTCTTCACTGTTAGAACCCGATTTAGTGTATAATTTGCTGCATAAATTGCCTCGTTCCAGAACATTACCGGAAGATTTGAATCAGCAAGCATTGTTCTAGCCGCTTCAATTAGAGTCCTATTCTTTCGTTCAGCAACACCGTTCTGTTGTGGGGTGTACGGAGCCGAATATTCATGATGTATCCCTTTGCTTTCACAAAGTTCATCCATCTTGGCATTTTTGAACTCCGTCCCATTGTCACTCCGAATTCTCTTTATCTTCACATTGTAGAGATTCTCCAATCGAGTGAACAGAACTTTCAGGTTGTTAAAGGTGTCACTTTTGTTTTGCAAACACATCACCCATGAAAATCTTGAGTAGTCATCAGTGACAACTAAACAATAAAGCTCTCCAAGATGACTTTTGCGCTTGACCGGTCCGAATAGATCCATGTGCAATCGCTCAAGTGGCATCTCTACAGAGTTGACTTTCTTCACTTTATGGGACTGTTTGTGTTGCTTCCCCTTCTTACAACTTACACACTTGTCATTCAGATGGAAATGTTTCACATTTACTCCATCGACAAGCCCATTTCTCACAAGTTGGTTCATTTTTCTCAGATGAATGTGCCCCATTCTTCGGTGCCACATTATCGATTCTTTCTCAGTCGCTTTGGATAGAAAACATGTTATTTGCCCCTGTGATGTCATCGCCTTGGACATATCAAGAATATAGAGATTGTTGACGCGAGGTGCCATCAACATTATCCACTCCTTAGGAATTTTGAAGCCCGGTTTGAGAATATAGCAGGATTTGTCATCAAAATGCACAGTAAATTGTTTATCACATATTTGACTGACACTCAACAGATTATAATCAATCTGTTTCACATAAGATATCCGCTCAAAGCTCACTATCCCATTACTCACGCTCCCCTCCATTGTGATATATCCACCTTTATTTCCAGCGAATGCGACATACCCTCCATTGATGTTCTTCACGTCGAACAACAACGCTAGATCCCCTGTCATGTGGCCTGAAGCTCCACTATCAACAATCCAAAGACTACTAATAGGGCCAGCTGAAGCTCCCTGCACACAAAAAGTAAATCATTTAGTTCTTTCGGGGGACCCAAGCCTGAGTCTTGGGTCTTTGAACATCAGCTTTCAAAGAAACATTCTCATTAGCATTTTCAACAACTTTTTGTTTTGGATCAATCTTTTTCTGATTGTTCAAAACAGTTTCCTTTTTCTCATTGACCTTAGAAGTAGAGGCTCCTGGAGTACCATTGGGTGACCAAGATTGTTCAGACCTTTTAAGGATGCGAATCTGAGATTTTGGATTCTCAGTCGGTTTCTGAACATTGTTAACAAACGTAACTTTCTTGGTTACCTTATCTGATTTAACAGACTTAGGTCCAACAGTTGATTTGACAATCGGTTTTAGTGGAACCTTTTGCCTGTCAATTGTTGCGTTCACCACAGGCTTCCTCCATGATTGTTCCATAGCAATCCGATTTCTTCGATCATATTGAATTGGACGATTGTTCCTCATTTGATGAAAATTGTTTTGATTATAAAACTGTTGTTGTTGAGGAACAACTCGTCTGTGTGGTGGAACATAATGATCAATCGGTTTTCTCATGGAATTTCTCACTTCAACCTCGTGCCTTTTATGCCTTACATATGGACACTGAGCAAGTAAATGCCCTCGTTCCCCACATTTAAAGCATGCACAGTACTCTTCAAAAACATTTGGAGCATTTGGTTGAGCAAATGATCTAACAGGATATTGATCATTGTACTGTTGATTCCTCAAACTCTCAGGGAGTGGCCCTTTTGAGTAAGTAGGCTCATGAAAACCATTAGCTCTGTTATTGGGTCGAATGAACTCTGTGACATGTACCTTTGGTTCTTGAGGAACATCCAAATACAATTTCTTTAAAATTGCTGGTGGAATCTCATTTGTTCTCTCATGTTTTGGGAACCAAATGGTGCTTTCTTGCCAAATCTTTTCTATTTTAGCATAGTTAGCATTTTTGATTGGAAATTCCTCATCAGAGATGATTTTATCGGATCCTTCCATCCGATAGAACACCTTGACAGGTTTGTCACATGGTTCATTCTTAACATCTTTATTCTCAAGGTCTTTTTTAATCACATTCTTTTCAGACTTTTTCTCACGATGAGCATTTGCCATCGGATGCACATGTTGAGATGATGAAACTGGTTCAGTAGTAATGATGTGATTTTCTTTTGGAATTTCACATGCATTAACAGTTTGAACATTACCAGTATCATCACTCTCTGAGTCTGAATCCACACTCTCAGCAGTAACACCCTCATCATTCAAACCTAAAATCGGTCTCACATCGGAATGAGGATCACCAATACTCGAGGTATTAGATTCAATTTCCGATGATGAATCTGATTTTACCGAGCTCTCCGGTGTAACTTGGTGACAATTATGATTTTCAAAAAGCACCGGAGATGGCACAGACTTGTAATTAGTGGTTTGATCATCTATGATGTGGTCTACCACGTAAGCAATGTGCTTATAGCTTTCCAACTTTTTGTTTACTTTCTCAGCAAAGCATTTGATGGCTGCCATTTCCAACTTGGTATTTTCAATTTCATTGATATAGTTGTTAATTGCCAATTGTTTTAATGATAAAGTGTTTTTCAAGTCGGAAATGTCCTTTTTGTAGCCATCTAATACCTTGTTGAAAGCATTCAACTCTTTGCGAGTAGATTGATTGTTCATGATAGCACTATCACGTTGAACACGGAGTTGTTTATTCTCCTCAGTCAATCTATCACATGTACTACAATATTTATCACTTTTAATATCAGTGCTAAACTCAGAACTTACAGGTTTTGGCGGATCAGTCATAGCCATCAATGCGAAATGAGCTTCCTTTCCAGTAAAGAATTTAGAATAGTCAATCTTGGTGAAAGCATCATCAGCAATGCACGACTTCCTCGTCATCAGAAAATCCGCTTCTGCTAGCAACTGATCAATGTCATCATCTAGTGATGTAACACTTGCTTCCGTATCCGATTCACTGTCTGAATCAGAATAAACCGATTCACACTCCTCAGGAACATCGGAAACAGTATCAATCACCACTCCAGAATTAGCCTCCTCAACCTTAACCTCAACAGGTTCAGTCTCCACATCCATTTCAGCCTCAGACTCATCACTTTCACACTCAGTTTCTTTCTTTTCATCCACCGTCACCGACTCTTCAATATCAACCTTGCAAGCAACGCAAGCCACATTGCCACCAGTAGTAATTTCCTCCACTCCTATTTGCAATCCCGACCAATCAAACCTTTCATCTTGTTGAGTCACCAATGCTTGATTCTGACTCGTGTTCTGTTGTGTCTCATTCGGTGTAGTGATCGGTATAACTGTTCGGTTAGTGTTGTTAGGAGATTGGTTTGGTTCTGGTTTGATGTGTTAGGTTGTCTGTTTTGGTTGTTGTTAGAGTTATTTTGATGGTTTTGATAATTGTTGTTGTTTTGGTAAGAAACTTGGTTTTGGTTTTGTTGTTGACGATTCTGGTAGCTTGCATTGAATGGGTATCTATTACCTTGTTTTGGTGGCTGGGTGCATTCTCGTTTAAAGTGACCTTTTCCTCCACAGTTAAAACAAGTAACTTTCTCCTTGTTGAACCCGTAGGTTGTGTTAGGAGAAGTTCCCAAATCTGTTCTACCCGTCTTTTCAATAAACTCCGTTGCTCTTCTCATAATGCTTGCAAAAGCCCATTGGATATCAATGAGTTCCATCTATTCCTTGTCGATCTGTGCATAGTCTTCATTGGTTAAGTTGTTATTCCCAATTTGACTAGCAACTAATCCGTTGTAAGATGAAACCATTGCAGAGACTAGTGCAATATGTTGCTGAGCAACTTCCACTGTCACATTGCCCAAGTTAGAAGTCTCCAAAACCACTGGTTGTTGATTAAGTTGAGTAACTTGGTTCATTGGTTGTTGTGATTGGCTAGCAGTGTAGAAAGCTGCTTGTTGCATTGGAGAGAATGGTGGAATGTAGGAATTGTTGTATTGTTGTTGTGGTGGTGGTGGTGTGTATGATGGTTGTGAATAGGATGAAGTTTGTGCCATGTAGTTGATGGTAGGTTTTGGTGATTCCATAACATTGGAAATGCAATCAACATGTGGTGCAACAACTCCTGAACTTGAGTTACTAACTGAAACTGGAGTGCCTCCAAAGTATAAGCTAGGATTCTGAGGAACTTGTGCTCTTCTAGCTTTCCTCTTCTCTTCCATTTCCTTGTTTTCCAGCTTCTGAAAAAACTCTTGAATAGTCCAGTATTGGTATGCATCCTTTTCCCTAAGAACTTCCACATGCTGATCCCAGTAAGGTGGTAGAGCATCTGCAAACTTATCCACCAAATTCTTCATAGGAATCTGTATACCATAACTTGACAATTCAGTTAGCAAATGACTATATCTAGGAGTTAATTCTTTTAAAGTTTCATTTCCAATATAAGAAAAATTCTCAAACTCCTTTCTCAATTCATCCATCCTCAAACTTCTAGTCTTCTCATTCCCATCATGCCTCCTCTTAAGCACATCCCACAATTGCTTAGACGTTGTACAAGTCCCAAATTGATGCAATAGATCATTTGTGATTGCCTGAGTCAATTGGGAAAAAGCTTTCTTTTCCACAGCAAACTTCTTTTTCTCTTCCTCAGACATGCTCTCCAATGGAACTGGTTCACCTGTATTCTCCAAAACTGGTGCTGTGTAACCTTTAGCAATCATACTCCATGCCTCTGCTCCCTCCACTCCCATGCCTTCCAAGTGAATCTTGAACTTGTTCTGCCACTGATTGTATTCTTGTATCTCCATAAGCTTCGGTGGCCGATTTCCGCTACCTGAAGACAAATCATTAATCAGTGTGGAAATAGCATTTGTAGTTTGAGTGTTTACCACCGCTGCTGCTACTCCCCAGTAGTCAGGTTGTGGTGCTGGAGGTGCCACACTTTGAGGCATCGAGCTAGTCATCGCCATGTAGTTAATCGGTTGCGAAGACTGTGTGCTCGTCTTTTGTGCTGCCACCGTCCATGGGTCCATCACTTGCTGTTGTGGTTGTGTCATTGCTGGTCTCGGGGTAGTCGGAAAATTCCACATGATCACGAAATTCGAAAAATTCAGCACTTAGAAAATTTTCCAAAACTAAAGTCTAGGTTCGCCCAAAATGTCTTACTTTCGTCCCTTTCTGATTCAGGTTCGCCCAAACAGTATTCACCCGAATGTAAAACTTCACCAGAATGTAAAACACCCTAACACTTTTCCACTTTCACCCAGAATATTCTAGGTTCGACCAGTAATTTTCCACGTTCGCCCGCCCGATCAATCGAATGTGAAAAATTATACCCGAAAGTGAAAAATTCAAACAAAACTTTCCAGGTTCGCCCAGAAATGACTCAGGTTCGACCAAAAACAACTCACGTTCGCCCAAAACAAGTCAGGTTCGCCCATTTCAGGTTTGAAAAACGGTTACACTTTGAAAAACGGTTATTTTGATCTCTGATTTTCAAAAGTTTGTGGATTTGAATGATCTTAATCAGGTTATGATTCGGAATTGATTTGGAACAGCTTTAATTCTTGGAATTTTGAATTTTAACCACAAAATCAACTTCAAATCAATCAAAAACACTCAAAAACCATTTTCATTCAAAAACAGATGTATTTTGATCAAAAATAGGTCCAAATCAGCTCTGAGTTTATCAAATTTGTTGTTGTATGATCCGTATAGCTCTGATACCACTTTGTGAGCGAAAGATTTTGACTAAAAACAGGATTAATTGATCATACAAGTTACAAAACCAGGTGCGGAAACCCTAGCTTTGAACAAACAGATAAAACTCAAATCAAAACACAATCAATATCATTTTCAAAGCTTTTCATAGATTAACTTGTTCATAAACTTGATTACAATGACACTTTGGTTAATCTAGATCAATTACAGACACTCTCAAACAAACCTGGAACCTGACCTCAAAACACACACAACTAATAACTCTCTATCTATTACATAAACACAAAATCTATTTATAGCCACTGCACATTCGCCCCTTTACTGTGGTCGAATGTGGACTTCTTCAACATTCGCCCAGCAGAAGGTACGAACGTATATCTTCAGTCAAGTTCCATTCCACCTTCGCCCATGAATCTTCTACCTTCGTCCCTTTAGCTTACATTCACCCATTATTATTTCACCTTCAACCCTTCAGCAAAACTTAACATACGTTAATCATGTAGATCCAATCACTAGTCGCAAAACGTGCATCTACAATATGCGCACGGATGGTATTGGAGATTGCATGGCCGATGACCACCGTTTGATTCGGATATTTTGGGTTAAAACCCGGTTTTCTGGCTCCAAGCTGGTCTCCATTTTGGCCATCTTTGGGGTATTGAGGTGCCTGCCGCATGGCAGTCCTTGTTTCGCCTAATGAAAGCGAAGCTTGTGTGGGTGGGGAAGCCGATCATTTGATGTGGTGTTGAGGAATTGGCATTAAAGCGCGGAAATCCTTCCCAACCCAGTAGGATATCATGGTGTGATGTAGCAGGTAGAACCATGAAATCGCATAATTATGTGCGTTCATGATGACTTCATGAATAAAGCCCGATATTGGTTCATTGACCGGAATGAGGCGGGCTCTGTCTTCCTCGTCTAGTTGCTGAAAATACTGATTATACATTATGTCAGTGTTGTCGCCGTCTAAGAACATATAACTAGTTCGGTAATGTCCAAAGGCGGCGGTGATTACGAGTGGCGCTGTTGATGATGGGCAGCCACAAAATTTGGGCATGAGGATATCCGCCTCTTTCCAGGCGTCATTGTTTTTCCAAGTGGGAGCGCTTGCCTTGTTCTTTATTGTTAGCGCTCCCCTGGATAATATTGCAATGGTGGCGCGGGGGACGATGCACCATGTGGGTTTCGAGGTTGCGGATATGTTTCCACGTGCCCTCGTCTCTATTGTCATCAATGTGGTGGTCCCGCCCTGTCATGTGGACATTCTTCACCAAGTGGCCCCAGCTGGCCAGTCTTGAGGACGACCTCTATTTCCATCTTTATACTGTAGCAATTGTCTGTGAGATTACCATAGTCATTGTGGTAATCACAAAATTTTGTGGTGTCCACATTCTTTCGCTTTTCAAGGGTCCTGGGATCCTTGAATGCTATTTGCTCAATTTTGAGCACTTGTGAAGGTGTTTACGTTAGAGGGGTCCAATTAGTGCTTTTCATAGAGTGGCCTCGATGTTCCCGCGATTTCTTATGCTAAGCATTTGGCAGGCGTCATTAGCAGACGAGTACTTAACCTCATCTATTGATCCAGAAATGCCTGACCAAACAGATTGTTTGTTTTTGTTATTGTTGTAGTTCTACTGGAAGTCGCGCACTTGTTTGAAGGAGCGCTCGGAGGAGGCGATCTTTGATGTCTTGACGACTTCATCCCAGGAATATGGGATTCCATCCTTGCGTGTAATGCATTTCATTAGATCTTCACTGCGGACTCCTTGAATGAAGCCCGCGCGGGTGAGTTCTTCCCCATAACCGATTTAGAGAGCCTCCTTGTTGTAGCGCACTCTTTAGTCGTCAATGCACTCATTGTCATTGCGTTGGCATAGTAGGACATGCGCTTTGTCCTTCTTGTGTTTCCGCAAGTGTGAAAAATGGTTTTTAAACATCCTGATGAGATCATCGAAGTTCGAAATGCTCCCAACTGGGAGGTTGTTAAACGATACACTGGCGGCCCTAGTGAGTGTCTGGGCAAATAAATGGCACCAAACCTGAACCGGCCAGAGGACTGTACTACCTCCACATTCAAAATAATGCAGGTGGTCAGTGGGGTCACGTAGGTCATCGTACTTGCCGATGCTGCTGGATAGTTTATGTTGTTTTTTATGCGGGCGCTGGCAATGCGCTTGCAGAATTTTAACTTTTGTGTAAACGACTTTGGCCTGTAAGGCTTGTCCAAGTTGTCATTCGTGTGTTTATGTGCCTCATACATGCCCGAGGTGGAGCGTGATGAGCGCTGATGGCTTGTTTCGCGATAGTCCCGATCACTAGAGGAGTGGTAACCATCTGATTCTTCTGATGTTGTCTGGGCATACACCCGGTCGGTTTTTTCTTTCCTCGACCCCCACTATGACCCTGAGACTGGTCTTCTTTTTCTTTCCCCTTTCGGCTATGTCTGCCCGAAGGGGAGTCAAGGTTCAGGACGCGGCCTGAAGTTTTCAGTTTCGCCAGCATCCATTGATACCTGGCTGTATTTTTGGTTTGTTTCTTAAAAAGCCACTCGTTAGGGTCGACCTCGGAGTTGGTGTCATTCTCCGAGTCTGAGTCCGAGTGGAAAATGGTTCGGACGGGCTTATGAGGCCGCAGAACGGTAACAGGATATTTAGTTACAGTCTCCGGAGTGCCTGAGGTTCCGACTAGTGGACTAGGGACCACGATGGATGAGTTGAACACATGGATTCTGATTAGTTTGGGATCAGCACGGTTGGGCTAAAAGATGTGTTTTTGAAAACTTGGTTTTCAGCCGTTACAAATGGCGCCAATGATGAAACAACGAGTATACAGTACTTACCTCACAGGAGGTTTGTGGGGTGGTGACTCGTGTTTGCTGCAAGATATAATCATTTGCTCCACGACGAGGTTGGATCCGTGACATGTAAATAAACAGAGGCTCGTACGAAAGGAGGCGACTACCTAGAGTCTCGAAAGATCGGTGATAGCAGACACAAAGATGGTGGTTTGCCCCAGTAAATGTGAGCGTATTCTCTGGGGAGTCGAATCTGATTGAAGGAGGTGAGACCTCCTAATTATAGGAGTTTACGCGCGCCGGTGACTATTCACCCATAACCTCGACGATTGGCTTGGGCCCGGGTTATGAGCATGCCTTCCTTTCGGCGCAAATAGTTAGATTTGGAATAGGAGTTAAATAAACCAAACTAGATAAGGGGAGAGAAAGTAGTACCGCCCTGCCACTGATCCACGTGGCGAGATGCCATTGGCTGGAAAACGGATCTTTCTGTCTGCGCCAGAGTGTGTCAGGAGGCTACAGTCTGCTCCTTCTGGAAGACTGACTGAAGAAATGCCTGACACCAAGGGAATATTGCAGCAAGTGGGGCTTAGGGGGATTGCATCTTCCCTGCTGGCGCGCCGAGATGTCGAACAAGCCCTAAAGCACATCAGGCTGTGAACTATCCGCGAAGACCATCGCTGAATTAGGCGCATGGTCCCGCGCGGGTAGATTGCACTCTACGTATGATCTTTGTGAAGACTGAGCTCCACCGAGGCTGAGGCTCCATGGAGGTGTCGTCTTCTTGTACTTAACCATTTCAAATGTTTTCTTTTTCGCGGATGTGTTATGATGATGATGTTGTGGGCTAGGGTCCGCCTCTGCGCTAGGAATTGAGACCCTACCCCTCCACTATATAAATAGATCTTGTTTACTTTAATAATACAATGGAATGTGCTTATTTTTAATATATATATATATATATATATATATATATGTTTTTGATGAAAGTTTTATTTAAAAGTGAACATGTGCCGATACCCATTTTTAAGGTTTTCTTGACATTCCTCCCGGTGTCTTGCCGAACCGAGCTAATTCTGACCGAATAACATTGGTTACGATATTAGTATTATCATAACCGGTACCAATATTCTTTTTTTCTTGTTTTTGTTCGATGTAGCTCTTTCGGTTGCCATACCGAATGCCAGTATAATACCGCTACTATAACAAATTGAGGTGATACCGTTTGAATTCCTACTGTAACACATGCATGAATCCCTCTAGTTTCAGCACAAGTAGTAAAACACAATGTAAAAGTGTTTGCACAGTTACTGAGAGGTCTTCAGCATCATGGCGGGCTATTGGCCAAGCCAGGAAGGTCATCTGGCTTGGGCCTATTTTTATTAGGGCACGGTTTTTTTAATAAAATTCCTATATATGTGTGTGTATGTTTTTTTTAAATAGAAAGCCCGTTTAAAACTTAAAAGTTGGGCTTAATAATCAACTTAAAACTTATAAATTATTAACTCAATGCCCATAACATTTATAAGCTCAATACATTTGTGACACTTAGAAGTTGGGTCCAATGATCATCTTATAACTTATAAATTATAATAAGGCTTAAAACATTTTAGAATGGATAAATTTTCAACTTTTATTATAAACATATTGAGTTTGTTTGTTTTGTTCCTCCAATTCTCATTCTGTTATACATCTTACTTAATTTCACATTCAGGCAACACACAATAGTGTCCTTTTTACAAGTTGTTGACTGGATTCTTACTCGATTCCACCTAAAAACAACGTACTTGAATAATTCGCACGAAACTGATTATACTTTATTGGAGATAAGAATACTTGTATATACTAAAAAATAACTTACATGTATTCATTTTTTTTACATATTATTCAAATACAATGTTTTGGCTGAATTTTACGTCGTAATAAATTGGTACAGTTTCATGCACATTTTAGACTCGTCGCAACGCGCGGGTTACTCGCTAGTAACTTATAAATTATTAACTTAAGGCTTATAACATTTTAAAAAAAAGCAACGCTCTTCTTTCTATTTAGAATCTGGGGTTTTGTTGAAGCCTAAGGAGCATATTTTTTAATGATTCGGATAGGACACGTAAATCCTATTGGACGCCTCTGTTCAGCATAATATTACTCTATATATTAATTAGAAAGAAAGCCTACTAAGAACCGAGTGATTTATGATGTTTTTTTTTTTTAAAAAAAAAATGAAAGGTTGCAGGTGAGGAATTTGACCTTAAAGAATTAATAATACGGATGCGTGGGTAATATGTGTGTTTGGTAATTCAAATGTCAACGCTTTGAATCCATTCCTGTCGGGTTCTTTTTTGTATACTTCACCGCCATTTTTTTTAAGTTCCCCGTGTATACTGGGTACTTCTAATTATAATAGTCTTCACCTACCACTTCCGCGTTGCTAGAAACAATGGCTCATCGCCTCCTGCTCTTCATCGCCTTGTTATTCCATTTCTCTTTGTCCCCAGCGGATGACGCAGTCGTCATGTCAAAGCTTTCCACCTCCATTTTCCCCACTCCATCGACCTGGAATAACAACAGTTACTGTGATTGGGAAGGAATCACATGCGACAACTCCAACCGCGTTACCTCCATCAGTCTATCATCTAAATCACTCTCCGGAACTCTCCCGTCCGACCTCAACAACCTTTCACAGCTCAAAACCTTGTCTCTTCGACGCAACTTGCTCTCTTGTGATTTACCTAGTTTAGCTAACCTCACCCTCCTTGAAAAAGTGTTACTCGACAGCAACAATTTCAGTTCAGTTCCTTCCGGGTTTTTTTCTGGTCTTATAAATCTCCAAACCTTGAGCATTTCTGATAATCCAAATTTGTCACCCTGGAGTCTATCTAATGACCTCATTCTAAGCCCCAGCTTACGCTTATTTCAAGATAGCTATGCTAACATTATCGGTTCCATTCCAGATATTTTCGATTATTTCCCTAATTTGGAGAACTTGCGCTTGTCTTACAACAATCTCAATGGGGCCTTGCCTGCATCGTTTGGCAGGTCAAAAATTGTCAATCTTTGGCTAAACAATCAGAATCAAGGCCTTTCCAGCACCCTTGATGTGATTTCTTCTATGACTCAACTTAGTCAAGTTTGGTTACAAGCTAATTCATTCACTGGTGCCATACCGGATCTATCAAAATGCATCCATATATTCGATATGCAGCTTAGGGATAATCAATTACCAGGTTTAGTTCCTAGTTCTTTAATGTCTCTCCCTAAGTTAGCAAACATTACCTTAGGAAACAACAAGTTACAGAGTCCATTGCTGGCATTTCAAAGTAGCGTAGTAGCTACATTAGGATCAAATAACAGTTTCTGTTTAGCTATGCCCGGAAATTGTGACCCACAAGTGACCACCCTCCTTAAGGTCGTTGGAGCTCTTAGGTATCCAATGTCATTGGCTCTATCTTGGGAGGGTAATAATGTTTGTGCCAGTTGGCCCTTTATTACTTGCGATTCTTCTGAGGAGAATGTGACCGTCATAAACTTTTCAAAACAGAAATTTTCTGGTACTATTTCACCTTCCTTTAGGAATTTGACTTCGTTGAGGTGGTTGTCATTGAGTGACAACAACCTCACGGGTTCTATTCCTGAGATCTTGGCATCTTTGCCAAATCTTCAACTTCTTGATGTTTCAAACAATAATATTTCTGGACCTATACCAAAATTTCCACAACACGTGAAGTTTTTATATGAAAAAATCTTTTATTGGGTAAAAAAATTCCTGGTGGGAGCCCATTTCGACACCCAAAGGGGTCGCTTGTTTCAACTGCTATGGTTATTGGTGTTGTGATGATAAGTGTCTTTGTTTTTGCGGGTATAGTGTCATATGCGCGTTATTATAAGTGTTATGGAGCTCCTACCAAATTGCATAGCACAGATCATAACGAGATGCCTGTTTCTGAAAATGGTAATTTAATGATTTCCATTCAAGTGCTTGACCAAGTCACTAATAATTTCAGCGACAACAATGTGTTGGGGAGAGGTGGATTTGGAATTGTTTATAAAGGCGAGTTACATGATGGAACATTGGTTGCAGTCAAGAGGATGAAATCGGATGCGATAAAAGGGATGAAAGAGTTCCGAGCGGAGATTGAAGTTCTAACCAAAGTTTGACATCAACATTTTGTAGTAAAAATTGTGGGAAACTTTTGTATTGTTGAAAATATGTTCAATGGTAAAAGCATGCAATTTCGATTTATTGAACACACAAGTGAATCAAGAGAAGCAATATCAAAAGAATTGGAAGATGATAGTGATCAAAAGAAAATTACTTGAACAATTATTTTGAGTATGCTTCGGCCGAAGCCGAAGATATCATAAATAATGTGGATGATGTTGTAAATAACATATATATTGATTCACTTGAAAAATGCATTGAGTTCTTGGATATTATACATGATATGGAATTTCCTTGGGCACATAGAAATATTCTTAAAGGACCATTTATACAAATGGTTTCTTGGTTTCTAAAGCAATTCCTAGGGATAACAAATAGACCAATCCCTCCAAGGTTTGAAAATGGGAAGTATGTTGAGTTGTATGATTTGTACATAATGGTGCAAAGAGAAGGTGGACATAAACGGGTATCTATGTATAATATATGGGTTGTGATAGCAAAGGAATTGGGATTTGACTATGAGGACAAGGACATGATGAGAATCTTGTATGCTCAATATCTTGATGTCTTAGATTGGTAATACATTGTCCATAAAAATGCCCGCAAAACAGCCGAGAATATGCTAAAAGAAAGGCATGAAAGTAGTCAAGTTAGAAGGGTAAATACAACACCAAACATGTCTATGAATGCACAATCGTCAAGCAAAGAAATGAAGCCAAATGAAGAAGACTATGCTTTGTACATGGGTGGTGATTGCAGGGCAGCAAAAGGTATATGAAAAGAAGAAATTTCGACTTCACACAAGCCGAAATAGCCCTCAAAGAAGCCATTGAAACTCTACCAACAAGTCTCAGGAGCCCTAGTTATATTTAGGGGCGAGTGTTGATTTGTAAATATAACTTTATTATGTTTATTTGTTGTGAATATTTGAACTTATGTAATGTATGTAGTATGTGTATTCTGTAAATTAGTTATAGGATCATTAGACTAGTTAGTTTATATAATATTAGAAGATCAAATGCATATGGGTCAAAACAATCGGCTACAATTTTGTTCAAGGCCACAACAACAAGATCAAGACTACACACTTTGTTTAAGGCTGGAAACAAGGCTGCATACTTGTGTGAATGTTCGGATCAAGAGCAGGAACAAAACTGAAGCAAAGACAGATAATAAAAGGAAGTATCGAAGGCTGCAAAAAGACTAATATGCCCTTACAGTTAAATCAGTTATTGGCGGCAAAATCTGAATCAAACCGGTGGGAACAAGTGTCACAACGGTTCAGAAACAATCCTACCTATTCGAAACATATATATACAGAGGATAAGTCATCATAATTCGGTTATCAAGATTGTCCCATACAAACAATCCTCTCGCAAAACTTCCAGAAATCATTCGATTCATTGTTCCATTGTTCTTTGTATCAAACGTTTAAACATTCGTTTATAATATAATTATTTCAGTTTCTATTTATCATATTCAATGTCTATATCTTGTTAATATTCCACTGAAAATCAAGTTCTGGGCCAACAGATTGTGCTTAAAGGATAGTACTCTGTTGATACAAGATTGGCAGGGACTTTCGATTATCTACCACCAGAGTATGCTGGTGAGAAGTACCACCACCTTTATTATTTTTTTCCACTTTTTTAGAATAGAATTATACATACTCTGGTAGAATTATACATACCAGAGTATGCTGGTGAGAAGTACCACCACCTTCTGGCCACTTTGTCAGGAGTTCGATTCCTGATCCACCCGATTTTACCGGCTCTTTATCGTCATGCCCTCGGGCGGGTAAAGGGTCAGGTTTTCCCCACAACTAGTGGTGGCTTGGTGGGTGTTAGCTACCCAACACATTCTAGGGCGGGCACCTGAGACGTGTCTTCACCTAGAAGCGTATGGGCGCTTTAATGATGTTGGGTGCCCGGGTAGCTGACACATCAGTTTGTTGGCCGTTCAAAAAAAAAATAAAAAAAAAAAATAGAGACGACATCATTATAGTTGACTTGAAAAAAGTCGTCTCTATTGGCCTCTATTCTTGTAATGATAATACATTTTCATGAAAAGCCACAAGTCCTTGTTTTAATTCTTTTTTTATTATGTAAATATCAATTTCACTAATTATTCTATAATTTATAGACACCGTCCTTAACTCATTTAATTTTAATGGTTTTATTTTTCTATAATACCTTGTGTTTGTTGACTTCATTTAAAAATAAACAAAACGCGGTTTGTATAGCCTTTTTTGTCTTAGTACGTATTCTAATGCATCTTTATCCTCGAAAACGGAATTATATTTAAAACACAACCTTTTTTTGTTTCATAAGCTACACAGAGTATCGATAGCATAACGAACTGAACTAATGCTGACCAAACATCGGTACCTTTGTCGATATTGTCGAAAGCAGTACCAATATTAGTTTTTAGTGGTTTTCACTTAATGTAAAACACATGTTGATATCCTTTTGGCCATATCGGGACTTTTTTTTAGCTTTCTTCTTTTATTTATACGAGGGCATCATATATACCGCGGTAACTGTTTTTTGTGGTATACATTTTCCGAGCAGCATTGCGTGGGTGGAAGTTACTACTTAAATCATATAAATAGTCTCTTTATTTAGCTTATATAAAAGTTCATACCTAGAAATTCAAACTTCTCTAGGGTGACAAGAAAGGTGGATGTTTATGCATTTGGAGTAGTTTTAATGGAGTTAGTTACCGACAGAAAAGCAATAGATGAAAATATGTCATTAATTTGGCTACATGGTTTAGAAGGGTCCTTGTCTCAAGGGTTCTTGATATTAACCATGAAGTAACTTTTGAAAGCGTCTTCAAGGTGGCAGAGCTCGCACGCCACTGTACTGCATGTGACCCATTTCACAGACCTGACATGAGTTATGTGGTAGTTCCTCTTGTAGAGCTAGCAATGGGAACCCTCTCGACTAGAAGAAGAACAAATATATCATCACCACCATAGAAGCCTTCCTCATGTTCTTCAAGCCAATGAGGATACCTGCTATAGTATGTTGTTCAATGTCTTTCCGGCAAATTCAGTCTAGCATTCCCACCCTTCAGAATTTTTAGAAACATGGTGATGAAAACAAGTCAATTTCTTTTGTTTTGTTGTAGATGATAAAGGATTGTTCATTATAGTTCATGCAGCCTTCAATGGGTGAAACTGTTGCCTAAATTACCTTCCAAAAGGGTTTACGTTAAAACATATCATTTTCAAGAAGTATCACTTTGGTACATGTCAAAACACATACACGTACACCAAAATGGTGTCGTCTTGAAATGGGTTGTTTTAGAAAGAAAAAAAATATATTAAAATGGTTCTTTTACAGCACGCCCAAATGGGAGAATTATTTTGTTTGGGCTATAACAATGGTATCAAAGCCAAACTCGGAATGGTGGCCAAAAGAAACCAGAGGTGACCAACGAGGCCATTAGCCCTTAACAAGGGTCAAATGCTACGGACCAAAACCATATCAGCCTGCTAATGGTAACAGGTTGGGCGGTGCAGCTAATGGCAACAGGTTGGGCGGTGAATCAAGATACTACTATGCATCATTCATCATCACCAACAAAACTAGAAAAAAGAAAACTTTATTCCTAATACAATTACATAACCCACGGTTCCAGGAAATTAAACTAAGTAAATTAAGCAACACAAAGAGCTTTATTCTTAAGGTCTAAATCCATATATCCGATGTGCAATCACCACCTGGATACCTCATTTCATGTGCCAAACAAGGGCCATGTGGTTCAGCTCCAAAGTCAACATAGAAATTAGGGTTTATGGAGAGTCCACCTTTCTCGGTGTTGACATCAATTTGTAACACGTGGGATCCTTTTTCCACAACTTCTGGATAAAACTGTTTGTCCCATTTGCTAAATAACGAGTTTGTAACGTATAAACGTTTCCGGTCCAAACTCAGTTGAGTCATTTGTGGCCCCCTATCAATCGGTGTCCCTGAAAGAAACAATCACAAAACTGATTGATTTCTTAGTGTTTGGATTTTGATTAGTAGATTATGTTCTTGGTTATTTAATTCTTTAACTGGTTGGTCAAATGATCAGCTTTGGATAATCAATATCATACTAGTCACAACAAAAGTATTTATGATTAGGATAAAACAAAAGTACCCTGTTCTTTAACATAAACTGAAAGTGATTATATGATACTAAACGGTTAAAATCATGTGATATAACATGTGGCCTAAGAAACAATGTTCCGTTGTGCTAATGTTTGGTCAACTAGCTCCGATAATTCAAGAATGTGTGTCCGTTATAATTTATGTACCCCAAAATGTAACTTACATTTAGGCTATACAGTTAATTTACCATTACTAGTAGGAATGCCCGCGCGTTGCCATGGGTAAACCCCTTCAGTTGCTCTTCGTCTTGTTAGTCTGGTCATGCTGTTTTGTTTATAAACCTTTAGTTGTATAAACCAAAAGCAAACTCATCCAGATCACAACTGCATTTTTTTAACGATACAACTATCTAACATACAGGTAATCAGGGCACTTTCGGTAATATTTGTATATAAATGCTTGATTAAGTTGACTCTTAATAAAAAAAATAATATTTGAGACGGGTTTATTTTATGAACAGAGAAATAGATTGCAAACAAAATGAATATAAAAAAAAAGAGGCATACCACTCCCATCAAAACTAAAAATCTCCATTTTTTAAACCGAACAAATCTTGATTGTTTCTTGCATGACCCACCCAATTTACAAGTTTTACATTTTTTTTTTTTTTTTTTTTTGAAGGGAAAATTTCATTAAACACCACAAACATGGATTATATCCAAGATGGAGATAACCGCAAAACAAAACACTTACATCACATCAAAGTTAAACGAATGCCACCCCTTCCAATCTACGACACCATCTTTACCCATACTTCTATACCAAATAAAACTTAACAACTTAACATCCGAAACAATCTCAATAGTCCTCCTAGTCGTATTATTGAATTCCTTTTAGTTCCTAGCCTTCCATATCCGCCAACAAGTTAATATAAAAATTCCATATAGAATCTCCTTTTTCCCCACTGAGCCTCCCACTTGGTTAATGACCTGCTGCAAGTAAGATGTGGAAAACAAAAAAAATGGAGGTATATGGCACCATCTAGCGATCCCACACCAAACCCCTTCCGCAAGTCGACACTCCGTGAACAAGTGCACTGCTGTTTCCTCTACATCATTACACAGAACACATATACACTCGCCGCTTAATATGTTCCTCCTTCTTAAAGAGACCTTTGTAGGAATCCTTTCCAAGTTCGCACGCCACATAAAAATATTGCACTTAGCCGGTAGCCATTTGTACCACTGAAAAGACTGCAGCCCAGTTACCGCATTATCGCTTCTAATCCAGCTCTTGGCGTCCCGAACTGTAAGAATCTGCAGCCGAGAAGATTTCCAATCCCAAGCATCTGCAGTTGATTCAAGAACAGTACCAGAAATCATCCAAAAACAGTCCACGAGTTCAGTCGTCTCCTGAATGAATTTCGGATACTTTTTCTGTAACATTTTGCATTTAATTCTATGTACGTTACGACATTTATTAATAAAACGTCGAATTTTTATCATTATTGTCCCTTTTAAAAATATTTCGTGACGCGTTTGGACTCTTAGAACCATACTATAAATGTATAATACTATTATAGTGGTGAAATTATGTCAAAAAAATAAAAGCCTGGGCCGGGGTTCGAACCCGTGCCCATGGCCGGTTCACATAAACACACACAGCCCAACCATCTGAGCTACACCACTTATTTGTTTCATATCTCATGCATTTTATTAATATAAGATTATTGAATCGTAACAGTTGACTTGGAAAGTCAACTGTGATGATAATCATCCAAAATTAACCATCCAATCCGCGTTTTTAATCCCATTAAGGCATGATTACTGATTAATAAGACTAACTCGCGTATTCAACACCCATAATTATCATCAATTCTTACCAAAATCGTGCCAATTACGCGTCATTGTATTAACCACGGGTCAAACCTTACCAAATCGATCACACGAGTGTTACACTATAAATTGAACACCCATTCTTCATCTCTACTCGCCGAACACCCTTTCCCTACTCTCAATTTCTGTTTAAAACCTCATTCTAATACTCTTCTTGTTCGCGTTTGACCTTGAGTTTGACCGAGCAGATTCAACATCAAAACCAATTCGTAAGTTTAATTTTTTTGATGGGTTTTGTTTATCGGCCATAGAACAGCAATAACCCCATGAATAATCGGGTTATTGCTTGTTTTTGATTATTGAAAAAGCTAGGGTTCGAAGCTTTGATTTGGGGATAAACTATCTGCAGACCTTGATATTTATTTTATACAGAACAACAATCATCACCAACTGATCAGTAGATCAGTTGGTGTGACTTCATCTCGCTAAGACAACGAACCGGCCACGGCCAGGGTTCGAGTCCCGCTTCACGCATTCTTTTCTTTCTTTTTTTTAAAATGATTATATAACTGATTCAGTATAACTATATAATTATTTCAAACAAGGTTTAATCGTTCTCAGGGTCTAGACCAGATGGTCTAGGCTTGTGATATAAACATCGAACCGGCCAGAGGCCCGGGTTCGATCCCTAGCATATGCAAACATTTTTTTCCCTTTATACTTATATATATACTAGTAAGAAACCCGCGCGATGCGGCGGCGACGACAATTTAGAAGGTGGTAATCGTTTATATTAATTTATTAATTATCTTGTGATATATTGTATAGTACGTATGTTAGTTTTCTTATTCGCTCAATTATTAATTTCCATCTCATCAGCATCATCATCATCATCATCATCATCATACTCAGTTAATCCTACCAATAGCAAAATCTAAGGTATGGTTTGAGGAGGGTAAGATGTAGACAGCCTTACCTCTACCCCATAGGAATAGAGTGGCTGCTTCCATTGAGACCCCCCCCCCCCCCAAAGCTCAATAGCGATTTGTAACAAGCCTTTGATATATGCACATAACACTTAGCAATCAGGACAAACCCGATTGGTGCATACCCCTTTGTCTAGTGGCGGATCCAGGAATTTATTTCAATGATGTCACTATTTTAGGTACTACAATTTTGTATAACCGGACATAAATATTTCTGGGTCGGTTCGCTAGTTTGGGTTGGGTCGGGTCGGGTCAGGTCGGTTGGCCAAATAATAAAGATACAATACAATATAAATATATGACTTAACACAATTATATACAACAAATAGGAAAACAAAAAATACTTATAAATAGTCATGGAATCAAAACCGTTTTAGATTTTATTTATTAGTTATTTTTTTATATAACCGTAGAACTATTATTACAAATGAGAAATGGTTGTCAGCCTTTTCTAATATTATTTTATTATTTAAGGTATTTACATGATTTAATAAGTAATATTCTATAAAAATATTTAGTAGGAGAAATCCAGAAACGCATAATAAAAATGATAAAACATAAACTAAATAAAAGGATAGATAAATAAGGATAAATTATATTAAGTTAGTTAAGGAATGAAAAAACGTATAACAAAAATGATATAAAACAAACTAAACAAAGGATAGATGAATAAATTAAAATTATTATTATTAATTTACTTTATAAAAGAAAAGAAAAATAAAAAATTAGAATTAAGTAAAAGGGCACTTTTAAACGTTGATTTCCGGGCAAACATTGAAGCGGGTTAGCATAAGATTTTTTTTTTTTTTACAGAAATTTGCCTCTTAGAAATCATAACTTTTTCATCAAACAATATTGAAACAACAAACGCGTGTAGTATGTCAACCATGTAGAACTACCTAACAATCAAGCTTGATATTTAATGAACAATATATCCATGAAATACAAAATGTCTTTGAAAAACACCGAGTCTCCACCCTCCAACTTTAATTAGGTCCTAAAACGCCATAGTGATTCCCCAACTCAATAATTGACATTTCTTCCTCATTACTAAATCAACGATAAGCTTGTAACCTGTTCAATCAAGATCATGGTTTAAAAAATTATGATAGTAACCAGAATGTGTTTAGTAAGTAGTAACTCCACATGATTGAATTCAACAAAAACTACTCATATAGTATCTAATCTAACAATAGTTGTTTTGACATTGAAAGAAAAAACAGTAAACTAAAAAACAATCCGATTTCATGTCAATTTGAAACCAAAAAGGACAGGTTTGACCAAATAAATAGTCAAATATCATAATATACCTCCCATTAAAAGCCACAAATGGGTCTCAGATGTGTCAGAAACTTATCAAATATCATATAACAAACCTGAAAAAAAAAATTCACCTTTTTTAGACCGGTTCCAAGGTAAAGTGGCATGTGCAGTTATCAAAAAGAGTGCTTGAAATTTGGTTAAAATTGTCACCTCTAGTCGGCACAAACTATAAAAATTACTAACAAGCTAATCACGCAAACCAAAATGGTCAACTACAGTAAAATAGATTAATGAAAAGCTTCTTTTTTTTTTTTTTAACGTCCAACAAACATTTTATTAATCATGGGCTAGCAACAAGTTAACCCCACCAAGTATACACCAACGTTTCATCGTTTACAACCCCATACATATTACATCAAAATTACACCATTGTTCCCAAGAAAATTCCGCAAGATTGGCCCTATTCTTAACCCAAAGAAACCCAAGTCTTCTAATCGCTTCCTTCGTACCACTAAGATTGGGCGTCTTCCCATTAAAAACCACTTCGTTCCTACTCTTCCATATGCACCAAAGGGCCGTTTGTATTACCGAGTACAGCAACCGCTTCCATTTTTTTTATCCTCTAAACCGTTTCCACACATTTACTAACTCCTTTGCTTCAAATGCAAACACAGGCAATAGTTTACACCAATGTGATATGAAGTCCCACACATTCTGCGCAAATGGACATGCCAAGAACAAATGATCTATTGTTTCGTCTATTTCGCCACATAACCTGCACTGTAATGCGCCTACATTTACTCCCCTTCTCACCAAAGCAGTTGTAGTCGGAAGTCTTCCAAGGCTCAGCCTCCATACCGTAAAGTTCACTTTAATCGGAACCCACTTATTCCAATAATAATCTGCCACCTGCTGTGTAAACCTTCGAGATTGCAGAGCCAACCTCAAAGACCTCACAGAGAAGCAGCCTATTGCGTCATATTTCCATCGCCATGAGTCCGACCCGTACCCAGCGTCAGTCCGAAGCAAAAGTTCAGTTAAGTCATCAAGTTGTTCCAGCTCCTCCACTGAAGACGGAGCACGACTCCAATGAAACTTAACCGTTATGACCCCATCTATTACACCGAACCTGTCCACGACCATTTAAATTGATCATTTGTTCAAAATGTCACATTAAATCATATACCCCAAAAGAAAGTGGCGAACATTGAATGAACATAACTAATGAAATTAAATTAGAAGCTAGATAGTGATGAAACGATTCTGACCAATATATATTCACGTTGAAACGAATCATTTTACAACAAGGTAAATTTGATTTATAAATCTAACATGATTCTAAACTATACAACATTATGCACAAAGTAAAAAAGATTTGACATGTATGTTTTTCACATTAAAAAAAAAGGATATAACATGATAAACCAAGAATGCAGAATCTCACGTCACCTGATACATATTGATAATAATGTATGATCCTGTGAATGATTTTCCTGTGATGAATATTTAAGAAAATTTTGACCACATGCTGTAGAACATTAAAAGCTAATTCCAGCAATCAAGGTCATATAGATGGAGATCTTTCATATTAAACATTAAAATGAAATATGCTGCAATAATCAAACTAATACCATATCAAAATACCTTATTTAACAATCAGTCATATGTTTCATCAACGCACAAAATACCTTGTTATTGTTCATGGTTTTAGCTCATACATTTGATTTTTGTTATGTACCTACTTTAAACCATTTATATCGTATAGCAAACTAATAATATTTGGTGGGCCAATCACTTGATTAGTTTAAAAGTCATAATGAAAAGATTTGGCGGGTCAATCACTTGATCTATTTTGCCCTGAACCCATTTGTATAATATTTTTTAAACCATCTATCTTATGTCTATGGACTGTTGCAATCTTTTAGTGACAAAAGTTAACACAAATGACCAAACAAACAGCAAACACTGCATATCAATTTTTTCCAAGGATAGACATCATGTGTGCACGATAATTATCGGGACAAAAATGATAACATTCAGCAAACATATATTTTGTCATTTTAGGGTACCTATATAATAGTAGAGGAACATAAGTCTGAAGTACTCCATGAAAAACATCAAGACTAACATCAAATTAATGAATAGTTTTAAAATAAAAGAAATAACCATAAACATTCAGTAGTACAAAATTCAGATTTTAGAGGTCAACAAACCCTAAATTAAGATAAGAAAACAAACATTTTAACAAAATTTATGACTAAACACCAGGTGCGTTAGTGCATACTTATTAACGCAAGACAAAACGCGTTGTGTTGACCTTCAACATATAATTTTAATTTCACAAAAAAATTAGTGTACGTAAGATGATAATAAAAAAACACACGATCAAATTAGTATCATATCTTTTAAAGCAGATTGAACTGATAGGTTGAAAAATACTTGAATGAACCTTTGGATAGGTTGTACACTGCAGCCTTTGTGTTGCAGCTCTCTCACAAACTGCAGCTGCGCCAATGACCGTGAAGCTTCTGTTCTAAACACCGCAGCAGTGCAGCACCACTGGTCGCCACCACTCCTGTCCAAACCACAACTGCATCAGGAACAACATACCTTAATGAAAGCTAAAACTATGCAAAAATTATTAAGACTAACTGTGAGCAGCCATACATTATGTTACTCGGGATAAAAAAGATTTAACCCAAACGAACTGGATCCCGTCCAACAGAATCATCACCCAAACCAGATATCCCAAACTGTTTCTGGCCTGACGTCGGACTCCAAACCTACTGTCCAGAAGCAGAATTTTTATACCCCGAAACCGTGCCCAATGTACCTGCAGCGGATTCATCAGTAGGCATAGAACTCGAACTAAATGAAATAATAAATTAAAAAACAATCCATATTATACATTTATCTGGTAGCACAAACACGAAAACAGAATAACATGTATTTACAGGCAGCAACAGACTAAGAAACATCAATTTCAAATTGCCAACCTAAAAAAGATAGGCAGAGATGTGATTTGGTTGCAGAGCTCAACCATTGTTATCTTGAATTGATTATCTTCGTGGTTTAAAAAAAAGAATTAAAAAATCATTTATCTCAGACAGAATTTGCAGCAAAGAATCGTTTTACCTTGACATATATTTATCTCAGACATAGTTTGTCACATAACATATATAAATCTTTATACTTTCTTTGAAAGTGTATGAAACATAAATTAAAACACATCAACCGATCTAAAAACTTTTATAACCAAGATTTAACCTTTATAACCAAGATTCAGCTTGAAATGCATAAAAAACTTGAAATAAGGTACAAATATATGATTAACTTGAAATTCTTCTTCTTGTTATTAAGATTCATAGAGCCAAAATTTTTGTAACCAAGTTTCAGCTTGATATGCATATAACAGATGAATTAAACAAGCAGAAATCACCTCACCTGAGATGTCTTTGTTTATCACCTCACCTGCAAAAAAAATGGGGAATTTGTTAGGTTCCGGTGTTGAAACCATGAATACAAAGGCTGTGAAGATGTACTTTGTTATCACCTCACCTACAAGAATTGGTCCGATTAACCCGAAACCCGTTTAACTAACCTGACGAACACCTGTACACCAAAGCTTTAATCTTTATATCTGAAAATCATGCAAAACCCCTAAATTTGTCAAGAACCCTAAAAATTGTAAATACACAAAATTAAAAAAAGTATACAAAAATGTAAATAAATGTTACCCACATGAAGATTTTGGTAACAAATTTACAAAAACAAAATGTACCAAACAAAATCAGTTGATTTCCAGATCTAACATTAGAAATGTATGGTGGTATTTTCTTTATTATCTTGACTTATGGTTTTGCATTTCCACAGATCTAAAAGTATTACACATATCTGACATGTATACATCCAAAAAAAGTAGCAAAACTGTTAAAAAAAACTCATAACATACAAAATTTAACAATGTATAAACATAAAATACTCAAATCACAAACAAAAACGGCAGATTTGGTTAAAAACGGCACCGAGATAATATTAGAAGGAATGATACAGAATTTGGTGTTGGAAGACAACCTGTAGCTCAATCTTAATGATGATCATACACACGAGTTGGTGCCTGGATTGAGAGAGAAGGCATTAAGATGGAGATGGAGATGGAGATGGAACCCTAGATCTTGATCTGGTGTCTTCAAACCCTAAAGCTTGATCGTAAAGAGAGAAAGAGAATGAAGGAGATTATAAGAGAGGGAGGCAGTGGTTTCTCCAGAGAAAAAAAGAAAAAGAAAATAACGAATGAAAGAGAGGCGGTAGATTTTAGGGTTTTGTTGGTGGGGGTTGTTTGTTTTATTGTGAGAGAGATTTGAATTTTGAAACACATTTAAGCAGGATTTTTTTGGTATTTTGGGTTTTGAGTCAATATGCATTAAAAAGTTGTACATTATGCATCAAGAGTCAAATTTAAGAGTTTTTGTCAAATTACCAACCTTGCCCTTGCTATATGCATATTAATATAGTATAGATATATTCACTATTATTTTTAAAAATGGTTTTAAAATACTAAAAATGCTTTATAAATTCTACAAAAATTATTTTATGATGTTCTAATCGAAAAGTTTAACATACAATTTTTAGTTTTTCAAAAATCTTTTATTTATTAAAAATAATAAATATTACAAGTTTATTCTATTATAATTATAAAATTCTATAAAAATATCAAATCGATTTTATAAAATTCTACAAAAATTATCCTAAGTTTATAAAACGATAGACATTCCAGAAATGATTTTTATTTCTGAAAAATCATTTATTTAATATTTTTAATCGATTTTTGTTATTTTAATAATAAATAAATCATAATAAATTCATTTTTCAATATTTTTGCACCAAAATTTTATATAAATTATTTCTATCCATTTAGAACAGAAATACAAATTTTAATTTAAAAATTCTTTAATTTTAATATTTTTAGATATTAAAGTTATATTTTGACAAAATAGAAATAAATAGACTAAATATTCAAGTTTTTAAGAAAATAATTTTATAAAAAATATTTTCATACATAAAACGTTATAATGTGATCATCCTTAGTAAAAAACCTACAAAAAGACTTTTGTTTATTTATTTTTCGAATTTCTCTTATGTAATTTATTTAATAATTAAACGAATCCTTATCGCCAAATTAGGAACCCTAGAAAATACTTGTAGACTAGAAAGACTTAGACTTATTTATTACCTTAAACATAGGGTAATACTTGGCAACATTGGGCTACACATATTCTATTTCACGAGACTTAACACTTTGCTAAGGTGAGTTTACGTAACCTTGTTTATGCAATTCTTTATACTTGAAACTTTATACTTAAGCAATTCTACATACATGTCTAGTTGTAAACTTTAATGCCTCATGACTTAGACAAATACTATTAGACTTAAACTTAAACTTACATAATCATTAGCTGTGGCCAAGACGGCGATATTCAATGATAGATCTATTGGATTGACAATCCCACCTAGATTCGTTGACCATCCCTTTATGGGGAGCGCGGGTGATTGTTATCGCTCCAACGTCATATTAAGGTGAACCGTGGATGCGGGATGGACCTAAACTTTGTCGGAGGTTTGATTATGTGCATACTATACTTCATGTTTATTCATGCAGACTTAAACTTACAATAGACATATGAATTGCTAAACTTTTATTATTCTAAAACTTAATTGCTTGACATGGCTTATGTATTCTCACCAACTTCTAGTTGACCCCCCCCCCCATTTTTCCAAACTCAACAGGAAATAATGATGCTTGAAGTCTAGAGCTAGCATGAGGAGATAATTGAAGTTTATGCTTTGTTTGGTTATTTGATGTACTAGAATTTCATTCAAGACTTTAATATGTATTTTCAAATTTTGGATATTTTACATTAAATAAATTTCAATTAAAACTTGAATACCATGTGCTACTGAACAATCATTCTTACGTGACACCTCGATGTTTCCGCCATCGGTTGGGGTGTTACAGATTGGTATCAGAGCCTTGGTTATAGGGAATTAGGTTATTAGAAAAATAATCTACACTATAACCTTAGGAATTTAAAACAGTACTTGCTTCTCTTACTTGTAACCCTAATTGCTTCCTTAATCTTATCCCTATCCTACACCTTATACAACCCTAAGCCTTTACAAGTTGACTGCTCTTATTCGCCTGCTGCAATCCTAATCCACCAATAGAATTAATAGGACAAAATCCTCAGGCTTAGCCTGAACCACCTTGAGATCTCGTCGAAGTTCTAGATTTTAATAACGAACACGTGCAATCTGGAAGGGTGAACGCCTGTATTCTGAGTCTTCTGTCTAGGCTGGCATTGCGCATATATCCCAATCAGACGAGGGACCCGGATGCCTACCTGGGAATTCTCGGGATGAGTGTTCACTTATAGGCTAAAGCATGTCTTCACTATGTTATTAGAATCTAGAATCTTTGATAAGTCAACGTTTTCGTTTATTCGTTTTAATTAATGAATAAATGATTACATTCCTTATATTACCTCATTCATTTCATTGTGTCTCTTACAGGTCATGCCTCCACGTCGCAGCACTCGCATTAACAGTGGTGAGAATCATGAGGAAGGGAGCAGCAACCACAACTATAACCACGACACTAACCACAACAATGGAGGTGATGCCCAACTGGCTGCAATCATTTCCCAACAAATGGTGCAACAGATCGCAACTCTGGTTCCTAACTTACTGGCTCAAGTCATCCAAATGAATGGAAACGACAATGGAAATGGAAACGGCAATGGAAACCACAATGGGAACGGGAATGGAAACGGGAATGGTCTCCCAGCCTGCACTCTCAAACACTTTAATACCTGTAATCCTCCTAAGTTTAGTGGGGATGAAGGAGCTATTGGTCTCCTACAATGGTTCGAGGGTATTGAGAATACCTTCATTAACAATGAGTGTCCCGATAACTTTAAGGTCCGTTATGCTATGAGTGTTCTTCACAAACGAGCACTCACTTGGTGGAATGAGGAAAAACGCACCCGCGGAGCTGAAGTTGCACTTGCTATGACCTGGGATCAAGTCAAAGAGATAATGAAAGCTGAGTTTTGCCTACGTAACGAGGTCAAGAAATTGGAGGACGAGTTCCACACCCTTGCTCAGGATAGTGGGGAAAACCTTGCCTATAATACCCGCTTCCATGAGCTTAGTTTGTTGTTGCCCCATAAGGTCACTCCCCTATCTGTAGCCATCGAGAAGTATATCGGTGGTCTACCTATGCAAATTCAGGACACGGTATGGGGAAGGAATCCTGCCACCTTGGAGGAAGCCAAACGTCTTGCGGCTACTCTAATCGATAATCATGTGAAACGGTACCCTTTTTCGCAAGAACACCAAGAAGGCTGCTGTAAAGGACACTCCTCAGCCTGCTATTGAGGTTAAGCCTGAGACCTTAACCAACAGGAAGCGCAAGGCTAAGAACTACTTGGTTGCTACCACCCCACCCGCAGTGCAAACCCCAGCCAAGAAACCGTATGTTGGGAACCACCCTCTGTGTAAAACTTGCCAATATCACCATGCTGCTAACAGACCATGCCGCCAATGTAATAACTGCAAGCGGTATGGACATTTTGCTAATACTTGCCAAGCCCCTGCCACTCAAAACAACCCTGCCAGGAATAATCCAGCTCCCAATGCTCAAAATGGTAGGCCTGTTCGTGGCCAGTGCTTTGAGTGTGGTAGTACGGAACATTATAGGGATGCTTGCCCTAGACTTGGAAACCAGAACCAGAACCAAAATTGCAATCAAAACCAGAACCGCAACCAGAACCAAGATGCTCGTGGTCGCGCATACAACCTCAATGCTAATCAGGCCCGCGACAATAACGAGGTGGTTAATGGTACGTTTCTCGTTAATAACCACTATGCTTCTATATTATTTGATTCGGGTGCTGATAAGTCGTTTGTATCACTAAAGTTTGAACCCTTACTTAACTTACCCCAAACTAACCTAGAGGAACCCTTAGTGGTAGAGGTAGCAAATGGGAAGTCTATCTCGATCGATTCTATTATTCGTAACTGTGTGTTGAACCTTGATGAACATACTTTCTCTATCGATCTCATTCCTATGCATCTTGGAAGCTTTGATGTCATAGTAGGCATGGATTGGTTGTCAACCCATCGTGCTGAAAGCCTATGCTTTGAGAAAGTTATTCGCATTCCTCTCGAATCTGGTGATATTTTGAAGATCTATGGTGAGAAGCCTTGTGGTGAGCTTAAACTCATGTCTTGTACTACTGCTCAAAAATACTTACGAAAGGGGTATATGGCTTTCTTGGCTAACGTGATAGAAAAGAAAGACAAGGGCAAAAGTATCCAAGACATCCCAATCATTCGGGACTATCCTGAAATCTTTCCAAAGGATTTACCTGGTTTGCCTCCTGCTCGACAAGTTGAATTTAGGATCGATCTTGTTCCTGGTGCAAATCCTGTCGCCAAAGCTCCTTATCGCCTTGCACCCTCTGAGATGCAAGAACTCGCCAGTCAACTACAGGAACTTTCTGATAAAGGTTTCATTCGCCCCAGTTCTTCTCCATGGGGAGCCCCTGTATTGTTCGTCAAGAAGAAAGATGGATCTCTCAGGATGTGTATCGACTATCGTGAACTTAACAAACTCACCATCAAGAATCGTTATCCCTTGCCTAGGATTGACGATCTTTTCGATCAACTACAAGGAGCAACCCACTTCTCGAAGATTGATCTTCGTTCTGGTTATCATCAGCTTAGAGTTCACGAAGAAGACATTCCCAAGACAGCCTTTCGTACACGTTATGGTCATTACGAATTCATGGTCATGCCGTTTGGATTGACCAACGCTCCCGCAGTGTTTATGGATCTAATGAATCGGGTTTGTAGACCCTACCTCGACAAATTCGTGATCGTCTTCATTGATGACATCTTGATTTACTCAAAATCAAAATCCGATCACGAACAACATCTTCACTCAATCTTGGGTCTCCTAAAGAAAGAACAACTGCATGCCAAGTTCTCGAAATGTGAATTTTGGCTTAAGGAAGTTCAATTTTTAGGACACGTCATCAATGAGAACGGAATTCATGTTGATCCTGTGAAGATCGAAGCTGTCAAGGATTGGAGTGTTCCTAAAACTCCAACAGAAGTCCGTTCCTTCCTTGGTTTGGCCGGTTATTATCGTCGATTCATTGCCAACTTCTCCAAGATCGTTGTTCCTCTCACTGCCTTAACTCACAAGGGTAAACCTTATGAGTGGGGACCAAAACAAGAGGAAGCATTTGAGACTCTTAAACTGAAACTTTGTGAAGCTCCTATTCTGTCTCTACCTGATGGTAATGATGATTTCGTGGTCTATTGTGATGCATCAAACCAAGGTCTTGGTTGTGTTCTCATGCAACGAGGCACGGTTATTGCTTATGCATCTAGACAGCTTAAGACCCACGAAAAGAATTATACCACCCATGATCTTGAATTGGGCGCCATCGTCTTTGCTCTTAAGATTTGGAGACACTATCTTTATAGAACCAAATGTGTGGTTTTCACGGACCACAAAAGTCTCCAACATGTCTTCGACCAGAAAAATCTTAACATGAGGCAACGACGTTGGGTTGAGTTACTTAACGACTATGATTGCGAGATTCGCTACCATCTTGGCAAAGCGAATGTTGTGGCTGACGCACTCAGTCGTAAAGAGCGCATCAAACTTCATTGTGCGAGAGTTCGTACTGATCTTCAGGATCGTATCCTCCAGGTTCAACATACTTCAGTCACCCAAGGTAACATGTACGAGGAAATGTCTTGTGGTGCTGAGACTCAACTTGAAACCAAACCTGATGGTCTACTTTATTTTCTCAATCGACTTTGGATTCATGACCGTGATGATCTTCGTACCTTCCTTATGAACGAGGCTCATAAGTCTCGTGATTCTATTCATCCTGGAGCTGACAAGATGTACCAAGATTTTCGTTATTCGTATTGGTGGCCTGGTATGAAGAAAGATATCGCTCTTTTCGTTGCAAAATGCCTTACTTGTTCAAAGGTCAAGGCTGAACATCAACGACCATCTAGCATGCTTGAACCACCAGAAATTCCTGTATGGAAATGGGAGAGCATAGCAATGGACTTCATCACTAAACTCCCTCGTACACCCAAAGGCTTATGACAGCATTTGGGTAATCGTTGACCGCTTGACCAAGTCAGCCCATTTCTTACCAATTCGTGAGAAATATTCCGTGGAAAGGTTAGCGAAGATGTACGTAAGTGAAATTGTATGTCGCCATGGTATACCTTTGGACATTATCTCTGATCGTGATGGTCGTTTCACCTCTCACTTTTGGGATTCTTTACAAGACGCTTTGGGTACCAAGCTAAACCTGAGTACTGCTTATCACCCTCAAACAGATGGTCAGACCGAACGGACCATCCAAACACTTGAGGATATGCTCAGGGCATGTGTCATTGATTTTGGTGGCGCATGGGATTCTCATCTTCCCTTGGTTGAGTTTTCATACAACAACAGTTATCATGCCAGCATTAACATGGCTCCTTTCGAGGCACTCTATGGTCGTAAGTGTCGTTCACCTGTCTGTTGGACCGAGGTTGGTGAAGCCCAGATCACTGGACCTGAACTGATCCAGGAAACCACAGATAAAATCCAACTCATTCAGGATAACCTTCTCAAGGCTAGAAGTCGACAGAAGAGCTATGCTGATAAATGTCGTAAGCCCTTGGAATTTCAAGTCGGGGACCTTGTACTTCTTAAGGTATCTCCTTGGAAGGGAGTAATTCACTTCGGTAGAAGGGGAAAACTAGCTCCTCGATATGTAGGCCCATTCAAAGTGCTTGACAGGATTGGAAAAGTGGCTTACAAACTTGATCTTCCACCTGAGTTAAGCAATGTTCACCCAACTTTTCACGTTTCGAATCTCAAGAAATGCTTAGCAGATGAGAACCTTCATGTCCCTCTTGAGGATGTGAAAATCGATGAAACTATGCACATTATCGAGAAACCCGTTGAGATCGTGGATACTGGAGTCAAGAAACTCAAGCGCAATCGCATTCCGATCGTTAAGGTTCGTTGGGAATCTAAACGAGGTCCAGAGTTCACTTGGGAACGCAAGGACCAGATGAAGTCTAAGTGTACCCACATCTTTTCCCACCAGACTCTCCAACTCCAACTTCGGGACAAAGTTCCTAAAAGTATGGGAGACTGTAACATTTCGCATTTAATTCTATGTACGTTACGACATTTATTAATAAAACGTCGAATTTTTATCATTATTGTCCCTTTTAAAAATATTTCGGGACGCGTTTGGACTCTTAGAACCATACTATAAATGTATAATACTATTATGGTGGTGAAATTATGTCAAAAAAATAAAAGCCTGGGCCGGGGTTCGAACACGTGCCCATGGCTGGTTCACATAAACACACACAGCCCAACCATCTGAGCTACACCACTTATTTGTTTCATATCTCATGCATTTTATTTATATAAGATTATTGAATCGTAACAGTTGACTTGGAAAGTCAACTGTGATGATAATCATCCAAAATTAACCATCCAATCCGCGTTTTTAATCCCATTAAGGCATGATTACTAATTAATAAGACTAACTCGCGTATTCAACATGCATAATTATCATCAATTCTTACCAAAATCGTGCCAATTACGCGTCATTGTATTATCCACGGGTCAAACCTTACCAAATCGATCACACGAGTGTTACACTATAAATTGAACACCCATTCTTCATCTCTACTCGCCGAACACCCTTTCCCTACTCTCAATTTCTGTTTAAAACCTCATTCTAATACTCTTCTTGTTCGCGTTTGACCTTGAGTTTGACCGAGCAGATTCAACATCAAAACCAATTCGTAAGTTTAATTTTTTTGATGGGTTTTGTTTATCGGCCATAGAACAGCAATAACCCCATGAATAATCGGGTTATTTCTTGTTCGTTTTGATTATTGAAAAAGCTAGGGTTCGAAGCTTTGATTTGGGGATAAACTATCTGCAGACCTTGATATTTATTTTATACAGAACAAAAATCATCACCAACTGATCAGTAGATCAGTTGGTGTGACTTCATCTCGCTAAGACAACGAACCGGCCACGGCCAGGGTTCGAGTCCCGCTTCACGCATTCTTTTCTTTCTTTTTTTAAAATGATTATATAACTGATTCAGTATAACTATATAATTATTTCAAACAAGGTTTAATCGTTCTCAGGGTCTAGACCAGATGGTCTAGGCTTGTGATATAAACATCGAACCGGCCAGAGGCCCGGGTTCGATCCCTAGCATATGCAAACATTTTTTTTCCCTTTACACTTATATATATATATATATATATATATATATATATATATATATATTCACTATTATATTTAAAAATAGTTTTAAAATACTAAAATTGCTTTATAAATTCTACAAAAATTATTTTATGATGTTCTAATAGAAAAGTTTAACATACAATTTTTAGTTTTTCAAAAATCTTTTATTTATTATATATAATAAATATTACAAGTTTATTCTATTATAATTATAAAATTCTATAAAAATATCAAATCGATTTTATAAAATTCTACAAAAATTATCCTATGATTATAAAACAATAGGCATTCCAGAAATTATTTTTATTTCTGAAAAATCATTTATTTAATATTTTTAATCGATTTTTGTTATTTTAATCATAAATAAATCATAATAAATTCATTTTTCAATATTTTTGCACCAAAATTTTTTATAAATTATTTCTGTCCATTTAGAACAGAAATACAAATTTTAATTTAAAAAGACTTTAATTTTAATATTTTTAGATATTAAAGTTATATTTTGACAAAATAGAAATAAATAGACTAAATATTCAAATTTTTAAGAAAATAATTTTATAAAAAATATTTTCATACATAAAACCTTATAATGTGATCATCCTTAGTCAAAAACCTACAAAAAGACTTTTGTTTATTTCATTTTCGAATTTCTCTTATGTAATTTATTTAATAATTAAACGAATCCTTATCCCCAAATTAGGAACCCTAGAAAATACTTGTAGACTAGAAAGACTTAGACTTATTTATTACCTTAAACATAGGGTAATACTTGGCAACGTTGGGTTACACATATTCTATTTCACGAGACTTAACACTTTGCTAAGGTGAGTTTACGTAACCTTGTTTATGCAATTCTTTATACTTGAAACTTTATACTTAAGCAATTTTACATACATGTCTAGTTGTAAACTTTAATGCCTCATGACTTAGACAAATACTATTAGACTTAAACTTAAACTTACATAATCATTAGCTGTGGCCAAGCCGGCGATATTCAATGATAGATCTATTGGATTGACAATCCCACCTAGATTCGTTGACCATCCTTTTATGGGGAGCGCGGGTGATTGTTATCGTTCCAACGTTATATTAAGGTGAACCGTGGATGCGGGATGGACCTAAACTTTGTCGGAGGTTTGATTATGTGCATACTATACTTCATGTTTATTCATGCAGACTTAAACTTACAATAGACATATGAATTGCTAAACTTTTATTATTCTAAAACTTAATTGCTTGACATGGCTTATGTATTCCCACCAACTTCTAGTTGACCCCCCCCCCCCCCCCCCCCATTTTTCCAAACTCAACAGGAAATAATGATGCTTGAAGTCTAGAGCTAGCATGAGGAGATAATTGAAGTTTATGCTTTGTTTGGTTATTTGATGTACTAGAATTTCATTCAAGACTTTGATATGTATTTTCAAATTTTGGATATTTTACATTAAATAAATTTCAATTAAAACTTGAATACCATGTGCTACTGAACAATCATTCTTACGTGACACCTCGATGTTTCCGCCATCGGTTGGGGTGTTACATTTTCCAATCCCAAGTGATCGCTCCCTCGAACTCATTTGTGTCAATTCTATCCACGACCACACACCACTTATTTTGCTTGAGCCGAAATAGCGCCGGAAATAAACTTTTCAAAGGCAGACTATGAATCCACGGATAAATCCGGAATTTGATACCCAAACCATTCCCCACTTGCCCCTGATAAGACTACAAAAATTCGACCCATTAACTGTTAAGCGATAACCACACTTCACAATCTTCGACCACGTGCCCGAGAACTTATTATTAGCTGGAAATGATTCCTATCTTCTTTTAGTCCCATGAACCGCATCCACTACTTTCCTCCATAAAGCGTTACTTTACATTCCGTATCTCCACAACCATTTGAGCAACAAAGCGTTATTACAAACATCCAACTTAGTTAACCCCAACCCGCCATTCTTCTTAGACCGTGTAACAATGTCCCAGTTCGATTAGCACGAACAAGGGGCTGAATACTCACGGAGTCGGCCATTTTTTAGATTGTAACACAGAATAATATAAAATTTCAGTACATGATATGCATCATGCACAACTAACTCATAAAACAAATGTATTTAATAATTTAACCTCAAATCCACAAAAAAACAGATTAAATAAACAAAATTTCCATGTCTAAAGAAACCGTGTAGTTGCTTTCACTAATAAATTCCAAGCTCTATTACTCAAACATATAATAGAATGGCATAAATTCATATATATTGGCCATAATCATTGATGGTAGAAATATTAAACAAAATACGATAATAACCTAAACAATAATCATCATCATCATACTTGGTTAATCCCACCTATAGCAAAGCTAAGGTAGGGTCTGAGAAGGGTAAGATGTAGACAGCCTTACCTCTACCCCCTAAGAATAGAGAGGCTGCTTCCAGTGAGACCCCCGGCTCGATGTGGTTTGGTATCAAGCCTTGGACATAAATAAAGTATAGAACACTTAGCAATCAGGACAAACCCGATCGGTGCATTTACCCCTTTGTTTTTTGGCTATCAACGCCACCACATGAAGCATGATTAACCGTCCGTCGTTTTTAAACGTTATTTTCACGAAATTAGTAAAATACCGTTAAAACAAGTGTAACTTTACTTTTGCTCCCCGAGGGCCACACATATATATTATATTCGCACACCGTAAGTGGGGCATAATAACCTAAACAATAATGGCATTCAATAATAAACAGGGCCACAGCCAGTTCATATTATACCAATCGTTTGCTCATTTCAGCTACTACAAGTACATCAAGAAGCTTCCTGTTTCAATCCCCATTTATATGAGGTTATAAATCAATCTCCATTTGCTGAATTTTATACCTCAAAACCCTGTATAAGACTATGGGGTATGGTCCCCTTCACTTTTTCTTTCCCTCACGTCATCTTCCCCTTCTCCTCCCCTTTTTAGGGGAAATGGTTCCCCTTCCCCCTTCTTTTTTTTAATTTTTCTTTTTCATTTATTTTATAGATTTTTATTTTTCATTAATATTTTTTTCATTAAAATAAAAAAACAAATTACATAGAAATTAAAAAAAAAACGAAAAATACATAGAAATTAAAAAAAAAACCGAAAATACATATAAAAACCTAAATATTAAACGATCCTCCGAGCCATCTTTTGATGATGTTGTCTTTTACTTTCGCCGCCACCGCACGTTCCTCCTCCGTAAGGTTATCGAGAGGAGCTTGCATCAACGCCAATTCGGTTGATTCTTGTTTCGAAAGCTCCATTTCGAGGCGTTTTTTTTTCCAACTCTAGCCTCATCGCTTCCCTCGCCGCCGTTTCTTCCTTCTCCTTTTTTTTCCATGTTTAGCCTCTCAATATCCCTCGCCGCCGCCTCTTCCTTCTCTTTCTTTCTTTCCAAGTACCTCTCCGTTTGCTCCTTTTTAAACTCGTTAAAGTTTTTAAGCAACTCCTCAATTTTCTCTACCGCCTTATCTTTCGACTCCTTCGAACCGGAACCTGAATCGGTATCGATACGCTTCCCCTTCGAGCCCGAGGCCGCTTTCTTGGCGCGGTCCCTTCCAGGTGGCCTCACTGACGGTGGTGTAGGCGCCTCGTCTTCAAACTCCGGGTCGTCATTTATGTTGATGGTACAACGAGCATCCGACCCACAACCACTATAACTCCCCGACGTGCTCGTTTTCGACCTCTTTGCTTTTTCCACCTCATTGGGCACCACTTTGAATTTTTCACACTTCGACAAAATCTCATACGATTTCATCAACCCAAACGCCCCGTTTTTGTCGGTGTATCTTTCAAGAGCCAACTTCAAGACGTTCTCATCACTTTGACCCGTGGTACGATTATTCCAAGCATGTTGATAGTAACCCGCAAATGCTTGACATTTTGCCATTATTTCCCGACACTTGCTACTAACCGAGTGCATGGTTCGATTTGGTTCACGTTGTAACAACTTGAAAAATTCCACGACAACTTGGTTCCAAAAACCATCCCTTCTTCGATTTGTAGCTACAAATATTGTTAAAAAAGTTAGTAAACAAAAAAAAATATATAAAAAAATCCTAACAGAAGGTTTAAAAAAAAAACAAAACATATATAAACAAAAAAAAGAAAACAGTGGCCGAAAATATTTAAAAAAAAAAATTGGCAAAAAAAATATCTAAACAAAAAAACATAAATAATTAGCAAACTTTATCCGAAATTTAAAAAAAAAAAATTAAACTTTACCTAGAATTGGGTCGGTAGAGGCGATAACCCAAGCTTTCGCTAACGCCTCCAACTCAATTGGCGTCCACATAACGGGATCCGCCCTCGAACTTGGACCTTCTTCTTGAGCCCGTTTTTTTCCCTTTTTTTGTAGTTTTTTTTTAGGGGCCGGTTCGGTTATGGGAGGAGGGACTTGGGTTTCGGGCACGTGATCATCGTGGGAGCCCAAAGAAACAAAATCGTGCTCGGGTTGGGATGGGGTTTTGAGTTGTTGTTGCCATTGATGTTGTTGCATTTGCATATGCCATTGATGTTGTTGCATTTGCCAAGGATTAAGAGGGGTGTTAAACGCGGCAAAAGGTTGTGACGAGGGGGCACCGGGTGTCGAGGGAAAACCGAATGGTGCTTGATTAGTGGGGTGACCGGGTGTGTTCGGGACAAACGGGCGTCTTGGATCCATGAATTTTTATAAAAAATGTATGAAAGAAGGTAAGATTATATAAAATGTGTGTTTTATTTTGATTGTTTGGAGTGGAAAAAAAGTTAAGGTAAAAGAGTATATATATAAAGGTAAATAGATTTTTTTTTTTTTTTTTAAAAAGTGACCGTTGGGCCCCCAACGTATACATCCAACGTATACATTTTTTTGGAAAAGGCGTCGGGAAGCACGGGATAATTCTCCCGATCACACCGATTGAAAAACGGGGGGGGGGGGGGGGGGGGGGGGCGGTGTTCCCCATCGGGATTGTGTCCAAGTCAGCTTTCCCGAAGCTCTTCCCCATCCACACCCCACAGTCTAAATTCCTGCGAAAGACAAAGCTATAATAACATTTCAAAATTGTTATCTTAAATGAACCAATGAGAAGTTGAACAGACTAAGAATTTATTATGTTATCACACAACTCAAATTACTTATATAGACTATCAAACTTTTTTGGCAAAATGAAAACCAAACCCATACCAAAAAATGCCTATGTGTTGATACGTCATCTTTGTACATGTCTATTCAGGTAAACCATAGCCGTCACTCTGAAAATTTAGCAAATACAAAAAGAAAAGATAGAATAAATCACACAAATAACAAATGATTACTTTGAAATACAAAAAAAAATGACAATAGTCGTTGTTTACATGTGGGGGAGGTTGAGGTTGACAGAGAAGATGACAAAGAAAGTTAGGGTTCCGATGACAAACCCATCTGATGAAGGCTGGGATGTTGTAAAGTTCCGGTTACGACAAATAGAATGCAGCAAAACCCTAGCCACTGACGGCCGATTGTTTCCGTCATCTGAACCAAATGATCTATGTTTTGTTTTAAGAATACACCTGTATCAGATTGAATCAATTTGTGTCTTCATTTACAAATTTGTTGAAAGTTACACTCATGGTTACTTACCACTACCTCAATTTAACCTTCTCACTAAATTTATTTTTATAGAAAATACACTCATGGTTACTTACAACTGCCTCAATTTAACCTTCTCACTAAATTTCTTTTTATAGAAAATTCACCAAACAACATAAATCACAAGTCTAAAAGTTCATAAATCAAACTTCTTTTTCAGTCTGCTAGGATATAATTCACTAACATAACCAAAACCTAATAGCATAAAAAAAGTAATTCAGAATCAAAACAAATTTAAATATATATATATATATATATATATATATATATATATATATATATATATATATATAAACCTGCTTTTTCTGCCTAGCCAAATTCCAAATCCTCCAGCACATATTCTTCAGCCTGGTTTTGCTCTCGTGTGGACTCCTTGTCGCTTGAGCCTTCACACACAAATAATAATAATAATAATAATAATAATAATAATAATTAACTTACAATAATAATCAAAAATTAACTTCCAATTTCAACAACAAATACAAAACACACACACCAATCATATACAACACAAGCATACGATTCAATTGAACTCCAATCGATTCAATTCTATCAATTATAACATCCAATTCAATATACACACATACATGTATACATACAGATTGATCGAAAATTACCAATTTCAACAAAAAAAACTTTTACACATACATATGATCCAAGGACCAACTGAACTCCACTCGATTCAATTCCATCAATCATAACATCAAATTCAACACACACAAAATAGTAGTACACACACATACATGTATACATACATATTAATAAAAACTTCAAATCAAAACCTAACAAAACAACTCAACACACACACAGAGTAAACACACAAACAAACTTTAAAAAAAATAGTCAAACAAACTTACTTTAACCCAGGAGCATTGCAGAAACAATCGTGGTTTACATTTACAATATGGTGAATGCAGGTGTTTGAAATATATATATATATGAATATATTGAAACCTCATGTAAGAAGAGAGAAATAAAAAGGCAAGACCCTTGGAATAACCCATTCAATGGATAGTTAAATAAATTAAATGACAAACAAATGAGAATGGCGTGAACAAATTGGAAGAGGAGCAATGGCGAATTCATTGATTGGACAATTAAATGGGATTCATTATTAGCGGCTGTTTCACTCCACCTCAATTGGTATCACTTACCAGAAGGAGAAGATGAAATGGGAGGGGAGGACAAGATGGGAACAAAAATTTCATATTGTGAAGGAGGAGGTGGGTGAAATGTCTAAATTATCCCCCTAAGTGTCTTAATTGTCACAACTATCCCCATAATACCCTTAAATTTCTTGCTTAAATATGTTGTACATGTTGTTTCTTGAGTTGTATAAAAATGAAAATGACTATGTTGGCCATCACTCCTCATTAATAAGATAATATAGAAATATAGATATGTAAGTAACCTTATGTATAAAACATGCATTGGGGTCATGGCATCAGTGTTGCAGAAGGCCGCCTAGGCGCTAGGCTGAAGGGAAATCAGAATAAGGGGCTAGTCGGGATCCTAGGCGTTTTGGCCATTAGGCGGGCCTAGGCGGTGAGTTTTTTAATTTTTTTTTAATTTTTATTAATTTATAAGTACTTCAAAGAAGGTTCTAACCTTGATTTAAACCAATAGGGGACTTGTTTTTGTCTCTATTTCCAGATTTCAAACCCACCTAATCGCATGATGCAAATTTGGGGCTACGGTTTTTTTGTTTTAGGCGTTTGAATAAATGGAGAAGAAGGACTGAAGGGGCAGCTTATATACGTAGGATTTTTAAGGTTTTAATAAGTTTTGTTGTTTTATGTAACAGCAGTCAGTAAACCAGGTCTGTATCCGTATGTTTTGCATTTACTATTGTCATTACATGTGCATCATTACACATTTTTCATGCATTATACCCCCTCCCCCAGTCTAGTGAGGCAAGAATTAATCTGAAAACTCAACATGGGACACTTGTTTAAGTCATATAACGCCCAGACAATCACCAAACAACCACTAAATGAGGCTACTTACCCTCTAACACATGGTAACTTCTCTTTAACACATGTATACGAGACTCGAAGTAACAATTAAACAACATATGATCACAAAGGACACTAATACATGTTAATGTCGTCATCGAGCACCCTTGCCATTAAAAACGAAATTAAGCCACCTTCCTATGCAAATTGTTGGACCATAACTAGGTACAAACTAGTAATTCGTTTTGACACGCACACTACACCTCCATATATTATGATCTATCTATGCCCTCATAAAATGGATTAATATTAGCCAAAACGTACCCATACTCGTGTATATATACACACAAACCAAGGTATTAAGCACCTAGAATCCTAGCTTAACAAAGACTAGACACAAGAACACTACCCTACCTATAAACTATGCATGTGTATCTATAAATATGGCACTTGTACTTACATCAAATTAGGATACAACTACACATCCTACACCCTATATCCAAGCTTATCTTTCCCTTTATTGTTTTATTCCAATCGATCCTAGCAATGAGAGGTGATGACCATTTTGTCTTGATCCACACTTACACCAAAATAAACTAGCAGACAACCTCAAGACATCTTGCAAACCTCCCATCTATTGATAATCATCGGCCAAAGTTAACACCCCTCATCAATCACCATCACTTGACAATTATAGAGTTATATCAAATAAGGTCTAAACCACTCTTACACCCCTTGATACCCTTTGATCACTTGCCAAAAATAACATGATCCTACTTAATCTAATCGGCCGAATGGGACAAGCAAAGACACCTCACACATGATGACATATTTTACATTAAAATCACTATAAGACAAGCTACTTATCACCATGTTTCTTCATGACAAGCCTTCTACCTTTGGAATGAAACAAATCGACCAACATACCCTTGAACGGGACAAGATTACAATCCTATCATACATCACTTTCACCTTGATTTGTCCTTTCTTCCTTGTCTTATACTCGGCCGCATTACAGCATGAATAAAAGCTCATGGAATGTTGGCAACTTACACCAATTTGGACAATAAAACAAACCTTCATTCACCCATTGATGAGTCAACCCTTTCCCTTATGGCCATACCTAGCTAGACTCGGCCAAGATCAAGAGAATCCCACTCTCAAGTCCCTATCTTTCATCCTACCATGATTAGAAGTCCTAAACAATGCCACATCTAAGGAGCTTGCCCTTTTCCTCATTTGTTTTTGTACACACTTTGGCCGAACCCCTATATAAAGAGACCACCTTTCATTCTCAAATGCCACACCAACATATTTCATTCACCTCTAAACCTTCGGGTCTTGCTTTCCCCTAGCCGAAGCTTTACAAGATCTTGGAGGAGACTAGAAAGCTATCCAACCGTCAACCACCTCTTGGTAAGATCTCCATGCCCTTAAACTCTAATCTAGTCCATTCTACCCAACCTTGTTCGGCCATTGGTTCAATTTAAGCACATAACCACACATATTGTCTTAGATTGTGTTTACTTTTACTCACTAATGATCACATTATCCTAACTTAACACCAATCAGTCCTTATAATAACTTTAAAAAGCTGAGCCATTCTTTTTGAATCACTACACCACTTGGATCACCATGAATAAAACCGGTATTTATAAATACAAACACACTTGGTTTAAGTTCAAGATTAAAGGCTAATAATATGGTGATCAAACCCGATTTTCTCACAAAACTCACAAATCATGCTTCATGATAACCTCACGAGGGCTTGTTAAGGCCAAAACCTACATGTTTGAGCCATGTTATAATCGGCTTAAGGACCTATGTGAAGCATTTTAATCGGCTACCACAAACTAACATGTGCTAAACAAAGCTAGAACATGTGTTAGCATCAACTTGAAAGAAATAATGTCCTAAACACATGTTAAGGTATCTATTTTTATCATAAGTACAAAACCAAGGTCCATATAACATAATAATCGGGTCCACAAGTGTCGGGTAGACAAATTGTATGATAAACAACAAGAATTTGTGATTTACCATGCTTTTAATAAATCATAGGGCAATTACTGTCCGGATGATAGTTGCTACACATTTCGGCTTCACTAGACCACGTACATCCCTATCAGGTGAGTTTTACGGCCTCATTTTACTATTTTACATTTTGTGGGATTAACATGCTTCATTACTAGTGTCATTTACAAGTGTGTATACATTCTATCATGACTTCCATGTGGAACATGAGACATATTGGTTAATAAGCTCATTAGTCCTCGTACAACGTTTACTGTATCCATTGGCTATCAAAAGCCATGGAACACTTTAATAGATCTATTGGGTTGACACCCCCCCTCTTGCTTAGTCGCTCTAACCGGTTACATATAAAAGAGTGTTAGTATTCTACTATACATACATTGTCTTTTGTGTACAATACGTGAGGCACAACAGTCAAGAGGTTTGGTTTTGGGACTCATGGTTTGCACAGTAATCATTTGCTTAGCTAGCCTATGATTGGTCATACACGAATTACACATTGGTTTTACTTGTTCCATTCAAACCCGTGAACTCACCAATATTATTGTTGACAAATCCTCTATGCATGTTTTTCAGGTAACTAATGGATGGCCGCCGGGATTTGAGGGAGAGGTTCGAGCATGCACTACGTGGTACCACAGTGATGGGTTTTGTCAACTTTGTGATGTTTTGTTTCCAAGTCCATGAGTACTAAACATTATCTCATTTTCCAGATATTATTATGATGGTTTAAATAATTTATGACAATATCCATCTTTCGTAGTGGTACTTTTTTAATAAAAATGTGTGTTGCTTGAACCTTGTGCTTGACAACCTTTCGATGGTTGCATCCCCATGTTTCCGCCTTGGCGGGGTGTGACAAATTGGTATCAGAGCATGAGGTTATAGCGAACTAAGATTCTTTTGAGTCAACTATAACTTAAAACATTTTTCAAAACGTTTTCACAAAGTACCACGCTATCTCGCCTTGCACCTCTTAAATCTCAAGCCTCTCCACAAAGACATACGGGTACAATAGTTCATTTATTTGCATATGTGATCATTTACATATATATTCATGTTATGATAGTATCATGGTCATTACCATTGACCTTACTTCTCTATCCGATTTCGAGCCGGATTACTTGGTGGACGACCCTCAGGAGAACCACTTGCCCCTTACACAGCCAGCCCCTGTCCCCGAGTCCTCTCATCATGGATGTGGGTGGATCTCAGACTCCGAGATGGACATAGACTCTCCTTCAGTCATGAGACGTACCTCCAACGACCACACAGACGACGACGCCCCACCTTCTTTAGCCACCCCAGACACTCACCCCTCTGTTACTCCTCCTATTTCACGCTCTCCAGCTAGCCTTAACCCCTTCTTTCTCCTAAATACTTCGGGATGTACACTCACCAAGTGTACACCCTAAAAGAGGGCACGACAAGCTCTTGTTATTGCCATACCCGCTAGAGCCCCAATTTCCCCTCTTCCCATTCACCCTATCCCGACCAGTGAACCTAGCCAGCCTGTTGACCCCATGCCAGAGCCTTTAGCGATAGAGGCGTGCGAGCCGAGACCAGAGCCACCGAAGAGGCTGAAGAGATGCTCTCAGGCCCGCAAGCGGCCCTTCCTTCCTAGCCTCACTAGCGATCTTGCACATAGGGACGGGAGGATGACCTCGAGGCTATGAGCTTGGGAGGCTCATCTAGGAGACCCCTCTACACTGAGCGTGGCGTCATTATATCTGTGACATCCGTCACTTTTTCATTATATTTTTTTATTTTTATACAATAATAATAATAATAATAATAATAATAAATAATATTAGTCTAGACTAAACCACTCTTAAACCCAACACAACCCAATCCATAACAACTAACCCAACCACCTCTTCATTTTGTGTTACTAAAGCCCAATCAGATCAGGCCCAGTACCCACGAAAGCCCACCAGCTGGCCCAGTTTCTTCCCTTCACCTCTTACAAAAAAAAAAAAAAAAAAAAGGTTTGCTCCTGCCGGGACTCGAACCCGGGCAGTAAGCCGAGTCGGACACAGACACCAACACACTGAAACCAACTGAGCCAAGGCTCATTCTTGTTTTAACCTTGATTCGAATTGTATAAATGCCCTTCTAAAACAGACTTTATGTCTCCTTCATATCTGCTGCTACGCAAGCTGTACAACCCCAACCTTAACAAACTTTCAACCTCACCTTTGACCAAGACCCTCTAATTGAGCTATCATTTTTAGGAAACTTTAATCAAATTAACGAATGACATATTGTTTTGACTGATTATTACGCGTCCATTTCCAATTAATCCTCCCTAATTAAACAAATTTTACTCGTTTACTAAAACTCCATGGTCAAAGATTGAAGTTTCCAATTACACAACTACACTATAAATTCGTACCTTGTATTGATTCTGAATGTGCCGAAAATCTCTTCTATACCTCTTAATTCCATTATCAAACCTAATATCGAAGCCTTTTGATCGTGTTTGACGTTTTCGTTGACCAAGCTTAATATCACGATTACTGTATCATTGTAAGTCTTTTTTTTGCGGGTTCCATTTTTCGGCACATGACGAACAATAGCCCCAAGAATCCGGGGGCTATTGGTCTCTAATTCCTGTGATTGGAATGTTAGGGTTCGATTGGATGGATTTGGGGAAGAACACATGAAACAGATAATGTATATAGTTATTTTGAAACTGAAAATAAACAACCAACTGATCCAGACCAGTTGGTGTAACCTCCTGCTCTTAAAACATGAACCGGCCTGGGGGCCAAGGTTCGAGTCCCACCATAAACAACTTTCTTTTTTTTTTTTTGTGTTATTCTTTTATACTTATATTTTCTTTATTCTTTTAAAAATCAATTTAAAATACTAAAACTATTTTATAAATTCTATAAAATTTATTTTATGTTATTCCAATGATAAACTTTGCTGTCCAATTTTTAGTTTTTCAAAAATAATTTATTTAATATATATTATAAATATTACAAATTTATTCATTTAAAATTATAAAATTCAATAAAAATATCAAAACAATTATATAAATCTCCACAAAAATTATTCTGAGTTTATATAACATTAAACTTTTCTAAAATGATTTTTATTTCTGAAAAATCATTTATTCAATATTTTTAATCAATTTTTGTTAATTTTAATCATAAATAAATCATAATAAATTCATTTTTCAATATTTTTGCACCAAAATTTTACATAAATTATTTCTATTCATTTGGAACAGAAATACAATTTTTAATTCAAAAATTATTTAATTTTAATATTTTTAAATATTAAAGTTACATTTTGACAATTTCTAATAAATAGATTTAATATTCTATTTATAAGAAAATAATTTTATAAAAATTATTTTCACACTTAAAACTTTATATTGAAACCATCTCCAATTTGAAATTACAAAAAGACTTTTGTTTATTTATTTACCAAATTTCTTTTATTTATTAAACGTTTAATTTATTAATCAAACGAATACTTATCCCCAATTCGAAGCCCTAGAAAATACTTGTAGACTAGATAGACTTAGACTTATTTGTTATCATATACATAGGGTGATACTTGGCAACGTTGGATTATACTTATTCAATTCCACAAGACTTACCACTTCGCTAAAGTGAGTATTACTTATCCCCTTTTTCGCTTTTACAACTTTTGGGGTGATTCATGCACAAGTATACAACACTTTCATATTCATTTACACATACATTTTTATTCATTTACAATTCATATACATGTCTTGTTTATCTTTGTGCTTATGTTTGAACATGAACGTAGCTTACATACAAAATCATACATACAGACATAACTTATGTTATGGTGCTCATTTAGACGTAACTTATGTTACGGTGCTCATTTAGACATAACTTATGTTATGGTGCTCTTTTAGACTCACACGTGTTGAGGTGCTCATTATCAATTTCATTGTACAAACTTTACATTTGATATTTGTCTTGTTTGGTTACTTGCGTGTTTACATAATGCCTTGGTGATGCTAGACACATGAATTGTACTACTTTTCAAACTCATACTATATGTACAAAGCTAAGTAGTACTCACCAACATCATATGTTGACAAAATTATTTTCGTGCATGTTTCAGGATAAGCTGCTTGACGCTTCACATAGGACTTTGGACTTAGATTAAATCAATCAATTATCTTTATTGTTGTTGTCTTGTATTTAATTTCACATGTTGTAAAACAATATTCAATAATCAAATATTTACATTTTAGTACCATGAGCTTTTGAACAATCGTCACTACGTGGCACCTCGATGATTCCGCCATCGGTTGGGGTGTTACAAATTGGTATCAGAGCCATGGTTATAGGGAACTTGGTTATTAGATAAAATGGCCTAGACTATAACCGAACTTCAACTTTCATGCATAGTAATTCCTAAATTACCCTACCCCTTATTTCCCTCTACTTTCCTTCTTCTATCTTTCTCGTCTCCTCCATTTCTCCTCATCTTTCATCATGGTGCATAGAGATGGTGTCCTACAGGGAGTGGAAAGTTTACATCAATCATGGAACGGGAGTAGTGCCTTTCATGAAGACACTCTTAGACATAATACCTACTCTTATTTTTGCTCCTTCAAAGTTGTTGAGCTTTAATGAGTGTGATAGAACACATGCAATCTGGAAGGGTAGACGCCTGTACACTGGGTTTTCTGGCATAGGCAAGCATAGCACATAAATCCAATAACGGACCTGTTATGCTTACCTGGGGATTCCTGGAGTGAGTGTCCACTTATAGGCTAAAGCATGTCTTCTTTGATCACCATTGGGTTCAATTCCTTTGAAAAGTCAACGTTCTTGTTGGGCTTTACAGCTAGACAAGGGCACTCTAAGCATTTTATGCAAGATTTTCAATAAAACTCTCTCGTTTCATACACAACATCTTGCGTTTCATGATTTTCATATATTACCTACAAATTCATACTTTCATAATCATCTGTACGGTTATACACTTACATATTCTAATCTCATGATTATTCATTGACTGCCTCATAGATGTCTACTCGCCGCATGCTCCGTAATGCTAGCCAACGTCCTGTTCGTGCTTCTGGACAACGTTCTGATCGTCGCCTTGCATCTTTAGTCGCCGAGCAAATTGCTGTAGTGATCCCAAACCTTGTCAGTGAGATAACCCAGAATAGTAACAGTGCCAACACAGGAAGTACGACTCAATTTCGATGCACTTTCAAACACTTTAACTCCTACAACCCCACAAAATTCACTGGTGAGGAGGGTGCTACTGGCCTACTCCAATTGTTTGAAAGTATGGAAAGCACCTTCGTGAACAGTGAGTGTCCTGATGAACTCCGTGTTCGCTATGCTACTAGTGTCCTTCAAAAGGGGGCGCTAACCTGGTGGAATGGCGAAAAGCGCAATCGAGGAGCTGATGTTGTTTTATCTTTATCTTGGGCTGAGGTTAAGGAACTCATGATCGCCAAATTCTGCCCTAGGAACGAAATCAGGAAACTAGAGGAAGAGTTCCATGGGTTGAAACAAGACAGTGGTGAGAATCTTGCGTATAATACTCGATATCACGAACTTAGCATACTGGTTCCACACATGGTCACCCCGGTCTCTCGAGCAATCGAAAAATATATCGAGGGATTACCAGACCTGATTCAAGACGTTGTCACTGGAGGCAAAGCCACTACGGTAGAAGAAGCCATCCAGCTTGCAGCCACTTTAACAGACAAACACGTAAGGAAAGGAAACTTGGTTAGGAAGGGCACCAAGACGTCTACTGAGAAAACCACCAATGCTGTTGAATAATCTAAGACTGTCTTAGCAAAGGCCGCCACTACTCCTTCGAACTCTAAGAAACGAATGGGCGATAATCAGAACCATGCTGTTGTGGATCCTGTGACTCAACCCCCTATCAAGAAATCCTACACAGGAATCCATCCTCAATGCAACACTTGCAAGTATCATCACCCTGCAAATCTTCCATGTCGTCAATGCACTAGATGTGGAAGGTTTGGACACTTTGTTACCACTTGTCGAGTAATGGTTGGGACACAGGGTAATCATCAAACAGCTGCTCAGGAACCGCTACAGATTACTAACGGTCGGGCATGTTATCATTGTAGAGACCCTAACCACATGCGACCTCAATGCCCTAAATTGAATAATGTAAACCTGGTGGCACATGGACGAGCTTTCGATATCAATATCAACGAAACAAACGGTCAGGATGACGTTAATCCCACTGGTTAAGCCATGGATGAAATCTTCCTAAGACTCGAGAATCCAATACTCGTGTTTTCATTTTCTTGATCCTATTATCATTTTGTACCCAATTATGTCATACTCATAAGCATATAACATTTAGAAATTTCTTGCATACTATTGTGTACGAACGCAGATTGGAAATTTATCATATTCGGTAACGTTTATTTTAAATCGTATAAGTTTCAGACTCTACCTTACATTTTATTGAAACATTTGGACTTGATTTCCATGAAAACCAAACTACTAAAAAACTCGATACTTGATCCTACAAGGCTTTTCTAAAAACATCATGGTTTGATATATGAAACTTGATTCTTCCCTTAATTTGACTATTCATTGAACATTTAATTATTCATGATACTCGTAAACATGGCTGGCCAAATATGAGCCATTTCTATAGGCCACTAAGATAACACTTACACTTAATGGTTGTAGTACTTACAAACTTGCTTGCATGTGTGTATTATCCACGCAACTCAGATAAACATTTCATTTAAAGGGCTCCACGGACGAGTGGTAGCCCATACTTAAATACAATTATGCTTACAAGTCATTGCAAACCCATGCAATTGACCTCATTGTTACATGGCCTCATTTCATTGATAACATCTCATTGTAACTCAAGGTGTTTGTTGTGTCATCTTCTTGTGAAATTTATTTGCGTTAATGTGTTGTTAGAATAGGATCATAGAAGGACTAAAACCCTAATGTAAGGTAAATTGATGATTCCGGTCCGGAACGTAATCATGAATTTACAGGTGCGTTAGGGTAGTGTGAAATTCTATTAGAGTTTTTGGTAGGCGTCCAGTACGATTTCAAGGTATCAAAGGTGTGGTGGGTTAGCTGCGGTACACCCTGTATACAAACACTAATGATGCATTGAAGGTGAGACTGGAAGTCGGACCAGGAACAAACTCTACTTACTTGGTAGTTCATTTGGTCTTTTTATAGTCAACCAACTTATACATTCATTTTAGGATTCCTAAAACTTGAAGTTTAGTGTTTGCTAGATTCTTATTCTCTTTCTTATTCGAGACGAACCTAATCTAATCCTTAACTCACCTCTTATCCAAATCATTCAAATTTTTTTTTTCCAAACCACAGTTATCTTAGATTTTACCCAAACATCCATAACCCTATGCTTCTAATAACTTCGGGACGAAGTTTCTAAAAGTAGGGGATGCTGTGACATCTGTCACTTTTTCATTATATTTTTTTTATTTTTATACAATAATAATAATAATAATAATAATAATAATAATAATAATAATGATAATAAATAATAATATTAGTCTAGACTAAACCACTCTTAAACCCAACACAACCCAATCCATAACAACTAACCCAACCACCTCTTCATTTTGTGTTACTAAAGCCCAATCAGATCAGGCCCAGTACCCACGAAAGCCCACCAGCTGGCACAGTTTCTTCTCTTCACCTCTTACAAAAAAAAAAAAAAAAGGTTTGCTCCTGCCGGGACTCGAACCCGGGCAGTAAGCCGAGTCGGACACAGACACCGACACACTGAAACCAACTGAGCCAAGGCTCATTCTTGTTTTAACCTTGATTCGAATTGTATAAATGCCCTTCTAAAACAGACTTTATGTCTCCTTCATATCTGCTGCTACGCAAGCTGTACAATCCCAACCTTAACAAACTTTCAACCTCACCTTTGACCAAGACCCTCTAATTGAGCTATCATTTTTAGGAAACTTTAATCAAATTAACGAATGACATATTGTTTTGACTGATTATTACGCGTCCATTTCCAATTAATCCTCCCTAATTAAACAAATTTTACTCGTTTAGTAAAACTCCATGGTCAAAGATTGAAGTTTCCAATTACACAACTACACTATAAATTCGTACCTTGTAATGATTCTGAATGTGCCGAAAATCTCTTCTATACCTCTTAATTCCATTATCAAACCTAATATCGAAGCCTTTTGATCGTGTTTGACGTTTTCGCTGACCAAGCTTAATATCACGATTACTGTATCATTGTAAGTCTTTTTTTTTGTGGGTTCCATTTTTCGGCACATGACGAACAATAGCCCCAAGAATCCAGGGGCTATTGGTCTCTAATTCTTGTGATTGGAATGTTAGGGTTCGATTGGATGGATTTGGGGAAGAACACATGAAACAGATAATGTATATAGTTATTTTGAAACTGAAAATAAACAACCAACTGATCCAGACCAGTTGGTGTAACCTCCTGCTCTTAAAACATGAACCGGCCTGGGGGCCAAGGTTCGAGTCCCACCATAAACAACTTTTTTTTTTTTTGTGTTATTCTTTTATACTTATATTTTCTTTATTCTTTTAAAAATCAATTTAAAATACTAAAACTATTTTATAAATTCTACAAAATTTATTTTATGTTATTCCAATGATAAACTTTGCTGTCCAATTTTTAGTTTTTCAAAAATAATTTATTTAATATATATTATAAATATTACAAATTTATTCATTTAAAATTATAAAATTCTATAAAAATATCAAAACAATTATATAAATCTCCACAAAAATTATTCTGAGTTTATATAACATTAAACTTTTCTAAAATGATTTTTATTTCTGAAAAATCATTTATTCAATATTTTTAATCAATTTTTGTTAATTTTAATCATAAATAAATCATAATAAATTCATTTTTCAATATTTTTGCACCAAAATTTTACATAAATTATTTCTATTCATTTGGAACAGAAATACAATTTTTAATTCAAAAATTATTTAATTTTAATATTTTTAAATATTAAAGTTACATTTTGACAATTTCTAATAAATAGATTTAATATTCTATTTATAAGAAAATAATTTTATAAAAATTATTTTCACACTTAAAACTTTATATTGAAACCATCTCCAATTTGAAATTACAAAAAGACTTTTGTTTATTTATTTACCAAATTTCTTTTATTTATTAAACGTTTAATTTATTAATCAAACGAATACTTATCCCCAATTCGAAGCCCTAGAAAATACTTGTAGACTAGATAGACTTAGACTTATTTGTTATCATATACATAGGGTGATACTTGGCAACGTTGGATTATACTTATTCAATTCCACAAGACTTACCACTTCGCTAAAGTGAGTATTACTTATCCCCTTTTTCGCTTTTACAACTTTTGGGGTGATTCATGCACAAGTATACAAAACTTTCATATTCATTTACACATACATTTTTATTCATTTACAATTCATATACATGTCTTGTTTATCTTTGTGCTTATGTTTGAACATGAACGTAGCTTACATACAAAATCATACATACAGACATAACTTATGTTATGGTGCTCATTTAGACGTAACTTATGTTACGGTGCTCATTTAGACATAACTTATGTTATGGTGCTCTTTTAGACTCACACGTGTTGAGGTGCTCATTATCAATTTCATTGTACAAACTTTACATTTGATCTTTGTCTTGTTTGGTTACTTGCGTGTTTACATAATGCCTTGGTGATGCTAGACACATGAATTGTACTACTTTTCAAACTTATACTATATGTACAAAGCTAAGTAGTACTCACCAACATCATATGTTGACAAAATTATTTTCGTGCATGTTTCAGGATAAGCTGCTTGACGCTTCACATAGGACTTTGGACTTAGATTAAATCAATCAATTATCTTTATTGTTGTTGTCTTGTATTTAATTTCACATGTTGTAAAACAATATTCAATAATCAAATATTTACATTTTAGTACCATGAGCTTTTGAACAATCGTCACTACGTGGCACCTTGATCATTCCGCCATCGGTTGGGGTGTTACAATATCCCATGATGTGCAGCTAGTAGCATTGGGAGACCACATTCGGGAGCTCGAGAGTTAGTTGTCTGAGGCCGAGCAGGGGAGATTATCTGCTGTGATGGAGAGAATCGAGATGGGGAGACGTGTTGAGATGCTAGAGCGGAGGATGACAGAGACTGACCGACGCATGAGGGAGGCAATTATTTCTCTCGCTGCTGCTTTTCCACCACCTTCTTAGATGATACCTATGTGTTGTTATGTTTATGCATGTGTTGACTTATGATGTTTCGTGATTTTGGGATGTGATGTTTAAAAATTAATTGCGGTTCGACCGCCCATTTTGTACTAAAACTTGATTACTTTTGGGAGCATGTATGGATTGGGATGTTATGTTATGTGGTTGTATGAATTCAATTTAGTTTATACGAATGATTGTGTTGGTTATTATATGATTACATATGAATATACACCTCTTATGTTTGTTTCATTCTTTTCTCTTAGTTATGCAAACCTGGCAGTCAGCACGGACAACCGAAGGCGGACCATTACCGGCTACTCCTGTCGAGTTAGCTAGAGTAATTGCTGAGGCAATTGCTCAACATGATGCAGCTCAAGCTGACTCCAGTGGAGGTTCAGGGTATCGGCTGCCGCTAAGGAAATGAAACAGATCACGAGGTTGAAAACTCTATTCATGGTTGTTCGTACAAAACCTTCATGGCATGCAAGCCATGGAATTTCCGTGGTACAGAAGGTGATGTAGGAATCTTCTGATGGATAGAGAAGACCGAATCAGTCCTCGACATAAGTGGTTGCTCCGAGGATCAAAAGGTGAAGTACTCCACTTGTACCTTTCAGGATGAAGCCCTTGCCTGGTGGAACCTGCAAGTGCAAACCCTGGGCAGAGAAGTGGCATACAACCTTGCTTGGGCCGATCTCAAAACACTGCTCATGGAAAAGTACTGCCTTAGGAGTGAGCTACGGAAGCTGGAGGCAAAATTCTGGAACCTTTCCATGGTGGATGCCAACATGACTACATATACCACTCGTTTTCATGAACTCTCTCAACTAGCCCCACACATGTTCACGCTTGAATACAAGAGAGTCGAGCGGTATATCTGGGGTCTATCACCAAAGATCCGCGGTATGGTCACTGCATCGGCACCCTCCACTATCCAGGCTACGGTTACCCTAGCTCAAAGTTTGACCGACGACGCTGTTCGCATGGGTTCGTTGAACCAAAAGGTTGCAGTTGTTAGTGAGAATTCTGGGAACAAGCGCAAACGTTCCGCCAACCGGAAAGTCATGAACTCCTCTCATAAGCCACAATATGCCGTGAATGTCTTTGCTGCCACAACAGCCGAGGAGCCCAAACGCAAATACAACAAGCCCCATCCTCACTGCAGCAAATGCAACTACAATCACGTAGGTACCTGCGAAAGCATCTTGTGCAAAAACTGTAACCGTCGTGGTCACTCAACCACCAACTGCAAGGCCAAAGCTATGAACACTCCTCCTGCCAACAACGAGTGTTTTGAATGTGGTGCGACTGGAAATTTCCGGAAGGACTGTCCTAAGGCCAAGGATCAAGCCCGTGGTAGAGCGTTCGTGTTGGGAGCCAACGAAGCATGTGATGATCCTAACGTAGTTACGTGTATGTTTCTCCTTAACAACCATTTTGCATCGGTATTATTTGACTCAAGCGCAGATTTTAGCTTTGTGTCCACTGAATTTAAGAAATCCCTGGATTAGAATCTAGTAAGTGGGAAACACATTACACCGTCGAATTAGCTAAGGGTAAGTTGATCTCGTCTGGGGAAGTTGTTAGGGATTGTGTTCTGGTACTTGACAACCATGAATTCCATATCAATTTACTGCCTATTCGACTAGGTAGTTTTGACATTGTCATTGGCATGGATTGGTTATCCAAACATCGTGCAGAGATCGTCTGTCACGAGAAGCTGGTTCGAATCCCCTTGTCAAATGGTGAAAACCTATTGATTCGAGGAAGCCAGGGTGTACCCACTCTTCGAGTCATATCCTGCATTAAGGCACAAAAACGTTTAAGGAAAGGTTGTGTCGCATTCCTGGCACATGTCGTTGAACAAAAAGCTAAAGATCGAAAGCTCGTGGACATTCCAGTGGTGCGAGATTATCCCAAAGTCTTTCCGGAATACTTCCACCGCAGCGACAAGTCGAGTTTCGCATTGACCTTGTCCCAGGAGCTGCTCCAATAGCCCGCACTCCGTATCATCTAGCACCATCCGAAATGCAGGAATTGTCTAACTAACTTCAGAAGTTGTTAGACAAAGGTTTCATTTGTCCGAGATTTTCTCCATGGGGAGCACCTATTCTGTTTGTGAAGAAGAAAGACGGGAGTTTCCGCATGTGCATTGACTACCGGGAATCGAATAAGCTGACCATCAAGAACAAGTATCCATTTCCAAGAATCGATGATCTGTTCGACCAGTTACAGGGTTCCAGTTACTACTCGAAGATCGACCTGCGATCAGGATATCATCAGTTGCGGATTCAGGAAGATGACATTTCGAAAACCGCATTCCGAACTTGTTATGTGCATTACGAATTCCTAGTTATGCCATTTGGGTTAATGAATGCTCCTGTCGTTTTCATGGATCTCATGAACCGTGTCTGCAAGCCCTATTTAGACAAGTTCATAATTGTCTTCATTGATGACATCTTGATCTACTCACGAACTCAAGAAGAGCACGAACAACATCTTCGATTGATTTTGGAGTTGCTCAAGAACGAGAAACTGTTTGTCAAATTCTTGAAATGCGAGTTCTGGATTCGAGAAGTCCATTTCCTAGGTCACGATGTGAACGAGAAGGGTATACAAGTTGATTCCTCAAAGATTGAAGCAATCAAGGATTGGGCTGTGCCCAAGACGCCGACTGAAGTGCGACAATTTCTGGGATTAGCTGGTTATTATCGACGGTTCATCGAAAATTTCTCCAAGATTTCCTAGCCATTGACTATCTTGACACAGAAAGACAAGAAATTCGATTGGGGAACCAAGTAGGAGAATGCGTTCCAAGTATTGAATGACTGTTTGTGCAGTGCTCCAATTCTTTCTCTTCCTGAAGGTACTGATGATTTCGTGGTTTATTGCGATGCTTCTCATCAAGGTCTTGGATACGTACTCATGCAAAGGAACAAGGTCATTGCCTATGCATCCCGGCAACTCAAAATTCATGAGAAGAATTACACCACTCATGACCTAGAGTTGGGTGGAGTGATCTTTTCCCTCAAGATTTGGAGGTATTACCTTTATGGCACAAAGTGTACCATTTTTACTGATCATAAGAGCTTGAAACACATCTTCAACTAGAAGGAGCTGAACACGCGGCAACGTAGATGGGTTGAATTGCTGAACTATTACAATTTTGAAATTAAATACCATCCGGGAAAAGCCAACGTTGTGTCTGATGCATTAAGCCGGAAGGAACGAGTTAAGACCCTGCGTGTACGTGCGCTAGTTTTGACCATCCATACAAATCTCACTACCTGTATCAGCGACGCTCGGCAGGAAGCTCTAAAAAGTGAAAATCTGAAGAATGAGTCGTTGTTTAAGATGGTTAATCTATTGGAACCAAGGTCCGACGGCACAGTTTATTTTGCCAATCGGATCTGGGTGCCACGTTTTGGTGGTTTACGTGATTTAATCCTTGAAGAAGCCCACAAGTCTAGACACTCAGTACATCCTGGTGCTGACAAGATGTACAAAGACGTAAAGGAACTTTACTGGTGGCCCAACCTTAAAGGTGAAATCGCCACGTACGTTAGCCGATGCCACCTGTTCAAAGGTCAAAGCTGAATATCAGAAACCGTCTGGTCTGCTTCAGCAACCAGAAATTCCTGTTTGGAAATGGGAACAGATTTCTATGGACTTCATCACCAAGCTACCTAAGACGTCCAGTGATCACAACACGATTTGGGTAATTGGTGACAGGTTGACTAAATCCGTGCATTTCTTGCCGATCAAGGAAACCGACAAGTTAGAGAAACTCGCCAAGCTATACATCAAGGAGGTTGTAACTAGGCATGGTATGCTTGTTTCAATCATTTCCAACCGAGATAGTCGATTTACTTCCCGATTCTGGCAAACATTGATAGGCTCTCGCTTAGACATGAGCACAGCCTATCATCCACAAACCGATGGCTAGAGCGAACGCACGATCCAGACATCGAAAGACATGCTCCGGGCATGTGTAATCGATTTCGGTGGAAACTGGGATTCTCATTTGCCATTGGTTGAGTTCTCCTACAACGACTGGGAAGACATGCTCCATTTGAAGACCTGTATGGACGAAAGTGTAGATCTCCTTTGTGTTGGGCAGAAGTTGGAGACAAATATTTGACTGGCCCCGAGCTCATTCAAGAGACCACTGACAAGATCTTTCAGATCCGTGATCACTTGAAAGCCGCTCGAGATCATCAAAAGAGCTACGCTGATCGCCGTCGCAAACCACTTGAATTTCAGGTTGGCGATAGGGTACTCTTGAAAGTCTCACCCTGGAAGGGTGTACCACGGTTCTGCAAGCGTGGAAAATTTAATCCCCGATACATTGGTCCATTCGAGATACTTTTTAGGGTTAGTCCCATGGCATACAAGCTCAAGTTACAAAAGAGCTAAGTGGTGTTCATGACACTTTCCACGTGTCCAATCTAAAGAAGTGTTTGTCCGACGAATCTTTGATCATTCCTCCCGAGGAAATTCACATCGATGATCAGCTCCATTTTGTCGAGGGGCCAATCGAGATGACTAATTGGAAAATCCAGAAATAGAGAAGGAGCCGCACTAAACTGGTGTATATATCCACACAAACCAAGGTATTAAGCACCTAGAATCCTAGCTTAACAATGACTAGACACAAGAACACTACCCTATCTATAAACTATGCGTGTGTATGTATAAATATGGCACTTGTACTTACATTAAATTAGGATACAACTACTGTTGGGCTATATTTAAGTAGGTTTACGCTTGTCTTTATTAAGCATGTTTGTATTAATTGGGCTTAGTTTAAGTTAATGGGCTTGGGTTAGGCCATGTGGGCCAAGGCTTTAGTGGACCCTATATAATGTTTTGTTTGATTCATTGTTAGGGTTAGATAGATTAGACTTTCATAACACATTCATTAGACACTGATTTGTATTTCTCTGGCCACCACCTTGTACCAGACAATCCTAGAGATTGTGTGCAAGGTGAAGCAGCAATACAAGGGATTTCATCGTTTTTAATCTTTTGTTCTTCACATTCAATCTTGTTTTCCGCACTCGATTGTTTGTTTGATACCCGGTAGACAAGATCTTGGACTTACAATTGGTATCAGAGCCTAAGAAGTCTTTCGAAGGCTCGGTTTGGTATCATTCGAAGAACAAAAAGGAGTTTTTGCTGCTGCGTTTTGTCGGATCTAACAGGTTCAATTCGCATCTATTTTCAATTTTATTTATTTTAATCGTTTTGGTGTTTTAGAATTTTCTGCAGATTTGTTTTATCAAGAACACGAAGAAAAGTGGAAGAAAATGTTGTTTGATCTTGTTTTGGGGATTGTCAAAGGTGTTTGCAAGATTTTACATGGTCAACATTCCTAAATTAGTGGAAAGTTAGCTGGGAATCTTAAATTCAAAAGGGAAATTACGCTGCCATTTATTTTTCAATTAAAGACTTTTATTTCAGTGGTCCCTACAATAGTCTAAATTGTGCAGTATAGTCAACTTTTTCTTTTGGAAACAAACATCTTCACATCCAAGAAAAAGGTGGACCCAATCTCATCTGAGAAAAGCATATTCACTTGAGAAGTCACCTGTTAATAAAAAACAATAGCTTTGTTTGGATACCAACGCAAACTTGCCGGTCGGACACAGGCACATCATCGGACACTTACACCAACTCGGACACATCGTCTTCATTGGAAACTCCAACCAGGCCGGACACCCACATCGGACACTCCGTCGTCACTCGGACACTCACCTGTTACTCGGACACAGATCCACCTCGGACACAACACCCGCACCTCCTCGGACACTACCATCCAGCTCGGACACACGCTTTCCGGTCGGACACACCCATACCTCGGACACATCAACAACTCGGACACCAACTCGGACACTACCAACACCTCGGACACTACCTCCACCTTGGACTCACCCTTGTTAGACTGCAATCAGACCGGAAACGCATCAAACCAGAAAACCACCACTGGAAATCGAAAAACCACCACCACTTTTAACCGGAACAACATCACCACCGGTCACCCACCCGGAATCCACGACCAACCTCCCTCCACCCGCCACAGCCCCATCACTACTACCCGAACCACCACCACCACCTACCCGACCCGAACCCAACCTGTTACAAACCTAAACTACCAACCCATAACCCGAACCAAACCTTAACCACAACCAGACCAAGCAAACCCACACGACCATCCACACCCACCTCGAGAACAGAACCCACCACACCCGAAACCTGCACCAACCCGACCCCAAACCTAACCGGACAACCACCACTCTGTCACTACCTTCACCGTCCGACCCAACTCCTTATTCCCGTAACCAACACCTTCTGGATTTGGAAATTACTTGAAGCCGGTTGTCTTGATTTGGATCTGAAATTTTGTTGGGAGAGAGAAGGTAGAGTGAGAGAGATTGAAGAAGGAGAAGTAAAGTTGTTAAGAAGAGAGAGAGAGTTAAAGAAGAGAGAGAGAGCAGGAGGATTGTGTGGAAAGAAAAAAATGGGTTTGATGGTTTTGGTTAAGAAATCTTGAAAAGGTGTGAAGATTGACACCACACACATTATATAATAATAATAATAATAATAATAATAATAATAATAATAATAATAATAATAATAATAATAATAATAATAAAGTAAAGTGTATTTGAAAGGGACAAGTTGATAAAGTGGTATCTTTTGGAGTGTACAAGCTTAATTTGGGGGGATCGATCTTACGTTTTACAGTTTGAATCGTTTGCGCATCCTGTGCTCGGTGTGAAATATTTTTTTAACGTCTAAATTTTTGGGGGATCACAGTTCAACATTAAAATGTCTTCTCAAAGTGATGTGTTTGAGCAGAGACTTAAGAATTTCGGTTACATTCCTGGTGAAACCATATATGCACTACTTGCCAGATTTACCGAACTGCTGTCAGAAATTAAAAATGCAGAGATCGTAATGTCAAATCGATTGGTCAACAAGAGTCTTCTCGACGCTTTGAAAAGAATTCCAGATGAGCCGAAATGCAGCTGGTTTATGAACGTTAATCGGATCATTACGGAAACAAACTGGTCCAAAATGACGCCAGACGAGTTAATATCACTTATCAAAAAATTGGATAACATCACCTCTGCTGCAACATGCTCATCAAATTCTGCTGCTCCATCATCGAATTCAGATTCAAGCTGCTCTGTCATTCCCGCTGCTCCTACGGCTCCCGCCATTTCTGCTGCTCCCGCCACTCCTATCGCTCCTGCTGCTTCTGTCATTCTTGCTGCTCCTACCGCTCAAGCTTACATGGCACAACTGAATGACCATGTGCCATCCGCATCTGAGGTACACGCTGACATTTTAGCTGAATCATGTTGTACTGAACGATGCAGGTTAAAAATTAAAGGTTTTAGAGAAGAAACTCTCTCCGCATTCAAGCAGCTTGAATATGAGAAAATGGCCACTTGGGATATGAAAAAGAAATTTCATTCCTATAAAGAAATGGTCGAACAACAAAAACTCGATATCAAGCGCTTGCATCAGGAGGTGAGTGATCACAAGTGTCGATATTTACACTTCAAACGACTGTCTGATACTTTAACCGCAGAATTGATCGACTTAAAATCTAAATTTGAAAATGCCGATTTTCATTTTAAAAAATTTGATTGTTCTAGTCCTAAAGTTGAAAAAATGATCAATACCCAGTTAAGGTACAGACCAAAGGATGTGAGGAATAAGGGAATCGGGTTTGTGGAAATTCCACCACCTTTTAATGAAAACTATTCCTCAATTCCCATGTCGGATGAAGAGTTGTTGGCTCTGCCTGTTAAAGGATACGGTCCACCAATAGAAGAGCCAACCAGTCGACCATCAAGGGATCAAGTTGAGATCTTCAAACCTAAATCAGTCCCTGTCCGAATTTCTAAACCCAAGAACAAACAACCAAAGCAGGAGCAGGCTCCATCAAAAACCTTTGTCAAGTCTCAAGATGCTTCAAAGCAGACCGAGACGTTAAATTTTGAGAAAAATAAGGAAATTGACAGAGTTTTTGATGTGAGGAGAGATGAAGTTCCAGTTTCAAATGACACAAATGAATTGAATAATGTCTTAAAAGAAACCGTTTTTGAAACTGAACCGAAAATTGAGCAAATTGAATCGACCGGCCAATCAGACTCTAATGTGCCCTTTGAGTTTGATTTCATGAAAACATTCAAAAAGATTTGTGAAGAGTACAGGGCACCACAGACCGTTGAACCAACTGCCCCACCAACTTCTGAAAGTAACTCCAAATGTGAATCACCCGAAACAACCGACTCTGAGAAATCAGTGTCAGTTGAATCGAGTGAATCCAGCTGTGAGTCCTCTAGAGCAGCTGAGTCAACGGGGGATTCAGCAGAGTTGCCACAACATGTTTCTGAATCAAATGGCTCGGCTGAATCAAATGACACATCCTCGACTGAGCCAGAATCTGAAGAATCTGTGAGCTCAAGGCCAGTCGAGATTAAACAAGAATGTGAGTATCCCTCATCCAAGACTGTTGGCACGGGTGTGGTAAAGCCAATAGTCCCTGATTTTAAGTGTGTGAACGTTACTGATGCTTCTACTTCATGTGCAGATTTAGAAAAGGTAGAAGTTAAGGTTGAGGGGGATGATATTGTTTGCACTAACAATGCAGGTGTTTGTGTGAAACAGTCTAATTTGTCTGCAGATGCTATACTATATGTGCAAAAGACTGTTTCATATGTGCAAAAGACTGTTTCTGAGCTATCTGTTAATGGCACGACTGATAAATATGTGCCACCACATAGAAAGACTACCCGTGCTAACTCTCATGTACAGGTTCCTAAAGTTAGACAGAAAGCTCAAGGACAGTCCTCATCACAAGCACAATCTTGTTCACACGGGTGTTCAAGATGTTCTAAGCAGAGCAGAAACTTTAAGAAGCCTGCAAACAAATCATCCAACAGATCCCATCACTCACATTCATTAGTGGGATCAAACAGACCGGGATATGATCTTTATGCAAAGAAGCAGACATGCTACACTTGTGGAAGACCCGGTCACATTGCAAGAAACTGCACAAGTCGTCCTTTTGTGCCCTATTATCGACAACATCAGAAGGTTATGCCTAGGGATAACTACTACTCCAAGCCAATGAAGGTTGATAAACCTAAGGCAAGGAAGAACATGAATCCCAAAGTTAAACCGTCTGATGGAGACTGGAATGCTGCCAAGAGCAAACGGAAGGTTTCTCCTCCACAGAAGTCTAAACAACCTGAGAAACTGAAAGCGGCTACTCCGAAAGTGGCAAAACCGTGTGCTAAGCCTAAACAAGTCTGGAAAGCAAAGGCGGCAGCTACACCAGTCCTAAATGAGAAGAAGGACATGTGCTTGAGAGAAGTGTCTTTCATAGATGCTTCAGGAGTGCCCAGGACTGCGATGGCCTGGGTACCAATGTTTAACTAATCTCCTTTCTTAGTGCAGGGACACCCAAGGAGGATTGTCGACGACCACTGGTATGTTGATAAGGTTGTTCCACGCACATGACAGGTGACATCTCTCTGTTATACGTTTATTTTAAATTTTCAAACAGTGAGTATGTTTCCTTTAAAGGAGATAATGGAGGTAAAATCAGAAAGAGGTACGTTCAAAACCTGATGCTTTTTATTCTGAACGTAATTGGTCTTTGATTCGAGAATGGCTTAGAAAAACACAAAAAGATTTTTCTTCGTTTTAGGTTGTAAATTTGTTCTTTAAATTTTTAATTAAAAGCACAAATTTAGGGGGATATATATCCTCAGAAAAATACAAAAACAATAGAAAATTCCAAAAAATGAGAATTTCATGGTGCGAAAAAGAAGAAATGATAGTACATCAGCTGTTGAAATGTCACACCTTAAAATCGAAAAGAAAATTAAATCAGGTGTGATTGCAGCTCCATTATATGATGTACTGGCAGGCAAACTGCACTACGAACTCAGTCCAAAATTAATGATAAATATAAAGGACTGTGTAACTTGTGGGGAACACATCATAGGCGTATGAATTTATGATCTTAAATCTTGCGTTGATAGATTGCCAAAATCTGAGATTTCAGGTCTTTAAATTGTTGATACATCTGGGGATGTCCTGGCTGCCCTTCTGCTGCATCCAGATATATGCTGACCTAGGCACAGTCAGGACGTCTTAAAAGAGCAATAAGGAAATGCCAAAACCCATATTCTCAAAGAGAATTCAAGCTAAAGGCACAAATCAAAAGCCTAAAGCGATGATCATACCGAAACATTTGGTATTTGCCCTAACCCTAGTCGGGAATCCATCGGTCTCTTTGTTGCATCCAGATATATGCAGACCTGATCACCGATGATCTTGACCTTGTAAATCATACAGATGTCAGCAATTTACTCACCTGTTATGAAGTAGCTTTGTGCATACCTTGATTGCGGGGGTATGTCATGATGTGGGACACACAGTTATTTCGGTCTAACACAAGTTAAGAAAATAAGAACAACAAAGGACTTGAAGACGTGTGTGTATGTTTGTTTAAGTGGATAAACGATGCTGGTAATCGTCTTGGACTGTTTTCTGGCACTTTAATAAGTATACCAAAACAAATATACTAACGGTGTGTTACATTTTAACAAAGCTGATATGATCTTCTTGCACATGATTCTCACTAAAAAGATGCATTGTAATTAGTTTGAATTTTTGTTTTAATTTGTTTATCTGTTATGAAAAATTGACCATTCTTGAAGTTTTGATCGATTCTCGAAGGAAATTCAGGTTTTTGAGATTTTAAAAATGAAGTACACTGATGTACTTGGTGTTCATGTATATACTGGACCCTCTGTTGCATAAAATTGTTTGCTCACAAAATTCTGAGAATTTGCAGAATTTTATTCGAATCAAGAAACAGGGGTTGATGAAGAATGAAAGAGTTCCAGTTGCTGACAAGCATGAATCTGCACACTGAGAAGATATACCTGAGTCAGAAGAACCTTAAGTGAATCATCTTTTGACAATGAAAGTACAACTGAAGAAGTACCCGAAAAGTTGCTTGAAAGAGAAGATTGACAAAGAAAAGAGCTTCTGAGAATCCTCCTCTCACGTTCTCTTTTAGCAATATGTTCAAGCAAAAGCTGATGATGATTAAAGTTACGAAGCTACCTCCAAGAGAACAAGAAAGAACCCAAGATTTGAAGATCAAGATCTGAAGATTCTTCCTACTAAGCCATGATAAAGACAGCATAAACCTAGGGGGATATTGTTGGGCTATATTTAAGTAGGTTTACGCTTGTCTTTATTAAGCATGTTTGTATTAATTGGGCTTAGTTTAAGTTAATGGGCTTGGGTTAGGCCATGTGGGCCAAGGCTTTAGTGGACCCTATATAATGTTTTGTTTGATTCATTGTTAGGGTTAGATAGATTAGACTTTCATAACACATTCATTAGACACTGATTTGTATTTCTCTGGCCACCACCTTGTACCAGACAATCCTAGAGATTGTGTGCAAGGTGAAGCAGCAATACAAGGGATTTCATCGTTTTTAATCTTTTGTTCTTCACATTCAATCTTGTTTTCCGCACTCGATTGTTTGTTTGATACCCGGTAGACAAGATCTTGGACTTACAACTACAAATCCTACACCCTATATCCAAGCTTATATTTCCCTTTCTTGTTTTGTTCCAATCGATCCTAGCAATGAGAGGTGATGACCATTTTGTCTTGATCCACGCTTACACCAAAATAAACTAGCAGACAACCACAAGACATCTTGCAAGCCTCCCATCTATTGATAATCATTGACCAAAGTTAACACCCCTCATCAATCACCATCACTTGACAACTATATAGTTATATCAAATAAGGTCTAAACCACTCTTACACCCCTTGATACCCGTTGATCACTTGCCAAAAATAACATGATCCTACTTAATCTAATTGACCGAATGGGACAAGCAAGGACACCTCACACATGATGACATCTTTTACATTAAAATCACTATAAGACAAGCTACTTATCACCATGTTTCTTCATAGCAAGCCTTCTACCTTTGGAATGAAACAAATCGGCCAACATACCCTTGAAAGGGACAAGATTACAATCGTATCATACATCATTTTCACCTTGATTAGTCCCTTCTTCCTTGTCTTATACTCGGACGCATGACAGTATGAATAAAAGCTCATGGAATGTTGGCAACTTACACCAATTTGGACAATAAAACAAACCTTCATTCACCCATTGATGAGTCAACCCTTTCCCTTATGGCCATACCTCACTAGACTCGGCCAAGATCAAGAGAATCCCACTCTCAAGTCCCTATCTTTCATCCTACCATGATTAGAATTCCTAAACAATGTCACATCCAAGGAGCTTGCCCTCTTCCTCATTTGTTTTTGTCCACACTTTGGCCGAACCCCAATATAAAGAGACCACCTTTTATTCTCAAATGCCACACCAACACATTTCATTCACCTCTAAACCTCCGGGTCTTGCTTTCCCCTAGCCGAAGCTTTACAAGATCTTAGAGGAGACTAGGAAGATATCCAACCATCAACCACCTCTTGGTAAGATCTCCATGCCCTAAAACTCTAATCTAGTCCATTCTATCCAACCTTGTTCGGACATTGGTTCAATTTACGCACATAACCACACACATTGTCTTAGATTGTGTTTACTTTTACTCACTAATGATCACATTATCCTAACATAACACCAATCGGTCCTTATTATAACTTTGAGAAGCCGAGCCATGCTTTTTGAATCACTACACCACTTGGATCCCCATGAATAAAACCGGTATTTATAAATACAAAAACACTTGGTTTAAGTTCAAGATTAAAGGCTAATAATATGATGATCAAACCCGATTTTCTCACAAAACTCACAAATCATGCTTCATGATAACCTCACGAGGGCTTGTTAAGGCCAAAACATACAAGTTTGATCCATGTTATAATCGGCTTAAGGACCTATGTGAAGCATTGTAATCGGCTACCACAAACTAACATGTGTTAAACAATGCTAGAACATGTGTTAGTATCAACTTGAAATAAATAATGTCCAAAACACATGTTAAGGTCTCTATTTTTATCACAAGTACAAAACCAAGATCTATATAACATAATAACCGAGTCCCTAAGTGTCGGGTAGAAAAATTGTATGATAAACAACGAGAACTTGTGATTTACCATGTTTTTAATAAATCATAGGGCAATTACTGTCCGGACGATAGTTGGTACATATTTCGGCTACACTAGACCACGTACATATCTATCAGGTGAGTTTTACGGCCCCAATTTACTATTTTACATTACGGGGGATTAACATGCTTCAATACTAGTGTCATTTCCAAGTGTGTGTACATTCTATCATGACTGCCATGTGGAACATGAGACCTATTGGTTCATGAGCTCATTTGTCCTCGTACAACGTTTACTGTATCCATTAGCTATCAAAAGCCAAGGAACACTTTAATTGATATATTGGGTTGACACCCCCACTCTTGGTTAGTCGCTCTAACCGGTTACATACAAAAGAGTGTTAGTATTCTACCATACATACATTGTCTTTAGTGTACAATGCGCGAGGCACAACAGTCAAGAGGTTTGGTTATGGGACTCATGGTTTGCACAGTAATCATTCACTTCGCTAGCCTATAATTGGTCATACATGAATTAAACATTGGTTTTACTTGTTACATTCAAACCCGTGAACTCACCAACATTATTGTTGACAAATCCTCTATGCATGTTTTTTAGGTAACTAATGGAGGGCCGCAGGGATTTGAGGGAGAGGTTCAAGCATGCACTACGTGGTACCACAGTGATGGGTTTTTTCAACTTTGTGATGTTTTGTTTCCATGTCCATGAGTACCAGACATTATCTCATTTTCCAGATATTATTATGATGGTTTAAATAATTTATGACAATATCCATCTTTCGTGGTGGTACTATTTTAATAAAAATATGTGTTGCTTGAACCTTGTGCTTGAAAACCTTTCGATGGTTGCATCCCCGTGTTTCCGCCTTGGCGGGGTATGACATTTTAACATTTAACCCCCTCTATCTTTATTACTTTACAATTTTTCCCCAAACTTGTAAATTTATACATAATATGATAATAAGTATATAATTCATGTTATATAGGGTTGGGATCATATGAGAACCAACTTTAGGGTGAGAACCAAAGAACCAATGTGAACAATGGGCAATAATGTAAATATTATAACAAATAAATGAAAAAAAAAACACGCTTCTTTCTTCCACTCTAACACCTTCTCTGAAACCCTACATATCTTATTCCTCACTAACACCTTTTTTTTCATCAGCACCATCTACAAACACTAACACCACTGTCACTCCAATGACCAGATCACGTTCTATGTAAACAACCATGGCAAATCGTTTACATGATTTACAAAGCTCTTACATACAGTCTATCACCACTTATAAATCTCCATATCTGATGGCGCAAGTTTCGAGGCCTTGAACGTCCTCTCCATTGGCCTGAACGTCTCGGTCAACCGTCTCTCCCTCGGCCTCATGGCTTACTCATCTGGTTCCACACTGTTTCCTTAGGTATTAATGATTGAATATGTTATATCATGTATTATTATTATTATTATTATTATTATTATCATCATCATCATCATCATCATCATCAGCTTGAACAATTTGCAAACTATATTACCTGTCAGACCTATGTTAAAAGAACTCATCACTTTCATTCAATCGTCAGTTTCTATACATCAAATTTGTGTTCATTATAATGCACATTGTTTTTATTCTTGTTTGAGCTTTATGCTTTTGGGGTGAATTGAACAAACTTGTATATTTTTATGTTTTATTTAAAGTGTGCATACCAGTTGCTCGATGAAATGTCTGCTAATGTTAATACAAATGTTGATGTTTATTATGAGTTTTACTTGCTCTCTGGTAATTAAGTTGCTGGATAATGTGTTTTGAATGATGGTATTTCATAATAATATAAAGATGGTATATATTTTAAAGTGTGCATACCAGTTGCTCGATGAAATGTCTGCTATTAAAAAACGTAACATTACTGCACATGTGCATTAAGATTGAGATTTTGATTTTCTTATGTGTTGTTTATTATTTGTAGTTAAAAATCGGATACAAATCGAAGAGGCTAACTTTTGTATTAGAATTGAGGGAGAAAGGGTAAAAAAAAAACTGTAGGATGTGACTGAGGATGATGACATAATCGTTGACCAGTAAGTTAAAAAAGTTCGTTATTATTTATTTAATCAATTTATATATATATGCACATGTGCATATATGTATATTTTTCATGTTACCTGATAATTGCATACACGAGATACAGATCTGCGTGAACAAATCCATGTTTTGTTTGCATCATTCACCGGTTATTTACATAAAAGTTCTTACTCCACGCATTGTTTCGATTGAATGTAGGTAGTCAATTGTTATGTTGAGTTGTTGATGAAGTTTTGTTTGTTGATTATAGTTAGGTTATTATGAAGCTCAGATCTGGTATGTGTAGGTTAGATTGTTGTTTGTTGTATTTAACAAAGTAATGGTGTTGCACATGTGCATTCAAATCGAAATATTGGTTTTCTTATGTGTTTTTTATTGATTGTAGCTAATAGATGGGGAAGAAATCAAAGAAAGTAACATTTGTATTACAATCGAGGGATAAAGGAACAAAAAGGTTACTAGCTGCAATTGAAGATAGTGACACGATTGTTGATCAGAAATTTGAATCAGGTTGGTATTATTTGGTTAGTCAGGATGTACTTGGTAGTTACTTTATTCCGTTTATTAGTTATGTTCTTTATATATTGTATAGCAGAGACTAATCAAACTCCATTTGATCTCCCAGAATCGGAAGCTAATAATGTAATGGATGTTTATCAAGAAGTTGAATCAGGTTGTAATTATGTATTAAGTACATTTATATAGAACTGCATATGTGCATATGTGTAGTTTTATCTTTTGAAATACTAAATGTTTGATGTTTACTCACACAAAATATCCTATGTGCAGATTTGGAATTGAAGGGAGGTTCAAACGAGGTCAAACAAGCGGAATGTAACAACCGGCAAAAATAAGGTAATTCCGTACAAATTAATTAATATATGATTAACGTAATTAAATGCAATTATGTGTGATTTGATTATCAAGGCCTTAGGAGATAGCAATTTCCAAATAATGCATAGGAATGCATACGTTTAATGGTAAAAACATGATTGGATCATGTGCGAATAAACTATCCGGTATGGACGTTGGCGATTACCCGGTAATAATTAAATAAACGAAAAGGATCCCGGACACCCAGGATATAAAATAAAGGGTATTTTCATAAGATATAATGAGTTTTGGAACTCCAAAACCATAAATGAAAACGTCTTGTACAAATCTCCCGGTAATGAATAAAATGCGCGTACCGCACCCGATACGCGTATAACTCATAATTTCACCCGGCAAAGGCCTAAATAACCAATCAACGCTTAAATTAGACTATATTTAAGGGTTATTAAAGGTATTTTTAATGTCCGGATAACGCGTGATTAAAACCCGAAAAATACCCGAACGACACCCGAACGACGGGGGATTAAACATAACAAACAATGGGTAAATATTTGAAGTTGTGGACCCCACTTAAACCCACTTGGGGGCCGGCCTAAGGGCTAAGATAATGTCCATGCAAGTGTTGAAACAATAATAATCTATACAAGCTAGTAAAGCATGCATGCACTACAAGCCAAGATGTGTAAGACATGGCAAGTACAAGCATGCATCCTTTTGCCTTTTTCCTTTCCAATTTTCGGCCAAGTGCCTTGAAACTCCAAGACAAATCTAAACCATCATTACACTAGTGTATGCACATGTATGTAAGAGGTGTTATATAAAGATCATGATAGTTTACCAAGATTAACCATGATTTACAAGCAACCTCCCACCTACATACATACATACACGGCTCTACACACACACACACTTATCATATCTTCACCAAAATCTCAAGTACACAACTCAATCCTCCATAAGATTTCTTGAATCTTTGGAATGATTACATGTGATAAGGCTTTATATAACATGTGTTAGAGACTTGGAACATCAAGCAAAACAACTCTTCTTCTTCCTTTCTTTTGGCCGTGAGCTTCCCACCTCCCCCACACATCATTCTTACAAGTTTTTACATCTCCAAAACACTTAAAACAATCCATCATCCAAACCCCTATTGTGTGTTTCAAGCTTGGAGCTTAACCATTAAGGAAGAACACACTAAACCCCTCTCAAAATCAAAGGTTTTGTCTTCCCTAGCCTTGTGCTAGTAGTAAGCATTCTTAACCTTGTTTTTGATTATTATTATTCATGTATGTGTTCTTAGAAGCAAGTTGTACATGAAGGGTTTAAAAGGTGGTTTTGAACATAATCTTTAATAGGTTTTACATGTGTAAAATGGATGATTAAATATATGAAAATAAACCATGGATTTGATGATGATAATGTAATAATCTTGAAAATGCATAAAGTTTACATTTAAAACTAAGTAGGATGATGTTTTGGTTAAAATTGTGGAATGAACTTGAATATGTTAAAAGTGACTTTAAATCATCTTATTATGATCATCTAAGGCATAATGTATGGTGGAACATATTAGAAGTTCATAAATAAAGAAGATGAAAAATTAAAGTTAGCTTACTTAGATGAATGATATTTTGTTAAAATGGACAAATACATAAAACACACATATAAGTAGTCTTCCATATGGAATATAAGACTAACAAAAGTGTTTTGATACAAAAATAACTTACCAATAAAAAGTTGAATCTTCAAAGTCTACTATTTTGAGTGAAAAATGTTAACTTTGGAAGTTAGAGTGGAAAAATGCAACTTTTGAAAGTTAAGGGACTAATATTGTAACTTTGAAAGTTAGAGGACTAAAATGGATATTTTAGAAACTATTAGTCCAAAAATACAAGTATGGAAAGTTTGGTGTCAAAAATGTAAGTAATAAATTCTAAGGATGATTTTTGTAAATACTAGTAGATATACTTGGGTATTTTGTATAAAAGTGTATTTTTGAAAGTTATAAAAATATAGAGGGTTTTAACATAAGGATTTTTATAAAATAGAGATTTTATAAAAATATTAAACAAACTTGAGAAACTTATACAAAAATGAATACTTTTATATAAATGGGAATATAAAAGTGTTGGAAACATCTTTGTAGTTAAGTTAACAAGTTGGGTTAAAAATACATAAGTATTTTAAACCATCCAAGTAACATGTGAAAAGAGGAAGAAATATGGATAATATTTCTATAAAATACATGTTGGGAAAAACTTGGAAAAATTAACTAATCGAGTTAAGATATCGAACTAAGACGCGTTAACGAACCGTACACGGACAAATCATGAGAAAAATGCCATTGCGGCAAGATAAGAAAAATATATATTTTAAAGAAGTAAAATATATATATACATTGGGTGAAAACTAATAAACACTTTCCTAAGTGTTGGAGGAATTATTCGTGGGAGAAAACACATGACATAAACAAATGAGACGTTAAACAAACGTATATACTTAACAAGAAAAATTACACATTTATATATATGTACGCTCGTCTCGGCAAAATTCTAGTATATCTACTTAATGGGAAAGTAGATATGTGGGAAGGAAAGCCGCGACGAGAAGACAAAGATATATATATGTGTATACCGTACCAACGAAATCCTAGTATATTTATTTGAATGGGAAAATAACTATACGGTATGGTGAGTTGAATCGGACGTTAAGAATATACAATCGAACGACAAGATCTTAGTATATTTGTTTAAATGGGAAAACAAATGTGCGGCAAAGTGAGTCGGGTCGAGTGTTGAAATATATATTATATCGAGCGATGCGATCTTAAGTATAATTATTTAAATGGGAAAATAATTATATGTTAGGTGACGTCGAGCCGATGATAATAAGATACAAGTTAAGGAAATATTAACAAGAGTAATATATAACTTGTAACACAAAGGGTAATGTAACGCCAACAAAACCTAGGATACGCGCTTAATTAAACGGGATTTGGAATAACTTGTGGTCGGGAGTTGGGTGTACAACTTGCCAAGGCACATGCACTATAGGAATAGTGACTTATACGTCTAGGACGTTTGTAGGTGCGAGACCATCTTTGCTATCCGCCTAGTAATCCAGACAGAGTTTCAGGTGAGTTTCACGGCCCCATTTTAAACTATTTTTACGTTTTCCGGGGGAAAGATATGTTAGGGAAAATGTTTGACGGATTTATTACTTGAGGTGTGACCGCCACTCGGGGTTGAGTCCTCGCCTCTATAATCATTTATTCAGGGAAATGAAACCGGAGGAATATTGAATAGTACTATTGGTGCCTGACAAGGCCCACCCCTAATCGATAGCGTCGATTATGCATTAGGTTATGCCTGGGGTGCATATATTCTGAACTTAAGTCGTGGGAAACCGAGTAACGACTTGGAGCGGGGCATATTTATTTATACGTCTTGGTTTGATTATAGTCTCAAGTAGATTTATAGGAATTTGCAACTCCTATATATTGTCATAACATGGTATTTCCCAAGTAATCAAGTTTTGGAAACTAAAAACCTGTGAACTCACCAATATATTTTATATTGACGAAACTTTTAAACATATCTTTCAGGTAACTAGATGAAGGAGAACCGGGCAAGCTGGGTCAAGGAATCCTCCAATGCGGCGTCAAACTTTTGCGAGGTTTCACTTTTATTTCCCAAGGCATTTGGGATATATATGAGAAACCTCTATGATTATCTTAAAAACAATTTACTTTTGTGTAATGTTTGAACAAGATTTGACGTCATAATAAATGACCCATTTTCTTAAATTACTTGTGTTTAGCAATGACCTTGACTTTATGCTTTGAACCGTCGCGCCACGTGTTTCCGCCATTGTCGTGGTGTGACACGGAAACATATTGAAACGGTGAATAACGATGGTACGTTGATTTGCGCATTATTTAACATATATCGTTGATTATGCACATGTGCATAATTATGGATGAACGTGATATATTGTGTTTTATGACAAATGTGTGTGCAGATACGAGTACAATAAAGAAAAAAACATCAAAGCGTGTTAAAACGGTGGTAATGATGTAACACCCCAATCGATGGCGGAAACATCGAGGTGTCACGTATGAATGATTGTTCAGTAGCTCATGGTAATACATAAGTTTAAATAATCCTTTATTTCATTACAGTATTGAATTACATTAAATGTCTTGAATGAAATCTAATACATCCAATAATTAAACAAAGCTTAAAACTTCAAATATCTTCTCATGCTAGCTCTAGACTTCAAGCATCAGTATTTCCTGTTGAGTTTGGAAAATATGGGGGGGTCAACTAGAAGTTGGTGAGAATACATAAGCCAAGTCAAGCAATTAAGTTTTATAAAAGTTTAGCAATTCATATGATAATGTAAGTTTAAGTCTACATGAATAAACATGAAGTGTAGTATGCACATAATCAATCCTCCGACAAAGTTTAGGTCCATCCCGCATCCACGGTTCTCCTTATAAAGTTTAGGTTCATCCCGCATTCACGGTTCTCCTTATAAAGTTTAGGTACATCCCGCATTCACGGTTCTCCTTATAAAGTTTAGGTCCATCCTGCATTCACGGTTCTCCTTATAAAGTTTAGGTCCATCCCGCATTCACGGTTCTCCTTATAAAGTTTGGAACGATTACAATCACCCGCGCTCCCCATAAAAGATGGTCAATGAATCTAGGTGGGATTGTCAATCCAATAGATCTATCACTGTATATCGCCGGCTTGGCCACAGCTAATGATTATGTAAGTTGAAGTTTAAGTCTAATAGTCTTTGTCTAAGTCATGAGGCATTAAAGTTTACAACTAGACATGTATGTAGAATTGCTTAAGTATAAAGTTTCAAGTATAAAGAATTGCATAAACAAGGTTATGTAAACTCACCTTGATTGCGACAAGAAATTTGCTAGGAATTGATGAGAATCAATGAATTATGCTTGAACCTAAGTAAATTACGAATTATAATTTAGTGTCTATAAATATTATTTGATAATTTTGGTGTTAGTGCAAAATATATAACTTTTGATTTGTTATTTTCGAACATTTCTTTATACTATAAGTGAATTATATATATGTCACTAACATATTTATTTGAGTTTCAAAGAAAATATACGATTTAGGTAACAGTGAGGCGGGTCATGTTAGTTTGTGAACTAAGGCTTTGAAATGGCTGGTTTGAGTTCTAAAAGAAATAAAGAAAAGAAAAACGTTTTCTTAATTTCAATATGCCTTCATTCATTTATATTTCTTTCAATTTCAAAACATTAAATGGTTTTTTTTATACATATTTGAATTGATAAATGAGGTTTGGACATTGGCTAAGAAGCAATGTAAATAATGTGCATGTTCGTGTGGTACTGTACAACCAGCCAAAGCATTACATGTCTAAAGACAACATGTATGATATCTAGTCATTTAAGCTCTTTAATTTGTTTAATGATATTCTGATTGTCTTTGAAAAGATAATATAACAACTTTGGTACCTTAATTGAAGAAGAACAAAATTGTAGATTCGATGAACGAAACTATCGATTGGCTTCGGAGGACAAACTACTAAACCAGAGATAGTGGTGGTCGTTCACAGGTCATGTTCTTGTCCAGATGCGGCTCGAATGGTCGGAACAAGGCGGTGTAATGACGGTGGTGACTGGTTCTCTGGTTCCAAATCGGCAATAGATAGCACCAAGGGGACGGTGGTGGTGATGAACAGTTGTGGTCGTGGTGTTAATGGTGGCGACTATGAGGTTGTTTAAAGAGTGAGTGGCGTTTTGCGGGGCAAGTTGTGTTTTGGCTTGGTTTTGTACCACCGAAACTAAGGTCGGAATAGTAGTGTGGTCAAGTGTCGGTGATGATCGAGGTTTGCTAGAAGTCGTTTAGAGAGACGAGAGGGATCCGTGAGGAGTGTTCGAGGTTGTTCGATGGTGTGGTTTTATAGGGCACACTAAATTTAGTTAGTAATCAATGGCGTTAATGATGATTGAAAGGTTGCGTTGAACTTCCGTTTATAATTTGCCGATATCATAGCCTGTTTGATTGTTGCTCTAAGAATTTAGGAGAAGAGCAATTTATTGATTTTGTCCATTACGTAGTGTTAGAAATATATATTCCTTTTCTTGTTTCCTAATTATCAATTTATAATACAAATATATAAATAAACAAACAAACATACATTGTTTCTTTTATTATCAAAGAATAATTATAGTATGATTATAATTGCAAATCAAAGAATACTTGTTTCTTTTTTTTTTTTAATCATATAACAGTTTGGTCCATAAAATATTCTATTTTACTAAAAAATTTCAATTATACGATGCACCAAAATCCTTTAAGAATTCAACATACTAAAATGGTATTTTTGTATCCTAGTTTGAATGTAATATGATAAATAATGTTACGAAAATTTAATATACGCTAAAATGCCGAAATTCATAGAATTTTAAATGATGACGACATAATAAATGAAAATACGAAATGTTACAGTCTCCCCTACTTTTAGAAACTTCGTCCCGAAGTTGATTTAGGAGGGGCTGCTGGGAAGAGGTGTGGGTATTTGGTACAAGCTAAGGTGTCCGTGGTAAAAGTTTAAGAGCGACACGATCAAGGTTTTGAGTGATATTGGTCTGAGATAAGGGTCCTATGGAGCACTAAACTGTAAGTTTCAAGAATGCACAAGATGACCATCAAGGTTAAATGGACCATTAATTATCTAGAATTTGTAATTGGGTACCTACCGAAAACCTTGATAGAATTTCACACTACCTTAACGTACCTGTAAATTCATGATTACGTTCCGGACCGCAATCACCAATTTACCTTACATTAGGGTTTTGTGTCCTTCTATGACCCTACACACACATGTAAAATAACCTTGTGATTGAATCTTTTAATGTACAATGTATCCAAGAATAAGTCCAACTGTTGAGCAGGAAAAAGACCTCTACCAGTCAGTGAGCAGGAACCTCTACCGATTGTTGAGCAGGTGCGATAGCCTCTACCAGTCGTTGAGCAGGTTGTTAGGACCTCTACCGACTGTTGAGCAGACAGGATGACCTCTACCAATCGTTGAGCAAGTTATTAGGTACTCTACTAACTGTTGAGCAAGTACTTCATCCTCTACCAGTTGTTTGATTAAGTGTAACAATTGTTTTTGGTTTATCACATAAGTTGCAAATTGATAATACATACATGTAAGCAAGTTTGGAAATGCATCAAGTATCAAGTATAGCATGCGAGTTGTAATAGAGTTGCCCTAGACAAGGTTAATGACTCTAGGGGTGTTTATAGCAAATAGTTTATATGCTTTCAAGTATCATGAATAATCAAATGTTCAGGTAGATAATCAAATCCCCATGTATAACTAAGAATCAAGTTTGATGCAACGAACAATCAAGTTTTCAATAGTTTGGTTATCATAGGGATCAAGTTCATGTTTGAGAAAGTGCAGGATATGAGGAAACTTAAGGAAAAATCAAGGTGTGAAAGATGGTGAATGTGAAGATAGTTAATAAAGAGTTTATTTTATAGGTTTTCACAGGGACACAAGTAGTAAGGAGATTATGTAGCAGCGTGAATTGTGGGATTTGAATCAAGGGTTAAAAATCAAACGTATTGAGGAGACATGATCGTGGTAAATCAAACGTATAGATATACATGTTTCGTCACTAGCACTAGTATAATGAGTTGTTTAACCTATAGGTGTACATAGAGGTGGGCAAAAAAACCGGTTTGGAGAACCGACCCGATTCAAAAACCGGAAAACCGGTTAGAAAAAAACCGGTTTTTGGAAAAACCGGTTTGGAACCGACCCTATGCCTCGGTTATGCATTCGTTGGTGGTTTTCAAGGAATGTATTGGTTTAGAAACCGGTTGGGATTAAAAACCGGTTTGGAAACCGGGTTGACAAGGGATAAAAAAACCCGGTTTGAAAACCGGTTTGACATAGTTAATGAAATTAGAATCCATTAGTATTTGATTGAAATCACTTTAGGAAATTAACAAATATAATTGAAATGGTCACTTAATGCATAATATGGTGATTTTGTCTTTTAGCCGTTAGTAAACGGCACTGTAGCCGTTAGAAATGTAATTTTTTTTTTTGTGTATCTTTGAGCACTAATTATTAGTATAAATACCCCCTTTATGTTTAGGATTCATCACAACATCAAAAATACTCTCTAATCTTTCTAGAATACACTCTCTAATCTCTAAAAAATGGCATCTTCTACTCCTACACCTCAATCCATACCTCAATGTCAAACCGGTTCCTTTAATGTTGGTGCTTCCTCATCTCAACTAACGGTTGTTAAGGTGGTTCCAACGAAACGAAACCCCAATGTTTGGAAACACTTTGATTTATGTGTTATGAGTAGCGGTCCAAACAAAGCGAGATGCAAGTATTGTTCAACTTTTCTTAAACACGATGCTAACTCGACTTTGAAAGACCATGTGGAAAAACCGTATTGCAAAGTTTTGAAAGAACAAAAAAACTCTCAAAGTGGAGCTTCGATCACACAAGAAGGCGAGTTATTTGTTTACAATTTGGAAGCGGTTCGCGAAGGAATGGCGAATTATGTGATACTAGAAAGCTTGCCATTCAACCATTTCGACAACCCACGTTTGACAAAGCTTATTCAAAAAACACTTCAACCTCGTTACACACATGTAAGTCGTGCTACCCTTAGACGAGATTGTTTAAAAAGATGGAAAGAAGTTAAAAACGAATTAATTAATTATTTTGAAAAATTAGAAACCAGTGTTAACTTAACTAGCGATGTTTGGTCTGCACCGCACGGTTCACCCGACTCATATATTTGTGTAACGGCCCATTGGATTGAACCGTCTTCTTGGCAAATGATGAAACGAACTATTGCGTTTCGATTGTTTGATTACCCTCACACAGTTTCAAATATTTTCAATATGATTGACAAAGTTATTCAAACGTATAAGTTAGAAAAAAAGATTTTATCAATATCGTTTGATAACGCATCGAATAATACCGCGGCTATCTCACAACTAAAATTAAAATACCAACCTATTTGTGGAGGGTTTTTTTTTCATAGTCGTTGTGTCACACCCTCAAATTTCCACTACGGAGTTTATACCGCGAGGCGCGTGACATACCAGGATCCCATAGCCATAAGTCATAAGAACAACTCTAAATGCCCAAACCATTTAGTTCGTTATTGAAAATCAAGTTTAAAGTTTACCAAAAAGTTTAGTTAAGTTAAGTTACGGAGCGTAAATCAAACATAACCGTTTAAGTTCATGCGCAAAACAACACGCCCAAAATAAAACCGTTGAATGTAAAGTAAAGTATAAGTTAAATAATGTTCACAACCCATGACACAATGATGCATGTCCTATCGTGCTCCGAACCTAAAGACCTGCAAAAGCATGCTATCGTGTGTCAACATAAAGTTGGTGAGTTCACAAAGTAGGGTAAATAAAAGTGTAGGTTTCCCAAACCAAGAAATAGTAGTTAGGTTTCCCAAACCCAAATGTAGTAATCAACAACCAAAACCAAGAAGCAAGTACCACTAGTTCAGCGTATGCCAATGGTAGCTAACCCATTCATGATAACTAAACAAGGATATACCGAATTGCTATTTGAACGATGCACTCGCCCCGCGAGCTGGTTTTTGCCTCCCATCATTGCCTATCAACAATGATAAAATCTAAGGTCGTAGTTCACGCTCGGCTCCCAGCACGGTGTGAGGTTTGTCAAACCTAATAGTGCTATCAACTAGTAACCCGCTTGCCACCCGGCAACTCATTCGGTAAATAGTGAAGGACGTCCGTGATAGAGTGTAGTTTAGTTCATCAAGGACACAGAGTGTGAAACTAGCAAGGTCCGATTCCTCCCAGGAATCAACCCATCCAAAAACCCGAGATAAAAATAGTAGTCCCAAACCTGGACTAGTACAGTAAGTAAGTTGTCTCCCTGAGACCCATGCTTTTGAGAAAAGAGTAGTGAAACTCACCTTAGTATGCAAGCAAGTAGATCCAAATCCCAAAGTAGGGTGTGCTACCGACTCCCTATTACATACATCACTAAGTAAGTATATGTGTAATACCATTACACCATATAACCCGTTTGTCCAAGACGTTTAAATGTTCAAAGGCGTGTAGGTGACACCTAGTGAGTCTACATGCATAAGTCAATCTTACGGACCCGTTGGTGAATATGTTGGTTACAATGAGTTTTACACTCCATATGCATCACATACAAGTGCCCATTCAAATACCTATCAAATACATACCACCTAGGACTTCAATTTGTGACGTAAACACATAATACGCAATCTGCGTTTTTAGGACAGATTGTGCGTCACAAAAACTAATTTATTTAAAATACTTAATATGTGACTTAAACTCCTAAATTTTTACTGAATATTATTTGGGATTCATTTAAGAACCCATATTTTTGTTTTGTCTCAAAACCAAACACAAAAATTATTAAAATTCGTTCAACACAGCTATGTTCAGAAAACTTTCATAACAGGTCAGTTTAGTAGAAAAATTCCCAAAAATTGTGTATTCATCCAAACAGGATGAATCCACTTGGAAAAGCCAAATTATTCCAATTTTAATCTTCTGTAAAAATTTCATAACTTAATTCTTTACAAAAATCGAGTTATGACGGGTTAAAGTCGACTCAGTTTGTTAACCCGAAATTCTGATATGACCTATTTTCAAAGAAAATTCCAAAAACTACTCATATGAAGTCCAAATCGAACGATTTTGCCCATTACGAAAAGCTAAGACCATGCACATTACCACCATGTCAAGAACACATCAAAACAATAAATTTTAACCCACGTATCAGACCCTATAAGTTAACTTTCAGATTCTGTCCAAGTTTCAATCATGCAATGACATCAATTATCTTGAACCCTAGTTACATATTATCGATCAACAATGCCAACAAACATTCTACAACATCTATAAGACATTATCTGATCATAACCTAGCAAAATTCATGCATATATTATCATTCACAAACCCCAGTTATCTAAAACATCAAGAACACACATGATCATGCAAAACACATAATATTCATTACATAACAATATGCTTGACCCTTTTAATCATCATGTTTTAATTTTTATAAAATACTTTCAGACCTGGGCAAACAAGGTTTTGATGTTTTAAAACAATTTAAAGAAGATTAAAACACAAGAGAATGAAGATTATACCACAAGCACTTCAAAACAATCAACCGAAGGCTCTCCAAGCTTCCCGATCGATGTTCTTTAGCTTTTGCAGGTGTTTAGGGGTTAATAATTCGTAAGGAGGCAGTAGGGGGTGATTAGGGTTAAGTTTAGAGGTTGCATGGGGCTTAAGAGTGTTTAAATAGTGGATTAAGGCGATTAGGCTTCGGCAGACCTCCGTGAGCGCCCCGCTCGGAGCCTGTAAGCACCCCGCTCACAGCTCCCGGCCCGCTCCGGGTGGCCTGCTTCGTTGTACAACATGTTTTCCTTCGATGTTTTCGCTATTTTGGACCCTAACAAGTGTAACCCCATGTGTTAAGACCCCAACCATCCTAATGGTCCATCCATTATGGTTTTTATTAACGTATTCAGTTTAAGTTCACGTAATCACATATAGTTTTCACATAGTTTCACAGAGTATCATAGAAGCACGTAATTGCAATCAATCTCAAACAATTACTTCACAATCATTTTGTTTAACAATTCACCAACGTCCGGGGTTTACTACTCATGTAAATAGTTTGGTAATTCCTCGAATTACCACCTCATGCAGTTATTAACCTATAACCATGCAATGTGTAACTTATATAGCTAACCCTAGTTAACTAGAATGCATAGAATATAACCAAGGTTTAGTTAAAGTGAGAACATGAAATTGCGGGGTATCACACGTTGTGTCACACACATAATCAATTTAGTCGTTCAAGATGGTCTAAAATGTATTGAAAAACAAAGAGAGGGTTTTCGAAGAATGATACGCGATATATATAGCAACAATCAAACTCATGCTAAATATATCAAATTTTGCAAAAGTGTGAATGCCATTTGTTTGGGACCAAATTGGGATTGTCCAACAAGATGGAATTCCACTTGTAACATGTTCGAAAAACACGTTTTGCAAAAAGAAAGTTTAATTGCATATCATGATATTTTGGTGAGTAGGGGAAAAGCGGCACCATACCATCCTTTGCATTGGAATGTTATTGAAGTTGTTTCCGAAATGCTACAAGTTTTCAAAGCATCAACCACCGCTTTGTCGGGAGTTTATTATCCCACAAGTTCTATAACACTTCACAAATTATATAACATGACCAAAAAATTAGGCGAAATGGAATGTAGAGGTAGCCCGTACAAAGATATGGTGCCACCTATGAAGGAAAAATTTAAAAAATATTTTTCGGAATTACCGGAGGTTTTTACTTGTGCCACCGCTTTAAACCCCTGTTACAATATATCAGGGGTAGAAAATATAATTGAAAAAATTGCCAACGAGTTGGACTTGAACACGGCAAAAGACCCGTATTTTCACAAGGTTTAATATCAAGATTTAACAAACATATCACGGATATGTATGATGTTTATTTTGAACGTTATAGTGAAATGTCGTCCATTCATGTGCAAATGAGACAAGGTTCTCAAAATGTACTAGATACGGACATGGATTTATACAATGATTTGTTGGACACATCTAGTAAACGTGCACGAGGCAACGCTCCTAGTAGCGAACTTGGGAGGTATGGTGCCGAAAACTATTTAAGAACTTTGACTCATGAACAATTTAAAAGTTTTGATGTGTTGGCTTGGTGGAAAAGTAAGGAAGATCAATTTCCGGTCTTAGCCGCCATGGCCCGAGATTTACTAACCGTCCAAGCTTCTACGGTAGCTTCGGAATCCGCTTTCTCTATTAGTGGCAGGGTCATTTCGATACGTAGGACGCGACTAACTCCACCTTCGGTAGAGATGGCCATTTGCTTGAAGGATTATTTGGATGCGGCGGAGAGGGTGCAAGACATACGCTCACTTGAGGGAGAACTTGTATATGAAGGCGAAGTGTTTGAGGATGAGGTCAACGCGGACTTAACCGAACCAATGTCCGAATATGAAGCTGAAAATTGATGAATGGATAAGAAGCAACTCCGGTTCGGGTGAAGATTAGACGTCCACCTTGAAGTTTGAAGATTTATTTCGTTTAAGACTATGTTTTACATTAAGAATTAAGATTATGTTTCGATGTTATCGTTGGATTATATTTCGTTTTGATGTTATTGTCATTGTTTTGAATAAATGAAATCGTATTTTTAAGTAATATTGTGTTTTGTAATGTTGTTTTATAAATTTGTATTAAGCTTACCAGTCCAAGACCGGTTGTTTTATTAAAACTGGTTTTATTGTTTTATCGGTTTTTAATACCGGTTTTTTTTTAAAACCGGTCCAAGACCCGGCCCGAATCGATGAGGATCAATGGTGTTGTTCGATACTTGAAACCGGTTTGAAAACCGGATCGGTTTTTAGCAAAAACCGGTTTTTTCGTTTCACAAAAAAACCGGACCGGTTTGGGGCGAAAAACCGATTTGTCCATCTCTAGGTGTACATATGTATGAAAGTAGAACATGTATGTGTGTGCTTAGAAGTATATGCACATGTATATATATATGTGATAGGTATGTGTATGACAAAAATATAAACATAGGTATTAATGTGTATGGATTACCAAGGTGCATATATATACGGGTATGTATGTACAAGTGTGGTCTCATGGACATGAAATACCAATGGTTATACAATGAAGTACACATGTATAGTTGTATGTATATATGTGCTTGTATATGTGTATCAATACACATATATGTGATGCTTGTGTGTACTCTTGATGTAGTTCAAGTATAGTTGTAAATGATACATCACGCTTTAGACAAAAAGACATATGTTTTATAACTGATAACATGTGTTAAGAACCAAGATCTATTTTTCCTATTCAAACTACTATTTTCAAACAACATAAATGTCACCAAGTGTAACTAAACTAACGAATCTCATGAGTTTGGGTGAATCACGAGTACCATAGACCTTTTCAATAAATCTAAGGTATCCATGCGTGTATATAGGAAGTATAAGTCGGAATAACGAGTTGTCGGACATACACTCTTGCTAGACTACACACAGACTTGAGGTGAGTTCTCACGGCCCCCTTTTTACCGTTTTATGTTTTGGGAAAAGCATGCATTGTTTACTAGTTGTAGAATGAATTCCTAGCAGACCGGTGTACATGAGACGATATGTTTAGAGTACTCACTAAAGCCCTCATATATTAGTTTATCGTAACCATTAGCTATGGATTTAGCCTAGAAACGCATGAATAGATCTATTGGGTTGACACCCCCACTCTTGGTTAGTCGCTCTAACCGGATATATACGATATGAGAGTGCTTACATTTTTTATGATGATACATTGCCTTTTATTGTGCGATGTGCAAGGCACCACTCGTCAAGGTTTGGTTATGGACTCATGATGGTTTATCATCATTGCTCTTAGCTAGACAATGATGGGTCATTCAAGGATTTCATTAAACTTTACATTTTGTTTATTTTCAAAACCCGTGAACTCACCAACATTTTGTTGACAGTTTTTATGCATGTTTTTTAGGTAACTAAACTATGGATGGAACTTGGGGTATGTTTGGGCATTCATTCACGACTATCACCTATCGTTTTTTCAAAACTTTTGACCCCGTGATGGGTTTTAAACTGTATCTTGTGATGGTTGTTGTTGCTGAACATGTTTGGTACTTTTATTATTGGATAAAAATGAATGTTTGCTCAAATCTTGTGCTTGAAAACCTTTCGTGGTTACATCCCGTGTTTCCACCTAGGCGGGGTGTGACATCTTGACTTTGATATGTTTTCGAGCGTTGCGCCACGTGTTTCTGCCATTGGCGTGGTGTGACACTAGAGGTTAACTCGGGTTCACCTGTATACAAAAATGTAAAGCTGCTCTTCGGTAACTGGCATATGGATTTCGCCAGACGCAATGGAGTATATAACAATGTCAGAAAAAATTACACGATATTTACTCCATTTTTTTTCAAAGTGTGTGTGTATATATATATCTTTACTTAAATTATAATTTTTAAACATTTAGTGTAAATTTGGCAACATTGTTTAAACTATATATCTTTACGGCTAGATGTTCTGATGATCTTCTATTAGACTAGTGAAGAAACATTAACCGAAACGGTTGTCCAAGTCATGCCTCGACGGTGTTGAATAGGGAGAACTGAATAGGAGAACCACGGCTTGTTCTTCGTCTTCTCCGTTTAGATCCAGATCTGCAAGGAGGAAAGGAAAAGTGGGGTGTGGAGGTGAGTGCTAGGTAGTCAAGAGTGACTCTAATGTACAGACACAAAAATGGTGGTGGCTGCCATGGGTAATTAGTGTCTTCCCTAAATGAGAGGTGGAGACCCCTTATATAGAGCTCTTCATAGGCCACCATCATGGGCCTTCTAACTATATGGGCACATAGCCTATTGGCAATAAGCTCAGTTAGAGGGTTACCTCCACACCCCCAACATTAGTAAATAATATAGTAAGTAATAATATAATAAATACGGTATGTCAGGTTAAGCACCATACCTCTATAACTAGTTTTATTTGTTGGTTTGTAGTATTTTTATTTAATGTCATATTTTCCCTTAATGTTATTTTTCTTTTAATATTATTTACATATTTAGAAAGCATAAAAATAAAATTAAAAAACAAATGATAAAGGCCATGCACACCTGAACCGGGTCAAATGACTTTAGTATAGGCTTTATCCAGTGTCAAGTCAGCATCCGATAAGCATAAGATGAAACAAATGATAAAGCCCGGTGCACAGACAGCCCCCCCGGTCCCTGCACTTTTTGGCTTGTCCCAGACTAGAACACCACCCCCTGCTTTAGTCCCACCCTTGCCCCGTCCCCCCATCCCCCTTTAGACCAAACGGACGCACCAATAGCTGAATTCCTTTTATTTTATTTTTTGCTTGTCTCAGATATGTACACCGCCCCCTGCACTTTTTTGCTTGTCTCGGACATGGAGTGTTGGTGTCTCCACACTCCACTCAAATCTCGAAATGTTTGAGACTAAACATATCCTATGTGACATCCTAGTGACATTAAGGGGCTGTTTGGTTGATTAAGTGTTGAATTATTAAGATTGTCTGAATGGTTAAGAGGCTCTAAATAGTTAAGAGCTGAATCATTCAGCATCCCTTATTATCTTAATGGTTCAGCACTTAATCATTCCATTCAGATGCTGAAACAAACAGTCTGAATGCTGAATAATTCAGACCTGAATGGTTAAAAGGCTGATAAAGAGGCGATCAAACATCCCCTAAAACTAAACCTTGTTTTAATATCCACACCCACCAGCCTAAAGATGAATCCGAATGATAACTCAAGCCATAACACCATCAAGAATAACTAGTCTTACAAGTCAAGTAAAACCCATTTGATAAACCAACCAACCAACCAACCAACGAACGTGTTGAACCTCTCTCGATCCACATTTGTTCTGAATCTTTTCCCCCTAAAAACCCATCCATTAACAAACCCCTCTTCCTGATCATCTCCGAAATCCAATAATACCCATTTCCTTGAATTGCCATTTAATATGATTCTTTGAGTTTGCTGGTTACTATGGAGTCGATCTGGAGTGAAAATGTTGTCCCGGGTCCGACCCGTTTTGGGTTTGCTGTTTGCTTTGCTTTCGGTTCGTTTGGTGCAAGATTCTTGCTTGATAGATATGTTTTCCAAGTAAGATTCAGTTTGCTTCATTTGTCTTAACAATCTTCAATACTTATAATCAACTTACTTGTTACTTTATACATTACTAAATCTTGAACTGCATTCAGTGATTATAAGGCACAACTCTGTTTATTCGGATTAAAATGTCATTGCTGTTGGAACCTTTTGTTAATTTTGTGAGTTGATGTATACAATGTTGAAAGAATTAGGGGCTTGACGTTGGGTCAGGATTGATTAAAATTAGTATTTGTAGGAGGCACACGCCTTGGCTTTTGGGACCTCAGGTGTTTTAAACCGAAATTGCTACCCTATGGCAGTGCATCACCATAATAGGATACTTATGTCCTCTTTCGAAGCACTGTGTGCGTGGTGATTTTCAGTGTATTCGTGCATGTGTATACATTTACTTTAACTGGACTGCTAATTGCTGTTTATAAGTTCAAGTAGCCGCACCGTGCACCTCCTTCGCACATTTTTAGTTATCTTATGCTGTAAACTTAAAGTATCCAGTGATAGTCTTTAGGATCAGTCATAGTTTCCACTTTCCAGAGTAGTGTAAAAATATATATGAAAAGGTGTTGTGGTTAGTACTCACCTTTTGAGATCTTTTCAGAGAGTGTCGGTTTGGTTGATGAGCAAGGGGGACGCTCCATTGAAGATGAATAAAGTTACAAAAGCAAAGATTGCCAAACTCACAGAATCCATGTGGAAGCTTACATATTACGCCACCCTTGAATTTTGTATACTTGCAATTACTTATCATCAGCCTTGGTTTAGAGATATAACAGGATATTTTAGAGGTTGGCCCAACCAAGAGCTAAAGTGAGTAGATTTTGTTTTTTTTTTTTAAAATATTCTACGTATTACGCCACCCTTGAATTGTTGATTTTGTGTATGTTTCCTTCAGGTTTTCTCTAGAGCTTGTGTATATGTGCCAGTGTGGGTTCTACATCTATAGCATTGCTGCCCTGCTTTTGTGGGAAACTAGACGAAAAGATTTCTCAGTCATGATGTCTCATCATGTAATCACTGTTTTCTTAATTGGCTACTCCTACCTTACAAGGTATATCTTTAATTTGTTGTGTTTTTTATCATTTCTTTTTATTTGACTTCATTTTTTTTTTAACTTGAAACTAATTTTCATATCCACAAAACAAATTACATAAGGATAGCAGGTAGGCGGGCAACAACCCCTTTCTGAATACAGAACCCTAATCTACAAAGTTTGGAAAGAATTGAGTATGTATTTGTTGACAAATAATAGCATGTGAAATAGTAATCGGTTAATAGTATATCGAAAATGATGACTCAATTTCAAAGATGAAATGTGTTTAGTAAGCTGCGTCGTTTACAAAAATACCTTTTGCTATGTCTTTGAACTTATTGAACCAGGGGGATGTAATACAGTTGACTAGTTCATAATTTCCTGCCAGTAGCGTATTTTTGCATCACTTTTGTCATTCAAACACTTTTTACTTGACTCTTACAAATGTGACTTTTTATTACAAACCTATAAAGCACAAATATGAAAAGTCTATGACCTACATTTACATTACAGCTCTTCGATAGCTTCTATAAATTGTTTATCAATGAAATCTTATGTTAGAAGTTTACGTGTCATTGAGACACTGTGTTCCAGAACATTACATTTCTTGGCAATGTCCAAGTTTGTGGAGGTTTTTAACCATATTTCTTTAATGGTTTTGATAGGTTTTTTAGAATCGGAAGTGTAGTTCTTGCTGTACATGATGCAAGTGATGTATTTCTTGAAGGAGCCAAGATATTCAAATACTCAGGTAAGGAGTTTGGCGCGAGTGTGCTGTTTGGAATGTTTGCTGTGTCATGGCTTGTACTCAGACTCGTTATCTTTCCATTTTGGGTCATAAGAGCCACAAGGTTACCCTTTCTCCTGACTTCATTTAATATTACTTTTTTCTTTTAAATAATTTATAATGATTGAAACTTGAGTCTGGGTTGGTTTGATGTTGCAGCATACATCTTCTAGATGCTTTGAGGCCCTCAGAAGGGTATGATATGACCGTATACTATATTTTCAATACTTTGTTGTTGAATCTTCTTGTCTTCCATATCTACTGGTGGATTCTCATCTTCAACATGATTATGAGACAACTTAAGAACAGAGGACAACTTGGTGAAGATATCCGATCAGGTACGTTCACTTCTACAATGTGCAAGACAATTCTACAATGTGCAAGACAAGAATAATCTCCTACATATCAAATCTACGGCTGTTTTATTGCAGTAACATTTGTTAAACTTGGTCATTGTTACCCACACACATATATAGGGGCGTGTTACAAAAGCAGTTTTAGGCATAACAGATTAACACTTGTACGTAATGCTTTAAAGAAATCTCATATATCACACTCAGAACATGGTATAGTATCAAATTTGACATTTATAGCCTTCCCTTAAAACTCACATTAGGTTAGGATATGAGAGTTTGTAGTGTAAGGAGAAAGTACAATGTTAAATTGCATTTAATGAAATGGGTAAATATGAAATTGTAAGAACTAAGAATATTGAATGGGTATATTTATGAGTTTTAACGGGTATAAATTGCCCCAAAGGTATAGTAACATATTACAAAAAAAAAAAAAAAAAAAAAAAAAAAAAAAAAAAAAAAAAATACTGGTGACATGTTTGATGTTAATATATATCTAGGTAAAAAAGTAGCGGTCATGTATTCATACGCTCATAATCATACCAGTTACATACATCATGTTTGCCATATTTCAGTCAAATTGTCATTTATGATGGATGACATTGTTAACTTTCATGGTCAAAGTCGATATTTGAGGCCATATAACTTAATGTAAAAAACTAACCGGTTGTACCAATGGCTTGGATTACATACAGATTCTGAGGGTGATGATTAGTTTGGAGATTTTGATGAAGGAAGGTTTTACAGTTTTATACATCCCTGCATCACTGTGTATGTACTTTGGTCTTTAAACATAGGGTTGAGGAGTTATATGTTTCTTGCTCAAGAGTACTTTTAATTCTTTTTAACTCTGCAGCTAATAGGAAAAGGCTATAAAACTAGTTTCTTCACACTTGTTTCATTTCATTTACATTTAAATTGCTTACTTCGGGCTGTGTTTTATTCATAACGGGTCAAATATAGAAAAAAATATAACTTTCAACTAAAATTTTAAAATTTAGAACGGGTCAAAACAAGTGGAATGATTGAATTTACAAAATTTATAATGGAATGATGGAAGAAATGATCGACGAGCTGGCCTGCCTGCCTGCCTGCCTAACTCTAGTCGATATGGGTGTTTACTATTTGAGTTCGGTTTTTAGTAATTTGAACTATTATCCATAATGTGCTAAGATATGTTAATTTCTTTTATGAGAGACAAATTGGTAAATGACCCCTTATTTATGCATTAATACTTCTATGAAGTGCATGAAATTTTTTCTAAAAGTGTCTCGAAAATGATGTTAAATTACATTGTTGTGATCCAAAATGCTTTATATGGTATAGATATAGATTACACACGAATATAACTAAATAAAAAGATTTTCACCAATAAAATGACCTTTTGACTCATTATGACCCATTCAAAGCAAAAATACCCGTTGACATGAACGATTGGCACTCTTCAATATGGCTGTAAACAAACATGAACAAGGCCTTGGAGTTATGAAAGTAGTTATGATATAAAGTAATAAAAGCTCTCTTAACCTTTGTAATATTGTTATTTATTGACCCCCCTTGTGTTACATACGTACATTATTAAATAACGGGTCTTAACATGAATGTAGTGACGGATCTAGAAAATTTAGTCACGGTGGGCAAAAAATGGATCGAGCCAAACTTGGGTGGAGTAAAAAAATGATGTATGATTATAGAATAACATGAAAGGGCTATAAAAATTGTTTTTATCTTGTATACTAGGTTAGAGACCCGTGGGTACCCACGGTGCATACTAAAGAAAAATATAAAACTATTAAAATAATATTTGTATTATTGAAGTTGTGTGTACATGACGTCAATAAAGATAAGTTAAAAAAATGCATCAAAATGTTATAAAATTATTCATAAAGCTTGAAATACTTCTTTGTACACAACGTTTGATGTTTTGTTCGTCAGTTTGCCATATTCATCTAGTATAACTATCTTCAGTCTATCTCGACTTTTGACCCTTGATAGCGTAACATACAATTGCCCGTCTGAAAAAACGTGATCCTTCAAATACAACACAACTGTGGATAAGGATTGTCCTTGACTCTTGTTTATTGTCATTGCGAAAGAAACAGCAAGTGGGAATTGTCTTCTGTTAAATTTAAAAGGAATTCTCTTATCCGAATGTCATAAAGTAATTCTTGGGATAGAAGTTCGCATTCCAATATTACTTCCTGAAATGATTCTCCCTTCTATTACACATTTTCCCATTTTAGCAACTTCTAACCTTGTTCCATTACACAAAAATTGTCACATATATCTAATAGTTGTGTGATAATATATCGAAAGTTCTTATGCGGATGACGAGATCTAGTTAAAAGTTTATCCAGTAACTGATACAAATTTTTACTCCAATATTACTTTGTTTTATAAAAAGTTATAGCATTTAATTGAATTGAATAATTATACTAAACAGAAACAATTTACTTATATAATTTCAACAAAATTTATCAAAACACCAAAAGAAATACTTTCCACATTTAAAAGTACTAATATTGTTCAAAGCTAAAGTTTTAGTTTCATAAACCAAACTAAAAAGAGGATATATTATTTTATTATTTCATGTGCTCACTTTGAAAACTTGGGATGAAGTAAATTCTAGTTCTCTTTTGAAATTGATCACATGCTAGGCTACGGTGGGCATACGCCCACCCTTTGAATATACTGCATCCGCCAATGCATGAATGGGATGAGAGATAAATGGCTATGGGTGGTGGGTCCGATGGTGTCTTTAATTTGAAGGACTTCAAGAAAATGTTACAAAACAACGATAGTGCCCCTCAGAATGTGATAATTAAATGGGAAGGGTGGGTGCCTCTAAAGGTTAATCTTCTTGTGTGGATGGCGGTTAGAGATAGGTTACCAACTCGGGTGGCTCTAGTGCAGAGAAGGATCAACATTCTAGACTTATCTTGTCCATTATGCAGCTGTGATAATGAAGATGTTAATCATGCGTTGGTAGGGTGTGGCTTCTCTTATGGGGTATGGAGTATAATTTGCAAATGGTGTAAGTTGGATCCATTCTATGCTTACGATTATGAGGATTTATTGATGATCTATAAGAATGTTCATGCCGGGAAATGGAGAAAAAAGATTATTAGAGGTATTGTGATGATCACTACTTGGACCATATGGACTACAAGAAACGCAAAGGTTTTTCAAAACAACTCCAACAATGTTATGGATGTGGTGGCGGAGGTAAAATCGAATGCGTTTTTATGATTGAAACATAGATCGAAATTTAAAAGTATTGTATGGAAAGATTGGGCCACCTATCCTTTGTATATGTGTGTATAATTTTGGCGGATCTTGTTTTATAGATCCTGTCGGTTTTTAATGAAAGTTTATGTTAAAAAAATTATTAAATAACGACTTTTATTTAAATATACAAAGTATATGAAACAATTGAAGATCATATATAATTTTTTTGAAGGCAGTATATTTAACTATACCATGTGTAATTTTTACCCGCGGCCGTCTAAGCGTAACTAGTATTTTATAAGTTTATTTTGGACTCATAAATAAAATATTTTTGATGATATAGTTTTCGTTATTTATGTGTTTAGACATGAGAGTTGAGATTCGGTACAAACCATTTTAATTGTAAAAATAGATCTGAACCATTTAAATATTTAATCAATGGATGATATTGATTCCACATCAACCTCTTGGATGAGTTATATCAATTAGTAGTTTTAGGGGTATTTTAGTAATTGGGCTATAATCAATCTTTCATATTGACTTTTTCAAACTAGTTCCACTAATTTTTTAAAAATAAAATGAGTTTTATACACTTTATTATTTTTTTAAAATAATACACCATAAAATAAAGCATTTTTTATCTTTAGTATGAATATAATATTATAATATATATATAGGGTATGGTTAGAATGAAAACCTCAAAAAGTTGAAGAAACCCATGGAAACTTCATCTCAACCATTGATCTACAAGATCAATGGCTACAATTGAATCTTTGTTATTTTACGAATTGAAATAATAGACAAGTGGGTAAAAGGTGGGAAAAGGGTATTATAGGTATTTGGCTTTGAGATGTTCTCTCTCCTCTGTTGCATGCTAGACATCAGTCACCTCCAAGCTTTATAAACTTCAATCTCTCTCCTCTTTCATTCCCAAATTTGAATTTCCCCCAAAAGCTTCAAAGCTCCATTCGATCATCAACCATTAGTCACCTACAAGCTGTAACACCCCAACCGATGGCGGAAACATCGGGATGTCACGTATTGATGATTGTTCAATAGCTCTTGGTACTAAATGGAAGTTGAATATTACTAAACAATTTACAATTTGTCATACAATTTAATAAATACATAAACTTGATTTACATAAACTAGGTCCAAAGCTCCTATGTGATCCAAGACTTGTACAACTTTCAATAGCAAATAATACCTGAAACATGTTAAGTTGGAAGATGGGGGGTCAACTATAAATAGTTGGTGAGAATACATAGGTTTTGCATATAGTTGAAAACAATATATTGTATAGCAATCATAGTTGAAGTATAATAATGAGTAATGATAGAATATGAGTCCGACATGTAACAATGCGTCTTTTGTACAATCAAACCTTGTGTCGACTGAGACCTAACTCGCAAGTTAGTAAAAGTGTAACTGCTTTCGATCATCCCTGAATTTATGCGGGGGGATGGGTTTGTCAGACCTATAGCGCTATAATCTAAACAGGCGGCTTGATCAATGTTAATGATTGTACTATGTCTTTTTGTTACAGTCAAATGATAGAATGAGTAAATGATAGTGTAATTGAATCACAAGTTTCAACAATGTAAGAATGAGTAAATGATAGTGTATAAAATGTTTAAACATGTTTCACCCCAAAAATATAAAATAAAAAAAAGGGGCTATGTAAACTCACCTTAGGTGCATAATGAGTTCGTGCGTTTTATTGAGCGTGCAAACACTTAGTAATAATGCCTTGGAAAACTCGAAACTAGCTAGAGGAGATAATGACAGATGAAAACTTTAGTATATGGGAGATGGGATAATAATGTTTCTTTTTTTTTTTTTGAATGGTACAAAGAGTTGAATGGTAGGCTAGTGTATTTATAGTGTAAAATTTGGAGTTGTAATTAGGGACTACTTTGACTAGGTTATAATTTAGGAACAACTTTGACTTGACTTGACTAGGAGACTACGTTTGACTTTTCAGGTTTGACTAAGGGACCTTGAAAGGGTTTAAGTATAATTGGTTTTAATTAACATCACAAAACACCAAATGGTGTAGTGGTTTATGTGGTGTGGTTAAGGTTTAGCCCGCCAGGGACTCGGGTTCGAATCCTGGCATAGGCAAACATTTTTTTTAACGTTTTTAAATCAGAATTTTTAATACAATCCAATTTAATATTGATTATAATTCATTATTTAAACAAAAAAAAATTAACAAAATGGATGGTAAAGATAATGTAAACATGAATCGGATGAATAAACGATAGAGTTCTATATATATATATATAAAGAAAATTTGTGTGATGTTATAGTCTCCCCTACTTTTAGGAACTTTGTCCTGAAGTTTATTTTAAGAAGAAACATTTGAATAGTGTTGAGGATAGTTAGGGTGACTATGGTTCAGAGTAGGGTAAGAGTTTAAGGAATGTATAAGATAACCATAAATGCTAGATGGACTACCAAATAACTAGGGTTTGTTATTAGTCTGACCCTACAGTATCCATTTCCACGTATACAGTGTTTATATATATAGGGTGTACCGCAGCTAACCCATCATACCTCTGATACTTCGAAAACATACGGGGTATCTCCCAAAACCTTAATAGAATTTCACACTACCTTAATGTACCTGTAAATTCATGATTACGTTCCGGACCGCAATCACCAATTTACCTTACATTAGGGTTTTGTGTCCTTCTATGACTCTAAACGCACATGTAAGTAATGCAAAATAGCCTTGTGATTGAATCGTATACAATGTATCCAAAAATAAGTCCAACTGTTGAGCAGGAAAAAGACCTCTACCAGTTAGTGAGTAAGAACCTCTACCGATTGTTGAGCAGGTGCGATAGCCTCTACCAGTCATTGAGCAGGTTGTAGGGCCTCTACCGACTGTTGAGCAGGCATGATGACCTCTACCAATCGTTGAGTAGGTTATTTGGTACTCTACTAACTGTTGAGCAAGTACTTCATCCTCTATCAGTTGTTTGATTAAGTGTACCAATTATTACACACATGAATTGCAAATTGATAATATGTACATGTAAGCAATCAAGTATCAAGTATAGCATACGAGTTGTAATAGAGTTTCCCTAGACAAGGTTAATGACTCTAGGTGTGTCTATAGCAAATAGTTTATATTCCATGAATTCTAGTTTCAAATGTTCAAATATGGTAGATAGTCGAATCCTCATGTATAAATAAGGATTATGTTTGATGCAACACACAATCAAGTTTCAATAGTTTGGTTATCATGGGTAACTAGCTCATGTGTGAGAAGGTGAAGGATATGAATTTAGTTCTTGAGAGGATGATGAAAAATCTTGAAGCAGAATCAAGGTTGTGAGAGATAGTGAATGTGAAGATAGTTGATAAAGAGTTTATTTTATAGTAAGGAGATTATGTAGCAGTGTAAATTTTGGGGTTTGGATCAAAGGTTATAATCAAGTGTATAAGAAAACATGATTGTGGTATATGCCAAATATTGTAAAAATTTGAACAAGTTGAAAATGAGTGAGTGTCAATGGAGAATTTAGAGACTAGATATTATTCCTATAGATAAAAAAAAAATCTTATTTTCAAAATTGGTTTTATACATAAAGCAAAAGTTGTTAAATAGTACAAGCTAAGTGGGCTTTGATTAAAATATTCCCGTTAGTTGGAGATTTCAAACATGACATTAGGTTTTGAAGATCAAGGTTCTATTAAGTGATTTTTAATAGTTTAAAGCATTATATAGAAAATTTTTTGTTACGTCAATAAATAAACAATTGAATTTAAGTTCGAGGACATCTTTTGACAAAAAATATGTACTTTGTAAAGTTACTAGGTAATGAAAATACAACAAGATATAGAAATCTTTAGTTTGTGCTAAGGTATGAGGTTATAGTTTTTAAAAAAATAAGTAACCTGTGGAGAAATGAAATAATATGATTTGGGTAGGGTGTTGAATATTTAAAAAGTGGCTAAGATGGTAAGGTGAAGTGTAATTGTGAAATCCATAGATGGTTATGAAATGAGATTGATTTAAGCTGTAAAATTTTGAGATTTTAGAGCTTAGTTTAAGGAGAGTGAGTGTAATTATTTATTCATTAATTAAAACGAATAAACAAAAACGTTGACTTATCAAAACTTCTAGATTCTAATAACATAGTGAAGACATGCTTTAGCCTATAAGTGAACACTCATCCCGAGAATTCCCAGGTAGGCATCCGGGTCCCTCGTCTGATTGGGATTTATGCGCAATGCCAGTCCTAGATAGAAAACTCAGAATACAGGCATTCACCCTTCCAGATTGCACGTGTTCGTTATTAAAACTTAGAACTTCGACGAGATCTTCAAGGTGGTTCAGGCTAAACCTGAGGATTTGTCCTATTAGTCTAAGAGTAGATCTTGTGATAGATAACAATCTTCTTGTAGGGACTAAAGTAGGGATAAGAAGTAGGAGGGAGATAGAGAATAGAAACAAGTAGGGTTGCAAGTAAAAGGAGCAAGTGCTGATTATAATCCTATGGTTATAGACTAGATTATTTTTCTAATAACCTAATTCCCTATAACCATGGCTCTGATACCAATCTGTAACACCCCAACCGATGGCGGAAACATCGGGATGTCACGTATTGATGATTGTTCAATAGCTCATGGTACTAAATGGAAGTTGAATATTACTAAACAATTTACAATTTGTCATACAATTTAATAAATACATAAACTTGATTTACATAAACTAGGTCCAAAGCTCCTATGTGATCCAAGACTTGTACAACTTCCAATAGCAAATAAAACCTGAAACATGTTAAGTTGGAAGATGGGGGGTCAACTATAAATAGTTGGTGAGAATACATAGGTTTTGCATAAAGTTGAAAACAATATATTGTATAGCAATCATAGTTGAAGTATAATAATGAGTAATGATAGAATATGAGTCCGACATGTAACATTGCTTCTTTTGTACAATCAAACCTTGTATCGACTGAGACCTAACTCGCAAGTTAGTAAAAGTGTAACTTCTTTCGATCATTCCTGAATTTATGCGGGGGGATGTGTTTGTCAGACCTATAGCGCTATAATCTAAACAGGCGGCTTGATCAATGTTAATGATTGTACTGTGTCTTTTTGTTACAGTCAAATGATAGAATGAGTAAATGATAGTGTAATTGAATCACAAGTTTCAACAATGTAAGAATGAGTAAATGATAGTGTATAAAATGTTTAAACATGTTTCACCCCAAAAATAAAAAATAAAAAAAGGGGCTATGTAAACTCACCTTAGGTGCATAATGAGTTCGTGCGTTTTATTGAGCGTGCACACTTAGTAATAATGCCTTGGAAAACTCGAAACTAGCTAGAGGAGATAATGACGGATGAAAACTTTAGTATATGGGAGATGGGATAATAATGTTTTTATTTTTTGAATGGTACAAAGAGTTGAATGGTAGGCTAGTGTATTTATAGTGTAAAATTTGGAGTTGTAATTAGGGACTACTTTGACTAGGCTAGAATTTAGGAACAACTTTGACTTGACTTGACTAGGAGACTACGTTTGACTTTTCAGGTTTGACTAAGGGACCTTGAAAGGGTTTAAGTATAATTGGTTTTAATTAACATTACAAAACACCAAATGGTGTAGTGGTTTGTGTGGTGTGGTTAAGGTTTAGCCCGCCAGGGACTCGGGTTCGAATCCTGGCACAGGCAAACATTTTTTTTAACCTTTTTAAATCATAATTTTTAATACAATTCAATTTAATATTGATTATAAGTCATTATTTAAACAAAAAAAAATTAACAAAATGGATGGTAAAGATACTGTAAACATGAATCAGATGAATAAACGATGGAGTTCTATATATATATATATATATATAAAGAAAATTTGTGTGATGTTACACAAGCTGTGTCGATCATCAACCAAAACTTACTCCATCATCGACCTCCATCAAAGACCCTTCCTTCTACCTCCATAACGACCAACATCCATAAAAAACCTATTCACCCAACCCTCGTCGATCATCAAGCTTTTGTTAATAATGAAACCTCTTTTCTGGTCAATATCTTCAAAGAGAAGACACTGGAAGCTAAAGACATCTAATCGCATGTATCTTCTTTGGATGTACTGTTAGTATTGATTTTGTTATTATTTTCATATTTTTATGATGTTTATGTGTTTTGGGGGGGGGGGGGGGTATAAGCATGATTATAAAACAGGGGTTGTTAATATAGTGTGTAACATTGTTCATATAATATGTTTTTTGGGGTAATCGTTCATGATGATATTAAACAGGGGGTTGTTAGTATGTTATAAACAAGAGATCAAATGGGGGGTTGGGTATAAGCATGAGTATAAACACATAGGGTAAAATGTTATTGTTAAACAGGGGGTTGTATTTGTCCTGGGTATGATGATCGATTGTTTAATAAGGTTAAAAACATGGGTGTTGCATGTGTAAACAAACATGGGTGTCAATGGTTTAGTGTTAGCAATATTATAAACAGGGGTGCAGTGTGTAATTGCTCATTATGTACTGTGTTTTGAATCAGGAAAACACATAAAAAAGCTAATTTGGTTGATAGTAGTGTATCAACAAGCGTTGAAAGAAAGGTTGTGGTATTAAGTGATGACGTGACCAAATCAAAGAACAAAGGGAAACAAAGGATCATTGTTGTCACTGATGACGATACAACACAAAGGCGTAGTGGAAGAACAAAGCGTGTACTAGGTAAAATAGTGTCAATGGTTTAGTGTTTGCATTATTATAAATAGGGGTTTCAATTATAAAGGGATGGTTTTTAAGTTTATTGATTCATATTCGGAAGATTATGATTCTGATGACCTAAGCACGCCATTGATTGCATTCAAAAGACACAAATCAGGTAACTTCCACCGTGCTTGCTTCTTAGTGTGAACTATTAAAAATTATAGATACGTGTCATGTTTGTAGACTATATTATTTCAATTTTTGTCTCAGATCATGAGGGTGGCACAAGTGGTGCATCTAGCATGGATTCTCGAAAGGATAAAGGTTAGGGACAAAGAAAGTTTTTTTTATTGTAGGCTTAACGTATGTAACACAGTTGTGATTTTCCAGGTAAAACGGCTGATGGGTCGTCACGTTCACAGAAAAAGGCTGGAGATAATCAAGGTATGAATAAAGTGTGACTTTGCGTATGTAACACTTAAATGGTGCGTACTAATCAGAGGCTGGTGTCGATTTTTTGGCAGTTTCAAAGAGGGTAACAAGATCTACATCTAATAACAATGAACCTGTGGATGAGCGAGATGGACGTAGAAAGCAAAAGATAGGCAAAAGGACGAAAGGTAGTAAGGCAAAGCGAAAGGGCAGTGGTAAAGCGGCGCGTGGGAAGGTTGAACCTGGTAAACAACGTAAACGAAGGAAGAAGGATGAATGGCCTGGTATACGTACAAGGTCTTCGCCATTACAGTTTGCTAGGTGCATAAGTATTTTGAGTGAAGAACAACGTCAGGCTGTGAAAGAGATGGGGTTTGGTAGACTACTTCACTTCAAGATGGATGAGATACCGTCGAAGTTGGGTCACTACGTTGTTGAGAACTTAGATCCAGAAAGGTTGCAAATTTATCTTCCTTGTGGTACAATCTCTATTGATGCAGAAGTGATCCGAAGGCTTCTGGGGATTCCTGATGGCGGGGTATCATTTAGTTCACTGCCGCGTTTAAGTGAAAAGGATGAAGCGGTTGCTAGCTGGAGAGAAAGGTATCCACCTGGCCGATTTGTTTCACCTAAACAAATGGTTGGCATGATCGAGTCCCAATCGGATGGCGAGGATGGCTTTGATTTTCGCATGGACTTCCTAATGTGTTTTTTTGCTGTTATGGTTCAGTGCCATAAACAAGGAAGCCTTAGGGATTCCATATTGGACTACATCACCGATGACTTGGATTTTGCAGGGATGGATTGGTGTGGGTTGTTATTGGATAAGATAAAACTTTGTAAGAATGGGTGGAGATGCGAAGATAAGAGCACAACGTTTGCTGGACCCCTTGCGTTGTTGGTGGTAAGAATTTTTACTTTACTGTTTTGCATGTGTAACATAACTGCTTACGTATTTGACATGTGTAACTCAGGGGGTGTAAATAACGTTTCCTTCTTTTCAAATAAACATGACAGCTACTTTACGTGGATAGCGTAAGCTGCGAGGGGATACAGGTGGATGATACGATTTACCCAATATCTTTTTGGAACGTTCAAAAGCTAAGAGAGAGAGAGAGAGAGGATTGAAATTGGGTACGGTGGCTTTGGTAAAGGAGAGCTAAAAGGCTTGTCAGCATCCAGTAACATCAAATGTGTGGACTATGAACCAACAATACAGGTACATGTGTGTTTATATAACCTTCATCCATGCTTTCTTACGCAACTTAAGTCATTAAATATATACGTTATCATATACAGGACATAGTAGCAGGGGTTGATAAGATGCTGGATATAATGCTAAAAAACAAGGACCACATTGAGACTGCCATAATGAAGCTCCATGGGGAGTATCCAGAGAGAGAAGAAGTTTTGGCCATAAAAGCCAAGTACGAAAGTATTCTTGAGCAAGCACCAAAGTGGGCAAAACGGGGATGTCTAACTTCTGATGTTGATGATCAGCAAGTAACAACTATATTTGAAGGCGTGACTTTGAAAGAAACTACTCGAGATAAGATAAGAAACGCCGCACAAGATGGAACAGGTATGTTAGGCGGTCGCAACGGTTAATAAAACATAGTAATTAAATGTGATTTTGTATGTTTGTAACAGTTGTAGATTGTGTACAGGGCTAGAAGATGTTGGGGGTGAACATGACACGGGGCTGGATATGTTGGAATGTTTTAGGACACTGGATGCAGAGGGTGAAAATGGGGCACAACAAAAAATCGTGAGTGATGACGAGATAACAAACGTAGTTGTGAGCCAGTACCGAAAAATCCTCTATGAAGAAGATAACTGTAAAACAGCAGCAACATCAACCGGAGATGACATGTTGCCCAAAAATCTTCAAAATGATGGTTTTGGTTTGGAAGCCTGCAAGGAGACTGAGACAGAATGCAAAGGGAAAGAAAAAACCTTGGAGGCCTTGGCTAATCCCCCGCCCACCGTATTTGAACCAACTCAAGCACCAGTATACAGAAGGCGTAGGAGTCATGCTGTACTTCAGGCGTTGCGAAAAAAGATACGTATGCAATAGGATATTGTGGCGGATGCTGATAAGGACATGAATGACCATAAAGGTTGAAACCTGAAAACAAGTTGATCTGTAAAGCAGTTTTAATTGGGGATGTATTCTAAATGTGTTCTTTGCATGTCATAGAAACAGGTGAAGCTGAAGGGAGCAGGAAGGATGGAATGACGATGACGGATGTTGAAAAGCTGGTAAAGCGAGTAGAGGACATAGAGAGTACTACGGTTGGAAAAATGTCAAACGAGGGGTATGATGGGCCCAGATTCAGTGTCAGCTTAACACCGATGGACATGGAGGTTACGTGTCAGCTGGCAGGTATGTGTTGATTATGATCAAAACGTTTCATATGTTAAGATATTAATTAGATTAGCAAACTTGAATTAGGTGCTAAAGGCGAGGTACCAAATGTAGAAGATGCTAAGTCGTGTGAAAACACTGGTGAGTATCGTACGGTACCTGACTTTTTGCATATGTAACACATATATAAACTTGTATATGATGGTGGTTGTAGCTTGTGTTCTGAATCTGTAAAGCAGTTTTAATTAGGGATGTGTTCTAAATGTGTTGTTTGCGTGTCATAGAAACATGTGAAGCTGAAGGGAGCGGGAAGGATGGAATGATGCTGACCGATGTGGAAAATCTTGTAAAGCAAGTAGAGGACATAGAGAGTACCGCGATTGGAAAAACGTCAAACGAGGGGTATGATGGGCCCACCTTCAGTGTCGGTTTAACACAAATGGCCATGGAGGTTGCGGGTCAGATGACAGGTATTTGTTGATTGTTGAATCAAAACGTTTCATATGTCCCGTTATTAATTAGATTTGAAAAATTGAAGGGGGTGATAAAGGTGAGGTGCCAAATGTAGGAGATGCTAAGTCGTGTGAGAACACTGGTGAGTTTCATACGCAGCCTGAATTTTTGCATATGTAACACTTATATATAAACTTGTATATGATTGTGGTTGCAACTTGTGTAGATACATTGTTCGGCGCTGATGTGGTTGGAGAAAAGGAACCTCTTATGGTTGATATTGCTGAAAATAAGCGTAAGTTTGTTTTGTATGCACACATGAACGATTGCGTTATGCATACGTTGTTGCTTACATAAATGTTGGTTGTGACAGGTTCCATTCATCTGTTAGGCGACATAGGTGAAGGTAGAAGTGATGAGACTGTAGCAGCTGACATGCTTTGTTGCTTACGTAAAATGTTGGTGGTGACATGTTCTATGGATCCCGTAGGCGGCATAGCTGAAGAGAAACATGATGAAGCGACCACAGTTGACATGGGCGGCGATATTGCCCAAACTGGTATGGTTATAGTTTATTAACCTTGTGTTGACACTTAGGGGCAACTTACTAAGTTTCCCCATGGGTTACATAAAAACAGGAGAGGGAGAGGATGGTCAGGGGGTCGACAACTGTGGTAGTTACCCTTTGGTGCAGCCTGTTAGTTCGTTTGACGCGAATACCGGTGCTTACCGTCAATACAGTTTGAGTGGTGCATATGGGTCGGCGTTGGGTGGTGAGGAAGATGACGATAATATGACATTGGCTATGCGACAACAACGGATTGCAGAATTAGATGCAAAAAAAAAAAGGAACCCACAACGTGAGAGACATCTTTCATTCTTCAACAAGTCGCCATTCATGAAAAGGGGGATTGAACTTCAAGACGCGGTAGCAAAGGATGAGGAAGCTGTGTGGCCTTTTATATGTCTTAATGAGGATACTATGTTCAAACTTCATGGCGGGAATAGAACGAAGAGAATAACGGAAATGAACTTGTAAGTTTATATGCAACAATAACTTTACTAAAAGATCAAACTTTATATTGTAACATATGCAACAATAACTTTACTAAAAATTCAGGAAAGAAAGAGGCCAACATGCTAACGTGGATAGTATAAATGCAGAACTGGCTGGGGACCCACTTGGCACGTAAGGCATAAAATTCCTTAATGGTTTTGACTTGAGCATATATATATAGTTTGAAAATATCTTTGTTGGATGTTATGCAGGGAGCTCTTGTTCAGAAGCGTTCGCAATGTGGAAGCTACACGGAGTATGTTCAAGTCATTGAAACATGGAGAGAGGGTGTCAGATGCGATAATTGACTGTTGGGCTGAAGTGCTAAACTACGAAGAGCGGTTTAAGTCAGGAGAAGCTTACCTTCGGCTATTTGTCGGCACCAAAACAGTGGTATGTATTGCTACTTTAATTTTAATAACTGTCCCACGTATGTTACAAAATGTTTCCCCTAAAACCTCATACGGATGACGTGTTGACAGTTCCCATGGATGTTGCATGATGACAAATGCGATGATGCTCAGCGTATGGGTCGCTTCCGGAGTGGGGTACTAGCCGCTATGTCGTTTTATCATAAGAACGTCGATTTCAAAAAGATTGACATTGTTTTGTTCCCGATATTGGAAGCTGACCATTTCTATGTGTTGATATTTGAGCTTCGCAACATGTCAATCTTGGTCATCGACAATGAGAAGAAAAAAGGGAAAGGGGGTTTTAGGGATTCTACTGTTTATCTGAAGAAGGATACTCCGTATAAATATGTAAGTTTTATATTTATAAACTATTACGTTACTGTTACCACCAAAAAATGTCTAACCATTCCCAATCCTGTAATCACAACTGTAGAAGCATATGTTTGCCAAGTTCCTTAGAGAGATAAACCACCCCAGAACTGTTTCGATTGAAAAGGCCCCGATAAGGAGGTTGGATATTGAATGGGCAACAAGTGGAAATGTCTCAGATTGTGGAGTATACCTTATGAGGCATATGGAGAAGTTTATGGGGCTTCATGTGCCATTCGATTGCCAGTTCAGTAAACATCGGAAGAAGAGAGATGCGGAAGTCAACAGACTTAGGACAAAGTACGCGATCCATATAATTCGTTCGCCAGCGAATTGTTTTAAGACGAAGGTTGAAACGGCTGCTTTAAGTAGGGGATAGGTTATGTTGGTTGGAGGACATATTAGCCATTCTGGTTGCTTGTGTTTTGCGTACACTTTGTTATCTATGGTTGTGTATTTTGCCTAGCAAACTAATGTTAGATAAGTTAAGGTAAGTTAGGTTGATGGTACTAACTAAACTAATGTTATGTATTAAAGTATGAACGCAGCTATTACCGTTAATTAGCCAGTTGCATGTGTAAACAGATGCTAAACTAGATTTTGTTAATTAAACATGTTGCATTTGAGTTAATGGTACTAACCAACTTTATGGGTTGCTTGTTTTGCTAATATGGTTATACTAACCAAATTCACCCTCAAATTAAAACCACTAAATAGAGTTAGTGCAAATTGTTGCATGTGTTACAAAGTTTACCACATATTTAACATAAAAGTATTGCATGTATGGACCTGCATGGTGAGAAAAATGTTGCATATATATTTCACATGCAAAACAAAATGTTGCACGTGTAAAAATAAAAGTCTCCTCAAATTAAAACCAATAATTAGAGTTAGTGCAAATTGTTGCATGTGTAACAAAGTTTACCACATATTTAACATAAACGTGTTGCATGTATGGACCTGCATGGTGAGAAAAGTGTTACATATATGTTGCACATGCAAAACAAAATGTTACATGTGTAAAAATAAAAGTCTCCTCAAATTAAAACCACTAAATAGAGTTAGTGCAAATTGTTGCATGTGTAACCAAGTTTAACACATATTTAACATAAAGTATTGCATGTATGGACCTGCATGTGCTATAAAAATATTGCATATATGTTGCACATGCAAAACAAAAATGTTGCATGTGTAAAAATAAAAGTCTGTATTATTTTAAATAAGTTATGTTTGCCCAAATTGCACGACAAAGTTAAAGTATGCAACTGTTGCACAGTTAAAGTTGAGCATAAACTGGTGCATGTGTAACAACTAGTAAAAGTCGGGTGCATATGCTATAAAAAATATGATCCAAGGTAAGTATGCACCTACGACATTAGCTTGAAATGAAAACAGGGTGTTGCATACGTAACACCAAAATTAGGGTTTGCATGAAGTTCGGTAAGTATTACACGTTGATCCAAAAACCACATCCGTAAATCGATGTATTCAAAATATTATACTGTCTTACACCGTCTAGCTCTAAAATATGAATGTTGCATATGTAAAAAAGTTATGTTTGCACATATTGCACAACAAGCACATATTATAATTGAAACATATTACACCCTCTCGCTCTAAAAATATTAAAATTGAAACATGTTATATATTCATCAAGCGTTCGCATCATTCAACAGAAATCTTCGCACATATTATATTAAAACATAAGCTGCATGCAAAAAAGGTTGACAGAGATGCAAGTTTAGTGGGTACATATATAAAAAACAAAAGTACCCAACATAGTTAGTTGCTGATCAAAAAGATCTGGCATCCAAAATAGTAACGATGTTATGCACTTAACAGCAAATCTTCACGCCACAAACTGTTACATATGCATAACAAACGTCCAAAAAAGAAGAAGCTTCCCATTGTGTATGCATTAGCTAACCCCCCCCCCCTACGATGCTGTGGGGATTCCGCCCTTTTGTCTTTTGATCCAACTGCTTCTTTGGCTTTCTTCATAGCAGTAACCTTGTCACAATTCCTGGAGTCATGGTCAGTAACATACTTCTTTCACTTCTTGCAAAGCCGGGGGGCTTTAGGAACCTTGGGTGGCCTTAACGCAGCGTTTTCACCTGGCCCCCCTATGCGGCGATGCTTCCCACACCCTTTATTGCGCACAACATCAGGATTAGCAACAACAACATCACATTCCATGCTTTGCCCAAGGATACCCTCAAATTCGGATTCAGTGGCATCTTTTTCACCTATAGCAATGGATTCTTGGGACAACAAGTTTAATTTTATAGATCTAAGTTGATCAACCAAGGAAGAAAGGGAGCTTTCATCAGTTCTAGCAGCATCAACACATTCAGTGACTAACTCAAGAATCTCATTCCCCAGAATAGAGGTCGGGTTGGTATCCACACCGTAACGACTTCCGATTGATAAAACCTTCTTTGGGAGAACATCACGTGACCATGTCTCGACAATGTATTTTGCCGGGATCAGGTCAACATCCCTCATGCGATACACGCAAAAACACGCCGACAAAGGTAGCCAATACGTATGAACCCCCTACACGAACATTCGGCTGTGTGGTCCTGTTCGTCATAGTGAACCTAAGAAAAAAGAAAGTTCATATTAGAAAAGCGTACAAAAGCTTTAACACATCTAAACTAATGAGGATGTTAGAAAGTTACGCATGCAAATAGAAAATGCTAAAGATTGAATTGTCTAATAAAAATGTTGACATGTGTCATGGTGTATGAACAAACCTGAAAGATATGGGTCACATCACTGCCTTTTTCTTTTTGGCTAACTGAATGCACAAATATCTTATCATCCATTTCAGTGTTAGAAATGTAGCAACAGAACTTGCCCTTGTAGATTTCCTTCTGAACTTGAAAAAAAACTGTTTGTGTGTACACCTTGAACGCATGTCGTTCTATTGGAAGCTCTGTGCTGCTACTAAAAACAGTAGATGATGTCTTGTATTCAGAAACACGCTGACGGTAACGTTGGGAGTCCATCCTAGACTCAAAACACAGCATGAATTGGACAAGGGTGTTTGCACTGGTGGAGTTGATTTTAAATGCAACATTTGAACTCTTGCTACGCGACGTAGTTTTCATTAAACAGCACATGGGGATCTCCCTAAAAAATGCCGGAACCCACAACGCCCTGATCGCGAACATCTCCTTTAGCCACTGATTATCCGCAACACCATGGGTATCTAACAAATCATACCAACGCGCCTCGAAGGTGGATGGCTTTATGTAAACGTTCCATACCAAACGATGAAGATCTTCGCGGAAATTGGTGTTGGTTAGTAGATCTCCGGTTACCTGGTAGTTAAGATTTAAAATCAAAGCATGAGTAAAAAACGCATCACTATCGTGGTGCTTCGTAATATTTATAATAAAACTACTAAAATATCACACTAACCTTTGAAGGAAGTTTTTTCATGATATGCCACATGCAAAGCCTATGGCGTGCCTCAGTAAACACTTGTGGGATAGCTTGTAGCATCGATGGGTCCTGATCACTTAAAACTAACCGGGGTTGGGACCCATGTGCCTTTAAAAAGGTCTGAAGTAACCAAATGTAGGATTCTATGGTTTCATTTATTATTAACCCAGCACCAAATGTGACGCACTGCATGTGGTGGTCCACCCCTGTGAAGGGGACAAATATCATGTTGTACCTTGCATTGAGAGCGAAAAATATGAACACAAGTTACATATTGAAGACATAAAAAACATTGTATTATATGTATAGCATGGTTGCATAGCAGTTACATATGTAAAACACTTACTTGTTGGTGTGGTAGGTCGCATCAAAAGCTATGACACCCCCAAAAGCTTTGTAGTTCAGTTTTGAAATCTCATCCGCCCAGAAAACAGAGCGTAACTGCCCATTCGAAACTATGAAATAAAAAAAAACTCTGGCAAGGCCTCGAACCGATCCCGCAAACGATCAAGAAAGAGCTGCGTATCGCGATCGCCAATATAAATTCTGAGTTGTTGGCTAAAGTTCTTAAAGTCAGCAATAGTACCATTGACATTGTGATGGCCACCGTTAAGAGCAACTAAACACCTATGCGCCTTAACCGGCCCAATCCGGTTAAGGCTTATGTTATGGATAAATTGTTTTGTTGAATAAGAGAGTTTGCGGGAAATCTTTGTAAAATCACGGTTGTGGGTCTCCACTAGTTCATGGTTATGTATCTCATTGAAAGTGTGAATGGTAAATTGAGAGCCATCAGGGCTGATGGTAATCAAAATATGAGCTTTGCAATCAGAAACGGTAAAGGTACTTTTGCGGGGCTTAATAGATGACTCAACTAGCGTGTTAAATGTCTTGTTAACCTACGGTTTGCCGTACTATGAACAACGGAGGTACTTGTGGGTTGGGATACCCAACCACTGCTTTGTCAGGCCCTTCCTAATAGAAAACCTAGCCTGCTGGCGTACTCCTTATACATATCTAATACCGCGTCGAACGTGGGGTAAGAATCACCAACAACTGGTAAAAACTTAGGACTGACATTCGGGATCCAATATTGAGTTCCATTAGGGGTTGAATACACATAGTGAAGTGGCGCGTCTGCAGAAAAATCATGTTTAGTAAGGTTAAAAACATGGGTGTTGCATGTGTAACAAACAGTATACCTATTGCATCCATTTAATACAAACACATTTTTATGAGCTGGTTTGTGATCAACATATATATAATGTACTCCACACTTCAGTTATACATATACCACTTGACCAAAACACATTTTAATATGGTTAAACACTATACAAACTAACTTCCCCAACATTTGGCAACAAATAAACGACATTAATAAACAAAAGCAAACGTGGTGCATACTAACAACTTCAATAACTTCAATACCTTCAATGTTACAGAAAAAAAGCAAAAAAAGACATGTTTAACAAAAACCTTCAATGTTATCATCGTCTACCACCGATGATGTTGAAGACGAGCCAACGTGGTGCATACCAACAACTTCAATACCTACCAAAAACAAACAAACAAAGCTGGTTACAAAAAAAATCAACTAACACCTCACGAGTAAAAAAACAACTAACCTGGTACACGATCATTTTCAGAGGAACAATTGACATCACGTTGATGATTTCCATGCTTTACCGTTTCTGAGTTCATCTCCATTGTGTCTATCAACAGGTTTGAAGGAGAAGAGATGGGTTACGTAAAGACAGGAGAGGGAAAGGATGGTCAGGAGGAGATGGTATGGAGAGGATGATAGATTAACCCATGGAAATCTTGAAGGAGAGGATGTTGAAAGAGGGATGATCAAATGGTGAGTATGATCAGGAAGAAGAAAGATAGATATTCAAATGGAGAGAGAAAGGTGATGTAATGTGCTTGGGATTAGTGTATATCTTGATTATTGTGTATGGTTAAAAGACTAATGTACCCTTTTTGTTATTTAATGATAAAATTAAAAAACCAATGTGAGGATTAATATGGACCACAAATTGGGTTTCTATGGGTTTCTTCAAATTTTTGGGTTTTCTTCAAATACTTAGCCTCTATATATATATATATATATATGGGAAGTATTCATGGAAAACTTTGATTTTTGAGGAAACTTTAATAAACTCAATATGTGGCTTAGGATTGTCCACATGACCCTTATACAATTCTTACATATTATATTACAATTGGCATTTGAGTAATTATAACAAAGAGATTATTGTTTCTAGTACTTGTACTACACCATGATGTGACATTTGGAGAGAGATGGTCCCTATAAATTATCATCATCTTCTTCATTACAATTCAAACACCATAAATCTGATTAACCCTCTATTATCTCATTAGCTCTCTCAACCTTCTCCCCACTTCACATTTAACCATTCGATTGTCAGTTAAGGGCATGGAAACCAATATATCACCCCCTTCACATTTAATGTCTTCTAATCATCAAACTTCGCATACCCAAGATGGATCTCATATCACTGTGTTTCATAATGATTTAACACCTGATGAAGAAAAGGATTAATAAATTCACATACCCAAGGACGAAACTCCGGTGGCCGGAAAAAGGGGGATTCTTGGCCGAAGATGACATAGCTCTGGTGGAAGTTTGTTGAGGGTAAATAATTAAGAAAAGGATGTTGTGACTTGTGTGTTAGGTAAAGAAATTATTGTGCCACATTTTATTGTTTTTTAGGGTTCTTAGTCTTTATTTAGGAACTACGTTGTATGTTTCTTTGTTGTTTGTTTTGATTACATGATGCTAGATTAAAGGGTCAATGATGAATTAAGTGGTTGTGGTTGGTGAATCGTGGGAGGTAAGCGGTAGGGGATGATGTGTGACGAATACGGTTTTAAAATAGGTTTTTTTTATATGGGGATTTGATTTTATGTTTTTTAATTAGTTTATGAAGAAGATGAAATTGAAAGATAGGATTAATTGGGATTATTTGTGGTTTTTTATGTGGGTTATGCATTTTGAATCCCGATAGATAACATATGCTAACAATAGGTGGATAAATATGAATGTTAATATGAAGATGGGTATCAAGAATGAATGAGTGTGTATACTTTGTAGGTGTTAGATGAATGATGATGAACTTGTGTTTTCCTGATAGCAGAATATTCCATCAAGATTTTTACCAGAAAAAAGTCAAACCCAAAAGAATTAGCCTTTGATTTAGAAGAATTTATCAGAGAAGATTTAAAAGTGTTATGGGCTTTGTTTGACTTAAGTTAGGGGTTTTTTATATGGGTATTTGTTAGTCATGTTCTTAATTAGTTTATGAAGAAGATGTAATTGAAAGATAAGATTATTTGGAATATTTTTGTTATGAAATACTTGTTATGAATTGGGTTTGTTATTAAATATTCTTTATGATATATTTGGAATATTTTTGTTATAAAATATTTTTGAATCTAGATAGATAACATACGCTAACTTTGTAATGATTTTGTTTTTTTATGTTATGAAAAAGCTAGTTTTATAGAGCGTTTTTCTGCCATGTGGTATGAGTTCTTTTAGTTCTGAATTAGGAACTGAATATATCTCAATTAACATGTGTTAGGGTTTAATTAACATGTGTTAAATAGCATATGTGTTTTTATTTTCTTGGTATATCTTTTGATTTTTCTCTAATAATATTTAACATTTTATTTCTTGTATTTATATTATTTCGTGTGAAGGTTTGATTTTTTATATTGCTATTTACTGATGTGTTAGGGTTCAATTAACATGTGTTAGTGATGCTAACACATGTTTGTATTGGTACCTACTGATGAATCTATCCCCATTAACATGTGTTAGAGTTTAATTAACATGTGTTAGTGATGCTAACACATGTTAGTATATGCCAAACACTAACACCCAAATTAAACCAGTTAACACTTTTTGTCACACCCTGCCTAGGCGGAAACACGGGAGTGCAACAATCGAAAGGTTTTCAAGCACAAGGTTCAAGAATACACATTTATTCAAAATAGTACCACCATAAAAGATGGAATTTGTCATGAATTTATTGAAAATTATCCATAGTGTGAGCACATGAACATTGTCTTATGGAAATTGAAAACATAGCATTTTGAAGCTGACAAAAGCCATCAAAGTGATACCACGGTGTGCATGCTCAAACCCTTCCCTCAATCCTCTGTGGCCCTCCATTAATTAACTGAAACACATGCATAAAGAGTTTTGTCAACAATAATGTTGGTGAGTCTATGGGTTTTGAATGTACTGTGAAATGAACGTGTCATCTGTGTTTGACCAATCATAAGCTAGTTAAGCAAATGATCTTTGTGAGAACCATGAGTCCTGTAACCAAACCTCTTGACTGTGATGCCTCGTGCATTGTACACTAAAGACAATGTATGTATAGTAGAATACTATCACTCTTTTGCATGTGGCCGGTTAGGGCGACTAACCAAGAGTGGGGGTGTCAACCCAATAGATCTATTAAAGTGTTCCATGGCTAAATGTCTAGCTAATGGTTACAGTGAAAGATGTACGAGGACTAGTGAGCTCATGAACCAAAATGTCTCATGTTCCACATGGTAGTCATGCTAGAATGTACACACACTTGAAAATGACACAAGTATTGATGCATGTATTTCCCCCAAAATGTAAAATAGTAAAATGGGGCCATAGAAAACTCACCTGTTTGAGTCGTGTGTGGTCTAGTGGGCTAGTAGATGATCACCGTCCTGACAAATGATAACCTATGATCATTATGGACACGGTAAGTCACCCAGAGGTTGTTTCTCATACAAATTGTTCACCCGACAATGGTAGACCCAAGTGTGTGGGCCAGGACATTGTGTATGTGGTGATTCTTAGTGTTTCGTGTTGAATAAGCCCGTATTTAGCACTGATTGTAGCCAAAATGGGCCCCTTGTATTGTCACGGGTCCAAGTGGCTCCAAATGGATCATGTGTGATCAACTTGTGAGATAATAAGTGCTTGAATATATGTTTTAACCATCATAGCACACTAGAGTTTGTTAACATGTGTTTGTTTCAATTCTAACATGTGTTATCTCATAATAGCCGAAGCTAACTTGTACCATAGCTTCAAAGTTACCCACTTGATGGATCGAAATCGACTAATCTTAGCTTGATAAACATGGCCGAAGCCTTTCAATGTTCAAAAGTGTATGTTTAGTCGAAATCCGATTATAGTTTCCTTTATAAACACTTTAGTTCCCACGTTTTCTAAACCACAAGCTTTGTTAAACAAAAACCAGTTCATAGTGTCGTTAATCATGTCGTGTTCGATGTTAAAGCTTTGTTTAAGTTTAGGGATGTTTCATCCTAGCCGATTAGTATTATAAAGAGGTGTAACTTACACTTGAATTTGTTTCTAAAACTTTGCATATTAAAGTGATAGTTTTGAGAAGTAGTGACTTAGGTTGATGATATGTTTATCGTATGGAAATGGTTAAGCCGAGTAGAATAAGATCAAAAGAACTAGGGGTCGGGTGTAACACTTAGGGCCGAGTGGGTGGGGTTATGAAAGATTAGAATGGCCAAGAGTCTTACCTAGTAGAAGCAAGGTGAGGTTGATCGAGTACTTGAATCTTGATCCTTCCTTCGAGCTTGCTTCCCTTCGGCTATGGCCTCTCTAGAGCCGGGTTATGTGAGTGAAGTGGTGAGATTTTGTGAGGTGTTGGTGCAAGTTGTTTGGATGATCAAAGAGCTCTTTACCTAGGCAAATTTCAAGGTAAGTTGACATTGCGTTGCTATAGCTAGTTGGAGGTTAGTTTCCTAATCCATATAACATCCTAGGTTGTCATCACCTCATGTGTTCCAAGACATAGCCAATTACTAGGAGCTCTAGATAGATTACTTTTGGCAAGCCACTTCTTATAAGAACCATGATGGAAGGGAATAGGTTCTATTTTGGTGTAATCTAGTTGTCATTGTTTGAAAGAGATGTTTCATAGAACTTGGATCTTCCTTGTCCTTTCTTTGTTGGAATCGTAGGTTGTCAAAAGGTGCACATGACCGATTGTCTTGTAGTGCCTATAAGAAGCAAGGTTTGACTCTATGCAAGATGGTTACCTTTGTTGTTTTAAGCCTACTTGGTGTAAGAAGGTGTGCACATGCTTGAAAAGGACTTGTATGTGGAAGTGTGTATGTTACGGCCGAATTATATAAAGAAAAGAATGGAATGTTTGTTTTTCATGTGTGGTGGCTCCTTGTTTTCGGCCGAAGGTTAGGAAGGAAAAGAAAAAGGTAGTTTGTTAGTTATAGGAATGAGGAAGGGGTGGTTGCTTGGTTATGTGATGTCAAGGGGTTGACTTAACCTTTTTAGTGTAAGCTTGAAACTTGTGCTCCTTCCCTTTGGGTTCTAAGATCGGCCAAGGCTAGGTATAGGAGGTAGGGTCCTCTTTTGCAAAAGTAAGTTATGTTAGGCTTGTGTTCATGTATGTATGGTTGTGCCGTGTGCATGTATGTACACATGAGCATGGTTTTGTGAGGTTTTGTGACAATTAACTTGGTTATGATTCAAGACTTTTCATGTATGTGAAGTCTTGTAAATAAATTGGCATGTACACATGTTAGGGCTATTATAGTTGTACATTGTGTCTATTGAATAGTCTCTAGTACACCTTTGATATAAAAATATCATCCATTTTTCACAAGGGTAGAGTTAGTTATGTTCCATGCCTCTTGATGACGATATTAGCATGTATTTTGTTTCTCATGTGTTATGGGTTTGTTAACTGATTTCCCATGATGATCTTTGTGTTCACAATCGTGTGTTAGAGGTGCATTATTATGTGTTAGAGGGCATAACCTCTTGTAATCCTTGTCTTGATGGTGTGTCCGGGTGTTGTATGACTAAACAAGTCCACTATGTTGAGTTTTCTTATTAACTCATGCTATACTAGTCTAGGGGGTATAGCGTATGCAAATTGTCTAAAAATGCACATATCACGACATAATAAAAGAAACATGTACGTTCGTTGACCTGTTACGTTGACTGTTGTCACATTCTCCCCTTGTTTTGGGAATTTCGTCCACGAAATCGAGTTTCCCTACTAGTGTTAGTAGTTTCAGGGAAAAGAGCTGGGTAATTGTGTCTCATTTGGTCTTCGCGTTCCCATGTAAATTCGGGACCACACTTTGCATTCCATCTAACTTTCACAAGTTTAGTGCGGCTCCTCCTCAATTTTTGGACTTTCCAATCAGTCACCTCGATTGGCTTCTCGACGAAGTGGAGATGATCATCGATGTGAATCTCTTCGGGAGGAATGATCAAAGATTCGTCAGACAGACATTTCTTTAGATTGGATACGTGGAAAGTGTCATGAACACTACTCAGCTCTTCGGGTAGCTTGAGTTTGTATGCCACGAGACCAACTCTAGAAAGTATCTCGAATGGACCAATGTATCGGGGGTTGAGTTTTCCACGTTTGCCAAACCGTGGTACACCTTTCCAGGGTGAGACTTTTAAGAGTAATTTATTGCCAACTTGAAACTCGAGTGGTTTACGACGGCGATCAGCGTAGCTCTTTTGACGATCTCGAGCTGCTTTCAAGCGATCACGGTTCTGGAAGATCTTATCGGTGGTCTCCTGAATGAGCTCGGGGCCAGTCAAATATTTGTCTCCAACTTCTGCCCAAAACAGAGGAGAACTACACTTGCGTCCATACAAGGCTTCGAAGGGGACAGCCTTGATACTGGTGTGGTAACTGTTATAGTACGAGAATTCAACCAATGGTAGGTGTGAATCCCAGTTTCCACCGAAATCGATTGCGCACGCCCGAAGCATGGCCTCCAATGTCTGGATTGTGCGTTCACTCTGGCCATCTGTTTGCGGATGGTAGGGTGTGCTCATGTCTAAGCGAGAGCCTAGTTCGTCCATTAGTGTTTGCCAGAATCGGGAGGTAAATCGACTGTCTCGGTCGGAAATGATTGAAACAGGCACGCCATGCCTAGTTACAATTTCCTTGATGTACAACTTGGCAAGTTTCTCCAACTTGTCGGTTTCCTTAATCGGCAAGAAATGTGCGGATTTAGTCAACCAGTCAACAATGACCCAAATTGTATCGTGACCACTGGACGTCTTCGGTAGCTTGGTGATGAAATCCATAGAAATCTGTTCCCATTTCCAAACCGGAATGTCTGGTTGCTGGAGCAGACCAGAGGGTTTTTGATACTCAGCTTTGACCTTTGAGCAGGTAAGGCATCAGCTGACGTATGTGGCGATTTCACCTTATAGATTAGGCCACGAGTAAAGTTCCTTTACGTTTTTGTACATCTTGTCAGCACCAGGATGTACGGAGTATCTAGACCTGTGAGCTTCATCCAAGATTAGATTACGTAAGTCACCGAAACATGGCACCCAAATCCGATTGGCGAAATATATTGTGTCGTCGGATTTTGGCTCTAATAGATTAACCATCTTAAATAGCGACTCGCTCTTAAGATTTTCACTTTTCAGAGCTTCTTGTTGAGCGTCGCGAATACGGGTCGTGAGATTTGTATGGATGGTTAGACCTAGTGCACGCACACGTAGAGTCTTAACTCGTTCCTTCCGGCTTAACGCGTCAACCACAACGTTGGCTTTGCCCGGATGGTATTTAATCTCACAATCGTAATCGTTCAACAGTTCAACCCATCTGCGTTGCCGCATGTTCAACTCCTTCTGGTTGAAAATGAGCTGTAAGCTCTTGTGATCGGTGAAGATGGTGCACTTGGTACCGTAAAGGTAGTGCCTCCAAATCTTAAGTGCAAAGATTACTGCACCCAACTCTAGGTCATGAGTAGTGTAATTCCTTTCATGAATTTTGAGTTGCCGGGATGCATAGGCTATGACCTTATTCCTTTGCATGAGTACACATCCAAGACCTTGATGCGAAGCATCGCAGTAAACTATGAAGTCATCAGTGCCTTCGGGAAGGGAAAGAATTGGCAAACTGCATAGGCAGTCCTTCAATACTTGGAACGCATTCTCCTGTCTGATTCCCCAATCGAACTTCTTGTCTTTTTGCGTCAAGACAGTCAATGGTTGGCCAATCTTAGATAAATTCTCAATGAATCGTCGGTAATAACCGGCTAATCCCAAAAATTGTCGCACTTCAGTCGGTGTCTTGGGTACAGCCCAATCCCTGATTGCTTCAATTTTTGCAGGATCAACTTGTATACCCTTCTCGTTCACAACGTGTCCGAGGAAATGGACTTCTCGAATCCAGAACTCGCATTTTGAGAATTTGGCGTATAGTTTCTCGCTTTTGAGCAACTCCAACACCAATCGTAGATGTCGCTCGTGCTCTTCTTGAGTTCGTGAATAGATGAAGATGTTGTCGATGAAGACAATGACGAATTTGTCCAAGTAGGGTTTGCAGACACGATTCATGAGGTCCATGAAAACTGCCGGAGCATTCGTTAATCCGAATGGCATAACTAGGAATTCGTAATGCCCATAACGAGTTCGGAATGCAGTTTTCGGGATATCGTCCTCCTGGATTCGTAGATGATGATATCCTGACCGTAGATCGATCTTTGAGTAGTAGCTGGATCCCTGCAGTTGATCGAATAGGTCGTCGATCCTTGGTAACGGGTACTTGTTCTTGATCGTCAGTTTGTTCAGCTCTCGGTAGTCGATGCACATACGGAAACTCCCGTCTTTCTTCTTCACGAACATGATAGGTGTTCCCCACGGGGAAGAACTCAGACGAATGAAACCTTTGTCTAGCAACTCCTGAAGTTGGTTGGACAGTTCCTGCATCTCGGATGGTACTAAGCGATACGGAGTGCGGGCTACTGGGGCAGCTCCCAGAACAAGATCGATGCGAAACTCGACTTGTCGTGGGGGTGGAAGTCCTGGCACGTCTTCTGGAAAGACTTCGGGATAATCTCGCACCACTGGGATGTCCAGTAGTTTCCGATCTTTAGCTTTTTGTTCAACGATATGTGCCAGGAACGCGACACAACCTTCCCTTAAACATTTTTGGGCCTTAATGCAGGAGATGATACGAAGAGTGGGTAAACCCTGACTTCCTCGAATCATTAAGGTTTCACTATTTGACAAGGGGGTTCGTACCAACTTCTCGTTACAGACGATCTCTGCACGATGTTTGGACAACCAATCCATGCCAATCACGATATCGAAATGTAACGCCCCGGTATTTTATTAGAAGATAAAAAAAATAATATATATTTATATTATATTCGCGCAATTGTTGAATTTCTTTCACGATAATACCTAGTTAACAAAAAATACTTTTCTTTTATTATTAATCACCAACAAATTAAATTATTTAATTACGTCATATAGAGATACGGTGAGAATACACCGGATATTAAACGACTAGTCAATTCTAAATCCAACAAATTTAAATATAATATACATTCCAAATACTCGTTTTGAATCGAGTTATATAAATAAATTACACATAATAATTGTTATATTGATTAAATGAGTCCAGTTCTTAAACGAGACCCGAGTCATTAACTGGCTCGTATACGCGGTGCTTATCTCACCTATCCACCAAACCCTACCTATTTAAACTCTCTTTCTCCTTCACCTTCTTAACTCAAAAACCCTATCCACTATCTTCTTCTCCACTAAATCCTTGCCTTCCTCCTCCCTTCTAAACTCTCTCTTCTCCTTCTCTAGAAAAGCAGCCACGCCAACAACTACCACCACCCGAGCCGCCAACAACCACTGAACCACCATTAAACACCACCTACCCCACCTATCCGGTCACCAATAACGTGCACAACACATATGGGGACTACCGAAACAGTAGCCGCTACCACCACTGAAGCCACATCTATAAACAAAACCTTTCTTCCATCATGTTACCCTCTCAGTTGACGCCGATTTAGGCTCAGATTGGGATCGAGTTGGATTCAAACATCGACGACCATCTTTTTTTCAGATGTCGTCGACGAAGAGCAAGGCAGCAACGGAGCTCAGTCGTGGTGCAGTGTCCGGTCATGGTGCAGCGTGGGTGACGAGTTCCTATTTTCGTTTGGCAGTTGGAGTCGAGGCGGAGTGGTGATAGTCTTGGTTTAGTTTGGTTCTGACTCAACAGTACATCGACGGGGTGGTGTCGAGATGTGTAAACGATGTGGAACTGGGTTTTTGGTACGTTGTTCGTTTTTCTGTTCTTACCTATTTTCTTTTTAGTTATTGACTAGTTTCAAAATAATACACCCATGAACAATAATTGCTTTTGAATAATCTGTAAGGAAATGATAAAATCCTTATATTCAAATAAGGTTCTTGTGACACATCGGAGAAGACGAACCTCCGGTTATGTGTTCACCGTTTTATATATTAATAATAACAAGAAAAGCATAAACAATAGTCTATGACCACAAGGATTATTTTAGTAATATTATTAATACAATTTAATAAATAAAATCTAGTTACAATAATTCCATAGACTAAATGATATTTTATACAACTTTAGTAACGTTTGTAAATTTAGTTTTACAATTTGATAATTTTATAAACGATCTATAAAGATGTAGATCAAACCAATTGTCGACTTGTAACGATGATAACTTGGAACATTGTTTAATAAATAAACAAACTATACTTACACCAATTATCTTGACGACTATCAAGTGTCAAACCACACACATATATTTATGCATATTATTATGACGACTATGAAATGTTGGAATATATATGTTACTTATCAAAGAGTATAGTTTCCTCGTGTGTCATGGTTTTAATAAGTTAACACTTGTTGTGTCTAAAAGCTTAGTCAGATTATCCGTTGTTTATTTGTACAATTGAGTTTTGGGAAAATATAGACAACTTGAGTTGTCTGGTTTCTTACAAAAACAGGGGAAACTCTGCCTAAATTTTATAAAATATAAGAAACGAATTGGCCTTCCAAGTTTATAATTATGTGTAGACGAGATTATGTTTTTACAAATAAATTCTAACTTTCGAATCTTACGTCGTCAAAAATAGAAATATCTATAATTATTAATTAGTACATATAATACAATCCAATCCAATCTGCGAAACAAGTTAACTTTTGAGTCGAGCCACGCAGATATTATTTTCTTTAGCCAAAATGTGTCTTTAAACAATAGCTCCGAGACGTGACTTCGAATACTATATTAAAGTAATTATTTTAATAAACTATAATACGCATATACTTTCGAGAGTCCAAACTAAGTTATTATTGGTTCGTTAAGTCATACACAATAAGACATGTATTGTCTACAATACGAGTCTAGGTAGTCAAATAAACTATCCCTAAAACCAAGAAACAAAATAAGTTCACTTGCATTAGAATTTAAGACATCATTTACTTGTAATAGGACACAAGAGATTAAGTCAATCCAGCTTCAGACATTGTTTGTTATTCTTTCATAATGCACTCCAGGTGAGTTCATACTTGTCCCCTTTTTACTCTTTATCACTTTTGGGGTGTAAACATGTATCATATGCAAATAACACTAATGCTTTCATAAACACACATGCTCAATCTATTAAACATACTTATATGCTACTTGCCATGCTTATGATTCTTAGATACTTAGATATAAATCATTAACTATTATTAGCCCACTTAACATGTATAAGGCTATAGGACTAGGACACTGCCCCCTTTATGGGTTATGGGTCATTGTTAAGATTTAAACGGCCTAGCATAAATATGCTAGGTATACGCTATGGTACTCGCGGGTTTGAGATATGTCTTTTGTATGATATGTATGTGCAATGCTATAGTATGAGATTTGAGTAAACCATTCTAAAATACTATGTATGTAAACCAAAACTAGTATGCTCACCAATGCTTTATGTGTTGACAGAAATTTTATATATGTTGCAGGAAATGTTTGATGCAGGACATTCAAGGAAACTACTTAGGATTCGGCCTTAGAAACAAACGAAACAATCTTTATTTTACTTCATGTTCAAGTTAATGTATTTTTCTCATGAACAAATTGTATACTTGTTGAATCTTAGATACGAATGAAATCTATTTAAATCTATTGTCACAATTTAGCGTTATGAAGTCTTTGAACAATCTATCACAAGTCTCACCTTGATGTTTCCGCCATCGGTTGGGGTGTGACACGAAACTACCCAATTGGATAGGCAGTAAGTCGATGCTGAATTCGTGGTCGTCGAGTACAAGACAAGGTTGTAAAAGGCAGACTAGGCAGCCGCCTAGTCGCTAGTCGGACATATAACTCGGAATAAGGACCTAGGCTGGGTTCTAGGCATTTTGGGTATTAGGCGGGTCCTGGGCGGGTCCTGGGCGGTCATAGGCTGTCCTAGGCGAATTCCGGCGACTGTGGAGGAGATGTTGCCGGAGAAGGTGAAGAAGAGAACAGGGAAGAGGAAAGGTGGAAAGGTGGTTGTGGCTGCTGATTATTGTGTAGGGTTTTAATAAGTTTAAACCTTTTACATTTTAACCCCTCTATCTTTCTAATTTTACCTAAAAAGTCTAAAACTAGTTTGTATTTTTTAACTTTTAACCCCCTGTATCTTTAAAAGTTCACATTTGGTCCTTAAACTTTGTGTGTATATATATAAAATACGTATAAAATACCAAAACGCCTAATTCCGCCTAATTTTCGCCTAGTCCCGACTAGTCCCTAGGCTGGACCTCACCGCCCGCCTAGCGCCTAGCGCCTTTTACAACATTGGTACCAGAATACAATCCTTAACGATCTCATCGGACGAGATTAATTTACCGTTAGCTAGTTCTATGGTAAATCGTGTGTCCAACTTACTAGATTCTAATCCTAGGTATTTCTTAAAGTTGGTGGACACAAAGCTAAAATCTGCGTCGGAATCGAAGAGTATTGATGCGAAATGATTGTTAAGGAGAAACGTACCCGTAACTACGTTAGGATCATCTTGTGTTTTGTTGGCTCCTAACACAAATGCTCTGCCATGGGCTTGATCCTTGGCCTTGGGACAGTCCTTTCGGAAATGTCCTGTTGCACCACACTCGAAACACTCGTTTCTAGCAGGAGGAGTGTTGGTGGTTTTGGCCCTGCAGTTAGCGGTGGAATGACCACGACGGTTACAGTTCTTGCACAGAATGCTGTCGCAGGTACCTATGTGATGGTAGTTGCATTTGCTGCAGTGAGGATGAGGTCCTTTGTACTTGCATTTGGGTTCCTCAGCAGCAGTGGCAGCAAAAACTTTCACAGCGTCATGCGGTCGGTGAGAGTAGTGCTTGCTCTTCCGGTTGTCGGAACGTTTGCGCTTGTTCCCGGAACTCTCATTGATAATTGTTACCTTCTGGGTCAGCGATCCCATACGTACCGCATCGTCGGTCAGACTTTGAGCTAGGGTAACCGCAACCTGGATGGTGGAGGGTGCTGATGCAGTGACCATATTGCGGATCTTTGGGGACATACCACAAATATACCTCTCGACTCTCTTGTACTCAGGTGTGACCATGTGTGGGACCAGTCGAGAGAGTTCGTGAAAGAGAGTGGTATATGTAGTCACATTGGCATCCACCAATGCAAGGTTCCAGAACTCGGTTTCCAGCTTTTGTAGTTCGCTTCGAGGACAGTACTTGTCCATGAGCATTGTTTTGAGATCGGCCCAGGCAAGACTGTATGCCGTTTCTTTGCCTAGGGTTTGTACTTGCAGATTCCACCAAGTGAGGGCTTCATCCTGAAAGGTACAGGTGGAGTATTTTACCTTTTGATCCTCGGAGCAACCACTAATGTTGAGGACTGATTCGGTTTTCTCTATCCACCGGACAATTCCTACAACGCCTTCATTACCACGAAAATTCCATGGTTTGCATGCCATGAAGGTTTTGTATGAACAGCCGTGACTAGAGTTTTCAACCTCGTGGTCTGTTTTGCTTCGGCGACGCCCGGTACCTCCAGAACCTCCGCTTGAGTCGGCCCGGGTTGTATCGTGTGGAGCAATTGCCTCGGCAATTACCCTGGCCAACTCGGCGGGTGTGGACGGTAGTGGCTCGCCTTCGGTCGTTCGTGTGGAATGTCGGGTCTACATAACTAAAAGATGGAACACAACAAACATGAGTATAATATATTAACATACCATAACCAACATAGTCATATAAATCAAACCATACATCATGTCATCACATCATTTCATAATTTCTCAAAAGCAGTTAGGTTTTTAATACAAAACAAGCGGGTGAACCGCAATTAGTTTTTAGATCATAACATCCATAGTCACAAATATCATAAGTTAAACATATGCATAATCATCATAACACATAATCTAAGAAGGGGGTGGGAAAGCAGCAGCAAGAGAGATAACAGCCTCCCTTATACGCCTATCCATTTCCATCGCCCTATGCTCTAACATCTCTACTCGTCTACCCATCTCCGATCACTCTACTATGGCCGCTAGTCTCCCCCGCTTAGCCTCTGCTAAATGATCCTCAAGCTCCCGAACTCGGCCCTCCAAAGCACCTAGCTAAACGTCATGAGATATAATAACGCTGCGCTCAGAGCGGAGGGGTCTCCCCGATGAGCCTCCTAAGCTCATGGTCTCGAGGTCATCCTCCTCGTCCCGGTGCGCAAGGTCGCTGGTAAGACTAGGTAGGTAAGGCCGTTTGCGGGCCTGTGAACATCTCTTGAGCCTCTTCGATGGCTCACCTACCTCGATGGCTAGGGGTATAGGCTCGGGAATGGCCAGCTAGACATGCTCGAAAGCAGGGACAGGGTCAGTAGGGATAATCGGGGTCCTAGCAGGTATAGCTATCACTCAGTCCGGTCGAGTCCTCTTGCGAGGAGTACACATAGTGACTAAAAGTCTCGAAGTGTCTAAGTGTAAATAGGGGTTTAGGCTGGCCGGTGGAGATGAGACAGAAGGGGTGACAGAAGGATGGGGGTCAGAGACAGCTAGGGGTGGAGTGTCATCGTCCGCCTCGTCGTCGGAAGTACGTCTCTAAACAGGAGGTGAGTCAATGTCCATCTCAGACTCGGAGATCCACCCATTATGATGGGACTCGGGGGCTGGCAGGGTGAGAGGTGAGTCATTCTCCTGGGGATCATCTACTAAGTAATCTGGCTCTGACTCGGGTGAAGAAAATAGATTGACAGTAATGACCATGTTTCCTTTCACAACATGCACATATATGTAAACAATCATATGTGTAAATAAATAAACCATGGTACCCGTATGTCTTTGTGGAGCGACTTGAGGTTTGAGGGTGCATGGCGAGACTTCGTGGCACTTTGTAAAAACGTTTCGAAAAATACTTTAAGTTATAGTTGACTCAAAAGAATCCTAGTTCGTTATAACCTCATGCTCTGATACCAATCTGTCACACCCCGCCTAGGTGGAAACACGGAGTGCAACAATCGAAAGGTTTTCAAGCACAAGGTTCAAGCAATACATTTATTCAAAATAGTACCACCATAAAAGATGGAATTTGTCATGAATTTATTGAAAATTATCCATAGTGTGAACACATGAACATTGTCTTATGGAAATTGAAAACATAGCATTTTGAAGCTGACAAAATGAATTTATTGAAAATTATCCATATACACACAAATTGAAAACATAGCATTTGTGGAGACTTCCCGGGAGGTCACCCATCCTGGAATTTCTCCCACCTGAGAACGCTTAACTGTTGAATTCTCCTCTCATCCACTAACATTAAGCCCCAAAACGCGTTGGTGATTTAAGAGGCAGAATATTACTTATGAACCAAGGATCTCTCCTGGCCACGGCCGATGTGGGGTTTTCCTGGGGTGTCACAATATAAACTTATATAATCAGAACTTTAACCACTTAGAATCCTGATGTGTGATCCTGACCCACAAATTCCAACACAATTATATCTATTTAAGCAAATGGTCCCGGGTGTCACACCCTCGAATTTCCACATGCGGTGTTTTACCGCGAGGCGCGTGACACACCAGGATCCAAATCAACTGTCACACGCTCAAATTTCCACTGCGGGGTTTATACCGCGAGGCGCGTGACATACCAGGATCCCATAGCCATAAGTCACATGAACGACTCTAAATGCCCAAACCATTTAGTTCATTATTGTAAAACAAGTTTCATAGAAAATCAAATATTTCAATAGTTGCGGAAGCGAAATTTAAGATAATAGTTATCCAAATAGTCTGCGCAAAACAACACGCTCAAAACCATAATAGATAATTAAACATTCGGAAATAGTTAAGTATTCATATCCCAATGATGCTATATGATGCATGCCCTACACGTGCTCCGAATCTAGTGACCTGCAAAAGCATGTATTTCGTGGGTCAACATAAAGTTGGTGAGTTCACAAAGTAAAGTAAATGTGTAGGTCTCCCAGACCAAGTTTTGACGAGTAAGTAGCTAATTCACATGCCAGGGGTAGCTAACCCACTCATGATAACTAAATCGGTAATACTGAACTGCTAAACAACAAGATTTCAGAATAGTGAGCAAAGTGTCGTGCATCATTGTCTATCAACAATGATAATATGTTAAGTTATAGTTCACACCCATGCTCCCAGCACGATGTGAGGTTTGTGAGACCTAATAGCACTATCAACTAGTAACCCGCTTGCCCACCCGGCAATTCATTCGGTATTTAGAAGGACTTCAATGATAGAGTTGGTTTAGTTCATCAAGGACATAAAGCATGAATTAGTGAAAGCAGATTCACCTAGTGAATCATAGCACCACAACTCCGGGATGTGTACAAGTAGTCCCAAACCGGACTATGAAAAAGTTTAGAAAGTTGTCTCATTCCGAGACGCATGATTTTGAGAAAAGAGTAGTGAAACTCACCTGATAAAGATGCTTGTGTTCTAGTGAGGCCGAATTACGTAGCTACTATTGTCCGGGCAGTACTTGCCCTATGATTTATTAAAAGCATGGTAAATCACAAGTTTTATCATACAATTTGTCTACCCGACAATTGTGGACTTGGTTATTGAGTTATGTGAACCTTGGTTTTGTACTTGTGATAACGTTAGACACCTTAATATGGGTTTAGAACATTGTTTTACCCTAGTTAGTGTGAACACATGTTCTAGCTTTGGCAACACACGTTAGTTGGAGGTAGCCGATTTGTTTTTATTGTATAAAAGATAAAGCCGATTATCTAATGAATCAAACTTGATTGTTTTAAGCTTAACCAAGCCTTGTAGAGCTACCACACAACATATTTGTGAGTTTGTAACAATTTCAAGCTTTGGTCACTATGTTGTTAGCCTTAGCTTTGAACTCAAGCCAAGTGAGTTTGTACTTGTGCAAACCGATGTATTACATGGTGATCCAAGTTATGTTTGGGTTCAAAACTACAACTTGATCACTCAAGATTATAATAAGGTCGATTGTTGTTAGTGTCAAAACAAGATCATAAAAACAAGCACAAGAACTAATATAATGCGCATGAGGTTTATATCCGAAAAGTATTGTTTTGTAACCCATTCTCTTATAAAGTTTCATGTGATTAAATTGTGGTGTTTCTAAGGCCGACGTTCAGGTTAACAAGGGGTAGATCAAAAAAAGAAAGAGCTTAAAGGTGTAATATATCTTACCAAAATATGGTCCGAACTATGAAGCCTTGTGGTTGCTCCCTTCGCCCCTTGGTGGCTTCGGCTAGAGGTGATCAAGACCCGAAAATTTAGAGAGTGAATGAATGTGTTGGTGTGCATTTGAGAGTGAGGTATGGTCCCTTTATATAGGGGTCGAATGGGTTAGAGGACAAAACAATTTAGGAATCATCATCTCCTTGTTTTGGTGCATTGATTTGTGTAAGTTAACACCAATTGGAGTAAGTTATGAGTAGGGTGACTAATCAAGAGTAAGGTAAGTTGAATTAGGCTAGGAAGGTTGATTAGTTTTGTCTTGTTATCCATTTGCATGAAACCCATGACCTCACCGTGCTTCTAGGCCGATTACATCATATGAGAGGGTGAGTTGGAAGCTGAAAATGTCTTGGTTGTCTTCTCCTAGAATCGACCAAGTACATCCTAAATTTTAGCATGGATAGTGACCCTTCAATGCTCCAAGAATTGTCTCCAAGTGCCCTTGAGATGTCCCCATCGGCCGCAATATAAGAAAAGGAAAAGGACTAGGAGTGAGTGCTAGATGATGGTGATGTGTAGTAGGCTATCTCTCTTGTCCCTTTCATGGAAGGTTTTGGCCGATTATTTCCATCCAAAAGTGGAAGCTTGTCATGATAAGCTATAGGATTAGGGGATCTTGTCTTATGCTCATTCTAGTATAAAAGATGCCATCAAGTATGAGGTGTTTTTGTTTGTTTCATTTGGCCGATTGTGGTTTCAAGAGGATCAAAATAATCTTGGCAAAGGATAATGTCTAGGATTTAGATATTGATAATGACATGTAAGTGAGGTAATATAGTTGTAAGAAACTTGTCTTATGTTCCATGAGTGTATATAAATACATATATGTGTGTGTATAATATAGTCATTGTGTTGTCTCTTTCAAGATGAATGTGCACATGGTTATCACCTAGTTGTCTTATGTTATGTCCCTATCTTCTAGAATGTATTAGTTATCAATGTCACTTAATAAATCCGTAATTATTTATTTTTTACTATTCACCAAGTTTGGGGTACAATACTCGTATAAGTAGTTTGCAAGGAATCTAAGAGCAAGTAACTAGAGTTTGGTTAAAGTAAGGACCTGAAATTGCGGGGTATCACATCAACAGTCACAATAAACGACAACTATATGTAAGAAAATACGTAAGACATTCCATGCAATAATGAAAAACCATGATTTAAAGAATAGCGGAAGCATATTTAAGTTTACAAAATCCAAACAAAAGTAGAACATGAGTTTAAAGTCTGACATCCAAAATATGATCCTAGACGCGAGTGCGACTCCGTGCGCCAAGCCTGACTACTGCTACCTTAGTGACCTGAGAAAACATGCTAAAAGACATCAACATATAATGCTGGTGAGTTCAAAGGTTTTAAGTAAAATGTTTCATGAGTTTTGAAAATGCAATCATGTTACTACTATGGTATGAAGACGCTAGCTAGGCGTGTGAACCTTACTATGATGATACGTCACACGAACCACCCAACGAACTACTGCTACCACGGCTAACGAACTACCGCATCCACGGATAACGAACTACTGTATCCACGGCTAACGGACTGCCATGTTAATGGCTAACGAACTGCCGTATACCCGGCTAAACTAACTATCACATTGTTGGCCACATGAACTGGGACTCAATGAATCTCATAGTAACGAAAGATAACCCAGTATAACTGGGACTCAACTACTGTATCCACGGCTAACGGACTGCCATGTTCCTAGGTGTCCAAACATGTTTCAGGATGTCAAAATACGCTTACAGTAGCAAAACACGCGATTAGGAATCAAACATACAATTAGGAAAGTTAACTAGCAATTAGGATGGTCAAACAGGCAATTAGGATTTGTAATCACGTGTTGTGCACGCGAGTAGAGCCTACTCGCCTCCTGTAGCAACAAGCCGTATTTCGCGTGTTTAACCCTCCAAATCAGACCCGAAACATGTAAAAACACCCAACATCAAACCCAAATCATTAAACAACCATCCCAAGTAAAAACCCCCAATTTATCCTCAATCTAATAGCCCTAATTGCAAACATTTCCTAAAATGGCAAAGTACTAGGTAACATTAAACATGCATATCTTTCCTTAAATGGCAACTAATCAGATCTCATCACCTACAATCTTGCAAATCATTATTCCTCTGTTATTATACCCTTCTAGTGTGAATCCTAACATCAAACAATCATCAATTCATATCATAACACCCTAAATCTTCAAGAATCACTCAAATGGGTCAAAATGCATATTATCACCAAAACACCATAATAATTGCTCAAAATCTTAGGAAAACATCTTAACAACTCCTACACATCATAAGTACATCAAATACATGGAAACATTCATGTTTTGACCATTAAAAATCGTTTCTTGCATGAATACTTCACATAGAGCAAGTATAAAGGTTTAGACTTGTTTTATAAACTTATTTCAAAGGTTTTTAATGACACAAACTTGATAAAACTAGGTCTGGACCTTTGGGAACCAAGATATCAACAATACAAAGGCTTAGGGTAGATAACACACCTTGAATCTTGCTAAAGAAGGAATGTAAGCTTAGGAATGATGGGTTTTAGAGCAAAAACGAGTTCCAGAGGTGTATTATGGTGTGAGGGAAGCGTGGGACCAGTTAGGGTTGCACAAATGGTGTTTTGGGGCATAAGGGTGGTATTTATTTTCTAGTCGTCACATAATTTTCAGGCGAGTAGGGTGCTGCAACAGGCGATTAGGATTGTAATCGCCTATACAAGCACGCATCCACATACCGACAAGTCACATATTGATTATAAACATATAAAACATGATAAATAACACGTTCACATTCGTTCACCAATTCCCTGGACTCGAGACTTACGTGTGTGCATCAAACCCGACGATTCCACGAATGACCAATCCTTGTACACATGGTTATGGACTGAGCCCCAATGATCTCATGGATCATCGTAACGACTCCCGATGATTCTCCGAACCATCATAACGACTCAACTGACCCAGTTACGTATGTAACATGCATGACTCGCTAAGGTATACTTACTAGTTTGACGAAAGTTATTAACCGGAGTTTGCCAGGTGTCACATCATCCCCCCATTGAAAGAATTTTCGTCCCGAAAATTTCCCTAAACCGAAGAGAAAGCGATGAAAAGAAAGAAAAATTTTTCGGCTGTCACATCATCCCCCCGTTGAAAGGAATCTCGTCCCGAGATTCAATCAGCTTCAACAATAACGAGTGTCGACCCACGTACACGAAACCCCGATCTATGTGAACCCCGGTCCACAACGTGAACCCTACTGAATCCAGACAATACAAGAGATGACCCTAATAAACATGCAACTGAGCACCCAATGCCCAAAGCAACGCTCCTCGAAAACACAAAAAGATACAAATATCACAACTAGAGATGATAAGAACACGTACCCCAAACTGAGGAACTAATTTCTCAAGACGAATATGAGACAACTGTTATAAACTGTCACATAACCAACCCATCATGACCGGAGATATGCTGAAGACCCCTTGTGATCGGTATAAACGAAGTACCAGGTACCGCCCAAGCAATGTCTCCAGATTACCTCCCCACATAGAATTGACATATCCGGAACCCGAACAAGATGCAACACGACTCACGATAACCAAGGACTCACCCTTCCAAGATGTAGGCACAAAGTATAGTAACAAATAAAGCTTAACAGATACGAATCTCTTAACAGCACGAAAACCAAAATGGAACCAAAGTGTAGCGACAAATAAGAAGACATACCGGTAATAGTATCCGGATCCTCCTGGTTCATCCTCGAACCGATGACGTAAGCACGAGCAGTTCGACCGCCACCTTCGTTGTCTCTACCGCCTCCAGTTGTCCCAGCTCCACCCTGCGTCAGCTTTGGGCAATCCTTCTTGAAATGTCCTGCTTCGCCACAATTATAGCACCCTCGCTTCCCCTGAGGAACAGGAGCAGGGACAACCTCCTGAGTCTGGGCTGGCTGAAGATAGACTCTGCAGTTCTTGGAAACATGACCCACCTGCTTACAACGATTGCAACGGAACCTTTCACAACTACCATAGTGATGAAACCCACACTGATTGCATTCCGGAAGCTTCCCAATATACCCTCCAGACCTTTGTTCAGATGACGCTCCCAAGACATCCTGTTTCTTCACCTGCTGTTGAGACGACCTAGAGTTCTTTCCAGCACTCTCCCATTTTTGCTTGTTATCCACAGGGGCTTTTACAGCAGCACCCATGGGAGGCAAGACACCCTCAACAACCTTCATGTTGGTCAGCTTGTGAGCTGCCTGAACAGTAGCAAGCATAGTAGTATGATCAGCGGTAGCAATATGCCCAGGAATCTCTGGCACTAATCCAGCGATGTAGTGCTCAATCCTCTGGTACTCAGGTGTGGCCAAACCGGGGCACATCACGGCCAACTCATTATGCCTCGCAGTAACCTCCTCTATCTCAGACCCAACCATCTTCAGATTCCATAACTCATGCTATAACCTCATGATCTTATCCCTCAGGCAATACTCGGCCTGCAGCATCTGGATAAACTCAGCCGATGGAATAGCATTGGCCTCACCCAGGCCAAGAGTCGCAGTGGTAGAGTTCCACCAAGTCAGGGCATGACCCTCCAAAGTGGCAGTAGTATACTTAACATGATCAGTATCAGGGAAGTTGCACCACCACCAAAAACATTATGTGCAGCCTGGAATGCAGCCAGGGCCGCATTCACCTGCTGCTGCAACAGGTTGTTCAGTTCCTCTTGGGTCATGCTAATGTTGCCGCGACCGCTGTCACACCCTCAAATTTCCACTGCGGGGTTTATACCGCGAGGCGCATGACAAACCAGGATCCCATAGCCATAAGTCACATGAACGAACTCTAAATGCCCAAACCATTTGGTTCGTTTTCAAAAACCAAGTTTAGTTAAGCTGCGGAAGCGTAAACCAAATTTAAACCTTTTTAAAAACCATGCGCAAAAAAACGCGCCCAAATTAAAACCATATGAGAGAAAGGTAATAGCATAATATATAATTTATGTGTATGTCCAAGACCCCAAATGCAGTGAAGTGTACAGTGCTTTCTAATCCTGGCACCGGAAGCTAACTACCTGCAAAAGCATGTAAATCGTGTGTCAACATAAAGCTTGTGAGTTCACAAAGTAAAGTAATTGAGTGTGTAAATGCACTGGTTTTCAAAACCACGTAAGTAAGTAAGTTGAGTTGGTGCCCCGCACCGTGTAACCACTAGTTCATCGCATGTCAAGGGTAGCTAACCCATTCATGATAACTAACCGAATATGCCGAACTGCTATGTACGTGTAGCCACATAAGTGTGCCGCATGCCTGACATCATTGTCTATCCACAATGATAAAGTTTCGTTAAGTTATAGTTCACGCCCGCGCTCCCCGAGCCGGTGTGAGGTTTGTAAGACCTAATAGCGCTATCAACTAATAACCCGCTTGCCAACCCTGGCAACTCATTCGGTACGTGAGGACTTACAGATGATAGAAATGGTTTAGTTTATCAAGGACACAATTGCGAACTAGCAAAGTAACCGAACCTCACAAGGATCTATGGCATCCCAACCCGGGATGTGTAAGTAGTCCCAAACCGGACTAGAAAATGTTAAGTAAAGTGTCTCATACCTGAGACGCATGCTTTTGAGAAAAAGAGTAGTGAAACTCACCTTAGGTTGCAAGTGAATAATCCAAATTCCACAAATAGTGAAGTGCTACCGACTCCCTATTACAAATGTCACTAGGTGAGTATATGTGCATAACCAACACCATATAACTCGTTTATCCGAGACTTTTAAAAGTTCAAAACCGTGTAGTGACACCTAATGACTCTACATGCTCAAGTATGTCCTACGTATCCCGTTGGTGATCATAGTGATTATTATCAGTTTAATACATCAATTACATCTCATACAAGTTTTCACACAAGTACATGTCAATTACATACCACATAAAACTCCAAATAGTCACATAAAGACTCCGTACACAATCTGCGTTTTTAGGACAGATTGTGCGCTGTGAAAAACAATTTATTTAAAATACTTAACGAATGAATTAAAGTCCCAAATTTTTACTGAGTATTTATGGGGATTCTGTTGCAAACCCATATTTTTATTTTGTCTTAAAACTAAACACAAAAATTATGAAAATTTGTACAACACAGCTATGTCCAGAAAGTTTCCTCAACAGGTCAGTTTCGTAGAAAAATTCTCAAAAATTGTGTATTCATCCAAACGGGATGAATCCACTTGGAAAAGCTCTATTTTTCCAATATTGACCTACTGTAAAAATTTCATAACTTAATTCCTTTTAATTCTCAAGTTATGACCATTTAAAGTTAACCCAATTCACAAATCCGAAAATCTGATATGACCCCTAATCAAATAAAATTCCAAAAACGACTCAAACGATGTCCAAATCTGATGGTTTTGCCCATTATGAAAAGCTAAGACCTTGTACATTACAATCATGCAAAGAAATCATCAAAACAATCAATTTACCAACCCATTACAGCCCCTACAAAACGTTTAAACGAATCTGCCAGAATCTTAAACTTTCATCCCGAGTAATCTACAAACCCTAATTTTCCATGAACATCCCTAATACATGTATAACACATACAATACTGATTAAACACCATATTAACATAGCAAAACACATATATTATCATGTGAAAACCCTAATCATGGCTACTAATAACAATCATCATCATCAAATCATCAAGAACATTCAAGAACTCCTATACATACATACATGCGATTATATATATGTTATTTTTAGAGTTTTTAAAGTTTTTCAAGTATCATAATTCATCAAAGAGCATAAAGATGTATACCTTGCAATGCAAAAACTCCCTAGAGCCTTGAGATTAAACCCGAACTAGCTTGATTAGGTGAAAGATTGATTGGTTGCTTGAAAACTAAGAGAGAAGGGGGGGGGGGTTTCTCACGGCGCAAAAGGGGAAGAAGGGGTAGGGTTTTTTTTTTTTTTTTTTTGTCTCCTAATTATAAGAGGGCTTTGCTTATTCCCCAAGCAATTGGGTATTAGGGCCCTTCTAGTCCATTAACTTAACCCGTTAATCATGTTCTAGCCCAATACCGGACCCAATATTATTAATCACCCTAAATTGCATAAAAACCATTGTTTTCATTATTACATAACATATTAATCATGTTGTGCACGTAATTTACATAATTTACGTATATCTTTCAGCTAGGCGATAATTCACAAAAACATGTAATTCACATAAGCACGTACTTCACGTTCACCATAATTCAATTGTACGTATTATTGTTATGTATGCCACATAATTCACCAACGTTTGGGATACAGGACTCGTATGTGTGTTTAACAAGGATTTTCCTAATTATAACATATGTTAACATCTTCTAACATATGTTAAACCTACTTAACTAACCCTAGTTAAGTATCTAGCCATGTATGAACATGTAAGTTAACTAGAGTTCAGTAAAAGTATTAACCTGAAAATGCGGGGTGTCACATCATCCCCAAGTTGAAAAGAATTTCGTCCCGAAATTCAGCAAGTAAATAATAAAGCCAGCTATAAAAATGTGTGCTTGGTTCCCGGATGTCACATCATCCCCAAGTTGAAAGGAATTTCGCCCCGAAATTCACTTTGAAAGAGCTGCTTTATGTTCCGCGTTTGATCTATGCACGATTTCAGGTTCAGTAAAGTGGTGTGGGTATTTGAGCCGCATCTGATCTCTGCACTCCCACGTGTATTCCGGTCCTAGACGGGAATTCCACCGTACCTTAACAATAGGTATAGTGCTTTGTTTGAGTTTCTTGACGCCCTGCTCAAGAATCTCCACTGGTTCTTCCATGAACCGTAGCTGATCGTCCACCTGGATCTCTTCCAGTGGCACTACCAGTGTCGTACCTGATAAGCATTTCTTCAAGTTTGAGACGTGGAATACATTATGTACTCCACTGAGTTCATCCGGTAGATTTAGCTGGTAAGCTACTGGACCAATCCTTTTAACAATCTCGAAAGGTCCGACGTATCGGGGATTTAACTTCCCTCGTTTCCCAAAGCGTATCACTCTTTCCAAGGTGACACCTTTAACAAAACCTTGTCCCCAACCTGGAACTCCAAAGGTTTTCTACGTTTGTCAGCATAACTTTTCTGTCGATCCCGAGCAGCAGCCATCCGGTTTCTAATTTGCACTATCTTCTCAGAAGTTTCGTGCACGAGTTCGGGACCTGTTAGTTGGCTATCCCCAACCTCAGTCCAACAGATGGGAGACCTACACTTGCGCCCGTAAAGTGCCTCAAAAGGCGCACATTGTATCGAAGTGTGGTAACTGTTGTTATAAGAGATTTCGATTAAGGGCAAGTACTTATCCCAGTTATTACCAAAGTCCACCACGCACGCTCGTAGCAGATCCTCTAATGTTTGGATGGTACGTTCACTTTGTCCATCCATCTGTGGGTGATAGGCTGTACTCATATCAAGACGAGTTCCTAGAGCATCTTGGAGAGTAGTCCAGAAACGAGAAGTGAATCGCCCATCGCGATCAGATATAATGGAAGTAGGCACCCCATGCCTAGAGACTATCTCCTTGATGTATAAGTTCTCCAGCTTCTCTAACGAATCTGTTTCTTTTATTGCCAAGAAGTGGGCCGATTTGGTTAAACGGTCCACGATAACCCAAATCCTGTCATGGCCCGTTGGCGTTCTAGGAAGCTTTGTAATAAAATCCATGGAAATTCCATCCCACTTCCACATCGGAATCTCTGGTTGTTGGAGTAGGCCCGAAGGTTTTTGATATTCAATCTTAACCTTCGCACAAGTCAAGCACTTACTAACATAAGTGGCTATCTCGGCTTTCATGTTTGGCCACCAGTATAGAGTCTTAAGATCTTGGTACATCTTGTCCGAACCAGGATGTACCGAATAGCGAGAGGTATGTGCTTCATCGAGCACCAGTTGTCTGAGATCCCCAAATCGTGGTATCCAGACTCGATCCATGAAGTACTGCAGACCATCTGTTCTCAGTTCCAAGTGCTTATCAGCACCATGTAGGGTCTCAAGCCCGATGTTTTATTCCTTCAATGCTTCACCCTGTGCTTCACGTATCTTATCAGGAAGATTAGAATGAATGGTGAGTTGCAAGGCTCGCACCCGTTTGGGTTTCGTTTCTTTTCGACTGAGGGCATCAGCTACTACGTTAGCCTTCCTTGGATGATACTTGATGGCACAGTCATAATCATTCAAAAGTTCAACCCAGCGACGTTGTCGTATGTTCAGCACCTTCTGATCGAATATATGCTGAAGGCTCTTGTGATCAGTGAAAATTGTGCACTTTGTTCCATAGAGGTAGTGCCTCCAGATTTTAAGAGCGAAAACCACTGCTCCCAGCTCCAAATCATGAGTGGGGTAATTCTTCTCATGGACCTTCAATTGCCGCGATGCATATGCGATTACCTTATCACGTTGCATCAATACGCACCCAAAGCCTTGGATAGACGCATCACAGTACAATACAAAGTCCTCCGTACCCTCAAGTAATGATAGTATCGGTGCACTGTAAAGTTTTGACTTTAGTAGCTGAAAAGCAGATTCTTGGGCGTTCCCCACTTATAAGTAATACCTTTCTGTGTTAGGGCGGTGAGAGGTTGAGCGATCTTAGAAAACCCCTCGATAAATCTGTGATAGTATCCCGCGAGACCAAGAAATTGGCACACTTCAGTAGGGGTCCTAGGAGCCTCCCACTTTTTGATGGCGTCAATTTTGGCTGGGTCCACATGTATTCCTGTCTCGTTGACCACATGCCCAAGGAATTGGACTTCTCGAATCCAGAAGTCACATTTAGAAAACTTTGCATACAGCTGCTCATTCCTCAGTAGATCCAAGATTAACCGCAGGTGTTGCTCGTGCTCTTCCCTGCTCTTGGAATAAATCAGTATGTCATCTATGAACACTATTATGAATTTGTCCAAATAAGGCTTGCACACACGGTTCATTAGGTCCATGAACACAGCTGGTGCATTAGTTAGCCCGAATGGCATAACCAAAAACTCATAATGTCCATAACGAGTCCGAAACGCCGTTTTTGCCACATCCTCTTCTCGGACTCTCAGCTGATGGTACCCTGACCTCAAGTCAATCTTAGAGTAGAAGCTCGACCCTTGCAGTTGGTCAAACAAGTCATCAATACGAGGCAGAGGATAACGGTTCTTAATCGTTACCTTGTTCAACTCCCGATAATCTATGCACATGCGAAAGCTCCCATCTTTCTTCTTAACAAACAGAACTGGAGCTCCCCATGGCGAAGAACTGGGCCTAATAAAACTCCTATCCAATAGCTCTTGGAGTTGGGTAGATAGTTCTTGAAGCTCCCCTGGTGCTAACGGTACGGTGCGCGTGCAACTGGCGCTGCTCCAGATGCAAGGTCAATCTGGAACTCCACTTGACGAATGGGTGGAAGTCCAGGTAATTCCTCTGGGAATACATCTTGGAAGTCTCGGACCACTGGGATGTCCTCAATTCTTGTTTCAGTTTCAACTCGAATGTCAGATATGTTAGCCAAAATGGCCGGACAGTCCTTGCGAATACACTTCTGGGCCTTCAGATAGGAGATGATGCCCACCATGGCACCACCTCGATCACCCTGTATAGATAAGAGTTCTCCACTTGGGAGAGGAATGCGAACAATTTTCTCCTGACAGAGAATTTCCGCGCGTTGCTTGGACAACCAGTCCATGCCAACCACGAGATCAAAGCTACCTAGGGTGATAGGTAAGAGGTTGATGGCAAACAATTGCCCGTTCAACTCGAGCTTACAGTCACGATGTATATGGGTTACCTCGACAGGCTTCCCATCAGCTAGTTCAATAGAGTATGGGGTATCAAGAAGAGAAGGAACCATCCCTAATTGTTTGTTAAGTTTTGATGACACAAAACTATAGTCCGCACCAGTATCATATAAAATAGAGGCAAGAGTGTCGTATCCATCACGACCTTGTTATCAGTCCTAGCTTCCCCAATGCCAATCACGAATGCTTTCCCACGAACCCCATTGTTGTTGTTCCCGTTGTGGTAGTTGTTGTTGCAGGACTTATACCTCACACTATCCCACGTTCTCTTGCTATCACCAACAGTAGAAAATGAAGTACCATGCTTCAGAAAGGTACCATGATCAGCAGTCTCATCTGTGAGTTTGCGAGTCAAGTGAAAGATTTGTAGGTGAGCTGCAGTGGCCAAGCCACGAATCTGAGGGGCCCACCCCTTCGGTATAAAGTTCGATCCATTTGTAAGGTAGGTTAAATAGATTTGAGCCTATAGTGGCTATCTCCTGTAGCTTGGTAGTGTAGGCGTCGATCTCAGACCCATCCGTCTTTATATAACAAAATTTCTAGATTTCACCACAGGGTGTTACGTTCTCCTTCCAAGTATTTGTACCTCATCGAGTGTGCATGTAGCATACATTGCCCCATCCTGCCTGGGGCAAATGCATATGGCAGAGACTTATACTATCGAAGCAATCAGACGGTCTCCTTCAGTTCCGTTGGAGTCATCGAGGATTACGATCAATAAAAGGCTTGAAGATATGATGGCAGGTTGTTGTTGTGGCATGTGCGTTCAAGAAATAAGAAAGTTCAAATGTGGAAGTCAGAGGAAAAGAACGATTTAGCAATATAGATCTTTACTAGCTGGGAAAGATGCGAGGGCCTCAACCACCCTATCGTTGATCATAAAAACTCAGTCTTATCTAAGTTAACAAGGGAAATGAAAGAAAAGATAGGTAAGAAAAGGTAAGAGCCAATCGTCGCCATGCTCTGTCTAGATAGTAGAGCCTTCATCCTCACTTTCCGTGTGCTCGTCCTGCTCAGGTTCCCCTTCCATCTCTTATCCTTCCTCTTTTGCGATGTCAGTGTTATATGGTTCTCATCACGTACAATCTACTTCTCTAGTCCTATGTGAACCAGTTTAGTGGTAAGCTGTACCACTCGTTCCTCCAATCGTGGCTATCAGCCATTAGTAGGTTTCATCCTCCCTTGTGATGTTGCATTACATCGCAGGCTTTACGTAACTCCCCAAGAGTGTGTGTAACAAGTCCCGATCTAATGTGTTCCCATAAATCTACCATATACTTATGAATAACAGGGATATGCAGTCATACGTCCGCCCGCTCATACTAGGCGTAAGGTACTAAAGTAAGAAATAAGTTCTATATGCGTAACCTAGTCCCGTCTGAGTTTCGAATGGGAGTAAGAAAGATCAAGTAACAAGGAACGAAAACTAATTGTCTCCTTGCTCAGTGAAATAGGATAAGTCTCAGTATTCGAATTCCTTCATAGTTGATTTAATGGTACCACGTCATGCGCATCGTGCAGCTTCCTGTGTACGTGCGCCACAACGCTCGCAAGGGCTCCGTCCCTTGTACTATAGTTGTCTCCTCGTCCATGAGGTTAGTTAGGATATTACTCCCAGTAATGCGCCACCTGGTGTAACCCTAGGTTCCCACCATTGACGTGTGAAGAATTAAGTCTAGAACTAGAAGATAACATATCTCCTGAAATCATATGTTGTAGATATATGTAGCTAATAGCTAGTTGTGCACTTAAGTTGTGAGTGTACTTATGCTATGATGATTATAGACTAGACTCAACATGCAGTCCTAGTTCACTATAACCAATGGCTCTGATACCAATCGGTCACACTCTCAAATTTCCACTGCGGGGTTTATACCGCGAGGCGCATGACAAACCAGGATCCCATAGCCATAAGTCACATGAACAAACTCTAAATGCCCAAACCATTTAGTTCGTTTTCAAAAACCAAGTTTAGTTAAGCTGCGGAAGCGTAAACCAAATTTAAACCTTTTTAAAAACCATGTGCAAAAAAACGCGCCCAAATTAAAACCATATGAGAGAAAGGTAATAGCATAATATATAATTTATGTGTATGTCCAAGACCCCAAATGCAGTGAAGTGTACAGTGCTTTCTAATCCTGGCACCGGAAGCTAACTACCTGCAAAAGCATGTAAATCGTGTGTCAACATAAAGCTGGTGAGTTCACAAAGTAAAGTAATTGAGTGTGTAAATGCGCTGGTTTCCAAAACCACGTAAGTAAGTAAGTTGAGTTGGTGCCCCGCACCGTGTAACCACTAGTTCATCGCATGTCAAGGGTAGCTAACCCATTCATGATAACTAACCGAATATACCGAACTGCTATGTACGTGTAGCCACATAAGTGTGCCGCATGCCTGACATCATTGTCTATCCACAATGATAAAGTTTCGTTAAGTTATAGTTCACGCCCGCGCTCCCCGAGCCGGTGTAAGGTTTGTAAGACCTAATAGCGCTATCAACTAATAACCCGCTTGCCAACCCTGGCAACTCATTCGGTACGTGAGGACTTACAGATGATAGAAATGGTTTAGTTTATCAAGGACACAATTGCGAACTAGCAAAGTAACCGACCCTCACAAGGATCTATGGCATCCCAACCCGGGATGTGTAAGTAGTCCCAAACCGGACTAGAAAATGTTAAGTAAAGTGTCTCATACCTGAGACGCATGCTTTTGAGAAAAAGAGTAGTGAAACTCACCTTAGGTTGCAAGTGAATAATCCAAATTCCACAAATAGTGAAGTGCTACCGACTCCCTATTACAAATGTCACTAGGTGAGTATATGTGCATAACCAACACCATATAACTCGTTTATCCGAGACTTTTAAAAGTTCAAAACCGTGTAGTGACACCTAATGACTCTACATGCTCAAGTATGTCCTACGTATCCCGTTGGTGATCATAGTGATTATTATCAGTTTAATACATCAATTACATCTCATACAAGTTTTCACACAAGTACATGTCAATTACATACCACATAAAACTCCAAATAGTCACATAAAGACTCCGTACACAATCTGCGTTTTTAGGACAGATTGTGCGCTGTGAAAAACAATTTATTTAAAATACTTAACGAATGAATTAAAGTCCCAAATTTTTACTGAGTATTTATGGGGATTCTGTTGCAAACCCATATTTTTATTTTGTCTTAAAACTAAACACAAAAATTATGAAAATTTGTACAACACAGCTATGTCCAGAAAATTTCCTCAACAGGTCAGTTTCGTAGAAAAATTCTCAAAAATTGTGTATTCATCCAAACGGGATGAATCCACTTGGAAAAGCTCTATTTTTCTAATATTGACCTACTATAAAAATTTCATAACTTAATTCCTTTTAAATCTCAAGTTATGACCATTTAAAGTTAACCCAATTCACAAATCCGAAAATCTGATATGACCCCTAATCAAATAAAATTCCAAAAACGACTCAAACGATGTCCAAATCTGATGGTTTTGCCCATTATGAAAAGCTAAGACCTTGTACATTACAATCATGCAAAGAAATCATCAAAACAATGAATTTACCAACCCATTACAGCCCCTACAAAACGTTTAAACGAATCTGCCAGAATCTTAAACTTCCATCCCGAGTAATCTACAAACCCTAATTTTCCATGAACATCCCTAATACATGTATAACACATACAATACTGATTAAACACCATATTAACATAGCAAAACACATATATTATCATGTGAAAACCCTAATCATGGCTACTAATAACAATCATCATCATCAAATCATCAAGAACATTCAAGAACTCCTATACATACATACATGCGATTATATATATGTTATTTTTAGAGTTTTTAAAGTTTTTCAAGTATCATAATTCATCAAAGAGCATAAAGATGTATACCTTGCAATGCAAAAACTCCCTAGAGCCTTGAGATTAAACCCGAACTAGCTTGATTAGGTGAAAGATTGATTGGTTGCTTGAAAACTAAGAGAGAAGGGGGGGGGTTTCTCACGGCGGAAAAGGGGAAGAAGGGGTAGGGTTTTTTTTTTTTGTCTCCTAATTATAAGAGGGCTTTAATTATTCCCCAAGCAATTGGGTATTAGGGCCCTTCTAGTCCATTAACTTAACCCGTTAATCATGTTCTAGCCCAATACCGGACCCAATATTATTAATCACCCTAAATTGCATAAAAACCATTGTTTTCATTATTACATAACATATTAATCATGTTGTGCACGTAATTTACATAATTTACGTATATCTTTCAGTTAGGCGATAATTCACAAAAACATGTAATTCACATAAGCACGTACTTCACGTTCACCATAATTCAATTGTACGTATTATTGTTATGTATGCCACATAATTCACCAACGTTTGGGATACAGGACTCGTGTGTGTGTTTAACAAGGATTTTCCTAATTATAACATATGTTAACATCTTCTAACATATGTTAAACCTACTTAACTAACCCTAGTTAAGTATCTAGCCATGTATGAACATGTAAGTTAACTAGAGTTCAGTAAAAGTATTAACCTGAAAATGCGGGGTGTCACAACCGCCACCACCACGGCCTCCAGCATGACCACCTCTGCGTCCGCCACTAGTTATCGGCATCTTCTGTCAAACAAGAACAAGGGATTTAGGCTCGCCCGTAGTGTAACCCACTAGGAATCATAAGAAATTGATCCAGGTCCAATTAGGGTCCATCCGTCCAAACACGAAGTCCACTAAGATTTTCAAGCATTCCAGTTTATGATTTCGTGTGCACCCTACATGATAAACTGTTCTACATGATCCTCCAGGTGTACTTTAAGCTTGAAATTCAAGTCACCGAATACTAGTACCCCAAAAAGCGTATTACTACAAGTATAAGTGTAAGATAATATGTGTAAGGATGAGCGTGTCTATTGGAGCATAGAAGGGAGATGTCCGAATCCTGGACAGATCTCGAAGGTATGCCGAAGCTACCCCAATGTACACCATCGCCGTGCAAGAATCAACAATGAGTGTCTCGCCTTCGAATCACGAAGAGGATAGGATAAAGAATAGAATTATTCAAAATTAAACAGATGATGCAGCATAAAATATGATGACACCGACACCCTGAAAAAATCGATATGTTACCCACATCATAAGACTCAAACATATGTGACCGTCTAGTGTGTGTGAGACTCGGCTATAGACTAGACTCTACATGCAGTCCTAGTTCACTATAACCATTGGCTCTAATACCAACCTGTCACACCCTCAAATTTCCACGTGCGGAGTTTTACCACGAGGCGCGTGACACACCAGGATCCAGTCAGTAGTAACAATAAACGACAACTATATGTAAGAAAATACGTAAGACATTCCATGCAATAATCAAAAACCATGATTTAAAGAATAGCGGAAGCATATTTAAGTTTACAAAATCCAAACAAAAGTAAAACATGAGTTTAAAGTTTGACATCCAAAACATGATCCAATATGCGAGTGCGATTCCGTTTGCCTAGCCCGACTGCTGCGACCTTAGCAACCTGAGAAAACATGCATAAAGACGTCAGTACATAATGCTGGTGAGTTAACAGGTTTTAAGTAAAATGTTTCATGAGTTTTGAAAACACCATCATGTTACTACTATGGTATGAAGACACGCTATGCGTGTGGACCTTACTATGACGATACTTCGCACGAACCACCCAACGAACTACCGTAACCACGGCTAACGAACTACCGTATCCATGGCTAACGAACTACTGTATCCACGGCTAACGGACTGCCATGTTAATGGATAACGAACTGCCGTATACCCGGCTAAACGAACTATCACATTGTTGGCCACATGAACTGGGACTCAACGAATCTCACAGTAACGAAAGATAACCCTAGTATAACATGATAAGTAAAATACGAACACGTAGCATGTTTCTCCCCCGAAAATGTAAACACAGAAAGAGGGGACGTGAAACTCACCTTAGATTGCGTCTTCAGTTAAAGAGAAATCCGACATGTGTGTGATAGCCCCAACTAGTGGCGACCTAACAATTAGTTTACATAAGTGTGATGACTACTAACCCGAAGGCTAATCAGTCCCCAATTGTCCAGACCATAACCGTGTACGTTTGAAAAGATGTTTAAACGTTTAGCCGACCACACCAGACAAGACCTGACATCCCATTGGTGACCCGACATTCCACGTGTTAGCCAAATACAAGATATCATGCATACATGTGCAACTATACACTTAACATACGCAAAAGTTCACTATGTCTAGCATACAATTCAATTAACGCATATACGAGTCCAAACATGTGTTATCAGGTTACTAGACATGTCACGGGGTTCCTATCATGTTCCTAGGTGTCCAAACATGTTTCGGGATGTCAAAATATGCTTACAGTAGCAAAACACGCGATTAGGAATCAAACATGCAATTAGGAAAGTTAACTAGCAATTAGGATGGTCAAACAAGCAATTAGGATTTGTAATCACGTGTTGTACACGCGAGTAGAGCCTACTCGCCTATAATTACATGCGAGTAAGAGCCTACTCGCCTCTTGCAGCAACAAGCCGTATTTCGTGCGTTTAACCCTCCAAATCAGATCCGAAACATGTAAAAACACCCAACATCAAACCCAAATCATTAAACAACCCATCCCAAGTAAAAACCCCCAATTTATCCTCAATCTAATAGCCCTAATTGCAAGCATTTCCCAAAATGGCAAAGTACTAGGTAACATTAAACATGCATATCTTTCCTTTAATGGCAAATAATCAAATCTCCTCACCTACAACCATGCAAATCATCATTCCTTTATTATTATACCCTTCTAGTATGAATCCTAACATTAAATAATCATCAATTCATATCATAACACCCTAAATCTTCAAGAATCACTCAAATGGGTCAAAATGCATATTATCACCAAAATACCATAATAATTGCTCAAAATCTTAGGAAAACATCTTAACAACTCCTACACACCAGAAGTACATCAAATACGTGGAAACATTCACGTTTTGACCATTAAAAATGGTTTCTTGCATGAATACTTCACATAGAGCAAGTATAAAGGTTTGGACTTGTTTTAGAAACTTATTTCAAAGGTTTTCAAAGACACAAACTTGATAAAACTAGGTCTGGACCTTTGGGAACCAAGATATCAACAATATAAAGGCTTAGGCTAGATAACACACCTTGAATCTTGCTAAAGAAGGAGTGTAAGCTTAGGAATGATGGGTTTTATAGCAAAAACGAGTTCCAGAGGTGTATTATGGTGTGAGGGAGGCTTGGGACCAGTTAGGGTGGCACAAATGGTGTTTTGGGGCATAAGGGTGGTATTTATAGGTGTTTCTAGTCGTCACATAAGTTTCAGGCGAGTAGGGTATTGCAATAGACGATTAGGATTGTAATCGCCTATACAATAGGCAAATAGAAGCTCTACTCGCCTATATTATAGGTGAGTAGGCTGTGATCGCATGTAATCCTCTCCTAATCGCTTATAAGATCACGTGATTACACGTAATCACCCAAAAGGTCACGTGATTACACGTAATTACCCATAAGGTCACGTGTCACCCATAAGGTCACGTGATTACACGTAGTCACCTATAAGGTCACGTGATTACACGTAATCACCCATAAGGTCACGTGATTACATGTAATCACCTATAAGGTCATGTGATTACACGTAATCACCCATAAGGTCACGTGATTACACGTAATCACCCTCCACATGTTTATTCGGGTTTTTGGCGCGTTAAACACTATTTTAACACATATAAGCACGTATCCACATACCGACAAGTCACATAATGATTATAAACATATAAAGCATGATAAATAACACGTTCACATTCGTTCACCAATTCCCGGGACTCAAGACTTACGTGTGTGCATTAAACCTGGCGATTCCACGAATCACCAATCCTTGTACACATGGTTATGGACCGACCCCCAATGATCCCGTGGATCATCAGAACGACTCCCGATGATTCTTCAAACCATTATAACGACTCAACTGACCCAGTTACGTATGTAACATGCATGACTCACTAAGGTAGACTTACTAGTTTGACGAAAGTTATTAACCAGAGTTTGCCGGGTGTCACACCGGGTACCGGTACCGAATCAATTTCGGTACCACTACCGGTACCCGCATTTTTGTTTTTTCGGTACCAGTACTCATTTTTGAGGAATTTCGGTACCGATATTTTCGATACCGATACCGGACCGGTACCATGCTCATCCCTAATATAACCACATGTCAGTCGATTTCAAAATACATACATTAAAATGATATAAAAGGCGTGCATGATTGGGTGATTAATTAGCATGTATCAGGTAGAGATTTACTTGGTCTTTAAGAATCATAGGCTACATCTAACCGGCTTATCTACCGTTGTTATAAATGTTCCTAACAACACTAATCAAAATACAAAAAAAAATAGATTCTTACCAAACTGACTACATTTGTGGATATATATATATATGTAGTTTGTAGGTCATTATACATAATAGTATGTTCAAAAACATATAGATTATCTTAACATGATTAGTGACTTGTAGGCCTGTAAACGAATCGAACGAACACGAACACAGGCGTGTTCGTATTTGTTCATTTAACTTTAACCGAACACGAACACGAACACATAATTGAACACATTTTTGTGTTTATGTTCGTTCATTAAGAAATTTGTCATGTTCGTTTATTTAAAACCTAAACGAACAGTTCATGAACATAAACGAACACAAATGATCAATATAAATGAACACAAATGAACATAAACGAACACAGACAAAAACAAGTTAATAATGATTCATCACAATTCAACCAAGTCTAATACATCACAATGCAACCAAAACCAAATCAAAATAAGTAGTTTGAATGTAATGATTCATTCAAAATATCCATCATGTATCTACCAAAAAAAGGTTCACCGTGATTCATCCAAATAAAACATACATCCACCATCCTTCCTCCTGTGGACGGCTAGAGACGGGACCATGATTCATCCAAATAAAACATCCATCCACCATCCTTCCTCTTATAAACAGCTAGAGACGGGGCTGTGGAGGCTGGAGGCGGGGCTGTGGATGTGGTCGACTGGAAATAGAAGATGGGATGGCTGTGGAGTGTGGAGAAGAAGGGATGTGGGGTTGTGAAGTGTGGAGAGTGGCTGGAATGTTTAGAATATTAAGGTTAGGGCTAAGTTTTAGAACATATCAAATATCTATCTATATAATAAAAGAGTAGACTCGGGTCGAATGGAGGCCTTAGAGAGGGTCATCATGGATCCAACCGTTAAATGGAGCTCCGAAATTGATGTATATAAACCGTTTTCTTTCTTTATTTTTTTTTCATTCTCTACAACATCATTCTCCATTTCTTCCTAACAAACCTTTCTATCCTCCTTCTTCATCTTTCATAATTTGTTGATTCTCCACAACCGATTCAAGGTAATCATCGATCCTACTCTTCTAATGTTAATTTCTATTATTATTTTCACTTCATTATTTATTCTTAATATTATTACAAAAGAAATCAATCGTACTTAACATTGATATTCAATCTTCCCGAGTTTTGAATCGGTCATTTGATATATTTTATTAATGATATTCATTCAGTTCAATCATCATTCTATATTTCTTAACAGTGATACACATTTAGAATGCACATTTAATCGTTTTTTTAAATACGATGCAGATGATTTATAAACATTTGATTACGATTTTTTTAATCAATTCAATCTGTCTGATTTATTCTGATTCATTCATTTCAATGATAAAATATCGATTTTGTTAAGAAAATGATACAATCATTTAATAAATATAGAATGAACACACGTGTTCAGAAATATCGAAGCGAAACTAATATAATCATTCATTTGTGTGTTTCAAGAAGTTTATCAATCCGATTTATTCGATTTTGATTATTCTTTAGAAATACCGATTTTTTTTAAATACATATTTAATAGATATATAGTGAATCGGATTTAATCATTCTATGTTTTAACATTTAAAAAATAGGATTTCATCCGAACACACCAACGTTATTATGTCTTATCACAATGGTTCTCAATTCTTCAAGGTTTTGCATGACCCTTCGTCAACCATTTTGGTATGTTTTTTATTTTTATGTTCATATGCCTATTTAATTTTAAAAAATGATTCTTTTTTTAATGTTGTTTTTTACGTGTCTTTTCAGACTGTGTCGAAGGCCATGAACAAATTTCTGTTGTCTGAAAACATCATCTACAATGACATTACAGTTGCCACATACAAAGGACAATCTTGGTTGGTACGTTTATTCCTGTTTGTATTATTTTTTTTTTTGCATTAAATGTTTTACTTTGCTACATGTAATTTTTATTTTTTCCTTATTTAATTCTGATTACTATGCAGATAATTCCAAATACGATTGCTGAATTGGCAACTTAAATGAACAATGAAAATCAAGATTAAATTTACGGATGGGTACGCGTGGTCTGTGCCGGTGTGTGTAGAAATTTCTTCTCAAGTCGCTAGGTTTGTTATTTGTATATTAAACATTTATGTTTACAATATTATTATTTTATAATTAGGTACACATTCTAAATTTTCTATACATAATGCTTTTGTAAAGGTTTACTGTGATTGGATGGCCTGATTTGCTTCACTCAGAAGATATTTCCATTGGCGAATATTGTGTCTTCAAATGGTGTTCAATCCAGCACAAGATGTTTGTTACTAAGGTAGCACCACAAGAAGTAATTGATTTTGAAATTTAAATTACGATTTTGATGTTATTTATGAAGATGTTTAAGGTTATTTATTGACATTAATAAGAATATTTAAATTTTGATTGGTCTTTATTGCAATTAATAAGATTTATAGATATTGTACCATTTTTAGTGTTATTTATTAAGAATTTTAATGTTATTTATTGACATTAATAATAAATTTTAAATTCTCATTGGACTTTAAGCGTTGTTGACCAATTAACGTCAATTACCAATCTTTCCATTTTTATAATTCAAATATATAAATAATAATTAACGTCAATTACCAATCTTTTCATTTTTATAATTCAAATATATAAATAATTTGGTTTAATATTGTTGACCGACTTTCCTTTATATATTATGACTTTCCTTTAAACAATTGTCATGAAACAATAATCATCATTATGATTTCAATAAGTGTGCTAACTTTAAGATATCAATAATAATTTATCGATAACTAGTAAGGCAATTTGAAACGCGCATGTTTTTAATGTATTGATTTGAATTATTGATTACGATTTTGATGTTATTTACTAAGATTTTTAATCTCATTTATTTATTGGGGAAAGTGAATATGGGGCTGTTACGCATCTAACTTAGATGCGAAACCTATCAAAACTACGTAGTTTTAGTTAAAACCAATAAATCTCTTTTTGCTATTTGTTCCCTCTGTGTCGATCCATCAATTGAATTGCCAAGCTTCATCAATCAGCATCATTTGAAATGAAAGAAGAAGATTATTCATAGAAAAAAATGCTCCACGTTAGTGTTACATTTATCTGTCATTGTTTTGATGTAGGTTTTCGTTTTAACGGCGATTGAATCTATTATCTTTGATTTATTGGGCCAATTTCGGGAGAGAAGTTGGTATTAACCATTTAACCTCTTGAATATATGAAAAGCCTATTTTATACAGTATCAAGTTTACTTGAAATGTGTGAGGTAAAAACATGCAACAATTTGAGGTAAATCAATTGATAATCTATGATTAATTACGATTCTTGCAACCTAGACATTTTTCAAACACATGTAGTGGCTTTATGCTTAATTTAAATTCTAGTGTAAAAATAACAAGAAGGATAGATGAACTTTTCTGTTGACTTGATTTGGAGTTTTGATTGCAATGGTGGGTAAGGATCTGGCGAGTTCTGCCAAAAAAAAGATGTGCAATCGGTGTCGATAATATCAAGAAGTAATATAAGTTTGTCATATGTATTTTTATCAAGGACTTGATAGTTTTGTAGGTGGTGAATATGATGATGGAGGATTGAGGAGGAAATGCCCTGTGTAATTATACGATGGTGGTGGATTGGGGATATAAAATCGATTCCAATGATGATTTAGAAAGAAATCGAGGCTAGCGAGTTTGGTAGATAGCCAAATCGGGAACAAGAAGAACGTATTCACTTTCTTTAGGAAGAACGTATTCGATTTCTTTCCCGTGATCATATCAATTTTTGGATATGGAACTATGAAGAAGACGTATCGATACACTTGGAGAATTGGTAAGTGTTGATGAAGAGAGGAACAAAAAGGTAAATTTAGTTTTTAATTGGTTTTAACTAAAACTACGTAGTTTTGATAGGTTTCGCATCTAAGTTAGATGCGTAACAGCCCCATATTCACTTTCCCCTTATTTATATTACTATTTTTACTAATTTCGGTTTAATATTGTTGACCGACTTTCCTTTATATATTATGACTTTCCTTTAAACAATTGTCACGAAACGATAATCATCATTATGATTCCAATAAGTTTACTAATTTGAAGGGTGCTAATTTTAAGATGTCAATAATAATTTGTCGATAATTGGTAAGGCAATTTGAAACGCAGATGTTTTTTAATGTAATTGATTTGAATTATTGATTATGATTTTAATGTTATTTATTAAGATTTTTAATCTCATTTATTGATATTATTATTTTTACGCATTTCTGTTTAATATTGTTGGCCGAATTTATATTTTATAATATGACATTCCTTTAATCAATTCTCATTAAACGATAATCATCAAAATCATTTCAATAAGTGTGCTAATTTTAAGTGTGCTAATTTTAAGATGTCAATAATAATTTGTAGATAATTGGTAAGACAATTTGAAACGCGGATATTTTTAATATCATTGATTTGAATTATTGATTATATTTTTTATGTTATTTATTAAGATTTTTAATCTTATTTATTGATATTACTATTTTTACGAATTTTGGTTTTATATTGTTGACTGAATTTAATTTTATATTATGACTTTCCTTTAATCAATTCTCATTAAATGATAATGATCAAAATCATTTCAATAAGTATGTTAATTTTAAGTTTGCTAATTTTAAGGTGTCAATAATAATTTGTATATAAATGGTAAGGCAATTTGAAACGCGAATGTTTTTAATATCATTGATTTGAATGAGGGGTTATGATTTTGTTGTTATTTATTAATATTTATAATCTTATTTATCAATATTACTATTTTTATGAATTTTGGTTTAATATTGTTGACCAAATTTAATTTTTATATTATGACTTTCCTTTAATCAACTCTCATTAAAAGATAATAACCAAAATAATTTCAATAAGTGTGCTAATTTAAGATGTCAATAATAATTTGTATATAATTGGTAAGGCAATTTGAAACGCAGATGTTTTTAATGTCATTCATTTGAATGATTGATTATGATTTTGTTGTTATTTATTAATATTTTTAATCTTATTTATCGCTACTACTAATACTAATATTACGAATTTAGTTTTAATATTGTTGACGGACTTTCATTTTGATATTACGACTTTCCTTTTAATCAGTTGTCAATTACACGATTAAAGTCATCATGGTCCCAAAGTCGTATGCTAATTTTTAGTTTCCTAATAATTTTAATACGATAATAATAATTAGTAGATAATGGTTAAGTCAGTTTGAGAGGCGGATGATTTTAATGTCATTGATTTGAATGTTTGATTATGATTTTGATATTATTTATTAGAGAAAATTGCTCGAATAGTCCCTGTGGTTTGCACAATTTTCACTTATAGTCCCCAAGTTTTTAAAATTACAGGTATAGTCCTCAACTTTTGGTGTTTCTTAACTCGGATAGTCCTTGAAGTGGCTGTGAAATTACTAAATTACCCTTCTAATGGATGGAGGTTAAATAATCTAGTTAAGTGGATGTAAAATTACCAAATTACCCTTACCCCAATAAAAATAAAAAAGAAAATCAATTAATTAATAAAATATAAAGAGGACCCACTTAACCATTTGGCCAATTGTTTTTCTCCACCTATTTTAGTGGGGGCCACCAACTTCATCTTCTACACCATATCACCACCACCACCCACCACCACCAACTTCATCTTCCCCACCCTATCACTACCACCACCACAACCACCATCCACCCCATACCTGGTGCAACGTAACCGATGGATCCACATAGCATATCAACAGTGAAATTCCCCAAATTCTCAGACACACCACCAATCGTCATCACCAACTTCGCTATCCCAAAATCAGACACCAAAGCAGCCATCTCATCGTTCAGAAGCACATTGTTAGGTTTCAGATCACAATCTCATCGTTCATCGTTCATAAGCACATTACTGTTATTATTATTTACATAATTTTGATTTAACTAATATATTTAACTATTGCACTTTTACTGTTGTAGTTGAAGCACTTTTACCCTTTTTATTTTCTTTAATTGCTTCGATTTCATACAGATTATTATTATTAATAGAAACAAAACAGGGTTTGTGAGAGATTGGAAATTGATTGTATTATACATTGACGTATGTATACATATTGAATGGGGTTTATGTAGTTCTAGCAGTTCTCATACACAAAATTGGTTCTAGTGTTCAATACAGAAATCTCTTTTGGTGTAATGAATAAATCAGAAAAATAATCCACTAAAAGAAGTAAGTTGTGACATTGAAGAAGCAGCAAAAGTTTGTGGAGTTTTACGACATACGAAGTGCAACCAAGGCGGTGGCGGCCGTCAACGGTCAAGAAATCAACGGTAAGCATGTGGTGGTGGATTTCCTTCGTTCCAATGGGCATAAACAAAATAAAATAATACCGTTTAGTCCTCGTGAAGAGATAAGCGAGAGAGAGAGGGGGGGTCGGTGGGTGACGATGAACAGGTGACGGGCTGGTAGTGGTGAAAGGTAAAGGGGATGGTGGAATGTGAAGATGACGGTGGGTTATTTGTGGAGGTGTTGGGTGAGGAAGATTAAGTGGGTGGTGGTTGTGGTGGTGGTGGTGAAAGTGGAGATGGGTGGTGGTGGTGGTGGTGGTTTGGGGAGGTGTTGGTGGTGGTGATTTGTGGAGGTGATGGGTGAGAAAGATGAAGTGTGGAAGAAGAAGTGGGTGGGCCCATATAATTTTAAACTATTTTTAATTATATTTTTTTTATTAAAGTAAGGGTAGTTTAGTAATTTTACACCCACTTAACTGGATAATCTAACCTCCGTTAACTCCAGGGACTATCCGAGTTAAGAAATACCAAAAGTTGAGGACTATACCTGTAATTTTAAAAACTTGAGGACTATAGGTGAAAATTGTGCAAACCACAGGGACTATTCGAGCAATTTTCTCTATTTATTAAGATTTTTATTGTTATTTATTAATATTACTATTTTTACACTTTTTGGTTTAATGTTGTTGACCGAATTTAATTTTTATATTATGACTTTCCTTTAATCGATTGTCATTAAACGATAATCATCAAAATCATTTCAATAAGTGTGATAATTTTAAGTGTGCTAATTTTAAGATGTCAATAATAATTTGTAAATAATTGGTAAGGCAATTTGAAAAGCGGATGTTTTTAATGTCTTTGATTTAGATGATTGATTATGATTTTGTTGTTATTTATTAATATTTTTAATCTTATTTATCGATATTACTAATACTAATATTACGAATTTACTTTTAATGTTGTTGACCGACTTTCAGTTTTATATTACGACTTTCCTTTAATCAATTGTCAATTACATGATTCAAGTCATCATGGTCTCAAATTCGTATGCTAATTTTTAGTTTCCTAATTTTAATATGACAATATTTGTAGATAATGGCTAAAGCAATTTGAAAGGCGGGTGATTTTAATGTCATTAATTTGAATGATTGATTATGATTTTCATGTTATTTATTAAGACTTTTAATTTTATTTATTGATATTACTAATATTACGAATTTAGTTTTAATATTGTTGACCGACTTTTATTTTGATATTACGACTTTTCTTTAATCAATTGTCATGAAACGACAATTGATACTTAATCAAATGACAATTTTGAACCTATCTTAACAACGAAATTAAATGATAATATAAATTTTCAAAATGTTAGTTTTTGTTAGAGAATTATATTATTTCAATCACAATTAATAATGATTACTAAAGATGTGTAAGACAATTTGAAACGCGGATGTTTTTAATGTTATTGATTTGAATAATTCATTATTGAGATTGTAGCAGTTTTAATATTATTTATTAAGAGTTTTAATGTTATTTATTGACATTAATAAGAATTTTTAAATTCTGATTGGGTTTATTGCAATTAATAAGTTTTATTGAGATTATTGCAGTTTCAATCATAATAATAATATTACGTCTTTATTACTATTATTTATTTACGTCATTATTACTGTTAAATAGATTTAGAATACGTCTTTATTACTATTAATAAATTCAATCAATCATTCAATTGTATATTAATAAAATAAATTACGTCTTTATTACTGTTAAATAGATTTAAATTACATTTTTATTACTATTAATAAAATAAATCAATCATTCATTTGTATATTTATAAAATAAATTTCAATCATATTAAATATAATGCACAAAAATTTAATTAATTTAAACATAATAATGTAATATGCATAGTCTGGTTTTGATATCCGGTCACCAGCAAGGAGGCTGGCTTAATTAGCTTAAACTAATAATGTTAATGTTATATATATATATATATATATATATCTATATATATATAGGGGAGGGTTATCTTGAGAACGCTAAATATTGTGAGAACCGTGAGAACAAGTAAAAAAATCAATCAAAATCAATTTTTTTAATACAAACCTCATTATAATCAAAATACAACATTAATAAATCAGTTTCTTTCCAAATAATACATCTTTTCCTGCAAAAACACTTTCAAATTAACTTTTTACACATGTGTAAATGAAACAGTTTTCACATGTACAAACAGTAAATTTACACATGTGTAAAAACAATTTATTTCCGTATACGTTTGAATTTTTACGTGTAAATTGTGTTTTTGGGATTGTATTTTAGTAATAAAGATAAGTGTAAAAAGAAATTTTTGATTTGAATGCTTTTAGATGGCGTTCTCGCGGTTCGCACGAAATATAGTTGTTCTCAAATTAACTTTCCCCTATATATATATATATATATATATATATATATATATATATATATATATATATATATATATATATATATAGTTTGATTCGGTCGTGAAAACATAGTTTGCATTTTTTTTTCAATTTTTAGTAACACCTTTAAGGTATAAGAAATTACACTTACACTGTATGGTTTGTTTATAATTACGTTAAACCCTAAGGTTATATAAAACTATAATCCCCTTAACTAGCTAATACATGTATTATTACATCATTATAATTATTTACTGATTTATTTATTGGATAAGCATATGTTATTGTTAAATAATATTAATTAAATGGAATAATATAGAGATATTCATTTAATTGATGTTACAAACTATTATACTCCTTTAAAATCCGACATATTAATCCACTAGGTTAGAAACCTATGAACTTCACGGTTGAATAAAAGATAAAATAAAAAGTGACTGAAGATGTAACTAAAATGAAATCAGTTTATCGGATTTAGTTAATACTCGAAAACATATCATAAAGCAAAATATCACATGATATCTAAATTTTGTTTGAGCCGAAGTAAATGAAAAATAAAACATATAATTTATTTCATCGATGTATATACATATAATTATATAATTGGCATCAAACATTCAAACCACAACATTAGAAACTCATTATCAATATAATATGTGAAATCAATATGAACCATGACTTTTGATAGTGCAGTATACTATTGTCCATGTGTAAGCACCGGTTCTCTCAAACACAGCCCAACTGTCGAAAACAAATGTTGTTTGTACAAACTAAACGATAACACGTAGAGTGTTCTTTGTAACAAAGCCATAGCTTCAAATACAATGCTCAAAAGAACGGGTCACCACTCTAACCTCTTTAACACATGGAATGTTTTATTGTAACAAGCTATAGCTTCAAATGTGTTTTCTCTCATTGAAAGAAGTTAAATAAAACAACGTTAAAATACCAATCTTAATATATTATCCAAATAAGAAGGAACCCAAAGGCATTGCTTACCATCATCGCTTTCGGTACCATTGGTTCAAACTCCTATAAAGCTAAACACCTTGGTGGCATTTGCAATAATATGGCAAAACTAAATTTATTTGGATTAAATGCACCAATCATAGGGCTTTAAAAAAGCATGTTGTTGAATAGAAGCAACATTATGATCTTCAAAAACTTAGGACATATAATTTGGCTCCACCAATAACTTCATTCACCCCTACTTGTAGTTAAACATTTGATAAATAAAATTAGGAGATAAAGAAGAAAGTCTTGAATTAAATAAGTAATAGTAAAATCCTAATGACCTTACTCTTCTTTCTCATATTTATCATTAGGTGCATCATTAGAAACTTCCTCCCCTTGTACATAGTTTTTCCATTCCTGCAACAAAATTATCAATAAAAGTTGACTCCACAATCTAAGTGAATATATGCTATTAAAAGCCAAATTTGTACCTTTTGACATAGTGATATAACAACTTAAATTTTGAACTTGAACTAAAACATTTTGAGGAAAAACAATTACCATGAGTAGATCTAATCTTTAATGTAGGAGAACTACTCTTCTGTCACACCCTCAAATTTCCACTGCGGAGTTTATACCGCGAGGCGCATGACATACCAGGATTCCATAGCCATAAGTCATATGAACGAACTCTAAATGCCCCAAACCATTTAGTTCGTTTTCAAAAACCAAGTTTAGTTAAGCTGCGGAAGCATAAACCAAATTTAAACCTCTTAAAACCATGCGCAAAACAACGTGCCCCAAATTAAAACCATATGTAGGATAACGTAAAAGCATAATATGTAATTTAGGTGTATGCCCAAGACCCCAAATGCAATGAAGTGTGCAGTGCGTTTTAATCGTGGCACCGGAAGCTAACTACCTGCAAAAACATGTATATCGTGGGTCAACAAACAATGTTGGCGAGTTCACTAAGTAAAGAAGGTGAGTAAGTAAATGCGCTGGTTTCCAAAACCACGTAACCAAGTAAAAGCGTAGGTCCTCCAGACCAAAATGTTCAAGTGTTATCAGTTTAAGCGTGTCAAGGGTAGCTAACTCACTCATTGCAACTAAACAGTATTATTGGGACACCTTCAGTAGTATAATAATTTGCCTCGATAACTAGTGTCTATCAACACTAGTTCTCAATTGTGGTCAGAAGTTCATGCCCGTGACCCAAGCACCTCAGGCATGAGGTTGCTGCACAACCTAATAGCACTATCAACTAATACCCCGCTCGCCTCCAGCGATTAACCCAATAATGTGCAAGGACTTTTCAAGTGATAGAGTGTTTAGTTCACAAAGGACCAATAAGTTTTAAACAAATCAAACCCTGATCCACACAAGGAATCGTAAATCCGACCCACACAAGGAGCCATAGCATCCCAACCTGGGATGTGTAAGTAGTCCCAAACCGGACTAGAAAAAGTTAAGTACGTTGTCTAAAACCCGAGACGCATGTTTTTGAGAAAAGAGTAGTGAAAGTCACCTTAGTATGCAAGCAAATAAATCCAAACTCCAAAGTAGGGTGTGCTACCGACTCCCTAGTATATGTGTCACTAAGTAAGTATATGTGTAATACCATTACACCATATAACCCGTTTGTCCAAGACGTTTAAATGTTCAAAATTGTGTAAGTGTCACCTAGTGATTCTACATGCATAAGTAAACCCTACGGACCCGTTGGTGAATATGTTGGTTATCATTAGTTCTACACTTCATATGCTTCTCATATAAGTGCTCATTCAAGTACATGTCAAATACATACCACATAGGACTCCAATTAGTCACATAAACACATAATACACAATCTGTGTTTTTTAGGACAGATTATGTACCACAAAAACTAATTTATTTAAAATACTTAATCAATGAATTAAACTCCCAAATTTTTACTGAATATTATTTGGGGTTCGTTTTTTAACTCATATTATTTTTTGTCTAAAAACCAAACACAAAAATTATGAAAAATCGTGCATCACAGACATGTCCAGAAAGTTTCTACAGAAGGTCAGGTTAGTAGAAAAATTCCCAAAAATTGTGTATTCATTCAAACGGGATGAATCCACTTGGAAAATCCAAATTATTCCAATGTTAATCGACTGTGCAAATTTCATAACTTAATTCTTTGTAAAACCCGTGTTATGATTGTTTAAAGTTAACTCGGTTTGTTAATCCGAAAATCTGATGTGACCTTTATTCATAGAAAATTCCAAAAACTATTCAAACGACGTCCAAATCACTCGATTTTACCCATTATGAAACGCTAAGACCAAGTATAATACGTCCATGCAAAGAAATCATCAAAATTCTATAGAGTTAATTGCCAATTTAGTCCCTGAGGTTTGTCAAAAATTGTCACTTTCATCCAAATCTTTTTTTTTTGGTCAATTTAGTCCCTGTGGTTTCATATTTTTGTCATTTTAGTCCCTATGGACTAACAAGATTTGGATGAAAGTGGCAATTTTTGACAAACCTTAGGGACTAAAATGACAAAAAAATGAAACCACAGGGACTAAATTGACCAAAAAAAAAGATTTGGATGAAAGTGACAATTTTTGACAAACCTTAGGGACTAAATTGGCAATTAACTCAAATCTATATTTAAGGTCATGTAACAGACCCTACAAGTCAACCCAAACAATCTGTCCAGATTTTATTCATGCATAAACTCTTGTTTAAACTACTCACGTATGCATATAATCGATCTACAACAATCAAGGATCATCATAAAACATTCATATGACCTAGCATGATCAGAACCTATCATAACACATGCAAAATCAACAACCCTAAAGATCAAAACATCACAAACTTGCGCAACAAGCAACCTATCATATCACTAATCGCATAGGATCATGTTTAACCCATTAAATCTTTATAAACTTCAAGTTTTAATCTTTATAAAAAGGTTTTAGACCTGGACAAACTTAGTTATAAGGTTTTTATAACATATTAAGAAGATTAAAGCATAATAGATTAAAGATTATACCGCAAGCTCTTCGAAACAATCAACCGAATGCTCTTGAAGCTTCCCGATCGATGTTCCTGCGCCTTAGCAGGTGTTTAGGGGTTAATATTTCATAATAGGGCAGTAGGGGGCGATTAGGGTTGAGTTTAAGGGTTGTATGAGGCTTAAGATTGTTTAAATAGGGTTTTAAGTCGGTTTAGTTGCGTTAGGATGCTGCGCGCGGCCGCTCGGAGGGAGCGCGCGGCCACTCGGAGAGAGTGACCGGCCGCTCACTCCTCCCTGGCCCGCTCTGGCTGGCCTGCTTCGTTGTACAGCCTGTTTTCTTCGATGTTTTCGCTATTTTGGACTGTAACAAGTGTAACCCCATGTGTTAAGACCCCAACCATCCTAATGGTCCATCCATTATGGTTTTTATTAATGTATTCGGTTTAAGTTCATGTAATCGCATACAGTTTGCACATAGTTTCACAAAGTATCATAGAAGCACATAATTGCAATCAATTAATTCACAATTATTTAACTTCTTGGTTCACCAACGTCCGAGGTTCACTAATCATGTATACAATCTGGTAATTCCCCGAATTACCACTTCATGTAGTTATTAACCTATAACTGTGCAACGTGTATCATATCTAGCTGACCCTAGTTAAGTAGAATGCAAGGAATGTAACTAGAGTTTAGTTAAAGTGAGAACCTGAAATTACGGGGTATCACATCTTCCACCAAGAGAAACACCACATGTTTACAGCTTTATTCTAGTCGTTGCTCACTATATAAATAAATCAACGCATATTGTTAAGACCTTTGTGTTAAAACCTTTTGTAACTATATATATATAGGATCTGGATCATTTCAGAACTCATCTGAGTTGTGAGAACTCGGGAACTCACTTTATAACCACACACTTATTTTAATAAAAAATGAATATGTGGTCCAGAATAAAACAACAATAAAATAATGAATAAAATATTAATATATTTACACGGGGTAAAAATCCCTTACACCAGTGTAATGTGGCATAAATTAATGTATTTTTTTAATTTTTTATAGCGGGGTTTACGTGTTTTTACACCGGTGTACAAAAAAAATTCGCATTTTACGTCGAGTTCTCGCGGGTTCTCACAACTCATCATGTTCTCAACGGATCCTAACCCTATATATATATATATATATATATATATATATATATATATGGAAAAATATCATGTTCTAGTTATCTAAATATCCCAATAAAACAAAAGTCATAGATACTACTTTCTCTTTGAATCATATACAGATATCACAAATAAATTGCATAATTGCATCATATTAGCTCTGTTACATCCTTATTTATTGGTATAAAAACCGATGCTTTTGTTTCCAAACCAATCAAGTTAATAGGAAAATTATAACATCAGCAGCAAACTTTCATAATCTTCGAAAATAATAGCAAATAATATAAGGTGTGAAATGTTAAATAACTCACAAGCACAAGTAAAGTTTGGATGTATATACAAAACAACAAAGAATTCGCATACACATACATGAGTCCAGTGGCGAATTCAGGATTGTTTCTCACTAGGTTCACCTTTTTTTTTTTTTTTTTTGACAACCAGAATTCTCATAACCAAACGTTAATGATTACGGTCCGGGTCGGATCAGGTTGCTGGATCGGGTCGGTCGGGAAATACGATATAATACCAAAAATGCATAATTAAAACACACAACAAAATTACGAGTTTATTATTCAATTATTGTCCCATTAGCCCTAAAATTAACACACTCATTAATTCTTTTCAATATTTGATCAAACTCCTTATCTAATTGTCTTCATATAAATTCTCTCTAGGTATAAAAAAAAAAAAAAAAAAAAAAGGCCATGATATGTTAGTTAGAGAATACTCCATTGACCACAAAAGCTTAAAAGAACTATAGATTTTTTTAACACAAGCCAACATCATCTTATTAACCAAAGCAATTTTACAAATCTAGCAAGGAGATGGGTAGAAGCAACATAAAGTAAAACAAAACAAAGTAACCATGCTAACAAATAAAAATTATGCCTCTAAATAGGATATTCCCCAAAAGTCCCATTTCCTAGCATTCGATCTTGGACCTAGATGGCAATAAAAAGTATGACTCTTCTTTTCCCGTCACGTTTCTATATTTTAGCCAATACAATGAGCTTCAATCCATTTATCCACTATGCATTCATCTACTGAATGGTTGTTATCACTATCCATTGCCAAACCTATTTGTGCATTTTTCCTGTGACAGCAAAACTTGAGTTGACTCCCCATTCTGCAAGTTCAAGCCCCCACTTTTCCTGCCCATTAGATCTATACCACCTTATCAAGCTCTAAAAAGACCATGCTTGTTCCATGACCATACTATAGATGCACTAATATATTTCGACAGAAATCAACAGAAGGCTAAATGCATCTAAAACAAATAATCTTTCTATGGGCTAATAGTTATCATTAACCAAATAAGAAAAAACATAAGCATATCAGTAAAATTATAAATATAACCATTTACCTATGAACTCCATAACCAAGACTTGGAGCCTTAAAGAAGAAGAGTAGGGCAACAAATTCCAGTTGCTTTCAAGCTGCAGACAAATACTTGATAAGAAATCATAGCACCCCAAATAATATATAGCACTATAATATTGGACGCAAAGAGCTCGGACCAATTTACAGTAGACACTCCCAAAAGTAAAACCTAGAGACTGTTATGATACAAATGGTGATCAAAGGAAGAGCTAATGAATTAGAGAAGAACACAAGAGGGGAGAGGATTAACCCAAATCAATAGCTACATTACTCATCCTCATTACATGTATTTATACACAATCCACATATTATCAACTACCTAACTAGTAGACAATTACAATCTAGTCCCTATACTCTTTAATACCCAACATTATACTATTTGATACCTAACATTACTCACCCCTTAAAAGACTTTTGTCCTCAAAAGTCAACTAATCGCAGGTATCAAAGATCTGAACAAATCCAACTTGACCCATTAACCTTTGATTAGTAATATCAGTAAATGCCGACTCAAAATGAGAAGCCATGGCTGTACTCAACCAATTTGCAGCCTTTAAACCAAACTGTGCAGCAACAGCAGCCTTCGAAATCAATCCGGCTGCATTCTTCGAACCCAATATATAGCAGCTGCTATTTCTGAATTTCTGTGTGCCCAAGAACGATCCATAAAAAACAAGAGAGAGCAAGAGCAGCTGAACATCCACAATTTTACTCAATTCCGCCTTCGGCTCATCAACATTTTTATCATTTTCCCAAAATTTACACCATCTCATGATCTGCATAACTTGATCAACATTTTCTGTACATTTACCGTCAACTTTCGGATCTTGAACAGCTGTTGGATCAACCTTTCCCTCTTCAGATGATTGGTCTTTTGAAACCGAAGAGTTTCTATCAATGTTTACTGGATCCGTGCTATTCTGAATAGTAGAACGATCTTTAACCATATGAACAATCATATCTTGATGACCATCATTACCAGGCTTAAAAAATTTATTGTATCCATTCCTTCAACAAGGAAGTTTGTATCCATTCCACATGCCAACATCTTATCAGAATTTTTATGACCAAGTGTTAGATTCGAACCTCCAAACTCATGTCTCGCATGAGATGATTTAACATTGCTACGAATACCAACAAAGGAACTACACCAGTCAACATATTGTTGCAGCGGGCATTGGTGTTTCCTGAATTCAAATGTACGGTGTTGATTTTTTGGTTTCCTATCCATACAACCCATATTGCGAACCCAACCTGTATCTTCCCAGTTTAACTTTTTCTTTATCTTTTTCTTCTTCTTTCCTTCTTTTGAATCATCACCCAAAATTTCTTTTATCTCCATATTACCCAACTTTATTTCACCACTATGGAATGACTCTTTTATTACTCTCATTTCTGATTCCCCTTTATTCTTGTTTGATGTTTCCAGCAACACTGGAACATATTCGATCTTCATTTTCTCATAATGACTGATTTCAACTTCAACCCTTATATCTTGAGTCAAAGTAAGTTTTTCATATGCATCCTTACAAAAATCAGTATGAACCAGATCTCTTTCATTATCATTTTCATTTCTTGCTTCCAAAACATTACTCAGATCTTGACTTAAAGAGCCCTTTTCATGTTTATTTCCTTTTGAATTTCTACTAAAACATGAATCTTCATCAATGGTATCTTGAATCTCAACCCCATTTTCAAATTCATCAATGGGTTGAATATCCAATTCATTATATTCAGAATTTTTTCCCGACATCTCAACAAACATCTTAGGTGCCGACTCAAAACCTTTGAATACCATTCTCAAATAATCTATCCAATGCAACTCATCTATTGTATCATCAGTTATTTCTCAATAAATTTTTATGCCATTCTAAAGCATTACCTTTAAGACATAGAATTACCCATCTTCGTTTGATGTTTTCTGGTGCTTCTTCAAGTAAGAACAACCGATCACATTGTCGCATCCATTCTTCCAAATCTCCTTCAAAGAAAAATGGAAAATCCTCCTTCAAGAAATGTACGAATTTGGTCTCAAACTCTTGGTTCAATTGATCCGATTGGCTGATTGTGACTTCCTGGTTCAATTGGCTGATTGTGACTTCCTGGTTATCTTGATCCACAGTTGGTATCCCGTTCATCTTCTTTATCTTGATAGACTGTTGGTTTCTGATTGTTTTTAATCGCTTGTTGTAGCCCTTAATTGCTCCAAAGAACTGTTGCCCTAAATGGGTTTCTAAATCAAGCACGTTAATTGTAATTTGATTGTTTATTGTTGTAGAATTAACGGATTGAAATGATGGAATGAAAGAAAAGAAATAACAAAGGAATTGAAAAAGAAATGAAGGAACATAGTAATGAATTGAAAACAGATTAAACCGAATGAAAAGAATAGAATAGGAATGGAATATGAAAGGATTTATCTGTAATCAGTAATGGTGGAATTCAGATGTTTAAAAAGAATTTTAGAAGGTTGTAGACGGTGGATTATGGTAATGGAATGATAAGAACATAATTGAAACACAAAAAATGGATGGAACAATGAAAATGGTGGTTAGTAGTGGTTTATGGTGGTGGTTGGTGGTTGTTAGATGGTGGTCGGAGGTCAAAAGGTTCGACTGCTCTGATACCAATTGTTACGATACAAATGGTGATCAAAGGAAGAGCTAATGAATTAGAGAAGAACACAAGAGAGGAGAGGATTAACCCAAATCAATAGCTACCTTACTCATCCTCATTACATGTATTTATACACAATCCACATATTATCAACTACCTAACTAGTAGACACTTACAATCTAGTCCCTATACTCTTTAATACCCAACATTATACTATTTGATACCTCATAGAGACGGCAACTACAACAAATTGATAAGTTTAGGTTATGGTGCATCTCTTAAAGGGGAACAGTTCAATGTGTTGAAACTCACCCAAAGGGTTATGTTTAATGCTTGCAACCACTAGATTGCTTTTCATTTAAAGATAGTGCAAAGCCACAAACTCCATGAAAATGTATCCAACTATACATCAACTAATATTGTGTGGATTGGACTTTAAAAGTTAACTTATAATGCATCAAAATTTTCAATTCTTGCTAATATACATATCTGGTGACTTCTTCATCACTTAACCACATTCTTTTGTTATTATGGTAACAAAAAAATCACCATGTCCTCATAAACCAGTGTCACGTCACTAGTTTACATATAATAGAAGCCGAGAATTCAAAGTATGATAGCTACATTTAAAGGTAATTTATATTTATAATGTCCAATATATGCAATGGTTTTGGTGTAAAAATTACCAAGGTAGATTAAGCAACATGTCGTCTAGACATATTCTGGTCAATATATGTACTTTTTGAACTTTTATTCAAATATCAATGATCGCAACTAAAAATGTATTTTTAAACCTTTTCAAATATCACATATCACAAATATCACAAATCGTAACTAAAACCAATATGTGATAGGAGAGGAGAAGCGATGATGTAACTAAAACCCAAATATGAAAGATCTCAACTAAAAACCATATTAAATATCGGGTTAATGGATAGATGATGTAAGATGAAATAGCGTCGATGATGACTGAAGGAGATGAAGGAGCGACGCTGGTATATGAACGAGGGCAGAGACTGGTGTATAGAGGAGTTGAAGGATAAGAGCTGTTGTATGAATTAGATGAAGACGAAGCGGCGGCGTGTATGAAGAAAACATAGAGATTTAGTTTTTTTTTAAAGTGGAAGTCAGGAAGGAAGTAGGGTTTAGTTGTGAGGCGGGTTATAACACTCGGGTTTGGGTCAGTTGCGCATTTAGAATGAGGCAATTGTATGAATGATATGTGGAATCTAAGTTGGAGCCTACGTGGCGCTTAGGTGGAGGCTCTAGCAAAGGGTCATGTGTCACCTGAGTTACACTTTTATTAATTAGGGTAGATTATTTAAATCAACATACTAGAGACTTTCATTATCAACATCCCGCTGCAACGCGTTGGGTACTGACGTAGTGTCAACTCGTTTATCTACAACCACCACCCGGGACTATTCGGGTGGCGATGTTTTTGTGTGAATAATGAACAAACGTAGAAATATATTCGAAATCTAAAGTTTTAACTTCTATTTATGTTTTTTTTTTAATTTGTATAACCCATTTTGTGTTTAATATTTGTTCTCTCTTGATTTTACTAATTTATCACTTTGCTTCCATTTTTATTTATCACATCACATTACCAAATTAATGTAAAAGAATTATGATAAAGTCAAAACAAATATGAATGTAAGAGTATTTACATCCCCTCTATTAAACCTCCTCCATTTTTAAAATTTAAAAATTCCTACTAAAAACACCATACATCTCATCTACCATTTTATACCACATCTTTATATTTTGAAAAATCCATTTTTTAGCTTTTTATATATAAAAAGCTACTATTCACCCCATCAAATTATTGTGAGTGTATTTTAACGAGGAATATAATAAAATAAGTGTTTGTGAGTAAGATAAAAGTAAATATGGTAGAGGGGATTAGGGCTGTACACGAGCCGAGCCAGGCTGGGCTCGAGCTCGAGCTCGAAATTAAACGAGCCAGCTCGGCTCGGCTCGTTTTTTTGGTCGAGCTAAAAAGTCGAGCTCGAGCTCGGCTCGTAAATGTTCGAGCCAGCTCGTTATTTTTTTAATTTTTTTATTTTTATTTTTTTATGTTTTTTTTATTATTTTACAAAGATTTATAAAATAAAAAACAAAAAATAAAAATAAAATTACACATATACATATATATTTTTTTTATTTTTCTAAGTTAGGGTTTATTGGATTACGAAGGGGTGAGGTAGATAGGTAGTATGAGTGGGACTTTCAAAATTTGAATTTTAGAATTCGGTTTGGAGCCAAAATATATTACTTTCATCTATATATTAATTACACATACACAAGCCTGAATCGAGCCATCGAGCCGAGCCACGCGTCGAGCCATCGAGCCGAGCCACGAGCTGAACACCCCTGGCTCGAGCTCGGCTCGATTACAAAACGAGCCAGCTCGGCTCGGCTCGAAAACAAAACGAGCCTTTTCGAGCGAGCTTTTTTCGAGCTTTTTTCGAGCGAGTTTCGAGCGAGCCTCGAGTCGCGAGCTTTTTGTACACCCCTAGAGGGGATGTGGAAGGTTTTTAAAATGATAGATAAATTTTGTAAAGTATGATTTTTTTTGTTATATTATAGGGTATAAAACGATAGAGGGGATGTGAATGCTCTAAGAATGTTTTAGAATAAACAGGTTGTTTCTTCTAGAAAATGAAATTGGTATAAAAAAAAGTAATTAGGGGGACGGGGCGCCACTAGAAAAGGTCACGGGTACCCCACTACCAGCACGGTAACACCACCGCCACCAGTCCTGGTAGGGGTCCCATGAACCGTTTTTTGGTTCTATCTAACGGGCTGGTAATTTATTATATTAATTGCAACGGTCGAATTTTTATGTTTTTTAATTTCTTTTTTGACCGTTCAATTTAATTTGTGAATTTTTAAAATTGTTCAAATGGTCATATTTTGTGACTGTTTTTATCAAAAGTCTATAATAAAACACAAAACAATCCCACATTTTAGTATTAAAAAAATAGAAATTATTGTTGATGCACTTTATGAGTGGCTGTCGGTGTCGAATAGACTAGGGTTGAGTCGTGTGTTGTATAACATGAGATTGTGGTGATCCATAAGGGCATTTTATGGATCTGATGCATGTGTTTATGTAGATCAAGATATAAGATTTTGGTTCGCACCCTGCAAGGGTCGAACCAATTGGTTCGAACCCTGCAAGGGTCGAACGAACTTCTTAATAGTGGTCTATAAATAGCAGTCTCATGTGTTATGTTTCATTAAGATTGTGAGTTTCTGCTTAGATTGCTCTCAAGGGGGAGGTTATGCCCGACCTCCCCCGGCCTCGAGATAGATGTTTATCCTATTGATGACAGTGTCTGTAACCATTTCTGATGTAATACGAATCTGTGTTGACATTGTTTTCATCTATTTCTGTTTCGTCTCCAATCTCCGTCTGAAACCGAGTTGTAACCGTTTAATTGATCCATGGATTCGGTCTCCTAACCGTTTTCACAAGTGCTCGTTATCAATCGAAACCGAAACAGAGTCACCTTACAGCTATTAAGAGAATCCTACGTTATCTGAAGGGTTGTCCCTCGCGTGTACTATGGTATCCTAATGATGATAACTTTGACTTTACTGCCTTTAGTGATGCAGATTATGGTGGCTGTGATATTGACGCCAAATCCACAACGGCTGGATGTCAATTTTTTGGGGAGCAGGCTCGTGACCTGGCAATGCAAGAAGCAGACGTCAGTAGCTTTATCAACATGTGAAGTCGAATACGTGTCAGCCTCTAGTTGCTGTTCATAGGTTCTTTGGATTCAATAGCAGATGCGCGACTACGGTTTGCAATTTCTTAGAACCCCCATTCATTGCGATAATGAGGCATCCATGGCACTCACTAAAGACACTGTCAATCATTCTAAAGCTAAGCACATTCGAATACGGTATCACTTTATTCGTGATTGTTATGCTAAAGGATTGATTGACATGGTCAAAATCCACACTGACTATCAGAGAGCTAATCTTTTTACCAAAGCTTTTGATAAATCTCGATTTGAATTTTTACTAAAAGCTAATGATATTAAGGAAAAGCAGGATTAAATTCACATCAGTTTATCAACTTTATTTTGTTTTTATGCTTTCAAAAATTAAAAATAAAAAAATATGTTTTTAATTTTAAGGGGAGCACTTTATTCCAGAAAAATAAAAAACATTGAAAATTTTGAAAAAATCCATAAAAATCAGAAAACCAAAAATGATTTTTCCTAGAGAAAAAGAGGAAATGATAGTACACCAGTGAGGATCTATCGCATGCTAAAGAATTGAGAAGTCAAATACTTGATGCGTGTTGACTTTGTGTGATGTGCTGATAGGCTCCGTAGACTTAATATTGCATGCCTTAGTGATACAAACATAACGAACTACTCGCTATGTGGCTGAATACCTCATGGCCATATGGTCTTAGTACCATAATTTCGTTTGATAGGGTTTGCCAAAAATCGAAGGATTCAGGTCATTTTATTAATTGTTATCTGGGGATAGCCTAACTGATCTTTTTTTGTATTGATTTACGGACCTAGATCAATCAGAGTATCTTAACAAAAGAGCTTTAATGCCAAAAACCAAAGTTACCGAATGAGGAACTTTAAATGTGTTATGATAATCAAAGATTATCTGATGCATCGTATCTAATCAATGAGGCAAATCATGATTGATATAAGACCTAAACCTGGTAGAGTGCACATGTTACTCTGTAGCATTGATTTGCTAACCTGTACACCTCTGTGCCTCATACCTTGTAATTACGGATAACAAAAACATAATCACGCATTACAATGAATCTTTATGCAAAATTCCTTGATACGAGAGTATGTCGTGTGTGTGGGAACCATATGTGAGTTAGTTCTTAATATACCTAAAGCATATCATTTTAAAGCATTGCATAACAATCTACATGTGAGCTTATGTGGATAACAATATCAGCAATTGCCGAGTTACACAGTCAGTATAGTTAAATTGAAATAGAACAACGGTGTGATGTGATCTCTCATAATGATCCTCTTACTGGAAAATCACAAACAGTTTATTGCTTTATGTTGATTTCTTTCATATATATACAAAAACTCAAAAAGATTTCGGGCGTGTTTTAGCATAAATTTCAGAAAATCCAAAAGAATGTACATTTCTACGCTATTTTCGATAACCGATGTTGGATGATGATCATTTTCTGAAGTTTGATGAGCCAATTTGAGTTTTGAGTCATTAAAACGAGAAATTTTGAGAGTTTGAAGGTTTAAATGTTCAAAAATGACAAAATGTGAATCGAATCAGACAAATTGGTACAAATCCGTTTTCCATATGTCTCATTCGACCTTTCGTTAGGTCAAACGAACATGTGTCTGGGTTGATTCGAACCAAATTCAGGTCGAATGAGTATGGGTCTTGATTAAAAATTTCATTCGAACCCAGCCATTTTCCTACGCCCTTTAATTAGGTGGAATCAAAATGTGATTACACTCGTTCGAACCCTGAAAGGGTCGAATCAGTCTATCCTATATATTCCTATCCATTCATTCGAACCTCACAACTGTTCTACTTTGGTGATTTTGAGTTAAACCCACTGTTTTGCCTTTGATTTTTAGACCCTTGATTATTGTTCCTGAGTGTGTCCTGATCATTTTGACATAACTTTTACAGGTATTGGATCCTTAACAAGCTCAGATTCGATGTTCAAAGAATACGAACCCTAGTCTTTGATTTCATGTAAGTTTATTATCACAAATTGACCATGAACAATCAATCATCGATGGTTTTAGGGGGAGAAAACAACAAAATCTAGTGTTTAAACAGTTTAATGATGATTTTCGATTTTTATAAACCCTAGATTTTAAGAAAACCATCTATAATTGATTAATTGTTAAAATTAATGTTTAATCAGTGTTAGTCGGTCATGTTAGAACACTTTGCAATCAAATTTGGAAGTTAAAATTGTTTAAATCACAAGTTGGTAAATTCAAAATTGAAAACTGCCCATTCGACCTTCTTGAAGGGTCGAATGAAGATCAATCAGGTCGAATGAAGCATTTTAATGTTCATTCGATATAAAACATATTCATTCAAACCCACGTTTGGTCAAATCAACATGGAAGTTTTGATCACTTTTTATTTTTAATCTGAATTGACGAATCTTGTATTGTTTGTTTGTGTTTTTGCAGGCGTAATGGCTGAACAACAACAACAACAAGATGTTCAAGAGCAGGCAGCACCGAAAGAATTGAAGTTTGAAGCCAAACACTACTGCTGTGCATACATTGGACTGGTTGATACAAAGTATGCCGAATTTTCAGGAATGATTGACTTTTTGAGGAGATCTAGAATTTTACACGCCATTGCTCAATCTGTTACAATATACAAAAATCATCATGTGGAGTTCTGGGAGAAAGCTGGTTTGACATTCTAGGAAAACAAATCGGTGATCCAGAGCAAGATACAGGGACAAATGGTTTTAGTTGGAGAACAAGATCTTAGAGAAGCACTTCAGTTAACTGATTCTTTTGAAGATCCGATTGAGTTGCCGTGGTCCGTAAAACTTGCATGTTTCCTCAGAATGAAATATAATGGACCGATCACAGATTGCCAACTACACAAAGTGTAACACCCCAACCGATGGCGGAAACATCGAGGTGTCACGTAGTGACGATTGTTCAATAGCTCATGGACTAAAAGTGTAAATATTGATACATTGATTAAATAGTTTATTACATTGAAATAAAATACAACGAATCTAAATGCCAACTAAACTGAAATACAATGAAACAAAAACTAAATATAAATCCGAAAGCTTAAAGAAACACCTCAAAATAACCTGAAACATTTACAAAATAATTTTGTCAACACATATAATGTATTGGTGAGCATACCATTTCGTTCAAAAAGTATTTCGCAATTTATGTGCTATGATATTTGTAATATGTAAAAAGGTCAGAATCAAGCATCACGTCATTAAACAAGCGTTCATGCATCGTTCAATAAAAACCATAACAATGACCAAGGACTTAACTCGTTCACGTAAGTCAATCAAGGGATATAATTCGTAGTACTACTCATTGTTAGGTGCGGCCCAAAGGTTAATGACTTTGACAGATCCTTCATACAATTCACACAAAACATATCAATGAGCACATTGATTTATATAGAATATATGTAAGTTTAATAATAATGGTACATGAGTCACCCCAAAAGAGTAAAACAGTAAAAAAGGGAAATATATACTCACAGTCTGCGAAAGCGATCAAAATCCAACTTAACCGGTCGTGAGCTAAGTAATGGGAATTCCGAGGAATTCAACCTATAAAGTTTGAGAATACTAATAAATGAAATGTCTTAAAGTCTAAGGTATCTAGGGTCTAAGGCATTAGGGTTTGCTAAGTCGATTTAGGGAATTAGTGTTTTTATGATAAATCGAATAAATATAAAAGTTGTATATCAAAAATAATACGTCAAAGTTGTAAATGTGGTTTAGGTAATATAATTATTATCAATTGAATATTTAGATAAAAATATGTTTTCAATAATTAAGATAAAATAATTTAGTAATTACTTTAACTAAATTATTGTAAATAAATATAATAATCATAAATATTTGAATAAATAATTATAAGTACACAATGATCCAAACAAATGAGAATTAGGACTTTCAAACATAAGAATATTTCTATTTTATAAGAAAAGTATTTATAAAATAGAAGTTAAATAGTATAAATAAATAAATGATCAATTATGTCTAATTAAACAAAAATAAGACTAAAAATACAAGATATGATTCAAAAATATTATTTTTATAGAAAATGAATGCTTTCTGATGAAAATAATTTTCTCATAAATTATCTCAATTTATTTGCATTTAAAACTGATTTAATGAATTAAATCATGTTTATATGATTAAAAAAATAGGAAAATCAATAAAAATAATTTTTTTCTAAACCAACAATTTTTATTTCAGTTTATGATGATTAGAAATAATTTATCAAAAACTTTGAGATAAAAATCATTAAAAATGAATTTTTACTCAATTAATTATAATTAAAACAATTTAAATCAATAAAAATATGAAAATAAGATATTTTCCGGAATTTAAAGGTATGATTACTTCCTATGAGGTGTTAAGAAGCTACACCTAAATTTTCATAATTTTTGGGTAAAGATTGAATTTATTATGAATATTTCAAGTTTTGTATCAATTATATATGGTTAACTTTTAAAAATCCAATGAAACCAAATAAAGAAAAAAAAAACAAAGAAAAAGGAAACTGGTTGGTATGTGGATCGAACCTGAGTAGGCATACAACAACACCCAAACACCAACCACTAGGCTAGTAATACCTTTGTTGATTTATTTGAAACAAGAAAGCTTTTAATTAATAATACTTACTCATCTTCTTCCCCCAAATCTTTCAAACCCTAACCCTAATTTTTCATCACCTTCAATTCATCAATAATAATGTACGAATATAAAGGGGTTTCAAAGGTGGATGATTATCTAACAAAATGACAACAAAAACTCATACTTACAATGTGTTTATCAATCGAAAACGGGGCTGCAACATCCGAACGTGTAAGAGCCGATTAGAGGCATTAGTGATGCAATTTTGGTAGGTTTGTTCGTGGGTTTATGTCAAGTAATAGCGCAGACATGAAGTAGCGTGTTCGGTTATAAAGAGGTTGCTAAAAATCGGACTTTTAATAGGTGTTTAATATTCCGGCGGTTACCCTATAATAATCGAATTAAAGCTCGGTTATTATGTGTTTATGATCGTGTTTATGATGGGAAAAAATGCTACAAAGGGTGGAGAAACGATTGTTATTACATTAAACGATTACAAAACGTCTAAACGATTAAGATTTATACTCACCGGAATTTGCTCCGGTGGCCGACCGGAGAGTGGCTGCCGGGAAACGTGGGCCATAGGACTAAACTTTAACTAGGTTAGTTTTTGACACAATTAGCCCCTCTACTTTTAACTAGGTTAGATTATAAGGTTTTTTTTGTTAACTTTTTCTTTATAAAACTTAACCATACTAACTAAACTTTAACTTTAACCAAAACCAAACTTTTTAGAACTTAAACTTTTTATCTTAACTTATCAAATAACTAATTAAGGTTGTATTTCGTAAGTTTCGATAAAAAAAATTCACACACTCAATAAACGTTTAACTTTTTGACTTAAAAGTAACTCACATTTTAATAAATTCGAAAACGTTGAAAAGTATAGGGACTAAATTTGACAATTGATTAAAGATGGAGGTGACGGATGTCACACAAAGCGAAGTTGTGTCCACCATACAAGTATCTACTTCATGTGATACTTCATGTTTTCGGACCAGTTCGAGGTGATTATGATGTGCTGAGGAATACGTTGTGTTCATTGGTTGTTGCTTTGATATTGAACAAGTCGTACATTGTGTCTGGAATGATCTTTCACCACATGAAAGAGATGTTACAGGGATTGAAGACAAACTAGTTTCTTATGTGTCCTAGATTCTTGCAGATGATATTTGATCACAAGTACAAGAAGTTGAGGAAAGATCCATTGCAAGTCATGAACCAGGAATATATGAATATGAATACTTTGAGCCAGATGAAGACTTATAAAGGCAAGACTAAAGAAGAGAATACACCGCACAAACGTTTATTTGGACACTTGAGTACAGCTGGATATGAAGATCCAGGAAAGAATGTTGTTAGACGTACCACCAGTGATTCTGATTCAGACAGTCCGTTGGTTCCGGTAGACAAGACTGCAAAGCGCAAACGACAAGTGATAAACAAAGGTGCTAAATCAAAGGGTAAAGGCAAAGACAAGGTTGATGAGAAAGAACCAAAGAAGAAGGTTGCAAAAGGCAAAGGAAAGAAAAAGACGTTATTTGTTGACGAGGATTTAGAAGAAACAGAAGAGAATGCAGTTTGGGATTCTGAAACAGAAACTGCAAAGGATACTGATCCCAAGGCCACTGAGATTACTACTCCTGAAGCATTAGAAAAGATTGTGGAAGAACAGAGGCAGAAAGACTTCATAGAAGAAAATCAAGATTTGATTTTGGATGTTGATGCAGATATTGAAGGTTCTCCTATTCCACCAGCTCAAGTCAAGAGGGGTAGGGTGAAACACATGTGTTTACGGGAAACCTATGAGAAAGAGGAGAGATAAAGAGATAGACTTATTGTTGAAAGGTAAGAAAATGCCAGCAGCTACAAGCTCAAAGACAGCTTCACTAGCAGTATCAAGTGATGTGATGGAAGTGGTGAATAGAAAAATAGCTAAGATGATGAAAGCGTTCAACCAACAGGAAGCTGAGATTAAGCAGATGAAAGAGAATGAAAAGACATGTTACGGATTGTGTTAGCCTCTAAAGATCATCAAGATGATTTGGAAGAGAAAGTAAAGACGATTGATGAATTGAAAGACAAAGTGAAGACACTTGAACTTGAGAACAAGATGTTAAAGACTTCCAACAAGAGGAACAGAAAGAGAATTCTAGTGGTTGAACAAGAGAATGAAAAGATGAGGAAGATTATTGACAGACTTTATGAACAAGCACCGCAACTAAAGGGAATTTAAGAGGAAAAGGAGGAAGAAGAAGAAGAAGAAGAAGAAGAGAAATTGGATTATAGTGGTACAGATGATGATGAGAATAATGATAAAGATGATGATAGTTCTGATGATGATGATGATGACACTTCAGGTGGTGGAAACACAAATAAAGAGAAACCCACCAGTTAAAAGGATTTTGATGATGAAGAAGATCCAACACAGTATTCCTTTGAACGGCGTCAGACAGAAGAAGGGGATAAAGGTTCTTCTTGCAAGAAACCTGGTGAAATCACGGATGCAGACAAACAGATGATGAAGAAAGGATGTTATACATTTGAGATTACTGGAAGATTTCCTGAGATATTCATGAACAACGACATGAGATTCCAGATTGAATATAATGATCCAGATTTGGAAGATGGTGAAGTGAACAATGCAGTTGTTAGAGAGATACTTGAAGGTCTAGCTAAGAGATACTTGAAGGTCTAGCTAAGAAAAAGAGATTCCATATGTTCCAGTTACTGATCCAAAGCAGAAAGATGCTAATGACATTGAAGCTGAAAAGTACAATCATGTTGAAGTTGAAGATATCTCGCATGAAGAATATCCAGAATACTACAACATTCATGATAATTCCAGCATTCCAGCTATCAATGAAGAATCTCTCAGACAGGCTGAACAGGTTGCTAAGGAAAAGAGCAAGAAGATCATTGATGAAGTTTTTGACAACGAAGCAGAAAAAGAACAAGTTTTCAAGCAATCTGATTCATTGAAAGAATTGATAAGGAAGTTGAGAGAAGATGAACTAAAGCAACCAAAACCTGCAGTTCAAGGTGATGTCTATAAATATTAGAACAAGATTTTCAAAGGGCGTGTATTAGCATGGAAATACTTTCCACAGCTACGGTGTATCGGGGTCAAGTGGGAGAAAGGGATTTTGTATTTCAGACACTTTCATGAGATCAAGACATTACCTTACTGAGCTGTGAGAGACATTGCGAGACATCAGATTTCGGGTTGTGATCATGCTTATATAGTTCATTGGATGACTGAGAGGATGAATAGAGAAAGTTATACGAAGTGGGATGCGTGTAGCCCTCAATATCCGAAGAGGATTGTGGATAAAGAGATTGATCCTAAGAATGGTCTACCGAAGGTTACATTGTAGTATAAACCTCCCAAAGTGATGAAACGGATTCCTTTGATGCCTATACAGCAACATTTTGCTAAAGACTTTGAATTTTGGTATTATGATTGGGTGACCAGTGAAGCTGTGATAGTGCTTAAGGATAAGAATCCTAAATTGATGTGTAAAAAGATACGCGTGTTCGATCCGATGTGGTTGATCAACTGTGCGAAAGAAGATATCGACGCGCTGTATTACAATTAGATTCATTTTGATGTGAGAGACATAGAACCTGCTTGGTATTTCCAAAGGGTTGCTATATTTTTTTTGTGTGGGGAGTACATGTTGATTGTGGTTATGATAAGCTATGGGGCAAGACGTTGAAGATTCAAGCTAAACCGAAGAAACACACACTTAAACAACAAGCTGAACCTGAAATAAGTGAGCGTGCTAAAGAAAAGATCAAGATCAAGCTTAAGAATGCAAGCTTTGACTGTGCATAATCAATCCGAGCAATAGCCAAGGGGGAGTTTGTAGATGCATATGTGTGGCTATCGCTTTCAGATGGTACAAGATTGGCGAATTTGTGAAGATTTGAAGTTTTGAAGAAGTTCATTCGACCAGTCGAGGGGTCGAATGAGTTTCATAAAGGTCAAATGTAGTTTTATGTTGGTTAGTTTGCTTATTGGTTGTTCATTTGTACTTGGTAAAGGTCTAATGAAGTCATTCGACCTGTGTAGAGGTCGAATGGGTTGCTTATATATGTTGGAGTTGTTTTCCAACACAACTTTTGGTCATTTGGTCGCGTGTGTTAGTGTGTGTTCTGAGTGTGTGTTCTAGAGAGTTCTAAACTGGGGTTTTCATTAATATCTAAGCTTTGTAATCGATTTATCAATCTTATATTAATGAAAATGTTATTGAAAAAGGATATTATCGTGTTCTGATCTGATCATTATCATTTTGCATGTGATTTAGGTTTCCGCACCTAGATTACCTATACTTGTGTGATCTTTGTGTTGATTTATCTAAATCCGATCCTTACAATTATCTCCATACTTTTAACAAAAATGAGTGACGTTGACGTCGAAGAAAATCAATTTATCATTCCCCCGCTCGAAGTGCGCCCGATTTTACACTCATGCGATAGTAGCCTTGAGTTTCTCATGGACCTTGCCAAGCGGGCTGCAGAGCAAGAAACAGCAACATCTAAAAAAAGATACGTGCCACGTGATAGCGAGGGAGGCAATGCTTGGTTAATAGATGACTATTTTGCTGACGTACCAAAATACATCGACGCACACTTTAAACTAAGGTATCGCATGTCGAGAAGTCTATTTCTAAAAATTGCAGCGGATGTTGTAGCAAACTTCTAATGGTTCAGAAAAGGCGTGGACGGTCGGTTTAGAAAAAGTTTTACGCCCATACAAAAAGTATCTTTAGCAGTGAAACTACTCGCAACAAGTATCGGTAGCATTGATTGCACTCATTTAGTATGGCGAGCATGTCCTAGGAAATTACGAGGACAATATATGCGAGGCGATCACCAATACCCTACGATCATGCTAAAGGCGGTTGCTTCGCAACATGTGGTTTTGGCATGGATTTTTTGGCCCTCCGGTTCACTCAATGATATAAATGTTCTCCAAAAATCCCCAGTATTTCTTACCCAAGGAAACGAAACGAAACGGCGCCGCAGTGTCCATTTACTATAAATGGCCATTTATATAAACGTGGATATTATCTTACCGATGACATCTACCCAACCTGGTCAACGTTTGTGAAAGCGTTTCGATATCCGACCGATCTGAAGGAAAAGAAATTCGTTAAGGCGCAAGAGGCGATAAGGAAGAATATTGAGCGAGCGTTCGGAGCATTAACGGGGAAATGGGGAATTACCGCACAACCCTTGAGGCCGACGACCGTTGCTAGGTGTAGCATCATCGTCTATACGTGCATGATATTGCACAACATGATCATTAAAGACGAGGAGCGTGCGATATCACCGGTCCACATACGCGATCCCCCAATCCAACCGTTCTTCGACAACCAAGCCATTGCGGAATTGACAGACTCTGATACGCATTTCCAACTTTGAAATAATCTCGTGGAACATTTAGGTGGACTTGATCTGCCGCACTTCGAAACGGATGCCTCCGAATAGTTTTTCTTTTATTTAGTTTATCTTTAATTTATGTCCATTTCTAGGTTTATTTACTTTTAATATTATAAGTTTATTTTATTAGTTTAATAATATGTTTAATTAATGTTTCTATAAAAAAATAAAGATTTCAGTGAAGTAAATTAGTGGAGTGTTGCCTTCGAAAAAATGTTTCAGTGAAGTTTATTAGTAAAGTGATGTGGCAGTGCATGCTTGGTTAAAATCAGTGAAAGAAAAAATAGATCCTAGAAACACCCCTTCCCCGGGGGAAGGGGCACTACCTGTGGGGTTTTTTAACTTCACTAGTTTTAACCAATCCTGCACTGCTACATCACTTCACTGATTTTTTTCATTTAAACCGTTTTTTAAGGACAACACTCCACTGGTTGTTTACCCAATAATTAGTAATTTTTACACATAATAATATAATATTACTAGCTTCACAATTTATTATTTTTTAATCTTTACCCAATTGACTTTTTTCTTTCAAAAACAATTACACAGCAAAGTTTATCCCCACACCAATTTTTTTTGTCTAGAACTCACCATCTCTCTCTAGAACCCCTTCCTATTCCTTCTTGAAAACCTTTTTTTTTAAACTATGTATCCCAACTTCCTTCCTGTTCCTTAAATTTTTTTATGAAGATAAAGAGAGAGAGAGAGAGATCGACAGATAGAGAGAGAAAAGTCAGAGAGAGGGAGGCAGAGACAGATAGAGAGAGAAAGGTCAGAGCTTCACGGATCGGTAACTAGTCTCCCATTTTAATATACACTTACAAATTAAAAAAAAAAAAAAAAAAGCTACACTGCAACCCGTCAATAAAAAAAGTCTTTTTTCGACACTACTCAAATAGGTACACAGACTACTGGACATAAGTGTGTTAGAATAAATATAAATTATGTTTATTATATTTATTTGTGGCCATCATTATCATTTATATTATATTGATCAATTACTATAATATTCCTAAGTTTATAATTGGTGATTCTTTGATGGACGGAATTACCTTTACTAAACCTAATTAGGGTGTCCCCTCTGTGTATAAATAGAGAGATAACTAGAGGTATTAGGTTGGACTCTAATAACACCATAACCTAATGTAGCCACCACCCACCTCTCTCTCTCATTCGATCACTTTGTGATCATTAGCCATCATTACTGTACACACTAAAGGGAACCCGATCAAGATGATGGTGTCTTCCATTACTGAGGTTCCTAAACGGTTAAGCATATCAGGTACACATGATTATATTTTATGTTTATACCTTATGTTCTAATTAATATAATCAACATGTGGTATCAGAGATATGTTGATTATATAAAATTAATGTTGTACTTCAAATACTAAATTTGTTTTTATGGGATATACGGAATTCAATTAAATTAAATATTTGAATGGATATGTATAAAATTCAGTTTGATTATGAGATTTATATTTTTTGGTTTGCACCACTTGAATATGAATTCGTCTGACAATATATATGAAGTCAATGTTTTGCAAACAAAAAAGCTACATGAATTTATAATCCCATTCGTAGATTTTTGAATTCCCTGTAAACAATGTTGAACATGGATAATGATAGTTACTTCTAAAATTTTATTATTGAATTTATGTTCTATTATCGAATTCGCTCCATAAATTCAATCGGAGATAACTACTAATTCATAAGATAAAGATCATATTGTTTATGTTAATTTTTTTTTTTTTGGTTGATGTTCTTCAAGAACATTATAAGAAAACCGAAAATTATTATGATTTTGGTTTAAAATTGGATTAAAATTATGTTTCTGATAATTTAGGACATAACTTTATCTCCAAGGAATTTTTGAAATCAATTATGATTAAGTCAAAGATTTCGAAATCTTATGATATCTTTGGAGATAGTCATTATTTAAATTTGGAAATAGATATTATGTAAATCCCTAAAATTTTGAACCAATTTATTATTAAAATTATCTGTTTTCGATATTAATAATTGTTTTTCGGTTTTAAGAATTAACGAATTTAGTTCTCGGATTATTAGTTAAGTTTCGGATAATAGTCCTCGGTGTATAAGTTCTCGGTTTTAAAGCTTTCGATCAGGTTCACGGACAGGAGTTCTCGGTCAAGGTCTTCATTTTCGAGAACCCATAATGTTTCCAAGAACCCATCTTATTTATCGAGAACTATCATGTATTCGAGAACCATTATTTTTCGAGAACTATTAAAGAATCCGAGAACTGTTAAAGTTAATCGAAAACATAAGTTATTCGAGTACTCATAATATATTCGAGAACTCATCAGTATATCGAGAACTAATTCTGATATTCGAGAACTCATCGTGACATTCGAGAACTCATTATGATATCTGAGAACTCATTAAGTCTTCGAGTACTCATGATTTATTCGAGATCTCATAAGTCTTCCGGGAACTCATCATTTTCGAGAACTCATTAAGTCTTCGAGAACTCATAATTTCGAGAACCCCTTATGTTATTCGAGATCTCATAGGTTTTTCGGGAACTCATTATTTTTCCGAGAACCCCTTATGCTATTCGAGAACTCATATAATTTTTTTGAGAACTCAATTCTTTGAGAGCCCATTATTTCGAGAACTCATAAGCTAATTCGAGAACTCTTTATTTTTTGGGATCTCTAAGAAAATTACAGTTTTGATAAAACCTAATGTATCAAGTTTATTCAAAACATTATAAAACCTTGCTTAACTTGCAATAACATTTTGAGGTGTCACTTCTGCCCAAAGGTGATGTGTCACATTAGTTCGTTATAAAGATCTCGTTAAGCATTGTAGCTCGTTCACATAAGTGTCATAAGGTTTCACTTCTGCCCAAAGGTGATGTGTAACATACACTGTTAGCAACTTAATACTTAAATAAATAGCGTATAGCCAAAGCTAGAGCATGTTATTTAAGTAGCTTATGTTGGTGTTATGATATTATCACGTCTTCATTACAAAATTGATCCTCACGATTAATGATTCTTCATTAATATAATGATCATAATCTAAGTCTGCCTTACATCAATACCCATAACTCGAAACTAATCTCACATTCTTCTATAAATTACTATCTCAACTAAATAATCCACTCTTATTATCAAAACTAAGAAGAGTTTTCTCAAACTTTTAGTTCTTATTAAGTTACCTCTTAAGACATGACATTCCTACGCTCTATCTGATAAAGTATTACAGAATAACATATGAGCATAAGAAGTGGAATAAAATGTCTCTTATGGTAATTAAGAATTTCTTTTACTGATTCCTATCAGGTGAGCTACTAAAGATTCTGAAATTCCTAAGACTAATGTATTATCTATGGAATGAAAGAATATAACGAATTCCTAAGAAGCATGAAATAAATAAATCTAACTTTATGGTTAAATGGCATCTATTGAATAACATGACCCATAAAGCTAAGGGGTTACACATGGAAATCAATAAATTTCTAGTGCATAATAACCTTTCCATCAGTACGATTAGATTTGTATTATGAATTAACTATAACACTCAGAAATATCAAAGTAAAATGAGTGTGTTGATAGCGAATTACGTACAGGAAAGAAACACAGTAAACTAGAAAAGTTGATGTTATTCACCTTAATACCATTAAACCTAAAAGAGGAAGAATAATTACCATTGAGAGGATAAGGTCTGGAAACAAAATACAAGTACTACTTTTGGCTATAAGTTTTCTTAAGGGAAAGTCTTACTAAGCAAAACTATGCCACTAAGAATAGGCATAAGCAATGAGATTACCCATAAGTAGAGAGAACAAGTGGCTAAGATATGTAGTGCCTAATTAAGGATAATTAACTCCACAAATGCTAATGAATTCCAATTAACACATGATGACTGAGTCTAGTTTTATACGTTTCCTTACTATAATTCAACAAATACTTAAGATGAGAGTTGGTGGCTAAATTAAGGGTCTATTAACCATTAATAACTAATCTTAGTGTTGAAGCTTTATGATACCTTACGATATTCTTGAGATTACTCGAAATTTAGTATCAATACTAAAAGCTACAATTTTGACAGTTACAAGGTTTTAATGACCAACCCAAAGCCACTATTAAGTTAAACTCTCATATTGTTTGTTGTCATTATATGAATAGAAACATTATGAAATAAAACTAGATGATCCAATAATGTTTTCACAACTTTGTTATCATGAAAATGAGAATTTAACAAAGGAAAATGAGACCCATGCAATTCATCCACTAAGACCAAAATTTTATGAGAAATCATGACCAGGTCACTAAAGGATGCTTGGCTATCAAATCTTATTCTCAGTGACTTTAAAGCATGTGTTAAACGCCCTAAACATTAAATGGCGAAAGGAATAAATGGGTTTCCATCATAAGTCATAACTAATTGACATCAGTGGAGCTTAGATAAATATCTAATTGTATCTATTCCGTTTCCTACAGACCAAAAGTATTAAAGAAATCAATTCATATATACTTAATAAGATTCCCTCTAAGTATGTTCTTAAAATTTCTTATGAAATCTGGACGATATGGGAAATCAAGTATAAAATATATGAAATATTCTCGTTCAAACGCATCGTTAAAACTTATTATGTGGAGGTACTAAGAGACCTAAAGAGATTAGTGGGAGCATAAGATGTCCTACTTATGACTTGCAAAAGTTACAGAGGTGGGGGAATGACAATTTGATCTATCCTCAAATTACACCTCTTTCACTGGACAACGCTCTATCACAACTTGTCTCCTTAGCATTTAATGTACTCCTAACAAAGTTTTGTGGATGCCTAAATATGGGCGAGCTTAGATTTCTTACTAAAGTAATCCTCATCAAGAGAAACGACAATAAACATCATTAGGTTGCTTTCTCTGTTAAAATCTATGGATCTTCCAAATGTTAGACCTTAAGCATGCTGAATTCATTAAGATTTCTAAGGTAAGTGGGAGCAGTAAAAGTCCTTATTATGACTTTTCGGAAGTACAAGATGCGGGGGAGAGACTCATTAAAATTCGAGACTCATTAAGTTTAACTCCGAATTTAACTTCGATTATTCCTCTTGTACACCTTACTGCACCAACTCTTACACACTTAGAAACTTATGTTGCTCCATATATACCTGAAAATAAAAACACTTAACTAAAGTTAAGTTTGTATCATAATAAACCCAATGTTAAACTCAGGATGTCACTTGGGTCTAAAATCCCACTAACTTTGATGATTATGTAACCTACCTGACTAATACAAAATGGATGTTTGGAAATATTACCGATCCTACCTCTTCTAATTAAATCATTAATATCAATCAATCTTCTAAATGGAATAAAGCTATTATTAGCAAAATTTAATTCCATAAATTAGAATAACGTTTGGGATTTGGTTGAATAGCCTAAAGGTATTCATAATTAAACCAGATCCGAATGGGAACGTTGTTAGATAAGATTGATTGTAAAAGATTATACTCAAGGAGGGATTAGATTATCAAAGAATCTTCTTATCTGTATTACAAAAGATTTCTTTGAGGATCATTACCGTCCTAGTAGCTCATAATAACTAAGAGCCACATTAGATGGACATTAAGACAACTTTCCATAACAATGACCTACATGTTCATTAAGCAACCTGAAAGTTCTAAACTGAAGGTTAAGAACACTTAGTCTGTAAGTCAATAAGATCCATATATGGGTTGATACAAGCATAAAATGTGTTTGAATCATAATGAAATTCTCTTCATCAAGAACTAAGTGGATTAAAGAACCTACCTCAAGATGAGCAACTAATGAAAACTTGTCCTTACATAGATGACGTTTCTCTTGACAAGTATATGTTACCTAAGTCAAAGCATTGTTCATGCATAATTTCGACATGATGAATATCAGGGATTCCTCTTACGTGATAGGAATCAAAATATACCGAGATAGACCCGACGGGATATTAATTTCATCCCATAAGTTTTACTCTAAGCGGGTCCTTAAGTATGTAACATACAACATTGCTCTCTTTTAGAGGATAATAGGATAATAATTTGAGATTATCACCTTATGCTTCATTAATTAGAAGACTGATGTAAATTTAAGTTTATGCTTGTTTATGATATTGTTCGTATTGCTTGATACTAGACTTGTCTAGATTGATGAAAAGCATCTAATGGAACATTACAATATCTTTAAGAAACAAGAGACTATAATCTAAAGAAGAAGTGAGAACCTAAAGTGATTGACTACTCTTACTCTAACTTTGTTATATTCAAAGGAAATTGAGTGTCAATTTCGGGATATATCATAACGTTAGCAGACATAACTATCTCATGGAGGAGTCATAAGGAACTGTTAACAACAACCTAAGTTATCATGACATAATGTGTTGCTGATCACAACAGAATGGTCATTAAATGTTGTTGGTAAATTTATCAGTTGACTCATAACTTATTAACTCCATATAAATACTAAGTTGAAGACTTACTGTGATAAAGTCAGCTGCCCTTATTTCTCGAACAGTAACAGTTTGAGAGGAGCTGCACTAGAGTTCGATACAAAATTATTGTTCGCTTATGATTAAGAACAAATAGAGGATATCAGAATTTTGTATCGAATGCATTCATGATATGCTTATGGATCCAATAACTAAAGGTCTATCACCCATAAGTCTCACTAACAGGCCAACTAAGAGAAAAGGGTATTACTAATGACCATGTACAAGTGCATATCGTACTATGAATGACTTATGACTAATGACTAATGATTAATTTTCCTCATTATGATTTGTTTGTCTATTAGTATGCTAAGCTAGCATAATGGCATAAAGACAATAATATAACAAATCAACTAAGGGCATAACGTTAATTGATCCTAATGTTAAGTTTTAAATTTGGGTGTAGTATGATTAATGGGGGTCCTAAGTCGAATAAAGACTTAACGGCTGTATTTCTCTGCTACATTTTGGGTTTAGAATTAAAATGAGTATTAATCTCTGCAGACTTACGTAATACTCATAATAAATGATTACTCGGCTAAGTGGGAGAATGTTAGAATAAATATAAATTATGTTTATTATATTTATTTGTGGCCATCATTATCATTTATATTATATTGATCAATTACTATAATATTCCTAAGTTTATAATTGGTGATTCTTTGATGGACGGAATTACCCTTACTAAACCTAATTAGGGTGTCTCCTGTGTGTATAAATAGAGAGCTAACTAGAGGTATTAGGTTGGACTCTAATAACACCATAACCTAATGTAGCCACCACCCACCTCTCTCTCTCATTCGATCACTTTGTGATCATTAGCCATCATTACTGTACACACTAAAGGGAACCCGATCAAGATGATGGTGTCTTCTATTACTGAGGTTCCTAAATGGTTAAGCATATCAGGTACACATAATTATATTTTATGTTTATACCTTATGTTCTAATTAATATAATCAACAAAGTGACCTCTCATTGAAGATGGTCTAGTTCGGTAGTTCCCTTGTTTGTTTCTAATATTGTTGTCACGCCGCCCATGGACGGCAAATGACTGCGAACAATCTAACAAACAAAATACGGTTGCAACAACAGATGACATGACCGGGACTTTGACGGAACAAAAATTAGATATCATTTGATATTGACTTTTGTATTTTCGTCTTTATCACAAATAGGCAAAATAAATTAATGAATAATCATAGAATGAAACAAAAAGAATGACATAAAAAAACATTTTATTTGTACAAGTGAAACATGAAACATGTGTTAGAAGTTACCTTGTTTTTATTTGTGGCAGGTCATGTGTGCAACTGTCTTGTTACTACTTTTTTCTTTGAAACAATGAAGATAATATTTCTCACTCGAAAAGGACTTCAAACAATAAACGATCTAAGTTTTTAGCTTAAATCAATGCTTTACATGTGAGATTATTTCAAAATTTTAAACCGTCTTTAGATGTTTCTTTGGATCGTTTTTGATATATCTATATATATATATATATATATATATATATATATATATATATATATATATATAGGGAATGGTTATAGAGAAAACCCTTCTTATTTGGTAAACTCTAGAAACTCTGACTTCCCAATATTTTTTTTTTTTGAAAAAAATAGGGCAAGTAATATACATGATTTTAAGCATTTTGGGCCAAAAAAATTAAAAAAGCGCCGAGTACTTTTTTTTAAAAAAATAAAATAAAATTTTGACTAACACATGTTAAGCGCTAATAACAGGTGTTAACAATGTGTTAACTATATGTAAACAGTAGACGTTTTTTATTTTTTAAAAAAAAACCGTTCGGCGCTTTTTCGATTTTTTTGGCCCGAAATGCTTAAAAAAATGTATATTACACACCCTATTTTTTTTAAAAAAAAAAAATGTTGGGAAGTCAGAGTTTCCAGAGTTTACCAAATAAGGAGGGTTTCCTCCATATACTTCCTCTATATCTATATCTATATATATATATATATATATATATATATATATATATATATATTGCAAAGTGATTAATCCTACATGTCATACTCTTATGCAATATTTTTTTTGAGAGATGCAACATAGGATGTGATGTGACAACTCTAAACCAATTAAAAAAAAAGAAATAAATATGACCTAATTTAATAAATCTAAATATTAAAACTTTATTATTTTATCTATCGTGTTTCTTCCCATAACTTTTAAACGTTAATATCTTTTATATACGAGATTTTTTAAAGAAAAAAATTACACCAAATTAACGAGCGTTTTATTATCATTCCAACGAGTACCATGGTGCTATATAAAAATCGGAGAAAAAAAGGCTATTTTTTGTAACCCGATAGGTATTGTGTCGGGTTTGAGATTAGTTTAAAAAAAATTGTGGGTTTGGGTCGGGTCTGGGATTAGGTGATACCCGACCCGATTACCCGAAACAACATACCCAAATACTCGAACTACATATCCGATTATATACCCATGAATTTTTTAACGCATCACATAACCCTTAGACTAATGCGTTCGATATTTCAATAATTAACTTTTTTTTTTCTTATTTAATGTTAGTTCTTTTTAGAATGATCGATTACAAACTTCCGAATTCATTTGTAATGGCAATAGATTTATACCCCGGCGCAGCGATTCGTTTTTTTTTTTTTATATTTGAATATGATAACTTATGGCAGAGATTTGTTTATAATAATAATAATAATAATAATAATAATAATAATAATAATATATTTTATTATGTTATACTAGCTATTTCAACCCGGGACGCTCTCGGGATAAAAACTAGTATATAATAAACCAAAGCATTTTTAATAACATGTCATAATACTATGCAATCTCTTTTTTGAGAGATGTCACATAGAATGTGATGTGAGAACTCTAGACAATTAAAAAAGAGAATAAATATGGTTTAAATATGATTTAACATAATCTATTAAATACCTAATTTACAAAATGTAAATATTAAAACTTTATTATTTTCTCTCTCATGTTTCCTCTCATAACTTTTAAATGTTAATATCTTTTATATACGAGATTTTTTAAAGAAAAAAACTACACCAAATTAACGAGCGTTTTATTATCTTTCCAACGAGTACCATAGTGCTATATAAAAAACGGAGAAAAAAAACGACTATTTTTTGTAACCCGACAGGTATTGTGTCAAGTTTGGAATTAGTTTAAAAAAAATTGTGAGTTTGGGTCGAGCCTGGGAGTAGGTGATACCCGACCCAATTACCCCTTTTTTTATATTAGAATATGATAACTTATGGTAGAGATTTGTTTAAAATAATAATAATAATAATAATAATAATAATAATAATAATAATAATAATAATATTCATTAACCATATATTGGCAGATGCCATTTTTATAGTTTAGATACTTCTAATTTTATTCACTTTACTTAGATTTTTCAATCTGGGACGCTCCCGGAGTATAAACTAGTTACACATTAAAAAAGTACCAGATAATGTGTTACTTGACCCGCTACCTAATACTAGGATCCGGACCCGTCTAAACTCTAAACAGCATTAGTACTTTTATAACGGGTTTGTTTTCATGCATTGATAAAATCTCTCTGTTGATATAAATTTACAATTTATTTATGTATCCTTAACTTTTTTTTATGTATTTCAGACGTCACGTCACTTTTAACTATATTTATATTTTGTTTGTTAGGAGTTAGGACAGTAATAGTTTAAATAGGATGGAAAATAAACTTGAACTTGAACTCGAACCTCAAAACCCGAAATATTCGGAACATGGTATGCATGTACAAGACCAATGTTTGAGATTAATTATAATATTTAACGGGTATAAAACGGGTATGGCATCTAGTGGTATCCAGCCTGCTACACAAAGCAAGCATACCTGTTTACTTGAATCATAACCGTAAAACATTTTGCTTTTATCTTCATTTTTATTTGTCTTTGATAAATAGAACAATCTACTAAGGTGTTTTTTGTTTTTCTAAAAAAATGCCTGTGCAGACATTGCTATTTGCAGACTGTTTGTTTTTTTGAAGACATTTCATTAAAAAATCGTCTACGCGAGCTCTTCTTGGTGCAGACCTGGCCCACCACTTCTAAGATCTTCTAAGGTCTGCAGAGGATTAAACACCACCACCGACTATCCACTACCACTACCACCACCACCACCTACCATCATATCGTCCTCGTCCACCACCACCACTGCCACCACTACCGTCCATCACCACCCACCACCCACTTAGAGAATAACAATTTTCTCATAAGATGCATAGGAATGCACATGTTTAATATTGAAGCATGACGAAATCGCGTGCAAATAAACTTGTTCGGAACGGACGTTGGTGATTACCCGATAACGATTAATTAACCGAAAATGTTCCCGAACACCAGGGATATGAAATAAAGGGAATTTCCATGAAATATTATGTGTTATGGAACTCCAAAACCATATGTGGAAACTCCAAACACAAATCTCCCGGTAATGAATAAAGTTCGCGCGAAACTCATAAATTCATCCAATTAAAGCCTAAATAACTTACCAATACCTAAAATAGCTCATGTTTAAGGGTAATTGGGAGTCAATTATATGTCTGGAATAGCTCATAATAAACACGCGTTAAAACCCCAAAAAACCCTAACCGAACTAGTTAGATTATAACTAAACAATTAGGAGATATTTTTGCAAAGCCATGGGCCCACAAAGCCACAAAGTGGCCGACCCCTAGGTGGTACACAAGCCACCCTAGTGTTGCTTCCTTGGCTTTCAAAAATATGATTAACTTGGAGCATGCTTAAGCTTACGTCTAATCCTAGTACAATATTGATCTTTTATAAACTATCTAAGACTCCATGATACACCATACTACAACAACAAAAATCTCTTCCATTTTCCTCCAAAAACCCATGGCCAACACCCAAACCACACCATTCCATTTTGTTTTTCATCAAAACACTTCAAAAATCACATCCTTTACATACCCTAATCAAGTGTGTACAAGAAACTTGGAGCTTAACCATTGAAAGACACACTTAAACCTCATTTCCACTTGAGTTTTGAGTCTTCCCTAGCCTTGTGCTAGTTGTAAGTTTCTTATCTTTGCTTCTTGTTTTTGTATGTTTTTATTTAACATGTGTTAGAAGCAAGTTGTACATGGGTTAGAATAATGAACTTTCAGACAATGAAACATATGTTAAACAAGACTAAAATTGAAGTGTTTAAGTTATAATATGGGTCGTGAGTTTTATAAATGTTTGTTATTGTTTTTGTTAGTTAAAAATTTAACATAATCTTACATGTGTTAAAGATTCTAACATAATATGAAACTAGGGTTTTGATTATGAGATAATGAATGTTTTTACAAGTTTAACATGGATTCATAAAATCTATATTATGGCCGTGAGTTTTTATAGAAAAAGTTAGTGATTTTGTAGTTTTAGAAAGTTCACATACACACGTGTTTAAAGATGTTTTGTGTGGTTTTTTTAAAAATAACTTAAACATACTTAAAATTGGCTTTAATCATCTTAATATAACCATCTAAAACATAATAATATGATGGAACTTAAAAATGTTACAAGATATAAAAACTACATCTTTAAAGACATTAACTTTGAAACTCTAAAAATGGATGTGTTGGACATTATGGACATAATACACCAAATACACATAGTATCTATATCTATACTATATTATAAAGCATTTCATAAGGACTTCTTAAAATTTAAGAGGTACAAGTTAATTTGCTTATGATACAACATACAATGCACATAATAACTACATTTTAAGGGCAAATTAGTCTTTAAAGCATCATATTTAATAATCTAAATGAAATCAAGGGTCATGTTTATGATAGGTCATGACATTTATTTCTACAAAACATATTAAATACAAAACATGTAAAAAATAATTTTCATAATGCTACATGTTTTATTATAATCTTTTATATACAATTAGTTACTTTATAAAAGTTAGTTAATCTATTATTATTCATAACAATGTTACTAAACTTTTATCTATATCTATACTATCTATATCTATACTATATTATAAAGCATTTCACAAGGACTTCTTAAAATTTAAGAGGTATAAATTAATTTGCTTATGATACAACATACAATGCACATAATAACTACATTTTAAGGGCAAATTAGTCTTTAAAGCATCATATTTAATAATCTAAATGAAATCAAGAGTCATGTTTATGATAGGTCATGACATTTATTTCTACAAAACATATTAAATACAAAACATGTAAAAAATAATTTTCATAATGCTACATGTTTTATTATAATCTTTTATATACAATTAGTTACTTTATAAAAGTTAGTTAATCTATTATTATTCATAACAATGTTACTAAACTTTTAGGTATTTGAGTCGTTTAGGAAATATCTACTGCATGAATAACTTGGCATATTGAGAGCAAAAGCGAGCTTACCCTACTAAACAACGTAAAGTTATCTTGTGTTAGAAGAAAGTGAAAGGAGAGGTTCCTTTATTGGTGCTATTTTTATATACGTTTCAATGTAAACTTCGTTTAAAATAAAATTGTGTGTGATAATGTACAAGTCACCTAAGTAGAGGCGGACAAGTCTTCAAAGTGTCTTTTTAGTTTTTTATTTCCCTTTTTATGTGAATTTGTTTCGGTTTCGACTTAGTAGCTTTTTCTATGATGATTTTTAACTTTTTATTATTTTTTTAATATGGAAAGTTAACTCGCCGCCATGCATGTGCGTGATTTAACGTTTTTTCATCTATTTTTTTGTTCGCTTTAACTGTCCCGCCGCAACGCGCGGGTTTCTCACTAGTTAATCCTAATAAGATTATATTGGACTATTACTATTGTTGGAACATAATAATAATAATTCATATTGACAAAGTTGACAAAAAAATGTTTACTAGTTTAGTGTAAAATTGTCACTTATGAAAGATCTAAGTAGAAAATGTAACTTTTGAAAGTTAAAGGAATTATTTTGTAACTTTAAAAGTTGAGGGATATAAAATGTCATTTTAGAAACACGGATCTAAAAATGTGACTTTGGAAAGTTAGGTGTTAAAAATGGAAGATCTTAACTTTCCAAGGTTATTTTGTAAGAAGTTAGTAAACTTACAAAAATGTATTTTTGCATAAAAATATGTTTTTATAAAAAAATATAGATTACCAAAACATGTTGGGAAAATATAAAAACAAAGGTTTTTATAAAAATTTGGTAACTTAAAGGCTTGGTAAAATTTTGTGTAAAAATGAACACTTTTGTATATATGGGAATATAAAATGTTGGAGTATTTTGTTGTAAATAATCAAGTCTTGATTTTGAAAATGAAAATGTTATTTATAAAGTTCCAAGTAAAATATGAAGGAATTAAAGGTTGATAAATTTCAAGAAAACATATTGTTGGGAACTATAAGAAAAATAACAAAGTATATATTTGGAGTGTAGGAAAAATAACATCATGACGACATGTATTTATTCCTACCAAAATATATATAAACAACTTGTATTATTTGGGACATGAAAATATATAAATACAAGATAATCGGATGTAAATGTATTCATATCACGGCATGTTAATGGACAAAAATGTAAAACGGACGAATAAACATATATTGTATAACTTCCTACAAGATACATATATATGTTATTGCGTCTAATGCGGATATGAAAACTTATATTTTATGAACTAAAATATATAATATGGGTGAAAATACATAACACTTAAGTGTTGGAAATCTATTCATGGAAGAATTAATGTAAATAATCTATAAATTAGATAACACGTTTAAAATAAGTATACGAACTTGACAATGTGTGAATCGACAAGATCCTAGTATATTTATTTAATGGGAAAATAAATATACGGTAAAGTGAGTCGAGTCGAGTATTGAAAATGTAATATCGATCGAAAAGATCCTAGTATAACTATTTAATGGGAAAATAATTATACGGTAAAGTGAGTCGAGTCGATAATGATGTAAAATGAGTTAATTAATATGGAAATATAAGTGTAACTTATACCAAGGGTAATCCATCATTACCAATGGACATAGGATACACGTTTAATTAAACGGGGAATTGAACTAAATAGTGATGTTGGGAGTTGGGCGTACAACTTGTCGAAACACACACGCTATAGACTTGGTGATTTATACGTCTAGGACATTTATAGGTGTTTAATCCCGGACGAGCTATTCTCTTTGTTGGATTTGCTTACTTTGCTTGAGGTGAGTTTCACGGCCCCATTTTATTGTTTTTATTTATGGGGAAAAGATATGTTATGTTAGGGAAATATGTGATATGTTGAATACTTAAGTTTGTTGTCCGTCACTCGGGGTGTGTCATCGCTACTGTAACCATTTACTCGTGTGTATGTGTGAAATCGAAAACCGGAGGAATATTTGGATAGTACGTACTATTGGTACCTGACAAGGCCCACCCCTAATGTGACACCCGGAAACCTCCGGTTAATAACTTTCGTCAAACTAGTAAGTCTACCTTAGCGAGTCATGCATGTTACATACGTAACTGGGTCAGTTGAGTCGTTATGATGGTTCGCAGAATCATCGGGAGTCCTTACAATAATCCACGGGATCATTGGGAGACGGTCCATAACCATGTGTACAAGGTTTTGGTGATTTGTAGAATCACCGGGTTTAATGGTGGATCAGGATTGCAGCAGACGAATAAGAGCATTCACGTGTAAAGCTTAGGATTGTATAAAGTGTAGGATAGGGATAAGATTAAGGAAGCAATTAGGGTTACAAGTAAGAGAAGGAAGTACTGTTTAAATCCCAAAGGTTATAGTCTAGATTATTTTTCTAATAACCTAATTCTCTATAACCAAGGCTCTAATACCAATCTGTAACACCCCAACCGATGGCGGAAACATCGAGGTGTCACGTAAGAATGAGTATACAGTAGCACATGGTATTCAAGTTTTAATTGAAATTTATTTAAAGTAAAATATCCAAAATTGAAAATACATAACAAGTCTTGAATGGAATTCTAATACATCAAAAAGCCAAACAAAGCATAAACTTCAAATTGTCTCCTCATGCTAACTCTCTAGACTTCAATCATCCCCTGTTGAGTTGTAAAAATGGGGGGGGGGGGGTCAACTAGAAGTTGGTGAGAATACATAAGCCATGTTAAGCAATTAAGTTTAAGAATAAAAGTTTAGCAATTCATATGTCTATCGTAAGTTTAAGTCTGCATGAATAAACATGAAGTATAGTATGCACATAATCAAACCTCCGACAAGTTTAGGTCCATCCCGTCATCCACGGTTCACCTTAATATCACGTTGGAACGATAACAATCACCCGCGCTCCCCATAAAAGATGGTCAACGAATCTAGGTGGGATTGTCAATCCAATAGATCTATTATTGAGTATCGCCGGCTTGGCCATAGCTAATGATTATGTATGTTGAAGTTTAAGTCTAACAGTAGTTGTCTAAGTCATGAGGCATTAAAGTTTACAACTAGACATTTATGTAGAATTGCTTAAGTATAATGTTGCAAGTATAAAGAATTGCATAAACATGGTTACGTAAACTCACCTTAGCAAAGTGTTAAGTCTCGAGAAATAGAGTATGTGTAGCCAAAAGTTTGCCAAGTATTACCCTATGTATAAGGTAATAAATAAGTCTAAGTCTTTCTAGTCTATAAGTATTTTCTAGGATTTCGAATTGGGGATAAGTATTCGTTTGATTAATAATTAAATTGTTTAATAAATAAGAGAAATTCGATAAATAAATAAACAAAAGTCTTTGTGTAAACTTTAGATTAAAGATGGTTACATTATAAGGTTTTAAGTATGAAAATAATTTTATAAAATTATTTTCTCAAAAATAGAATATTTAATCTATTTATTTCAATTTGTCAAAATATAACTTTAATATCTAAAAAATATTAAAATTAAAGAATTTTTACATTAAAATTTGTATTTCTGTTCTAAATAGACAGGAGTAATTTATATAAAATTTTGGGGCAAAAATATTGAAAAAATGGATTTATTATGATTTATTTATGATTAAAAATATTAAATAAATGATTTTTCAGAAATAAAAATCATTTCAGAAATGTTTAATGTTTTATAAACTCAGAATACTTTTTGTGGAAATTTATATAATCGTTTTGATATTTTTATAGAATTTTTATAATTATAATAGAATAAACTTGTAATATTTATTATATATATTAAATAAATAATTTTTGGAAAACTAAAAATTGTATAATAAACTTTTCTATTAGTATAACATAAAATAATTTTGTAGAATTTATAAAAGAGTTTTAGTATTTTAAAACCATTTTTAAAATACTAGTGTATATTTATAAATCTAAAAAGGAAAGAAAAATGTTTTGCTAAAGCTAGGATTCGAACCCGGGTTTGGGACCGGTTCGTGTGTAATATCACAAGTCTAGACCATCTGGTCTAGACCCTGAGAACGATTATTCTAAGTTTGAATTAATTATATAGTTATATCAGAAACTAATTTATAATCCTTTTAATGAAAAGCTAAAAAGCCGTTTAATGTGGGACTCAAACCCTGGCCATCCGGCCGGTTCGTGTTTTAAGTGTAAGGGTCACACCAACTGATCTACAGATCAGTTGGTGATGATTTAGTTTCTGCAATAATTATATACACATGTCTGCAGAAGGTTTATCCCCAAATCAATACCTTCGAACCCTAGGTGTAACAATAATCAGATTCAAACAACAATAACCCGATTAAACATAGGGTTATTGTTGTATGAATGCCGATGAACAAAACCATGTAATAACATTAGAACTTACAGAGCTTAATCGTGATTATTGAGCGGTCAAACAGAAAAGTCAACACACGAGCAAAGAAGCTTGAAAGGATGTTTTTTTATCAGAAATTGAAGATGAGGATAGTGATATCGGCGAGTTTAGAGTGTAATGAAGGGTTCAATTTATAGTGTGGGGTTCGGGTGTTCCAAAATGGTAATGGCTGACCCGTTTATTACAATGACGCGATAATTGGACATAATTTGGAAGGTTTTGATGTTAATTGGCGTGTAATGGACGCGTCTTAGTCATCAGATTCATAGTTTACCATACTTGGAATCAAAAACGCGGCATTTGGGTTTGAATTGAAGTGTGTTCGTCGCAGTTGACTTCTCACAAGTCAACTGCACCTCTAAACTTAATATATAATATAAATCAGGATTAGACCAAGTGAAGTTGTAGACCAGCTGGTTATGTTGTGGTGGTGTTTGATTGAACCGGCCATGGGCTCGGGTTCGAACCTCGACCTATGCCATTATTTTTTTGACAATATTATCAATAATATATTGATGTTATATGTATATAGTATGGTACAAGGGGTCCAAATGTGTCACGAAATATTTTTAAAAGGACGATAAATGATGAAATTCGACGTTTTATTAATAATCAACGTAACGTACAAAGAATTTAATGCGAAATGTTACAGTCTCCCCTACTTTTAGGAACTTCGTCCCGAAGTTGGAGTTGGAGAGTCTGGTGGAAAAAGATGTGGGTATTTAGACTTCATCTGGTCCTTGCGTTCCCAAGTGAACTCTGGACCTCGTTTAGATTCCCAACGAACCTTAACGATCGGAATGCGACTGAGCTTGAGTTTCTTGACTCCAGTATCCACGATCTCAACAAGTTTCTCGACAATGTGCATAGTTTCATCGATTTGCACATCTTCAAGAGGGACATGGAGGTTCTCATCTGCTAAGAATTTCTTGAGATTCGAAACGTGAAAAGTCGGGTGAACATTGCTTAACTCAGGTGGAAGATCAAGTTTGTAAGCCACTTTTCCAATCCTGTCAAGAACTTTGAATGGGCCTACGTATCGAGGAGCTAGTTTTCCCTTTCTACCAAAGCGAATTACTCCCTTCCAAGGGGATACCTTAAGAAGTACGAGGTCCCCGACTTGAAATTCCAAGGGCTTACGACGTTTATCAGCATAGCTCTTCTGTCGACTTCTAGCCTTGAGAAGATTATCCTGAATGAGTTGGATTTTATCTGTGGTTTCCTGGATCAGTTCAGGTCCAGTGATCTGGGCTTCACCAACCTCAGTCCAACAGACATGTGAACGACATTTACGACCATAGAGTGCCTCGAAAGGAGCCATGTTAATGCTGGCATGATAACTGTTGTTGTATGAAAACTCGACCAAGGGAAGATGAGAATCCCATGCGCCACCAAAATCGATGACACATGCCCTGAGCATATCCTCAAGTGTCTGGATGGTCCGTTCAGTCTGACCATCTGTTTGAGGGTGATAAGCAGTACTCAGGTTTAACTTGGTACCCAAAGCGTCTTGTAAAGAATCCCAAAAGTGAGAGGTGAAACGACCATCACGATCAGAGATAATGTCCAAAGGTATACCATGACGACATACAATTTCACTTACGTACATCTTTGCTAACCTTTCCACAGAATACTTCTCACGAATAGGTAAGAAATGGGCTGACTTGGTCAAACGGTCGACAATTACCCAAATGCTGTCAAAACCTTTGGGTGTACGAGGGAGTTTAGTGATGAAGTCCATTGCTATGCTCTCCCATTTCCATACAGGAATTTCTGGTTGTTCAAGCATACCAGATGGTCGTTGATGTTCAGCCTTGACCTTTGAACAAGTAAGGCATTTTGCAACGAAAAGAGCGATATCTTTCTTCATACCAAGCCACCACTACGAATAACGAAGATCTTGGTACATCTTGTCAGCTCCAGGATGAATAGAATAACGAGACTTATGAGCCTCGTTCATAAGGAAGGTACGAAGATCTCACGGTCAGGAATCCAAAGTCGATTGAGAAAATAGAGTAAACCATCAGGTTTGGTTTGAAGTTGAGTCTCAGCACCACAAGACATTTCGTCGTACATGTTACCTTGGGTGACTGAAGTATGTTGAGCCTGGAGGATACGATCCTGAAGATCAGTACGAACTCTCACACAATGAAGTTTGATACGCTCTTTACGACTGAGTGCGTCAGCCACAACATTCGCTTTGCCAGGATGGTAGCGAATTTTGCAATCATAGTCGTTAAATAACTCAACCCAACGCCGTTGCCTCATGTTAAGATTTTTCTGGTCGAAGACATGTTGGAGACTTTTGTGGTCCGTGAAAACCACACATTTGGTTCCATAAAGATAGTGTCTCCAAATCTTAAGAGCAAAGAAGACAGCGCCCAATTCAAGATCATGGGTGGTATAATTCTTTTCGTGGGTCTTGAGTTGTCTAGACGCATAAGCAATAACCTTGCCTCGTTGCATGAGAACACAACCAAGACCTTGGTTTGATGCATCACAATAGACCACGAAGTCATCATTACCATCAGGTAGAGATAGGATAGGAGCTTCACAGAGTTTCAGCTTAAGAGTCTCAAATGCTTCCTCTTGTTTTGGTCCCCACTCATAAGGTTTACCCTTGTGAGTTAAGGCAGTGAGAGGAACAACGATCTTAGAGAAGTTGGCAATGAATTGACGATAATAACCAGCCAAACCAAGGAAACAACGAACTTCTGTTGGAGTTTTAGGAACACTCCACTCTTTGACAGCTTCGATCTTCGCGGGATCAACATGAATTCCGTTCTCATCAATGACGTGTCCCAAAAATTGAACTTCCTTAAGCCAAAATTCACATTTCGAGATCTTGGCATACAGTTGTTCTTTCTTTAGGAGACCCAAAATTGAGTGAAGATGCTGTTCATGATCAGTTTTTGATTTCGAGTAAATCAAAATGTCGTCGATGAAGACGATCACGAATTTGTCAAGGTAGGGTCTACAAACCCGATTCATTAGATCCATAAACACTGCAGGAGCGTTGGTCAATCCGAACGGCATGACCATGAATTCGTAATGACCATAACGTGTACGAAAGGCTGTCTTGGGAATATCTTCATCGTGGACTCTAAGCTGATGATAACCAGAACGAAGATCAATCTTCGAGAAATGGGTTGCTCCTTGTAGTTGATCGAAAAGATCGTCAATCCTAGGCAAGGGATAACGATTCTTGATGGTGAGTTTGTTGAGTTCACGATAGTCGATACACATCCTGAGAGATCCATCTTTCTTCTTAACGAACAAAACAGGGGCTCCCCATGGAGAAGAACTGGGGTGAATGAAACCTTTATCAGAAAGTTCCTGTAGTTGACTGGCAAGTTCTTGCATCTCATAGGGTGCAAGACGATAAGGAGCTTTGGCGACAGGATTTGCACCAGGAACAAGATCGATCCTAAATTCCACTTGTCGAGTAGGAGGCAAACCAGGTAAATCCTCTGGAAAGACTTCAGGATAGTCCCGAATGATTGGGATGTCTTGGATACTTTTGCCCTTGTCTTTCTTTTCTATTACGTTAGCTAAGAAAGCCGTATACCCCTTTCGTAAGTATTTTTGAGCAGTAGTACAAGACATGAGCTTAAGCTCACCACAAGGCTTCTCACCATAGATCTTCAAAATATCACCAGATTCGAGAGGAATGTGAATGACTTTCTCAAAGCATAGGATTTCAGCACGATGGGTTGACAACTAATCCATGCCTACTATGACATCAAAGCTTCCAAGATGCATAGGAATGAGATCGATAGAGAAAGTATGTTCATCGAGGTTCAACACACAGTTACGAATAATAGAATCGATCGAGATAGACTTCCCATTAGCTACCTCTACCACTAAAGGTTCCTCTAGGTTAGTTTGGGGTAAGTTAAGTAAGGGTTCAAACTTTAGTGATACAAATGACTTATCAGCACCCGAATCAAATAATATGGATGCATAGTGGTTATTAACGAGAAACGTACCATTAACCACCTCGTTGTTGTCGCGGGCCTGATTAGCATTGAGGTTGTAAGCGCGACCTCGAGCACCTTGGTTCTGGTTGTGGTTATGGTTTTGGTTGCGGTTCTGGTTTTGGTTGCGGTTCTGGTTCTGGTTCTGGTTTCCAAGTCTAGGGCAAGCATCCCTATAATGTTCCGTACTTCCACATTCATAGCACTGTGTGACACCCGGCAAATTCTGGTTAACAACGTTGTCTAGATGAAAGTCTACCTTAGCGAGTCACGCGTATATTGTACTTAACTGGGTTAGTTAAGTCAGGTTATGGTTCGGGAACTATCGGTTTAGTCTAGAAGATCATTGGATGTTGGTCTAGAGATTCATTAGATGTCAGTCCTTAACCATGTGTACAAACGGTGACGATTTGTAGGATCGTCAGGACATACGGAACATACAAGTCTCGAGTCCCAGGAATTGGTGAACGAGTGTGAATATGTGTATTTACAAGTGTTATGTGTTTACAATCATTATGTGACTTGTCGGTATGTGAATATGTGTTAACATATGTTAAAACGGGGTTTAACGCGCAAAACACACGGAACAGGCCCCTATAGGCGATTAGGATAGCCCAATCGCCTATAGTAGGGGCGAGTGGGCAGTCATAGGGGCGAGTAGGGGACCAATTGCATGACTGTTCATGCGATTAGGCCCCAATTGCATGAACTTACATGCGATTAGGCTTCCTAATCGCGTGTAAGGGCTGCATAATCGCTAGTTACGGGCTGGACGACTAAAAACGACTATAAATACCATACTTGACCTCCTAAACTTCATTATACAAACCCTAGTCGTCCCATAACCTGCCCCAACACACACACAACCTTTGGAACGCGATTTTTGATCAAAACACAAGGATTCAAGCTTAATCCATCATTCTTTTACAAATCTAAGGTTTGGTTTCCATCCATGCAATCTTAAAAACGTTTTTATTCAATCCCTAATAGTCCATACCTGTTCTAAAACGGAAAAGCTTTCTGAAAATCGTTAATAAGCGTTGTTAATCGGATTTTAACTAGTATGCATGTGTTATGTGTGTTTATGATTAGAGAGCTAGGGTTTTTATGATTCAAGATGAATGAATGACATGTTATTATGTTAGATCAGAATAATAATGATATTATGATGATAAAATCTGAGTAACTGATTATTAGGGTGATAGTTACGCATGTTAGTGTGATGTTGCATGCTATGTGAATGGTGTTTGGAATACGTGATTGCATGCAGGACTGATAATATGAGGCAAAACGAAGGATTTTGGTTTAAACATGTTTAGAATAGTTGTTGGGATGATATTGGGTGGTTACACACGTTCTGGATCTGATTTGGAGCGTTAAACGCGCGAAAAACCGGAACAGCAAGGTTACAGGCGATTAGCAACCCTAATCGCCTATGTTAGAGGCGATTAGGGGGCCAATCGCCTATAAGAAGTCCCTAATCGCCTATATTCATGCGAGTAGGGGGCTAAATGCTAGTAGTGCATGTGGTATAGCCTAAATGCTAGTAGTTACATGTGGTATAGCCCTAAATGCTAGTAGTTACATGTGGTATAGCCCTAAATGCTAGTAGTTACATGTGGTATAGCCCTAAATGCTAGTAGTTACATGCGATTAGCTTTCCTAAATGCTAGTTGACCAACCTAAATGCTAGTTGACTTTTCCTAATCGCGTGTACTGCTGCTGTAAGTGTAAATTAGCATTCCGAGACCCGATTTGACATGTAGGAACATGCTAGGAACCCCGTAACATATCTAATAACTTGGTAACATATGTTTGGATGTAATTCGGTGATACGTGAGCTATGTGCTATAACTTGTTGTGCGTTAACGTATGTTAAGTGTGATTGCATGATTACATGTTTAAGAGCGTAAACATAACACGGGAAGTCTCGGGTCACCAATGGGATGTCGAGTCTTGTACTTTGGGTCAGTTAAACAGTCACGGTGTTTTCAAACGAACTTGGTTATGGTCTGGACATCTAGGGACTAATTAACCTGCTGGTTATTAGTCTAAGTGCTTGTAACTGTCATATGTTAGGTCGCCACTTTACGGGACTAGCATAGCAGCTGAGTTATTCGTATTACGAAGTAACGCAACTTAAGGTGAGTTTACGGCCCCTCTTTTAAACTGGTTTCACATTTTCGGGGGAGAAAACATGTGTTAAAACGATTATTTGGTAACTAATGTCATACTATGGGTTTCTATTGTGTACTACACGATCTTTGGAAGTCCCGGGGGGAACCATGAATGTGCGGGTTTGCACAACGGGGAAATGTGAATAGCGCTATTGGGAGTGACCAACCCCGCTCGTCGGCTTGGAGGGCCGGGCGAGTGCATATTGTCTCAAACAGGAACAACAGGAACAACAGGTTTACTTTTCGGGCACAACATCTGGTATGCGAGTTAGTAATGGTTTTCCAATCGTGGTAGTAACAAAACATACGCCTAGCTAGCGTACACTGGTTTTCGATTTGTTATAGTATGGACAGGTTGACTTGGTACTTGGATTACAAAACCTGTAAACTCACCAGCATTTTTGTGCTGACGTAAACTTTTACATGTTTTCTCAGGTCGCTAAGGTAGCACTACTGGACTAGGGCGCACGCATCTGCACGGCGTCTAGTTAGAGTCGCATGGTTTTCATATGTTGAACATTTGGTTACTTTTGAGATACTGTTTTGAATAAGCTTCCGCTGTAAACGAGGATTTTAAACTATGTTTTGAAATTGCATTATATTCATTTAGACTTGTTTATTGTGATCGTTGGTTTGGATCCTGGTTTGTCATGCGCCTCGCGGTAAAACTCCGCAAGTGGATTTTGAGGGTGGCCACGAACAGGCCTACCATTTTGAGCATTAGGAGCTGGATTATTTCTGGCAGGGTTGTTTTGAGTGGCAAGGGCTTGGCAAGCATTGGTATAGTATCCATACCGCTTGCAGTTATTACATTGGCGGCATGGTCTGTCAGCAAGATGGTGGTATTGACAAGTGTTACAAAGAGGGTGGTTCCCGACATACGGTTTCTTGGCTAGGTTTTGCACTGCGGGCGGGGGTGGTAGCAACCATGTAGTTCCTAGCCTTGCGCTTCCTGTTGGTTGAGTTATCAGGCTTAACCTCAATAGCGGGCTGAGGAGTGTCTTTTGCAGCAGTCTTCTTGGTGTTCTTGCGAACAAGAGTACCGTTCTTCACATGATTATCGGTGAGAGTAGCCGCCAGGCGTTTGGCTTCCTCCAAGGTGGCAGGATTCCTTTCCCATACCGTGTCCTGGATTTGCATAGGTAGGCCACCGATATACTTCTCGATAGCTATAGGTAGAGGAGTAACTTTATGGGGCAACAACAAACTGAGCTCGTGAAAGCGGGTATTATAAGCAAGGTTTTCCCCACTATCCTGAGCAAGGGTGTGGAACTCGTCTTCCAGTTTCTTAACCTCGCTACGGGGAAAGAACTCATCTTTCATAATCTCCTTGACTTGATCCCAGGTCATAGCAAGTGCAACTTCAGCTCCGCGGGTGAGCTTTTCCTCATTCCACCAAGTGAGTGCTCGTTTGTGAAGAACACTCATGGCATAACGGACCTTAAAGTTATCGGGACACTCACTGTTAATGAAGGTATTCTCAATACCCTCGAACCATTGTAGAAGACCCGTAGCTCCTTCTTCTACACTGAACTTAGGGGGATTACAGGTATTAAAGTGCTTAAGAGTGCAAGCTGGGAGACCATTCCCGTTTCCATTCCCGTTTCAATTGTGGTTTCCATTACCGTTTCCGTTGCCGTTTCCGTTTCCATTACCGTTTCCATTCATCTGGATGACTTGAGCCAGTAAGTTAGGAACCAGAGTTGCGATCTGTTGTGCCATTTGTTGAGAGATGATCGCAGCCAGTTGAGCATCAATGCCATTGTTGTTGTTGTTATTGTTGTTGTTGTGGTTAGCGTCGTGGTTATGGTTATGGTTGTCGCCACCTTCCTCATGGTTCTCACCATTGCTATTGCAAGTGCTGCAACGTGGAGGCATGATCTGTAAGAGGCACAATGAAATGAATGAGATAATATAAGGAATGTAATCATTTATTCATTAATTAAAACGAATAAACGAAAACGTTGACTTATCAAAGATTCTAGATTCTAATAACATTGTGAAGACATGCTTTAGCCTATAAGTGAACACTCATCCCGAGAATTCCCAGGTAGGCATCCGGGCCCTCGTCTGATTGGGATATATGCGCAATGCCAGCCTAGACAGAAGACTCAGAATACAGGCGTTCACCCTTCCAGATTGCACGTGTTCGTTATTAAAATCTAGAACTTCGACGAGATCTCAAGGTGGTTTAGGCTAAACCTGAGGATTTTGTCCTATTAATCTAATGGTGGATCAGGATTGCAGCAGACGAATAAGAGCAGTCACTTGTAAGGCTTAGGATTGTATAAAGTGTGGGATAAGATTAAGGAAGCAATTAGGGTTACAAGTAAGAGAAGCAAGTACTGTTTAAATCCCAAAAGTTATAGTCTAGATTATTTTTCTAATAACCTAATTCCCTATAACCAAGGCTCTAATACCAATCTGTAACACCCCAACCGATGGCGGAAACATCGAGGTGTCACGTAAGAATGAGTATACAGTAGCACATGGTATTCAAGTTTTAATTGAAATTTATTTAAAGTAAAATATCCAAAATTGAAAATACATAACAAGTCTTGAATGGAATTCTAATACATCAAAAAGCCAAACAAAGCATAAACTTCAAATTGTCTCCTCATGCTAACTCTCTAGACTTCAATCATCATTATTTTCTGTTGAGTGTAAAAATGGGGGGGGGGGTCAACTAGAAGTTGGTGAGAATACATAAGCCATGTTAAGCAATTAAGTTTAAGAATAAAAGTTTAGCAATTCATATGTCTATCGTAAGTTTAAGTCTACATGAATAAACATGAAGTATAGTATGCACATAATCAAACCTCCGACAAGTTTAGGTCCATCCCGTCATCCACGGTTCACCTTAATATCACGTTGGAACGATAACAATCACCCGCGCTCCCCATAAAAGATGGTCAACGAATCTAGGTGGGATTGTCAATCCAATAGATCTATTATTGAGTATCGCCGGCTTGGCCATAGCTAATGATTATGTATGTTGAAGTTTAAGTCTAACAGTAGTTGTCTAAGTCATGAGGCATTAAATTTTACAACTAGACATGTATGCAGAATTGCTTAAGTATAATGTTGCAAGTATAAAGAATTGCATACACATGGTTACGTAAACTCACCGTAGCAAAGTGTTAAGTCTCGAGAAATAGAGTATGTGTAGCCCAAAGTTTGCCAAGTATTACCCTATGTATAAGGTAATAAATAAGTCTAAGTCTTTCTAGTCTATAAGTATTTTCTAGGGTTTCGAATTGGGGATAAGTATTCATTTGATTAATAATTAAATTGTTTAATAAATAAGAGAAATTCGATAAATAAATAAACAAAAGTCTTTGTGTAAACTTTAGATTAAAGATGGTCACATTATAAGGTTTTAAGTATGAAAATAATTTTTATAAAATTATTTTCTTAAAAATAGAATATTTAATCTATTTATTTCAATTTGTCAAAATATAACTTTAATATCTAAAAAATATTAAAATTAAAGAATTTTTACATTAAAATTTGTATTTCTATTCTAAATAGACAGGAATAATTTATATAAAATTTTGGTGCAAAAATATTGAAAAAATGGATTTATTATGATTTATTTATGATTAAAAATAACAAAAATTGATTAAAAATATTAAATAAATGATTTTTCAGAAATAAAAATCATTTCAGAAATGTTTAATGTTTTATAAACTCAGAATAATTTTTGTGGAAATTTAGATAATCGTTTTGATATTTTTATAGAATTTTTATAATTATAATAGAATAAACTTGTAACATTTATTATATATATTAAATAAATAATTTTTGGAAAACTAAATATTGTATAATAAACTTTTCTATTAGTATAACATAAAATAATTTTTGTAGAATTTATAAAGGAGTTTTAGTATTTTAAAACCATTTTTAAAATACTAGTGTATATATATAAATCTAAAAAGGAAAGAAAAATGTTTTGCTCAAGCTAGGATTCGAACCCGGGTCTGGAACCGGTTTGTGTTTAATATCACAAGTCTAGACCATCTGGTCTAGACCCTGAGAACGATTATTCTAAGTTTGAATTAAATGTATAGTTATATCAGAAACTAATTTATAATCCTTTTAATGAAAAGCTAAAAAGCCGTTTAATGTGGGACTCGAACCCTGGCCATCCGGCCGGTTCGTGTTTTAAGTGTAAGGGTCACACCAACTGATCTACAGATCAGTTGGTGATGATTTAGTTTCTGCAATAATTATATACACATGTCTGCAGAAGGTTTATCCCCAAATCAATACCTTCGAACCCTAGGTTTAACAATAATCAGATTCAAACAACAATAACCCGATTAAACATAGGGTTATTTTTGTATGAATGCCGATGAATAAAACCATGTAATAACACTAGATCTTACAGAGCTTAATCGTGATTATTGAGCGGTCAAACAGAAAAGTCAACACACGAGCAAAGAAGCTTGAAAGGATGTTTTTTTATCAGAAATTGAAGATGAGGATAGTGATATCGGCGAGTTTAGAGTGTAATGAAGGGTTCAATTTATAGTGTGGGGTTCGGGTGTTCCAAAATGGTAATGGCTGACCCGTTTATTACAATGACGCGATAATTGGACATAATTTGGAAGGTTTTGATGTTAATTGGCGTGTAATGGACGAGTCTTAGTCATCAGATTCATAATTTACCATACGTGGAATCAAAAACGCGGCATTTGGGTTTGAATTGAAGTGTGTTCGTCGCAGTTGACTTCTCACATGTCAACTGCACCTCTGAACTTAATATATATATATATATATATATATATATATATATATATATAACATAAACCAGGATTAGACCAAGTGAAGCTGTAGACCAGCTGGTTATATTGTGGTGGTGTTTGATTGAACCGGCCATGGGCTCGGGTTCGAACCCCGGCCCATGCCATTATTTTTTTGACAATATTATCAATAATATATTGATGTTATATGTATATAGTATGGTACACGGGGTCCAAATGTGTCACGAAATATTTTTAAAAGGACGATAAATGATGAAATTCGACGTTTTATTAATAATCAACGTAACGTACAAAGAATTTAATGCGAAATGTTACAGTATGTGAATACGTGTTTATATGTGTTAAAATAGCGTTTAACGCGCCTGTAACACCCCAACCGATGGCGGAAACATCGAGGTGTCACGTAGTGACGATTGTTCAATAGCATACGGACTAAATTGTAAATATTAATAGCAAACAAACTTTCATTATCCAAAAAGGAAATACAAAAGTCTTAATAGAAATCTAAAACATAGATAAATAAATATTCAATCTTTTATTTAAGAACTAGGTCCAGCCTAAGCGTGAAAGCATGTAAGATCAAACGTCACCTGAAACATGTACAAAATAATTTCGTCAACACATATAATGTATTGGTGAGTACATTCGTTTGATATATATAGTAAAGTAAAATTTAGCAATTCATGTGTTATTTGGCAAAATGAAATAAGTGGTATCCGGGTCAAATCAACCCTATGAAAGGAAAGCAGATATATATAGTATGCGCTAGTAGTAATGTAATACATAGCAATGACGAGGACTCTCAACAGAGTATATACCATAGTACTATTCATTGAAATGCTAGGCCGAAACGGTTAATGATTTGACAGGTCATAGATACACGAAATGACATAAGCAAACACACAATAGAATTGCTATTTTAGTAAAATGAAATAGAAAATTGATAGTAAGTACATGAGTCACCCCAGAATAGTAAAACAGTAAAAAGGGGAAAAGATATACTCACAGTTTGCGAAAGCGATCAAAATCCACTTAAGCGGTTGTGAGCTAAGTAGTGAGAATTCCGAGGAATTCAACCTATAACGTATATGAATACTAGTTTGGTAAAGTCTACAAAGTCTAAGGTATCTAGGGTCTAAGGCATTAGGGTTTGCTAAGTCGATTTGGGGAATTAAAGTTTTTATGATAAGTCGAATTACTTTAAAAGTTGTATATTAAAAATAATACACCAAAGTTTGTAAATATGATTTAGGTAATATAATTATTACCAATCAAATATTTAGATCAAAATATATTTGAATAATTATGACAAAATAATTTAGTTAATTACTTTAACTAATTATTATGAATAAATGCAATAATTATAAATGTATAAATAAATAATTATGTGCTTCACAATGATCTACAAATGGTAAATAAGATTTTCAAACATAAAACATTTCTATTTTATAAGAAAAGTATTCATAAAATAGGTATTTAATAGTACAAATAAATAAATTATTAATTATGTCTAATTAATCATAAATAAGACTAATAATCCAAGACATGATCCAAAAATTCTATTTTTATAGAAAATGGATGATTTCTGATGTAAATTAATGAAAATAATTTTCCCATAATTTTTATAAACTTATTTATATTTAAAATTGATTTAATGATATTAAATCATGTTTAAATGATTAAAAATAGGGAAATTAATAGAAATAAATGTTTTCTGAACCAAATATGTTTATTTCAGTTCATAATCATTAGAAATAATTTATCAAAAATTTTGAGATTAAAATCATTAAAAATGAATTTTTAATCAATTAAATAGGATTAAAACAATTTAATTCAATAAAAATATAAAAATAAAACATTTTTCAGAAACTAAAAGTGGGATAATTTTCTATGAGGTGTCAAGAAGCTACTCCTAAATTTTCATAATTTTTGGAGCAAAAATGAATTTATTATGAATATTCTAAGTTAAATATATAATATACATATATAAATAATAAAATGAATTTTATAAAGAAATACCAAAAAAAAAACACAACTGACCGTGGCCAGTGGGACTCGACCTCGGGTCAGTTCAGATATTAGACAAACACACAACCACTCCACCACTTATCAAGTTTGTTGATTTATAATCAAATAAAACATATTTAACATATAATAATTATTCATCTTCTTCCCCAATTTCCTAGCCAAATCCTAACCCTCACCTTAAAAACAATAACCCGATTCAAGCATGATTAAGCCACGAGATCTTAGGGCTTTTAAAGAACATCGTCTAGGAAACAAAACGGCATCAAAATAAAAGACTTACAATCACGATTTGAGGTTCGAATTTCGATTTGAGGTTCGAACTTTTGGAGGTCGATTATAGAGCTTTTAGACGTGATTAAACTCCGTTTTTTTAGTGGGTTTTGTTGTGAGTGTGTGCAGAAACAAAACTGAGTGATGTGTATATATAGATTCAGATTTAAATGGTTATAATCGAGCAATTAACTTTCCGGTCGGTTACTATGATTACGCGAATTAAACTCATGATTAAACGCGTTTAAAACTCAATTGATAGCTGGAAACTCTTTATTATGGATGGAGAAACGCTTGGCAATCATTAAAACGGGTTAAAGCGTGATAAATGGGGTGTTTTAACGTTGGCCGGAAAGAATTCCGGTGGCCGGAACTCTGTTCGCCGGAAAAACGGTTCAGCAGGAAAGAGGGAGGGTTGGTTTTTAAAAGTTTCACATTTTGACACAATTGGTCCCTGCAGTTAGTTTTTATTAACCCAGTTTGTTTTTACTTTATATAAACTTAACCAAGTTAACTATATTTAACTCTTTAAAACTCTAAACTTTTATAAAACTTGAAATTTTTGTAATATCCATTCCGGATGACGTTTCAACATACGCATTTGCTTAAAACTTATACCCGATCCACAATAACTATAAACGATAAAATTTTAATTCGCTCTAAAATTAAATTTAAAAACGACGCACTTACAGGGACTGAAATGGAAATATTTGAAGGACTAATATCGTCAATTAGATGAAAGTCTAAGGTGACGGATGTCACAGTGCCAAAAACCCGAAATCACATAGTGGTGATTACAACATGCATTTACGCCTACTCACTAGTTTATAGGTGATTACAACTAGAAATTACGCCCTACTCACTAGTTTACATGCGAGTACAACTAGCAATTAGCCCTACTCGCTAGTTTTACATGCGAGTAGGAACCCTAATCGCTAGTTGCAGAATCCTACTCGCCTGTAGCATGTGTGACGACTAGAAACGCCTATAAATACCACCCTTTTGCTCCCAAACCTCATTTGTGAAACCCTAACTCGCCCCAATGCTATCCTACACCATAACCAATCTCTGGAACACGTATATGCATAGAAATCCATCCTTTCAAGCCTTACCCATCATTCTTTAGCAAAACCCATGGTGTGTCCTCCTTCCTAAACCTTTGTTATGCTATTATAATGATCCCTAAAGGTCTAGACCTGGTTTTTATATGGTTGTGTCTTTGAAAACCTTTGAAATCAGTTGTTAATCAAGTCTAGTCTTTCATTATGTGTTTTATGAGGTGTATTCATGCAAGCTAGGATTTTTACGATTTAAACATGTGGGTCCTTGTGTATTTGATATGTTTCTGAGATGAATAGGTTGTTAGCATGATTGTTGATGAGTTTAAAGGTTCATAGTTGTGTATTATTGATAATAGGCGTTTTGACCCGTTTGAATGATTATGAAGGATTAAGGATGATATGATGTGTTTTGTTGATTATATGAGGTTAGGGTTTGTTCTAGGAGCATGTAGGAATAGTAGGATGTGATTATATAATGTTATTATGTTATGAAATCTGGATAATTGCCGTTTAGGGTATGTTTTGCATGTTGATGTGATGTTTTCATGATAATATTGCCATTTCGGGAAATGTGTAGAATTAGGGCTACTAGATTGATGATAAATTGGGGGTTTTTACTTGGGATGGGTTGTTTAATGATTTGGGTTTGATATTGGGTATTTTTATATGTTTCGGATCAGATTTGGAGGATTTAAACGCGCGAAATGAGGTTAGCTGCTGCAGGAGGCGAGTAGGCCTCTACTCGCTAGTTTATCAGGCGAGTAGGCTCTACTCGCGTGTATAACACGTGATTACAACTCCTAATTTCCTGTTTGACCATCCTAATTGCTAGTTGACTTTTCTAATTGCATGTTTGATTCCTAATCGCGTGTTTTGCTCCCGTAAGCGTATTTTGACATCCCGAAACATGTTTTGACACCTAGGAACATGATAGGAACCCCGTGACGTGCCTAGTAACCTAATAACACGTGTTTGGACTCGTATATGCGTTAATTGAACTATATGCTAGATTTGGTGACCTCTTATGCGTGTTAAGTGCATAGTTGCATATGATTAATTGATCTCTTGTTCTTGACTAACACGTGGGATGTCGGATCACCAATGGGATGTTGGGTCTTGTCTTGTATAGTCTGGTCTTCACGTTTTCAAACGTATAATGGTTATGGTCTGGACACTTGTGGACTAGTTGACCTACGGGTTAATAGTCCGAGTACTCATATGTATTTAATGATAGGTCTCGGATACTAGGAACTGTCATTTGCATTGTTTGGGGTTTATTAAGAAGAACGCAATCCAATGTGCGTTTCACGACCCCTCTTTTACACACTTTTCTCTCAGGGGAGAAACATGCCACACGTTTTTTTTACAATCACTACAAAATATGCCATTTTGTGACATACAAAAAGTGCCACTAAAGGCCCTTCTAGGAATGGGCGGCACACAAAACAAGTGTCACTAGAAGTGCTAACACTAAAGCCTTTTAGTGGCACTTTTTCAATTTGCCGCACAAAGTTTTTAGGGCTTTAGTGACACTTTTTTTTGCCACAATATAGAAAAGACTTTTGTAGCACATATTTTGTGCCTCTAAAAATTGATTCTAGTTACATATTTATACTAGTTTTAATGACACTTTTTTCTGCCACAATATGAAAAAAATTTTGTGTCGGTAAAAATTGCTTCTACCTATATATATGTACAATATTTAGTGGCACATAATTATATCACAAAAATCACATTATTTACAATTTAAATATAAAACAAAAGTTTGATAAAAAAAAGTGTAAATGTAGAAATCGTAATATTATAACTTCAATAATACGTAACATATCCCAAATTTCAAATAGTTACACAAAAAGTCAAAAAATTCTTTTGGGTAAGAATTCCACTATCATAGAACTTGGCTTCAAAGCTTCTCATGATATCTACCCTGCCATCATCAACCATATAATAAGCACTAGTTTTTATCCCGGGAGCGTCCCGGGCTGAAATATCTAATATAACATAATAAAATATATTATTATTATTATTATTATTATTATTATTATTATTATTATTATTTTAAGCAAATCTCTGCCATAAGTTATCATATTCAAATATAAAAAAACGAATCTCTGCGCCGGGGTATAAATCTAGTGCCATTACAAATGAATTCGGAAGTGTGTAATCGATCATTCTAAAAAGAACTAATATGAAATAAGAAAAAAAAGTTAATTATTGAAATATCGAACGCATTAGTCTAAGGGTTATGTGATGCGTTAAAAAATTCATGGGTATATGATCGGGTATGTAGTTCAGGTATTTGGGTATGTTGTTTCGGGTAATCGGGTCGAGTATCACCTAATCCCAGACCCAACCCAAACCCACAATTTTTTTTAAACTAATCCCAAACCCGACACAATACCTGTCGGGTTACAAAAAAATAGTCATTTTTTTCTCCGATTTTTATATAGCACTATGGTACTCGTTGGAAAGATAATAAAACGCTCGTTAATTTGGTGTAATTTTTTTCCTTAAAAAATCTCGTATATAAAAGATATTAACGTTTAAAAGTTATGGGAGGAAACACGAGAGATAAAATAATAAAGGTTTAATATTTAGATTTAGTAGATTAGGTTAAAGATTATAATAGATTAGGTTATCTTTTTTTTTTAAATGGTTTAGAGTTGCCACATCACATCCTATGTGGCATCTCTTAAAGGAGAGATTGCATAAGAGTATTACATGTAGGATTAATCCCTTTGCAATATATATATATATATATATATATATATATATTAGTATTGATTCAACAAAATTTCAAAGTTCTTTAATTTATGAAACTCATTGTTCTTTATTCAAAAGAAAATCGTGTATAACAAATGGCCGAAACAACTAACAATTTAACAAAAACGCAACATATAATATAATATGCAGCCATTTATAATTAGCCAAAACACCTAACTATACAAAAAACCAACATATTACCTTAATTGCAATGTTAACAAGAAGTTCAAAATCAATTGTCCAAACGTGTTTCTTGCTTTGTAAAAGGGAAAGTTTTTGATGATCAATTTCATAGTAAGATTACAACATAAGCACGTCCATTTAATATTACAAAGTAGTTAAAATGTAACAAGTTAAGAGTAATTACCGTTATCATTATGACTTCTTGAAGATGATATTTCGTTAACTCGTAAAGAGTTGTTAGGGACCAAAGAACCAATATCCGGTACCTAAAACATATAAATGAAATAAATGATAGTACATAAATATATAATCATAAAAAACCAAATAATGGTTCATGTATGTAATTACATGCATGTTTATATTGCTAAAAACCGAAGACAAATTTGCATTGGGGATATGTTCTTGGATGATGGTAGCCATAGCATTGACAACACTCGTTAGGTTATCAATAGTTTGTGAAGCTGTCAAAGAAGCACGGTTACTTTTTGCAGCTGGCATCCTTCCAACTAATCGAATGTATCCTCTTTTCTCAGGGCCTTTAACTTTTGAGTAGTCATCGTTTGTAAAATCATCTGGATTGTTGGGTATGATTGTAGAGTCCTTTGGAATATTTTTTAATGAAGCCTAAACACATAATAAAATAGGTAATCATAAAAATACATAAGCACACCAATGATATATAGGAATATTAAATACATTACCACAACTTGAGCAGTTTTATCATCAACAATGCTTCCATCTTTACAAGTGCGAGTTGCTATATAGATTTCTCTTCGTGTTGGATATACACCATTATTCTTTGTCGCCTATAATTTATGATTGAATGTTAGTAAAGGAATTAACAAGTAAACAATACAATAATAAGTGTCAATAATAGATTGAATAATACCATCTCATGAGCAAGTCTAGCGAACGACTTTGTCCCACTAACATGAGGTTCATTCATCTTTGAGCGGCTTAATCTTTTAACATTACATGTACTCTATGGTAAAGGGTAAAAAGTACACAATAAAAAATCTTTATTCTAATTAGATAATTTTATATATTGTATAAAAACTCAAAGTTACACGTCATTGTTACCTGGAATTCTGGAGTGAACCAACGAGTAACAAGTTCTTTAAATTGAGTTGCATTCAGTCTGTTGTCATTCTTAACATGTTGTGCCACGATTTAATCAACAGTAAGGCTTGGATCATATGCACGTTCCTTTAACGAACCTTTCCACGTTCTCCATTTTGTTCCCATGCTTTGGAAGATCCAACTTTTAATCTCGTTTGTTTCATTTGGATAAATAACAAATTCTGACTGAAACAAAAATTATATATATTAAGCATACACCTATTACTTTAACTAGTGGATACATTTTGAAACTTAATAAAGACATATACCTTAACGAGTGAATACATGTCCTCTTTGTTTTGTATGGGAACCTTTCTCCAGTCAGAATATTCTATGGATACATGATCAAAATTCCTCACAAGTTCCCAAGGAATTGAGCAAGTTCACTACCTTCATCCCCAATAGCCTTTCCCAACTTGTTGAATGTGACAACTATTCTATTTGAACTATCCATCTTCTAGGTTTCACTTTTTTGTGTATAGCCTCTAACCTTTTTAAGAGCACCTAACAAATTCAAAAAAAAAAAAGTTAGAAAACAGCTTACAAATTTTATACAATTTGAACATAACCGCTATCGTTTTGTTTAAAAAAATATCATTACCTTGAGTTTTAAAAATTTGGTGATCTTCAAAATCATCTTCAACAGGGTCATTGTCAACATGTTCTTCCATATGCTCATTGGAGGCGGTAGAAGTGATATTTAGCCTCTTACGCCTACCTATACTATTACCTTTTGAAACAGATGTTGCTTTTTGTTTTCAGTGCCTTGTAATTGTTCTTGAACATCGCCTTCATCTTCATAATAGTTGCAACCTGCCATTTGCATCTCATGTTGATGTGTATGTATTGCATCACACATGTCTTCATACTCATCATTTTGATCAACATCATCTACTTCCGTATCCACTCTATTACCTTCTATAAGCATAAAAGAGTAAATTAATATAATAAGTACTTTTAAGTGAACAAAACTTTTAGATTAACAAAATAATACCTTGAGATGCTTCATCATCATCCTCGTCATCATCCTCATCAACAAGAACCAACCTTCTCATTGCTCCCCTTGTATTACCTTTGATTGTTTCACTCATGGTAACTGTTTGTCGTTGTTTAATCAGTTTTGTTGCATTTGATGTTAATGAAACCTTTTGGGAGACATTCGGAGCCATCACTCTGTAAAAAGGTATTTTCATTAGAAAAGAAAGAACATATAATAAAAAACAAAGTTTTAATAATCAAATTACCTTTTTGGGTATTACAACATTTCTAGCACGTTCCTGGTTGTCTTCCTCATTATCATTGCCTAGAGCTGGAATAAACTCTACATCCCCAGCATGGGTGCTTTGCTTTACTATTTTTTCTTCGTTTTTTGACTTTCTGGAAAACTTGTAAAAGACCTGACAATGTTTTTAACTCCAAGTTGTTCCAATTTTTTTTTGTTCTCCTGGATTGTCAACTGTCTAATCTTCTCATATTCATTGCCTTCTACTGCTAAAGTTTTATTTTTCTTGTTTTTGTTTGTCATTGGACCTGATCAAAGTCAAAAAGTAGCAAATTAGGATGGTCAAATTAGCTTAGAAGCACCAAGAAATGACAACATTGCATTTTACCGGTATGGTGATTTTCAGTTTCATAGTCGCCATGGTCTTCAACAATGTCTTCAAAAGGCTCATTAAAGTCAGTGGAAGTTATACGTAGTCCCTTGCATGTACCCATACCCTGTATTAAAAAAAAACATGTAATATAATATCAATATACATCGTTTTCATTACGAACAATTGAACATAAATTATATGTATCGTATACACTAACTGACATTAAACTATTTAGCACAACATTTGTTACAACTTTGGTATTTCTCACATAGAATTGTATATCATAATGTTATTATTATGAATAGCAGCATTCACAACAGGATAAGCAAAATTTTTCAAACAAAATACACATCCATATAACATAAATCTTGCTAAAGTTTACAATACGTTACAAATATATTGTTTCAAATACATCAGGTTATATCTAACCATATCAACTATTAAAAACAAATAAGTTTACTTAATCACAAACGTACATATAACTTTACAATGAAACAGCAAGAACTATATTTTATCCACATAACATAAAACATATATCATACTATGTACACAACAACACACACATGATAGTCTATAAACTGTATTATATAAATATACGGTTACGTTTATATAGTATTGTAAAATAGACAATTAAATCGAACAATAATCACGTTCTGTGTTCTGTGTTCTGGTTAATCAAAGAATCAGCATCAAAGAATAACAATTAAAATGGACAATTAAATCGAACAATAATCAAACCCTCCTGGTCGTTCTGTGTTCTGGTTGATCTTGCGTGATTCTGATCGATGTTCTTCTGTAATTCGGAACGATGATCTGCAGGGCCGGCCCTGAAAATTCAGGTGTCCGGGCCGAGCCATGAAATATGTGCCCCTTAGTCGTAGTTCTTTTAAGCAATGTTTTCATAACTGAAGCAAACGTTGAACCGGTGTCCTTATCGGTTTCCTAGTCGTACTAGTCGAACCGAATATAGAACTGAAAGTGTCGTAATAATTATACAAATTAATGTGTTTGGCTAATTGGCTTATAAAAAACCACCATTTTTTAAAATTCCATAATAATTTGAAGGGCCATTATTTTATTCCTAGACTTCAAAAGTTTTTTAACAAAATGAATTTGACTTCCATCATACGCAAAAGTGTGAGACAGTTACTGTTTTGTAGTAATACTATATATTAAAATTTACTGCAAAGGCTGTACAATTACTTTACCACAACACAAATCTCAACTAACACACTTCAACTTTTTTTTTTTAATTATGTCGTATCCTACCAATCTAGTTTATCATGTATGACTTATCTTCTTTCTTATCTACTCTTCACCTTCTTGCGTTTATAACCAGTGATGTTTAAGATGAAATCTTTTTTTTTTTTTTTTTTTTTTGGTAAAAAACAGGAAGAAAATATTTACAGAAAGAAAACACTCGTCGCCGCTCAAAGTGCCCCGTTAGAAATTGGGCCCGGGCCGGGAGTCCTCCCCGCACCCCCTTAGGGCCGGCTTTGATGATCTGGTCGATCTCGTTCTTCTTTTATCAATGTTCTGGTCGATCTCGTTCTTCTATGATCGATGTTCTGGCCTTTCCTTGATAATATTTGGAATTAGGAAGTGCTAAATTGTAATTAGATGTTCTTGTCGATCTCCTTCTATTGCCGCTAATTCTAATTGCTTTGATTTTGTGGTTTTTGATAAATGCAAATAGGGTTCACCAAAAGACAATTGTGCCGCCTAATTCCTTCTAAAGCGGGAGAACGAGGTCGTTTCAATTTAAAATGAATTTGGCAAGTTAAATAATATGCATATAAAAATAATAATTATATTTTTTTATTAGAAGGTAAATAATATTAATTCCAAGACTAAGAAAATTACATCACGATAGCGGGCAGGCGGGCAACAAACTGCGCCGCCACCCCTTTCTGAATATCAAATTCTAATCTACTAAAAACGTAACCCTGCCCACCCGGAGCCGAGACACAACTATGAATAACCCGCTGGACCCTGGTTAGGAAACGGGTAGCCTCCGATGCCAATGAGCCAAATGTATCAAAGGCCAAGGGTACAAAAACGTGTTGGTTCTCCTCGCGAGCTCAAGTGCGCACGCAATCCTAATCAGGCCCGTTTTATTTTTATTTTTTTATTATAAATTTTCTATAATTTAATACCTAACTCTCTCTATATGTATATATAAATGAGGCTGAACCTGACCTTCACTTATCGAGCTTGAAACGTGTTTTACACAATGAACTGGGCATATTATAAATTTCAAAGTTAAACGAATATATTATAAATATAAAAGTCAAATGTACATTTTGACTTTTTGAAATCAACCGGAGATATTAAAAATTTTAAAACTGAAGACATATTATAATATCAAATTCAACTGAACATATTAGAATTATCTAAGTCAACCGGATACATTCTTGACTTTTCAAAGTCAACACTACATTATAAACTATCATAAATAGCTGTCGACCTAACATGACTAACGCAACACGATCTAACATTTTATGAACCAATATGACAACTTCAAGAATGAAAAACTACTCACGGGCCTAGTTCAAGCCCATTTGAGTTAGACTGGGTCGAACCTCCATTTTACGCTTGTTTAGTAAACGAGGCTGACCCGAGCTTCACTTATCGAGCTCAAGTGCGAACGCGATCCTAAACAGGCCCGTTTTTATTTATTTTTAGTATTATATTTTTTTCTATAACTTAATACGTAACTATATGTATATATATAAACGAGGGCGAACCTGACCTTTACTTATCGAGTTTGAGACATGTTTACAAAATGAACTGGGCATATTATAAATTTCAAAGTTAACCGAACATATTATAAATATAAAAGTCAAATGTACATTTTGACTTTTTGAAGTCAACCGGAGATATTAAAAAACTTAAAACTTAACACATATTATAATATCAAATTCAATTGAACATATTAGAATTATCAAAGTCGACCGGATACATTCTTGACTCTTCAAAGTCAACAGTACATTATAAACTATCATAAATAGTTGTCGACCTAACATGACTAACGCAACACGATCTAACATTTTATGAACCAATATGACAACTTCAAGCATGAAAAACTACTCACGAGCCTAGTTCAAACCCCTTTGAGTTAGACTGGGTCGAACCTCTATTTTACTCTTGTTTAGTAAACAGTGCTGACCCGAGCTTCACTTATCGAGCTCAAGTGCGCACGCGATCCTAAACATGCACGTTTTTATTTATTTTTAGTACTAGCTGATTACCCCGGGAAGGTCCCGGGGTTGAAAAATTTAATATGATTTAATAAAAAATGATAAAAGAAGAAAACTCAAATCACGAAAAGAGTAAATAACTTAAACATAATCAATCTTAGCTAAAAAAACATTTATTTAAAAAGTTAAAAAAATAAAAAGCATAAACCATATTAAACATAATACATTATTAAAAGGATAACCTTCAATATATAATCATCTTCACGTAATTTAAAATATGTTACAATTTGACTTTGACTTATATAGATGTAGAATTCATGAATAGGGTTGAAAAATATAACCATTCTAATAATACTAATACTAATAGTAATAATTATTACTCTTGTAAATAAATAAATAAAAAAAATAACCTTGCTATAAGGTGACACCATGTGTTGCAGTGTTGCGCAATTCTTTCTCCTACCTTCTCTTGATGAAGTATACATATCCATCTTTAGAAGAGTAAAATTCCAATGATAGCATGACGATTGGGCTGAATTTCAACATCGTAGATAAGAACCTGGTTTAAAAGAAAAATCATGATTAATGAATAACCTGAACACTTTGTGTTTTTTTTCTGTACGAACATAACCTCACAAAAAATAGTCGTTTTTCTCCTTTTTTTATATAACACTATGGTACTCGTTGGAAAGATAATAAAACGCTCGTTAATTTGGTGTAATTTTTTTATTTAAAAAATCTCGAATATAAAAGATATTAACGTTTAAAAATTATGGGAGAAACATAAGAGAGAAAAATCTAAATTTATTTTTAAATTCTTTTTTCCTATAATAACTCAATTTAATTTTAGTAATTGAGAATGGAGAATTGAGAGATAGAGAGATAAATTTAGGGTTTTATGTTTATCTTTTTTTTAATTAAAAAAGGAAATAATTTAAAAACACTAAAATCTTTCAATTATGATGCCACGTGGCAGTTTCATGGAGAGGTTGAAGGCACCATTGCACGCCACGTCAGCAATGTTCAATTTCTTTTATATATATTAATAGATTATAATTTTTCTATAATTTAATACGTAACTATATATATATATATATATATAGGTTTAGGATCATGTACAAACCCATTTTATGTGAGAAGCGTGAGAACCTATCATAGAGTGACATGTGGCAACCTATTTTTTTAATAAAAAGGGCATCATTGTAATTTGTATCCATAATCTTATTTTTAGTAGATAATATCTAATTAATTACCTTATTAATTAAGAGCAATAATAAGGATTTTTTCTGTAGGTTTTATAAAGATTCAGATTTCCCGAAATGGGAAATCATATTCATTTACTTAAATCAGTCAAATATCATATCGTTGTGTTTTATTATTCTAAGTGTGGTGTTTTACGTTTAAGTTGGTTTTTTTTTCACACCACGTATGGTGTTTTTAACATATATGAATGACGTGTGTTAGTCATACGTGGTGTTTTATCAACCAGAAATTTTAAGATGTATAAATAAAACACACATCGAAGACCACAACTAATATATAACACACTAATATGAATATTATACAATCATTCGTGATGAAGATAAAACACACTATGAAGATCTCATATTCAAAAACAATTTGATTGATTAGACGACATAACACCATGAATCGTTTATACAATCCTTCCGGATGTAAAATAACAGCATAACTTTGAATCGCAATACAATCTTCCAAATGCTAAAACACTATGACTTGAATATAAAACACATTGATATGAAGATAAAGAACGGTTGCCGGAATCCTCACCGTATTTCGTCAACAGAGAAGAATTCGATACCGTAATCCCTTTAATTTCTTCATCCAACCATGTAATTTTATGGACCTATATTCTTTCTCCTTTATTTAATTATCGCCGTATTTCTTCATCCAAAAGAAAAATGCATGTAACACTAATAATAATAAAAGTATTAAAGATTGTTTTATGTTGAAAAGTGTGTTCTGGTAGGAGGCGCGGAGAGAGGAGCAAGAGAGAGAGAGAGGTGATAGAATAGAGAGAGAGTAATGAGAATTAATGGTGGTTTCTATTTTTTAAAAAGGTATCAATTAAATGTGAATTAAATGTAGGGTGTGTTTTACCATTATACCCCTAAGTAGCCTAATTAGTTATTATAACTATAACATTATTTACAATAATGCCACTCATTAAATCTAAACCATTGATTAAGATGATCTAATGGTCCAAAACACTTCTTACCCTTCGCATACAAAAGACACTTTGCACAGGATCTCGACCATATATATATATATATATATATATATATATATATATATATATATATATATATATATATATATATATATATATAGGGTAAGGATCCATGGAAAACCCTCCTAAACTGGAAAACTCTGAAAACTCTAACTTCCCAAGCTTTTTAGAGCCTGAAAATTTTAAGGCATGTAATATACATGATTTTAAGCATTTTGAGCAAAAAAAATCAAAAAAGCGCCGTAAACTTTTTTTTTTTAAATAAATTTTCGGGTAAGACATGTTAAGCGAAATTAACATGTGTTAACAATGTGTTACCCAAAAACTTATTTATTTTAAAAAAAAAGTACTCGGCGTTTTTTTTTATTTTTTTTGACTTAAAATGCTTAAAATCATGTATATTACATACCCTAAAATTTTCATATAAAAAAATGCTCGGGAAGTTAGAGTTTCAAGAGTTTTCCAGTTTAGGAAGGGTATTATTGGCATAGTTGTGACAATTAAGACACTTAGGATGGTATATTAGTAAATTTAGCATAATCCAATACCTCACATCATAAAATCTTATCCCAATTATGCCCTTATGTCCAAATTTTAAAACACAAAATACAACTTAACTTATGATGCATATTAAATGTCAGACCTTTCAACCCCCCATCTATATTATTATATATACTTCATTATAATCAATTTTTTGAATGCTAATAGTCTTTTCATAACCCCAAACAAAATCTTAGAGCTAATTTCATGCTTTGAAACATTGTTTTGTCCAAAAATTTTATGTCTTCATTAGATGAGAAGAGAAAAAAATCAATGAGAAGTTAAGTCGCTTGCAAGATATGATTCTCGGATGCTACAAGGTATAAAGATATGAGTTTATCTTTATATACATATATACATTTTTTCTACTTGTTCATATTTTCTTTGACAATTACAAAAATTTATCTTCATAATATATCATTTTTTGCTCCATTTAAATTTAGTTATTTGCTTTATACAATGGGAATGCCAGTAATGTTGGATGTAATAATCAACTATGTTGGATCGTTGCAGAATCAAATTGAGGTAATTATATTGTACAGCTAACAATTAAAGTAATAAACAAACAATATTCCAAATTATTGATGAGAAAATATTTTTCAAAATTAATTAGTACAGTTTTTCTCTTCTTTGTGCATTTTTAGTTTCTCTTCAAGAAGCCAAGATGTTCTATGATCTATTGACCTCAACTCTACTGAATTGGATGATATGGCCCCTATGAAGGTGACATGTGGCTTTCTTAACTATCCTTGTTAAGAAGTTGTTTATCTTGAATCATATATATTGTTAACTAAATACTACGGACAAAATTATAAATATAACATTCTAGATTTGCTAATACGTTTCTAATATATTATAAATATTACTTCCACTTACTGCATGGGATAAAACCTGATGTTGCAGGGAACAAATGGACATGAATGACAGATGATGGAGAGGATGGTTGGAGAAGAGTATGGAGACATTCCTCAATTTCAATCAACATGGTCTCCTTGAACGCTATGAAATAGTTAACTCTATAAATCTATATATGCATGCTCAAATATAACTTTATACGTAAACTATATTTGTTCCAAGACTTTTAAGGTATTTGTTTATCTATTTAATGTTCTTGTTAAACGTTGTATGAAGTGTGGTTCACAATATTATTTTGCTTTCGGCAATTGTATATTGTTTAAGTTCCAATTCAAATTAATAAAATAAATTAAACACTAACATAAAAAGAAAACAAAAACTTAACTATGTGTTAGTTACTTATGTTATTTGTGTTAAGAAATAAAAAATCAAAACGCCATAAATTCACGCTCACGCTAATGAATCAACCCGAATCTTTATCTTCTATACTATATATTATAAAGCATCAGTGAAGGATACCCACAAAATTTAAGTAAATACAACCTTTATTGCTTATACTACAATGCTTATTGAAGTCATTTAGAGCGTAAAATTGTCTTTCTACCTAAATATTAAATTGTTGAAGAAATTAATTTAAACATAATTATAAAATTGATGATGAAAATAACAATAATGTGGTGACTCTTTACATTCATAACCTCCATGTCTTTATTATGTTTGTATCAATGTTAAAATCTTATAAATAGTTGTCATGTATTTAGTACATAAATAATGTGGTGACTCTTCACATACATAACTTACATATCTTTCAATATTTATAGTAAATAAATTACATCATATATTATGTATTTATATCTTCTTTTTAAATTTATGTGGCTGCAGGATGGTAAGATGTGACACTTCTGCACACAAATGAATATGTAGGCTTGAAGTTTGCCAACACACCCAACCCATGACACGTTTCAACCCATTAAAGTGAGCGATATATGTAGGCTTGACTTTTATACAAGCAAATATGGTAGAGATACTTCATGAGCAACGTCATCATCTTCCTCGATGGTTTTTTGTTTTCTCCGCTACTATAAGCTTCTAGGAATAGAATTTAAGTTTCTGATCTCATGAAGTTACCAATTGTTTACATATCCAAAAGAAGACAAGTTCTTATGTGATGTACCCATTTAAAATATTCAGAAGATATACTTATGAGTTTCAGTTTTTGATAACATATATTTTATACATCGTTGTTTTCTACTTTAACATAACGAATAACCAACAAACACAATGCATAAGGGGCAAAACAGATGCACCCGCCGCAACGCGCGGGCATTCTTACTAGTGTATATATATATATATTTATATGTATATATATATATATATATAAATGAGGGCGAACCTGACCTTTACTTATCGAACTTGAGACGTGTTTTACAAAATAAACTGGGCATATTATAAATTTCAAAGTTAACCGAACATATTATAAATATAAAAGTCAAATGTACATTTTGACTTTTTGAAGTCAACCGGAGATATTAAAATTTTTAATACTTAACGCATATTATAATATCAAATTCAACTGAACATATTAGAATTATCAAAGTCAACCGGATACATTCTTGACTTTTCAAAGTCAACAGTACATTATAAACTATCATAAATAGTTGTTGACCTACCATGACTGACGCAACAGGATCTAACATTTTATGAACCAATATGACAACTTCAAGCATGAAAAACTACTCACGAGCCTAGTTCAAACCCTTTTGAGTTAGACTGGGCCGAATTATATAGCGGGGAATTTTGGTGATGGAGGGAAACTTTAAGGGATAATATGAGTGGGAAAATTATATATGTCAATCTTATTCTTTTCATGTATGTATAATTTCCTAAGCAATTCCTTTAAAAAAAAATAATTGTTTTTTTCTTTAGTACGACATATTATTATCTAGATTGTCAAGTTTAGTTCTTTTCCTTTTTGTTTGGTACGACATATTTTCCTTCAAAAAAAATGTAATTCTTTTTTAATGTCTTTCCCACCAAACCTTTTAAAGATATTAAATTATGATATATGAGTACGATTACCTGCGCTACACTAAATAAACTCAGTCTATACCAACTAAAAAATCCAAAAGAAAAAGGTTGTGATAAGCACAAAATGATATTGATACATGTTAATTGGACATATAAATTTTAGGGAAAAATTTGAAGTGTAAAGAAAGTTTTGGGCGTATCAATTTTAGTGTAGAATGAAATTATAGGGAAAAATTTTGTGGCGTAAATTTTAGTATATTATAGGAAAAGTTTGGAAAAGTTTTTGTGGCATAAATTTAGCATCGAAGGGAAATTTTAGGAAAAGTTATTGTGGCATAAGTTTTATTAAGTATGTGATTTGATCTTAGGACTAATGCAAATTTTTTAGTGACATACGTAGAGTATCATTAAAAGCCAAATTTAGTGGCATAAAAGATAAATGTCATTAAAAGCGTGTGCTAATAAAGTGTGACATACACAAAGTGTCACTAAAAATGTAACTTAGTGACACAAAATACATATGCATTAAAAGTGTGTGCTAATAAAGTGTGACATACACAAAGTGTCACTAAAAACCTAACTTAGGGACACAAAATACATATGCCATTAAAAGTGTGTGCCACTAAATGGCATTTTTTTGTAGTGAATACAACGTTTATGTTTAAAAAACGCAACACTTTGAAAGCGCAACGCTTTTGAAACGCAACGCTTTTGGGAACGCAACGCTTTTGGAAATGCAATGCTTATGATATCTTACTTGTCTTTTATTTACTATACTATGCAACATGTAAGTCCCTAGGAAATCATGAATATGTGGGTATGCATAACGGGGGAAATGTGGATAGATTTATTGGGCCTGACGAGCCCCACTCGACAGCTTGGAGCCGGGCGGGTGCATGTTGTCTCTACTTTTGACAACACGGGCAGCAACTCTGAGCAACGTTTGTCAGTAATGGTTTCAGCAACACGATCGTAGTAGTAAGGAAACGCTTGTTGTTTACTTGAATGTTTTTCATTACATGGTATTTTGTGATGAAACTCTCAACGCATGAAAACGTTTTGTGAACTTAAAACCTGTGAACTCACCAACATTATATGTTGACATTTCTTTTTGGCATGTTTTCTCAGGTCACTAAGGTAGCAGCATCGAGTTTAGGCGCACAGAGTCTCACATGGCGTCTAGGGTTCTAGTCGCATATCTTTAAATAAATTCCAGACTTTATTTGTTTTGATGAGTTGTAAACGGGATTTCTAAAGCTTCCACTGTCGGTTAAATATCAAACTTATGGTTTTGGTTTACATGTTTTTGCATTTAGTTGTCGTTTATTGTGACCGTTGACTTGGATCCTGGTGTGTCACGCGCCTCGCGGTAAAACCCCACACATGGAATTTGAGGGTGTGACACCTAATCTATAGCGTCGATTATGTAACTATGTATACCAGGGGTGCACGTATTTTGAACTAAGTTGTTATTTTCCGAAAACAACTGTGAGTGAGGCATTGCTAGTCTTGGTATGGTTATGGGCTCAAGTAGATTGTAGGACTTGCAACTCTTACAATAGTCACCACTTGTGCTTATTTCCCAAAATGTTGTTGTTAAAATGTTTTGTAAAACTAAAACCTGTGAACTCACCAATATTTATATATCGATGTCTTTTTAACATATCTTTCAGGTAACTGATGTTGTGTGGATTAAAGCACTTTCTTTTTCTTAAACTGGCAAGTTCCTGGTGGAAATGCCAAAACTTGGTGAAAAAGGAAATTAAGTTAACACTTTTCATGTTTTAAATTTACACAGTAAAACGATAAATGTTACCGTTCTAACCCACACAATAGGCAAGTGTACCTATCGAGTGCAGTATTGTTGGATGAGAAAGTTTCTTTTAACAGTTTCTTATCGAGAACACTTGTTTATAAGATTTATCAAAGTAAAGCACAATGGAATAAGCATAAGTGTTCTAAGTTAAAGATTCACTTTTAACAGGAGTTATTACTCCCCCTCAGTTAATGAACAAAAGCAGTAAATGTGAGAATCAAACAGTTAATGAATACAATAGTAGTAAATGCTTCAAATGATTCTCAATATATTAGAAAAGGTTAACTACACAAGACTTGTCTAAAATAGTGGCAAAGACCCATCTATTTATAGACGGATCAATACATACAAGTGAAGTATTCAAAATATTATAATAATACTACAACAGGCTGTAGTATTGGAACTTGTACAAAGACTTTATAAAAACTAATATGATATTAAACTACTGAAGTTAAGGTGGTGGGAAGCTTCTATAAGAACTGCTAATGAGTATTCTTCAGAAGTTTAATCTTCAGTAGTTGTTCTTTAGATATTTGTCTGGTTCATCTTCAGAACTTCTGATCTTTACTCTTCAGTACTTGTATTAGCTTCTTCATTTCTTTGTCTTCTTCTTCTTCTTCTTCAGTATATTCTATACATAGCAAAATATTTAAAGATGATATTAGACTAAGGTTCATACCGGCTTCTCTCCTAGATTGATGAAGCCAAAACCTTTGTCTATGTTTATTTGTAGGATTCTCTTTTCCTGTAGTCAAGAACTCTCCAAATTTCTTTGATCATTGAGTATTTGAGTTCTCTGACTTGTTGTTCTGTAAGGATTGGTCCTTGGTCTGGTTCCATGAACTGAATGGTGAGAAGATCATTATCTGATAGTTTATCCAGTTCAGTCTTGTGATGTAGGACCTTGGAAGTGAAGTCTTTTCTTTCCAAAACAATGGAATTGGACTTGTGGGTGAAGTACAACTTGACTATAGGTGATTTGGATTTGAAGAAGTCATCTTTGTATGGTACTATCTGCTTGTTTGAAGATAGGTCTGATGTTGGTTGGTTTTCTACTTCAGATGTGATCAGATTTGATCTCCTTCTTTGTTCAACGAGTGCAGTACCAGGTATATTACTAGAAATAGGAATGTGGTGTTCAGTAATTACCTTGGTCTGCTTCTGATCTGTTATGGTCTGCTTCAGTTGATATGCAAATGTAGTTGGATCCCTATCTTGTATGATCAGGGGCTTCTCTTCAATCATGAAATCATCTTCAACAATAGTGTTTCCTTCAATCAAAACCATTTTAACGTCTATCTTTAGTTGTTCCCCTGATCCTTTCTTTGTCTTGGCAGCAGGCTTCTTTCTTGCATAATCAGAAGTTTGTGAAACTTCTGATGGTAAGAATTTTTCTAGGTGAGACTTCTACGAGGGTTTGAATCTTTTGTATGTTTCATTTAAGTCTACTTCTTTCCATTTTGAAAGCTGAGCCATTGTGCCATAATCATTTGCTGCCAATTCATCTATTATCTGGGCTCTCTTCAACCTCTGGAAAGCTCGTGAAGCCTAGAAGCTCAAAGAAGCCAATAAAAGGTCATAACAAGAAAAACAAGAAAATGCCTTAAAAGAAAGACACATGTATCAAGAAAACCAAGAAAGGCTTCTAAAAGAATAAGCTCAAAAATATGCCAAATGGAAAGAACCAACTGCTGATGAGGTCTTGCAAAGTACTGAAGACAATCCTTTAGTAGTTTCTGAAGAGAAACACCCATCAGTAGTTGAAACTCAAGCTACACCACAAACATTTGCTCCAATGAACTCTCCAAAACCATAAACACAGCATGCCCCTTCTAAACCTTTAGCTGTTTTAAACTCCGAACCAATTGCCTTCAGTTCAGAGGAATTAGAGAAAAGCTTAAAGCTGAAAAAGAAACAGGCTAAGGAAGATTAGATATGGGAGAAAGTAGATGAAATGGAAGGTTTGAGCTATGAAGACAAGTTAAAGCTCTGGGAAGAACATATCAATGAGCTAGAGAGAGTTGAAGAAGAAACTGCTGGTTGCTGAGAATGACAAGAGACAACAACTAATGAACTTCATTGTCAAGAACAACAAGTCAAAGAAATAGTCTCTCAAGGGTCTCTTAACTTCTAAACTAGAACACAGAGCAAAACTCATCTCAGAAAGACAAACTACTGAGAAAGATAAGAAGTTGAGGAGAGCCCAGATAATAGATGAATTGGCAGCAAATGATTATGACACAAAGGCCCAGCTTTCAAAATGGAAAGAAGTAGACTTAAAAGAAACATACAAAAGATTCAAAGCCTTGCAGAAGTCTCACTAGAAAAATTCTTACTATTAGAAGTTTCACAAACTTCTAATTCTGCAAGAAAGAAGCCTGCTGCCAAAACAAAGAAAGGATTAGGGAAACAACTAAAGACAGACTTCAAAATGATTTTGATTGAAGGCAACACTATTGTTGAAGATGATTTCATGATTGAAGAGAAGCCCCTGATCATACAAGATATGGATCCAAATACATTTGCATATCAACTGAAGCAAACCATAATAGATCAGAATCAGACTAAGGTCATTACTGAACATCACATTCCTATTTATAGTAATATACCTGGTACTGCACTAGTTGAACAAAGAAAGAGATCAAATATGATCACATCTGAAGTAGAAAACCAACCAACATCAGACCTATCTTCAAACAAGCAAATAATACCATACAAAGATGACCTCTTCAAATCCAAATCACCTAGAGTTAAGTGGTACTTCACCCACAAGTCAAATTCCATTGTTCTGAAAAGAAAAGACTTCACTTCCAAGGTCCTACATCACAAGACTGAACTGGATAAACTATCAGATAATGATCTTCTCACCATTTAGTTCATGGAACCAGACCAAGGACCAATCCTTACAAAATAACAAGTCAGAGAACTCAAATACTAAATGATCAAAGAAATTTAGAGAGTTCTTGGCTGTGGGAAAAGAGGATCCTATAAATAAAGATAGACAAAGGGTTTTTGCTTCATCTATCCAGGGGGGAGATTGTTGGGTTAAAGAGGATTGAAAACAAGCCAGTATGAACCTTACTCTAATATCCTCTTTACATATTTTGCTAAGTATAAAATCTACTGAAGAAGAAGAAGGCAAAGAAATGAAGAAGCTGATACAAGTGCTGAAGAGTAAAGATTAGAAGTTCTGAAGATGAACCACACAAACATCTGAAGAACAACTACTGAAGATCAAACTTCTGAAAAATACTCATCAGAAGTTTGTCACTCATCAGTAGTTCTTATAGAAGCTTCCCACCACCTTAATTTCAGTAGTTTAATATTATATTAGTTTTTATAAAGTCTTTGTACAAGTTCCAATACTACAGCCTGTTGTAGTATTATTATAATTTTTTGAATACTTCACTTGTACGTATTGATCTGTCTATAAATAGATGGATCTTTCCCACTATTTTAGACAAGTCTTGTGTAGTAAACCTTTTATAATATATTGGTAATCATTCGAAGCATTTACTACTGTTATATTCATTAACTGTTTGATTCTCTCATTTACTGCTTTAGTTCATTAACTGAGGGGGAGTAATAACTCCTGTTAAAAGTGAATCTATAACTTAGAACACTTATACTTATTCCGCTGTGCTTTTACTTTGATAAATCTTAAACAAGTGTTCTTGATAAGAAACTGTTAAAAGAAACTTTCTGATCCACCAAGTATAGACACAAGAAAGTACCGAGTATCGAACCCAAAGACACGACTTCCCCTACTCAGTTTAAAGTTGCTTAAAAAAAGTAAAGATAAAAATGAGAAAGAGCGAGAATCACTGACGTAGAAACCAATGTCTGAAGAGAAATGTTGCTTGGGGATCCAACTGACCTTGGGATGGATTAACAGTAATTACTTGACTGAGTGGTGTGTTTCAGTTGCACACTTTTGCTTAACTTTGAGTTGCGCCTTACCGCATTCTCTAGAGGTGTGACTATTATCGCATAACTAGTTTGTGTTCTCGTTGTTAAATTGAGGGTCTCCCGACCTGGTAAGCTCAACTCTCAACAATGAGGGGAAGATCACCCGAGACTGTGTTAACCCAACCCTGAAGAACCCACTTCCCAATGTGGCAATAATGACATCAGACTACTTTTATGAATAACTTGCCGGCGGCCGAAGCATGGTCGAACAAACTACCACTTGACCTCATAAAGGAGTCGTGATCAACCAGCTCACACTCATCCTTTACTAGAATTATTTATCTTTTCAAAAAGTGATTGACCTATTATTAACTGTGCGACATTATAGTAATCAAAGAAGATAAAGACCGTCCGCTTCCAACACGGGTTTACCAATCCTTGGTTTGCGCCAAAGCTAACACATAGACCACGAAGCTAAGTCGCATGACCAAGTCTTGCCTTATCACTAGGACCAAGTATAAAGACCGTAGCTACCCTAAGTGAGATTTTGATAATAGAGTATTAAGCCACAAAGTGTGAGTGTTTCCAAACACAAATAGGCTAATCACTACTCGTGGAATTAAGTTAGCTTACAAGTGCATGGGTTGTTACACACCATGGGTACATTCATAAGTCCTTCCAATTCTTATCAAAACACCTAAAAGACCAAATACTAAGTGATATTTTAATTAATTCACAAAACAAAGTTTAAAGTAGAAAGAATTAAACAAGAACACAAAACGCCACTCAATAAATAAAAACTATATAATCCATACCAAAGTAGTCTTCACCCTAGCAACACCCAAGAATTCTAGCCAAAGATTGGCCTTACAACATGTACACTAAGTTAGGTTTTTAAAGAAAACATACTAGCGGTTCCTAGAGGATTACAAAGGGTTTTCGGGATGATTTATAGTGATTTCTCTCAAGCTCTCTCTCGTGTAGTGTTTATGGAGTGATCCCAAGCTCCAAAGGTCACTTACAAGACCCTAAGAGGGCAGAAATATGGGAGAGATTCGGGTGGAATGGGATGGATGAAAGGATGTCTCAAATGAGGGGTGAATGCCTCTATTTATAGGCAAGGAGAGTGTTTAAATATTATTTATAAATACATGATATTTATTAAATTGAAGCGAACTTGTCTCTTCCTTATAGCTCAAAACTTTACATGTGGTAGACAAGGTTGTTGTACCATGTACCCTTTATCCCCTAAAAGCTTGTTCTCCACTCAAAATGTGCTCTTTTTCTTCCTTTTTGATTTTTGCTTTCAAATTCTGCATTTATCTTATAGGAACGATTTAGCTATATTTTATAAAGATAAAAACATAATGAATGTGCAAAAAAGAGGATAATTACATATGTGAAACATGTTAAATTTTCAGCACATCAGTAACTAAGCACTGGAAGGTCGCATGGCTGGTACGGGCAGGGATCTTACTTAACATCTGATTTTTTTTTTTTGGGGGGGGGGGGGGGGGGGGGGGGAAGGGGGGTTTACTTTTATTTTCCATGGGATTGGAATATAATCGTGAAACCTCTACTTTTGATTTTAAACTAGAGTTAAATGCCAATTTAGTCCCTGAAGTTTGTCAAAAATTGTCACTTTCATCCAAATCTTTTTTTTCATCAATTTAGTCCCCGTGATTTCATTTTTTTGTCATTTTAGTCCCACAAGAACTATGACCTGTAACTAGTTGGCCCAATGTATTATATTATCACTATAACCAGCAAGCTGCATTTTTGTCGAAACAATTCATTACTATAAATGGATCGAAATGATAACAAAACAATTTTATTACAAGAAAGAATAATCCAAATGTTTGAACAAAGCGATCTAAGAAATCTACATTAGAAGGGTGTTTGAGATCACTTGATAAAATTGATTTGCTTATTATGTTTCAACAGAGAAATAGACAACAAACAGATTTGGGGTAGGAAAGACGGTACCGGTATGATAGTAATCGATCCCAAACACCACCTCCAATGTTTAAATAACTAATATCGAACCCTTGGGCTCGAATTTCACCATGATTGCTGCAGCATCCCAAACACCTATATATACTTTAAAAAAAAAAATTGTCTTCTAATTATGCTTAAACCAAGTAAAATCAAACCACTTATTACATTTTTCCAAATGGGTTTGGATAATATATATCGATAAATTAATTTCATATAAATATTTTTCGTAGGCTCAGAATTTCATGTATCCATCAAAATAAAATAAAATCATATGCCAGTAACATTTTGTTTCACTGAATAAACAAACATAAAACAAGTGTAATTCTCCTCATTTATTCAGTGAAATACACTCTTATAAGCTACTTATAAGCTACTGAGATAGTGTTTGGTATGAAGGAATCAAAGGTAGAATGAAATGGATCATTCTTATGAAATGAAATTAAATATGTTTGGTTACCATGTAGTAATGGAATGAATCATACCATAAGAAGTGTGATGCCTTCCATTTTAAAAATTTTCATTCCTTGGTAAGGTGATGTTTTTTTTTTATTCCTTCAAGGAATGGAAACAAATATATTATTATTATTATTATTATTATTATCATCATCATCATCATCATCATCATCATCATCATCATCATCATCATCATCATCATCATCATCATCATTATTATTATTATTACCCACCATCGTTGTCATCATCCAACCACCACCGCCTATTGCCGCCACCCACAACCATTGCTACCCTCGTCGTAACCCACCATTGTCACCACCGTCCAACCACCACCACCACCTGCGTCACTGCCACCCACTGCCTCCACCACTGTCATCGCCACCCCCACCCACCGTCATCGCTGCAACCCACCACTGCTGTCACCGCCATCAACACTGCCGCCACCACCGTTGTCACCGCCGCCACCCACTACCACCGTCACTGCCGCCACCCACCACTCACCATCGATTTTATATTTTCATTTTTTCTTACATACCAAATAACACAAAGTAAGAATTCATTTCATTTCCACATGATAACCAAACAAGATATGGAATGGTAATGATCCATTCCATTACCCCTCCCATTCCATTACCTCATCCATTCCATTCCCTCTCTCATTCTATTACCCCATACCAAACAGATTATTTAGAATGGAATGAGTAAACGTGATATTCTTGTCTCAAGATGGATTAATAAGATGTTATAAGGGGAAATACCATAAAAAACACTAAACTTTCTGTTTTTTCTCACTAAAGTCACTCAACAATTTTTTTCACATAAAAAGCACTACACTTTCAGTTTGTTTTTACAAAAGCCACTCAACATTTCTTTGCACTTAAAAAACACTATACTTTCTGTTTTTTTCTCATAAAAGTCACCGAACATTTCTTTTTCGCATAAAACCTCTTAAAATGTCAATTTCGAACAAAATTTTGATGTTTTTGTTTTAAATAACCTGGAACCAGAAATCTTAGTTGTGTTTGCTTACGTGTTGCATAGGTGGTTGAAGAAACAAAAGTCTAACCTTATGGTAGGGGGTTAAACCCGTTTCCACAGATCGGATCCTTCGCTAGAATTAATGACTTCCTGATAACTGGAGACCTAAAACACACACAATATACCGATGTGGGGCGACCGCCTCGAATCCCAGAGGAATCTACTTAGCAGACACAAAAGCGTTATCGGCCTTAGTGTGTTCTTTAGGGGTTTTTGAATGGCCTATCCAAGGAGACGAAGTGCTCCTTAAATAGGTTCCACACGGGCCTCAACATCTACCCTTAACTTACCCAATGGGCCTGGACCCAGTTAAGGGCTTGCCTCCATATCGGCCCAAGATTAGGCCCAATATGACATGATATTCGACAAGTAATAAATCATAGAGAATGTTCGTACCGTTTCCTCTAACGTGGCATCGTATGATCGGTCACAGGTCTGATCGAATATGATTGGCTGCCGAGTGTACTGTTATCTCCTCTGCAGCCCCTCGTTAGTGGAGATCTTTGTTGAGGTGGTCCCCTGCCCTTTCATTGGCTGCCGAGTGCAGGGATTGTACTTTTTGTCCCCCGCGGGTTTATCCGGGACACGTGTAATTCTCCCGCTTGTTGATCGTGTAGCATGCTCCTTGCCACACGTCGTTGTGTTTTGATTGGCTCGTACCGTATTGTACGAACGTGCTTGCTATCGCCACGTGTCCCTTTGCAGCTTTACCCTTTGAGGTGAGACCATCATTGGTAGCATGCCCGCCATGTGACAGGCGTGCTCCGCCGTGATGGACCCGCTTCTGATTAATCTGCTAGTGTCTTTTGGGCTTACTGGCCCTATTCCGATCTTTGGGTCCGAGGCCCGGGTAGGGGCCCAAGTAAATTTGGGTCCCTACCCCTTCAAGTCCCCCTAGTCCAGCGTCGCTCTTGGTTGTGCGTAGCAGAGGCATGAGGGGTGGTGGACTGATTAAGAAGGAGTTTCTCGGGCGTTTCTTGGCGGATTTTCTGTGTTTGGCAGGTTGGTACGTGTTTTGTCAGGTGGGTTATCTTCTCCGCTGTGCTTATGAAGTTAGGTGCTGACAGTGGCCCTATTTTTTGGGGGAAATTCGAAAAGTCATCATCATGGTAGTTGATTTGACGGTTGAAGTGACTGACTGTCTGTCTGCCGCGTCTGTTTTGCCGTCGTGTCAGTTACAGGTGTGTGACTTTTGAAGTGCTTGTGTCAGGCGCGTGGTGACGACGCGCGGCGCATGGCGGAATTTTCGCCTTAGTGGGCTACGTGTCACCGGATGGTGGGCCTTGCTGTGTACGTCTGGCCCACCCTAATTAATGTGGCATGTATAAATACTTCCTCTCTCTTCCATTTGGGGATAATTTTTCTCCTTAGCCTGTCAAGAACTTTCTCTTTTCTTTTCCGGCGATACTTGCGTATTTGTCATTTTATATTTTTCTGTTGCCAACTTAATCGAAGATGGCTGACATCGACGCCAAAAGCAAGAAGGATCCAGTCTGCATGGCTGATGCTCCGATCAAGTGGAGAAGGGAATCATTCGAGCAGTTTCTGGAGTTGTATGAAATTCCGGCTAGTTGGGAGCCGACGTTGCCTCCGACGGAGAAACTTTTTTGGATGCGGGCCCTGGGAGAATGGCGTTGTACGCTGCACATTTCTAGTTGGCTGGCTTCTAGTTGCCGGCCACGCGGTTTGTTTTTGATCTGCTTCTTCGGTACGGGATTTACCTGACGCAGGTGACGCCATTAGGGATGACCCGCATGGTTCATTTTGAATTTGTGTGCCGCTCTCAGGGCGTTGAACCGACCTTTGAGATGTTTAATGCTTTCTACCGGGCTTACTCGTGGAGGTCCGCAATGGTTCTCTTTTACTCAACAGAGTAGGATTAAGCCGGTTGGCAACGAGCCGCCGCGCAGCATGCATGACTGGAAGACGAAATTCTTTTTCATTCGACAAGGTGTTGTTCCGGTGCCTTTGCGGTGGTTGGTTGTGTCCGCGAAGGCTAAGTTGAAGGACTTTCCGGTTGTCAATTATGCTGACTTTGATTGGTATGGCAAAATTACTAAGCAAGTCACTTCTATTGAGATGGCGAACGTAAAGCCTGAAGCATTGTTGATGGCGGGTATCAGCCGCGTAGGTGGAAGGGCCGACCAGAATCCGCCCTTCTACGTGAATGGTGAAGGTATGACTATCTCTTGGCGTTTGGTCATCCTTGTTGATTTATGTTCATTTTATTTTTGACTTCTGTACTGTGCGTCAAGAAAAAAGCTGCTTTTATTCCATTGTTCCTGGAGCCGATGGCGAGTTTAGGTGGGAGCCGCTCCGGGCAGATGAGGAGCCTCTGGTGGAGCAATCGCTCAAGAACTTTGTTGTTGTTAATGTGAAAGACTATTCTGGACATACCTTGATCCCAGGTGATGTCCCCATTAATCCTCGCCCGCTGAATGCAGTTTCCGCTAGCGAGGCTAATATTATGCTTATTTCTGATGACGAGTCTGAGGATGAGTCTTACTCATTGGCTCACCGAAGTCGGGCTCGTGCAGGTATTAGTGGCGGCGACGGTTCCTCTCGCAAGCCACCTTCGTCTGGCGGCACCAAGGACAAGGGTGACTATGTGGAGGTGTTTAGTACGCCCCCTGTGTCGATTCGTCCCAACGGTGAATCGGGGAGAGGTGGTCATGGGGGTGGGAAGAAGTTGAAGGACGTCATAGGCATGATGGACTCCGCCAAACGGAAGGTGCCTGAGGAAGATTCTCCTACGGCCAACTTGAAAGTTCGTTTGGCGGTGTCCCACAAATGCCCCCGTTTGGCCTCTAAGATTGTGAAAGAGGTTCAACCAGGTAGCTCTCTGTATACCATTTTCTGTTTTTGTATTTGCGTCCTCGTTTCTCTTACTTGTGTTTGTTCCCTTGCTATAGGTGCTCCTCTTCTCTTCCCCGGCGGGCGAAGGTTATCCGAGATGTCCGGCTCCAAGCCCGTTGGCCCTATCCCGCCTACAGCCTCTACGCAGGTTGAGGGTAGTGAGCAACCAGGGATAACGGAGATGATCCAACAGCCTTTGGAACAGGAGGATGTCCGAGCTGCCGAGGAGAGAAGGGTTGGTGAGGCTCGTGAAGCGGAGCTACAACAGGCGAGGGTGTTGGAAGGGAACAGGAGGAGGAGCAAGAGAAGGGAAAGGGTGTTCAGAGTAGCGATATGGGTGAAGGATTCAGAGTTCGGCCTACGTCACCGGGTGGTGCAGAGCATCCACAAGACACCGGGTTTGCGAGCGGTGTATTTGACAGTTCTGAGCACGTTAATTTGTCCTCTGGAGGCGGTTCAGCAGGTGGTAGTGATGGCGGTAGGTCTGTGAAAGAAAATATGCCCCCCCCCAGCAGCAGTAACTCCAAGAAGACTGATACCACGGGAGTAGCCTCCGCCGGGTTCAAGTTGGATGTTGCTACCGGGCCTGTTTATAGACCGGATTGGTCTGTTCGTGAGGATGGCCGGTTCTTTCAGATAGATACATGTGAAGAATGGCTGCTAGGTTCCATCCCCCGTGCCGAGCGAGCGTATGCAGCCAAGCAGGATCGTCTTGCGCTTCTTCAAGATGGGGCCGCTGGTTTGGCTATGGCCACTGCCACGCTGAGCGAGGTGAGGCGCGGGTGTCAAGCGTTGATGGACGCTGAGCAAGAATTGGCAGCTCGCAAGGCTGCGTTCAAGAATGTGCTTGACAAGCACAACAAAGATTGCGTGATGCAATCCAAAACGCTCTCGGATGCATTGGCGCAAGTGAAGTCAGTTGAGGAGCGTCACGTGTTTGCTGGTTGTCCAAGGCGTCTAAGGAATGGAAACTATCTTGTGAGATCACAAACCAAGTCATTGCCAAGGAGCGAGATCGCGCTCGTGGTTTAGAAAACGAGGTTGAACGTCTAAAGGCCGCGTTGGAGGGAAAGGAGCAGGAACTAGAGGAGGAGAAGTCCAAGACTGCTTCTGCGCGTGCGGATTTGGCCAAGAAGGAGGATGAGGTGTTGTTGCAATCATCGCGTGTTTCTGGACTATAGAATGATATTACCCTGTTGAAACGCGAGGTTGATGTCCTGCGCGACGAGAAGATGACTCTTTCCGCTGATGTCAAGGATCTTTCCACGGCCTGCGATAGCGCCCAGGAGATGTTGCGGGTTGTCCAGGAAAGTCAGGAAGAGACAACTAACAATGTCAACTGGCTGATGACTACTGGAATCCAAGGGGTATGTCTACTTGGCGTGCCTCGTGTTTGCTGTATTGCCGTATTGTCACATTCCTGATGCTTTTAACCCTTTGTGTTGTAGGTGTTTTCCTGCACATGGGAGGAACTAGCCATGGTTCAATCTGTTGCCCGCCTGTTGGGGAAATCGAAGCAGTTTGGTGCTGTCCTTGGTTTCAAGCAAGGGTTCGACTTTTGTCTTGGCAGGCGCCTTTTGGAGGACAACCCTTATCGCAATATTGACGCGGAGGCGGAGTATGATGCGGAGGTTGCCGCATACGATGAGTTGACTTTCCCCGTAATGGATGTGGTTGCTGAGTGTGCCAAGCTTCCTAACGGCGTACAGCTCTTGCATACCGCCTTTGAAGAGGCCGAAAAAGAGATGCAGGCGGAGAAAGACAAGGAAGCTCAGGAAGAGGCTGAGCGGGAAGCTGCGGCCCTCAGAGGTGAAGGCACCTCGTCCACTCCGCCGGGTGGTGATGCAGAGGATGAATTTATTGACACAGTGGACTTCGACGGGGAGGATTGAGCGTTTCATTTCTTGAACTTATTTAAAGTTGTACTTGGTTGGATAATTTATTTTTCTTCTTTTTATGACGCTTTGCTACTATGATGACCTTTGATTTTCCTTTAATTTATGCATGTCTCTTGGTATTACTTTGTCATAATTGCAGTAGATTTCCTAGGGAGCTTAGACGTCAGCCGTCAATCATTAACGACTACTGACGGCGTGACAGGCGACTGGAAGTGACACTTGTCACTGTTGCCCATTGATATGATTACGTGCATTAATTATTACTCATTATTACTTCTCTTTAGTTGCCTATAAAAGGATTGTTTATAGTGACATTCTAGTCACTTATTCTTCTTTCCCTTTCTTATCCAAAGCTTCTCTTCGTCCCCATGTCTTCTTTCCGACCGTGCATGAAGTCGTCTAGCAATGAGACCGATGATGTTCTGGTGGTTGCCAGCCTTTTGGCTCTTCGAAGGGGAGCCCCTGCCGTCGGCCCACCGGTGGTTGTGGTTACCCCCGGTGATCGAGAGAGGAAGATGAAGGTTCTGGCCGAAGTTTGCTCCGAGTTTGCTGCTGCAATCCCTCTTCCGGCTACTGTTGAGAGCTCCGGTGACGGAGAACGGAGGATGAAGGCTTTGGCTGAATTCTGCGGACAGATTGTTGCTGCTGACCGTTCGGTTTTAGTGGGCTCTAGCAGTCATCCATCCGCAATTCTTGCGTGCCCTGCGGTGGCCCAACCTACTCCTAAGGTTCGTTTACGCCGCAATGGTGACTCATGGGCCCACCCGATCGTCCTAGATTAAGTGTTGTTGTTTACTGTTTTTTTTTTTTAAGATGTATGTAGTAGTACCTTGAAGCATCCATTTTGTGCTCCTGTGGGGCTTGTTTTTGTATGTGTACTTGGATGCTTAAGGTTTTTTGTTGATATGACCTTTATGAAATGTATTTATGTCTAAGCACTTGAATCCTTGTATATTGCTTGTGCAACCAGTGTCCTTATGTAGATATGTCATCGTACATCTTAGGTTGTTTATTTCGCGAGGAGTTGCTTGCTAAGAGCTTTCCTCGAAGACCGGGGTGACGTTATTACGTTAAAACATTGATGCGTTTTTAAGTTACTTAGTTTGCAATGAGTTGCTCACTAAGAGCGGTGATCGCGTGAAAACACCGATGCATCCTTGATCTGCTTAGTCCGCGGTGAGTTGCTTGCTAAGAGAATTACTCGCGGACCAAGGTGGTGTCATCGTGTGAAAACGCTGATGCGTCTCTGATCTGCTTAGTCCGCGGTGCGTTGCTTGCTAAGAGCATCACTCGCAGACCCAGGTGACGTCATCGCCTGAGAACGCTGATACGTCTCTAATCTGCTTAGTCCGCGGTGAGTTGCTTGCTAAGAGCATTACTCGCGGAACAAGGTGACGTCATCGCGTGAGAACGCTGATGCGTCTCTGATCTGCTTAGTCCGCGGTGAGTTGCTTGCTGAGAGCATTACTCGCGTACCAAGGTGACGTCATCCTGTGAAAACGCTGATGCGTCTCTGATCTGCTTAGTCCGCGGTGAGTTGCTTGCTAAGAGCATTACTCGCGGTCCAAGGTGACGTCATCGCGTGAGAACGCTGATGCGTCTCTGATCTGCTTAGTCCGCGGTGAGTTGCTTGCTGAGTGCATTACTCGCGAAACAAGGTGACGTCATCGCGTGAAAACGCTGATGCGTCTCTGATCTGCTTAGTCCGTGGTGAGTTGCTTGCTAGGAGCATTACTCGCGGACCAAGGTGACTTCATCGCGTGAAAACGCTGATGCATCTCTGATCTGCTTAGTCCGCGGTGAGTTGCTTGTTGAGAGCATTACTCGCGGACCAAGGTGACGTCATCGCGTGAAAACGCTGATGCGTCTCTGATCTGCTTAGTCCGCGGTGGGTTGCTTGCTGAGAGCATTACTCGCGGACCAAAGTGACGTCATCGCGTGAAAACGCTGATGCGTCTCTGATCTGCTTAGTCCGCGGTGAGTTGCTTGCTAAGAGCATTACTCACGGACCAAGGTGACGGCATTGCGTGAAAACGCCGATGCGTCTTTTAATAAATTGTCATTATAAGCGGAATTAATAAGTTTGCTACATAACTGAATGTAAAGGAAAACATATAACATTGATAGGGCCTAAAGCCTTGTCGTACAAATACAGGATAATACTGCGATTTGTTTAGCTACATGTAGCGAACGCGTAATTGAGCCGCGTTCCATGATCTTGAGATTGGGGTGCCGTCCAAGCGTACCAATGCATAGGCATCCTTCCCGAGCACTTCTTGTATCTTGTAAGGGCACTCCCAAGTTAGTGCAAGTTTGCCGGGTGCTTCCGCTGTTGATGCCTCGTTGAGGCGAAAGACGAAGTCCTCGACTTCAAAATGCATCTTCTTGACGCGGGCGTTGTAGTAACGCTCCAATTGTCGCTTGTATTTGGCTTCCTTGAATGCGGCTAGCTCTCTGCGTTCCTCTAAGAGGTCTAGGTTGAGGCGGAGTTCAGCGTCGTTGTCTGTCTTTGAGGCCAGAAGCATGCGCGCGGATGGGCACCCGATTTCTACGGGGATTATAGCTTCAGTGCCATATGTTAGGCTGAACGGCGTTTCCCGGTTGCTTGTTTTTGTTAACGTTCGATGTGCCCATAGGACGTTCGGAATTTCATCGACCCATCCTGACCGTCTGGTGTTCAAACGCGCTTTGATACCATCGACAATGCTGCGATTTGCACGTTCAACCTGTCCATTAGCTTTCGGGTGAGCTACTGAAGTGAAAGTTTGCTCCACACCCATACTAGTTAGCCATTCTTGAAGCCCTTGATCTGTGAATTGGAGGCCATTGTCGCTAACGATGTTCATCGGCAAACCGAAACGACATATGATGAATTCCCAGATGAAACGTTTGACGGCGCGGGCGTCGATAGATACTAGTGGCTTTGCTTCTATCCACTTTGTGAAATAATCGACAGCCACTATGAGGTATCGCACGTTTCCTGGGGCTGTGGGGAATGGTCCGACAATGTCTACTGCCCATTTTTGGAATGGCCATGCGGATGTTACTGGTACTAAATCGTTCTTGGGACGCAGTGTGCTTGGGGCATGGTGTTGACATGCATGGCACATGCGGAGTATTCATGAGTTTCGCTACCACTATGCGTGGGCCTGCGTGTAGGCCGCAAATTCCTTCGTGTACCTCTTTGACCAGGAACGTTGCATTCTCTGCGTCGACACATCTCAAAAGAGGTCCCAAGTACGATCGCCGGTATAATGTACCCTCTGAGACTTGGTAGTGCATGGCTTTGTGTTGGATTTTCCGTGCTTCTAGCTTGTCAGTAGGAAGAGTCCCGCTCGTTAGATAAGTGAGTATCGGGGTCATCCAAGATGATGTGCCTGTTTGTACAACATTTACTTGATGAGCGGGTACAGAGGGTGCGTTTAGGACCTCAACCCTGACTTCCTTTGCCATATGCTCAAAGACGGTCGCTGCCATTTTGCTCAAAGCGTCGGCGGGTTTATTCTCACTTCTATTGATGTGGAGGATTTTGCAATATTCGAACCGTTGCATGAGATTCTTAGTTTGCTCCAGATACAGTGCCATTTTGCTATCTCTCGCTTCATATTTACCATCCACTTGGGCTGCAACGAGCATGGAATCCACATGTGCTTCGAGGAAGCGGGCTCCCATTTTAGCTGCTATCCTAAGACCCGCGAGCAGCGCCTCGTACTCCGCTTCGTTGTTTGTACTTTCGAAGTTCAAGCGGATGGCATACATGAATTCTGCGCCGTCGGGGCTGATTAGCCGTAGGCCCGCCCCCGCTCCATCGTCGCTTTTTCCGCCGTCTGTGTACAGCAGCCATTTGTCTGTCTCGACTGTCGGGGATGGTGGGTCTTGTTCCACTAGACATTCTGCTACTTTGTCTGCAAGGACCTCTATGGCAAAGTCTGCTAAGACTTGTCCCTTGACGGCTGGTCTTGGCTTGTAGAAAATCTTATGCTCTGCAAACTCTATCGCCCATTTTGCTAACCTTCCCAAAAGCTCTGGCTTTTTGAGCAAATCACTTATGCGGTAATCCGTGAGCACGTTTATCGGGTGTCCTTGAAAGTATCGTCGTAGACGTCGTGAGGCATGAACCAAAGCCAATACCAGTTTCTCCATGACTGAGTAGCATGTTTCCGCGTCTAGGAGCGTGCGACTGACGTAGTAGATGGGTGTTTGAACTCCTTTTCGGTCGACTAGTAAGACCGCACCAACTGCTTTATCCGACACCGCCAGTTACAACGTTAGCGGCTCCTTGGGGCGCAATGCTGTTAACGTTGGTAAGTTCATGAGGCATTGCTTCATGTCTTGAAACACGGTTTCTGCTTCAGGTGTCCATCGGAAACTTGTTTTCTTTAAGCAGTTCCTGAGCGTGCTAACGAAGGGGAACGATTTGGATGCATAATTTGACAAGAAGCGGTTCAAGGCCACAAGACGACCCATTAAGGTTTGCACCTCTTTGACTGACGCTGGTGACGGTATGCGCTCTATCGCCTGTACCTTCTCTGGGTTCGCTCGGAAACCCTCCTTTGTTACTATGACACCCCGGAACTTGTCTTCTTCCATGCCGAAGGAGCACTTGCTTAGGTTTAGCTTCATGCGGACATTGCGCAACTGTTCGAATGTCTTCTGTATGTCGACCAGCATTTGGTCCTCCTCTACACTTTTGATTACGAGATCATCCACGTATACCTCCAGGTTTACGCCGATTTGTTCTGCGAACACCGAGTCCATGAGGCGTTGGTATGTGGCTCCTGCGTTTTTGAGTCCGAAGGGCATCTTTGTGTAGCAGAAGGTGCCCATGTCTGTCCTGAACGTTGTTTTATCCTCGTCCCCTTTCGCCATTTGGATTTGGTGATATCCTTTGTAAGCATCAAGAAAGCATTTGAATCGGAATGGTGCTAAGGAGTCAACTTTCAAATCTATTTCGGGGAGTGGGTAACAATCCTTTGGGCAGGCCTTGTTCAGGTCCTTGTAATCGACACACATCCGGCATCCACCGTTGGCCTTGCCTAACATGACGGGGTTGGCTACCCATGTGTGGTACTTGACTGGGCGGAGTATGCCTGCGTTCAAAAGCTCTATGACCTGTTCGTTCATTGCCTTGGTTTTTTCTGGGCACATGCTCCTTTTCTTTTGTACTAACGGTTCTACTGACTTATATGTGGCCAGTTTATGCTCTGCTATCTCGCGGGGTACCCCTACCATGTCCGCGGGTTTCCAGGCAAAGACATCCATGTTCTTAATAAGTAACTGCTTCAGATGGGTCCGCACTGTGTCGGATAGTGCGGGTCAAATGGTGACTGTTTGCTCCGCGAAACTGGGGTTGAGTACCCACTTCTCGGGTTCCGTATTGTTCGGCCTCTCGGTGGACTTCGCTGATTTAGAGGCCTCCGCTACGTGGCACTGGCGGTTGCCGCGAATGATCGCTACGCCATTGCGGGTCAGGAACCCGACCATCTGATGGGGTGTGGAGGCGTAGCTATTGAACATGGCTAAGCCTTCCCTTCCTATTAATATGTCGTGTGATGAGGTGACCGGGAGCACCATGAACTTGCATTCTTCTGTTCGGGACAGGTTCCCATCCGACCAAGTGACGGGGAATGTGATAACACCTCGAGGCATTATTGATTCGTGAATGAATCCTAATATTGGTTCGGTGACCGGCACTAGGTGTTTCTTGTCTGACTCATCGAGCTGATTGAAACACTGGTAATACATGATGTCCGCACTGCTTCCTGGATCTAGGAACATGTATGGAGTGCGGTAATGACCGAAGACCCCCGTGATGATAAGTGGGGACGTGGAGGAGGCTCCTCCCTTGACGGTGGGCAAAATAACTGGTTGTTCCTTCCATGAGTCATCCCTTGTCTCTGTCAATGGTCGTTTGTTTCGCCAATGCCCGATAGTTCCTCTGTTTGTCATATGGCAGTTGTGTCAGGGTACGCGTTCGATCGTGTGTGTTTGTAGGTTGCGTATCCGCTTGTTCGGTCCCTCTCCGCGATCATCGTTTTCGCGTCCGCGACCGTTGCGTTGTACGTTCTTCACCAAATGTCCCAACTGCCCGGATTTTAAAGCTGACTCAATCTCCATTTTTAAGTTGTAGCAGTTATCCGTGTTGTACCCGAAATCATTGTGGTAATCACATCGCTTGCTTGTGTCCACATGTCTCTGTTTGCCAAGTGGACGGGGCTCTTTGAAGTTATGCTGCTTGGTGGCGAGTACTTGTGATGGCGTCTTTGTTAATGGCGTCCACTCTGTGTTTTTCTTTGAGCCTCCCCGCGCGTCGCGGGTGTGTTTGTTATTGATGATGTGTCGGGCATCTTGCTACGCGGAGTACTTGCCTTCCTTTGTAGATCCCGAAATGCGCGACCAAACGGATTGCTTACCCTTATCTCTGCAGCCGCCGTGGTTGCTGGAATACTGATGCTGGCGGGAATGACGGAAAGATTTTTCTGACGAGGCGTAAATTTTTGCCGCTTTGATGACCTCGTCCCATGACTCGGGGATCCCGTCCTTTCCTGTGAGGCACTTCAGGAGGTCATCGTGGTTGACCCCGTGGATGAAAGCCGCATGCGTGAGCTCTTCGCCGCACCCTATTTGCATCACTTCCCGTGTGTAGCGGGTGATGTAGTCCTCAACCGATTCGGTATCCCTTCGGGTGCAAAGTAAGATGTGAGCTTTGTCCTTTTTGTGTTTCCTTTGGTGAGAGAAATGCAGGGAAAATTTGGACAGCAAACCATCGAAGTCGAGGATGCTACCCACCGGGAGATTGTTGAACCATACTCTGGCCGCACCCATTAGAGTTTGTGCAAAGAGATGGCACCATACTTGCATTGGCCAGTTTCTGACTGTGTGCTGCGGTTCGGAAGTCATGCACGTGATCGTCTGGGTCACGTATTCCGTCATATTTACCAATGTTGCTTGGTAATTTAGCTTTGGCGGGTATCGGTGCTAGGGTAACGCGGGCGCAGAATTTAGATTTTTCTGCGAGATCCTTTGGCCGGTAGGGTTTGACTAAGTCGTCATCGCCCTCCGCTTGTGAGCTAGATTCATAGCCGTCTTCCTCATCAGTGGGAGCGTGGTCCTGGCTGCGGGAGGCTTTCCCGCGACCTTCGCTACGACTCCCCGCTGTATTGTCTTTCTGAGAACGGCTGGCTGTTTTGTTTTTGTTTGTTGCCCCTTGAATCTTGTTGTTGGTGTCGAAGTTAAGTGTCTTTTGCACTCGCTGTTGTACTTGCTGCATTACTCTTTTTTGATAACCTGCGGTGAGCTGTGCCTGTTGTTTGAAGAGCCAATCGTCTGGGTCTTCTTCCTCGTTGGCCTCGTCATCCTCCAGGTTAACAGTGTTTTGGTTAGTGGCTTGACCGACACCAACCTTTCTCACTGGTTTGTGTGCTACCTGTGTGACGGTGGCTAGAGGAGTTCCCTCCGATTGTGCCTCGTCATCATCCTCCATGGTAGGTTCATCTTGGTTCTTTTGTGAAGCCTCTTCGTTCGTCATTTTTCTAGCTGAAAGATTGGAAAAATTCTTGCTCTAGCCGGTACAGATGGCGCCAATGAAGAAACAAAAGTCTAACCTTATGGTAGGGGGTTAAACCCGTTTCCACAGATCGGATCCTTCGCTAGAATTAATGACTTCCTGATGACTGGAGACCTGAAAGACACACAATATACCGATGTGGGGCGACCGCCTCGAATCCCGGAGGAATCTACTTAGTAGACACAAAAATGTTATCGGCCTTAGTGTGTTCTTCAGGGGTTTCTGAATGGCCTATCCAAGGAGACGAAGTGCTCCTTAAATAGGTTCCACACAGGCCTCAACATCTACCCTTAACTTACCCAATGGGCCTGGACCTAGTTAAGGGCTTGCCTTCACATCGACCCAAGATTAGGCCCAATATGACATGATATTCGACAGGTAATAAATCATAGAGAATGTTCGTACCATTTCCTCTGGCGTGGCATCGTATGATCGGTCACAGGTCTGATCGAATATGATTGGCTACCGATTGTACTGTTGTCTTCTTTGCAGCCCCTCGTTAGTGGAGATCTTTGTTGAGGTGGTCCCCTGCCCTTTCATTGGCTGCCGTGTGTAGGGATTTTACTTTTTGTCCCCCGCGGGTTTATCTGGGACACGTGTAATTCTCCCGCTTGTTGATCGTGCAACATGCTCCTTGCCACACGTCGTTGTGTTTTGATTGGCTCGTACCGTACTGTACGAACGTGTTTACTATCGCCACGTGTCCCTTTGCGGCTTCACCCTTTGAGGTGAGACCATCATTGGTAGCACCCCCGCCATGTGACGAGCATGCTCCGCCGTGATGGACCCGCTTCTGATTAATCTGCTGGTGTCTTTTGGGCTTACTGGCCCTATTCCGATCTTTGGGCCCGAGGCCCGGGTAGGGGCCTAAGTAAATTTGAGTCCCTACCCCTTCAGTGGTCTATATATTTTGTATCCTTAAAAAATCTCAAACTAATGAAGTTGATTAAAAAAGTAAAGTACTTCACGCGTCTTATATCGATTAAAAAACAATGTTTATTTGTTATATAATTTTTTTCTTTGTACTTAAGAATTGTATGACTATTTAAATAGTGGAACTAATATTACTTTGATTGCAACAAGAGATTTTTTTGTCATATAATTTGTTACAAAAATAAATATATAATTACAAAATATCTTAAAAACTACAAAAAAAAAAAAAAAAAAACACATGACAAAAAAATAATAATGTTGGGTGACTTTTATAAGAAAAGACAGAAAGTATAGTGTTTTTTAAGTACAAAGAAATGTTGAGTGACTTTTGTAAGAAAAAACTGAAAGTGTAGTGCTTTTTATATGCAAAAAATTGTTGAGTGACTTTAATGAGAAAAAACTGAAAGTTTAGTGTTTTTTATGATATTTCCCCATGTTATAACGCGATAAAATTTGAATCTTTAGAAGGTGAAATGCCCCTAAGCAGAAATTTCCAAAAACATGTATATTCGTTTTCTTTTATCCTAATACTAGCTTTTATCTCGGGAGTGTCCCGGGGTTGAAAAATATAACAATTTTAATAATACTAATACTAATAGTAATAATTATTACCCTTGTAATTAAATAAATAAAAAAATAACCTTGGTATACGGTGACACCATGTGTTGCAGTGTTGCGCGATTCTTTCTCCTAGCTTCTCTTGATGAAGTATACCTATACATCTTTAAAAGAGTAAAATTCCAATGAAAGCATTGCGATTGAGCTGAATTTTAACATCCTTTATATGAACCTGGTTTAAAAGAAAAAACATTAGTAATGAATAACCTGAACATTTTGTGTTTTTTTTCCTGTATGAACGAAACTCCACAAAAATAGTTGTTTTTTTCTCCGTTTTTTATATATAACTATGGTACTCGTTGAAAAGATAATAAAACGCTCGTTAATTTGGTGTAACTTTTTTCTTTAAAAAATATCGTATATAAAAGATATTAACGTTTAAAAATTATGGGAAGAAAATAAGAGAGAAAAATTCAAATTTGGTTTTAAATTCTTTTTTCCTAAATTTAAATTTAGTAGATTAGGTTTTATATTATTATTTATTTATTTTTAATTTGTCACATGGCATGACACATGGCACACTCAAGGAGGAGAACGCCTTCTTGAATGCCATGTCATTAAAATGGCTTTCTTAAGTCTCCATTGAATGCCACCTCATCAACATTCAAATTATATATACATTAGTTTTAAAACTTTTATGAATAGTACTAACGGAATTACTATTCAACTCTGTTAAGTTACTATTTAACTCAGTTAAGTTGCTATTTAGCTTAATGGAGTTACTATTCAACTCCGTTAGGCTACTATTCAACTCCGTCAAGTTACTATTTACTCTGCTTTTTTATTTTTTTTCCTAAATCCGTTTTTTTTTCTCCGTTAAGTTACTATTTAACTCTATTTTTTTAATTTTCTCCACTTAACTCTGTTAGGCTACTACTCAATTCCGTCCCCGTCAACTACTATCCAACTCCGTAAAGTTACGGTTCAAGGTCGTCAAGTTACTATTCAACTCCACTCAACGTCGTTAAGTTACTACTTAACTCCGTTAGGCTACTGTTCAACTCCGTTAGCTTAACGGAGGTACTATTCAACTACGTTAAGTATTTAACTCCGTCAAGTTACTATTTACTTTTTTTTTAAAAATTTTTCCCAACTCCTTTTTGTCCTCTGTTAAGTTACTATTTAGCTTTTTTTTTTTTTTTCTTTACTCAACTCCGTTAGGCTACTACTCAATTCCGTCATGGTACAACTCAACTCAACTCAACTCCGTCAACTACTATCCAAGTTCGTCAATTTACTATTCAAGGCCGCCAAGTTACTATTCAACTCCACTCAACACTGTTAGGTTACTACTCAACTCCGTTAGGCTACTATTCAACGCCGTTAGCTTAACGGCGTTACTATTGAACTCCGTTAGGTTACTATTTACTATGTTCTTTTAATTTATTTTTTTTGCTGCAACTCATTTTTTCCTCCGTTAAGTTGCTATTTAACTATGTCTTTTTTAATTTTCTTTACTCAACTCCGTTAGGGTACTACTCAATTCTGTCATCTTACTACTCAACTCAACTCCGTCAACTACTATCCAACTCTATCAGGTAACTATTTAAGGCCGTCAAGTTACTATTCAACTCCGTTAATTATTGGTTCGCCACATCAGACCCGAAAGCCAATATTCTTGCAACTTATACATTAGTAACAAACACTGGAAAATTAAAAGCAAGGCTGTTGTAATACTAAAAGAAATTGCGTCGTCCTTCCACTGTTGTTCGTTACATACACAGAACTAGATACCAGTTTAACCTAGACGCAACGCGCCGCCTCGATTACCACTAGTTTTTATTATAAGTTATAAATGAGAGGCATTTGCTCCAATTCCACAAAGCATCTCTTTTTTCACCAAATACTCTTTTTGGTCATTCTACTATTTTACAAATAAAAAATTGCAAAACACACATACATTTTATAATTCACATCCAAATATGACTATTAAAGGTCCAGTTTTATTGTCCGATTAATGTCACATAATTAATCAGTTCCAATAAAAATCCATCTGCCTAGTTGATATCATATAAACAAAATTACAAACTAAAATATAAATAATTAAATACCTTGGTAATGGTGGATCCAAGATGGCAATGGGCCACAACTAGCTTAAGTTCATCGGGATATGGCTTCACTGCATCTAAGAGCATTCACGGTAGATTTCTCATCCCTCATTTACTCACAACCAATTAAACCATATATTACATTAAAAATCATTATAGTTTCTCTCTCCTCTACTCACAACCACTTTTAACAAATATTAAAAAATAAATACAGTTTACAGTTTTCCCCAAAAGATTCTTAAATAACCCCAAATATACCGATAAACAGTAGATTCCTCATTTTTTTCACTCACAACCACTTCCAACCCCATAAAAAATTATAGGGTTTTTTCTCACCAAAAAATAGGGACACTACTGTGAATGCTCTAAAAACCATTGCAATTTCTCGTTCCGTATACCAAATTTGGAGTTCTTGTTTCCGGTTGCAACATAAGGATGGACCTGATTAAACATTTGTGTTTTTAGCTACTAAAACTACATAGATATATTGCATCTCTGCTTCGATTTCTCGAGTTAAGTCAACTATTAGTTTCAATACAGGATTGAGGAAGCAACGATATAGGCATGAAAAAAATAGGTATGCATTACATTTGGCGAACGTTCAAAAAAACAGGTAAGCATTACATTTTAGCGTATGTGTATATGAAGAGAATATGTAGTCTTAGGCCGGGCCATCACAATAATGGCTGGACCGAACCTAAGGCACAAAGGAACGACACTTCGGTGAAAAGGCCCATGGGCCCTAAACCACCGAAGCCCATCACAAAAAGTATAAATACTCACCAAATTTCTCCATTTGGTAACTCAACTATTCCGAACCAACTTTCTCTCTCATACATTTTGAGTTCTTAAAACAATACTTATTTTCACGCCGGAGGGCGGTCACAGAGAGACATCTCCTCTCCCCTGTGGCGAGCCTAACGGTGTCTAGTTTTGCAGGTTTACAGCAGATCTAACACGCTTTAATCATCTTCAAGCTCCAACTCTCAGATCTGGTTCTCCGAACCACCCAGAGGTAACTATTTTCCTCTTCAATTGGCGCCATCCGTGAATTTGCTGTGTTTCTTTTCTTTAGAACAGAGTAATTTCCACCCATGACGGCACGTTCTGAGGAGTTCACAATTGAAGAGGTAACAGCAGCTGAGCACGATGATGACCAAGTAGTAATCACATCGTCAGAACCAGCTACTGCTTCTACGATGACAAAATGTAGCACACAGCAGCCGCTGCTTTCCTTTGGCACTTCGGTTACAGGAGTAACTGATCTGCCGAGGGAATTTGATGACGCTTTCCTCCGATAAAATCGTGAGCTGTTGCTTCGACTAAAAGAGCAACAGGACAAGGAGGTAAAACTACAAAGTGTAAGGGCTAATTTATTCCCAACCGAGGGGTTCACTGCTCCGGCAGGAACCACCATAAGTTTGGGCCGTTGGCTACTCACTCCACGGTCGTCACGACCACACCAAATCAAACTCCACATGGGCAACTATCATCCCTAGGTCATACCGGACCAATCTTAACTGGTGTAATCTCTTCGGAGAAAATGCCAATCATACCTCAAGGGATGATGAGCTCACCGCCCCGTACTGGCCAGCTTACATGACATCATACTCCAACTTATCGCCGAGAATCGTCACAGCTCGACTCCCAACAAAATTGAAAATGCCAGCTACAATAAAAAAATATGAAGGGACGTCAGATCCGGACGATCACATCTTCGCATTTGAAGGAGCAGCTGAAATCGAGCTATGGCCGATGCCAGCGTGGTGCCAGATGTTTGTCCAAACCCTCACCGGAGCGGTGAGGGTGTGGTTCGACGGTTTATCCGCCGGTGAAATCACCAACTGGATAGAATTCCTACTACAAGAAATTTGGGTATTTATCCACACATAGTATGTGTAGGAAAAACCATATAATGTGTTAGTAGTTAAGTTTACCTACACATAAACTAAGTGTTATGATGTGTAGACTCAGCACTGTATATATTGATCATTACCTACACATTTTTTATGTGTAGGTATATAGCAAGCTATACCTACACATATATGTGTGGCTAAAACTAATATATATGTGTTGGTAAAAGTATAGCAACTTGTTAGATTAAGGTATGACGTGGCAGCTGACGTGGCATCCAACATGGCAGCTAATTATGTGTAGGTAAATGTAAAGGATGTGTAGATATTGATCTTAACATGTGTTGACATTGATCTTAACATGTGTAAAAACAATATATATTCATGTGTTGGTAAAATATTCAAATGTGTGGATAATAATCACGATTTATTTAAATAATAATTTTTAAATGTATACAAACAAATACAAAAACAATTATAGAAACATAAGTGACCAAATTAATGAATTACATACAAGAAAAATACACCTAAAAATCGAGATAGAAAATTAAACTAGCATATTGATGTTAAAAGTGCTTGAGTCGCTTCATCAATTATCACAAGATCAAATGATGTGCCATCTAATTTTATTGACAATGAAGTAGTGAGTTGTTAAAATGACATCTGCATTTTTTATAACATCTGTCACAGCCAGTTGTTGTCTCTAGCGTTCTTCTTTAGAAAGCATCTTGAGCTCCTTCCTTATGTTCCTTTTTGTGTTTCTGTCTTAACCTTCAATAGTTTACTATTCAGTGCCTGCAAAGTGATTTACAATAGACGGGGGTACAAATTTTTGGGAAAAAAACGATTGGAATATTCAAGTTCTGACTTTCTTAAAAAATAATTTACCTTCATCTCTTTCGGGATGTCATTTGCAAGAGAACTATTATCCCCACGTAACACCTAAAAGTAAGAAATTCGAAAGAATGCTTATAAAATAATTCCATATTTATATGACTATATACTTACTAATCACAATGCTTGCTAAGAATTTAACTTTGTTCACTAGCATTGCTTGTGTACTATGGTTCTTACTATGAGAATATGGGAATTAGAGAAAATAGTGAAAATTAGTTATGAAAATTCTACCTCATTAGCCACTTTCTCAATCTGTAAAGGACTATTTAAACCTTCTTCTGGTATATCATCAAAAGCAATGGTGATTGATGAATCCTGTAAAAATGTAATGCAAGCATCTTAATATTCAGGAAAAAAATTAAAGATGTAACTGATTTTAGAGGAAATTTATCTACCTTCAATCGATAAACAACGCCTTGTCCAAGTGCAAGGGAGCCTAAGGTGCTGTTCGTTTTTTCTGCAAGAAAAGGTTTGCAGTCTGCGGACCACATCTGCAGACATCTGCGGGAGAAGAGGTGGACCAAAGGTCTGCAGTCTGCAAGAAGAAGACTGTTTGTTTGTTAACGTCTGCAGGCTGCTGAAATAAACTTAAATTTAAACAAACTGAGTTTTTACAACAGTCTGTTGGTAGATGGTGGTGGTGGTGGGTGCTGGTGGTGGGTGTGGTGGACGGTGGTGCATGGTGGGTGGTGGGTGGACGGTGGTAGGTGGTGGTGGACCTTGGTGGTGGTGGTGGGTGGTGGTGCTGGTGGTGGGTGGTGGTGGACGGTGGTGGGTGGTGGTGGTGGTGGGTGGACGGTGGTGGTGGTGGTGGGTAGACGGTGGTAGGTGGTGGTGGACCGTGGTGTTGGGTGGTGGTGGTAGTGGTGGTGGACCGTGGTGGGTGGTGGTGGTGGACCGTGGTGGTGGTGGTGGTGGACCGTGGTGGTGGTGGGTGATGGTGGTGGTAGGTGGTGGGTGGTGGTAGTGGTAGTGTTGGTGGACGGTGGTGGGTGGTGGTAGTGGTGGTGGTAGGTGGTGGTGGTGGACTGTGGTGGTGGTGGGTGGTGGGTGGTGGTGGTGGTGGGTGGTGGTGGTGGTGGACGGTGGTGGGTGGTGGTGGTAGTGGGTGGTGGTGGTGGTGGGTGAGGAGAAGAGAAGAGGAGAAGACCTTTGAAGACCTTAGAAGACTTTGGTCCAAGTCTGCACCAAGAAGAGGTCAGGAAGAGCTTTTGGAGTGAAATGTCTTCCGAAAAACAAACAGTCTGCCCGCCCCAAACATCTGCCCGCGTCTGCGCGATGCAGACAAAAGAGGTCAGAAGTGCTTCTGGGAGAAAAACAAACACCACCTAAATCATCCATGTTCGGTTTTAGAACAACATCATGAGTCCGAAACTGCAACAAAAATAAAGGGCCATCATGTTTATGAAACCGGATAACAAAACATATTAATGCACATATCCAAATAAAGAAAAATGCCACGCAATGAGTGTTAGTGTGTGGCAACCGTTTTACCTTGAGGAGTTCATAAAAATTAATTAAACAAAACTAAATATGCATATACATCTAACCAGAAAATAAAGAGTTCTTTACTTTAAAATTCATCCACTACCGAAAGTTCCAAAACCAAAATAAAACAAATCAAACAAGTGCAATCATCTTTAACTAAGGTAGCATCAAGGTTTAGCCTCTAAAAGTCATGATAAAATCAAAACAATAGAAACAAATAATATTCATGGTGTTCACAACGGGTTTGAATAGATAAATATTAATAATTAAATTAGAACCAACCCGTGCTCGCACCAGTGATTCAACCTTGATCTGTGCCTCTAAATAAATCTCCTTTATGTTGATGCCTTCTTCGAAGAAATAACAATAATCTTGCTGTCGCCGCCTTCGATTAAAATATTATGCCTCCTCCAAATAATTATTAACCCCTCACCAAAGAATTAATATTGTGCGGCCTCTAGATCTTGTCCCTTCGAAAATATAATAGAGTTAATTATCTTTTCTTGTTTTGGGATTTGGCCCGTGACTTTCAAAGTCACGTTTTAGTTTTTTTTTTTTTTGTTTTATATTGTTATTATTATTATTATTATTATTATTATTATTATTATTATTATTATTATTATTATTATTATTATTATTATAACTCCGTGCTCTTGACTCGGGTGTTCTTGACTTGACCAAATTTCTTCGTTTACGCTCCAACGTCCATGAACACCTACAAAATAAAAATAAATACATAAATATTAAAAATGACCCAAAGCTAATAAAAATATATAAAAACCTATACTAAATAAAATAGACCTATATAAGCCTAAAACTATTTACTTACTCATGTATCCAATATTCACATGTACTGTACAATTTTTTAATATGTGTAGCTATTTATTTTGCCACGTCATTTTTTAAAAATAAAATTAAAAATTTATTTACTTAGCGTAGCTACATATTTATTTACATGTATTATGTGTTGGTAAAATAGTCAATTACTCACACATATATCAATTCTTTACACATATGTAGATAATTTACCTACACATAACGAAAATTTTCCACATGTGTAGATAATGTATCATTCAACTGATTGCAAGTTTTTGTGGGAAATTTTCCACCAACACCAAATGTGGGTAAAAGCCATTACCAACACATATTAAGTGTCAGTCATTATGAAAAAAACATCATCAACCATTACCCACACATATAATAGCATGTGTAGGTAAATTATGTGTGGATAAACATCCCAATTTCTTGTAGTGTCCGAAGGCTGTTTAAGCTAAACTTTGCGAACCAACGACGCTGCTCCAAAGATATCACCGAAGTACATAACATCCGAAGGAAGGATGGAGAGTCACTAGAAGCCTCCATTGATCGTTTTAGTAAAGAAAGTATGTAGATCAATGGGGCGATGGACCAGCTTCGAGTATCTGGCTTCTGTCACGGGGTCCGAAATAATCAACTGGTGGAAAAATTGCACGAAGATTTGCCGAAGACGATGGAGGTACTTATGGAGAGAGCCAGAGCATTTGCCCGAGGAAAAAAGCGCCTGTGGGCAATCCTCCGACGGAGAGTACAGAAACTCCGGGGGTCAAAACTCATGGAAAAAGAGTTTGCATAATGCTGATCGAAATACTCACTGGAACAAGAATAGGCAACAGCCATATGATCGATCCGACCGAACTAATTCTTCCAAGCCTCAAGGCTCCGGAAAGTTCGGCAGTATGACCGACTTAGCCAAGACTCCAAGAGATATCCTATTAACTGAAAACTTACAACCTACACAATCCCGATCTTCCTTAGGAATATCAATTTTCTTCCCTTTGCTATCCTTCGGCTGCCTCTTTTCAAAAGTATACCAGTCCCCTGAACGGTTGAGGCGATAAAAATCCCTAAACACGTTCAGGTCCGACACAAAGTCCAACGACCGACACAACATCTCATACTGGTTTACCCTACTTAGGCCGAAGGGGTTCAATTGGGAAATATGAACCCAGAAGTGTACTAAAACCTTCATCAGAAATCATGTGAAAGGTACACGGTAATTTGCATAATTACACACACGGGTGTAAAATGCAAATCTACCGGGAGGAAAGGGATATACGGGAACCTTAGGATCTGGGAGGGCCGGATGCAAGGACATGGGGATACTAAATTCCTCTATAAATTCGTCAAGATTTTGTTGACTTAAAACACTATATGAAACAGACATGTTATCTTTAGGCATGATTAAAAATGGGAAAGAATACACACCTTTCAGAAGACGGGAGACGACCGTTCTAAAAGAAGGATCTCTAAATCAAACTTGCAGACCGAAGGACTGGCACAGATCTGAGAAGAGGAAGAGGGATGTAAAAAATGAAGAAGTAAAAAAGTAAAAGAAGCTATTTATAAGAAGAATGTGTGGACACAAAAAGGCGGTGCACAACTGGCCAATCAATTGTCTCTAAAAGTTACCTCGAGCCAATAAAAAAGGGTCATATCAAAAGGCTCGCACTAAACTCACTCGTAGGTGACGCAGCAGATATACGTGAATGACGAACAGCTGTTGACCACCCAAAAAGACAGCTGTCACCAGATGACATAAGAGCTCGAAGGAACCCAAAGGACCCGAACAAACCCCCCAAGAAAGTTTACAAGTCTTTCCAAAAACTCCGAAGGATTTAAAAAGACTTCGGGGGACTTGAAGAGAATATGTAGTCTTAGGCCGGGCCATCACAATAATGGCCGGACCGAACCTAAGGCACAAAGGAACGACACTTCGGTGAAAAGGCCCATGGGCCCTAAACCACCGAAGCCCATCACAAAAAGTATAAATACTCACCAAATTTCCCCATTTGGTAACTCAACTATTCCGAACCAACTTTCTCTCTCATACTTTTTGAGTTCTTAAAACCATACTTATTCTCACGCCAGAGTGTGGTCACAGAGAGACATCTCCTCTCCCCTGTGGCGAGCCTAACGGTGTCTATTTTTGCAGGTTTACAACAGATCTAACACGCTTTAATTATCTTCAAGCTCCAACTCTCAGATCTGGTTCTCCTAACCACCCAGAGGTAACTATTTTCCTCTTCAGTATATATGCAATATGGCATCCAATGTGCACTTAATATGATGCAGTTTTGGAAATGCATCAAATGGCTCAAGAACAAATAGTAATCAAAGGCGATAAATTAAACCAAAGGTTCCAAGAACAATGTTCTTTATAATAATCAAACTCAAAACTAATGAAACAATAAACCTTAGATTCCATTATATAGTTGGGAATTACAAGTAAAAATAGGAAACTAAATAAAAAGCTAAATAAATTCAAATAATAGATAAATATAGTCTTCAATTCAAACTAGGAGATAGTCCTGAATCATATATATATATATAGGGTAGGGATCACACGAGAACCAACTTTAGGGAGAGAACCAAAGAACCAATGTGAACAGAGGGCATTATTGTAAATAACTCTCAACCTAAAATAAAACAACCCTATCTTCATCCTCTACCTCCTTTCTCTGTAAAAAAAAAAAAAAAAAAAAAAAAAAAAAAAAAAAACCCATCTTCATCCTCGATCTAATTTCCATCACTGGAGATTCCATCGATCCGTCGCCGGAGCTTCATCTATAACTTACAATCGATCTGTTTATGTTGTAGAGTCTGCTACATCAACATTACAAGTGGTAACCTATGCATCTGGGTAAAAGATGATACTCTATGTTTATGTTGTATCGGTGTAATTATTGCTTGATTTCTTAGATTTATTTGTTGTATAGTGTGTACTATTATGAGACAGCTCCCCGCTGGTTTTTAGTTTTAATTTAATTTTATTCTGACTGTTTAAAAAAAATCGTCAATGAAATTGTTCAACAAATGACAGAGAAGAGTTTTGTTCTTCCTGTTGACCTTTATGCTGAGCATTTAGACATGGAAAATTAAATGCCTTAGGAGTTAGGATAACCCGGTCGGAGTTAAGAAAAATTATTAAATAGAGATTATAATAAACAACAAAAAGCTCAAATGCATAGGCAGGTTCAATAACTAGATACTTAAATGCTTACCAAACATGTTATTCTCGACACATTTTTTCAACAAGCCAAGTGAGGATGTCTTGTGTATTATGTTTATTACTATTTGCAACATTTTATGAAATAATTAAGAAGTTAGAGCAATATAGATGTGTTTTTGTTAGGTTTAGGATTATTTTTTTTGTTACAGAATGTGGTTAATGATTGTTTTTATGTGTGTGTTTTGTGAATATAATTAGTTGAATTGTTTATTATTGTTAGTTTTAGGATTCTTATTTTGTTACAGAATGTGGCTAATGATTGTTTTTATGTGCATGTGAATTAAAAAAAGTTAATGCACATGTGCATAACGTAGTTGTTACTGATAAAAGTAATGTTAATGCGCATGTGCATTTATACTAGTATCATCAATGTCTTTCGCTCTAACGCATATGTTCATTTATTATGTGGTAATAAGAAAGTAATGTTAATACACATGTGCATTAAGATTGAAAATCTAGTTTTTTTTATGTGTTGTTTATTATTTGTAGACAAAGATGAGATAAACATAAAAGAATGTAACTTTTGTGTTATAATCGAGGGAGAAATGGTCAAACTAAGCTTCCGGATGCGATTGAGGATGATGACATAATCATTGATCCGTAAGTTAAAAAAGGTCGTTATTATTTATTTAAGCAATTTAGGTATATATGCACATGTATGTATACGTATATGCACATGTGCATATGTGTATATTTTTTCAATTTAACTAATAAATGTTAATTGTTAGTTGTTTAGAGCGAACAATGTGATAAATTTGATAAGTATACGATGTTCAGGTTGACAAATGAAAACACAAGGGAGATGTTAGATAAAGGATCAATGAAGTGTGAAGAGTGTTGGAAGAAGATAGTAAAAGGGTAAGAAGATGAAAAGAGACAAATAAGCAATAGAAGGGGACATTGTTGGTGGATGTGAGATTGTGATATAATTAGAAGTTTGTAGGTAGATGGTTAGCGGTAACATGGTTGGTTTGTAATATGGATATTTTGTTGTTGTTATCGTTTGTTTTATTGAGTTAATACGTTTGGTAGAGACTACATGTAGTTGTTTGATAAAGAAAAATTGGTATAAAAACTTTGTTATTTGAAGAATGATGCATGCATATATGTATGCCCGAAAGTTAAACCACTAAAAAAATCTAACAATATGAGTGAAATGCACATGTGCATACAGTATACGTTTCTTATTTTATAGGTCTTATATAAAGTTGTTTTAAGTTTATTCATGTTTGTTGTCATACGCATGTTTTATTTTCAATTTATGTTATAATATGCATGAATAAACTTGACGAGTTCGAGTGTATTTTATATCTCACTTTGCGTCCATTTAATGATCATTGAATAGAATTTATGACCCCTTATATATCTATATCGAGTCCATTTTATAATCACTTAAGTATGGTAATTGACAATTCATTCAAAAGTGTGATTTAATAGTGAAATGCACGTGTGCATTCGGTGTATTTATGTATATATAACAGTGAAATGCACATGTGCATCAGGGATGACGTCATATGACGTCACAAAAGCCATTTTTTTTATTTTTTTTCGAAATAATAATGAAAAATAATCATTTTGGTGTTTTTACTTTTTTTATTTTTTTATTTATTTAGGTTATATAATTTTTTTTTTATTTTTTGATGGAGGGGTTTTTGTAGACACCCTTTATATTTACAAAAATGCCACCTGTTCACACTGGTTCTTTGGTTCTCTCCCTAAATGGTGGTTCTCAAATGATCCAAATCCTATATATATATATATATATATATATATATATATATATATATATATATATATATGGGAAAGTTAATTTGAGAACACCTATATTTCGTGCGAACTGTGAGAACGGCATCTAAAACCATTCAAATTCAAAATTTCTTTTTACACTTGTCTTTATTACTAAAATACAATTTCAAAAACACAATTTACGCGTAAAAATTCAAACGTATACGAAAATAATTTGTTTTTACACATGTGTAAATTTACTATTTATACATGTGTAAACTGTTTCATTTACACATGTGTAAAAAGTTAATTTGAAAGTGTTTTTGCAAGAAAAGATGAATTATTTGGAAAGAAAATTCATTTATTAATGTTGTATTTTGATTATAATGAGGTTTGTATTAAAAAAAATTTGATTTTGATTGATTTTTTTACTTGTTCTCACGGTACTCACAATATTTAGCGTTATATATATATATATATATATATATATATATATATATATATATATATATATATATATATATATATATATATAGGGGAAGGATATTATGAAAACCCACTCTTAGAGTGAAAACCGTGGAAACTCTAACTTCCCAAGCTTTTTAGGGCCTGAAAATTTTAGGGCATATAGTATACATAATTCTAAGCATTTTGAGCCAAAAAACCAAAAAAAGCGCCGAGCGGTTTTTTAAAAAAAAAAATAAAGTTTTCGGGTAACACATGTTACACGAAAATTACACATGTTATTTCTGTAACATGTGTTACCCAGAAACGGTTTTTTTTTTTTTTTTTTTTTTTTTTTTTAAACGCTCGGCGCTTTTTTGGTTTTTTTGGCTCAAAATGCTTAGAATCATGTATATTACATGCCCTAAAATTTTCATAAAAAAAAAACATCGGGAAGTTAGAGTTTCCACAGTTTTCACTCTAAAATGGGTTTTCTCTATATACTTACACTATATATATATATATATATATATATATATATATATATATATATATATATAGGTATAGGTTCCTGTACAAAGTACATTTTTCGTACAAAGTGTGAGAAGTCTATATGGTCATTGTGTTTTAAAGTATGGCTATAATGTTTTTGATTCCTTTTGTATTGATTTATATAGAAAAGCACCAAACGTTACAATTTAAAACACAATCAAATGTATTCTAGACATTAAATTTAAAACACACTGATTACTATCTTCGTAGGGTGTTTTAGATTGCATGTTGAGAATACATTAATTAGTGTTTTAAATTGTTAATTTTTTTTGTTTTTCTATATAATACTATGCCAAAGGAACATAAAACATCATGCCTAAAATTTAAAACACAATGTCTATATAGACTTCTCACACTTTGTACGAAAAATGCACTTTGTATAGGAACCTCATCCTATATATATATATATAGTGGAAGTATAGAGAAAAAACATTCTCAAAAGGAAAAAACCCTAAAAAACCCATCTAGTGGTCCATGTTGTGCCACATCACCATTATATTATAATATTAAAAAGGGCAATATAGACATTTTAACTTTCATCTTCTCTCTCCTCCTATATATAGTGTTTTTCCCCTCTCTCTCTTCAATTTGTTTTCAAATTAAAAGCAGATCTGAGATCTCTCTATCCTCCTCCCTTTACCCCCTCTCTATCTCTACACTTCCCTGTCTCTGTCTCTCTCTTAAACAACCACAACCACCATCAACCACGACCGGCTACCACCTGAAACCACCACCGACCACCCCCTGCATCTCCTCTAACCACTCGAAAACAACGACCTGGATCCAACTTCCATCTCGTTCAAGAAAACAGAGCATCAGGACGATGAACAACATACTCGCGTCGACCTGGATCCACCTTCCATGCTCTGTTTAGATCCACCTTCTGGCTGCTCTCTGGCACATCAGACATGCGGCTTCTATAAGGTATTATTATTATTATTATTATTATTATTATCATCATTATAATACAACCGGCGTTTTCATCAACAGTGTGTTTTACTTTTTTGATGTTCTTGTTTTCTTTGAAATCTTGAATTTAAAAGTGTGTTTTACCTTTTTAGTGGCCATGTTTTGTGTGAAGTTTGGTTTGAATGAAGTGGGTTAGTTTTTGTGAACATTATTGGATTTACACGTCTCTTTTATTACGATGTTTGCCACTCGATATCTTCACTTCATTTCATACAGATTATATATCTGTAATATGGTTTCTTTTCCTTCCAAGATACCCATAAAAATATTATATCAAGAATAGATGTTTTGTTCTCTTATGTAAATTATCTATTATTATCTATTATCTAAGTGTTTGATCAAATAAGTTTAATTTTTGTATAGCTGTTATGTTTTGATTTTTGTATGGGTGTTATGTTTTGGGTTTAGTGAAATAGGTTTTGGGTTTTGCTAGAATAATAATAATAACAGTTTTTGGGGATAGTTTTTGGTTGCATACCAAGTGTTTGATCAAATGCTCGAATGAAAAAAAAATTCATGTTAACTTTTTTTTATTATTTTATTTATGTTAGATTGTTATTGGATTGGGGACATGAGGTTGATAGATCACATGTGTATTCTATTTAATATTGTTTTGGCATGTAAAAGGGTTATGAACTCGTCTAGGGCGCATGTCTTTTTTCTGTGGTCCGAGTCTTGTATGCTCACACATGTTAGTGATGCTAACACATGCTAGTATATGCCCAACTAACATGTGTTAGGGTCCATATGACATACATTAGTTTCAATAAAACATATGTTGTTTATACACATGTTAGTGATGCTAACACATGCTAATTAGTATATGCTAACTAACAAGTGTTAGGGTTCATATGACATACGTTAGTATATGCCTAACTAACATGGATTTCAAACCATATTAATCGTATTTGAGTAGTTTTATTAACATAGTTGTAAAAATCGCGTTTAGTGTTGTTTATACACATGTTAGTGATACTAACACATGCTAGTATATGCTAACTAAAAGGTGTTAGGGTTCATATGACATACGTTAGTATATGCCCAACTAACATGTGTTAGGGTTCATATGACATACGTTATTTCAGTAAAACATATGTTTTAGAATACAATACACATGTCATTGATGTCCCATTATGTGTTTTGGAGAGCCCAACTAACACGTGTTACCTTTTTTTAGGTGAAGAGATGTTTTGAGTTAAAGATGATGATGGGGATCAAGAACGAAGCATAGCTAGATCTTTTCTATGTTGTTATGATAGTTTTTTTTTCGAAAATTCACAAATAATTATGTTTGTATTAAACGTTTTTTGATATGTTTTAGTGTTGATTGTTATGATCGTTTTTATCATTTCTTAAATAAATACACATTTTATGTGTTCTTTTATTATGTTCTTTTAGTATATGCATGGTAACACATGTTAGCGATGTCTCACACGAGGTCTGTTTTTTTACCACAACACTAACGTACGTTAATATCCATGCTGGAAAAAGTGCCATAAAGTAGGAGAGATGTGACTTGACAAGTGTCAAATCAACCTTTTTAAACCTAGTATTCAGAAAATTAAGATTACCATATTGCCCTTATTTCACCTTTTTAAGCAAGTGGCCCACTTGCTTTTGATTATTTAATTGAAATTAATCATGGACCATTGATCAAACTTGATCAATGGTCACCATAGAGTTTGCAGGGGTTTTCCAAAAGATGGGGTTTCCATATTATCCACCCCTATATATATATATATATATATATATATATATATATATACTAGTTAGAAACCCGCGCAATGCGGCGGCAACATTTTACAACGCAGTATGTTTTTCTGTAAGTCGAACAACGTACGAATAGACCCATTTTGGAGGGAAAAAAACATTTCATCAAGGTTTGTAATCTATTTCAAAAAATCAATTCTACTTTTGATTCAAAAATTGGTGTTTGGTTGCTTAACAAAAAAAAACTACGATGGCCATAGTGTTGAAAGCAATGTACACAAGGGCTAGCTAAAGGGGCACAATAGGTTGGGTAATTAGTCAACCAAGATATTCTTGGTATGGGTTGAAACGGGTTTGGCCACGGCAAGTCTGTTAGGATTTGAATGTTTTGACAATAGGAATAAATGTTTTCTTAATAGAATGCTTTCATTAATTGAAAGATTACAATCAATACAAGTACTCCCCCTCAGCCTGATCACACAATGATTGTTTGTCTGAGAGAATGTTTGTGTGTGATGCAATAGAACAGTACAAGCACTGTTCTATTTATAGACAAATCTAAACCACTGGTGACCTGTGCTGACATCACCTAAGATAGTGACCTCTAACAGAATAACAAGATAAAACATCTGCCCTATACAAACTACTGTTGTATTACAAAACACTGTAAAGTAAACTACTGTTGAGGGAAAACTCTGATGGTCTGCAACATCTATTGGAGTCTAAGTGCTATTGACTCCAACAAACCTTTAGTCTTCAGTACTTGATCAGCAGTTATTTCTTCATCAGACCTTTGGTCAGCAGTTGTTCTCTATCAGTTGTTCTCTAGCAGTCCTTTGTATCAGCAGTTGTCATGGCAGTTGTTTGGATGGAACAGTTGTTAGGGTCAGAAGTCTTTTGAGAAGAGTATGTTGTAAAGATTGTTTATTTGTGTGGATCAACTGTTAGTATATTTTGGCTTTTCAATCATCTGTTCTTCTCCAGGTCAGCAGACCCAACAATCTCCCCCTAGAACAGATGATGCCAAAACTAAGCTTTATTCTTGATTTTTATTTCTCATCAGACATTCTCTGATTTGTCCTTTGAATTGAAGTTCAAAGCCCAAGGCAAATAGGTCTTCTACATCTCTTTCAAGTTCAAGGTTCAGCAGTGTTTGGAGGTCATCTGCACACAGGCTATATGCATCATCCATGCTTAGCTTTTGAACTTTTCCATCTGACCTGAGAAAAGTCAATTCATGGTTGTCTTTATTGACCTTCCATTTTAGAATTTTTGAGTCAGAGGATTTGCTGAGATGCACTTTTATTCTTGATGAGTTTGGTGAAGGAGGTCTCCCAATGAGTTCTCTGAGCTTATCAGTAGTGGGATCTGAGAAAAAATGTACTTGATTGAAGAGGCCCTCTTTTATGTAAGTATCAGCAAACTTCTTCTGATCTTCTTCAGACATTTCTTTCTGTTTCTTGAATTGTCTTCTAGCAGCAGCTGATAGATCAGAAGTGTCTAGTAAGCTGTCTAATGTAAAAGCCTGTTGAGGTCTCTTCATCAGTGGTTCATCAGAGTAGACAGGTTTTCTGGGTAGGCTAGGATCTTTCTTCCTGTTTTCTTCCAGTCTCTTGTATGTTTCAACCAACCTCAGCTCAGACCATCTTGCAACTGACCTCATCTCCCCATAATCAGCAGCCACAATTTCTTGTCTCATCCTCTTAAACTTCAAGGCTCTGGCTGGATCTCTGCCTTTACCAAAATCAGGGGCAGAAACTTTAGCTTGGGGATTCTTGGCCATCTCTTCAATTCTTAATAGTTCTTCTCTGAGTGCATGAGTGGTCCAGCCTGCAAACTGTTTCTTGTTTGCTTTATAAGGCATGGTTGCCAAGATCTGTTCAAGAAGTGATTCTCTAACCTCCCTTTCCATGTCACTGCTGAGAGGCATGGTAGACATGGAGTTGCTCAGGGTCTTAGCAAAATCTTCAATGCTTCTCAATTTGCTAAGCTCTGCTGAATGGATGCCCTGAGTAGTCTTGTCATCCTTCCCTTTGCATTTCTCTTTAATGATGGCATCTGCCTGTTCAGCCTTGTATTTTAGATATGTGTCAATGTTTAGGGGAACAGGAAAATGTGGAAGAGAAGGGAAAGATCTATCAGATGGTTGTTCAGTATTATAGAAGGATTGCATTTCCCCCTTGAGTAGATCAAGTTCAAGGGCATACTGAACAGCCAATGGTGTAATGGTTGGTGGTGGTCTATGGGATTTGAGTTGTGAAGTGTGTGGTGAAAATGATGAAAGTGGAATGGCTGATATAGGTGTGGATTGTGTAGTTGAAGTGGTGAGTGGTGATGTGTGTATGTTTTCATCCTGTACAACAAAGGTTGATTTCCTCTTCCTTTTGTACAAGATTTTTGGTGATGGCGGTGTAGAAGCAGTGGTGGTGTTAACATCTGTTGGCACCTTAGTAGGACCAGCAGATGTTTGGGATTTTGGTGGTGATGTGGTTGTAGGTTCAGATGTAGGTTTGGTGATAGTGATGACAGGTTCAGATGTTGTGGTGGTATCAGTGGTTTGGGTAGCCGCAGTGGTTTTGACAGCAGTGGTTTTCAGTTTGGATGGTGGTTGTCTGACATGTTTGGCAGGCATTTTCTTCCTTTTAGAGGAACCCACATCTTCAACTTCCTGCTGTTGTTCTCTTTTCTGTTTTAGTAACAACTCTGCGTTGACTTCCAAAGTGTCAGCCCTCTTTTACTTATCTTCAACAGCTTTTTCAGCTTCTTCATTTGCAGAGTTGTCCACTTCTTTAGCTTTGCTGGTTTGTTGTTGTTGTTGTGGTGCTGTTTGAGTAGACCCTGGTTTGTTGGCGGACTTTGATTGACCTTTTTGTGAAGGTGGACAACCAAAGGGATCTAACTTTGGTAATCTATCTCTGCCACTCTCCTCCTTTTTGGCATCATCAGCTGTGAATGCATCATCATCTTCATCCCTGAGAATGGTGGTAGGGGCAGAGCCAGTGGTCTTCAGCAGATGGTCTTTAATGGCCTGAATGTCTGCATGGGTATCTTTGTACCTAGCATCTACCATGTTTCTGATTTCAGCCATGTAAGTTTCATGAGTCTGATCTGCTAGTTTTCTGTGAGCTATGATGATGGGAGAAACAGATTTCCATAGCTCACTAGCAATATCAGCTGTGGATGGTTGATTCTTGGAGAGAGTAGCCAAGGATTCCAATATTAACTTGACATCAGTTTTGATATCAGCAACAGAGGTTTCAATGGTTTGGACTCTGGCCGTCAATTCTTGGTATTTTAACCCATCACCTAAGTTAACAGGATCATCTGAATTCCTACCAGTGGTAGTTTTAACTGATTCAGTCCTAGGAGGTGAATCCAAAGGATGAGAACCAGATGCCCCTTTTTCCTGGTTCTGGGGACTTCCAACTGATTTTGGGGACACTATAGTGGCCTCATCAGTTGTTGCCTTCAAGGGAGTCTTAGTTATGTAACCACTGTCCTGGTGTGAGACAATGGTCTCTACATCAGTAGTGGCTGCTCCACTTGAAAACTCACCTAGAGTTGCATTGAACTCTAGGGGTGTAACCTACTCATCTGTTTGTGGGATGGCTGATTGAATTTCCTCAGTCCCAGTCACTTGTGGAGGTATGCTCTCATTGATAGGTGAAAAAGAGGAACTGGGATTTTCCTGAGTTTTGTCAATAGCCTCAAACAGAGGTTGCATGGTCTTTTGAACATGTGATGGTGAAGGTGGAGGAGTAAAAAAAGAATTAGCCCTGGGAGAGGGGCTTGTGAACATATGGCCAAGTGACTCAAATGTATCATGATGTGGTTCCCCTTGGCTTACAACATGATCCTTTTGTGAGGATGCATGAGGAGTTTGGATAGGTTGAGATATTTCCAACTGTTGTGAGGAAGTAACAACAGTGGTTTCTAGTTGCTTTTGTGTTGCAACAGAGTTATCTTCTGGTATCTCATCTTCCAGAAGTCTCTTTTGAGGTTGAGTGGTGGTTTTTGTGGATGGACGTTTTCTTTTGGAAATGGCTGGTGTGGGTTTCACAGCACTGGATGTAGTGCCATGATCACCAGGAGCAGTGGGCTTAACAACAGAGGTTTGGACAACAGTTGTTGTCTTAGTCCTCTTTGTTTGTGTTTTTGAAACCTTTGACACTTTTGATACTTTTTCTTGGGTGTTTGAACCCAGCATTCTTGTGAAAGTTTCATCAGTTAGACTCTTCATTTGCATAGACTCACCCTTTTTGAAAACTTTTTCTGGTAAAACCTTTTGAAGGATTACACTTAAAATTCTTGGGTAAATTAGAAAAGCATTATTTTACCCAGACTTTATGCCTTTCACATTTGACACTAAGTCCATAAACAGTCCCTAGGATAGATTGAAGTCAGAATCTGACAACATAGCATAGCCCAAGTACTGAATCCTCAATAGGATTTCATTAAAGGAAGTGGACTTAGCGGAGACACAGAGAAGGAGGGTATGGAAGAAAAATTTCATGATTGGTGGGAAATACTTTTTGAAAAGTGTTGACCCAGTCATCTGAGCATCATACCCCCTTTCTTGAAACTCTGTGTGAAGCTCTGTTTTAGGGAAAGAGTCTTTACCTGACAGGTCATTAAGTGAGAAGGTTGTGGATATCAGTTGAGGGGTAATGACGATACTTGTCTCACCAATTTTTGAGATAATGGAATTAGGCTTTTTGTCTTGAAGTAGAAACTCAGCATTCAACCAGAATTCTTGGAGAGTATCAAGATAGATAGGGGCGTCAGCGGTTAGGATTGTCAGGTATTTGGATTTTAGGATGATGTCGATGGTGGAATGGAATGGAGTATTTTCATCTGTTTTTACCAGATATGGGAGATAATTGTGGGTGGCTTTATCTTGAAGATCCATTGTAATGGATTCCGAAGGTGAGAGTGAGTGGAATTCGATTAAGGGTTTGAGAATGAAGAAGGCGGTTTTAGTATTTTGAATACAATGAGACAGTGTAACGACTGTTGTGATAAAACAGGGTTTTTATAGGCTCTGGTGAAACCACTGATGTGGCCAAAACTCTGCTTGTAGGAGCAGACGTGGCAAACATCTGATGGTTAAACATCTGGTGGAGGACAGCTGTTTTGGCAAACAGCTGATGCAAACGGCTGATGCTAACAGCTGTTTTTTTTATTATCATTATTATAGATATCTGTAAATATATATAAATAGATACGGATAATAAAACAGTTGTTTTATCTGATCAGAGGTTTGAAACAGATTTTTCAACCTAACAGTGGATAAAATGGATGAAACAATGGTTGTTTATCTTAAACAGATTTTTCAACCAAAAAGCTATTTTAAGGATGAATTTTGATTTTTTGAAACATTTTAATGCTTTTATTAAAAACATTTGTGTTGTTTAATCCATGTTTAGCATATCAATTCTAGAAATCAGATTTGTAAAGGTAGATGTGTCTAAAGCTTTTGTCAACACATCTGCCAACTGATCCTCTATTGGAACATGGTGCAGAGAAATCAAACCTTTTTCATAGCTATCTCTGACAAAATGATGTCTGATGTCAATGTGTTTGGTAGTGGAGTGAGAGACTGGATTTTTGATGATATTTTCAGCAGCTTGACTATCCAACATGAGTGGAGTTTGTAATGCAGTTATCCCAAAATCTAGCAATTGATTTTGAAGCCACATGAGTTGGGCTGTACAGCTTGCAGTAGCAATGTATTCAGCCTCAGCTGTTGAGGTGGAAACAGCTGCCTGCTTTTTGCTTTGCCAAGAGACTAAGGCATTCCCAAGAAACTGGCACCCTCCTGATGTAGATTTTCTTGTGGTGTGACAGCCAGCAAAATCACTATCTGAATAACCTGAAAGCTCAATGTTTCCATTAGCAGGATACCAGATACCAAGTGTGGGAGCACCTTTTAGGTATCTGAATATCCTTTTCACAGCAATAAGGTTTGACTTTCTAGGTGAAGCCTGGGATCTTGCACAGACACAAGTGGCAAACATAATGTCTGGCCTAGATGCAGTTAAGTACAATAAAGACCCAATCATGCATCTATAATGTGTTTGATCAACCAGTTCATCCTTGTCATCAATAGTGAGTAGCTTAACTGTACTCATGGGTGTACTACATGGCTTACAGTCATTCATCTCAAATCTAGTTAACAAATTCTTTACATATTTATTTTGGTGAATGAATGTGCCATTTTGCAGTTGTTTCACTTGGAGACCAAGGAAACACTGAAGTTCACCCATAGCACTCATTTCAAACTCTGCTGTCATGAGTTCCCTAAACTCTTCACACATTTTGTTACATGTGGATCCAAAAATGATGTCATCCACATATATTTGAACAATCATTAAGTCTTTCCCTCTCCATTTCAAAAATAAGGTTTTATCAATTTTACCTCTTGTGAAGCCAATGGATAAGAGAAAAGTGGAAAGAGATTCATACCAGGCCCTTGGTGCTTGTTTGAGTCCATACAAAGCTTTATTAAGCTTGTAGACATGATCAGGATGGAATGTGTCTTCAAAACCAGGTGGTTGACATACATAGACTTCCTCCTGAATTTTGCCATATAGGAAGGCACATTTGATATCCATCTGATACACCTTGATGTTGTGGTTGACAACAAAGGCTAGAAAGAGTTGGATGGCTTCTAACCTTGCTACAGGAGCAAAGGTTTCATCATAATCTATTCCTTCTTCTTGTCTGAAGCCTTGAACCACGAGCCTGGCTTTATTCTTGACAACAATACCCCTTTCATCAGTTTTGTTTTTGAAGACCCACTTTGTACCTATTGGACAAACATCCTTAGGCAGTGGTACAAGTTCCCATACTTGTTGTCTTTTGAACTGAAGGAGCTCTTCTTGCATAGCTTCTACCCAACTGTTGTCTTTTAGTGCCTCTTGGTACTTGACAGGTTGTGTGAGAGATAGGAACCCTGCAAAAAGACAGATATTGGAGGATTGACTTCTTGTTAGCACACCCTCTCTGATGTTGCCAATGATCTGGTCTGGTGGATGAGCTCTTAGGTAGATTAGATCTCCCTGATATGGTATGATGGCATTTTGAGGTGAAGGACAGAGGTTTGGTGACTCTGTTGTTGTAACATCTGTTTGCACTTCTGTAGTGCCATCAGATGTTTGAAATGGAAGTGGGGGAATGGGTCCAAGTGGTGTAAAACTAGACTGACTTTTGTCAACAGATGTTTGACTTTTGTCAACAGATGATTGACTTTTCTCAACAGATGATTGTACAGTGGTTGTGAAAGGTGAAGCAGTGGTTTGAGGGTAAGACTGGCCAACAGTGGTTGACTCAGCTGTGACAGAGTTTTGACAGTTGTTTTGAACAGCTGCTACCTCTGATGCAGAAGAGATTTTATAGTGACTGGGGATCACAACATCTGTTCTGTAATCTTGTTATGGAGACTGTGGAATACCTGCATTGTTAGTTTTAACAGTGACATCTTCAAATTTGAATTTATCTAAATCAAACAGTTCAGCAGGATTTGCTGGGATTTTTAGGGATGAAAGTTCATTGAACTTTACATTCAGAGTTTCTTCTATTATCTTGGTCTTTGTGTTAAACACTTTATAAGCCTTGGCAGTAGAAGAATATCCCAGAAAATAACCACAATCTATTTTGGCTGCAAATTTTGAAATGTAATCTTTGAGATTTAAGATGAAACATGGGCAGCCAAAGATTTTCAAAAATGAAATTAATGGTTTGATTTTGAACAAAATTTCATAAGCAGTTTTTTGATGTCTTGGGTTGATCAGAACTCTGTTTTGAACATAGCAAGCAGTGTTTACAGCTTCTGCTCAGAAGGACAGTGGCAAACCAGAGTCTGCTAGCATGGTTCTTGCAGCTTCTATAAGAGTTCTATTTTTCCTCTCAACCACCCCATTTTGCTCTGGTGTTCTTGGGATGTTGTACTGCCCCACAATCCCTTTTGACACACAGAAGTCATCCAACTCCTTATTTTTAAACTCTGTTCCATTGTCACTTCTGAAGACTTTTACTGGCAAGTCATATTGTTTTTCAACTTTGGTGACAAAGTTCTTCAAAATACCTGCAGTCTCATCCTTAGAATGTAAAAAAGTAAGTCCATGTAAACCTAGAAAAATCATCAACTATGACAAGACAAAATCTTTTTCTTCTTAGACTCATGATTTTAACAGGGCCAAACAAGTCCATGTGCAACAATTGTAGACATTGACTAGTTTTGGACTCATCAATGGATTTATAAGAGCTTTTATGTTGTTTTCCTTTTAAACAGGAAACACAATGCTCATCACATTTGAATTCTTTTGATGGTAAGCCTCTAACAAGACTTTGTTTGGAGAGTGTGTTGATAGTTTGAAGGTTGGTATGACCCAGTCTCCTATGCCACAATTCTGTCTCCTTTGTGGAGGCAGCAGAAAACAAACAGACATTTGCCATAGGATTGTCCTTTAACATATCAACAACATACACATTGCCACTTCTATGAGCAACAAGTTGTGCTTTACTCTCAGCAATGATGGTATCAATCTTTTTCACCACTTCTGGCCCAATAATCTTACAAGTTTTCTTTGTGAAGAATGAGTCATAAACTTTGTCACTCATTTGTGAAACACTCAGGAGATTAAACTTGAGATTATCAATAAGATTGACATTTTCAAACTTGAGTTTCCCAGCTTGTACAGTCCCTGAACCCAACACCTTACCTTTTGAATCATTACCAAAGGATATATCACCCCTTCCATGAGCTAAGAATTCCAGAAGAAGGGCTCTACATCATGTCATGTGCCTGGAGCCTCCACTATCTACATACCAAAGACTATCTAAACAAGCAGACGCTCCCTGCACAGCAGTAATGAATTAGTTTTGGTGAGTGTCCAAAGCCAAGTTGGCTTTGGATGGGTCCTCAGACTTTTCAGACTCAAGCTTTGGAAGATGATCAGTGGTTTGAACTAATTTTTGAATCAAGTTCAACAACTGTTGCTGACCATTTGCCAGTGCTTGAATGTCAACACTTGGGGCAACAGTTGTTTGATCACTTCCAAACAGATGACAATACCCATAGGGATTTCTGTTCACTCTTGGTTTAGAGGGTCTTTTTGGCTCCTCATAAACATGTGACAAATAATGACATGGTGGTTGTCTATATCCTCTTGGGTACTTGCTTGTGGGTGAAGCATCTGTTACTTGGACATCCCTAGGAGCAGATGTTTCAAGACTTTTAGTAACAGATGTTTGGACAGGAGTGAAGGTCTGTTTGGGCTTTCCTTTTGAAGTACTCACCACCTGATTTGCAAGAGTTTTAGCTTTGTACTCTTGTATTTTTACATCAAAATTTTTGAGATACAAGCACTCTTTGGTTTTGTGATTCTTTTTCCCACATATTGAACATGTGGCTTTGGAATCACACACACTTGTTCCTTTGTTAATATCATATGCTTTTAGAAGAAAACAGTTTTTAGTGACATGATTCTTCTTTTCACAGAAATCATAGAACAAATGGACAGTCTTTTCTTTCTTCTTCCCTTTTTCAACCTTCTTTTCAGCAGATGTTTGAGCATCTGCTGGAAGATTTTTCAAGTGAATGATTTTTTCCAGAGGTGCTGTCTTTCCTTCAGGAGTTTTAAAATCAACAGGTTTAAAATTCTCAAGAGTACCACACTCATCAGACCAAGTAGGTTTAAATTCATAATTTTCAAGTTCAGTGAATGATGAGGAACCTTCTGGTTTTTCTAGAACAATTTTCTTACCATTGGGTTCAGTGATTTTAATCTCTTGACCCTTCAGGTTTGTTGGTACTATCTCAACTAACTTTTGATCCCTTTTGTCAGTGTTTTCAAAAGCTGAAGTAGTGGTTTCAAAACCAAAACCAAACATCACATGACTTTTGGTTTGTTTGTTGAGTAGCATTTCAAAACCTCTACAAGATTCCACCCATTTCTGACATTCAACTTGGGTGGACTCAAGCTCACTTTTACAACTCTGATATTTTGTTATCATAGTTTGGAGTTGGTCTTTGGTTATGGTTGCTTCATGTTTTAAGTTGCTTATTTCAAATTCTTTTTCAGTTAAACTTGTTTTTAATTCTTTTGAAAGTTTCTCAAATTTAACTTCATCATCTAAAATTTTCTTTCTAAGGTTTTCATTCACCTCTTTGATGTTAGCAAATGCTATCACACATCTGTCAGAACATAAATCCTTAAGAATTTGAGGAGATACCTTAGCAGCAGCCATCAAAGCACAATCACACTTGCATTCACAATCATCAGATGCACCACAGGGATCTGAGAGATTCACAACCTCTTCTTCAGGTTTTTCACCTGCAACTACTTCATCAACAACATCATCAGTCACAACTTTAGATTCAGTCACCACCTCCTCAGATTCAACTTCTTCTACCATAGCCATGAAACAAAAATTTTCTGGTTCATTTTCAGCTTTGGCAACTAGTGCAAAATTTTCATCTGTTAACTCATCTGGTAGACTGCTCCAATCAACAAAGCCTTGTGTGAAGAAGCTCTGTTGACTGGTCTCTACAGGAGCAGAGGATGGAGCAACAGTCATTTGCACAGGTGCCTGAGCAACAGGTGTTTGCACATAGTGGATCTGAGGAACAATGGTTTGGACCTACTGGACAGGAACAGTGTTTGAGGACTGTGCAAAATGAGCAGTGTTTTGCACATTTGGTCCAGGGGTATTATAGGAATTTTGATAAGTGTTGGTCTGAGGTCTTTGATTTGGATAGGTGATTATAGGTGTACCATGTTGACTCCTACATTCCCTAGCAAAATGACCAAGTCTATGACATTTATAACACTTTATCTTTGATTTATCCAACCCAACCTTTGATCTGCCAGTTAACCCTGGAAATCTTCTCCCAGTTTTCTTGTAAAAATTGTTAGTTCTTACACTGAGAAGGGCCAATTGGTGCATAATGTTCATTTCTTCCAAATCATCAGGGTCAAAGTATTTCAGGTCATCATACTCAAAGGATATGTTATCAGATGCCTGTATATCACCACCACTTGCTGTGAAAGCATAGTTTGGTGAATAAGAATCAGAGTTAAAACCTGAGTTAAAACCTGAAGTTATGTCAATGAAGTGATCATAACTCTGATCCTTAGTGTTTCCAGGCATCTCATCATGACCCAAAAGTGTTGTATTACCAAATACATAATCATCAGACACTTTTCGAGAGTCCTGGAGCTTCTTTTTCTGGTTAAGCTCTCTCTCATAGGTCAAGAGCTTACCATGAAGCTGGGTCAGTGATAGATCCTTAAATCCAATTGAGTTTCTCATAACAATAGCAATAGTGTCCCATTTGTCTGGTAATGATCTTAAAAACCTATGGTTAAAAGTTGAATGAGGGTAAGTTAGACCAACCAGTTTTAGTTCACTAATAAGATAGTTAAACCTCTCAAATTGTTGAGTTAATGACTCTCCCTTAACATGACTGAATGTTTCATATTGTTGGTTAAGTATTTCACGATTGTTTTCAATAACCTCTTCAGTCCCACTAAAATTGTTCTTTCAGTGCATCCCACAACTCCTTTGCACTGTTACCGTGTAACAGCCCAGCATATATATCATTTGGTAGAGCCATGGCCACAATACTGAAGGCCTTAGTATCTAACTCAATTTTCTGAAAATCCTGGTCAGAGTAGTTTTCAAGTTTCTTTGGCTCCTGAACCTTGGGATCTTCGGTACTCGGCACCATCGGAACATGTGGTCCGAAGATAACCGACTTCCAACACCCAGTGTTCTGTTGAGCTAGAACATGGCTCATCCGACGTTGCCAGATATTGTATTCAGATCGGACAAGCATCGGTGGCTTGTTGTTTGTGCTAGTGTTATGTGGATCGTGATTGATTGAAGCCATTCTCTGATTTTTCAAAAACAAAATCTGTTTATAAACGGTTGAATCGAAAATAAACTATTACTCTGTTTTCAATCCGACAAACAAACGATATCAATAATTGTGAGCTGATCTGTTTATAATAAATTGATTGATTAGATCGAATTTAATTGACCAAGCTCTGATACCAATTGTTAGGATCTGAGTTTCATTGTTTTGACATATTTAGAAGAAGATGAGATTTGAATAATGTAAGTTTATATGGAAAGTGCAGCGGAATGATAAATAATAATCAAAACAATAGGAATAAATGTTTTCTTAATCGAATGCTTTCATTAATTGAAAGATTACAATCAATACAAGTACTCCCCCTCAGCCTGATCACACAGTGATTGTTTGTCTGAGAGAATGTTTGTGTGTGATGCAATAGAACAGTACAAGCACTGTTCTATTTATAGACAAATCTAAACCACTGGTGACCTGTGCTAACATCACCTAAGATAGTGACATCTAACAGAATAACAACATAAAACATCTGCTCTATACAAACTACTGTTGTATTACAAAACACTGTGAAGTAAACTACTGTTCAGAGAAAACTCTGATGGTCTGCAACATTTGTTGGAGTCTAAGTGCTGTTGACTCCAACAGACCTTTAGTCTTCAGTACTTGATCAGCAGTTGTTTCTTCATCAGACCTTTGGTCAGCAGTTGTTCTCTATCAGTTGTTCTCTAGCAGTCCTTTGTATCAGCAGTTGTCATGGCAGTTGTTTGGATGGAACAGTTGTTAGGGTCAGCAGTCTTTTGAGAAGAGTATGTTGTAAAGACTGTTTATTTGTGTGGATCAACTGTTAGTATATTTTGGCTTTTCAATCATCTGTTCTTCTTCAGGTCAGTAGACCCAACAAAGTCAAACATATACAAACTTTCTACTAAATCTCTAATATGGTCATTGTTTTTTTTTCTTTTTAACAATTTTTTTAATTTGATTTAGTTTGAACTTTTAAATATATATTGAACAACTGTAAGTCAAAATGTGAGACCTTCGATATTTGTGTAGAAAAACGGAACCTGTTCCCAATTTATGAATGGGTAGTATATAAGTTAACGTTTTGTTGATATTATAAAGGTTGCAATTGTGACCTAGTTATGAATAGGTCGATTTGGGTTATATTGTATCTCTAGGGAGTTGATGAGTAGAGCAAAAATTCAGCTAAAATGATTGAAATTACCAAAAGCTATTTTTCGTGCATCCAATAACCTAATCTGCATTTAGTATGTGTAAATTAAATATATTAGATTTTTAGCACTAGTTATTTACCTATTTTCTTTGATAAGTTTAGATAAAACGACTTCATGGATCAAAATATTTATACAAAATAGAACAAAATTGTTTAATGACACCTTATAAAACTAAAATGATAATGATATATCCTAAACCACTCATTGTGTGACCTCAACCATTCATACAACCAGCATCACAAAACTTGGTGTAGTTTTTTCTTTTTTGTAAAACACTACAAAATAACTTAAAATAAAATATTAATAACACATGTGCTACCATTGATTTAAAGTCATCTTCAATTCTTCATCTCATATTACATCTGGATGAATAGAAGTAATAACTGTAAAAAAAAAACATACATAAAAATCAAATAGTATGTAAAGAATATGTATTGAGTCAGGAAAATAGAAAAATAATTGAACGGACCTTGGGCTGTGTTTGCTTAAAAACAATTCAGTCTTTGACTGACGGGCAAGTCAACTCCTAGGAGCCGTAAAACCGACATTGAAATACAAATGCAATTCTAAAATCAATCAGTGCAAACTTGAAAGTTTAGAAATACCAATAGCATATGATAGGAGATTGTGTCAAATAAAGAAATACCAAGCTTTTTTATATTCCTGAATCATGTTTTTGTTTCAAGCCTCATTAAGAGTATTTGCACACAGGCAAGGTTTTTTCACCATCCCTGAAAACATTTACAAAATTACCATAAAATCATGGTTTAAAAAAACGCTTGAGGCGTGCGCCTAAAGGCGGGCCTCGAGGCAAGGCGCCAAAAACCGAGTCTGTGGCGCGCCTCACGGGGTCCAGTCTGTACATACGCCTCTAAGGGCTGAGGCGTCAAGAAAATGTGCGCCTCAGGTGGTTTAGGGTGTTTTTATGTGTGTTTTTCTATGTTTTAGCCTTTTTGGGTCAATTATTTTACTTTTGATGTATGTTTTTATGTTTTAGACTTATCTGGGTCACTAACCTAGCACACCAGGACCAACTTCGTCAGAGTAGTAAAAGGAAATCCAGTCATTTGGATCGCTAACATTCCCCCCCCCCCCTTAACTTTAGTTTAATCCCGGAGTAAAACAGGAATAAAGTTGTCAACGTTGACAACATCCTCAATTTAATTATGTTAAAGTGATTCGTGGCACATCAGAGAATGGGGTATGTTAAAAGCTGCAGATTTACCATGTGCGGGGCTGCTCGGGTCTAAAAGGCTTACATTTATTCTGTTCAAAATGCTCCTTGCTCTTATCTACAATTTTTAAGCCTGCAAAAAAATGACAATTATCGATTTCTGTGACTTAAATAATAACTATAGAAGTTTTTATTAAAATTTCTATTAAAAAAATATATTAAATAAAGTTTGGAGTTGGATAAACCAACAATCATACGTTGACTTAATAAGTTTTTACTTTTTATGCATGTTGGTTGTGGATCTTTTTTTTCTTTTTTACTTTTGACAAGGGATTATTAAAGTTGAATTCATGGAACCTGGGTCAGGACATGATGATGAAGTTCAGGTTATCCCAAAAGATGATCAAGTACTTGAAAAACAGGCCCAATAAAAACTCATGTTCTAAAAATTCCAATAAAAAACCGTCAAAACTTATCAAAATTAGAGAAATTAGAGGCTGTAATCTCAAGGCTTATCGCCTTTTCACTCTGCCCTTAGAGGAATTTCAAGAAGTGCCAAAAGGCGTGCATTTTGTTGTCTTTTCTAAGCTTTTTTTACTTAAGGCGCCCGCCTCTTGGACTCGAGGCATTTTTATACTTCAAGATCATATATAAACCTTAAAAAATCATATAAAAACTTATTTATAGTTACATTTGGGTAGGCGAAGTTAAATATTTATGCGGTTATATATACAAAAATATATATATAAACGTCTTGCAAGTTGCGCCTCGAGTACGGAAAGGCAGCCGCTTTTGCGCCTGGCGCTTTGCGTCTCGGTTTTAGGCCCCGCTTTTATGCGCTTAGTGCTTTTTAAAACCAAGACCTTACCTAAACATAAAGAATTATGAATTATAAAGATTTGTGAAAAGTCAGCAGCCAAGGTTTAAAAGTACGGAAATGTGCCTCGAGGCGTTTTCCTTTCGCCTCATGAGGCGTACGCCTCGAGGCGAACCGAGGCGTAAGCGCGAGGCGGAATGAAAATATATATATATAAATGTTATATATCTTATAGAAAATGAAATACTAACTAATTTCAGCATCAAATTCATCAAAAATATCAAAAACACATGTTAAAAGGGCATGACATGCTTGAAATTGAATTAAAAAGTCTAAAACATCAAAAATAAACTTAAAAAACCCTGAGGCGCACCTGAGGCGCATCTACAAAATAGCACCCTGAGGCGCAGCCTCAGACTCGTTTTCCTACCGATTCGCCTTGAGGCGTGCCTCGAGGCGCACGCCTCAGCCTTTTTTTTTTAAACCATGTCAGCAGCAATATCAATTCACATTATCTTTTGATACTTTGATTAGAGTAAAGATTCCATGGTAATACTTAAATATACAATATTTTCCATAGCTAATAATCACAACTTGACTTGAATCAGCATAAGCAAATCTAAAGAAACTATATAATAACCTTCACTAACAATAGTGGCGTTGTATGTGTGATTCTACATTCTAATACAAACAGTCAAATTCAGTTCTTTTGTGTAGTTTTTTTAATGGCAATGATGCATTGTTCTGTTGCAACATTAAACAGTAAGTAAAACAAATCAAATTATTAAAGAAATTTAGCATCAAAAGCCAACTTATAGCAACGACATACAATCATATGAGGCAGAAGCGGCAAAGCTGATGCATTCATGAAATGAATTACCTTTGCGCAGTCGATTGAGGTAGCGGCTAATAAAGTGAAAGAAAGAAAGAAAGTCTAAGGCGAGATTCTTATAAAAAATGTTTTAAAAATAAATTATTACCATTCGTGTCACACCCTCAAATATCCACTTGCGGGGTTTTACCGCGAGGCGCATGACAAACCAGGATCCAAGTCAACGATCACAATAAACAACTCTATATGAAAAACGTAAATAGACATAACCATTAATTTAATAAGCGGAAGCGTTTAAGTAGCATTTAATCAACTATGCTATCATCTCAAAAGTTGTTCAAAATACTTTTATTACAAAACGTGCAACTAAGTCTAGACGCCAATGCAGACCCGTGCACCTAGTTCCGTTCATTGCTACCTTAGCGACCTGAGAAAAACATGCCAAAAAGATGTGAACATAAAATGCTGGTGAGTTCACAGGTTTGTTCAATATGTTATCAAAATGTTACCATGTCCATACTATATCAATGTTACCAAGTACGCTAGCTAGGCGTATGTTTCATTACTACTACGATTGGAAACCATTACTAGACACGTTTAGCAATGTTTAGCATGTTTAAGCAGCCCGTATGTTCAGCACGATAATGTTCCTGTTCGAGACAATATGCACCCGCCCGGCCCTCCAAGCCGACGAGTGGGGCAGGTCACGCCCAATAGATCTATCCACATTTCCGCCGTTGTGCATCCCCGCACATTCATGGTTTCCCCCGGGACTTTCCAAAAGATCATATAGCAATATAAAGTTAAAACCATAGTATGACATATGTTACCAAAACCGTTTAGCGCATGTTTTCTCCCCCAAAAGTTAAAGCAGTAAAAGTGGGGCCGTGAACTCACCTTAAGTAGCGTTCTTCAATTACAAGTAAAGATGTTTAGCCCTTGATAATCCCTCTACCGGAGATCTACCAAAATGTTCACATAAGTGTTCCGACTAATAACCATAAGGTTATCTAGTCCCCGATTGTCCAGATCGTAACCAAGTATGTTTTAAAACGTGTTTAAATGTTTAACCGACACACTAGACCGACCCGACATCCCGTTAGTGACCCATTACCCTAACTAATCAAGTACACATAGATTACACACAAGGTTCAAGCATAAAACACTTAGTTTGTATCAAAAATCTCATTTCTGCATCAGAACGGTCGAACCAGTCAGTTTTAAGTCTCCTTCGCACCTTTTTAGTCTCCTTCGCCCGTTTTACATTTCGTTCGACCGTTCGATGTCTCCTTCGCCCGTTTTACCTTATTCGCCCAACAAATACACAGGTTCGACCCTGGTCTTCCTCCTTCGCACCTTCGATCGGTCGAAGGAGGCCAGGTTCGCCCCTGTTGTGCAATTTTTCCTAAAAACGCTTCAAACACGTTCAAAACGACTCGAAACATCATCAAACACAGCAGTCGAGCATGGATAACTTATTCCTACAAAACCCCACCGATTTCCCCCGATAATACGTCCGTTTCAGCCCTTTTCCCAAAATGGTAAAGATTATGGAAACATCACTTTCATGCATGAATAATTTACCCAATTTGGAAACTTTTGAAATCGATTCATGCTTAGCTTAAAATACTCAGTTTGTCGATTATCCGATCTTTCTTATCCATTCTATTGATCATAAATATTCATACATCAAGTTTTAATCCAATAAAACCCCCAAATATCATCATATCCAATCCTAACCCTAGACAACAATATTCCAACATTAATAACAATCCTATATCATGTTTCTATCATAGATATAGCAGCAAATCATTGAACAACACATAACACCACATAATACACAATTTACATATGTTATTCATCATGAAAACCTATGTTAAATGATCATGTTTTGATTTAGAAAGATGTTTAAAAGGTTTTTAATCATAAAAACACCCTTAAAACAGATCCGGACAATTAGGGTTAGATGAAAACGAATTAAAATGCTTTTAAAAGGTTTAGGATTATGAACACACCTTGGATTCTTGTTTAGATGTTGTAGATAGGTTAGATTATGAAAAAGAAGAGCAAAAACTCCTTCCTTAGTGTTTTAGATCGTTTGAGAGCGTTTTGGGACGGTTAGGGTTTGTGAAATGATGAAAAATGACAAAGGTTGGTATTTATACTAATCCTCCTTCGCCCCAATTCATTGGTCGAAGGTGGTCTCCTTCAACCCTTTCACAGGGTCGAATGAGCCCTGTCTGGTCGAAGGGAATTCCTTAAATTCCACTTCCCTGGTTCGCCCATTTACAAGGGTCGAACCAGGCAATTACTTCTCCTTCGACCACTCGAAGTGGTCGAACCAAGACCTCTTTTTAATTAGTTTTATAGTCTGTCATGTTTAACGCATTCTAACACATTTAAGCACAGATAATCATTTGCACATCATTTAAACACATCTATGTATATAATCCACCAAACGACCCATAATCTACACATATACTTAATTAGTTCATGTAATGTCACCAACAACGGAACCCGATACTAGTGTATTACCAAAACGACTCCCAATGATCCTCCAGATCATTGTACCCTGGACAATCCTAACTTGACCCGACTCAACTAACCCAGTTAAGTCTGTTTATAAACGTTTCTCGCTAAGGTAGACTTAGATGTTACTAATATGTTTAAGCCGAACATGCCGGGTGTCACATCATCCCCACGTTGAAAGAATTTTCGTCCCGAAAATTGCGCAAAGCCCCAAAAGAAAGAAATGGAAAAGAACAGAACGAAAAGAAAATTACCGGATGTCACAGCATCCCCACGTTGAAAGGAATCTCGACCCGAGATTCATTCCGCTTCAGCAGTAACATGCCTCGATTCAAACGCGCGTTTCGGAAAAAGATGAGGATACTTATCTTTCATCTGATCCTCCCGTTCCCATGTGAACTCCGGTCCACGGTTCGAGTTCCAACGGACTTTAACGATGCGGATTTTACTCCGACGAAGGCTACGAATCTTGTAGTCGAGAATCTCGACAGGTTCCTCCACAATGCGAAGACGATCATCAACCTTGATCTCTTCCAGTGGTACAATGAGAGATTCATCAGCCAAACACTTCTTCAAGTTAGACACATAGAAGACGTTGTGTACACTACCGAGCTCCGCCGGTAAGTCAAGTCTGTATGCCACCGGTCCAATCCGATCCAGGATTGCGAATGGTCCGACATAACGAGGGTTAAGCTTGCCACGCTTTCCGAAGCGTATAACGCCCTTCCATGGTGAAACTTTCAGTAGTACTTTGTCCCCCACCTGGAACTCTAAAGGTTTTCGACGGCGATCGGCATAGCTCTTCTGACGATCCCGTGCAGCAGCCAAACGTTGACGGATCTGTACGATTTTCTCCGAAGTTTCGTACACGAGTTCCGGACCAGTGAGCTGGCTCTCGCCCACCTCGGCCCAACAAAGTGGTGATCGGCATTTCCGTCCGTAAAGAGCCTCAAACGGAGCTGCCTTGATGCTAGAGTGATAGCTGTTGTTGTAGGAGAACTCCACTAACGGCAGGTGGATCTCCCAACTTTTGCCAAAATCGATAACACATGCCCGAAGCATGTCTTCCAAGGTTTGAATCGTCCGCTCACTCTGTCCATCAGTTTGCGGATGATAAGCCGTACTCATATCCAACTGAGTACCCAAAGCCTTGTGCAGAGCCTTCCAGAAACGCGAAGCGAAACGAGAATCACGATCAGAGATAATAGAAACAGGCACCCCGTGCCGAGCAACCACCTCCTTAAGGTAGAGTCGAGCTAACCGCTCGAGTCCATCGGTTTCCTTAATAGGTATAAAACGTGCCGATTTTGTCAGCCGGTCAACAATCACCCAAATCATATCATATCCGCTAGGTGACCTTGGCAGCTTGGTGACAAAATCCATCGTGATTCGTTCCCACTTCCATTCTGGAACCTCTGGTTGTTGCAGGAGACCAGACGGCCTCTGATACTCCACCTTGACCTTAGCACAAGTCAAACATTTGCTGACATAAGAAGCTATATCAGCTTTCATGTTCGGCAACCAATAAAGTATCTTCAAATTCTGATACATCTTATCGGAGCCAGGGTGAATAGAATACCGGGATTTGTGAGCTTCATCCAACACAAGCTCGCGCAATCCCCTGAACAATGGGACCCAAACACGTCCCGCAAAATAGTGTAAGCCATCGGTCCTGAGCTCAAGATGCTTGTCAGCACTGTGCATAGTTTCAGCCTTAAGGTTTTCCTCCTTCAAGGCTTCCAACTGTGCAGAACGGATTTGGTCAGGTAACGACGAATGAATGGTGAGCTGTAAGGCTCGAACACGACGAGGGTTCGCAGACTCCTTCCTGCTCAAGGCGTCCGCCACAACGTTTGCCTTGCCAGATGATATTTGATGCCACAGTCATAATCGTTCAGGAGTTCGACCCAGCGACGCTGCCGCATGTTCAACACCTTCGGGTCAAAAATATGCTGAAGACTCTTGTGATCGGTATATACTTCACACTTGGTACCATACAAGTAATGTCTCCAGATTTTCAACGCAAAGACTACCGCACCCAGTTCCAAGTCATGAGTAGTGTAGTTCTTCTCATGAACTTTGAGTTGGCGAGAAGCATAAGCAATAACCTTTCCGCGTTGCATCAACACGCAACCGAGACCACGAATAGAAGCATCACAGTATACAACGAAATCATCAGTACCCTCCGGCAAGGATAAGATAGGAGCAGAACAAAGTTTAAGCTTCAACATCTGAAATGCTGATTCTTGTGGTTCATCCCAGTCGAACTTTCGATCCTTCTGGGTAAGAGCAGTGAGGGGTTGAGCGATCTTCGAAAATCCCTCAATGAAACGACGATAATAACCTGCAAGACCTAGGAATTGCCGCACCTCAGATGGCGTCTTTGGTGCTTCCCAGTCTTTAATAGCTTCGATCTTAGCTGGATCGACATGAATTCCCAGTTCATTCACCACATGTCCTAGGAATTGAACTTCACGTAACCAGAAATCACACTTTGAGAACTTAGCATACAACTGCTCCTGTCTCAAAAGTTCCAAGACCAACCGCAGATGTTCCTCATGATCCCCCTTGTTCTTGGAATAAATCAGAATGTCGTCAATGAACACGATGAATAACTTATCAAGGTAAGGTTTACAAACGCGGTTCATCAAATCCATGAACACCGCCGGTGTGTTAGTGAGACCGAAAGGCATGACCAAGAACTCAAAATGGCCATAACGAGTGCGAAAAGCAGTCTTCTGAATGTCAGCTTCCCTGACGCGCAACTGGTGATAACCGGACCGCAAATCAATCTTCGAATAGTAGCTAGAGCCCTAAAGCTGGTCAAAGAGATCATCAATGCGAGGAAGAGGATAACGATTCTTGATGGTCACTTTGTTCAGCTCACGATAATCTATACACATGCGAAGACTTCCGTCCTTCTTCACAAACAAAATAGGAGCTCCCCACGGAGAAGAACTCGGTCGAATGAAACCCTTTTCCAAGAGTTCCTGTAACTGGCTGGACAACTCTTGCATCTCGGGAGGTGCAAGACGATACGGAGCTCAGGCAATAGGAGCTGCGCCCGGAGTGAGATCAATACCAAACTCAACCTGACGATGGGGAGGAAGACCAGGTAAATCATCAGGAAACACATCAGAAAAGTCACAAACCACCGGAATATCCTCGATCTTCTTCGCATCGTCAGTAGAAATGTTAACAAGTGCCAGAATGGCCGAATAGCCCTTCCGAAGATACTTACGGGCTTTCATGCTGGAAATGATACTCAGCGGAGCACCGCTTTTCTCGCCACGAACCGAAAGAATCTCTCCATCGGGGAGAGGGATCCGAATAACCTTGTCAAAACAAACGATCTCCGCGCGATACAACGATAACCAATCCATGCCAACCACGACATCAAAACTACCCAGGGGTACCGGCATAAGGTCAATGGGGAAAGACAAACCCGACAGTTCCAAGCGACATTCCCTAAGGGTGTGTGTCGCTTCGATTTTCTTACCGTCAGCCAATTCTATTAAGTACTTAGCCTCTAAAGGTGTGGGTACTATATCTAGCAATTGACTAACATCCAAAGATACGAAACTCTTATCGGCACCAGAATCAAACAAGACAGAAACATAGCGATCATTAAGAAGGAACGTACCGGTAACTGTGTCTGGATCCTGCCTAGCCTCTGCAGATCCAATGACGAAAGCACGTGCAGTCCTGCCTCCGCTGCCGTTGTTCCCGTTACCGTTCTCGCCCCTCCCATTATCGCCTTGCTTCAGTTTGGGACAGTCACGCTTGAAATGTCCCGTGTCACCACAGTTATAACACCCCTGCCTCCCCTGAGTCCCCTGAGCAGCAGGAGCAGGAGTAGCCGCAGGAGTCTGAGTTGGGGTGAGTGCCACCTTGCAATCCTTAGCATGGTGCCCCAACTGATGGCACCGATGACAACGAGCCCTATCACAACTCCCAGAATGGTGAAAACCACACTTGTTACACTTGGGATGCTTCCCAACATACCCACTCGTCTTCTGCCCAGAAGAAGACCCAGATGACTCAAACTTCTTCGCCAGCTGAGCTGGCACCACACTCTTCCCCACACTCTCCCACTTTCTCTTGTTCCCCTCAGCAACCTTCACAGTAGCACCCTTGGGTGGCAAAACGCCTTCCGCCACCTTCAGGTTAGTCATCCGATGAGCTGATTGGACAACTTCAGCAATAGTGGGAAGATTCCTAGCAGCCACCAACCCAAAAATCTCGGGCACTAGTCCAGACACATAGTGCTCGATCCTCCTGTACTCGGGTGTGTGTAAGTCAGGACACAACACCGCCAGCTCATTCCTCCTCACAGTATATTCCTCAATCTCAGACCCAACCATCTTGTAACTCCAGACCTCATGCTCCAACTTCTGTATCTCCTCTCTCGGACAGTACTCACCTCTCAAAAGCTGCACAAACTCCGCCCAAGGCATAGCAATAGCCTCTCCCAATCCCACGTTCTGAGTAGTAGCATTCCACCACGACAGTGCAGGCCCCTCAAATGTCGCAGTAGCATACTTCACCCGGTCCCCAGCAGGACAGTTACACATAACAAACATAGATTCCACCTTTTCCAGCCATCGGAGCAGTCCCACCACTCCCTCAGTTCCAGCGAAGTTATGGGGCTGACAGTCCCGAAACTTCTTATAAGAGCACTGAGGTGGGGGTGGATTGGCACCAACACCTGAAACACGGTACACGAGTAAAACACAAACGAAAGGACACGAACCCAAAAATGAGGCAAGGTCGACAAAATCAACTCACCACCCATGGCATTAATCCCTGCCTGGAAATTAGCCATACCCATGTTCACTTGCTGCTGTAGCAAGTTGTTCAGTTCAGCTTGGGTCATGTTGATGTTTCCACGACCACCGCCTCCAGCGCGACCACCACCGCCAGCACGGCCACCGCCGCCACCACGACGTCCACCACCGCGAGCACCAGACATGATCTAACAAATCAAGAGAATAAGGGATTCAGATTCACTTCCAGTGTCAACCACTAGAAATTTACAAGAGTTAACCTAGGGACAAATCCAGGACTATACACCCAAACTCGAAGTCCATCGGGATTTTCATGCATTCCAGTTTATTATTTCGTGTGCACCCGAAATGATAAACTGCTCTACATGGTCCTCCAGATGTATCCCTAATCTAGACCCCAGTCACCGAACATTGTCGCCTAATAACGTGTGACGATAGGTGCAAGTGCAAGAAGGCATGTGTGTGCTAGAACCAACAAATCAACCCCTCCTTCTTCAATCCAGAAGAAGAAGACAAGAGTAGGTAAGAACCCAAATAAAAGCGGATGATGTAACGGAGAAGCATGATGATGATGTAGGGACATCCCGACAACGTTAGTGCGTATCCCACTAATAGACCCAAAGTATGTGACCGTCTAGTGTGAGCGACTCGGCTATAGACCAGACTCTACATGCAGTCCTAGTTCACTATAACCATTGTCTCTGATACCAATCTGTCACACCCTCAAATATCCACTTGTGGGGTTTTACCGCGAGGCGCATGACAAACCAGGATCCAAGTCAACGATCACAATAAACAACTCTATATGAAAAACGTAAATAGACATAACCATTAATTTAATAAGAGGAAGCGTTTAAGTAGCATTTAATCAACTATGCTATCATCTCAAAAGTTGTTCAAAATACTTTTATTACAAAACGTGCAACTAAGTCTAGACGCCAATGCAGACCCGTGCGCCTAGTTCCGTTCATTGCTACCTTAGCGACCTGAGAAAAACATGCCAAAAAGATGTCAACATAAAATGCTGGTGAGTTCATAGGTTTGTTCAATATGTTACCAAAATGTTACCATGTCCATACTATATCAATGTTACCAAGTACGCTAGCTAAGCGTATGTTTCATTACTACTACGATTGGAAACCATTACTAGACACGTTTAGCAATGTTTAGCATGTTTAAGCAGCTCGTATGTTCAGCACGATAATGTTCCTGTTCGAGACAATATGCACCCGCCCGGCCCTCCAAGCCGACGAGTGGGGCAGGTCACGCCCAATAGATCTATCCACATTTCCCCCGTTGTGCATCCCCGCACATTCATGGTTTCCCCCGGGACTTTCCAAAAGATCGTATAGCAATATAAAGTTAAAACCATAGTATGACATATGTTACCAAAACCGTTTAGCGCATGTTTTCTCCCACAAAAGTTAAAGCAGTAAAAGTGGGGCCGTGAACTCACCTTAAGTAGCGTTCTTCAATTACAAGTAAAGATGTTTAGCCCTTGATAATCCCTCTACCGGAGATCTACCAAAATGTTCACATAAGTGTTCCGACTAATAACCATAAGGTTATCTAGTCCCCGATTGTCCAGATCGTAACCAAGTATGTTTTAAAACGTGTTTAAATGTTTAACCGACACACTAGACCGACCCGACATCCCGTTGGTGACCCATTACCCTAACTAATCAAGTACACATAGATTACACACAAGGTTCAAGCATAAAACACTTAGTTTGTATCAAAAATCTCATTTCTGCATCAGAACGGTCGAACCAGTCAGTTTTAAGTCTCCTTCGCACCTTTTTTGTCTCCTTCACCCGTTTTACATTTCCTTCGACCGTTCGATGTCTCCTTCGCCCGTTTGACCTCATTCGCCCAACAAATACCCAGGTTCGACCCTGGTCTTCCTCCTTCGCACCTTCGATCGGTCGAAGGAGGCCAGGTTCGCCCCTGTTGTGCAATTTTTCCGAAAAACGCTTCAAAAACATTCAAAACGACTCGAAACATCATCAAACACAGCAGTCAAGCATGGATAACTTATCCCTACAAAACCCCACCGATTTCCCCCAATAATACGTCCGTTTCAGCCCTTTCCCAAAATGGTAAAGATTATGGAAACATCACTTTCATGCATGAATAATTTACCCAATTTGGAAACTTTTGAAATCGATTCATGCTTAGCTTAAAATACTCAGTTTGTCGATTATCCGATCATTCTTATCCATTCTATTGATCATAAATATTCATACATCAAGTTTTAATCCAATAAAACCCCCAAATATCATCATATCCAATCCTAACCCTAGACAACAATATTCCAACATTAATAACAATCCTATATCATGTTTCTATCATAGATATAGCAGCAAATCATTGAACAACACATAACACCACATAATACACAATTTACATATGTTATTCATCATGAAAACCTATGTTAAATGATCATGTTTTGATTTAGAAAGATGTTTAAAAGGTTTTTAATCATAAAAACACCCTTAGAACAGATCCGGACAATTAGGGTTAGATGAAAACAAATTAAAATGCTTTTAAAAGGTTTAGGATTATGAACACACCTTGGATTCTTGTTTAGATGTTGTAGATAGGTTAGATTATGAAAAAGAAGAGCAAAAACTCCTTCCTTAGTGTTTTAGATCGTTTGAGAGCGTTTTGGGACGGTTAGGGTTTGTGAAATGATGAAAAATGACAAAGGTTGGTATTTATACTAATCCTCCTTCGCCCCAATTCATTGGTCGAAGGTGGTCTCCTTCGACCCTTTCACAGGGTCGAATGAGCCCTGTCTGGTCGAAGGGAATTCCTTAAATTCCACTTCCCTGGTTCGCCCATTTACAAGGGTCGAACCAGGCAAATACTTCTCCTTCGACCACTCGAAGTGGTCGAACCAAGACCCCTTTTTAATTAGTTTTCCAGCCTGTCGTGTTTAACGCATTCTAACACATTTAAGCACAGATAATCATTTTCACATCATTTAAACACATCTATGTATATAATCCACCAAACGACCCATAATCTACACATATACTTAATTAGTTCATGTAATGTCACCAACAACGGAACCCGGTACTAGTGTATTACCAAAACGACTCCCAATGATCCTCCAGATCATTGTACCCTGGACAATCCTAACTTGACCCGACTCAACTAACCCAGTTATGTCTGTTTATAAACGTTTCTCGCTAAGGTAGACTTAGATGTTACTAATATGTTTAAGCCGAACATGCCGGGTGTCACAATTCGCCAAGTTCACGACCAAAACAGTTACGCTTTTTCCCACCCCATAGAGCTTGATAGAAGAATGGCTATGAACATGTGACCCACACAATACGTTCCTCAGAAGTCTGCACAAATTTGATCAGTTTGAATCCAACATTTGAATACCACATGTAGCTTCAAAATAATTTCCGTCGGTTATAAAAATGAAATAAGGCATATATCATTGGAAAAGTTATATATTTGACAACTTAACAACATGATTATTCCAGTTGTTTCTATTTAAAAACATACAAAAGAACATCTTTATTCAAATATTCATTTCAGAAGGAACATAATACCAAAGTTTATCTCAACAGTTTTACACAATATCAAAGTATGAGTATGGCGAAACATTATTTCAAACACAAAACAATATTGCTAAGCAAAACAGAGAATAAAGTAACAGGGAAACAAACCCATTTATCTTTCCTTTCAGTTTAAAGCTTTTGAAGATGTGGGTCGCTTGGAATACAACCTAAACATCGGACCTTTGTTATTGACCCACCGGAACCCTAACTCGAGACCGATAACCAGTCCAGCACTTTTGATTGGACCATCAGTCGGAAATAATAGCCGCTAGAGACGCGCCACCACCTGAAAAACACTGAAACCTGGTCAAGACTTCGTCACATGTCAGTTTTTAACAAATCCCACAATTGATCAGGTTTAAAAAACTACCACAGAAACTTCGCCGCCAGAGAAGCTCGCCTTGAAACCCTCTTCGCCGACCGGACTCCAAATATCCTTTGAAACTTTTTCCTCCTCTCCTTCCCATCTCTGTCTCCCTCCTCTAAATCTCTTCTTTTTCTCAAGTTTTTTTTCTCACTCTCTGTCTCTGCAGATGAAAAGGGATAGGGTGAATGGGGATGAGTATCGAAATTCAAAAATTGAATCTAAGAATTGGCCGCTCAAATTCAAGGTCTTTGTTTTTAAAGATGTTTTCAACACAATAATGATTTAATTGTTTGTACTATGTGCTTAAAATGCTTTAATTGCACCGCTTGCTCCTTTACCTGTAACATTTCAAGAATCAGCAAATGATGACGGAAATGTGTTTAAATAAATAAAAAAACAGATTTTAACTTATAACATGTTGACATCTTATCACAATATAAAGATAAAAAAATAATTCAAGAAGACAAATAATATTTTTTTTCAGGTTCATACTTGCAATGACGATTGGAGTGATTTGTAGCTCCAAACGATGGCTTGAACACTGCCTGTTGATTTGAACTTCCCCATAACTTCCAATTTTACCTACAAATCAACCATATGGTAAATGATAAGAGCCAATTTGTCCGGCCTTTCCAAAATATATACATAAATTATGTCAACATCACGGTGTTTTCATCTTCCAATGTAAACCATCAAAAATCAAATACACAATACAAAAGAAACTAAATTAAAGCACATCAAGAAAACATGTAAACAGGCATGACATACATACCTTCTGTTAAAGATGGGGTACCTTCTTTTGCCACACGTAAGTACAAAGATTTGAGATTTGAGTCTTTCAACTGAAGAACCCCTGTGAAAATTAGATTTACATCAACGTAACCAGCAGCAATTCAATAAATTAGGAAATTACTTGGTGAACATATGCAATAAATAAGATCAATATAAAGAGATTCAAGTGATTAAAGATGACTCAAAATACATACTTGCATCGGTAACGAAACCACAATCCTTAGTTTCTGATATCGGTAAAGATTTGAGATTTCAGTCTTTGAACCTTAAGCTTAGCTTCCTGCTTAAAAGGTAAAAACAAACAGTAGATAAACGCCATCCAAGCCCTAGATCTACAAGGTAAAGTGGTGTTAATACACAATTTATACAAACGAATGAACATGATTAGCTTACCAGCTAGCAAGTCCAAGCCCTAGATCTGCTAGGCGTTCTCACTGCTTCGAATCTCTGGCGGTAAGAGGAGCGATGGTGAGGAATTAAACCCTAGATTTTGAATGAGAGATAGGGAGAAAAGAAAAACGCTGATGTTTGTTTTAGGGCTTTGAAAAAATCACAAAGAAAGCGGCGGATGTTTGTTGTGTGGTGCTTTAGGGTTTGGTGAGATAACATTCTAAGAGTTCATGTTTCAAATGATTGTACATATGGCTTTAGACAGTTGTACATGGTAAATGACCATTCTTGCCCTTCCTATATGCTTATTAATATAGTATATATATATATATGTTAGAACAAGACAAACCAACATTATATACATACATACACCTATACGATCCATGTATGTGTGTGTGCATCATACAAACAAACACACTAATCTATCCCTGCACTAACATGGCATCCTAACTATCCTACACATTGAAACATACCATGTTAACTACCAAAAGTGTCCATAACTCAATCCCATGAGCCATCCTAACCTAGTCTTTCACCAAACATAACTCAAGTCCAAACCATCACCTTTTTTCCATCATTAGTTGACCTTCCAAGAACTAGGCATGCTTATTCAAGTCAACTTATTAGATGGAAATGGAAACTAACTTTTTTCACATCAAGATCCATAATGTTTGACCAACCAAAACATACATACTTACATACATATCTATATATACACACATGGCACACATACATACTACGCGCGCGCACACACACATAACACTACAAACCACTTATGTATTTCACAAACAAGAGATCTTATCCATCTTCCACCATAATCCTAGGCATAGTTGACTTCCGTATCAATCCATTTGCAATCCCTAGAAATCGGCCCACTCCTCCCTAGGCAAGCATGCATCCTAGTTAGTCCAAATGTCAACTAATTACACTAAAATGGCAAGTGGCTTTTCCACCATCAAGTTCCATGTGAGTTGACTTCCAAAACTACAATTTCAATTCCCTAAAATCGGCCATGTGATCTTTCCCCATGAAGCATGCCTTGGCTAGTCAAACATTTATACCAACATAGTAACTTACTTTTCACCACAACCTTCCATGAGTTTTGACCAACCCAAAGTAACCAAAACACTTCTACACATCCCTCTCTCCCCATCGGTTATATATATATATATAGGGAAGGGATATTGTGAAAACCCTTCTTATATGGTAAACCTTGGAAACCCAATCTTGGCCATCCATCTCATTAGATCTATGGATGAGATTCATTATGTGTACTTGATGTGACTTATAATATTATTTTAATGCTCAAAAGTACATGCAAGGGTATTTTGGTAAAGTTGCTTTAGGGTCATGTCACACCCTCTCTCCTACTTTTTCAAAGTCAACATCACCATTCTCTCTCCTCTCTCCTACTTTTTGTTTAAAAAAATATTATTATTATGAGTCATGTCACACTCTCTCTCCTACTTTTTGTTTAAGAAATGTTATTATAATGGGGCAAGTACAAATAATGTGTTAATGTTGCATACGAGGGTAACATGTGTTAGTTGGTCATAAAGGGCTAACATGTGTTAATCTAATCTGATAAAAGTTAAACCGGCCTGTTGCCCCCATATACCCATGAGAAGATCTAACATTTGTTAGTATTTGTGGTGTGGTAACATATGTTAAACCTGTTGCCCCCATATACCCCTATAGTTTTCACTTCTTAAGTTTACTAAGAAAATAAAGCACACAAACTATTAACACACGTTATTACAAAGTATCATTACAAACTATTGAACTGCATGGAAGGTTAACATGTGTTAGTTGGTCATAAAGGGCTAACATATGTTATCTAATCTGATAAAGAAAATATTATTATAATGGGTCATGTCACACCATCTCTCTCCCCTCTCCTACTTTTTGTTTAAGAAAATATTATTATAATGGGTCATGTCACACCCTCTCTCATACTTTTTGTTTAAGAAAATATTATTATAATGGGGCAAGTACAAATAATGTGTTAATGTTGCATACGAGTGTAAGATGTGTTAGTTGGTCATAAAGGGCTAACATGTGTTATCTAATCTGATAAAGTTAAACCTGTTGCCCCCATATACCCATGAGAAGATCTAACATTTGTTAGTATGAGTGGTGTGGTATCATATGTTAAACTTGTATCATTTGTCAACCTTTTTGTCTTTCTTACCACTCCTGTTTTTACTTCATAAGTTTACAAAAGAAATAAGTAAACATAGCATACAACTATTGACACACATTAGGTTAACACATGTTATTTGGTAACACGTGTTATTACAAACTATCATTACAAACTATTGAACAAGAGATAAAGCTACCCCAAGACATTCAATTCATAAGTTTACTGAGAAATAAAGCACACAAACTATTAACACACATTATTACAAAGTATCAGTACAAACTATTAACCACTTTAACAAAATAAATTTAGTAACTCTATACATTGAGTACAAAAAAGAAAACGTTGTTAAAAAGTTTTTCTACATATTTTTCTCGGCTTCCTTCGACTTCATTTGTTAACATATGTTAACCAATGGGGGTCTTCGTTTTCAACTGCAAAACAATAGATGAGATATTAACCGGTGTGACCAACTCATCATCTAGCATACTAAACAGGAGTAACACATGTTAGTCGGGGCCCAAAATGTGAACTTGTGTTAACAAACACAATTGTTACAATCAAAACCTATCGTGTAAACTTTCTTCATGACTCAAACATAGTTTAAGAGATAACAGCAGTACCAAATAACACATGTTAACCTATATTGCTCGCGAGTGACTCGACTCGTTTGCACCCCTTGAACAAAACCCAAATAACACATATTAACCTATGAATTATGATGTTATATTTTTTGCGAATTAATATTATTATCGTATAATAAAATGAACCAAAACCAATAATAAATGAGACGGTTGTATGCAGAACTAAAAACCTAATCACCAAGACCCTCTTTATCAACCCTTCTATTCTCTTTCCCTTCACCCACACCAGACACTCTTATCTCTCGCACACCACACATTAAAACCCAAAAAAAACTATAATTCAAATAAGAAAAACCTTGAAAATTTGTATACATAACAAAATAAAAAATACAAAAAATATATAATTCATACTCAAATTTTCACTTCAGTCTAGTTTATTATAAACTTTCCTCTGATACATATAAACATACATACACACATCTACTTTACTAATTATTAGAGAGAGAGAAGGAGCAGGAGCTGGAGGGCTCCCGCCGCCGCCGGTGGCGGAGCTCGGGCCGATCAGTCCACAACTGAGAACACCATCACAACCTCTCTCCTCCCACACCTACACATACACGGGTACAGAGATCCATTGAGAGAGAGAGAGAGAGAGAGAGAGAGAGCAGAGGAGGGATAGACTGAGATCAAAGGAAAAAGGGGATTAGAGGAAGAAGAAGGGTCAACGGCGGTGGTCTTCTGTCCTCGGATGGAGACGAGGTAAAAACCCCCAAAACCAACTTTCGTTTTCTATAATAATACTTGATGATGGTTATCCTGGTAATGATCATTGATATGGGTAAGGTTATGGTGGTGATTTTGATTCTGATGGCGGTGGCTCGCAGATGGTTCAAAGGTGGTTCCCGAGGAGGAGGTTATGGTGGCTGTGAGGATGGTCAACGATGGTCAGTATGTGGAAGGATGGTGGTTGTGGGTGCTGGTAACCAGCTATGGGGGTGGTGACGGGGGAAGCCTTGGAGGCCTCAAAATTGAACAAAGATCGGAGCTTTTGAGAATCACACCACGTGGAGGAGATGAAAAATGGAGGAACCATGTTTGAAGGTGGATCTTGAAGGTTAAAATCCATGAAGGGAAAGAAAAATGGTAAAAGGATGAAGATGAGTGGGTTTTAATTTAGGTTATCATGGGGAATGATGTGTTTAGTGGGTTGGTAAAAAAGGTGCAGAGTACAAACATGGAGACACGTGAAAAAGCCTGGATGCATAGTACCAAAAACCTTCTATTGTACTTGTAATCAGATTTGCAAAAAGATGACATGTGTAAAATGACTTTCTTGCCCTTTTCTTATTAATAAAATGGTTTTGGAAGGTGATGAGGTGGCATGATTCTATCCACATATTGGGTTTTCATAGTTTACCATATAAAGTGGGTTTTCTATAGATACTTATACTATATATATAGGGCCGATGCCCATTTTCCTTTACACCACAACCATACAATTCCTCTAACTCTCACAAAAGACACTCCCTACTCCTACTCCTTGCTTCGGCTTAACCGGAAACCCCCATCCAAGCCAATTACGATCGCAAACCACCACCCCCACCTATAAACAAGTGTATTCAAGTGTCTAGAAGCCATATTTTGGGAGCTAACCTCAAGACTCGACTCATATTCATTTGTTTTCGGTTCATATTATGGTATGTTAAAACTGACTACACTCATTTCATTTTTAATTCTTTTCTAGTCAATATGTGTTCACCTGAACTAAGCACACACTAGAACACTAATGAACAAGTTATAGATGGTAAACTTACAAAATATGGACTTACATAGATACATACATAATCTCATATGTATGTATGTGATGTATACATACACGCATGCGTGTGTATACACACCACAAACGCGCACCTAGCCATTAATGTGCATGCGTACTTATGCATGGTCGTATATAAGGCCTAGAAGTAACACTTGAATTTTAAACATAATCATATATAGAACTCTTTGAGTTTAAGAAACCATATGTTCATGAGTCACAACGTGCGTTAACACCTCTTTTAACATAAGCATTCTAAAACATGTGTTAACCAATCTTTTGACATAAGAACTTTAATGTAACATCCGGCCCCTTTCACCACCAATATTGTCCGCTTTTCCCCGATGGGTTGCCCATCCAGAGCTCACGGATTTGTTTTTGGTTGCACCAGTGGAGTTCTCCTCTCGCCCACTAACATTAAGCCCCAAAACGCGTTGGGGATTTAAGAGGCATTTGATTACCTATGAAAGTAAGATCTCTCCTGTCCACGGCCGATGTGGGATTTTCCTAGGGTGTCACATTCACCCCTTGTTAGAGTCTCATCGTCCTTGATGAGGTATGACCCACCATCCCGAACGACACAGGAGTGGCTCTGATACAATCTGTAACATCCGACCCCTCTCACCACTAATATTGTCCGCTTTGCCTCGATGGGTTGCCCATCCTGAGCTCACGGATTTGTTTTTTGGTTGCCCTAGTGAAGACTTCTCAGGAGGTCACCCATCCTGGTACTGCTACCACCTGAGCACGCTCAACTGTGGAGTTCTCCTCTCATCCACTAATATTGATCCCTAAAATGCGTTGGTGATTTAAGAGGCATTGAATTACATGTGAACTTAAGATCTCTCTTGGCCACTACCGGCATGGGACTTTCCTGGGGTGTCACATTTAATGTGTGTCAACATGAGATAACATATGGTGACCTATGGTAACTTGAGAACCTGGTTTTGGACACGACTAGTTATTATTTGAACTGTAAACTAACGAGGAATTTACAAGAACTACAAGTTAAAACCATAAAACTTTTTTAAGGAATAAGTAAAGTTACTATGTATGTGTATTCTAAATACATACAAATTGGGTGAACAACATGCATGGTAAACTATCGAATATCAAGACTTAAGTTGTCCTTCTAAATTCAAGGGCACTTGAATTCGGACTTTAGTTCATTCGGGCTTTTCATTTGCTAGACTACTCGTATGAACAAAAGGTGAGTTTCGTGGCCCCTTTTACTGTTTTACAACTTCGGGAGTGTAACATCGCGTTTTTTCCTAATTATTTTCATTTATTTTTTTATTATTAATGAAATTTTAAAAGTTATTCAAACAATTTTTCTAGATATATTTATCTATTTTATTTTAATATAAGTGATAGTTATGAGTTCTTTAATAAACAAATTAAGAATTATAAGAAAACCCATTAAAACAATCTCCAAATCAAGTAAATTAGAGAAGAGTTGGTAAAATTCATCCTATAATCTCGATCAACACTATAAACCAACCTTATCTAGTTCTTATTACGTGTAATTATCGATTTAAGGTCGGTTAATTGTAGGATTTAAAGATAAACATAAACCAAATCAATCCCAAAATTCAAAATCTTCCTAGTCGGTTATCAACCTATAAATTGATCCTACACCCAACCTCAGATCATCGTCGCCTTCCAAACCCCTCACTCAATTTCTGTTTTCGTTGCCTCTGTAATTCGGAAATTGAACCTGTTTATCCATCTCTGTTCTTCACCTTTATTGTGTTATAAAGTTAGTTTTATTGCAATTAAATCATGTATGATGGTCGATTGGATCCAAGGAACAAAACCCCTAAGATTGTTTGGTTGATCGAAGTCTGGATAATCGTTAATTAATTGTTTATGGTTTAGGGTTTTAAAGTTAAAAATTTGGGGAAGATGACCTTCAGCGATTCTGTTTATAATCAGTCTGATCGCAAAACAAAACACCTGGTCGCTTAGTGCAGTTGGTTATACGTTCGTTTAATAACAGGAAGACCCAGGTTCGACCTTGGTCAGAACCGGGTCACGACATTTTTTTTAAAGTGAAAGCTAACTATAATATAATGATTTAAACTCTGATAATGAAGATGATCACAACTGATCACGCAGATCAGTTGGTTGTCTGGTTGTTTGTTTATATGGGAGACTTGGGTTTGAACCATGGGAGCTCCATGTTTTTATTTTTATTATAACAATTTAGTATTTATGGTTATCTTGATTTAAATTACAATATTTTTATATAAACTTTCTAAAAAGAAGAATCAGATTTAATAATTACAAATTTAAATCTGAAAAATCTTTAATTTATTATCTATTTTCTTAAATAATAAATATCTTGTGTTATTCGTAACTAATCCCTAAAAATTCCATTTATAACGATTCAAGGCCAATATCTTTCTAAAAATCTATACTATCTTTAAATTAAAAATATAATTTTATTTCATTAAAAATATTACTTTTCGTTTTAAACTCAGTGATTCACTTAAACTTTTAACTTATAAGTAAATTGTTTTAAATACAAAATAAATAGAAGATAATTTATAGAAAATATTTTCTATATTTTCAAGAGTTATACGTTTTAGTCTATGTAAAAATAATAATATTTTAAATATTGTTAACACGTAAGCATCTTTCCTCAAGACTAGAGAACCCTAATCGATCGACCTAGAAATCTTAGACTTATTAGACTTGTGACACATAGACTTTATAATGCCAAATCTAGGTTGATACCATTGGGAATAAATTTACCTGCTATTGCATACGTGGGATTTTGCTTTCTTGCTTGCTAAGGTGAGTTTACATATCCCCACTCTTTTTACTATTTTTAATGTTTTTGGGGTGAAACATTTTTGAAACTTGTGCAATTACATTTTCGCATCATAATATAAACTTATATACTTGTGAACTGGTTGTGGTATATAGTCCGCCTCTGTACATTCATTAACGTTGATCAAGCCGCCTGTGTAGATTATAGCGCTATAGGTCTGACAAGTCTATCCCCCGCATAAATTCAGAGATGATCAAAACAGTAACAATTTAACTAACTTGCGAGTTAGGTCTCAGACGACACAAGGGTTGATTGTACAAAATAATGACTTGAGCTACCAGTAGATCATGTTCACGCTTACTATCTTTAATTAATTCTTTGTCAGAGTGATTTCTACATGATTTTTTTATCACTATTCTATTTAAAACTTATGTATTCTCACCAACTTTATAGTTGAACCCCCTCTCTTTTCCAAACTTTAACATGTTTTAGGTATTCAGTATTGCTTGGAAGTTAACATTACTTGTGGATCACATAGGAGCTGAAGCCTTATATTCAATTAAATTAAACATGTTATTGTTGTTTGAACTTATTTGATTTGTATGTAAACGTTTTAAATAATCTATTGAAATTTTATTTTGTTGCCTTGAGCTGTTGAGCAATCGTCACTACGTGGCACCTCGATGTTTCCGCCATCGGTTGGGGTGTTACAGATTGGTATCAGAGCCATGGTTATAGGGAATTAGGTTTTTAGAACTCCTAACCTAGACTATAACCCTAGGACTCCAGCCTTGCTTGTCTCTTATCTTTGAAATTCTATCTTATCCTTACCCTATTCTTTATTCTTTCCCTTAGCTTAGTTCTTTTATCTTGACTGCTTATTCCCATCTTGCGACGGATGTTGTTCTACCCCTAGATTATTAGGACAAACTCCGAGGCTTAAACCTAAATTGGGTATCATGATCTCGTCAAAGTCTTAGGCCTTAATAATGATTAAGAACACCTGCAATCTGGAAGGGTGAACGCCTGTATTCTGAGTTTTCTGCTGGGATTGGCATTTCGCATAAATCCCAATCAATAGAGGGACCCGTATGCCTACCTGGGAATTCTCGGGATGAGTGTTCACTTATAGGCTAAAGCATGTCTTCCCAAACATTATTGAGATCTAATCACTTTGAATAGTCAACGTTTTCGTTTATTCGTTTTAATTTATGAATAAATGATTACAACCCTTGTGTCTTGTATCATTGTTATCATATCTATTTCAACTTATCAATATCTTTCCCTCATGATCTTCTTTGTTTTCATCATATTTTTTTAGAAAATGCCTCCTCGTCGCGACATCAACTACGACAATGACAACCAGAACAACAATGCTCAAATGGCAGCCCTCATTGCCCAACAAGTTGCTACTGTCCTTCCCAATTTGGTAGCCCAACTCAATCAGGTTGCCAACCAAGGGCCCAATGCCAACAATAATGGGAATGCAAATCGACCTTGCACTCTCAAGCATTTCAATTCTTCCGGTCCAACTAAATTCTCTTGTAATGAAGGAGCCACTGGACTCTTACAGTGGTTCAAATGCATTGAAAACACCTTCATCAACAGTGACTGCCCTGATAATCTCAAGGTCCGTTATGCCAGGAGTGTTCTCCAAAAACGAGCACTCACATGGTGGAACGGAGAAAAACAAAATCGTGGTGCTGAAGTTGCTCTTGCCTTGCCCTGGGATGAAGTCAAAGCTCTTATGCTAACTTAATTCTGTCCTCGGAATGAGATTAGGAAACTTGAGGAGGAATTTGGGCAGCTCAAGCAGGATAGCAGAAAAAATCTTGCCTACACTACTCGTTTCCACGAGCTTTGTCTACTTGTGCCTTACCATGTTACCCCTGTCTTGCGAGCCATTGAAAGATACGTCGGTGGCTTACCTATGCAGATTCAAGATACGGTCTGGGGAAGCAAACCTACTACTCTTGAGGTTGCAATCCATTTGGCTGCCACCTTAATTGATAATCATATGAAAGCTGGTACCTTTCTTCGTAAAGACGAAAAGGAAGAAAGTTCTAAACCTGCGGCAACTATTGAGGTAGAACCTGAACCCTTAACTGGTAACAAGAAGAGCAAAACTTCAAACCTCACTGCTGTCTCCACCAATGCTCCTGCAGCTCCCACCAAGAAGCCCTATGGGAATGCACCTCACTGCAACACATGTAAGCATCATCATTCTACTAACTCACCGTGTCGTTTATGCACAAGTTGTGGAAGACATGGACATTTGGCCAATACTTGCCATTCAACTGTAATTCCTAATGCTAACAGCTTGCAGTCACTTCTCAACCTGCTACCCCAAACCAAGCTGCTAACTCTAGTCTTCCCTCTAGATACAATTATGGGCAGTTCTTTGAGTGCGGTGATCCAAACCACTTTCGCGACCGTTGTCCTAAGTTAAACCGAGATCAAAATCCTCCAACTGCAAATGACACAACTCGTACTAGCTAAGCTTTAGAATGGAAAGTCTATCATCTGGGAGAAGCTGAAACTTTTGCTCCTCACCTATCCCTTTTTATTTGAATTGTTTTCTTATTAATGTGGTTTTCTTTTGGATTATGTTAAACTTTAATATTGGATATATCATTTAAGTTTTCTTAAAATCTTCCATGCTATGCTTTGTTGAAATTTGACTCTCATGATATTTATTACATGACACTTGGAATTTGACCATCCATAATCCTAGGAGGTTTGTTGGTGGTGATTATTTGCATATTCTTATTACTATCAGTGTGTTAACAAACCATTATGACCTAGTATGTTTGTCTTCACATCAACATAAACTTATCATCTTTGTGAAACTTATTTGCCATAATGTGTTTAAGTAGTTTAGGATCATAGAAGGACATAAAACCTTAATGTAACGTAAATTGGTAATTGCGGTCCGGAACGTAATCATGAATTTACAGGTACGTTAAGGTGGTATGAAATTCTATTTTGGTTAACTGGGGAGATGTTCAGTACGCTTTCGAAACACCAAAGGCGTGGTGGGCTAGCTGCGGCACACCCTATATATAAACGCTAATGGTGCATCGAAATGAGACAGAGGATCGACTCAGGACTAACCCTTGTTTGTGTCGTAATTCTTTCTATTATCAAGATTCGATCAACATAATTGTTCCATCTAAAACTATTTTATTATGCCCTCTTGAAACTCGAGTGCTTATACCATCTAATCTAATTCCCATCATCTGTTACAACTTAAGCATTTATTATATCAACTCGTTTCTTTGAACTTTTAACTTATAAGTAAATTGTTTTAAATACAAAATAAATAGAAAATAATTTATAGAAAATATTTTCTATATTTTCAAGAGTTATACATTTTAGTCTATATAAAAATAATAATGCTTTAAATATTGTTAACGCATAAGAATCTTTTCCCAAGACTAGAAAACCCTAATCGATCGACCTAGAAATCTTAGACTTATTAGACCTGTGACACTTAGACTTTCTAATGCCAAATCTAGGTTGATACCATTGGGAATAAATTTACCTGCCATTGCATACATGGGATTTTGCTTGCTTGCTAAGGTGAGTTTACATATCCCCACTCTTTTTACTATTTTTAATGTTTTGGAGGTGAAACATGTTTGAAACTTGTGCAATTACATTTTCGCATCATACTATAAACTTATATACTTGTGAACTGGTTGTGGTATATAGTCCGCCTCAGTACATTCATTAAGTTTGATCAAGCCGCCTGTGTAGATTATAGCGCTATAGGTCTGACAAGCCCATCCCCCGCATAAATTAAAGGATGATCAAAACAGTAACAATTTAACTAACTTGCGAGTTAGGTCTCAATCGATACAAGGGTTGATTGTACAAAACAATGACTTGAGCTACCAGTAGATCATGTTCACACTTACTATCTTTAATTAATTCTTTGTCACAGTGATTGCTACATGATTTTTTTTTATCACTATTCTATTTAAAACTTATATATTCTCACCAACTTTATAGTTGACACCCCTCCATTTTCCAAACTTAACATGTTTCAGGTATTCAGTATTGCTTGGAAGTTAACATTACTTGAGGATCACATAGGAGTTGAAGCCTTAGATTCAATTAAATTAAAATTGTTATTGTTGTTTGAACTTATTTGATTTTTATGTAAACGTTTTAAATAATCTATTGAAATTTTTTTAGTTGCCATGAGCTGTTGGGCAATCGTCACTACGTGGCACTCGATGTTTCCGTCATCGGTTAGGGTGTTACAAGGGGGGGGGGGGGGGCGAACATGCTTGAGAACAACATTTGTACATGACAACAATATGTGTTACATTAGTTAGACAACATTATCACAACAAAGTCCCCGGACAACTATAACCATTAACTTAGTAATAAGCCGTAGATCATATGAATAGTACTATTTGGGTTGACACCCCCTTTCATGGTTAGTCATGCTAACCATGACCTTCGTGTCAAATGATTGCATATTATCCATGTTTTTCAATGCTCTGTGATAAGGCATTGGTTGGGGCGTACAAGGAAGTCGTGGTTTGGTTATGGGGCTCATGGTAACTCTGCATGGACACAGACTACAAACTTTGTAGAAAACAAACTGTTTTTATCGAGTCATTGAAACCTACGGACTCACCAACTTTTTAGTTGACGCATTTAAGCATGCTTTCACAGGAATCAAGTAAGGATAATAAGAAGGCAAGCTTAGGGATGCATGAATAAGTCTCTTGTTTTTGTTATTTGATGTAGTCGTTGAACTCAATTGCTATGGCCTGTAACTCTATTTGACATCAAGACCTTGTTTGTTATGTGAAATGAATGACGTTTAGTATTTCTCATGTAGACAATGTTTGTGATCACCATATTCGTCTCACCTTGCGTTTCCACCTAAGATGGGGTGTGACAGAAAGTGGAACAATTATTATATAAATGATAATATATTAGTGATGCTTGCATTCACAAGCACGAGCATATATGGTGAGTTGTAGTTATGGTATATGGTGGGTTATGGTTATGGAGGGGTATGTTGGTTTAAGGTGGTTATGGTGGGTTGTGTTGGTTTAAGGTGGTTATGGTGGGTTATGTCGGTTTAAGGTGGTTATGGTGGGTTGTGTTGGTTTAAGGTGGTATGGTGGGTTATGATTTTAGGATACGCTGCACACATTAACAAACAAACAGTCTTCCTCTTACAGACTGCAGACCTTTGGTCCACCTCTTCTTCTGCAGATGTGGTCCGCAGACTGTAGACCTTTTACCTCTTAAAAAACAAACTAACACCTTAATGAAAATAATCAAATATAATATTATGATAGAGTTAATAGCCATTTTCGTCCCTGAGGTTTGGGCCAGTTTGCCACTCCAGTACAAAAGTTTATTTTTTTGCAATTCCTTCCTTGAGGTTTGGATTTTGTTGCCAAATTCATCCTTTTCACTAACCCAGTTAAAAAAGGTCGTTAATGTCAGGGGTATTTTTGTCTTTTTACTTTCAATTTAAAATTTTAATAAAAAATCTTACCCCACCTCACCCCTACCCTACCCTACCCCATCCCACCTCATCCCCACCCCCTATTGCTTATTGAAAAGGACATCAAGGGTTCACAATCACCTTATTATCATCTATCTATGCTGCTGCTGCTGCTTCTAATAATAATAATAATAATAATAATAATAATAATAATAATAATAATAATAATAATAATAATAATAATAATAATAATCGAAACTTTTTAGCAAGATTGTTTCATTTCAGCAGTTCATCCCTCGTGATGGTTGATTATTGCGGTGGTTCTAACGTGGTAGTGACTGCAGGGTCGGGTCCCTTTGCATCGATGGTGGGTCTTGGCTGGGAGTCGGCTCGGGATGGTGATGGTTGTAAAAGGGTCGTGGTGGTTCACGACCAGGTGGGGGTCCCGTTGGTGGCTATATTGTTGTTGTTTGCAGAGGATGGCTAGGTGTTGGTGATGACCGATTTGGGATGGTTTTGGGTCTCGAATGGTGTTGGTTCAACTCGGGTCAAGGACCAGGTCCGATCAAGGTTCTAGAGTCGGGTCTTGATCGTTGTTTGGGTCTCGGCAGGGCTTAGGTGTCAAGATGATGGTTGTTTGGTTTTTTGGAGTGTCTCGCGATCATCACAGTTGAGGTCATCTTCTTTCACAAACAATTATCACCTACCAGATCTCTCTCTGTTATCTCTCACAAACAACCTAGGGTTTGTTATTTTGTAAAGATCAAATAGCCACATATTGTGACTGTTTGTTTCTTAGATTCTTTAATCCATTTTATAGATTGTTATAGTTCAGTTGATCTGAGTTTTGTGAGGATTGGATGAGAGTATTCTTAGTTCTTGCTTTGTTTTCTTGCTAGGATTTTGTATGAACTTTGGATTGGGAATAAGAAGATCTATAAATATTAGTTAATACCATAGTTTTGTGACAGGTTTCAACTTGGTTGTGGTGGTCAGGTGTGTCATGGTGGTTGATGCAGTGGTGATATGGTGGTGTTGGGTTGATTGTAACACGGTGGTTGTGTTTAAAAGGCGGGAAAGATGAGTGATGATTTTACCATATTGTCCTTCATTAAAGTGGAAAAAAGACAAACCTACCCTTAACACTAACGAGCTTTTTTAACTGGGTTAGTGAAAAGGACGAATTTGGCAAAAAAATCCAAACCTCAGGGAAGGAATTGCAAAAAATAAAACTTTTGTACTGGAGTGGCAAACTGGCCCAAACCTCAGGGACGAAAATGGCTATTAACTCTATTATGATATTTAGTTTGATTTCTAACCTTTTTAAATTTAATATAGAACTCATCATGCATCTGTAGCAACTCATTTGCAGTCTTCTTGAAAAGCTTGATGGATTCAAAGTCAAACAGGGTTACTTTTTTTTAACGGTGACCTCCTTCATATTTTTTAAGGAACCAGTTGGTCACACTTGCTAATTGCAGGCCCGACACGTCACGTCTGGCCAAACTATGTTGTCTTAACCGGGTCCATGGTACTTCAGTGTGGGACATGGCGTTCTACGAGAACCGTATCTTAACACTTCAACAGACGCACCTAGAGCCCAAGCAGGAACAAGTCCCCAAGGTAACTCTATCGATCGGATAAAACTCCTGTTGGCTCGGATTCAAACTTGCGATATCCAAAAAGGTGGGTCTAGTTGTTATTTCCGTTGCTCTGACTTACTGAGCAGTCCCGATTGGTCTTGTACCCTAAGAGGTATCTTATACCTTAAAACAATAGAAATTCAGTATAATTGCAAATATAAATAACATGTGTGTATATTATATTATATTATATTATATTATATTATATTATATTATATTATATTATATTATATTATATTATATTATATTATACTATACTATGTATTAATTTGAAGTTAAGATGAATAGTAATTTGCGTTTTAAGTTCGTTTTAAATGCGTTTGTGTTGAAAAGATTATCAATATCTAACTTCTCAGGTTCGAGTCCCCTAGTTTCCTACTTTTTCTCTTTTTTACATGTTGCAGTGGGTTTTTCTTCTCTAACACGTGGCAAATCCTGGGTGTTTTGATATGCCGCGTGTCTTCCTCCATCCACACATCTGCATAGCATAGGGTTTATTCTTAGCTATCTGTAATTCTGTACACCTGTTCTTCTGTCTCAACCCTACTCTTTGTCCATAACCCCATTCTCTCTAAAATCGTTCTCTCTTTCTACACTCCACATAATTCTAGGGGGTTTTCTTCTCACGTTATTGATAAACGTGAAGCAAATCTCAGATTACAGGAAGGATACATTTGATTTTTGGGTCTCTTTGACACGCATTATCGCTCACTTCCTTGAGGTAATAGAGCTGTAGCAAGATTCCTATTATTATTTTGCAATTTCCATCTTACTTTGTGAACCCCAATTTCATATATGTCGAGTTTTTTTCTGTGTTTGTTTTCGCTAATACCTATTTTTACTTTTATCTTTCGAATAAATTTGGTGTTGGTTTTTTTTTAGGGAAATGATAATACTCCTACTTATGAAAGAGGTAATTTCTTTGATGAGTCTCATCTATTTCCTGAAGCTTGAAAGCGGTAAGGATTAATTCGATCTCTATGTGTAATCTTTGACTTTTTTTAGCTTCTTTCTACTATATATTTATTGGTTTGAATTTGAACAAGTCTTAACAAATCATGTGAAAGGGAACACATGGTTGTGCCATTTTTCCTCAGCTCGCTGTGAAATAATACTCAATCTGAATGATGGTCAAGATAAGCATGCTTCTTAGAAGTTCAGTAAGTTAGAGTTGGTATTGTTTCAGTTTTATCATTCATGTATGTTTTTGTTTAATGTATTAATCAAGCTGATGGTACTTTTAGAGATTTTACTTTTGGTTTAGTTTGATCATGATTTGAGTAGTGGTAGGTAATATTCAAAAATTAAAGTTTTAAAACCAAAAAAATATTTTTTTTAGTTTTCTTTTTTAAAACCCTTAAATATATATATAGTGTATGGCTATTCCATTTTGCCTCTTTAAAAGTGTTCCATGAGTTCAGTTCGTTAAGCATGTATTTATACTACAAAAAATTATTAAAAAACATTTAAATTACAAGGGGAAATGGAGGATCAGGTGGATTGATATCCCCGTTCGTCTATATAAGCACTTATTGATAGTTCGGCATAAAAAGGTTCATTGGAGATTATATTCACATATGTAATGTATTTCTATATTTTGTTTACTTTTCTAAGTTATTTTTCGTTATCTTTCAGCCTATAGAATGGGAGGAAAGAGGATATAGTGATGAGCCGGATCAAGACAAACTAGATGTAGTTACCGGTGCTTAAGCTCTTATAGTCAGGTTATAGATTATAATGCGCTTTATGTTTATGTATTCCTTATTTTATTTGGTAATCAGGGCTACGATTACATTGCAAGAAAAATTTAAGCCCCAAAGCTAAACAGGTAGATAAATGCAAATTATAGTGCACCTTTTTTATACATAAAAATGTGGTACTTGATTATGCAAGTTCTCAAAGATAAGCTACCTTATTTTAATTTCTTAATGTCAGCTTAATATGTCCAATAAAATATTTGTTTAGTCTTTAAAAAAAAAAAAAAAAAAAAAAAAAAAAAAAAAAATTGTTCCTAATAGCCTGATACATGGGTTGAAGATGCGGACGGAATATGGAGATCACCATAGATACCATTGCCAGCATACAAAGGTATGGATAGGTTTCTACTATATATCTTGAGCATTTTGGCTAGGATCATGGTTGTATTTTTAGTTTGAGATACATCTTATTTTGTTGAAACATAATATAAAATATTTTTAGTTTTGAGAAACATCTTATGTGTTGATACATCATACATAAAATATATTATTTTCAAATTACAAAGGCAAATGGCAGGTGACTCGGATTGATTACCCAGGTTCTCTACGTGGTGCATGAAGAGACATGTACCCGTGCGTGCGCACAGATGAAACTTACATGCACGTCAGCACAACAATATGATGTGGAGTTCTAGAAGATGGCGCACGCAGCCACAAGAAATGACAGGTGTCACCCGACAAGAGCAGGACACGCAGCCAATCAGAGGCGTGAATTCCCTGCTTCATGATTTCCTGCCAGTACGAGGTACGAGAAAGGACAAAAAGGACAATGACAGGACACATGGACCAATCACAGAGGGACAACGCGAGAAATGACAACTGTCGCAATAGTACAAGACAGCTGTCATTCTTCACACAGCCAATCACGGACCACCTCAGGGGTCTATAAATACCCTCCTTCGTCATCAGAAGAGGGATCGGCTCATCAAGAGAGAATTCATACTATATAGCTGTGAGAAATAGATTATAGTTGAAACTCTGTAATAGTCCTAATCAGTGTCTTGTATTCATCTGATCGATTAATGAGAATTACGTCCTTTCTTATATTCTTATACTAGCATTGTTATATACGGATTGTTATATTGGTGTTTCTTCATTGGCGCCATCCGTCTTTTGAGTTTCCAAGAACAGCAACTAAAAAACTTCTATTTCTCTAAAAACCAGCTATGAATTCTTTACCAGCGGCGATAAACTCCCCAGTGGGCATGTCAGGCACTGGTATTGCTCAGGCAAACACCAGCCAGCCCGACAGCATCACAGAGGAGCAATTTCATGGCACAGATGTGGGCCGTACTCCATCCTCCGGGACGAGACAGACCCCATCATTCCATTTTGCCACTGATAATGTTCAAACTTCATCCGTTGGTCAGACCACGCCGATGGTTAGTCCGGAGGTGTGGTATGCACAACAAAAAATTGAAACAAGCATTCATAAACAAAATAAAAGAACAACAGCTGAGAGAAGCGTCCCGCGCACTGTCCTTCAGCGAAGGAAGGCCTGTCACCATATCGGAAGGGCCATCCAGAGCTGCGGGACAAATCGGCGGGAGCAATCACATCACTGATCCAACTTGGAGGGAAGACTCTGACGAGACACAGAGTCGTTTTTAACGTGACACAAGCCAGTACTTGACCAACACTGTTGATCGAGCACACTTGTTGTCCGGCGAGGACGATCTCACGCAGCCCTATTACCCTCCTTCATTCAGTGAAAAGTCAAAGTTCACACCGCGCATCGCGCTCGCCACGCTGCCCGCACGAACAAAAATCCCAAGCACTCTGGGAAAGTTTGACGGCACTGGCGACCCTGACGACCACTTAAGAAGTTTCGAAATCGCAGGGAAATGCGCAAGGTGGAGCCTGCCCGCATGGTGTCACATGTTCGCGCAAACGCTTACGGGCGCAGCGCGAGTATGGTTCGACAGCGTGCCAAACGGCAAGATAGACAATCTAAAAGAATTGACTGATAAATTCTCAGACCATTTCAGCCAAAACAAGAGAATTGAGCGTGACTCCACGGACATCTTGCAAGTCAAGAGACGTGAGAACGAATCCATTGAAGACTACATCACCAGGTTTAACCGAGAAGCCCTGCAAATCGGACCGATTGGGTTCGAACTCATGAACGCGGCGTTCACGCAAGGAGTGAGGTGTGACTCACTAATCCGCACTTTAGCTGGATGTACAGGCATGCCCAACACTTAGGAAGATATCATGCGCGGCGCAAAGAATTACGCCAAAACTGAGAGAGAACTTTCTGTCTGGAGCAGAATTCAAGCGCCACAGTACACAGACACACAAGCACAAGCAGTGCGCAGCAGAAATAACAGGCATGAGCGAAGGGGAAAAGGGAATGTCTGGACGAGGCTCCAAGGAGCCAACCAGACAGTGGCAAAGCCCACCGCACCCCAGGAATACCAGCACAACACGTCACTCGTGCATAAATCTGGTCGACGGAGTCACAACAACTGGACTCCTTTAACAAAAACACCAGCGCAAGTCCTAGCCACAGAAAATGTTGACTTCCCGGAACCAAAGGTCATCAAGCGAAGGGAAGGGCTAGACCACAACAAGTTATGCGCTTACCATCAAGACATCGGCCACGATACTGACAAGTGCTACCAGTTGAGACAAGCAATTGAGGATGCGCTAAAATCCGGTAAACTTGGACACCTGCTGCAAAATGTGGAGCGCAAACAAATGGCGGGCCCACAGCCAAAAAAGATAAAAAATGTGAGTATGATGATACATAGCAGTGGGCACCGACTTCAAAAGCGAAAGCCAGAAACCACAGCAGAATGGAAAGAGCAACAAGTGTGTTTCCCAGTAGTCAAAGGTGGTCCGTCCGCCACGCGGGCAATAATTGTCACGGCCATCTTCGACCATTACAGGACTACCAGAGCCTTCATGGATACTGGCAGCAACTCGGATATCATGTACGGACAATGTTTTGACTTACTGGACGAGGAAGACAAGCAACGACTGCGCCCCATCAACTCCCCAATTATGGGATTTTCAAACGAGGTCGTGACCCCGCTCGGGGAGATATCTTTCCCCCTCACCTTGGGAGCGCATGGGCGCTCACGAACTGAAGAGGTCACCTTCCTGGTCATTCCAACGAAGTCCAAGTACGATATCATCCTGGGATGAGACTCTATGGCCTCATACAACATGGTCACCTCTACAGTCCATGGCGCAATCGGTTTCCCCACCCCAAGTGGTGTGGCAATCGTGTGGGCTAACAGAGAGTGCGCCATGACCACAAAGTCCCACCCAGCCAAGATGCTAAAGCCGTGTCCACGCACAGAGCCAGAAAAGTGGATTTTAAATCCAAAGTTCCCTGATCAACCCATCACACTGGGACCAGCAATCTCAGAGAACATCAGAGATCACTTGAAGCAGCTCCTCCGCAAAAATATGGACGTGTTCGCATGGCAACCGTCGGACATGATCGGCGTCCCTCGCGAACTCGCCCAGCACAAGCTCAACACATATCGCTCCGTGGAGCCCATCGCGCAAAAACGACGAAGCATGGGCGCCGAAAAAATGCAAGCGATGAACGAGCAAGTCGGAGTGCTGTTAAAAGCCGGAATCTTAAGGGAAACACGATATCAAACCTGGGTTGCCAACCCAGTAATGGTAAAGAAAAGCAACGGTGGTTGGAGGATATGTGTAGACTACACCGACCTCAACAAGGCATGTCCCAAAGACTGCTACCCGTTGCCAGAGATTGATCTGAAGATAGACTCCCTAGCGCCCTTTCGTTTTAAATGCTTCCTGGATGCCTACAAAGGGTACCATCAAATCCAGATGGCGCTAGAGGAAGAAGACAAAACAGCTTTCCGTACAAATAAAGGGGTTTTCTGCTACACCAAAATGCCGTTCGGCCTTAAAAATGCGGGAGCCACCTACCAACGGTTAATGGACCGCGCATTTGCCAAGCAGATAGGGAAAAACTTGGAAGTCTATGTGGATGACCTAGTCATAAAGAGCAAAGAAGAGGACCAAATATTGAAGGACATAGAAGAAACCTTCAAGCATCTGAAAGAAATCTGCATGAAGCTGAACCCGAGTAAATGTGCTTTCGGGATGGAGGAGGGTAAATTTCTTGGCGTGGTGGTCACTAAAGATGGTTTCAGACCAAACCCTGAAAAGATACAAGCCATCGCGCAAATGCCCTCCTTATCCACACTGAAAGAGGTTCAAACGTTGAACGGGCGACTGGTAGCAATCAACCGTTTTCTGTCGCACCACGCAAGTAAATCAATCCCATTCATTGAAACGCTGAAGAATTGCCTAAAAAAGAACCATTTTAAATGGACTGCAGAGGCGGAGAAGGCCTTTCAAGAGATGAAAGAATGTTTGATGGACTTACCAACACTCACCGCTCCACTCCATAGGGAGCCCTTAGCGATGTATCTATACGTAACAGAGTAGGCGATGAGCGCGGTATTAATGGTGGACAGAAAGTTGGTACAGACACCCATCTATTACATCAGCAGGGTCTTAACAGACACGGAAACCAGGTACACCACCATGGAGAAGCTAGTTTTAGCTCTCGTTCATGCATCGCGGAGGGTGCGCAGATACTTCCAGGGCCATCCCATCAATGTGCTGAGCGATTACAAGCTGAGCAATGTCCTATCCAAACCGGAAGTCTCCGGGAGATTGGCAAAGTGGGCCATAGAACTGGGTGAACACACCATTTACTATAAAGCGCGCCCAAAGGTTAAAGGACAAGTATTGGCTGACTTCATAGTGGAGGTACCCCAAGAAAAAATTGAAGAGTGCAAAGAAGAGCAAGACCCACAGCCATCATGTGATGAAAAGGCCATCTGGAATCTCTACATAGACGGGGCCTCAAACGAAGATGGTGTAGGTGCAGGAATACGCCTAGTTAGTCCGGAAGGCGCAGAGTTCACCTACGCGATCAGACTCGAATTCAAAGCCACCAACAATGAGGCTGAGTATGAAGCCTTCCTTGCCGGACTACGCATTGCGCAAAAGCTGGGCGCAAAACACATCTTCGCACACGTCGATTCAATGTTGGTTGCGGGTCACATTACAGGGAAGTACGAAGCAAAAGAACCTTCTATGATCATGTATCTCCAACGTGCCAAAGTGCTCATGGCCACCTTTCCCAGCTGCACCATCGACCACATTAAACGCAGTCAAAACAAGCCGGCGGACGCCCTAAGCAAAATGGCCTCTACAAGTTTTAGCCATTTAGCAAAAGAGGTCCGAATTGAAACCCTGAGCGAACCATTTGTTCCACCCAAGGAAGTCAATGTCATCCAAACGGGTGTTGACAGCTGGATGACTCCGATAGTTTCTTACCTAACCACTGGCGCACTGCCCGAACAACGCGCCGAAGCCAGGAAGATACAGCAAAAAGCCCTACAGTACCAAATGCAAGATGGAGTGCTTTATCGGAAGTCATACCTACGGCCACTACTGCGGTGCGTGGAGGCAGTCGATGCGAATTATCTAGTGCGTGAGATACATGAGGGGATATGTGGGATACACACGGGGCCACGCATGGTGGTTGCCAAGATTATGAATGCGGGCTATTACTGGCCGGGCATGCACCTACATGCCCTAAACATCATCCGCAAATGCGATTCTTGCCAACGCCATGCCCCCAACACCTTGTGCCCTAAAAATGACCTTATCCCGGTGACCTCGGCATGGCCATTTCAGAAGTGGGCCATCGACCTTGTGGGACCATTCCCAATGACGAAAGGAAAAAGAAGATTTCTGATAGTCGCCATTGATTACTTCACCAAATGGGTCGAAGCCAAACCACTTGCTGAGATCACAGCAAACCATGTCAAGAAGTTTATTTGGGAATTCATCATTTGCCGCTTTGGGTTACCCATGTCAATTGTCTCAGATAATGGGACCCAATTTGCGGACAGGGGGTTGTTAAAATGGTATGCGGACCTGCACATCCAACCTACATTCACCTTGGTTGCGCACCCGCAGGGCAATGGCCAGGTTGAACGCACAAACCGAAGCATTGTGGAAGGCATAAAATCCAGGCTGGGAACTAAAGGAAAGGCTTGGGCAGAGGAATTACCGAGCGTGCTATGGGCTAACCGCACATTGACAAAAACAAGCACCGGTGAAACCCCGTTCAGCCTCGCATACGGCTCTGAAGCAATGATACCTGCAGAGATCGGATGCCCGTCAACAAGAGTCCTCTCAGCAACCACGATAGACAATGATCGAGAGCTACGCACAAATTTAGACTTGGCAGAAATACGCCATGAAAGAGCAGCGATAATAGAAGCAAACTGCAAGCAACAATTGGAGAGGTATTACAACGCAAAGGTCAAACCTCACACTTTCCACACAGGGGACTTCGTCCTGCGAAACAATGAGGCCAGCGGCGCCTTCCCCAAAGGGAAATTGGCTTCCACTTGGGAAGGGTCGTACCGTATACAAGAGGTCCTCGGCAAAGGAGCCTACAAGCTCTGAACCTTAGATGAAAAGCCAGTTCCCCGAACATGGAACGCGGCCCAACTGCGGAAGTGCTATATGTAATATTATTCCATGTTGTAATGAAGGCCGACGCGCCAATTAATGAAATGAAATACGGAAGTTTCTTTACTTTATACGCACTTCGTCTCATAAACATTGTATGGTTAAGATACGGTGTCCTAAACTAAAAATTGCATCGAGAAATCTGCAATTTCCTAAACTGCGCGTTGCATGGTTAAGATGCAACGCGCACCCTAAACATTGTATGGTTAAGATACAATGCCCAAAAATAAAATGGCATCGAGAAATCCGCAATTTCCTAAACTGCGCGTTGCATGGTTAAGATGCAACGCGCACCCTAAACATTGTATGGTTAAGATACAATGTCCAAAAATAAAATTGCATCGAGAAATCTGCAATTTCCTAAACTGCGTGTTGCATGGTTAAGATGCAACGCGCACCCTAAACATTGTATAGTTAAGATACAATGTCCAAAAATAAAATTGCATCGAGAAATCTGCAATTTCCTAAACTGCGCATTGCATGGTTAAGATGCAACGCGCACCCTAAACATTGTATGGTTAAGATACAATGTCCAAAAATAAAATTGCATCGAGAAATCTGCAATTTCCTAAACTGCGCGTTGCATGGTTAAGATGCAACGCGCACCCTAAACATTGTATGGTTAAGATACAGTGTCCAAAAAGAAAATTGCATCGAGAAATCTGCAATTTCCTAAACTGCGCGTTGCATGGTTAAGATGCAACGCGCTCCCTAAACATTGTATAGTTAAGATACAATGTCCTAAACTAAAAATTGCATCGAGAAATCTGCAATTTCCTAAATTGCGCGTTGCATGGTTAAGATGCAACGCGCACCCTAAACATTGTATAGTTAAGATACAATGTCCTAAACTAAAAATTGCATCGAGAAATCTGCAATTTCCTAAACTGCGCGTTGCATGGTTAAGATGCAACGCGCACCCTAAACATTGTATGGTTAAGATACAATGTCCTAAACTAAAAATTGCATTGATAAATCCGCAATCTCCTAAACTGCACGTTGCATGGGTAAGATGCAACCTGCACCCTAAACATTGTACGGTTACGATACAATGTCAAAAACTAAAGATTGCACTAACAACCTGCAATTTCTTAAAACGCGCAATACAAACACTGTATTCTCAAAGTACGACGACTACAACAGCAATTGCCCAGCTAAGCTGCAATTCCTTAACCTAAAGCATCGTACCATTGGGATACAACGCGCAAAACAAGCAAGTTATGTGTATGTAACCTAAACCTACACTAAACCGTATGGGTCACATTGGCATAAAATAATCAACTTGCACAACCAAGCTATAAATAAACATGTGCATTTGAAAACAGGTTCCAGTTAATATGTCAAATATTACAAACGTGGAGTTATATACAAACAAGCATGACAAAACGAAAGGAACAAAAAACAAGTAGCAGCTAGCTTCATTCCTTGAGTTCAGAGGACGCATCGCTGAAGTCATCATCTTCATCCGATCCAGACAAGTTTAACCTCTCGCTCGCCTCAGGCTGCTCACCCAACGCCACATCGGCTGCCTTCATCTTCTTCAGAGCATATTCGCGCCGTGTATGAGTCAGGCCTTGCTTGTCAAAAGACTCTTTCAGCTCAAAGCAATTTGGCCGATTGCGATGACCAACAACAAAGTCAACCAGCTCATACTTTAGCTCGTCAAACTCAGCGGCCTTCTTCGAGAAAACAGCATCCAAATCCTGTTTATACAATGCGAACTGCTCCAGAGGCTTGCCGTCCTTAGCATGCTGATAGCCTTCAAGGAAACCAGCCTTGCGCCCTACCAGCTTTGCGGCAGCATTCACCGCAGCCACAGCCTGGCGCGTTTGCTCACAGTTCTTGACGTGATAAGCAACCTACACAAGCATCCAACAGAAATGCTCAGTACGCATATATATAAAAAATGAGAAGGCACAAAGGCAAGAAATAAACATGAACCTCAGGGACGCAGCGAGTGAGCACCCATTCACGATCCTCCTCCGTAAGAAGCACATCATTCTTGGCATCTAACAGCTGCCCTTCCAATTCGAGGATCCTCTGTTGCAAGGGCAAATTCTCCTTGTCCAGCCCCTCATGAGCCTCTCGCCACTGCTTTATATCCTTGTCTTTTTCCCGCAGCAAATCGCGAGACTCAAGCAACTTATTGTAATGTTGCTTCACGAGCCTCCCCTTCACCTCCAACTCCTTATAGAGCTCTTCCTTTTGAGCCTCAACCTCGCTAATACGCGTAGCAGATGCCTCCATCTTGGCATTCGTCTTAGCGCAAGCAACCTTCCACTGTTGCTCTCTTTCAGACATCTGCTCACGCAGTTTGTCCCGCTCCTCGCGGAACGTAACAGCGTCCCACTTGGCACGCTTCAACTTCGCGTGCATCCGATCACGCTCTTCAGTGACCCGCTGCAAATCCTGGTGGAACCTGTTGCGGTCATGCGCCATCGATCCCCACTCACGAACAATCTCGGCGGACGTTGATAACATGTTGGCCACACTTAAGATGTGGTCATCCATAAGGTCACCGCGCGGACGCGTGGCTTGATGCTCACGCTCCCCGGGAGGGATGACATTCGCCAAAAATTGACGACAATCGTCGACGTTCAAAAACCGGGTGGCCGGTGTCAACGTCCAATTAGGCACGAACGCACCCGACGACGATGCCCCACCCTCAAAAGCAGGGGCACTCGAAAAGCTGCCCTTGGGCTCAGTTGTCACCTGCTTCTCATTCTCCTCGTCGTCATCAACTGTCATGTCGACGCCCTGGCCATAGCCTTCGCTAACATCGGTGGGCGAAACCCGCCCAGAACCACCCCCAAGCACATCTTGAGGTGGGGTAGGCGAGCGCGGGGGAGTCAGCTGATGCACCGGAGTCGGCTGGCGCGCGGGCGTCGGCTGACGCACAGGCGTGTGCTGACGAACAGGTGACTGCCGCACCGGGGAAGATGTGGGCAAAGTATCATCTTGCACCTCGGTGCGAAGAGGCCCTTGAGGCGGCTGACTCGGAGATGTCTGCTCCGAAGGGCCAATGTTGAACTCTTCAGCAAGCGGGGCAATAAACACCTTCGCTGGCCTGTCAATGTTCACTAACTCCGCTGCAAAAAAACAACATGTCCAAAATCAAACAACAGTGATCACAAAAGAAGAGGGGGGAAGAAAAAAGAACACTTACCCAGCAAACTATCTTCCGCGGAATGCACAAGGTCATCTAACCTGACCCTTTTCTCCGCAGGGGGCGTTAACTCCCCCACAACCTTCTTGTTCTTCTCGCGCCTGGACCGCTTCTTCTGGCGAGGCACGTCAGACACATTAGCACCAGTCTGTGTCACCCCAGTTAAAACAGGCTTCGTCACCAGCGCGCCCTGTACCTCTTCGGTCAGCTTCTCCACAGACTCTCCTTGCACGAACGCATCTGAAAGTTCAACGTAGCTTCGTTCAAAAGGATGGTAATTTTCAAAGTACCTATTAACCACTTCATGGTTTAGAACAAAATAGTAGTCTTCATCTCCAGTCGCTTCTGATCGTGGCTTCGCGATGCGGTGTACAAGAGAGTCATCATCTTCAGTCTCCTCAGCTGAATCATCCTCAACGCGCACAGGAGACGGCTGTGGGCCTTGAACGCCTGCGGACGACGGAAGTGGAGAGAGTGACCCAGATGAGTCAGACGACTCATCACTAGATATAACAATTAAAGGAAAGCCCGTCCGCATGAACATGTTGATGGGCGAAGGATTATCATAAAGCGGTGAGGACTCACCTGCTTCGGTAATCAGCAGCTGCGACGAAGCGGGCTCCCGCGACGCATCACCCAATTTTGGACGGATGAGTGTGTCCCACGCCTTCTCCAAGGTGTACAGTTCGTTCTCCGCCAACTCCCTAAAGGCAAAGCCCATATTGTCTCCGCCCAGCAGCATGTCATACAAACACTCGACATCTGCAACCAACAACACAGCAAGGGTAAATTAACAATAACAAAATAAATTTTGCGCGGAGCACGAAAGCAACAAAGAAATGACAACCAACCTTTGCCATCTTCAGTGAGGTGCGGGTTGCGACCCTTCACATCATATTTCATACTCATCCCTGCCATCACCAACCCAGTTTCCGGGATCTCACACAAATCCACAGGATGACTGGTCAAAGTCTTGAACCAGTCCTGCTCCTTGTAATCTATGAGCACAATTTTCCCTATCCCCTCGGCCGGGTCTAATCGACCCATCTCTATAGGAACAACCCCTTGGTTGATCCAGAAAAATTTTTGCTTCCATTCCCGAAAGCTTTTCATCCCAGCCCCGGCACAGGCAGAGACCCCAGCACGTGGTCTACAGGAGAGCCAGCTCTCCACAAAACTTAAACTGTAAAAGGCAAAAAAACATGTCCACCAAGGGTTCAATCTTGTGGGCACGGCAACAAAACTCAAAATACATGAGCCTTGACATCAAGCCGGGGTGGATCTGGTTAATATGTACACCAACCGCCCGGATAAAGGTGCCCAAAAATTGGGTGATTGGAACCCTAAAATTGCAATCCCGGAAATAAGAAGCATATAATCCGATCTTCCCAACAGGAGGCTCCAAAATAGTCTTGTCCGGAGCAGGCATCTCCACGCCATATGAAGAAGGGAACCCACACCCCTTCTTAAACTTTCTAAACTCATCTTTTCCCCAAACGGCTGTCACCTCTCCGGCATGCGGCGGCCTTTTCTTCGATCCGTCATCCCCCCTCTTGGATCCCCCACGTTTCTTCTTCGGAATGTTTGTAATATGTTCCATTTTTCACAAATACAGCAGTTTTTTTTAATGAAAGTAAATCAAACGAAGTTGCAAAGAGTGAAGAACGAGAAGAAAACAGGGGACCACTGATGGAAAAAAGTGAACCAAATGGATGAAAGAGTGGGGTTAAATAGGGAAACCACACGTGGATGACACGTGGATCGACGGTTTTGAATTCGAAAAGGCTATCAAATCAGCGACTGACACGTCACAGGAGGAAAGAGAAAAAGGGGACTCGAACAGACTATATGGCCCCACCACGTCCCTGACACTGTACAACTGTCAGGGACTTTTTGGCTACCAACCTGTCGCGTCACATACGCGGACTGACAGCATTGATGTGCACATTAGTTACGGGACGTCCGCAATTTTCCCACTTGTATAGCACCGCGCATAACCGTCAGAAGCCAAACCAACGCGCCAAACACCTCGTACGGACACTTCTATCACTCTAAGTCCAGCGTCTCGCACGCTACGCATACAACACACTGAACTAGGGGGACTTAAAGAGATATGTACCCGCGCGTGCGCACAGATGAAACTCACATGCACGTCAGCACAACAACATGACGTGGAGTTCTAGAAGATGGCGCACGCAGCCACAAGAAAGGACAGGTGTCACCCGACAAGAGCAGGACACGCAGCCAATCAGAGGCGTGAATTCCCTGCTCCATGATTTCCTGCCAGTACGAGAAAGGACAAAAAGGACAATGACAGGACACGTGGACCAATCACAGAGGGACAACGCGAGAAATGACAACGGTCGCAATAGTACAAGACAGCTGTCATTCTTCACACAGCCAATCACGAACTACCTCAGGGGTCTATAAATACCCTCCTTCGTCATCAGAAGAGGGATCGGCTCATCAAGAGAGAATTCATACTATATAGCTGTGAGAAATAGATTATAGTTGAAACTCTGTAATAGTCCTAATCAGTGTCTTGTATTCATCTGATCGATTAATGAGAATTACGTCCTTTCTTATATTCTTATACTAGCATTGTTATATACGGATTGTTATATTGGTGTTTCTTCAGTGCAGTTTATAGTTGATGAACCTATACATGACGACAATATATACTTAATGAACTTAGATATTTGATTGTGTATATTGACTCAGTTTTGAATTTCAGCCAACGTTCTAGGAATGGTATTATTTTTCTTTTTCTGAATTTGGCGACAAGAGTGTTTTAATTGTGTATATTGACTCGGATGATCACACAGTCTTTTTCTTTTCTGTTGGTTCAGGCCCCTAAACTATCACACTCTAAACTCACGTATGTATGTGAAAGAAACTTGCAGAAGAAAAATAATATGGAAAGGAAATGGAAAAGGCTTATTTTATTTACTAAACAATAAGGCTATTTATACATGCATACTTAACAAACAAAGAACTTAGTCCATGATCTCCCTAATCTTTAGCTAACAACTTGCAACGTTCTTTTTTCATGATCTCTTCCAATAGACTTGGTCATCTACTTGACTTTCTACCAATATTCAATCATTAAATAAACAAACTATATACTAATTAATAAAAACTAAATAATAAACTAAGATGTCAAGATTAAAACCCAACATTTTTGTCTTCTCACTTCTGTTTGGTGCCAATTCATGCTTTATTGAAATTTTGATTTGTGTAGCATGATGTTGATGTAGTATTGTATACCAATAATACCATTGTGCAGCGTTGACGACTTTACTTGACACAGTCAAAGTTGTGAAATATCAACTACGTACAAGCTAACATCCAAAACTGGTATCGAAACCATACTACCGTAACTTTAGTTGATTGTATTGCTTTACATTACATCTTAACACACTTCACTAACAATACATGCTATGCTTGATCTTTTCATAAAACACAATTGAGGCCATCACGGATTCAAAGGTCGAGGTGATGCAGCATCGAATCCTCTTTACTTTGATTGGAATAGCACTTTCAAGTCGACCACTTGTATTTCATTAATGAATGCATCTTTGTAGTGTAAAACAAGGAAAACATGTACAAATAACACCAACTTCCGCAACCAAACGACAACTGTTGTTTAAAGAACCAGGTACAATCTCAACCACAAGAACATTGAAATACGAAACAAATAAAAAAATAACCATCTAATGCGGTCAAATTCTCTTAGATCCAATCAGCAACATTGAACAAGTTAGAAGCCTAAGTTAAGGAAGCAAGAGCTGAAGATGTACCAGACAACATCAAACATGTTTTTAATTGAGTAGGAACAGGTACGGTCGGTGTTCATCAGGTCTAAGGTTTGTTGTGTGTTAGAGGCATGGCTCCAACTCAAAGCCACGTATCTCCTCATCAATCTGAATCATTGCTCGATTCCCCCTACCTTTAAAATCCTAATTAAGATTCCAGGTCTTACTTACCCCTTTCTTCTTCTTAAAGAAAAGGTGGGAAACAGGTGTTTCATCGTTGTGCATACATATATGGTATAATTACAGGGGTTAATTTTATTTATTTTTGTTCATTGGTGTTATAACATCTGCAAAACATTTACTATTTAAATATAACTAGTATTAAGCCTCCCGCGTTGTTGCGGAGGACATAAAATCGTACCAAGTAACATCAGTGCCACCTCGTTGCCAACGACTAAAAACACCGAAAAACTCATAAAAATGATATAAAAAACGAAAATAACAAAACTCAGTGAAATGTAGACATAAAAACAGTGAACCATGCATGCCCATTGCGGGGTGATAATGCGCACAAATTAGACCGAAACTTAAAACACAGCGTGGCCATTCGACGGGAAAAATATGGGTAAAAACGTTGAACTACATACGCACGTTATAGCGTGTCAACTCGAAAAATTTGGATTGAAACGTAAAACTAAAAGATATGTTTAAGATACATGGGATAAAGTTCAAAGTAAAAAAATTTTATGGGTTTAATGCAGAAGATGAAAACTATTAAGGTTAAAAGTAAAGAAAAAACAAAGTATGGTACAATCTACATAACATGATGTACAACCCTTTTATGTATAAAACACTTGTTAAACATGATTTACAACACAATGAAGCACAAACCATTTCTAAATTAATACTATATATAATTATAATTAAATATGTTACTTGAACTACTGAACGTGCCACTGAAAGTGAACCACTGAATATGAACCACTGAATGTGCCACTGATTGTTTATGTACGTATATATTGATATTGTTAGGAAATGTATTGTTGTTGTCCCACTGAGTAAATTTTACTCAGGCGTGCATATGTGTTTTATGTACGTTAGGTTCAGGAATTCAAGAAATTTTAAAAGTGTGGGATCAAGGGAATAAAGATCAAGGGTTTCAAGACTCAAAGATATTTTTTTTTTCTCTAAGCGAATTTAATAATGTTTTTTTTTTTGTAATTATTGTAAATTTTTAAAAGTTTTATTAATTATGGATTGATGTATTGAATTCTGATTACTGTAAGTGACACGTCAGCCCTAAAACGGGCGGGGTGTTACAGTTATGGTATCAGAGCACAGGCTCTTTCCTGTCGAAAACTATTTTTTTTTAAAAAAAAAAATTGACCTGTGGGTACTGGGTAAATACTTTGATAAAGATTCTTTCTTCTCATTATCATCATCTTTATATCTTTTAGATGCCTCCTGTTAGAAGAAACGGTCGACGTAGTTTGGGCACGTCTTCTAGACATCACAATCTTAGCACTGAAGTCCGACGTGCTGTCGAAGGACTACTCCCTGACCTGATGTAAACTGTCTCTCAAAACATGCACGTTGAACTACTCCCTAACCTCATGCAGTCTGTTACACAATTGATACGTGAGGAAAGAAAATCCCAATCACCTCCAACTCCCCTGCGTTCTCCAACTCCTCCCCGCTCTCCAACTCCTCCTCGTTCCCCAAGTCCTCCCCCTTCACCACCTAAAGGCAAGAAAGTGAAAAATTCAAATGACATTCACAAATGGCTCTCAAGATTTCAAAAGCAACGTCCTAGATCCTTCAGCTCTAGTGCTACACCAATAGAGGCACAGAATTGGATTGATCATATGGAGAAAATTTTTGAGGTTTTGGGAGTTGGTGATAAGTTAAAGACAAGACTGGCCGCTTACAAGCTAGAAGACAACTCCCAAACATGGTGACGCACCGTTAAACACTCGCGAGGTGGTGATACGTTCGCTGCTATGCTCACGTGGGAAGGCTTCAAGAATTTGTTCTTCCAACAATACTTTCTGATTGCATTTAGGGAGGAATATATTCGAGAATTTGCATCTATCAAACAAAGGGAGGATGAACCTATGTCTGAATTTATGGAACGGTTCACAAGATTGGCTAGTTTTGTTGGACCTAATGCTGGAAACTCCGCTGCACTGGCTCAAAAATTGAAATGGTCTTTATGTGAAAGAATTAAATGGCTAATTGTTAACCAAGATTTTAAAGATGTCACTGAAGTGACAAATGCAGTGCAAAACCTTGAAATTGCTAATAAGACCATGAAACTGCAATATGATGGAAACCTCATGAATAATTCCTCCTTAACTATTGGGAAATTCTCTGCTCAAACCTCAACCAAGGGCCACCATAAGTCAAACTCTAATCGAAATGGTGGAAACCAGCACAAGACTTCTCCAAGTGATAAAACTTCCCCTCAACAAAACCAACAACAATCACGCCCATTATGCAGCATATGTGGGAAACCTCATTCAGGTGTATGCCTTAAACTCACCGGGGGTTGCTTCAGATGGAAATCACATGAGCATAAGATCCAGGACTGCCCGTTACCACCAAATAATGTTGAAAAGGGGGTTAGCACACCTGCCACTGGGGCAAATACCGTGCCATCCACAACGGGAGGAAGAGTGTTTGCGTTAACCGTGGATAACAAACCAACGGAACTTGCAAAGAAGCATCACTATTACGATAACATTGGTCGTGAACCTTAAAGAAGAGTCCCATAGTTGAATTCTTGTCGTTTAATTTCAAAAGACTTTGTTTATTTTATTTTATTTTATTTTATTTTATTTTATTTTATTTTGGACACCTTTGACCATGGAATAAAGCTTCGTTTGATTTCAATAATAAATTACCCTGGTTCATCGTTTTTATTGATGCACGTTATATTATGCCATTTCGAGGACGAAATTATTTTCTTAGGGGGTAATATTGTAACAACCCGAATTTTGAAAACCATAAACAATAAATTTTGTATACTTATGTAGCATCTTAGGCAATTATTAGCTCGTAAAAGTAACGGATTTTAACGACAAATAATTTGAATGTGTCAACTGTGAAGGGTGAACAAAATTCAAAGTTTTAAGATGTATTTTACTAATACTTTACGACTTTTGTCAATATATATATATATATATATATATATATAGGGCAAGGATTAAATAAAAACCCTCCTATTTTGAAGAAACCTAGTAAACTTAATCTAGACCATTGATCTAAAGTGATCAATGGCCTAGATTGATTCTACATTATTTAAATAAATTAATTAAGGTAGATGACAAAAAAGGGCACAATGGTCAAATGCCATTTTCTGAAAAGCAGATATGACAGTGTGGACCCCACACATGTCACATCATCTCTCTCTTACTTTTTCCACATTCTTATATAAGCTGTCAGACGCCCGTATTACATATGTAACATATGCAGTGTTGCGTACGTTAAAATTGCACAGATTGTATATAATCAATTAAAAACTTTAAAACTGAGTTGCCAGTTTATATTATTTAAAAAATGCCGATTTTTTTTATTAGACCATATTTTTTTCTGTTTTATTGTACCAGCACCAGAATTGTTGCATACGTAACGATAACTGATATGGTTATAGGCCTTTTGTTACTTACAAAAGTGCTAAAAACAAACAAAAACGGTCATTACAAAGTGTATCAACAACATAATATTGTTCATCTGCCTAAAACATACTACTAAAGAAAATATATTACAGTGAAACTGTATCAACAACAAAACATAGAATTAAAGAATCATACCCCCCTGCATGCAATAACCCCGACATCCCGCACTGCAACCAATAGTATCTGACGGCATCCGATAACCATACTTTGCATAAAAAGCCCACTGTTCCTCAGTATAACCTATACCCTCCCATTCAGCCCTAATACGCCGACCTTCTGGATACGTGAACGGCAGCACGGGTTTGTTAAGTTTAGGTTCATATGGTTCTTCATATTCAGCCCCTAGGTCTGATTCGTAACCAACCGCCCATTCAGGTGTGTGATTTACATCATGCACGTCATCCTCCGGTGTCATATAGTCTTCTGGTGGCGGATATTCTTCGGGGATGACGTAATCATAGGCCGCATTCCAATCGAAATCTTCATCACTTTCAAACCCACCGTCCGCCTGCACTACGGGTATAACCGGTTCTAATGGCGGAATGTTCGGGGCAACGGGGGCGGCGGGTTCATGTTCGGCTCCAACGGGAGGGATGTCCAATCCAACCGGTGGGGGTGTTTCAGGTACAATTGCAATGTCCGGTTCATTTTGAGGTGGCTCGTGTGCGATTGGGTTGAGATGCTGACGGGCCTCAAAAACCTCCCAAGGGGGAGTGCTGGGGTTGGAATTCATGATTCGACTAAAAAAGCACCTGTAACATATGTTATCACAGAGTAAGTGTGGACATTTTAAATATGAAAAAACAAAAAAAAAAACTAATGTTGTGTGCGGAAAACAGCTTATTTAATATACAATAAGGAGCCATGGCAAAATCAAGCGTTACGTGTGTAAACAGGCGTTTTTTGTCTGCAAACACATACAAACCTTTGTAGTCTGCAAACATCAAACATTCTGACTGCACACAACACACATTGACACCAAAAAAAAGATATGCTACACACGTAACACCTTAACTTGCACACAGATATGGTATAACTAAACACAAATAAAACACCTTAACAAATGATTCTTTAATAATAAAAATGAATCTTTATAAAGAAATACATAATACAAAATAGAGGCCATACAAAAAAGACATTTTCTGTAAAAAAACAGATAGGTAACATAAAAAAAACTCATACATTCGAAAACAAAAAAAAAATAGACAGACATGGTGCAAAAACACACGAGTGTTACATGTGTAACTGGAAAACATACTAACCGATCCATCTCCAAACCAATATTATTATTATTAATCAATATTACACATAAAAAAACATACTAACCAATCCATCTTCACACCAATATTATTATTATTACTAAGAAAAAAAAATATAAATGAATTGTCATCACCGTTACGACGTAAACGAATAATGTTAATCTTATGAATGAATAAATGAATATAAACAAAAAATTAAAACTTTGTATCTGGTAAAAAAATCAGAAACTAATTTAAACCAACTTAGTGGTGCTGTTACGTACGAAACAGACGCAACAAAGATTTCATCCCATGATTAGTGACTTTTGTTTAATTAGTCTATATAAAAAAGTTAATTAATATGTAAATCTACGTGTTATTATTATTAATCAATATTACACATAAAAAACATACTAACCATTATTATTATTACTAATCAAAAAACGGTTCAAATTAAACAAAACAAACCGGTTAGCGTACGTTACAGACGTGTCGTTGCATTGTTCAATGTAGTTGATTTATACCTTTTATGTACAACTAGACATACAAAATGTACAACATTTATATGTCATTACTTCATATGATTATTTGATTACCTTTGGAATATATTGACCAAGGGAAGAAAATATTAGTCAATCCAACCACATGAATGGCCACTGCTGCTGCTATCTCAGAAGATCTAAACTCCAAAAACTCCACCCCTATCATAGCAAAATTACAATTTTACCCCTCAATTCCTTCCATCAAATAAAACCAATACAACCATCTTTTTACCTTTAAACAAGCCTAAAATGAGTTGGGTTGATGTCAAAATCCAAGCTTTTGGAACAGGTCGACCATTGTTGACTTTCCCTAAAAAATCATCAATAAAAGAGAATGGTGTCACTTCTTGCACCCTCCATTTCAATGTAGTCAACACAAAGCAGCTTCATTTTTTTATGGATTTTGCCTCAAACACAAATCTTGACCCACCCACCTGCAAATATTAACATAAAATCCAACTTCTTAGTCAAAAATTACTTCGAGCCAACTAAAAAAGTCAACACCTTTATAACATATTATTATGTTATTATTTCTTTTATGTACAGCTAGACATAAAAAAAAAATATTACGAAAATAATTTTAAAAAGAAAAGATAATAAATAAATAAATAAATAAATAAATAGGGTGTAGTGTGTACAATTCGATCACTCGATCTTAATCACTTCCCCTGCCAAATGATAGAGATAGCTATGCTTGATTTCCACTCCTCATTTCCCCATTTCTTTTCTCTAATAACCACAGACCCACTATAACCCCTTTTCCTCTGTTTCACTGCCCTTAGTTACCGATAACTCATCATTCACTATCATATCTTGTTAATCATAGATGAGTCGATGATGTTGTTGTTGATTACTGAGGTCTGGTTAAACTCCGACCAGTTTCCGGTCATACTCTGGCGAGAAGCCGATGACTCTGCAAAGAGTATATGTTGTTGATGTAGGAGGAAAACGACATCGTTTTATTTTGGGCCCAAAATAATGTTGATGATGGTAGTGGAAGTCTTGAGAGAGAAAGAGAGAGAGAGACATAGACAGATTGAGGAGGGAGAGTAGGGTAAAGAGAGAGAAAGAGTGGGCTGACATTTATATAAAGAGAGAGAGAGAGGGGGATGATTAAATTGTCTATAATACCCCTTCCCTCCCATTTGTTACAATTTGAAAAGTTGATGAGGTGGAACAATCTTAACCACTCATTAGGTTTCCTATGGTTTTTTTCATTTTAGAGGGTTTTGTGTAGATACTTAGCCTATATATATATATATATATATATAAATAAATAAATGAAATTTAGAATGCAATTAATCTATGCCGATTTATTCCTTCTTGGCTTTCCATAACTGATGAAAAATAAATTTAGCATATAATTGCTTTCAAACCTTTGAATGATAACTGAAATATATGCTCATCCCAAGGATGATAACCGATACCATGATCTGTGTATAAAAGAAAACGCACACACAAATCGTTCTACATCTCCACCTCTATACCTCTCTCTAAAACAGTTCTGAGATTGTCGCCGCACAATCCGACAGTCTTTTTTGGTTCGTCTCTTCACAACAATAATCGCCGCGACCTGCAAATTTGCGAGACTAGTTAATTTTCTTTCGCTTATTGTCTAAGGTAATCTGAATCTAACCATCTTTTTCGTTCATACAGTATGATACAACTACCGGGATCATCATGTTTAGTAAATTAAATTTCTAAATATTAGTTTTGATGAATAGGCATGCACCGCAACTAGAATTTATATGTATAAAATTAACCAACCATTTTGTCAAATCCTTGGCCAAGTGTTTCAAAGAACGATTTTATTGTTTTTATTTTTATAAATTGTTTTATGAATCCAACTGTCATGCATTATTCAATCTTAAATATTCTTCTAATTGATATGAGTTTTTGAAATTGTTTGTTTTAAATTAATCTTATACATGTTCTGTATCTCACGTATCATTTTGGTTTTACGAAGCTCCATTTATAAAGTTAGTTCTTTTTGTTATTTATTTTGGATATATGAACGCGTGAAGGGTTTTATTTTTAAGAAAAAAACATGATAGATCTAAAAGCAGTGACACCAAATATCAAAACATATAAACCATCACAGAAACGGTTCACGTTATTTAATCTTGAATAAATTCATATCTAGGTCGCCATAATTTTAAGAGTGACGCTAGAGCTAAGTCAAGCCTGATTCGACATATATAAGGTATGGACTCTAAACAACATTGCATGACGGGTTTGAGTTCCTTACTACTTTGTAGTTGAGAATTCAAATCCGATATTGATTGATTTATTACATAGTATTGTTTGTATAAAAGTATTGATTGTACCACTGAACAACTGATATCACCACAGGGTGACCATTGAAACTACTGATATCACCGAAAGGTGACCACTGAATGTGCTACTGAATGTGAACTACTGAATATGTTACTTGAACTACTGAACGTGCCACTGAATGTGCTACTGAAAGTGAACCACTGAATATGACCATTGAATGTGCCACTGATTGTTTATATACGTATATATAGATATTGTTAGGAAATGTATTGTTGTTCCACTGAGTAAATTTTACTCAGACGTGCATATGTGTTTTATGTACGTTAGGTTCAGGAATTCAAGAAGTTTTAAAAGTGTGGGATCAAGGGAATAAAGATCAAGGGATTCAAGACTCAAAGATTTCTCTAAGCGAATTTAATAATGTTTTTTTTTGTAATTATTTTAAATTTTTAAAAGTTTTATTAATTATGGATTGATGTATTGAATTCTGATTACTGTAAGTGACACGTCAGCCCTAAAACAGGCGGGGTGTTACAACTTTACTGCTACTGCAGTTTCACATTCACTCTATGTTCAGATACAAAGTTATACCTACTTCTGAAAAATAATGATACATTACAATTCAATTATATAGTTAATAATAATTATCATTATATATATTGATAACTATGTGTGTTGAATGTGTTACGTGTGGGTTGGAAGCTACTGGACCAACAAAGTTGTTGTTTGTTCTTGGACCATCAAAATGGAGCAGCAAGTTGGGTACTGCTTAGTTTATAAGACCATTAGGTGTGGTAGAGGCCCATCATCCATGCCTTGCCTCCACCTCACCTGCCACGTCAGCGTGGGGTAGGAGCATCCTTAGGATGATGCTCCTAGGGGTGTGGAGGAGGCCCAACATCCATTAATGCTATTTCATTTTTTTTTTCTTTTTTTTTAATTAAATAATATTATCATATTAATATAAAATGTGAAGATGTATTTAAATTAAAAACAAACACTTAAATTAAAAAAAAAAAATACACCTAAATAAAAAAAAGTACAATTTTCAAATAAAAACAAACACTTAAATAAAAAAAAAACATAAACTACTGATTATATTTTTTTGCGATGCTCTCCTTCATCTTCAACAAAACGGGACGGTCTTCTTCGGGGTAGTCGTTGATGTTTGCCGTCATTATTCGCCATTCTTCTATTTGCCTATCCTCGTTCTTTTGGCGAATGCTTTCCTCCACCCTCTTTTGCTTCAAACGAAGCTTTTCTTCGACTTCCCGTTCCTTCAATTTCTTCTTCTCCGCTTGACTTTCACTAAAAGTATTTTTGAAGGATGCCAATTCAGCGACCAAACCGTCCAACATTGACCCGCTCCCGCTCCCTGACGCGGCTTGTTTTTTTGCAGCCGCCGCTTGTTTTTTTGCTCTGTCCCTCCCTATGGGTCGTGGCTCCTCTTGAACCGGAGTATCCTCGAACTCTGGGTCTGGGTCATCGTTTATATTTATTTGACAATGACCGGTCGACCCGCCTCCCACGCTATAATCGCCCGACTCCGAAGTCTTGCTTCGTTTGGCGCTTGCAACCTCGTTTGGAACCGGTTGCCATTTGCTAGATGACTTCAACACCGTCCAAGCTCGAACATGAGGAAAAACATGGCCATACTTGTCTTCATATTTTCGCATCGCCTCCTTGAAAATCATTTCCTGGTTAAACCCGCTTGGAGGGTTCATATACAACGGATTATAAAAGGCGATGAACTTCCCGATTGTAGTACTCATTTTCCTCCATTTAGAACTTAAAGCCTCATGCCCCCGATACTCTCCTTGCTCCATCAATTCGTGAAATGTATCTCGCACTTGGTTGTATAAACTATGGCCCGTTTGATTAGTCCCTACATTTAAATAAAACATATATTAGAGAATAAAAAAAATAATTTTTTTTTATTGTATACTACAAAAAAATTAAATTTTTTTACCAACTATGGGATCTTTCGAACTAGCCAGATACGCCTTCGCTAACGCTTCTTCTTCCAATTTCGTCCAAAGGCTTCGTTCGGTTGGCTTTTTTTTCCCCTTCCCCTTCGCACTCGCACTCGCCTTCGCCTTCCCCTTCGAACGTTGGACTTGTGTTTCGGGGACAACCTCCACCTCATCATCTTCTTCATCTTCGAGTTCAAAATTGGGTTGTCGTTGTGGTGGTAGAGATTGACGGAATGGCGGAGTTTGTAAAAGTTGGGTAAAGGATTGAGGGTTATGATGCATTTGCAAATTATGGAATTGGTTAAAGGTAGACGGGCTTTGGTGCATTTGAGGATATTGGGTGAAAGGGTTGGGAGTTTGTTGAAAACCCGCAAAAGTAGCCCAAGATGGATCCATTGGCATCGTGAACGGGTTTGGATTCGGGTTGTTTTGGTTATATTGTGGTGGTTGATTCGGGTTTGGGTTGTTTTGGTTGGGATCCATTGAATAAAGTATAAAGTATTTTTTATATAAAATAAGGGTTGGTATAAAAAGTGGGGTTTGATTTGTGTTGAAAATGGTATAAAATGAGTGGGTTTAAATAGAGTTTTTGAAAAAAAATTCTTTTTTTTTTTTTTTTTTTTTTTTAAACGGTCACAATCCAACGGTCTAATGCACGTCCCCCCACTTTTCACGCGTCCCAAGGCCCGGCATAAACGGCTTTTGGATGCCGCCCAAGCCGTTGCCCAGCCAGGGGGGCGGTGTTCGCCGGCCCGGCTTGGCGTCGCCGGCCCAATGCCGCTCCCCATACCGTGTGGTCTAATACCATGAGTGAGTTTTATATGATTACATTCACCCAACACTTTACAAATATCATTCATTCAACATTTGTGACCAGTAAAAGGCAAAATGTTATTTTATTGGTAGATACGACACACATCAGTGGGTTTGATGTACCTTGAATCATTCAACGAAAAGTAAATTTGGAAAGATGAGTGACGCTATTAATGATAATTAGTAAAATGAAGAATCATGAAAAAATAAGTTGGTTCGTTCTTGATGTCTATGTATGAACCTTTCTTAATGCGTCTAATATACACTTTATATGGAAGGTTTCGTTTTACAGCTTCATATCTGCTTAGGAGAGGCCATCAACTGCCGCTATCTAAAGAGTCGGGTCGCATATTGCTAACAAAAAGAGTCGGGTTGCATATTGCTAACAAAAATCACACGTTAAAATTTGATTGGGAGATGACAGAAACAACCATTTTATAAGCTATCAGTTTGTATACTACATTTGTACTTGGCTGGCGAATCTTCCACAGAGGTTCAAGCTTAGGTATTGTAGGCTCGGCAATTTGCAACGAAAGCACGCATAACGAACACTAAATGCCATGGTTTGCAATGCAATTTAGATTACATGACAGCCATTTAAATACTTCTTCGTATCTACCACAATATATGCAAACGGAAGCCCAGCGTTGTCGCTACAACGCGCTGACAGGAGAATTCCTAGTTTCAATATACTAACTACTGTATTATAACGGTATAAAATCATAAGACCCGTCTTCTTTCTTGTATACTTCAGATTTCTTTTGCTATGATTGTATGCGTTGTAGTACCAAAGCTTGTTCGTGGATATTGTAATAACAATACCAACAATGACGGCCTTTGTAGGCTAAACATAAATTAAGCATGTTTGAAGATTATATAAAATATTTATATTTATATTATATAATATATATAATCGTAACAATTAACTTACAATTAGTACTTAACAAGATTAACCAACTCATCCATAGCATTTGAATTAACCTGAGAACATGTTTGATCACCTGAAGATGGTGATGCAGAATGTGTTTCCAAAAACCTGCAAACGAATCAGTAAATAATCACATCAAACCAATACAAATATAAGTTTTTTGAAGGTAGAATTAACAAAAAAAAATAGTAAAAAGTAATTAAGAATATTACTACTTTGTGATATTGTATCAATATCTGAGTTGATGAACATTCGGCAAGCATAAAAAAAATTTGAAAGACCAAGCTTTCCTATAAATTAATCCAAAATATATAAACTGAAAATTAAAGTCATATAATATTTGATGATCAAAAATATTATTCATCAATTAAATGTAATCATACCTTGGTTAAGGTTAGACAACTCAAATGTGCAACCATAACAACATGAGCAAGACGAATATCATCAGTCATATACTTAGATAGCTCAATAGCATAACAATCCCACAAGGTGATCCAAACTTTTTGACCCCTGATAAAGAAATACAAATAAAAATTAATATAAATGTAACAAACAATAAATGGTAAAAAAAAAAAAAAGAAACAACTAATACAACTGTTATTTTTAATATGTTATTAAAATAAGAAACAACTCATTGTAAAGTAGCGTTTGGTATGCTGGAATGAAACGCAGAATGGAATGGAATCACCTATTCCATAAGGCATTCTATTCCCTCAAAACCATTTCATCCAACCCCCATCTTTTTTTTTCCATTCCATCCCCTCTCTCACCCTTCATTAACAACACTAAAACCCAACACGACAACCAACCACCATCGTTACCCACCCACCACTGGCGCCATCCACCTCTACCCACCACAGCCGCCGCCGCCAACCGCTGCCACCAACCACCGCCACCTACCACCCTTTATTGTTGCCACCACCCATTGTAACACCCCAACCGATGGCGGAAACATCGGGATGTCACGTATTGATGATTGTTCAGTAGCTCATGGTGAATAATAAATTTCATTAAATGATTTAAATAAATTACATACAATTGTTCTAAGAATTTGTACATCACAAGACGAAAAATACTAGCTACACATCTTCAAGCATTAACTCAAATCGTAATGCAAGTATAACCTGAAACATGTTAAGTTTGAAAATATTTTGGGTCAACAAAAGTTGGTGAGAATACATAGGTTTTTGAATATAATGGATAACAATAGTTTGTACAACAATCACAGTTGTATAATGATATAGTATGAGTCCGACATGTAACAATGCGTCTTTTGTACAATCAAACCTTGTGTCGACTAAGACCTAACTCGTAAGTGAGTAAAAGTGTAACTGTTATCGATCATCCCTGAATTTATGCGGGGGGATGGGTTTGTCAGACCTATAGCGCTATAATCTAAACAGGCGGCTTGATCAATGTTAATGATTGTACTGTGTCTTTTTGTTACAGTCAAATGATAGAATGAGTAAATGATAGTGTAGTTGAATCACAAGTTTCAACAATGTAAGAATGAGTAAATGATAGTGTATAAAATGTTTAAACATGTTTCACCCCAAAATGTAAAACAGAAAAAGAGGCTATGTAAACTCACCTTAGCAAAATGTTAAGTCTCGTGAAGATAGAATAAGTGTAGCCCAACGATGCCAAGTATTACCCTATAATTAAGGTAATAAATATGTCTAAGTCTTTCTAGTCTACAAACATTATCTAGGGTTTCGAATTTGGGGATAAGTATTCGTTTGATTATTAATTAGATTGTTTAATAAATAAAAGAAATTCAATAAATAAATAAACAAAAGTCTTTTTGTGGACTTTAGACTAAAGGTGGTCACATTATAAGGTTTTAAGTATAAAAATAATTTTTATAAAATTATTTTCTTAAAAATAGAATATTTAATCTATTTATTTCAATTTTGTCAAAATATAACTTTAATATCTAAAAATATTAAAATTATAGAATTTTTAAATTAAAATTTGTATTTCTGTTCTAAATTGACAGAAATAATTTATATAAAATTTTTGTGCAAAAATAATGAAAAATGAATTTATTATGATTTATTTATGATTAAAAATAACAAAAATTGATTAAAAATACTAAATAAATGATTTTTCGAAAATAAAAATCATTTCAGAAATGTTTAATGTTTTATAAACTCAGAATAATTTTTGTGGAAATTTATATAATCGTTTTGATATTTTTATAGAATTTTATAATTATAATTGAATAAAATTGAAATATTTATCATATATAATAAATAAATGATTTTTGAAACTAAAAATTGGGTAATAAAGTTTAACATTTGAGCAACATAAGATAAATTTTATAGATTTTATAAGTCATATTTGGTATTTTTTAAGGTATTTTTAAAAGAAAATAACAACGATATGAAAAGAATTGAGTTTTAAAAAAAAAAAGAAGAAAAACATTGTTGTTGCTGGGACTCGAACCCGAGTCAGAGGCGGTCCAATCTTTATCACAAGTGTGGCTCACCACTAAGCCACACCCTGAGAACGTTTTAAAACCAGAAACGAAATCTTTTAAACCATAACTGCTACGAGTCATCTTCCCCAAATTAATCCTAAGAACCCTAGTTTCCATTTGATTTTAATTGAACCCGTTTAAGGCTCTGTTAATCCAGATAATTATGGGGCTTTTATACTATGGATAATAGCAAACAAAACGGCATAAGAACTTACAATATTTAGGCTCGCACGAAGACAGGAAGAGTGGCCGGACTGTACACGCCGACGATTCTCAAGGGGAACAAACGGCGTTTTCTTTGGTGAAATTTTGAATGAGAGCAGGTTTGTGTTGTGGTTCCAAGTTTGTATAACAATCACAGTTGTATAATGATAGAGTATGAGTCCGACATGTAACAATGCATATTTTGTACAATCAAACCTTGTGTCGACTGAGACCTAACTCGCAAGTTAGTAAAAGTGTAACTGTTATCGATCATCACTGAATTTATGCGGGGGGATGGGTTTGTCAGACCTATAGCACTATAATCTAAACAGGCAGCTTGATCAATGTTAATGATTGTACTGTGTCTTTTTGTTACAGTCAAATGATAGAATAAGTAAATGATAGTGTATAAAATGTTTAAACATGTTTCACCCCAAAATGTAAAACAGAAAAGGGGCTATGTAAACTCACCTTAGCAAAATGTTAAGTCTCGTGAAGGTAGAATAAGTGTAGCCCAACGATGCCAAGTATTACCCTATAATTAAGGTAATAAATATGTCTAAGTCTTTCTAGTCTACAAACATTATCTAGGGTTTCGAATTTGGGGATTAGTATTCGTTTGATTATTAATTATATTGTTTAATAAATAAAAGAAATTCGATAAATAAATAAACAAAACTCTTTTTGTGGACTTTAGACTAAAGGTGGTCACATTATAAGCTTTTAAGTATAAAAATAATTTTTATAAAATTATTTTCTTAAAAATAGAATATTTAAACTATTTATTTCAATTTTGTCAAAATATAACTTTAATATCTAAAAATATTAAAATTAAAGAATTTTTAAATCAAAATTTGTATTTCTGTTCTAAATTGACAGAAATAATTTATATAAAATTTTGGTGCAAAAATAGTGAAAATGAATTTATTATGATTTATTTATGATTAAAAATAACAAAAATTGATTAAAAATATTAAATAAATGTTTTTTCGAAAATAAAAATCATTTCAGAAATGTTTAATGTTTTATAAACTCAGAATAATTTTTGTGGAAATTTATATAATCGTTTTGATATTTTTATAGAATTTTATAATTATAATTGAATAAACTTGTAATATTTATCATATATAATAAATAAATGATTTTTGAAAAACTAAAAATTGGGTAATAAAGTTTAACATTTAACATAAGATAAATTTTATAGATTTTATAAGTCATATTTGGTATTTTTGAAAGAAAATAACAATGATATGAAAAGAATTGAGTTTTAAAAAAAAAGAAGAAAAACATTGTTGTTGCCGGGACTCGAACCCGAGTCAGAGGCGGTCCAATCTTTATCACAAGTGTGGCTCACCACTGAGCCACACCCTGAGAACGTTTTAAAACCAGAAACGAAATCTTTTAAACCATAACTGCTACGAGTCATCTTCCCCAAATTAATCCTAAGAACCCTAGTTTCCATTTGATTTTAATTGAACCCGTTTAAGGCTCTGTTAATCCAGATAATTATGGGGCTTTTATACTATGGATAATAGCAAACAAAACGGCATAAGAACTTACAATATTTAGGCTCGCACGAAGACAGGAAGAGTGGCCGGACTGTACACGCCGACGATTCTCAAGGGGAACAAACGGCGTTTTCTTTGGTGAAATTTTGAATGAGAGCAGGTTTGTGTTGTGGTTCCAAGTTCGTTCATGGGTTATTTATATACAAAAACGCAGCATTACGTAGGATTGGAAACTTGGTTTTATGACCGGATTTATTGCTTCGTTGACTTAGCGATGATTACGGCCTAATAATTATCCCGAGTGCGTCCATGATGAGCAGTAAACATACTGTCAAGGTTAATCGAAGGAAGGCGCGTGTTAAGGTTTATGGTAAGTCGCCGGAAATCCGGGACTTACCGGATTTGTTTTCTCCGGTAATTCAGCAGCGAACAAAAGAGGAAGAAGGAGTTGGGCCGGGTTTTTTGGTTCTGGGCTGGGCTTGAATCTGGGCTCCGAAATTTTTAACAATAATAAGGGTGGTTTCAATTTTTTTTTCTTTTTTTGCTAGAGTGTCATAACATTGCAAAAGTTTTTTTAATCAGCAAAGTTATTATTACTATTATTATTATTATTATGTTTTGAAATGAGTATGATTTAGACATGGCTAGTCAAGAAGTTTAATATAATTAAAGTGATGATTTTCTAAAAAAACATATATATATATACGCGATGTTACAGTCTCCCCTACTTTTGGAAACTTCGTCCCGAAGTTAAAAGAAAAACACAGGGTTGAGGGTGATTGGGTAGAATTTAGGGCAACTGTGGTTGAGGGTGATTACGGCATAGCATAAATTTATTGGTAATAGGGTAGTGGTTTCGAATAATTTAGATAAGATGTCGGGTACGTGTGAGCTTTAAGGGTTGGATTAGGTTCGTCTGAAATCGCAAGGAGAGTAAGAGTCTAGCAAAGCATTAAGTTTTAGGGGTCCTAAAAGAAATGAGTTGATGGACTATAGAAAGACTAAATGAACTACCAGGTAACTAGAGTTTATAATTGATTATATACCGAAAAACCTTGATAGAATTTCACACTACCTTAACGTACCTGTAAATTCGTGATTACGTTCCGGACCGCAATCACCAATTTACCTTACATTAGGGTTTTGTGTCCTTCTATTACTCTATCACACTTGTAAGTAATGCAGAAATAATCATGTGGTTAAACCTTTGTATTTAATGAGTCCAACTGTTGAGCAGGAAAAAGACTTCTACTAGTTAGTGAGTAGGAACCTCTACCGATTGTTGAGCAGGTTCGATAGCCTCCACCAGTCGTGGAGCAGGTTGTAGGGCCTCTCCCGACTGTTGAAAAGGCATCATGACCTCTACCAATCGTTGAGTAGTTTATTTGGTACTCAACTAACTGTTGAGCAAGTACTTTATCCTCTATTAAGTGTAGCAATTATTATACACATAAATTGCAAATTGATAATATGTTTATGTAAGCAAGTTTATAAGTATAACGAGTATAGTATATGAATTGTAGTTGTATAGATTTAGATATTGATATAGCAATTAGTTCACATTCAAACAAGCATGCATCCAAGTGTTATGATTATATCATATAAACAACTCTCAGACAAAAGTTTCAATACTAGAATTTATTACTTGAATCAAAAGCGTCAATACATAGAATTAAAAGCAAACAACATTCAAATGGTGGGGCTTGCTGTTAGGTAGCTGGAGGGTCTTGATCTCTGTTCAGTTTAGGGCATTGGTTACGGAAGTGATTTGGGTCTCCACATTCATAGCATTGACCATAGTTGTATCTACCAGGATGATTAGGATTAGCAGCCTGAGCAGGGTTGGTTGGTTGGTTGGCATTAGGATTTGGGGCCTCACGACATGTGTTGACCAGATGGCCATACTTACCACAATTGGTGCACAAGCGACATGCTGAAGCAGTGGGATGATGTCGTTTGCATGTGTTACACAATGGATAGTTTCCTATATAAGGTTTCTTGTTAGAAGCTTGTGTGGTGAGGTTTGCATCAGGATCCCTGGTCTTACGCTTCTGGTTCTCAGTAGTTACCGCGGCTACAATACTTGCTTTCTCGCCTTTCCGAACTAAGGTCCCGTTCTTTACGTGATTGTCAGTTAAGGTAGCTGCCAGACGCTTGGCCTCTTCGAGGGTAGCAGGGTTCCTTCCCCATACCGTGTCCTCAATCTGCATGGGTAAACCACCAATATACTTCTCGATGGCTACAGGTAGGGGAGTGACCTTATGGGGCAACAACAGACTGAGCTCATGGAAGCGGGTATTATAAGCAAGGTTTTCCCCACTATCCTGAGCAAGGGTGTGGAACTCGTCCTCTAATTTCTTGACCTCGTTACATGGGAAAAACTCGGCTTTCATTATCTCCTTGACTTGATCCCAGGTCATAGCAAGTGCAATTTCAGCTCCACAGGTGCGCTTTTCCTCATTCCACCAAGTGAGTGCTCGTTTGTGAAGAACACTCATAACATAACGGACCTTAAAGTTATCGGGACACTCACTGTTAATGAAGGTATTCTCAATACCCTCGAACCATTGTAAGAGACCAGTAGCTCCTTCATCCCCACTGAACTTAGGAGGATTACAGGTATTAAAGTGTTTGAGAGTGCAGGCTGGGAGACCATTCCCGTTTCCATTCCCGTTCCCATTGTGGTTTCCATTGCCGTTTCCGTTGCCGTTTCCGTTCATTTGGATGACTTGAGCCAGTAAGTTAGGAACCAGAGTTGCGATCTGTTGCGCCATTTGTTGAGAAATGATCGTAGCCAGTTGGGCATCAACGCCATTTTTGTTGTTGTTATTGTTGTTGTTGTGGTTAGCGTCGTGGTTATGGTTGTGGTTGTCGCCACCTTCCTCATGGTTCCCACCATTGCTATTGCGAGTGCTGCGATGTAGAGGCATGATCTGTAAGAGACACAATGAAATGAATGAGGCAATATAAGGAATGTAGTCATTTATTCATTAATTAAAACGAATAAACAAAAACGTTGACTTATCAAAGATTCTAGATTCTAATAACATAGTGAAGACATGCTTTAGCCTATAAGTGAACACTCATCCCGAGAATTCCCAGGTAGGCATCCAGGTCCCTCGTCTGATTGGGATATATGCGCAATGCCAGCCTAGACAGAAGACTCAGAATACAGGCGTTCACCCTTCCAGATTGCACGTGTTCGTTATTAAAATCTAGAACTTCGATGAGATCTCAAGGTGGTTCAGGCTAAACCTGAGGATTTTGTCCTATTAGTCTAAAAGTAGATCCAATGATGGAGAAGCAATCTTCTTGTAGGGACTAAGATAGGGATAAGAAGTGGGAGGAAGATAGAGATTAGAAACAAATAGGGTTGCAAGTAAAAGGAGCAAGTACTGATTATAATCCTATGGTTATAGACTAGATTATTTTTCTAATAACCTAATTCCCTATAACCATGGCTCTGATACCAATCTGTAACACCCCAACCGATGGCGGAAACATCGAGATGTCACGTATTGATGATTGTTCAGTAGCTCATGGTGAATAATAAATTTCATTAAATGATTTAAATAAATTACATACAATTGTTCTAAGAATTTGTACATCACAAGATGAACAATACTAGCTACACATCTTCAAGCATTAACTCAAATCTTCATGCAAGTATAACCTGAAACATGTTAAGTTTGAAAATATTTTGGGTCAACAAAAGTTGGTGAGAATACATAGGTTTTTGAATATAATGGATAACAATAGTTTGTATAACAATCACAGTTGTATAATGATAGAGTATGAGTCCGACATGTAACAATGCATCTTTTGTACAATCAAACCTTGTGTCGACTGAGACCTAACTCGCAAGTTAGTAAAAGTGTAACTGTTATCGATCATCACTGAATTTATGCGGGGGGATGGGTTTGTCAGACCTATAGCACTATAATCTAAACAGGCAGCTTGATCAATGTTAATGATTGTACTGTGTCTTTTTGTTACAGTCAAATGATAGAATAAATAAATGATAGTGTATAAAATGTTTAAACATGTTTCACCCCAAAATGTAAAACAGAAAAGGGGCTATGTAAACTCACCTTAGCAAAATGTTAAGTCTCGTGAAGGTAGAATAAGTGTAGCCCAACGATGCCAAGTATTACCCTATAATTAAGGTAATAAATATGTCTAAGTCTTTCTAGTCTACAAACATTATCTAGGGTTTCGAATTTGGGGATTAGTATTCGTTTGATTATTAATTATATTGTTTAATAAATAAAAGAAATTCGATAAATAAATAAACAAAACTCTTTTTGTGGACTTTAGACTAAAGGTGGTCACATTATAAGCTTTTAAGTATAAAAATAATTTTTATAAAATTATTTTCTTAAAAATAGAATATTTAAACTATTTATTTCAATTTTGTCAAAATATAACTTTAATATCTAAAAATATTAAAATTAAAGAATTTTTAAATCAAAATTTGTATTTCTGTTCTAAATTGACAGAAATAATTTATATAAAATTTTGGTGCAAAAATAGTGAAAATGAATTTATTATGATTTATTTATGATTAAAAATAACAAAAATTGATTAAAAATATTAAATAAATGATTTTTCGAAAATAAAAATCATTTCAGAAATGTTTAATGTTTTATAAACTCAGAATAATTTTTGTGGAAATTTATATAATCGTTTTGATATTTTTATAGAATTTTATAATTATAATTGAATAAACTTGTAATATTTATCATATATAATAAATAAATGATTTTTGAAAAACTAAAAATTGGGTAATAAAGTTTAACATTTAACATAAGATAAATTTTATAGATTTTATAAGTCATATTTGGTATTTTTGAAAGAAAATAACAATGATATGAAAAGAATTGAGTTTTAAAAAAAAGAAGAAAAACATTGTTGTTGCCGGGACTCGAACCCGAGTCAGAGGCGGTCCAATCTTTATCACAAGTGTGGCTCACCACTGAGCCACACCCTGAGAACGTTTTAAAACCAGAAACGAAATCTTTTAAACCATAACTGCTACGAGTCATCTTCCCCAAATTAATCCTAAGAACCCTAGTTTCCATTTGATTTTAATTGAACCCGTTTAAGGCTCTGTTAATCCAGATAATTATGGGGCTTTTATACTATGGATAATAGCAAACAAAACGGCATAAGAACTTACAATATTTAGGCTCGCACAAAGACAGGAAGAGTGGCCGGACTGTACACACCGGCGATTCTCAAGGGGAACAAACGGCGGTTTCTTTGGTGAAATTTTGAGTGAGAACAGGTTTGTGTTGTGGTTCCGAGTTCGTTCATGGGTTATTCATATACAAAAACGCAGCATCACGTAGGATTGGAAACTTGGTTTTATGACCGGATTTATTGCTTCGTTGACTTAGCGATGATTACGGCCTAATAATTATCCCGAGTGCGTCCATGATGAGTTGTGAATGTACTGTCAAGGTTAATCGAAGGAAGGCGCGTGTTAAGGTTTATGGTAAGTCGCCGGAAATCCGGGACTTACCGGATTTGTTTTCTCCGGTAATTCAGCAGCGAACAAAGGAGGAAGAAGGAGTTGGGCCCGGTTTTTTGGTTCTGGGCTGGGCTTGAATCTGGGCTCCGAAATTTTTAACAATAATAAGGGTGATTTCAAGTTTTTTTTTTTTTTTTTTGCTAGAGTGTCATAACATTGCAAAAGTTTTTCTTAATCAGTAAAGTTATTATTACTATTATTTTTATTATGTTTTGAAATGAGTATGATTTAGACATGGCTAGTCAAGAAGTTTAATATAATTAAAGTGATGATTTTCTAATATATATATATATATATATATATATATATATATATATATATATATATACACACAATGTTACACCCACCACCCTTACCCACTCACCACTGGTGCCATCCACCTCGCCGCCACCCCGCATTCACCCACCCACCACTGTCGCCATCCATCGACATTCACCACCGCCGCCACTATGCAGCGCTGCCACCCTTCACCACCGCCACCGCCCACCATGGACTCCATCGACCTCCAATTACCACCGTCGTCGCACCCACTACCCATAACCGTTACCCGTCCACCATTGCCGCCATCAACCACGCCCACCCACCATCACCGTCACTAACCACTAGCCACCACCGAGGCAACCACCCACCATCGTCACCCGCCCACCATCGCTGCCGCCTGCCACCATCACCTCTACCCACCACCACCACATATCACCACCCACCATCACCGCCACTAACCACCACCCACCACTGCCACTCAACACAGGTTTTAATCTTTCGGCTTTTCTTGCCTGGCAAACAATATAAAGTAATATTTTAACCAAACAAGACATGGAATGGTAATGATCAATTCCATTACCTTGTCCATTCCATTCATTCATTCCATTACCCTCATACCAAACAGGCTCTAAGTCTTTTAACTGAACATTAATGTTTTTGCATTTAGTACCATCTCTTTTATTTATATCCTTAGGGTTAGGATCAAATGAAAACTCATGTGAGTTGTGAGAACTAGAGAACTCTTATGGACCAATGATCTTGATGATCCAACGGTTAAGATCAAAAGATGGACTTTTTGTCTTGACAGGTATAATAAGTATTTTTTTTAATATAATAAAGTACATTGAAGGACATTAGGGTAAAAAAATCATGGGAGAGAAAAAATTAATATAATAATTATGTTTTTTAAACTTTATTTTATTTTTTTAATTTCATTTTTCATTAATTAATTTACTTTATTTATTTTATTTTATTTTATTTCTTTTAATTAATTTACTTTTCAAAACAAAAAATTAAATTGTGCATTCTGTCATCTCCCTCTCGTTTTTACACTGGTGTAATTATTTACACGAGTGTTTACTTACATCTATATAGACTAACCATCCATAATTTTTGTATGATTTACACTGGTATAAATATTTACACCAGTGTTTACTCACACCTATACAAACCAAACGTCTATATTTTGGTATGATTTACACTAGTGTAATTATTTACACCAGTGTTTACTCACATCTATATAACCAAACATCTATCATTTCTGTATGATTTACACTGATGTAATTATTTACACCAGTGTTTACTCGCATCTGTAAACCAACATCTATAATTGTTGTTATATTACTCGTATTACGGTGGTGTAAAAAAACCACCAAACATCTATACATTCGTATTTACACTGGTGTTTACACCAGTGTTTTTCTTAGATCATATTACACCATCATCGTCATCTTCACAGCATCATCATCTCCTTAACCCAAAAAAACATCATCATCTCCTAAACAAAACCCAAATTTTCAACATAAAAGTCCTATCTTTTCACAATATTATCATTAAAAACATCAAAAAGATCCTAACAAAAACCCAAATTTTAACCTAATAATAATAATAATAATAATAATAATAATAATAATAATAATGACAAAAACCCACATCTTCTTCTGAAGATTGAGTTCTTGACAAAAAGTCTTGTAATAATAATAATAATAATAATAATAATAATAATTAAATAATAATAATAATAATAGCATAATAACAGAAATAATAATAATAATTAAAAAACAAAAAAATACATGTCGTTATCGTCCCTGTGCAAAACCCACCATCATCAACCACCCTCTGTAAAACCCACCATCATCAACCACCGTCTGCAAAACCCACCATCATCAACCACCCTCTACAAAACCTACCACCACCAACGAGCCCTAACAGATCTGACTCGAACCGAGCCAGATCTAACCCGGAAACTCGTGTTCAAGCTGTGACCACAACCAACACTGAATTGAGCCACTACTGCCAAACTAGACCATCACTACACCACCATCTCGGCAATCGCACACCACCACCGTCGACCATCTTCCAAGCATCATCAACGTCATCAACTGACCACCAACCATTGGACACCTCCCACAACCGGTCACCATCTAACCCACCCTTCCACCACTATAATCGGCCACCACCACCATATGAAACCATCACCATCTCATTAAAACACCACCATCAAAAACCATCACCATCTCGTTAACACCACCATAAATCCACCACCCCCAAAACAAAACCCATCGCCTGAAAACCATCATCCACCACCCTTCGTCGACCCCCTCGTCTTCAACCCCCCCCCCCCCCCCCATCGCCTGTGTTTTTATAGAGAGAAAGTGAGCGAGAGACAGTTAGAGAGAGAGAGGTAGAGAGAGAGTAGGTGTGTGGAGAGAGAGAGAGAGGTGTGAGATTATGATTTTTATTATTATTTAAAAGGTAACTTGTGTGGGGGTGGGGTGGGTGTAGTTATTACTAAAATGCCCATAATATTGTCTACAAAAAGACTTTGATACCCCTAATTAAAAAAATACAAAAAATTATAAAAGTGTTAATGTGTCACTTGGTGAATGGTTCAGAGGGGTTCTCTAGTTCTCACAACTCAATGGAGTTTTCATTTGATCCCAATCCTATATCCTTAATAGGGTAACAAGTTATATATATATATATATATTTATATATATATATATATATATATATATATATATGGATAGATAGATAGATAGATAGATAGATAGAGGTTTCGGTACAAAAGATTGATTTCGTAGGAAGGGTAAGAAGCATTCTCATGCTAACACGTGGCGGTAGAGTATTTTATGCCCAATGGTAATAATGTAATCATCTATATATCACTTAATATTTTATTTTAAGTGGGTTTTAATTATTGAGATTTTTTAGGATTTTTTATTTCAAATCTTGAACTGATTATACCTTCAAATCAAATTAAATAGTTATACTAGACGTGTGCTTGACGTTGTGTTTTATCTTCATGGACAATATACACAGGCTGCATGTTGTGTTTTATCACCAACTCAAATTCGATTGTGTTTTAAAAAATCAAATATGTATCAACACTATCGTTTAAACGTAAAACACATAAAACAAGTATTGTTTGAACTATCATTTAAACATAAAACACACAAACAAGAACCAAGAATATCGCTTAAACACAAAACACCAAACAAGTATCCACACTTGTGTTTTATCACCAATCTAAATTCAACAAAAAACAAGTATCCACAACACAAAACAAGTATCCACACGTGTTTTATCAGCAACCCAAATTCAACTGTGTTTTAATACAAATCTATTATGTTTTAACACCAAACACGCTAGATTCAACTATTGTGTTTTGAGCAAACCATCAGTCTTGAAGTTATGTTTTCACCAATAAGTTTACACTTTATATGGCAGGAGGAAGAAAAGTTAAAACTACTACAAAAGATAATACCAACAGTTTGCCTTCATATTCAATTAGTACCCATGAAATCTTGTAACACACCATTCCTGAAAGCTACTTGAAGATCTACAAGATATAAAATCAAGAAACCTTGATAATTAATATTAAACTAACCAAAGACCGTAACTAAGAAAACAAGAAGAAAGGCTTAACATCATCGCCGCCAACATGCTTCCCGTTCACAAATATTTGACGAACAGTGCGACGGCCAACCAGGTCATTAATCTCCACCGCCAGAATGTCAACTTCCCGCTCCGCTCCCCAGCCTCCGTACGCCACCACTCTCCAACCCCCGCATCCACTTCCGCCGCCTCAACACCGATAGTTCAAACACCTCGCCGGCGTTCAGACCAAGAAAAAATAGACCCTCCATTTTGATCTGCTACAGAAAAACACATAACCCTTGATCTGCAACAAGGGTTTGAAGAGAAAAAATGAAGAAAGAGAGAAAGAATTTCGTAAGAGAAAAGGGAACAGAGAGAGAGAAGGATATTGTTTTCCTTAAATAAAGGATATTTTTAATGGGTATTTTTATGTTTTGACAGTTATACCCTCGTAATATCTATTTTAATAAATAAATTATAATACAATTTACAAGTTTGCCACTTATTTAATCTCAACCATCTATCTACATGATCTAAAGGCCAAATTCATTTCTCACCCTTCTCACAAAAAACATCCTTTGTATGCTAACCTCACCCTATATCTATATATATATATATATATTCATATATACATATATAAGGTTCTATAGAAAACCCTAAATATTTGAGGAAACTCTAGAAAATCCTTAGAAAAACCTACTTATTCTATTTTTTGAGCCAAAAAAATCAATAAATTTTTTGAGCCAAAAAAGCGCCAAATGGTTTTTTTTTTTTTAAATAAATAAATTTTCATCATAACATATGTTACCAGTGCAAAAATAAGCTAACATATGTTATGATGCACAACTTATTTTTTTTTTTTAAACGTTCGGCGTTTTTTTGATTGTTTTGGCCCAAAACACTTAAAAACATGTATATTACATGCCCTAATTTTTTCAACAAAAAAAAGCTCGGGAAGTAGGGTTTTCTAAGGGTTTACTAAAAAAAAAGAGGGTATTCTAACGATACTTCCCCTATATATAGGTAAAGGGTAAAATGAGAACATGGTTGAGTTAAAAGAACTAGGGGACCCACTTTATAACCACACACTTAATTTAATCAAAAGAGAATGTGAGGTTGTAAATTAAAGCATATAAAAAAATTGAATGAAATATTCCCTTACTTATAAAGTCAACATTGGTGTACTGTTCTTTTTGTCACACCCTCAAATATCCACTGTGGGGTTTATACCGCGAGGCGCATGACAAACCAGGATCCCATAGTCATAAGTAACATGAACGACTCTAAATGCCCAAACCATTTAGTTCGTTATTGTAAAACCAAGTTTAAAAGTTTTAACCAAACCAATTTAAAGTATAGCGGAAGCGAAATAACAAAACAGTTAAGTAAATGACTGCGCAAAACACCGCGCCCAAAACCATATGTAAATAGTTAAATATGTAAAGGTAGTTTAAGTGTTTGTAATCCCATGACATAACATGATGCATGTCCTATTCGTGCTCCATACCTAGTTACCTGCAAAAGCATGCTAACGTGTATCAACATAAAGTCGGTGAGTTCACAAAGTAAAGTAAATGAGTATGTAAATGCACTGGTTTCCAAAACCACGTAACCAAATAAAAGCGTAGGTCCTCCAGACCAAAATGTTCAAGTATTATCAGTTTAAGCATGTCAGGGGTAGCTAACCCACTCATTGCAACTAAACAGTATTATTGGGACACCTTTAGTAACATAATAATTTGCCTCAATAACTAGTGTCTATCAACACCAGTTGTCACACCACGACAAAGGCGGAAGCACGTGGCGCGACGGTTCAAAAGCATAAAGTCAAGGTTATGGCTAAACACAAGTAATTTAAGAAAATGGGTCATTTATTATGACGTCAAATCTGTTTTCCAACATTACACAAAAGTTAATTGTTTTTGAAATAAACATAGAGGTTTCTCAAATATATCCCAAATGCCTTGGGAAATAAAGGTGAAACCCCACAAAAGCTTGACGTCGCATTGGAGATTCCCCGACCCTGCTTGCCTGATCTTTCATCTTCTAGTTACCTGAAAGATATGTTTTAAAAAGTTTCGTCAATATAAATATATTGGTGAGTTCACAGGTTTTCAGTTTCTAAAACTTGAATACTTGGGAATACCATGTTTTGACAATATATAGGAGTTGCAAATTCCTATAAATCTACTTGAGACTATAATCAAACCAAGACATATAATAATTGTGCCCCGCTCCAAGTCGTAACTCGGTTTCCCACGACTTAAGTTCAGAATATTTGCACCCCAGGCATAACCTAATGCATAATCGACGCTATCGATTAGGGGTGGGCCTTGTCAGGCACCAATAGTACTATTCGAATATTCCTCCGGTTTCAATTCCCTGAACAAATGATTATAGAGGCGAGGACTCAACCCCGAGTGGCGGTCACACCTCAAGTATTAAATCCGTCAAACACTATCCCTAACATATCTTTCCCCCGGAAAACGTAAAAATAGTTTAAAATGGGGCCGTGAAACTCACCTGTAACTGCGTCTGGCTCAATAAGGTGAATAGCAAGGGGTGGTCTTGCACCTACAAACGTCCTAAACGTATAAGTCACTATTCCTATAGTGCATGTGCCTTGGCAAGTTGTACACCCAACTCCCGACCACAAGTTGTTCCAAATCCCGTTTAATTAAGCGTGTATCCTAGGTTTCGTTGGCGTTACATTACCCTTTTGTTACAAGTTATATATTACTCTTGTTAATATTTCCATAACTTGTATCTTATTATCATCGACTCGACTTCACTTAACATATAATTATTTTCCCATTTAAATAATTATACTTAAGATCGCATCGCTCGATATAATATATATTTCAATCCTCGACCCGACTCACTTTGCCACACATTCGTTTTCCCATTTAAACAAATATGCTAAGGTTTTGTCGTTCGATCGTATATTCTTAACGTCCGATTCAACTCACCACACCGCATATTTATTTTCCCATTTAAATAAATATACTAGGATTTCGTTGGTACGACATACACATATATATATCCTTGTCTTCTCGTCGCGGCTTTCCTTCCCGCATATCTACTTTCCCATTAAGTAGATATACTAGAATTTTGCCGAGACGAGCGTACAAATATATATATAAATGTGTAATTTTTTTCTTGTTAAGTATATACGTTTGTTTTAGCGTCTTATTCGTTTGTGTCATGTGTTTCTCCCACGAATTAATCCTCCAACACTTAGGAAAGTGTTTATTTATTTTCACCCAAAGTATATATATATATTTTACCTCTTAAAATATATATTTTTCTTATCTTGCCGCAATGGCATTTTTCTCATATTTTGTCCGGTTATGGTTCGTTAACGCGTTTTAGTTCGATATCTTAACTCGATTAGTTAATTTTTCCAAGTTTTTCCCAACATGTATTTTATAGAAATATTTTCCATATTTCTTCCTATTTTCACATGTTACTTGGATGGTTAAAATACTTATGTATTTTTAACCCAACTTGTCAACTTAACTACAAAAATGTTTCCAACACTTTTATATTCCCATTTATATAAAAGTATTCATTTTTGTATAAGTTTCCCAAGTTTGTTTAATATTTTTATAAAATCTCTATTTTATAAAAATCCTTATGTTAAAACCCTTTATATTTTTATAACTTTCAAAAATACACTTTTATACAAAATACCCAAGTATTTCTACTAGTATTTACAAAAATCATCCTTAGACCTTAATACTTACATTTTTGACACCAAACTTTCCATACTTGTATTTTTGGACTAATAGTTTCTAAAATGTCCATTTTAGTCCCTTAACTTTCAAAGTTACAACTTTAGTCCCTTAACTTACAAAAGTTGCATTTTTCTACTCTAACTTCCAAAGTTAGCATTTTTCACTCAAAATAGTTAACTTTGAAGATTCAACTTTTTATTGGCAAGTTATTTTTGTATCAAAACACTTATGTTAGTCTTATATTCCATATGGAAGACTAATTATGTGTGTGTTTTATGCATTTGTCCATTTCTTCAAGATATCATTCATCCAAGTGAGTTAACTTTAACTTTCCATCTTATTCATTTATGAACTTCTAACATGTTTTACCACATATTATAACTTAAATGACCATAATAAGATGAATTAAAGTTAGTTTTAACATATTCAAGTTCATTTCAAAATCTTAACCAAAACATCATCCTACTTAGTCTCACATGTAAAATTTATATATTTTCTAGACTAATACATCATCATCAACAAATCCATGGTTTATTTTCATATCTTTAATCTTCCATTTTACACATGAAAACTTATTAAAGATTATGTTCAAAACCATTTTTAAACCCTTCATGTACAACTTGCTACTAGGAACACATACATGAATAATAACAATCAAAAACAAGATTAAGAAGCTTACTACTAGCACAAGGCTAGGGAAGACAAAAACCTTGAATTTGAGAGGGGTTTAGTGTGTTCTTCCTAGTGGTTTAGCTCCAAGCTCTTGAAACACACAAAAGGGGTTTGGATGATGGATGATTTTAAGTATTTTGGAGATGTAAAAACTTGAAAGAACAATGTGTGTGGGTGTATGTAAACTTACGGCCAAGAGGGAGAGAAGAAAGGGATTTGTTTTGCTTGGTGATCCAATCTTCTAACATGTGTTATTATATATCCAACTCATGTAATGATGCTAAAGATTTAAGAGATCTTATGGAAGATTGTGTGGGTGTACTTGGGAGATTTTTGAAATGAGGATATGTGTGGGTGTGTATATTGCCGTGTATATATGGATGTATGGGTAGGAGTTTTCATGCAAATCTTGCTATCTCCTTATGATCCATCATATCTTTATATAAGATCCTTCCAATGCATGTGCACACTAGTTGTAATGATATGTTTAGAGTTGGTCTTGGATGGTTGTGGCACTTGGCCGAAATTTCCTTACAAGGGGACAAGGTTAGAGTGCTTTTGTACTAGTGTTTCTTACACATGCTCCTTACATCTTTTCCTAACCCATGCATGCTTTGTCATTAGGTGTATAGGTTATTATTAAAACAACAAAGCAAGTAAGATAATATGGCCCTTAGGCCGGCCCCTTGGGTGGGTTTGGTGGGGTCCACAACTTCAAATAATTACCCATTGTTTGTTATGTTTAATCCCCCGTCGTTCGGGTGTCGTTCGGGTATTTTTCGGGTTTTAATCACGCGTTATTCGGACAATAAATATACCTTTAATAACCCTTAAATATTGTCTATTTTAAGCGTTGATTGGTTATTTAGGCCTTTACCGGGTGAATTCATGAGTTATACGCGTATCGGGTGCGATACGCGCATTTTATTCGTTACCGGGAGATTTGTACAAGACGTTTTCATTTATGATTTTGGAGTTCCAAAACTCATTATATCTTATGAAAATACCCTTTATTTTATATCCTGGGTGTCCAGGATTCGTTTCGTTTATTTAATTATTACCGGGTAATTGCCAACATCCGTACCGGATAGCTTATTCGCACATGATCCAATCATGCTTTACCATTAAACGTATGCATTCCTATGCACTATTTGGAAATTGCTATTCCCTAAGGCCTTGATAATTAAATCACACATAATTGCATTTAATTACGTTAATCATATATTAATTAATTGTACGGAATTACCTTATTTTTGCCGGTTGTTACATTCTCCCCCCGTTAAGAGAATTCCGTCCCGGAATTCACTTCGAGTTCTCCGGTACAGGTGTCTTTTCGAATAGGGCGGGGTATTTTTGCTTCATCCGGTCTAGCCTTTCCCACGTGAACTCCGGTCCACGCTTGGCATTCCAGCGCACTTTGACCAACCTGATCTTGCTGCGCCTTAATTTTTGGACCTTCCAATCAGTTACCTCGATTGGTTCTTCCACAAAATGTAACTTGTCGTCAATCTGGATTTCGTCCGCAGGAATAATGAGAGTTTCGTCGGATAGGCACTTTTTCAAGTTCGACACATGAAACGTGTCGTGTATTCCACCGAGCTCTTGAGGCAACTCGAGCTTGTATGCCACTGTGCCTACCCTCGACAAGACTTTGAACGGTCCAATATATCGCGGGTTCAGCTTCCCGCGCTTCCCAAAGCGCGCGACACCTTTCCAAGGTGACACTTTCAACAGGACCCTGTCTCCGACTTGAAACTCTAAAGGCTTTCGCCTCATATCAGCATAGCTTTTCTGGCGGTCCCGGGCCGCTTTGAGGCGTTCCTTTATCAAAAAGACCTTATCCGTGGTCTCTTGAACAATTTCGGGCCCGGTGAGTTGCTTTTCCCCAACTTCCGCCCAACATAATGGCGATCGGCACTTGCGTCCATATAAAGCTTCAAACGGTGCGGCTTGAATGCTCGTATGATAACTGTTGTTATAGGAAAATTCCACCAATGGCAAGTGCGTATCCCAATTACCTCCGAAATCTATCGCGCATGCCCGTAGCATATCTTCCAAGGTCTGGATGGTTCGCTCACTTTGACCATCCGTTTGGGGGTGATATGCGGTGCTCATGTCGAGGCGAGTACCGAGGGCTTCATTTAAACTTTCCCAAAATCTGGAAGTGAAACGACTATCTCGATCAGAGATGATAGAAACAGGTACACCGTGTTTAGATACCACTTCCTTAATGTACAAACGGGTCAGTTTCTCCAACTTGTCCGTTTCACGAATCGGAAGGAAGTGTGCAGATTTTGTCAATCGATCAACGATTACCCAGATCGTGTCATGGCCGCTTGCTGTCTTAGGTAACTTGGTAATGAAATCCATGGTGATTCGTTCCCATTTCCATTCCGGTATTTCCGGTTGTTGGAGCAAACCGGAAGGTCTCTGGTGCTCAGCCTTGACTTTTGCGCAAGTCAAACATCGCGCAACATAGGCTGCTATATCCCTTTTGAAATTCGGCCACCAATAAAGTTCTTTCAAATCGTGGAACATCTTGTCTGCACCCGGGTGAACCGAATATCTAGAACTGTGAGCTTCGGCCAATACTAACTCACGCAATCCACCATATACTGGAACCCAAATTCTATTCATGAAATACAATGTCTGGTCCGCTTTTGGTTCCAGTGAATCAACCATCTTTCGTAACCTTTCACCTTTGACATTCTCGGGTTTGAGGGCGTTAATTTGAGCTTCACGAATTCGTTCAGTCATATTCGTGTGGATAGTCAATCCCAAGGCTCGAACACGCAATGGTTTAACCCGTTCCTTGCGACTCAAGGCGTCGGCTACGACATTTGCCTTACCGGGATGGTACTTTATCTCACAATCGTAATCGTTTAATAATTCAACCCATCGCCGTTGTCGCATGTTCAAATCTTTCTGATCAAAGATGTGTTGCAAACTCTTGTGATCAGTGAAAATCGTGCACTTGGTTCCGTACAAATAGTGCCTCCATATCTTGAGAGCGAACACCACTGCACCTAATTCCAGATCGTGTGTAGTGTAGTTCTTCTCATGGATTTTCAGTTGCCTGGAAGCATAAGCTATTACTTTTTCCCGCTGCATCAGTACACAACCCAAACCTTGATGCGAGGCATCGCAGTAAACCACAAAATCTTCCGTACCGTCCGGGAGTGACAGTATCGGAGCGCCACATAACTTGTCTTTTAACAATTGGAATGCTGCCTCTTGCTTTTCCGTCCACTCAAATTTCTTATCCTTTTGGGTTAGCATGGTTAAAGCTTGTGCTATCTTTGAAAAGTTCTCGATGAACCTTCTGTAATAACCCGCGAGGCCTAGAAATTGTCGTACTTCGGTAGGAGTTCGAGGTGCTTCCCAATTTTTAATCGCCTCGATCTTGGCTGGATCAACGTGTATGCCCTTCTCGTTTACCACGTGACCTAAAAAGTGAACTTCCCGAATCCAAAAGTCACATTTCGAGAATTTAGCATAGAGCTTCTCTTTGCGTAATACTTCAAGAATTAACCGAAGGTGATTCTCGTGGTCTTCTTTCGTGCGTGAATAGATCAAAATATCGTCAATGAAGACAATGACGAATTTGTCCAGGTATGGCTTACACACGCGGTTCATTAGGTCCATGAAAACCGCTGGTGCGTTGGTCAGACCGAACGGCATCACCAAAAATTCATAGTGTCCATACCGGGTTCTGAAGGCCGTTTTTGGTACATCTTCTTCTTGTATACGCAACTGGTGATAGCCTGACCTCAAGTCGATCTTGGAGTAATAGCTGGAACCTTGGAGCTGATCAAATAAATCGTCGATCCTGGGGAGAGGATAGCGATTCTTGATGGTTAGCTTGTTCAGCTCTCGATAGTCGATACACATGCGAAATGTGCCATCCTTCTTCTTCACAAATAAGACGGGAGCTCCCCAAGGTGAGAAACTCGGTCTTATAAATCCTTTGTCCAATAATTCTTGTAGCTGGCTGGACAGTTCCTGCATCTCTGATGGAGCTAGGCGGTATGGCGATCGTGCCACAGGAGCTGCTCCGGGAACGAGGTCGATGCGGAACTCGACTTGTCGAGGTGGTGGCAACCCCGGCAAATCTTCTGGAAATACATCCGGAAAATCTCTGGCGACTGGAATGTCTTCCAACTTTCGCTCGTCGGCCTTCTTGTCTACTACGTGTGCCAAGAACGCGACAAGCCCTTTTCTCAGACACTTACGAGCCTTCATGCTCGAAATAATCCTTAGTGGCGTCCCGTGTCTTTCCCCTTGAATAGAGAGAGTTTCACCGCTTGCGAGGGGAACTTGAATAACCTTATCGTTGCAAACCACAATGGCACGGTGCGCGGACAACCAGTCCATGCCAACCACGATGTCAAAACTTCCCAATACAACCGGTAATAGATCAATCCCAAACTCGTGCCCACAGAGTTCTAACTTACAACCTTTTGCTACCTCTCTCGTTTCAATAGTTTTACCATTAGCCAGTTCTATAGAGTAGGGTGTATCTAGTTTGCTAGTTTTTAAACCAAGTAGTCTTTTAAACTCAATGGATACGAAGCTAAAGTCAGCACCGGTATCAAATAATACAGAGGCATAATGACCATTTAGAGGAAACGTACCAGTGACCACATTGGGGTCTTGCCGTGCGTCACCGGCTCCAATTACAAATGCCCGGCCACGGGCCTAATTGTTGACTTTGGGGCAATCTTTCTTCCAATGGTCCAATGACCCGCATGCAAAACAGGGTCTGGCCCCTCCGTTCTTTGGTGCTCCAGATCGGCACTCTTCAGTCTTGTGCCCGGTGCGGTGGCACTTCCCGCAAGTTAATCCATTGTTTCTCCCTTGGTTTCCCTGTTTGTTACCGTTGTTGTTATTGTTACCACGTCCCGTGGCGGCATAACCCTTTCCTTTCTTGTTCGAGCTACCCGACGCTCGATCCCTTCTTCCCTCATCTCTCTTCCTTTTCCCAAACCTCTGTCCGTTACCCTGATCATTAGTTACAACCGCTGAACTTGATCCCTGTTTCTTGGCCTCAACACTACTTGCTTCAGAAATTTTTAACCCAGAAACTTGGCGGATTAGGGTACCCATGCGGATAGCATCCTCAGTCAGACTTAGTGCCAGATCAATTGCCTCGCGCATGGTCGTGGGTTTGGAAGAGGTGACCATGCTGCGAATCTGTGGTGCTAACCCGAATAAGTAACGTTCCACCTTGTTCTTTTCCGGTGTAACCAGGCGAGGTACCAGTCGTGCGAGATCATGAAATCTTGACGTATACCCAGTGACGTCTGCTCCTACCATGGTGAGGTTCCAGAACTCGGTTTCCAACTTCTGCACTTCGCTTGCCGGGCGGTATTCGGCAGTCATGAGTTCTTTCAGTGCCGCCCATGATAGAGCGTATGCAACATCATCTCCTAAAGACTGTACTTGGCCGTTCCACCAAGTTAGCGCTTGATCTAGGAACAGATTGGTGGCGTACATGACAGACTGTCGAGGGGTACACCCGCTGATGCGGATAACTGCCTCGGTCTTTTCGAACCATTTGACCAGGCCTATGGAACCCTCAGTGCCGCTGAAGTTTATTGGCTTACAGTCCAATAAAGCCTTGAAAGTGCAGCCGCGCTCTCCCGAGGCTGTCCCTGTAATAGTAACATGGTATGTTATTATGGGATAGGAGTTTGTGAAATATTCTCCCATCGCTTTTTCATTTATTTTTAAACCTCTTACCACTGGGGGAGGTCTCTCGTCGCTCACTCCCTGTCCTGTCATGGGAGTGTTCCGAGCGTGCGGCTTCGTGTTCAGCGATGGCACGAGCTATGCGTTCAGAAATCATAGTTTCGAGCTCAGCCGGTGTTGTGGGCAGTCCGTCTGCTCCACTATTGCTTCGGGTGGCAGGTGCCATTTTTCTTCAATAATAATTATCAAAGGTTAATTTGGCAAACATTTATACAATACAAAGCATAAATAACAAACCAAAGCATGAACACAATAATCAACACCATATCATCACACAACATACCAACACATCATACAGAATATAAATAGAAATCGACATAACATCACCACACAACTATACAAACCACAACATATGGAGTAAGCAATAATAATCATAGACAACAACATATTTCACCATAATAATAAGATTTTTCATTAATTTCAATAATATCAGTACAATGCTTGTTCATAATACAAAATGGAGAATACATTTCTCATACAATACATTGCTTTTGAAATAATAAAACATCATATCATACGCCGTAATACTCGTACGGCGAGGCAAAATGCAGACGAGTGTCATAACCCGTGCTGTACTACCATAATGCTGCTAATATATACATAAGCTGGTGTGTCTTCAGTGCATCCCCAATATATCCTACTGTGGCGGTGGCGGTGGATACTGGTACTGCGGCGCATACATGCTAATCGTCATGCTGATCTCTGAGATGCGCTCGTACAAAAACTGTCGATGTGCCCAGTGTGCATCCCCAGTAATCCCGCTCTGCGCATCCATGCGCAAGAGCTCCTCTGCGTAATGCGCCAAGGCATCACGAGTGTCAATCATCCTAGCCCACATCAACCTCGTCTGCTGTTCAACCTGATTCACGGTGCGCTGCACCGTGTTGACTAGAGTCTGAAAATCCTGCTCTAAGGTGATGGTCGAGGTCTGGGCTGGTCCAGAGGGGGGTGTCATCCTGGGAAGGTGGGATGGTCCGGGTACATCAGGGTGTGTGGATGGGAAGGGTCCGAAGGGGAATGGTACTGGTATGTGTGGTAGCAATGGAGTGAAACCGGGTGGCCTGATGGAAAAGTAGGGTGGCATCAGATAAGGGTCCCCTGCACCTAGAGGGTATGGTGCAGGTGTCATGCTGGGAATGGTGGGGATAGGTATAGTCATGGCAATGGTGGGTGGTGGCATGGGCTCAGCTAGTGGGGCTACCAATGGCTCAGAGACAGTGGCCCACTCTGGAGTGGACACCACTACAGGGGGTGTGGGAGGGCTCGCAGTGGCGAAGGCCTCCATGCCTGCCCTATGTAGCTCAGAGCTACGGGCGGGACTACCCTCGTGTATAAGTGCTGCTGGTGCTGGCTCCTCCTGGGGTATGGGCTCGGGTGCTGGTGGAGCTATGGGGTCGGCTGGGGCGTCCTCTAGCATTGGAGCCACTGGCTCCTCCTGGTCAGCCTGAATCTCTGGCACCAACATGTGCCCTACCGAACCCACAGACTCGTCATCGGAGTCGTCGGATATCCATCCGTTCCTCCCACGGGGAATAGGCAGGAGTCTCATGCCTGCAGGTACGTGAATGTGGGGTACCGGTGCCGGCTCGTGCTCGGCGTGAGCCTGTCGGCGGAAAGGAGACTCTGCCGCGTCCGACTGGGCGGGAACTGGTCGCGAAGGACCGGCACAGCCGTCAGGGAAATCCCTGATGGCTCGAACGGGGTGTACGGCCAACGGTGCGGCTGGTACGATGGGCTGTGGCGCGTCGATCACGGCCGGTGTCCAGTCAGGATCCTCGCTAGGATCTGTCTCGTCCGAATCGTCGTCTAACCCTCCTGCGACGTCCATCTCTACGTCGTCTTCTTCCGCATCGAGTACAACCAGCTCGACTGGCTCCGGCGGAGGTGCGGGAATGATCTGTAGACTACTATCATAACTGGGCGCTATGCTTCCAGCGTCCGACATCCTGGCAAAAGAACCGTACATGTATATATGATTTATTTAAATTAGACAGTTATGGCTTACTCTATAGTAACCCTCCTAACTTCTAATTTTACGTTAAAGCATAACAATACCCATGGCTGGCTTGGTCGGAATCTCCTCATGCCCAATGCTTCTTGAAAATTACTTTTATTTAACACCTTATATATTTTCTTTTTGAAAACTTTATCTTTAGAACCAAATCCGGTTATAGTCTAGTTTTTAAAGAAAATACTCTAGTTCGCTATAACCTTGGCTCTGATACCACGTTCTGTCACACCACGACAAAGGCGGAAGCACGTGGCGCGACGGTTCAAAAGCATAAAGTCAAGGTTATGGCTAAACACAAGTAATTTAAGAAAATGGGTCATTTATTATGACGTCAAATCTGTTTTCCAACATTACACAAAAGTTAATTGTTTTTGAAATAAACATAGAGGTTTCTCAAATATATCCCAAATGCCTTGGGAAATAAAGGTGAAACCCCACAAAAGCTTGACGTCGCATTGGAGATTCCCCGACCCTGCTTGCCTGATCTTTCATCTTCTAGTTACCTGAAAGATATGTTTTAAAAAGTTTCGTCAATATAAATATATTGGTGAGTTCACAGGTTTTCAGTTTCTAAAACTTGAATACTTGGGAATACCATGTTATGACAATATATAGGAGTTGCAAATTCCTATAAATCTACTTGAGACTATAATCAAACCAAGACATATAATAATTGTGCCCCGCTCCAAGTCGTAACTCGGTTTCCCACGACTTAAGTTCAGAATATTTGCACCCCAGGCATAACCTAATGCATAATCGACGCTATCGATTAGGGGTGGGCCTTGTCAGGCACCAATAGTACTATTCGAATATTCCTCCGGTTTCAATTCCCTGAACAAATGATTATAGAGGCGAGGACTCAACCCCGAGTGGCGGTCACACCTCAAGTATTAAATCCGTCAAACACTATCCCTAACATATCTTTCCCCCGGAAAACGTAAAAATAGTTTAAAATGGGGCCGTGAAACTCACCTGTAACTGCGTCTGGCTCAATAAGGTGAATAGCAAGGGGTGGTCTTGCACCTACAAACGTCCTAAACGTATAAGTCACTATTCCTATAGTGCATGTGCCTTGGCAAGTTGTACACCCAACTCCCGACCACAAGTTGTTCCAAATCCCGTTTAATTAAGCGTGTATCCTAGGTTTCGTTGGCGTTACATTACCCTTTTGTTACAAGTTATATATTACTCTTGTTAATATTTCCATAACTTGTATCTTATTATCATCGACTCGACTTCACTTAACATATAATTATTTTCCCATTTAAATAATTATACTTAAGATCGCATCGCTCGATATAATATATATTTCAATCCTCGACCCGACTCACTTTGCCACACATTCGTTTTCCCATTTAAACAAATATGCTAAGGTTTTGTCGTTCGATCGTATATTCTTAACGTCCGATTCAACTCACCACACCGCATATTTATTTTCCCATTTAAATAAATATACTAGGATTTCGTTGGTACGACATACACATATATATATCCTTGTCTTCTCGTCGCGGCTTTCCTTCCCGCATATCTACTTTCCCATTAAGTAGATATACTAGAATTTTGCCGAGACGAGCGTACAAATATATATATAAATGTGTAATTTTTTTCTTGTTAAGTATATACGTTTGTTTTAGCGTCTTATTCGTTTGTGTCATGTGTTTCTCCCACGAATTAATCCTCCAACACTTAGGAAAGTGTTTATTTATTTTCACCCAAAGTATATATATATATTTTACCTCTTAAAATATATATTTTTCTTATCTTGCCGCAATGGCATTTTTCTCATATTTTGTCCGGTTATGGTTCGTTAACGCGTTTTAGTTCGATATCTTAACTCGATTAGTTAATTTTTCCAAGTTTTTCCCAACATGTATTTTATAGAAATATTTTCCATATTTCTTCCTATTTTCACATGTTACTTGGATGGTTAAAATACTTATGTATTTTTAACCCAACTTGTCAACTTAACTACAAAAATGTTTCCAACACTTTTATATTCCCATTTATATAAAAGTATTCATTTTTGTATAAGTTTCCCAAGTTTGTTTAATATTTTTATAAAATCTCTATTTTATAAAAATCCTTATGTTAAAACCCTTTATATTTTTATAACTTTCAAAAATACACTTTTATACAAAATACCCAAGTATTTCTACTAGTATTTACAAAAATCATCCTTAGACCTTAATACTTACATTTTTGACACCAAACTTTCCATACTTGTATTTTTGGACTAATAGTTTCTAAAATGTCCATTTTAGTCCCTTAACTTTCAAAGTTACAACTTTAGTCCCTTAACTTACAAAAGTTGCATTTTTCTACTCTAACTTCCAAAGTTAGCATTTTTCACTCAAAATAGTTAACTTTGAAGATTCAACTTTTTATTGGCAAGTTATTTTTGTATCAAAACACTTATGTTAGTCTTATATTCCATATGGAAGACTAATTATGTGTGTGTTTTATGCATTTGTCCATTTCTTCAAGATATCATTCATCCAAGTGAGTTAACTTTAACTTTCCATCTTATTCATTTATGAACTTCTAACATGTTTTACCACATATTATAACTTAAATGACCATAATAAGATGAATTAAAGTTAGTTTTAACATATTCAAGTTCATTTCAAAATCTTAACCAAAACATCATCCTACTTAGTCTCACATGTAAAATTTATATATTTTCTAGACTAATACATCATCATCAACAAATCCATGGTTTATTTTCATATCTTTAATCTTCCATTTTACACATGAAAACTTATTAAAGATTATGTTCAAAACCATTTTTAAACCCTTCATGTACAACTTGCTACTAGGAACACATACATGAATAATAACAATCAAAAACAAGATTAAGAAGCTTACTACTAGCACAAGGCTAGGGAAGACAAAAACCTTGAATTTGAGAGGGGTTTAGTGTGTTCTTCCTAGTGGTTTAGCTCCAAGCTCTTGAAACACACAAAAGGGGTTTGGATGATGGATGATTTTAAGTATTTTGGAGATGTAAAAACTTGAAAGAACAATGTGTGTGGGTGTATGTAAACTTACGGCCAAGAGGGAGAGAAGAAAGGGATTTGTTTTGCTTGGTGATCCAATCTTCTAACATGTGTTATTATATATCCAACTCATGTAATGATGCTAAAGATTTAAGAGATCTTATGGAAGATTGTGTGGGTGTACTTGGGAGATTTTTGAAATGAGGATATGTGTGGGTGTGTATATTGCCGTGTATATATGGATGTATGGGTAGGAGTTTTCATGCAAATCTTGCTATCTCCTTATGATCCATCATATCTTTATATAAGATCCTTCCAATGCATGTGCACACTAGTTGTAATGATATGTTTAGAGTTGGTCTTGGATGGTTGTGGCCCTTGGCCGAAATTTCCTTACAAGGGGACAAGGTTAGAGTGCTTTTGTACTAGTGTTTCTTACACATGCTCCTTACATCTTTTCCTAACCCATGCATGCTTTGTCATTAGGTGTATAGGTTATTATTAAAACAACAAAGCAAGTAAGATAATATGGCCCTTAGGCCGGCCCCTTGGGTGGGTTTGGTGGGGTCCACAACTTCAAATAATTACCCATTGTTTGTTATGTTTAATCCCCCGTCGTTCGGGTGTCGTTCGGGTATTTTTCGGGTTTTAATCACGCGTTATTCGGACAATAAATATACCTTTAATAACCCTTAAATATTGTCTATTTTAAGCGTTGATTGGTTATTTAGGCCTTTACCGGGTGAATTCATGAGTTATACGCGTATCGGGTGCGATACGCGCATTTTATTCGTTACCGGGAGATTTGTACAAGACGTTTTCATTTATGATTTTGGAGTTCCAAAACTCATTATATCTTATGAAAATACCCTTTATTTTATATCCTGGGTGTCCGGGATTCGTTTCGTTTATTTAATTATTACCGGGTAATTGCCAACATCCGTACCGGATAGCTTATTCGCACATGATCCAATCATGCTTTACCATTAAACGTATGCATTCCTATGCACTATTTGGAAATTGCTATTCCCTAAGGCCTTGATAATTAAATCACACATAATTGCATTTAATTACGTTAATCATATATTAATTAATTGTACGGAATTACCTTATTTTTGCCGGTTGTTACACCAGTTCTCAAATGTGGTCAGAAGTTCATGCCCGTGACCCAAGCACCTCAGGCATGAGGTTGCGGCACAACCTAATAGCGCAATCAACTAATACCCCGTTCGCATCCAACAATTAACCCAATAATATGCAAGGACTTTCCAAATGATAGAGTGTTTTGTTCACAAAGGACCAATAAGTTTTAAACTGATCAAAACCCGATCCACACAACGAATCGTAAACCCAACCCACACAAGGAGTCAAAACGTGAGTAGTCCCGAACTGGACTAGAAAACGTTTACCAAAGTTGTCTCCACCCGACACGTATGCTTTTGAGAAAAAGTAGTGAAACTCACCTTAGTATGCACGCAATTAAATCCAAACTCCAAAGTAGGGTGTGCTACCGACTCCCTAATATATGTGTCACTAACTAAGTATATGTGTAATTCCATTACACCATATAACCCGTTTGTCCAAGACGTTTAAATGTTCAAAATCGTGTAAGTGACACCTAGTGATTCTACATGCATAAGTAAACCCTACGGACCTGTTGGTGAATATGTTGGTTATCATCAGTTTTACACTTCATATGCATCCCATATAAATGCCCATTCAAGTACATGTCAAATACATACCACATAGGACTCCAATTAGTCACATAAACACATAATACACAATCTGCGTTTTTAGGACAGATTGTGCGCCACGAAAACCAATTTATTTAAAATACTTAACCAATGAATTAAACTACTAAACTTTTACTGAACATTAATTAGGATTCAATTGATAATCCATATTTTGTTTTTGTCCTAAAACCAAACACAAAAATTATTATAATTCGTACCACACAGCTATGTCTAGAAACTTTCCATAGCAGGTCAGATTAGTAGAAAAATTCCCAAAATTTATGTATTCACCCAAACCGGATGAATCCACTTGGAAAAGCTAAATTATTCCAATTTTAATCTACTGTAAAAATTTCATAACTTAATTTTTTATAAAACTCGAGTTATGATGGTTTAAAGTTGACTCAGTTTGTTAATCCGAAAATCTGATATGACCTTTATTCAAAGAAAATTCCAAAAACCACTCAAACGACGTACAAATCACTCTATTTTACCAATTATGAAAAGCTAAGACCAGGTATAATACAACCATGCATGGAAATCATCAAAACCATCATGTTAAGTCACGTAACAGACCCTACAAGTTGACCTAAACATTCTGTCCAGATTTTAATCATGCATAAACTCTTATTTAAACGACTCACGTGTGCGTATAATCGATCAAAAACAATCAATAATCATTAAAAAACATTCATAAGACCTAGCATGATCAGCACCACTCATAACACATACAAAATCATAAACCCTAACGATCAAAACATCACAAACTTGCGCAACAAGTAACCTAGCATATCACTAATCGCATACCATCATGTTTAACCCGTTAAATCTTTATAAACTTCAAGTTTTAATCTTTATAAAAAGGTTTCAGACCTGAAAAAACTTAGTTATAAGATTTTTATGACATATTAAGAAGATTAAAGCATAATAGATTAAGGATTATACCACAAGCTCTTCGAAACAATCAACCGAATGCTCTTGAAGCTCCCCGATCGATGTTCTTGCTATTTCGGACCGTAACAAATGTAACCCCATGTGTTAAGACCCTAACCATTCTATTGGTCCACCTTTAACGATTTTTATTAACGTATTCGGTTTAAGTTCACATAATCACATACAGTTTGCACGTATTTTCACAGAGTATCACGGAAGCACATAATTGCAATCAATCTTAAACAATTAACTCACAATTATTAAACTTCATTGTTCACCAACGTCCGAGGTTCACTAATCATGCATATAGTCTGGTAATTCCCTGAATTACCACTCCATGCAGTTATTAACCTAAAACTGTGCAACGTGTGTCCTATCTAACTAACCCTAGTTAAGTATAATGAAAAGAATGTAACTAGAGTTTAGTTAAAGTGAGAACCTGAATTTACGGGGTATCACATCGTCCCCAAGTTGAAAAGAAATTCATCCCGAAATTCAGCAAGTAAACAATAAAGCCAGCTAGAAAAGGTATGCGCTTGGTTCCCGGATGTCACATCATCCCCAAGTTGAAAGGAATTTCGCCCCGAAATTCACTTTGAGCGAACTGCTTTATGTTCGGTGTTTGATCTATGCACAGGTTCAGGTTCGGTAAAGAGGTGTGGATATTTGAGCCGCATCTGATCTCTGCGTTCCCACGTGTATTCTGGTCCTAGACGGGAATTCCACCATACCTTAACAATAGGTATAGTGCTTTGTCTGGGTTTCTTGACGCCCTGCTCAAGAATCTCCACTGGTTCTTCCACGAACCGTAGTTGGTCGTCCACCTGAAGCTCCTCCAGTGGCACTACTAGTGTCGTATCCGATAGGCATTTCTTTAGGTTTGATACGTGGAATACATTGTGCACTCCACTGAGTTCATCAGGCAAGTTTAGCTTGTATGCTACCGAACCAATCCTTTCGACAATCTCGGATGGTCCAACGTATCGTGGGTTCAACTTTCCCCGTTTTCCAATGCGTATCACCCCTTTCCATGGTGACACCTTCAATAGAACCTTGTCCCCAACCTGGAACTCCAAAGGTTTCCTATGCTTATCAGCGTAACTTTTCTGTCAATCTCGAGCAGCAGCCATCCGGTTTCTGATTTGCACTATCTTCTCAGCAGTTTCGTGCACGAGTTCGGGACCTGTTAGCTGGCTATCCCTAACCTCAGTCCAGCAGATGGGAGACCTACACTTGCGTCCATAAAGTGCCTCAAAAGGCGCACACTATATCGAAGTGTGGTAGCTGTTGTTATACGATAATTCAATCAAAGGCAAGTGCTTATCCCAACTGTTGCCAAAATCCACCACGCACGCTCATAGCAGATCTTCCAATGTTTGGATGGTACGTTCACTCTGTCCATCCGTCTGTGGGTGATAGGTTGTGCTCATATCTAAGCGAGTTCCCAAAGCGTTTTGCAGAGTAGTCCAAAAATGAGAAGTGAATCGCGCATTGCGATCAGATATAATAGAACTAGGCACCCCATGCCTAGAGATTACCTCCTTGACGTAGAGATTTGCTAGTTTCTCCAGCGAGTCCGTTTCCTTTATTGCCAGAAAGTGTGCCGATTTGGTTAGACGATCCACGATAACCCAAATCATGTTGTGGCCCGTTGGCGTTCTAGGAAGCTTTGTGATAAAATCCATAGAAATCCCGTCCCATTTCCACATAGGAATTTCTGGTTGCTAGAGTAGGCCTGAAGGTTTCTAATATTCAATCTTAACCTTCGCGCAAGTCAAGCACTTACTAACATAAGTGGCTATTTCAGCTTTCATGTTTGGCCACCAGTAAAGAGTTTTAATATCTTGGTACATCTTGTCCGAACCAGGATGTACCGAATATCGAGAGGTGTGAGCTTCATCGAGCACCAGTTGTCTGAGATCCCCAAAACGTGGTATCCAGACTCGATTCATAAGGTATTGAAGACCATCTGTCTTTAGTTCCAAGTGCTTATCAGCACCATGTAATGTTTCAAGCCCGATGTTTTCTTCCTTCAAGACCTCGCCCTTAGGGATGGAAAAAAAACCTGAGCCCGACGGGTATACCCGAAACCCAAAGCATTTGGGACGGGTATACCCGATACCTGACGGGTATGGGACGGGTTTGGTATTGGAAAAAAAATATTTCGCGGGTATGGGACGGGTATGGTATTAGGTGATACCTGACCCGATTACCCGAAACTAAATACCCGTCTACCCGAAATATATACCCGAATACTTTTAAGTTTTATATATATCTTTTCTTAACTATTTTTAGTAATTTTTTATTCTAATAGATTCATTATTTGAAAAATAAACTTTTCGTCTAAAATATATATTCTAATAACATTATTATTTATATTTATATGTTATGAAATATATAAATAGTTTTCAAAATTCATACTATAATATATATTTACATATTAAATGTTTCAAAGATTATTATGATGATGATAATATATATGTTACTTATTACAATTTCATATACTCTAGATTTCTTAAAACATAAGACTATAAAAGAAAATAAATATATATATATATATACATGCAAATACCAACGGGTACCCGATACCCGCAGGTATGCTCTATACCTGATGGGTAATACCCGACAAATACCCAACGGGTAATGGGACGGGTATGGTATGAGATTTTATAACCGGGTATGGGTATGGTATTAGTCAAACCCGACCCATACCTGACCCATTGCCATCCCTACTCGCCCTAGGCTTCACGTATCTTATTAGGAAGATTAAAATGAATGGTATGTTGTAAGGCTCACACCCGTTTAGGTTTCGTTTCCTTACGACTGAGGACATCAGCTACTACGTTAGCTTTTTCTGTATGATACTTGATGGCATAGTCATAATCATTTAGAAGCTCGACCCATCGAAACTATCGCATGTTCAGCTCCTTTTGATCGAATATGTGTTGGAGGCTCTTGTGGTCAGTGAAGATCGTACACTTCGTCCCATAGAGATAATGCCTCTAGATCTTTAGAGCAAAAACCACTGCTCCCAGTTTCAAGTCATGGGTGGTGTAATTCTTCTCATGAACCTTTAATTGACATGAGGCATACGCGATCACCTTATCATGCTGCATCAGCACACACCCTAACCCTTGGATAGACGCTTCACAGTACACCATGAAGTCCTCTGTACCCTCAGGTAATGATAGTATAGGTGCACTGCAAAGTTTCGACTTTAATAATTGAAAAGCAGATTATTGGGAATCCCCCCACTTGTAAGTAATACCCTTCTGTGTCAGAGCAGTGAGGGGTTGAGCGATCTTAGAGAATCCCTCAATGAATCTGCGATAAAATCCCGCAAGACCAAGAAACTGGCGCACCTCTGTAGGAGTCTTAGGAGCCTCCCACTTTTTAATTGCATCAATCTTGGCGGGATCGACATGTATTCCTGCCTCGTTAACCACATGTCCAAGAAATTTGACTTCTCGAATCCAAAAGTCACATTTAGAGAATTTTGCATACAACTGCTCATCTCTCAAAAGTTCCAAGATCAGCTGCAGGTGTTGCTCGTGCTTTTCCCTGCTCTTGGAATAAATCAGTATGTCATTTATGAACACTATGACGAATTTGTCCAAATAGGGCTTGCACACCCGGTTCATTAGATCCATGAACACAGCCGGTGCATTAGTTAGCCCAAATGGCATCACCAAAAACTCCTAATGCCCATAACGAGTTCGAAAGGCTGTCTTCGCCACATCCTCCTCTCGGACTCTCAGCTGATGGTATCCTGACCTTAAGTCAATCTTAGAATAGAAGCTATACCCTTGCAGCTGGTCGAACAAGTCATCAATATGAGGTAAAGGGTAGCGGTTCTTAACAGTCACTTTGTTCAACTCCCGATAATCAATACACATGCGAAAACTCCCATCTTTCTTCTTAACAAACAGAACTGGAGCTCCCCATGGTGAAGAACTAGGTCTAATAAAGCCCCTATCCAATAGCTCTTGGAGTTGGGCAGATAGTTCTTCAAGTTCGCCTGGTGCTAGGCAATATGGTGCGCGTGCAACTGGAGCTGCTCCAGGCGCAAGATCAATTTGGAACTCCACTTGACGAACGGGTGGAAGTCCAGGTAATTCCTCTGGGAAAACATCTGGGAAATCTCGGACTACTGGGGTGTCCTCAATCTTAGTTTCAGTTTCAGCTCGAGTGTCAGATATGTTAGCCAAAATGGTTGGACAGCCCTTACGAATACACTTTTGGGCTTTCAAAAAGGAGATGATGCCCATCATGGCACCACCACGATCACCCTGAATAGATAAAAGTTCTCCACTTGGGAGGGGGATACGAACAATCTTCTCCTGACAGAGAATTTCAGCGCGCTGCTTGGACAACCAATCCATGCCAACCACGAGGTCAAAGCTACCTAGGGTGATAGGTAAGAGGTTGATGGTAAACAATTGCCCATCCAATTCGAGCTTACAGTCACGATGTATATGGGTTAACTCGACAGGCTTCCCATCAGCCAGTTCAATAGAGTACGGGGTATCAAGAAGAGTAGGAACCATCCCTAATTGTTTACTAAGTTTCAATGACACAAAACTATAGCCCGCACCAGTATCATATAAAATAGAAGCAAGAGTGTCGTTCAAGGAGCACGTACCCGTCATGACATTGTTATCAGTCCTAGCCTCCCCAGAGCCAATCACGAATGCTCTTCCACGAGCCCCATTATTGTTGTTTCTGTTGTTGTTATTGCCAGCATTGGTGGTGTTGTTGTTCCCCGTCTTGTTACCACCACCGTTGTTGTTGTTACCCCTGTTGTTGCCATTACCATTACCATTCAGCTGTGGACAGTTCCTCTTGAAATGATTCTCACTTCCACACTGATAACAACCTTTACCACCTCTCTGTTGTTGCCCCTATTGTGCAGCTGGCGGATTTCTCGGGATATACACCCTGCAGTCCCTCTGCTTATGTCCCATCTTGCCACAGCGATCACACTTAACATTGCCACATGTCCCAGTGTGATGCATATTGCACCTGTTGCACTTAGGTTGGTTTCCTTCATAACCTCCCTGAGAGTTGTTGCGGTTGTTACTACCGCCATGGTTGCCATGCCTCCTATTCTGCTACTGCTGCTGACTGCCATTAACTGGGGGTTTGCCATATGCATTCTCCCACTTCCTCTTGTTATCACTAGTACCAGAAGATAAAGCACCACGAGGAGGTAACAATCCCTCTTCCACCTTCTGATCAGTCAGCTGATGAGCCATATGAATAACTTGCTAGATGTTGTTGAGGTTAGCAGCAGTAACCATGCTCTTGATTTGGGGCACCAAGCCCTTGATGTATAACTCGGTCCTTTTATAGGGCGGGTTGGAGTAATTTGGCACATCGCTGCCAGTTCATGTGATCTAGTAGTATAGTTTTCTATCTCCGATCCCACCATCTTTAGATTGAGATACTCAGTCTCCAACTTTTGAATCTCATCACGAGGACAGTACTCCTCCTTCATCAGTTCCTTGAAATCCACCCAAGGTGTTGCATTAGCCACATCAACACCGCATCTGCACCTGAGAGTTCCACCAGGATAATGCCAAATTTTCGAGAGTAGCAGTGGCATATTTCACCCTGTCAGCTGGTGGACAGTTACACATAGCGAAGCTGTAACATCGCAAAAATTTTCAAAGTTTAATACGTATGTTATTTTTTTTTATCGTTCATAAGGTGCCTAAGTCTTATTTTTCCCGACCACACGACTTATATATATATATATGTATATATATATAAGTATAATAATAATAATAACAATAATAATAATAATAATAATAATAATAATAATAATAATAATAATAATAATAATAATAATAGACATGATGCAAATATTATAACTAAACCTCCCCTAAACCTAAACTACAACCTAATAAACCAACTACCCAACCCAACACCCTTTGAGCCCACCAGACTCGGCCCAAACCACCCAGCCCAAACCCCTCCTTCCCATTTCAATTATAAAAAAAAAGGTCCCTGCTCGGATTCGAACCCGGGTCACACCATACACACACACGCGTTCACAACCACCCGAGCCACACATGTATTTTGTTTTAAATCCAATTCTTTTTATATTAATACACAGATTAACCCCATCCCTTTTTCCCTTTCACCTTCTACGAACAGCAGCAGCAAACATTGTTTTTATTTTTTTCTTTTTTTCTTCTCTTTTGACCAATTTAATTAGCCTAATTAACGCGTAATTAACCATGGTTTGACTTGGAATCGTGATTATCGGCCATCATCAAGTCAACACACGAACAATCACAATCAATTGTTTCCATTTTTATGTAGAACGCGTCAAACATTAAAGAACCCGGTCAAATCTTGCCAAATCGTATACCGAAGCATAACACTATAAATTGAACATCCCCAAACATGCTACACTCGCCGATAACTCTTTCCCAACCCTCAATTTCTTGTGTAAAGCAGCTGTTCATGCGTTTTTAGCACGAAGTTGACTTTCCTGTTTGACCATTCGTTAGCCTTCGATTAAGTCTTGGTGATACTTGACATACTTGGGCAACACACTATTTTCAAGAGATAACATTTTGCTAAGGTGAGTTTTACATAGCCCCTTTTCTATTTATCACCATTTTGGGGTGAAACATGTTACAACATCATTTATGCAATTCAATCATCAATGTGTCTATGTGTTTTCTATGTTGCATTATGTCTTGAGCATGATTAGAGTAAGCACCATTCTAGCATAATCATTAACTCCGTACAAGCCGACGGTATACATTGATAGATCTATTGGACTGACAATCCCACCCGGATACGTGCCTCCTACAAAGGTAGCGTGGGAGTTTGTTATCGTATAACATATTCAAGTGAACCATGAGCGTATGGGTTGTATCATATCATAACAGTCACCAGGGTTGGTTATGCACTCGATTTATTTCTAGTATGTTCTCACATATGGACTAGATTGACATGACGCATGAATTGCACAACATTTTTATTCAATTATCAAAAACCTATGTAATTCTCACCAACTTTTGTTGACCCAAAACCTTTTCAACCTAACATGTTTCAGGTTCTATTTGCTTGAAGATTTGAATTGATGCTTGAAGATATGTGTATAGTTTTCAAATTTGATGTACAAATTCTAGAACAATTGTATGTAATTCATTTAAATCATTTAATGGAATTTATTATTCACCATGAGCTACTGAACAATCATCAATACGTGACATCCCGATGTTTCCGCCATCGGTTGGGATGTTACAGATTGGTATCAGAGCCATGGTTATAGGGAATTAGGTTATTAGAAAAATAATCTAGTCTATAACCATAGGATTTAACCAGTACTTGCTTCTTTTACTTGCTATTCTCTATCTCCCTCCTACTTCTTATCCCTACTTTCATCCTTACAAGAAGGCTACACTCCATCAGTGGATCTACTCTTAGACTAATAGGACTAAACCCTCAGGTTTAACCTGAACCACCTTGAGATCTCGTCGAAGTTCTAGATTTTAATAACGAACACGTGCAATCTGGAAGGGTGAACGCCTGTATTCTGAGTCTTCTGTCTAGGCTGGCATTGCGCATATATCCCAATCAGACGAGGGACCCGGATGCCTACCTGGGAATTCTTGTGATGAGTGTTCACTTATAGGCTAAAGCATGTCTTCATATGTTATTAGAATTTAGAATCTTTGATAAGTCAACGTTTTCGTTTATTCGTTTTAATTAATGAATAAATGATTACATTCCTTATATTACCTCATACACTTCATGTCTCATTAAAAACTTCATTGTGTCCCTTACAGATCATGTCTCCACGTCGCAGCACTCGCCTTATCAATGGTGACAATCAAGATGAAATGAATAGCAATGACCACAACACTAATCACAATAATGGGAGTGATGCCCAACTAGCTACGATGATTTCTCAACAATTGGCACAACAAATCACAACTCTGGTTTCTAACTTGTTGGCTCAAGTCATCCCAATGAATGGGAACGGCAATGGGAATGGAAATGGCGATGGAAATCACATAAAGAACGGAACCATAGTTCGGAAAGGCAAGAAAACAAGTATCGTGGCCGCGGTAACTACCAAGAATCAGAAACGTAAGACCAGGGATCCTGATGTAAACCTCACTACCCAAGTTTCTAACAAGAAGCCTTATACGAGAAACTTTCCATTGTGTAACACATGCAATCGACATCATCCCACTGTTTCAGCGTGTCGCTTGTGCACCAATTGTGGTAGGTATGGTCATCTGGTCAACACATGTCGCGAGACCCCAAACCCTAATCAACCCACCAACCCTGCTACTTTGGAGGAAGCAAAGCGGTTGGCTGCCACCTTAACAGACGATCATGTAAAGGCAGGAACCCTGACCCGGAAAGGGGAGAAGAAAACTGTTGCAAAAGATACTCCTCAACCTGCCGTTAAAATCAAAACTGAGGCCTCAACCAACGGAAAGCGCATGGCCAGGAATTTTGCAAAAGACACCACTACCCCACCCAACAAGAAACAATACCGCGGGAAACTACCTAAGTGTGACACCTGCCAGTATCACCATCCAACCCAAGTGCCCTGCCGTCAGTGTACCAATTGTCAAAGGTATGGACATCTTGCGGATGCTTGCCGAATTCCTGCTACAAACGCTCTTGATGCTCCAATTAACCCACTTGAAACCCTCCAGCTACTTAACAGCAAACTCTACCATCTGAATGATGTCTATTTTTCTCTTTAATTCCATGTATTGACATCTTATTTTCAAGTAATAAAATACGAGTATTATGATAACATCTGTGTGCATGCTTGTTTGAATGTGAACTGATTGCTATATCTATGATCATACGTGCTTATTTGTACAACAATTAGTTGACTACCAAACAACCTACTTAACGATTAGTAGAGGTCATCATGTCTTTCCAACAGTCGGGAGAGGCCCTACCACCTGCTCAACGACTGGTGGAGACTATCAGACCTGCTCAACAATCGATAGAGGCATAAAAAGACGCAAAACCCCAATGTAAGGTAAGTTGGTAATTACGGTCCGGAACGTAATCATGAATTTACAGGTACGTTAAGGTAGTGTGAAATTTTATCAAGGTTTTCGGTAGTCGACCAATGGTAAACTTAGTGTCTTCTTTAACTTCGGGACGAAGTTCCTAAAAGTAGGGGAGACTGTAACATCGCAAAAATTTTCAAAGTTTAATACGTATGTTATTTTTTTTATCGTTCATAAGGTGCCTAAGTCTTATTTTTCCCGACCACACGACTTATATATATATATGTATATATATAAGTATAATAATAATAACAATAATAATAATAATAATAGACATGATGCAAATATTATAACTAAACCTCCCCTAAACCTAAACTACAACCCAATAAACCAACTACCCAACCCAACACCCTTTGAGCCCACCAGACTCGGCCCAAACCACCCAGCCCAAACCCCTCCTTCCCATTTCAATTATAAAAAAAAAGGGTCCCTGCTCGGATTCGAACCCGGGTCACCCCATACACACACACGCGTTCACAACCACCCGAGCCACACATGTATTTTGTTTTAAATCCAATTCTTTTTATATTAATACACAGATTAACCCCATCCCTTTTTCCCTTTCACCTTCTACGAACAGCAGCAGCAGACATTGTTTTTATTTTTTTCTTTTTTTCTTCTCTTTTGACCAATTTAATTAGCCTAATTAACGCGTAATTAACCTTGGTTTGACTTGGAATCGTGATTATCGGCCATCATCAATTCAACACACAAACAATCACAATCAATTGTTTCCATTTTTATGTAGAACGCGTCAAACATTAAAGAACCCGGTCAAATCTTGCCAAATCGTATACCGAAGCATAACACTATAAATTGAACATCCCCAAACATGCTACACTCGCCGATAACTCTTTCCCAACCCTCAATTTCTTGTGTAAAGCAGCTGTTCATGCGTTTTTAGCACGAAGTTGACTTTCCTGTTTGACCATTCGTTAGCCTTCGATTAAGTCTTGGTGATACTTGACATACTTGGGCAACACACTATTTTCAAGAGATAACATTTTGCTAAGGTGAGTTTTACATAGCCCCTTTTCTATTTATCACCATTTTGGGGTGAAACATGTTACAACATCATTTATGCAATTCAATCATCAATGTGTCTATGTGTTTTCTATGTTGCATTATGTCTTGAGCATGATTAGAGTAAGCACCATTCTAGCATAATCATTAACTCCGTACAAGCCGACGGTATACATTGATAGATCTATTGGACTGACAATCCCACCCGGATACGTGCCTCCTACAAAGGTAGCGTGGGTGTTTGTTATCGTATAACATATTCAAGTGAACCATGAGCGTATGGGTTGTATCATATCATAACAGTCACCAGGGTTGGTTATGCACTCGATTTATTTCTAGTATGTTCTCACATATGGACTAGATTGACATGACGCATGAATTGCACAACATTTTTATTCAATTATCAAAAACCTATGTAATTCTCACCAACTTTTGTTGACCCAAAACCTTTTCAACCTAACATGTTTCAGGTTCTATTTGCTTGAAGATTTGAATTGATGCTTGAAGATATGTGTATAGTTTTCAAATTTGATGTACAAATTCTAGAACAATTGTATGTAATTCATTTAAATCATTTAATGGAATTTATTATTCACCATGAGCTACTGAACAATCATCAATACGTGACATCCCGATGTTTCCGCCATCGGTTGGGGTGTTACAGATTGGTATCAGAGCCATGGTTATAGGGAATTAGGTTATTAGAAAAATAATCTAGTCTATAACCATAGGATTTAACCAGTACTTGCTTCTTTTACTTGCTATTCTCTATCTCCCTCCTACTTCTTATCCCTACTTTCATCCTTACAAGAAGGCTACACTCCATCAGTGGATCTACTCTTAGACTAATAGGACTAAACCCTCAGGTTTAACCTGAACCACCTTGAGATCTCGTCGAAGTTCTAGATTTTAATAACGAACACGTGCAATCTGGAAGGGTGAACGCCTGTATTCTGAGTCTTCTGTCTAGGCTGGCATTGCGCATATATCCCAATCAGACGAGGGACCCGGATGCCTACCTGGGAATTCTCGTGATGAGTGTTCACTTATAGGCTAAAGCATGTCTTCATATGTTATTAGAATTTAGAATCTTTGATAAGTCAACGTTTTCGTTTATTCGTTTTAATTAATGAATAAATGATTACATTCCTTATATTACCTCATACACTTCATGTCTCATTAAAAACTTCATTGTGTCCCTTACAGATCATGTCTCCACGTCGCAGCACTCGCCTTATCAATGGTGACAATCAAGATGAAATGAATAGCAATGACCACAACACTAATCACAATAATGGGAGTGATGCCCAACTAGCTACGATGATTTCTCAACAATTGGCACAACAAATCACAACTCTGGTTTCTAACTTGTTGGCTCAAGTCATCCCAATGAATGGGAACGGCAATGGGAATGGAAATGGCGATGGAAATCACATAAAGAACGGAACCTTAGTTCGGAAAGGCAAGAAAACAAGTATCGTGGCCGCGGTAACTACCAAGAATCAGAAACGTAAGACCAGGGATCCTGATGTAAACCTCACTACCCAAGTTTCTAACAAGAAGCCTTATACGAGAAACTTTCCATTGTGTAACACATGCAATCGACATCATCCCACTGTTTCAGCGTGTCGCTTGTGCACCAATTGTGGTAGGTATGGTCATCTGGTCAACACATGTCGCGAGACCCCAAACCCTAATCAACCCACCAACCCTGCTACTTTGGAGGAAGCAAAGCGGTTGGCTGCCACCTTAACAGACGATCATGTAAAGGCAGGAACCCTGACCCGGAAAGGGGAGAAGAAAACTGTTGCAAAAGATACTCCTCAACCTGCCGTTAAAATCAAAACTGAGGCCTCAACCAACGGAAAGCGCATGGCCAGGAATTTTGCAAAAGACACCACTACCCCACCCAACAAGAAACAATACCGCGGGAAACTACCTAAGTGTGACACCTGCCAGTATCACCATCCAACCCAAGTGCCCTGCCGTCAGTGTACCAATTGTCAAAGGTATGGACATCTTGCGGATGCTTGCCGAATTCCTGCTACAAACGCTCTTGATGCTCCAATTAACCCACTTGAAACCCTCCAGCTACTTAACAGCAAACTCTACCATCTGAATGATGTCTATTTTTCTCTTTAATTCCATGTATTGACATCTTATTTTCAAGTAATAAAATACGAGTATTATGATAACATCTGTGTGCATGCTTGTTTGAATGTGAACTGATTGCTATATCTATGATCATACGTGCTTATTTGTACAACAATTAGTTGACTACCAAACAACCTACTTAACGATTAGTAGAGGTCATCATGTCTTTCCAACAGTCGGGAGAGGCCCTACCACCTGCTCAACGACTGGTGGAGACTATCAGACCTGCTCAACAATCGATAGAGGCATAAAAAGACGCAAAACCCCAATGTAAGGTAAGTTGGTAATTACGGTCCGGATAGCCCCTTCAGATCCTCCAAAGTTCTGCGGCTTGCAGTCCATGAAAGACTTGTAGGTGCAAACTGGAGGGTGATGCACAGGTTGACCTAAGTACAAATAGCGAAGAAACCACGAATGAATAAAAGAGCGTAACGTTGGAGTCTAGAGGAAAGCTTAGAGCGAACTAGAGTTACCTTCTTGAAAAGCTGCGAAGGCTTCAACCACCCTGTCGTTGATGAGTGCGTTCAACTCCGCTGGAGTCATGTTAATGTTTCCTCTCCCGTGTCCTCTTCCCGCCATAGTAATTCTACATTTACCCTATACTCATGAGAAAACAATAATATGTCCCACATACAATCGTTCACATAGTACAAGTAAACTAGAATATAAATAACATGGGCGAGAATAGAATAAAGAAATTAATTAATAGTAGTAATAAAAATCCAAACATAAGATAAACGATCCTCAAGTCTCACAACGATAAAACAGAAGTTATAATAAGAATGTATAGGAAATACTAAGATAACAAGATTTAAAAAAAAAAAGTCAATCGTCCTCGCGATCTATGGAGACACATGAGCCCTCATCCTCGCTCTCATCCTGGATCTCTATCTCCAGTGGCTCCTCCTCCTCGGGCTCAAGCTCCTCCTCGAGCGTCGCATCTAGTGTTGCCCCGAGAGCATCGAATCCTCCTACTGCAGGCTCTTCCTCGGGATCCTCCTCAGGATTCTCCTCTGGTTCTTCACCATTTTGACCTAGAGCTTCCTCAAGCCTGTTACGAACCAAGGTCAACTCCTCCCTAATAAGTGTTGTCTCCTGATTAGCAATCGACCTCTCATGTCTAGCCTTATCAGCTTCCTTTGTAGCCCTTCCTAGTTCACCAAACAAGTGGTTGATTTGTCTCTCCATGTGTTTAATAGTCTCATCCACATTTCTTCTCCACGACTGAAATTGCTTTACAGCATTATAGGCATTCTCCAGCTCTGTATGCACGTGCCTAACCATCCCTGCCAAAGACCTCTCTCATGAATCAATAATGGGAGGAACCTGAGCTGGCACTCCGTATCCCACAACCCACGAGTGTAGCATGTCAGTGAACCATAACCAGCGATTTGTATCCTCATCTGGATCCCTCGCTTGAGCTGCCTGTTCATACGGATTCAGAGATGCGTTTTGCGAACTCCCAAGAGGACGATAAGAAGAGTAGTTACGATGAACAGGGTTAGTCATGTCTTCCTGCAATACGTTAGATCAGTATACGTATCCAAGAAATAATAAGTGGTGTGCTTAAAAAAGTGAGTGTACTAATACCTATGCTATGATGATTATAGACTAGATGCAAATCCTAGTTCACTATAACCAATGGCTCTGATACCAATCTGTCACACCCTCAAATTTCCACTACGGGGTTTATACCGCGAGGCGCATGACAAACCAGGATCCCATAGCCATAAGTCACATGAACGACTCTAAATGCCCAAACCATTTAGTTCGTTATTTTAAAACCAAGTTTAAAAGTTTTAACCAAACCAATTTAAAGTATAGCGGAAGCAAAATAACAAAACAGTTAAGTAAATGTCTGCGCAAAACACCGCGCCCAAAACCATAAGTAAATAGTTAAATATTTAAAGGTAGTTTAAGTGTTTGTAATCCCATGACATAACATGATGCATGTCCTATTCGTGCTCCATACCTAGTTACCTGCAAAAGCATGCTAACGTGTATCAACATAAAGTCGGTGAGTTCACAAAGTAAAGTAAATGAGTATGTAAATGCGCTGGTTTCCAAAACCACGTAACCAAATAAAAGAGTAGGTCCTCCAGACCAAAATGTTCAAGTATTATCAGTTTAAGCGTGTCAGGGGTAGCTAACCCACTCATTGCAACTAAACAGTATTATTGGGACACCTTCAGTAACATAATAATTTGCCTCAATAACTAGTGTCTATCAACACCAGTTCTCAAATGTGGTCAGAAGTTCATGCCCGTGACCCAAGCACCTCTGGCATGAGGTTGCTGCACAACCTAATAGCGCTATCAACTAATACCCCGTTCGCCTCCAACAATTAACCCAATAATATGCAAGGACTTTCCAAATGATAGAGTGTTTTGTTCACAAAGGACCAATAAGTTTTAAACTGATCAAAACCTGATCCACACAATGAATCGTAAACCCAACCCACACAAGGAGTCAAAACCTGAGTAGTCCCGAACTGGACTAGAAAACATTTACCAAAGTTGTCTCCACCCGACACGTATGCTTTTGAGAAAAAGTAGTGAAACTCACCTTAGTATGCACGCAATTAAATTCAAACTCCAAAGTAGGGTGTGCAACCGACTCCCTAATATATGTGTCACTAACTAAGTATATGTGTAATTCAATTACACCATATAACCCGTTTGTCCAAGACGTTTAAATGTTCAAAATCGTGTAAGTGACACCTAGTGATTCTACATGCATAAGTAAACCCTACGGACCCGTTGGTGAATATGTTGGTTATCATTAGTTTTACACTTCATATGCATCCCATATAAGTGCCCATTCAAGTACATGTCAAATACATACCACATAGGACTCCAATTAGTCACATAAACACATAATACACAATCTGCGTTTTTAGGACAGATTGTGCGCCTTGAAAACCAATTTATTTAAAATATTTAACCAATGAATTAAACTCCCAAATTTTTACTGAATATTAATTGGGACTCAGTTGATAACCCATATTTTTGTTTTGTCCTAAAACCATACAAACAAATTATTAAAATTCGTACAACGCATCTATGTCCAGAAAATTTCCACAGCAGGTCAGTTTAGTAGAAAAATTCCCAAAAATTATGTATTCATCCAAATGGGATGAATCCACTTGAAAAAGCCAAATTAGTCCAATTTTAATCTACTGTAAAAGTTTCATAACTTAATTCTTTATAAAACTCGAGTTATGATGATTTAAAGTTGACTCAGTTTGTTAATCCGAAAATCTGATATGACCTTTATTCAAAGAAAATTCCAAAAACCACTAAAACGACGTCCAAATCACTCGATTTTACCCACTATGAAAAGCTAAGACCAGGTATAATACAACCATGCAAGGAAATCATCAAAACCATCATGTTAAAGTCACTTAACAGACCCTACAAGTTGACCTAAACATTCTGTCCAGATTTTAATCATGCATAAACTCTTATTTAAACGACTCACGTGTGCGTATAATCGATCAACAACAATCAATAATCATTACAAAACATTCATAAGACCTAGCATGATCAGCACCTATCATAACACATGCAAAATCATAAACCCTAACGATCAAAACATCACAAACTTGCGCAACAAGTAACCTAGCATATCAATAATCGCATACCATCATGTTTAACCCGTTAAATCTTTATAAACTTCAAGTTTTAATCTTTATAAAAAGGTTTCAGACCTGGACAAACTTAATTATAAGGTTTTTATAACATATTAAGAAGATTAAAGCATAATAGATTAAGGATTATACCACAAGCTCTTCGAAACAATCAACCGAATGCTCTTGAAACTTCCCGATCGATGTTCTTGCTATTTCGGACCGTAACAAATGTAACCCCATGTGTTAAGACCCCAACCATCCTAATGGTCCACCTTTAACGATTTTTATTAACGTATTCGATTGAAGTTCACGTAATCACATACATTTTGCACGTATTTTCACATAGTATCACAGAAGCACGTAATTGCAATCAATCTCAAACAATTAACTCACAATTATTAAACTTCATTGTTCACCAACGTCCGAGGTTCACTAATCATGCATATAGTCTGGTAATTTCCTGAATTACCACTCCATGCAGTTATCAACCTAAAACTGTACAACGTGTGTCCTATCTAACTAACCCTAGTTAAGTATAATGCAAGGAATGTAACTAGAGTTTAGTTAAAGTGAGAACCAGAATTTGCGGGGTATCACACTTTTTACACCAGTGTAAAACCATCGAAAAAAATTTCATTGTTTTTACGACGGAGTTACTCGTTTTAACATCAGTGTGTAAATGTTTAGTTTTGTAAATTCACATTTTACGTCGGAGTTCTCAAGTTCTTCCAACTCAAGCGTATTTTCATTTGAACATAATCCTCTATATATATATATATATATATATATATATATATATATATATATATATATATAGTATAAGGATAAATGGAAAACCCTCCTAAACTGGAAAACTTTGGAAACTCTAACTTCCCGAGCTTTTTTTATATGAAAATTTTAGGGTATGTAATATACATGATTTTAAGCATTTTGAGCTAAAAAAAAATCAAAAAGCCCCGAGTACTTTTTTTTTAAAAAAATAAATAACTTTTTGAGTAACACATTGTTAACACATGTTAATTTCGCTTAACATGTGTTACCCTAAAACTTATTTAAAAAATAAATAAATAAACTGTTTGGCGTTTTTTTTTTTTTTTTTTTTTTTTTTTTTTTTTGCTTAAAATGCTTAAAATCATGTATATTACATGCCCTAAAATTTTCAGGCCCTAAAAAGCTTGGGAAGTCAGAGTTTCCAGAGTTTTCCAGTTTAAGAGGGTTTTCCATGGATCCTTACCCATATATATATATATATGGTAATAAATATATGATAGATATTTTAATGATAAAAATAATATTATTGTGTATTTTTCAGACTTGATATAACTATAGAGAGAACGAGACGAATATAGAGGCACGATTATTCTTTATCGATCAATTATTTTATTAGGAAGGGTTAATAACAAGGTTTCCATCTAATGTAAATAATAATACAACAATAAAAATTTGTTGCTATAACGTTAATCGTCGTTTAAAAAATTCTAAGAGAGCTTCACAAATCTCCGCTTAGCTATTGTGGTTTATTTTTGCTATAACGTTAATCGTTGCTTAAAAACAATATTCTTTTATATAACTCGTTAGGACATAAGGGCTTTTTTTGCGGCTCTACCATCCTTATTTGTTTCCGGATGTCGTTCTCCACACACCTTAAGTTAAAAAAACTAGTAAAGATTCACGCTAGAGTGGATAGTTGTTGGTCTTTCTGTCCATTGACTACTATAGAACTACAGAAGCGTTATGGACTATTTTGATGGTCTAATATCTTTTTTTCCTAATATCGTCGTTGGACGGTAAATGACTGCATAAAATTTATAAAAAAAAAAAAAAGGGTCGCAACAATAAGTGTCAGTTGCAAAAAAAAAAAAAAAAAAAAAAAAAAAAAAAAAAAAAAACTAGTGACACAACGGGGAGGTTCGATACTGACTTTTGTATTTTGTATTTTGTTATAGTTGTTTATCACAAATGGACAAAAAGTCATAGAGTGGACCAAAAACTATTTGTTATTATCATAAAAACCATGTTATTCATACAAGTTAAACATCTGTTACAAATTTTATTTGTTTTATTTGTGTATTTGTGGGCTGATACGTTACTACTACTTTTTCTTTAAAACAGTTAAACCACCCAGATCGGAGACCTATTTCTCTTTGGGAAGAATGATCAATGCCTCATCAGATAAACACTTTTTAAGATTAGATACGTGGAATATTTCATGAACACTACTTTTTAAGATTGGATACATGGAATATGTCACCCCGTTAAATATTAACGTTAAGTTGGGGGGTATTACAGGTGTGACTTTTTTTTTTTTTTTTTTTTTTTTGAAAATGAGTGGTTTAAACCTATTTTGCTCTTGCTGAAAATAGAATTCCTAGCTTGAATATGATTAGTGACTTGCCTAGACACGATTAATGAATTGCCTAAACAAATTGTGTTTTTTTTCCTATATGAACAAAAATCGACAAAAAAATCGTTTCTTTTTCTTCGTTTTTTATATAGCACTATGGTACTCGTTGGGAAGGTAATAAAACGTTCGTTAATTTAGTGTAATTTTTTTAAAAAAAAATCTCATATATAAAAGTTATTAACGTTTTATCAACCTTTGAGAGAGAAAGAGACTTTTAGATAAAAATAAAAAGGATGTCACATGGCAGACTTATGGAGGGAATATGACCTCTTTGAATGTCATGGAGGATTTCATACTTTGGAATATTAATATAGAGTATACCTCGGGAGCGTCCTAAAGTTGAGAAATCTAATATATAACTCAAATGTTAACGCCTAACCTAACCTAAAACAATTAATGTATAACTTCAATGTTAACGCCTAACCTTAAACAATGTATAAATCTAACATTAACATCTAACCTAAAACAATGTACAACTCAAATGCTACCACCTAACCTAAAACAATGTATAACTCCAGTGTAACTCTAATATTAACATGTATCCTAAAGGCTAAAAAAATGTACAACTCTAATATACTAATAGTGATACATAAGCTAAAACAATGTATAACTCTAGTATTAACACTTATCATAAAGGCTTAAAAATTGCAAAACTCTAATATCAAAATTCAATATCTAGCCTAAAATAATGTATAACTCTAATATTAACACCTTTCGTAAAGACTAAAAAAATGCATAACTCTTATATCAATATTCAATACCTAACCTAAAACAATCTATAAATCCATTTCTAATACTTCAACATGAAGAAGCACTAAAACCTAGCCAAATTGATAAAAGAAAAATCTTGAATTCCATCAGTAAACTAAATAGCCATTTAAAACCGTTCAAGATTTACCCTAAGTAGTTTTATTTGTTACAGTTGTCGTCGTTACGATCTCCATCCGTATCTTCGGGTTCCGGATTCATATTTAAGCCAGGCATCCTCTTAAGTTAACAAAAGTTGTTCTTCACCTTCACCTTCACGTCAACCTTAACCTTAACCTCCCCTTCACAACACTATTCACACATACCACTCCATACCCATCATCATTCCCACACAATAATTTTAGATCATAATATTAAGTATAATTGATTTGTAACTAAATCTAATCATAATCTAGATCTAAAATCATTCATCCATAGGCGAAGAAGTTAGACTGACCAACTATAATAATAGTAATCGAGTCACAGAGTGGGAGTTAGGGTTACCTACAACTGTTAATCTGATGTTACAACGGTCGTCGAGGAAGACAGAGCACGTCTGTTTGAAGAGGAGAACTAGAGAAGAGGGCAACAAACTCGATGAGGGTTGAGCACAATAGTTCTTAAGTGAAAACCCTAGCTAGTGTGAGTTTTAAATTATTAAGAAAACTAGTTGATTACCTCGGGAGTGTCCCGGGGTTGAAAAATCTAATATGACTTAATAAAAATGATAAAAGTAGAAAATATACCTATCGTAAACTCAGTCATACGGATTATTAATTCTCATTTGTGTTAACTGACCTGAACCTTGAAGCAAATGCGGCGATTCATAGCTCACTTAGGCAGTAGCTTCGGCTTTCTCTTCATACTCATATAGTGGTTGAAGAGTACAGATGAAGTTGCGGTCTCCATACTCATTGTCTACACGGCCTGTTACATAAAAACACATCAGAATATAAGGAAAAGAAAGAAAAAACAGTGTTTGGAATAGGAGTTTTGAAGGTGGGAGCGAGAGACAAACATGTGGTAGGCCAACAAAATAAACAAAAATAATATTAACCTCAAATCAATAAAAATATGATCAACTTCAAAACCGTAAGAAACAATAACTCAATGTACATGTTTCTATCCAGTTACAAAAATAGGAGCAACAACATTGCATAACATTTAATTTGTTTTAGAACTAATAATCAACTAAACATAATGCGAGAGGTGGATAACATGAATATGGATACATATACTTTTCTGCAAACAGTTATGTTATGAATAAACAAAAATAATACTAACGTCAAATAAAAAAAATCATATAAACTTTGAAACTTTAAAAACAATAAGTCAATCTATAAACAGTTATGTATATATATCGAATCGGTGACTTCTTCAACGTAGCATAAACGCCATAGGAGATGGAAGGCATGTGGAGGAGAGGGAGAAGAGGCGGCGGCAGGAGGGGGCGACGATGGGAGAGAGAGAGAGAGGGGGGGGGGGGGTGTTTGGGTTTGTGAAAAGTAGAGGAGAAGGGAATGAAGAGTAGTGTTTAATCTATAATATTTTCAAATTTATTAAAAAACTAAAAAATATTAAAAATCTCTCATGGTGCCACATGGCACAAGGGAGGATAGAGGCCACCATTGAATGACACATCATCTAAATTCAATTATTTTATATATAGCTAGCTTTTATCCCGGGAGCGTCCGGGGTTGAAAAATATAACTATTCTAATAATACTAATAGTAATAATTATTACTCTTGTAATTAAATAAATAAATAAATAACTTTGCTATAAGGTGACACCATGTGTTGCAGTGTTGCGCGATTCTTTCTCCTAGCTTCTCTTGATGAAGTATACCTATCAATTTTTAAAAGGGTAAAATTCCAATGATAGCATGACGATTGGGTTGAATTTCAACATCGTAGATAAGAACCTGGTTTAAAAGAAAAAACATAATTAATGAATAATCTGAACACTTTGTGTTTTTTTTCCTGTATGAACGAAACTCCACAAAAAATAGTCGTTTTTTTCTCCGTTTTTTATATAGCACTATGGTACTCGTTGGAAAGATAATAAAGCGCTCGTTAATTTGGTGTAATTTTTTTATTTAAAAAATCTCGTATATAAAAGATATTAACGTTTAAAAAATATGGGAAGAAACATAAGAGAGAAAAATTTAAATTTGTTTTTAAATTGTTTTTCCTAAAATAACTTTAGTAATTGAGAATAAATTTAGGGTTTTATGTTTATCTTTTTTTAATTAAAAAAAATAATTCAAAAACACTAAAATCTTTCAATTATGATGTCACGTGGCAGTTTCATGGAGAGGTTGAATGCACCATTGCACGCCACATTAGCAATGTTCAATTCTTTTATATCTTTCTATACTAATAAAGAAAACACATGAGGGACACATGGCACTCCCTTATGAATTCTCCAATCTTATTATTTAATACAATAAAGTTAAATAAATATAATTATATTATTTAATTTTTGAAAACAAAATATAGATATACCAAATTGAATTTAAGTAATTTTATTAATAATCATAGTTGTAACATATTTCATTAAAACCTGATTAAATAATTGTTATTATTAAAGTAGATAAATATGTTTCTAATAATTTCTGTTACAACTACAATTATTAATACAATTACTAAAATTCAATTAATAAAATTATATTTTAATACAAAATTAGAAATAAACTATTAGACATACTTTGAAAAGTTTATTAACTAACCGAATAAAACACCAATGATGTCCAGTCCAACTGGGGAGGTGGGAGGGTTTAGACGCTTGCATGGTTCCTACTCGGAAGGGTTCCCAGGTTTGAGTCTCGCCGTCCATCGAAAAAAAATATACCCAATAGGTTTGAAAGGGACCGTTGTGTGGGGAAGGGTTCGATCCGGGGGGTTTCTTGCTAAGAGGTTTATCATTGGTCTACACCTGAAAAAAAACTAACCGAATTAAGCATTATTATAAAAAGAGGAAAGGTTCGATCCGAGGGTGAGGGTTCTAGCTAAGAGGTTTATCATTGGTCTACGCTTGAAAAAAAAAACTAACCGAATTAAACATTATTGTAAAAATGATTGATTCTTTTCTAAAATAATACATTTATATGTCATTAACTTCAAATTTAAATCATGTACCATAAATTAAAACTATATTTGTTATGTTGTTTGACAAATGATTTTTAAGCTTTACTGGTTTTGGTTAATTATTTAGATGCTAAACATGCACACCAACTATTATTAGTTTTAGATGTTAACAATAGTTCAAAAATCAAATAAACAAATTAATAATAACACAATGTAATTAGTTATGCTTTTGTGAGACTTTTATATTGTTATGAATAAATAATGAAATAAACCAATCAACATTAATCTTTTTCTATCTATACTAATAAAAAATAATACATGGGGTATATGGAATTCCCTCATAAAACCTCTCATTTTATTATTTAAAACAATACATTTATTTTAATATAATTGCTGAAATTATTATTTATTAACTAACCGAAGTCAACTTTATTAAAAAAAATATTCATTGTTTTTTAAGATAACATATTATAAGTTATTAAATTTAAATATAAGTTGTGTATCTTAAATTAACCTATTTTTTAATATTTGGTACAATATGTTAAACAATTAAAATATAATAAATACATTTTATACATGAAAACCATTGTTTGAAATGCAATATTTTAAACGTATGAGGAGTTACTTTCAAATTAATTTCATTTTTTATATCTTAGCCTAAATAGATTTATTCTTATTACTTTTGATATTTTTGTTGTACCTGCAGTCTACAAGTTAACAACCACGGTATGGAAGATATATTTTCGAAAGTTTGAAAATAGTTTTACGTGAATATGAATGTTTTTTACAATAAATTATTAAGAGGCTAATAAATATTTTATATTTTTTCGTTCGTAAATAATTTTTTTTTATTTTCAGTATAATATGTAATTTAACTTTTCTTAATTATACTTACAAATTTATATATATAAACTAAATTGTTCAACCCGTGTATCACACGGGTATATAACCTAGTATATTAATATTAATAGATAATATATAATAGATAGATAATAGATAATGACACATTGCATGCCACTTGTCACACTCAAGGAAAGGGTTCGTCTCTTTGAATGCCATGCAGGATTTTTAGTTTTAGAATGTGTGTGTATATATATATATATATATAGATATAAATTACAGATTTGAAAAAAAAAATTATTACCTAACGATTGCCGATAATTTAAAGATTTGAGTATTAAAAAATACTTAGAAAAAGACATAAATGAAAGATGCTACTTTATTCACTCACAATAGAGCGCATTTTTCACGTGTCAAAATAGTATTCACGCATGTGGTTTTATTTAATAAATTGAAGGTTTTATGCTAAGATTGATGACAGGTCGACATTGGAACCCACAGAATTATGCTACACAAGGAAGTGGGCTCCTTAAAAAGTTACAAAATAATGTTGGTTGCTTAAAAAGTCACCAACAAAGTGTCAAAAAAAAAAAATGAAAAATAAAGTTGCTATAATATACGTAAATTGATAGTTTGTATTGCCACTAGGAGCCGGTCCCCAAGGCGATTTGCTCATATTTTTCAATTTTGAGGTCGTGAGTGGAGAAATGTGAAAATATTACTATTATCTGTAAATTTGGTGAGACACTATTTACAAATTAATTAGATTGCGTCTCCGTGCACGTTGCGACGGGGGAATCTAGTGATTGTGATTTAGCCGTATAGGATTTGATTACATAATTTGATAGTTAACATTAACATCCTGGATTATGTGCACAAAAATGGGTCTATCATGTTCTAGATTTACAAAACCAAAGTTGTTAATATAGGATAGCTTTTGGTGAGCCTTATAAAGGATCATGCTTCACAAAAGAGGTTAGATGAACTTCTCAAAATAACATGCTTTAGAAAAGTTAGATGGTCGTGATACACGGGTAAACAATACAAAATTCATAATTCATAAATGTGTAAAAAAAATCTTATAAATGAAGTTACATATTATATTAAAATAACAAACAATTAAATTACAAACACAATTTACTCTAAATATTGAACATAAAAGGTGTTATATACATATGCAGTAGTGAAGTATTAATCAACTCAATAAGAACACCAAATGATCAATTGGCTGCAAATGGTATACCTCATAAACAAACAATCTCCACAAAATTGGCCTTGTACCAGGTTGCATTGGATGCAATGTGTACGATGACTGAGTGTATTTTGCCTGCAACGAGTTCAAGCAAAAAAAAAAACACCACTTTAGCACAATTAAAAACATTTAACAATCCAAGATCAACTATCTGATTTGATGTTTATGTAGCTAATCCAAATCTCGATTTACCTTTTGGAAGTCGTTGTACAGTATTCAATCCATGAATCACTTGGCTTCGTGCTCTGCAAATGCATCATAAACATATGCTAAAATGTCATTTGGTTTGAATATGTTGAGTAATTGAAATTTGTCATACCAATTGGAATTCAGAACATTGCAATTAATTCCAATGAAACTTTACAATTTGGTTTAAGCCTGAGCTGAAGTTAAAAACATCATAATATCGCTTATTCTTTAGCATTAGTATAATAGAAAGGCAGGACAACGGCGTAATTGGCTAATTAACCAAAACAAAGAGAAACTATTTATCAAGTTTATCCTATCAACATGTTGACATTTAGACTATTGAGTTCTGCGCAATTCAATACAGACAAATGATGGCCCAATTATAGCCAAATTGAAGATTGATCTCTGGTGAGCAACTAAAAACCAAAAACTTTAATCAACGAACTATGAGGTTTGTGCAATTCAATTGAATGAGTTTTTAACTTGCTCAATGATTAATCAAGTAGCAAGCATATTACTACCACTACATCTACCTCCACGATTTCAGTCACATTAATAATATTAAACATTGTAAAATTCTTCATAAATGATAGAAGGGCATGGGTTCAAATCCCATAGCTGTCAATAATCAATTTTAATAAGTTCTTTAGACATGTGACAATTTGCTTGAGCGGTCTAAGATACCAGAATGTACAACTACCCAATGCATAAAACCTTTGGTAATTAGTATATTATAAATTTAAGGGCGGGCACTAAGGGGAAATCACAAAAATAAGGGACTCACCCAAACCAAGGACTCAAACTCAAAAGGTAGTTTAGTCTTTGTTTTAACTATTTAACTAAATAATTTTTGAATTTGTGAAAATGGTTATTTATCCTAAAGATTACGAATCGATATATTTTTTTTATCTACGTTTTGTTGTGTGAAACAGATCCGAACTCACGATGTATTTTTTATTTACATTTCGTTGCGTGGAACCGTGTAAAACCCACAACAAATTTTTTATCTACAGTTCATTGTGTGAAAATGAGTCGAACTCGCGATGTAATTTTTTATCTACGTTTCGTTGCATGAAAAACATATATATTTTAAAAAATTTCTCTACGTCACCACTTATTTAATTATCTACGTTTCGTTGTGCTATGCCTAGCCGAACTCCCGCCGTATTTTTTATCAACGTTTTCTGGTGCGATAAGAGCTAATTACGTGATAAGTCCATGTGGTTTCTTGAAAGTAACAAGGTTGGATAGTGGATACTAAGATTTGAAATGATGAATTACCCTTATCGAATTACCTTTAGTTCTCAATTAGTTTTTATATGATATTAGAGGTTACAAAAATAAAAAAATTAATACTCTAGATTACAACTTTAAACATTTAGCATTCAACCTAATTACTTTCCACCAACCACATAGAACAATCAAATAATTAACTCTAAAAAAATTAAAATTACAAAAGAATATAATTTTCCTTCATATCTCACAATTTTCACATGTAGTAAAACTCAACCCCAATTAAGTTTTACGTCAGTAAAGGGGCATTTTTGTGGTTAAATGTTGTCGAAGAGTTTAAATCTCTCATGATATAAGTCATAGTTTATTTATCGTAAAAAAATCTTGAAATTATTAAAAGAAACTGTCTTATATAATAAAATGAAATTATCAAATCTATGATTCTTACCAGAGATGTAGAAAACCAGTTTTTTTTTTTTTTTTTTTTTTTTTTAGCCAAGCCAGTTTTTTTTCCAACCTGTCACTTCGGGTTATAAACAGATTTAGAAGGGAAATCGTTCGTACCTATCAAATCAATTAGCATAAGCTCCAAAAAGTGTTTTTCTTTTCATTCTTCTTTAAACCGGTTTGGGTTATAAAACAAAGACTAAGACCACGAGAAACCGATGCCAAACCAATTTTTGTATTTGAACAATTTTGTGTCGTGTACCAGTTTTACAGGCCCAAACCACTTTTAATCTAACAAAAATAAAAATAATAATTCTTACATACAAAACAAAATCACCCATTAGGGTATATGGTGTAGAAACTGAAAAGTTTTTTCCCCCAAGTGTTATATCATCGCTACTTTATTTTCTCCTTTCACTCACCCAAACCAAGAAAATGGTTTCTCCCAATTTTTCCTTCCCCTCTGTCCATCCAACGTCCAAATAATCGAGCCAACCATTTTCGTCAGTGTACACAGTGAAATTCCACCGATTGTGCCGAATTCATTTTTTTTTTGGGTGAGGGGTGAAGGGTGGGTGTTGCCGATATCCTCCACTGATGTGTTAGGCTTGGTTTGGTTTGTAAGTTGTTTGGTTTGTAAGTTTTCCTTAACCAAACCAAACCAAGCCCAGCTCATTAACGATTCCAATATATTATAAACCCTAAAATTAGAGGTGCACAAATCGGGTTTCTTTAATACCCGGTTTCAGGTATGGAATCTGTTCCGGGTACGGTCGGGTACTACTTCGATCGGGTATTGAAAGAACCGGTTTCAGTTTCGGTTCCTAGCATAAAAAACCATACCCGGTATACCGGTTCCGGTTTTTCAATACCCGGTTCCGGTTTTTTCAATACCCGGTTTCGGTTTTTTTTTTCAGGTTCCGGTTTTTTTGTGCACCTCTACTTAAAATACACTCTTCATGTCCTCACACACAACCTTTGCTTCTCTAGGGTATCCGTACAATCATGGCGACAGCTACACAAAACTCCGTCCAATGCTTTGGTCGTAAGAAAACCGCAGTGGCCGTATCCCACTGAAAGGCCGGTCGGGGCCTAATCAAGGTCAACGGGGGTCCCACTCGAGCTCTTACAGCCAGAGATCCTTCGAACAAAGGAGGAGGACACACATCGCAGATATATGCAATTAGACAGAGTATCTCGAAGGCGTTGGTTGCTTATTATTAGGGGTGGCAAAATGGGTAGGTTGGGTTGGGTTGGGTGATGGGTTAGGATGGGTATGGGCTAGGATGGGTTTGGGTCAAGATGGGTAAATTAAAAAAATAGGTTAGGATGGGTTAGGTCATGATGGGTTTGGGTCTGAATGGTTTGGATTAGTATAGGTTCACATCAAAATAGATTAACATTTAAAACAAAAAATTAAAATAACAATATAAAGTTAAAAATTTAAAAAGTAAAAAGATAAAAAAGGAAAAAAAAACAAATTTAGAAAAAAACAAAAATAAACTTAGAAATAAAATTTTAAGGGATCCGAAATATTTCATTTCAATCTGGACCGGTTCGACACTATCGGGCTCGTTAACAACCCGGAGCATTACTACCCGGCCGGGCCCGGTAGCGACCCGGACTGTTTCAACCAGACCGATCCCGTTAGCGACCAGGACCGTTTCGACCCGGTTGGGCCCGTTAGCGACCGGAACCGTTTCGACTCGACCGGGCCCGGTAACGACCTAGACCGTTTCAACCTGACTCATCCCGTAGCAACTCGGACGGGCCCGGTAGAGACCCGGACCTTTTTGACCCGACCGGGCGCGGTAACGCCCCAGACCGTTTAAACCTGACCCGTCCCGTAACGACCCAAACTGTTTGACCCGGCTGGGCTGGGTAGCGACCCAGACTGTTTCGACCGGACCGGGTGCGGTAACGACCCAGACCGTTTCAAACTGACCCGGACTGTTTCGAACCGGTCGGGCCTGCTAGCGATCCGGACCGTTTCGCCCCAACCGGGCCCGGTAACGACCCAGACCCGACCGGGCCCAGTAGCGACCCGGACAATAGCTTGTAACCGTAGCGACCCGGCCGGGCTGTTTTGACCCGGACTGTAGATGATAAAGATACCCACATTTTTGTAGGAGATAATACATCATTAGAGATGATAAAGATACCCACATTTTTGTAGGAGATGATACATCTATGGAATTAAAAGCTGCATCAAAAAATATGTTAAACAGGCAAGAAAGCTACCATGTGTTTGCATAGTAGTACAGCTTTGGTCGATGCTAAGAAAACGAGATGAAGAGAAGGCTGTTGGACGGAACGATCTTGTGACAAGGTTCGAAGTCATGAGGCGCAACGAGGAAGCCATCACGGATCAGCAATGTAAAGCAATGAATCACCACGGTTACAAGCTATTGTTATACCAACTCGGAATTTAGGGTTTTGGTGATGTTTCTTGGGGAAAAAGGGTCATATATTTTCACTAGCGACCCGTCCCGTAGCGACCCGGACTGTTTTGACCCGGCCGGGCCCGCTAGCAACCCAGACTGTTTCGACCCGACCGGGCCCGATAACGACCCATACCATTTCAACCTGACCCGTCCCGTAGCGACCCGTACCGTTTCGACTCGGCCGAGCCCGGTAACGACCCGAACCGTTTCTACCCGACCGGGCCCGGTAACGACCCATACCGTTTCAACCTTACCTGTCCCGTTGCGACTCGGACCGTTTCGACCCGGCCGGGCCCGGTAGCGACCTGCCGTTTCAAACTGACCCGTCCTGTAGCGACACGGACTGTTTCGACCCGGCCGGGCCCGCTAGTGACCCAGACTGTTTCGACCCGACCGGGACCGATAACGACCCAGACCGTTTCAACCTGACCCGTCCCGTAGTGACCCGTACCGTTTCGACTCGGCCGGGCCCAGTAGCGACCCGAACCGTTTTGATGAGATCGGTCTCGTTAACGACCCGTGTTGTTTCGATATTGCCGTCCGTTAACGACCCGAACGGTTTCGAACCGACTGGGGTGATCAACAAATGCAAAAGATATAATTTTTTGTTTTTAATGACAATGATTTCTATGAAGTATCAACGGTTTTTGTGTTTGATGAGTTTTAATTAAGATTTGTATATGGTTATTTAAAAATACCCATCCTAACCCATTTGTTTTTTTTTTTTTTTTTTTTTGACATACCCATCTTGACCCACTTACTTATTTCATACAATTAAAATTACCCATCCTAACCCCCTTAAAAATTATACTAAACCCATTTTAACCCACAAGGTAAATTTTAAACTCAAAACAAACCAAACTCAACTAGATAGGTTGAAATTTACAGTTCTACTTATTATCAAAAGTTTGTTGATGAATACTTATTATCAAAAGTTTGTTGATGAAGAGCAGAGAAGGAGATTAGGTATGATCGGACTTTAATTGTTTATGTTACGAGTTGGATTTTTCTCAACCAAAAGAGTGGCCGGTTAAATTGCGTTAAAAGATTAATATTATTATAAAAAAATCTATCTATATCATAAAATATTCTCTTCTTAAAGCTTATTGCTCAATTATCACGTGCTCTTATACATCTCAAAGACGTGTACCAACAGCGTGCCTCACTGCCACGTCACCACCCCTTTAGTATAAATACTTTGACTTTGCTACTTCACAACTCATATTCAAAAAATCCCACATGACAAACGAAAATATCACAGCCACCGTCGGCCACCACCAGCTGCCGCTGACGTCACCGCAACCGCCATGGAGAATCACCAACGATGAAGAGGTTTCTACTATGGTTAATGCTTTAAAGAATGTTATAATGGGAGTCTCTAGTTCAAGGAACAATGCACACCATAATGGACATGATTTGAGGATATTATCTCCAGCATATTCAACCGTCACCGGATCCGGAAACAGAGGAGGATGCTCTGTTCTGAACCCGGTTGTGACGGTTGAGAGTTGTGAGGTTTGTAAGGTTAATGGGTGTCTTGGGTGTAATTATTTTCATGATGATATGCATGGTGGTGGTGGTGGCGGCCCGATCAAAAAGAAGAAGAAGAATTATAGAGGTGTGAGGCAGCGGCCTTGGGGAAAATGGGCCGCGGAGATAAGGGACCCGCGCAAAGCTGCGCGGGTTTGGTTGGGGACATTTGAGACCGCGGAAGCAGCAGCTCGGGCTTATGATCGAGCTGCTATAGAATTCCGCGGTCCTAGGGCGAAGCTTAATTTTTCTTTTACGGATTATACTGAATCGGCATTGTTGGAAAATGATCAACGAGTGTCACACCAGAACGAAAGGAGAAAGAGGCCGGAAAGTGGCAATCGATGGAAACCCGAGTTGGACGCGGTGAAGGGGAAGAAACCGGTTATTGAAAATGATTTTATGGAGGGGATTGGGGAAGAAGATGTTGAAGAATGGATGATGAATATGATGATGGATATTAATGGGGAGTCTTCTGATTCAAATCATGGTGGAAGTATTTATAGTGTTTGATCCATGATTAGAATTAGAACATAGTTTAACCAGTAAATTGCTGAAAAGAAGTGGTTAATACGGTTGATAATCGTTTTTGTTGATTGTAGTGTTGCAATCACTATTTTGTTTGTAAAAGAACATGAATGTAATTTTTATCCGGTTTTGGTTTCGGTTTTGTTCCGACTGCCGGTGCCGGTTTATTATGATTATATTAAAGACTAATAAAGCTATTTTTTTTTTGTTACTAACGTACTTCTATGTTAGTAAAAAGCTTCTCCATGGTTACTATAAATATAAATCTATACATAAGCTTAACATTACAGGTACGGTTCGATTTTGATTATATGGCTAATCAAAGCTTCATAACTATAACCATAATTAAGACCATAACCGTTAAATCAGTTAAAAAAAATTCATAATCATAGTCATTGGTTATGTGGATTATCAGTTAAAATCAATTCGATTATGTCGGTTATGATTTGATTATTGATTATGGCTGTTAATTTGCTCACCCTAGTGTGTGTTTGGTCCGAAATAGGCAAATAGTACTTTCACTAGTCCTAATTTGGGGGGAAATAGTAAATAAAACATGTTTTTAAAGTAACAACTATTGCTATTAAAATAAAATTATTTAACGTAAAATATTTGTAAGAACTGTACATAAGTCTAGCTAATTTATGACATGGCGATATTTAAAATTGTAGCATGTGTTTTTTTAAGTAAATATATGATACAATATCTCGAGGAATCGAATAAAGCTACAATGCTGGTAACCCGTTAATGTGAAAATTCCTTCACGTTTTGTTTTAGTTTTATCATATTCATATCTGCATAGTAGATTATCTCCTGGTGCTATTTGTGATAGAATATAAAATGATAATATGTATATACCATAAAATAAATAGGTCGTTTTTCATAAATTTTATTTTTCAAAGGATTAACACTCGATAACTAATAAAACCTACTTCTAATTCTACATGTACACATGTTGCTCGAGTGAAGTCCCTGTACAACTTTGGTATCAATTAATATGTCATGATGATGATTCATTTAAGAAGTGTGCATAGTGGGTTGATTAATTATCATTTATCAGCTAGAAATTTACCTAATGTTTAAAATTCATAAGCTACATCTAACCGGCTTAGCAACCATTGTAATAAATGTTCCTAGAAACACCAATAATTAAAATATAAAAAAATTAGATTCTTATAAAAAATGACTACATCTATATATATATATATATAGTTAGCAGATTTTTATATGTAATGATAGGTTTAAAGCATATATATACTATCATACCATGATTATTGACCTGCCTAGACATGATTAATAAATTACTTAAACACTTTATGTTTTTTTTTCTACATGAAAATAACCCCACTAAAAAATCGTTTTTTTCGTTTTTTGTATAGCACTGTGGTGCTTGTTGGAAAAATAATAAAACGCTCATTAATTTAGTGTAATTTTTTTTTTATAAAAAAAATTGGTATATAAAAGTTACTAATGTTTAAAAATCGTGAGTGAAAGGAAAAAGATAAATATAAAAGTTACTCTTGGCGGACTTGGCCGGCTTTGGGGCTTCCACCGCGTGGCACTGGCGGTTACCTCGGATGAACGCTACGCCGTTGCGGGTTGGGAATCCGACCATTTGGTGTGGCGTAGAAGCATTGCTGTTGAATTTGGCTAAGCCCTCTCTGCCTATTAGTAGATCATGCGATGAGGGGACTGGGAGCACCATGAACTCGCATTCTTCTGTTCGAGATAGCTTACCGTCCGACCAGGTGACTGGGAACGTGATGGCACCGCGGGGCATTATCGACTCGTGGATGAATCCTGATATTGGCTCAGTGACGGGCATTAGGCGTTTTTTGTCCGACTCATCGAGCTGGTTGAAACATTGTTCGTACATGATGTCCGCACTGCTTCCTAGATCCAGGAACATATATGGGGTGCGGTAATGCCCGAATACTCCCGTGATGATCAGCGGGGACGTGGATGAAGCTCCGCCCTTGGTGGTAGGCAAGACAACCGGTTGCTCCTTCCATGAGTCACCCCCTGTTTCTACCAATGGTCGCTTGTTTCGCCGATGCTTGCTTGTTCCCTTGTTTGTCATATGGCAGCTGTGTCTTGGGGCGCGTTCGATCAGGTGCGTTTGTAGGTTGCGTATCCGCTTGTTCGGTCCCTCCCCGCGATCATCGTTTTCACGCCCGTGACCGTTGTGCTGCACGTTCTTGACTAGATGTCCTAATTGCCCGGATTTTAAGGCAGACTCAATTTCCATTTTCAGGCTATAGCAATTATCCGTGTTGTGCCCGAAGTCATTGTGGTAGTCACATCGCTTGCTTGTGTCTACATGTCTCCGCTTGCCAAGCGGGCGAGGCTCTTTGAAGTTATGATGTTCGGTGGCAAGCACCTGTGATGGCGTCTTCGTTAGAGGCGTCCCCTCTGTATTCTTCCTAGACCCTCCCCGCCCATCGCGGGTGTGTTTGTTGTTGATAATGTGCCGGGCGTCTTGCTGTGCGGAGTATTTGCCTTCCTCTGCGGAGCCTGAAATGCGTGACCAGACGAATTGTTTCCCTTTATCCCTACGGCCCCCGTGATTGTTTGAGTACGGGTGCTGGCGGGACTGGTGGAAAGATTTCTCAGACGAAGCGTAGATTTTGGCGGCCTTGATGACCTCGTCCTATGATTCGGGAATTCCGTCCTTTCCCGTGAGGCATTTCATGAGGTCGTCGTGGTTGACCTCATAGATGAAGGCCGCGCGCGTTAGTTCCTCTCCGCATCCTATTTGCATTGCTTCCCGCGTGTACCGGGTGATGTAATCCTCGACCGCTTCATTATCCCTCCTAGCGCAGAGTAGGATGTGAGCTTTGTCTTTTTTGTGTTTTCTCTGGTGAGAGAAATGCAAGGAAAATTTGGATAGTAAATCATCAAAGTCGAGGATACTACCCGCCGGGAGGTTGTCGAACCATACTCTGGCCGCTCCCATTAGGGTTTGTGCGAAAAGGTAGCACCATACTTGCATTGGCCAGTTCTGGCTGTGGGCTGCAGTGCGGAAGTCGTGTACGTGATCGTCTGGGTCACGTATTCCGTCATATTTACCAATGCTGTTTGGCAGTTTAGCTTTCGCGGGTATTGGTGCTAGGACAATGCGAGCGCAGAATTTTGATTTTTCTGCGAGATCTTTTGGTCTGTAGGGTTTGACCAAGTCGTCATCACCCTCTGCTTCTGAGCTGGATTCGTAGCCGTCTTCCTCATCAGTGGGAGAGTGGCCCTGGCCGCGGGAGCCTTTTCCGCGGCCTCCGCTACGACTCCCTACTGTATTGTCTTTCTGGGAACGACTCGTTATTTTGTTTTTGTTTGTTGCCCCTTGAACCTTGTGGTTGGTATCGAAGTTAAGCGTCTTTTGTACTCGCTGTTGTGCCTGTTGCATTACCCGTTTCTGGTATCCTACCGTGAGTTGTGCCTGTTGTTTAATCCAGAGTGAAAAAGGCGATGGCGCTTGCCGTAGAAAGAGATTTAAAGAGCCAATCGTCTAGGTCTTCTTCTTCTTCGTTGGCCTCGTCGTCCTCTAGGCGACGACGTTTTGGTTGATGGTTTGACCAACACCAATCCTTCTCACTGGTTTGTGAGCTACTTTTGTGACGGTGGCTGGAGGGGTTCCCTCCGATCGTTCCTCGTCATCTTCTCCAATGACAGGCTCGTCTTGGTTCTTTTGTAAGGCTTCTTCGTTTGTCATATTTCTTGCTGAAAGATTGGAAAAAACTCTTGTTCTAGCCGGTACGGATGGCGCCAATGAAGAAACAAAAGTCTAACCTTGGTTGATATAGGCTAAACTCGTCCCTACAAGTCTGATCCTTCGCTAGAACGAATGACTCCTGGTGATGGTGACCTGAAACACACACAATTTACCGATGTGGGGCGACCGCCTCGAATCCCGGAGGAATCTACTTAGCAGACACAAAAACGTGGTCGGCCCTAGTGTGTTGTTCAGGGGTTTTCTGAATGGCCTATCTAAGGAGACGAAGTGCTCCTTAAATAGGTTCCACACGGGCCTTGACATTCACCCTTAACTTACCTAATGGGCCTGGACCCAGTTAAGGGCTTGCCTCCACATCGGCCCAAGATTAGGCCCAATACGATAATATATTGGACAGGTAGTGAATCATAGAGAGTGTTCGTACCGTTTCTTCTGACGTGGCATCCTGTGGTTAGTCACAGGTCTGATCGAATGTGATTGGCTGCTGGGTGTACGGTTGTCCCCTCTGCAGCCCTTCGTTAGTGGAGATCCTTGTTGAGGTGGTCCCCTGCCCTCTTATTGGCTAGCGCATGCAGGGGTTGTACTTTTTGCCGGTTGCGGGTTTATCCGGGACACGTGTGGCTCTCCTGTTTGTTGATTGTGCGACGTGCTCCTTGCCACACGTTGCTGTATCTTGATTGGCTCGTACTGTTTTGTACGAACTCGTCTGGCTTCGCCACGTGTTATCTTTGCAGCCTCGTCCTTTGAGGTGATGTCACCATTGGTAGCATGCCCGCCTTGATGGCGGGCAGACTCTGCTATAATGGACCCGCTTTTGGCTGTTCTCTCGGCCTCACTTGGGCTTACTGACCCTATTCGGGTTAATGGGCCCGAGTTCTGGGTAGGGGCCCATGAGAATTTGGGTCCCTACCCCTTCAATAAACATATTTAAAATTTTAAAATAATAATTAATAGTTATCTTTACTTAAAATATAATTAAAAAAATTTAGAGGGAAATCAAAGGGTGTGAAGGCCTTAGATAGTGTCATGTGGCACACCCCTTTTCTTTTTATATATATATATATATATACTAGGTGGGATCCCGTGTGGAAACACCTGGGACTAGTCAGCCCAGCCTTATCCGCTGTCTGGTAAGCAGCGACACATCAGCAGACCAAACGTCTGGTCAACCTCCACGTCACGGTCAAAGGCGGATATCATGCATGGTCAACCACCATGCATGAATCAAGGTGATGATTACGTGGACCAAGCATTAAAGGCGGTAAACCGTTCCACCATTTCCATAAATTTAGCCTCTCTTAACCACCTTACTAACATAATCAAGGGTGGTGGAGACAACCTAACCACGGTTAGGACTTGGGTAATGGTGGCATACGTCCACTCCTATATAAGGGGTCACATCCCTAGTAGGAATGACACTTTTTGCTAACCCAAAGAGCTATCACTAAGGATAGTATCCCCATTCACCCCGTTTTTGTTATAAACTACTACCTCGTGTAGTCATCTCCACACCCACATCAACCTTTGTTTGCAGTTCATTCAATCCAGAGCTCCTAGTGAAGGATCAACCCTGTAGATACAATAATCTTATCATCCTTACCCGGTGGTAAGACCATTTGTTTCTTCATTGGCGCCATCCCTTACGGTTCTATAATCTTTCAAACTAGCAACTATGGTTTCCTCGAAAGATGCAAACAGGAATACGGCTGAAGTCGACGCGACAATTGATGATTAGATCAATGATGTTGCACCTAACACCATCACAAAGAACATGACTAAAAAACAACCGACTTCGACATTCCAGTTCAACCCAGTCAGGGGAGGACTAACAGGAGCGAAGAAGAAACAAGACAACCAGTCTCCGGTAGACCCGGATGAATGGTTAGCTAAACAATACTAAAAAACAATTGCTGAGTACCAGAAGATGGTGCTTGAGAAGGCCAAACTTAATGTCCAAAAAACATTAAGTTTTGGTACAATGGAGGATGATCCAAAATCACCTCCTGAAGACAATAATGGCCGTCATCCAATAGGACCTCGTCAGGCAGTACGTAATGGAGACCGTGGTAGAAATACTCGCGGTCAGGACCCCGTCAACCTGGATGAGGAGCCTGACGGCTATGAATCTGAAGACGAAGTGCACTATGATTCCAACCGAAAGCAACGTTCTAAATCGGTTGCGAGCAACCCGGCACCAAAAGACGATGATCTCTATAAGCCTTACAGGCCAAAAACCATTACAGAGAGATCAAAGTTTTGCGCATGAATAGCACTGGCACCAATGCCTCAAGAATGCAAGCTCCCAAGTATGATTGAGAAATATGATGGCTTACGTGATTCAGATGATCACTTGCATGCTTTTGACTGCGCAGGCAGTTCTAAACTTTGGCCCGTATAAGCCTGGTGTAATCTGTTTGTGCAAACATTAACAGAGGCAGTCGAAGTCTGGTATGAAAGCTTGCCAGTCGGAAGCCTACTAGATTTCGACGATCTCATTCGAAAATTCAAAAATCACTTCTCACACTTGCGCAAGCATAAGAAAGACCAAGCATACATCCTGTTGTGCGCACGTCACGAGAACGAGTCATTAGAAGATTACATCGTGAGATACAACAAGGAGGCTCTCCAACTAGGTTGCGAAGAAGAACTTACCCGTGCGGCATTCATACATGGGGTAAGAAACGATGATCTAATGAAATGCCTCACCGAAAAAGATGGCGTACCCAATGCTTGGGACGAAGTGATCGAAGCCGCAAAATTTTACGCGTCTTCCGAGCGTTCTTTTCATCGCAATAAACATGCGCATCAGAGCAGTACCCATCATGCATCGTCTAACAACAAAGGGAAAGGAAAGCAATCTGTTTGGTCCAGAATCTCTGGTTCAATAGATGAAGGAAAGTATTCATCCGCGCAAGATGCGCGGAACATGCTGAGCTCAAGGGGATCCCGTGATCAGAAAGGAAACCAGAGGAAGAATTACGATTGGACTCCGTTATCCAAAACGCCATCCGAAGTGTTAAAGACAGAACAAATCCAGTTCCCAAAGCCGTGGGAGCTCTGCAGCGATAGACGAAATGTTGATAATTCCAAATACTGCGAGTATCACGAAGACTATGGCCATTTGATAGATAATTGCTATAGCCTAAAGATGGAGATAGAGAACGCCATAAAATCCGGCCAGTTAACACATCTTGTGAAGCACATGCGAAGAAAACAGTGTGATAATGCAGAAGGGGGCGAGCCCCCCCCCCCCCCCCAAGAAGATACACAATCTTAATGCGCATCACGTGTACAACACTCCGCGCCACAACTGCAATATGACTCATAGAGCCACAAGTCACAAGCGCACATTCGTTGTCTCAAATGACGACTCGTGGAAAGAAGAACAAGTGATAATGCCAAAAGTAAAAGGAGGGGCTTCTTCAACAGCTCCACTGATCATCACGGGAGTCGTAGGACATTACCGCACAAGGTATATCTTCCTAGACAATGGAAGTAGCACAGATATTATGTACCAGCAATGTTTCGACCAGCTGGATGATGATGATAAAGCAAAATTGGTACCCGTGACAGAGCCCATCTCAGGCTTCATACATGAAATGATATTTCCATTGGGAATGCTCACATTTCTGGTCACACTTTCAGATGGGAAGCATTCGCGCACAGAAGTGTGCGATTTCATCGTCCTTCCCGTCAACTCATCGCATGACATCTTGTTGGGACGGGAAGGCCTAGCAAAGTTCAACTGCAACGCGTCTACGCCACATCAAATGGCAGGTTTTCCCACACGGACCAGCGTAGATTTTATACGCGGAAACAAAACATGTCATACAACTGATGCGCCGAAACCCGCAAAACAAATGAAATCAACTGTCAGAACTGAACCGGAAAAATGGGTTAATAAACCTGCATTCCCGGAACAGACAGTTGTCATCTGACATGTAATCTCTGACTCCATTCGCACACATCTAAAGCAGCTTCTCACCAAGAATATGGATATCTTCGCATTTCAGCCAGCTGACATGGTTGGTGTTCCGCGTCACATCGCGGAGCACAAGCTTAATGTCTACAAGACCGCCGAACCGGTTTCCCAAAAGAAGCGTAGCATGGGTCCAGAGAAAACAAAGGCGATGAATGACCAAGTAATGGAGCTATTGAAAGCGAGTATTCTTCGCAAAAGTAGGTATCAAACCTGGGTCGCTAACCCATTCATGGTGGGAAAATCTAATGGCAGTTGGCGCATGTGCGTAGATTACAAAGATCTAAACATGGCCTGCCCGAAAGATTGTTATCCGCTGACAGATATCGATTTAAAAGTCGACTCATTGGCACCTTTCAGATTCAAGTGTTTTATGGATGCTTACAAGGGGTATCATCAAATCCCGATGGCCAAAGAAGACGAGGACATGACAGCGTTCCGCACTGATATGGGAACCTTTTGCTACACCAAGATGCCATTTGGGCTCTAGAACACTGGGGCCACTTACCAGTTTTAATGGATACAACATTTGTGAAGCAGATCGGCATCAATTTAGAAGTTTACGTTGATGATCTCGTCATCAAAAGTTGAGAAGAAGATCAGATGCTAAACGATATCCAGAAAACATTCGATCAACTTCAGAGTGTGAGAATGAAGTTGAACCCAGGCAAGTGTTCTTTCGGAATGGAAGAAGGAAAATTTTTGGGGGTCATAGTAACTAAAGATGGTTTCCGTGAAAATCCGGACAAGGTCCAAGCAATTGAACGCATGTCGTCCCCGTCTTCCGTCAAAGAAGTCTAAACGTTGATGGGACGCCTCGTAGCTTTGAACAGGTTCTTGTCAAACTACGCGTCCAACTTCAACTAGACCACGGAAGCTGAAACAGCCTTTCAAGAAATGAAGAATTGTTTGAGCAACCTGCCTACACTCACTGCTCCGTTACCAGAAGAACCACTCACACTATACCTGTCCGTAATGGACAAAGTAGTAGGCGCAGTACTCATGGTTGACAGGAAAGGGGTACAAACCCCAATATACTATGTGAGTCGTACACTGCTCGATGCGGAAATACGTTATTCAACAATGGAAAAATTGGTCCTCGCGTTAATTCATGCTTCCATAAGGCTATACAGATACTTCCAGGGCCACCCTATCAATGTCTTAACTGATTTCCGCATCAATGACATTCTGCGGAAGCCAGAACTTTCTGGAAGATTGGCCAAATGGGCTATCGAACTGGGCGAACACTCAATTACCTGCAAGGCCAGACCTTCCTTCAAAGGGCAGATCTTAGCAGACTTCATCACGAAAGTCCCGACAGACAAGATCGAAGAGTGCCTAAATGAAGCATCATCAAGCTCAACTCCACCAGATGAATCACAAAAGTGGGAGCTTTTCACTGATGGTGCCTGTAATGATGAAGGGGCTGGTGCAGGGTTACGTCTGATAACGCCAGAGGGAAAAGAATATACCTATGCAATACGGCTCGACTTCCTAACAACCAACAATGAGGCAGAATATGAGGCACTCCCGGCGGGTCTGTGCATAGCAAAAAAGATGGGAGCTCAACACATTGAAGCTCATGTTGACTCTATGTTGGTGTCTAATCACATAGACGGCTCATATGAAGCAAGAGAGCCATCCATGATCTTGTACTTGGAACACACTAAAGAGCTAATGCGCAGCTTTACTCACTACAAAGTCACTCACGTGCGGCGCAACCAAAACAAGCCAGCGGGCGCCTTAAGCAAGATGGCTTCACCTGCATTTGACCACATGGCCAAAGATGTGGGGGTCGAAGTGTTAAAAAACCCATCCGTACCACAAAGACAAGTGAATGTGGTTCAAACGGGAAAAAAATTCTTGGATCACCCCCATAATGGCTTACCTGACCAAGGGAATCCTCCCGTCCAACAGAGTAGAAGCCAGAAAACTCCAGCACAAAGCCTTACATTACGAGGTAGTCGACGGTATTCTATATCGATGCTCCTACCTTTGGCCGTTATTACGATGTGTGGACTCCGCGGAGGCCACATATTTGATCAATGATATTCACGAAGGGTCCTGTGGATTGCACGCAGGTCCGAAAATGGCCCTGCGCAAAGGTATTCCCCGCAATTCCACACAAGGAGAAACATACAACACAATATTGATGAGCTATCATCAATACCACAATCATTTAGAGTCCAGCATCCCTCCTACCTCACCATAACTTCAGAGATAAAAGACACACTAGACTGGGGGGACTTGATGGGATTGGGTAATAAACCGACTAGTCCGCATACCCAAACCCGGAAAACACAACCATGTGGAAGGAACCTACGCACAAGAGGCCAGAGGAGTAATTCAGGCATGGTCAACCTCCACGTCACGGTCAAAGGCGGATATCATGCATGGTCAACCGCCATGCATGAATCAAGGTGATGATTACGTGGACCAAGCATTAAAGGCGGTAAACCGTTCCACCATTTCCATAAATTTACCCTCTCTTAACCACCTTACTAACATAATCAAGGGTGGTGGAGATAACCTAACCAGGGTTAGGACTTGGGTAATGGTGGCATACGTCCATTCCTATATAAGGGATCACATCCCAAGTAGGAAGGACATTTTTTGCTAACCCAAAGAGCTATCACTAAAGATAGTATCCCCATTCACCCTATTTTTGTTATAAACTACTACCTCGTGTAGTCGTCTCTGCACCCACATCAACCTTTGTTTGCAGGTCATTCAATCCAGAGCTGCTAGTGAAGGATCAACCCTGTAGATACAATAATCTTATCATCCTTACCCGGTGGTAAGACCATTTGTTTCTTCAGTAGCCATATATAAAAAACCATATATAATCAACGTTAAACAAAACAAATATAATCAATTTTAAACATTAATATACATTATGAATTCCATCTTCATAACATCTGTTTATATATATGAATATACATTAGGAATTAATAAACTTAAGTTTCAATTCCTTTGAAGCTACAATTCCTTTTATTCTTGAACTTTAAGCACTTTAGGCATATGAAACTCAATATCCATATTAACTCATTGATATGCGATGAATGGTATCCACGGCTAGTTAAAGTTATTAATAAACTTAAGCGTCAATTCCATTTAAGCTTCAAGCTGTGCGTGTAGATCTTTGAATCTAGCCAAAAGTTCTACATCCTTAATACCGGACTCTGAATTGCCCAACACCGACAAATCACGAACAGCAGTCGAAGGCATTGACTTCAACCCGTTGAACATCGTCTCGCTCAAATGTGCCCAAGTTCAAACGGTCAAAACAAATCTTCAAGTTTCTTGTAGTCTTCAAATCTTGATAGTATTGTGCTGTAATTTGATTAAGAACAAATTCCTTCATTTCATCTTCACGGTTATCACTTGGGGCTGACATGTTGCTTGAATAGTTGGATGCTTGAGAAAATTACAATCTTGGCCATCACTCCTCTTTAATAAGCTAATATAGATATAGTTAATATAGATATACGTTTTTAACCTATTTAGATTTTTCCTAATTTAACTTTTCTTCAATAACTTTCGTTCGCTAATTTTTTTTAAACTAATTTATCGACGTGTTTAAAATTTTTGACTCTCTTGAGTTTCTAAAGTTTTGAGTTTACCCTTTTTCATACCTTTACATGGAAAAACTATTTTTTACGTGCGATTTTTAAATATGTGTCGGTAAAAATACGAGCTGGTCTACGTTTCCACTTAAACTTTTTTTTCTTTTGGAAATTTTCAAGGTTACCCATTTTCGTACTTTTACTCGGCGAAAAAAAACTGTTTTTTTACGTGCGAATTTATATATATGGTAGGTATAAATGCGAGTTGGTCTACTTTTCGATTTAAACCTTTTTTTCTTTTGGAATACGAATGAGGTCAAATATAATACGTTTCCGTTCTTATTTTATATGACTTTTCAATTGGTGCATATTTCGACGTAAATTTTGTTCCAAATTGAGTTAGCATTGTGTTTTATAGTTTTTAGTAATTGTCTTTGACGCATTGTGTTTTATGAAGTGTTTGTAGCAACTTCTGTTTTACGAAGTGTATGTGGTGAATTGTGTCCCACGCATTGTATTCTACACTTCGTATGTTACTGGACGATTCAACCCGCCACGCGCCACCACAACGCGTGACGAGCAAAATACCAGTTTAATGATATTGATATAGCATTATATCTTTTTTTTGTCACACCACGCCAATGGTAGAAACGCGTGGCGCAACGCTCGAAAGCATATCAAAGTCAAGATTAACACAAACTATATTTAATTAGAAAAGATCATCCATTAAGATGTCAAAAAGAAGTACCTTGTTTCAACATTACATAAAACAACAAACATTAAGTTCCAACATGGGGTGTTTCCTATTATTGTTACAAATGATCTTTGTCAAAACATCGCGATTTGTATATATTACTCTTGTGCAACACTTGAAATGAAAAGTTATTGATAAAACACATAACGATATCACATTCGTTGCGCATTGGATTTTACAAAAATTTCAGCAGAGTTTCCTCTGTTTTTATAAACCAGACAACTCAAGTTGTCTACAAATTTCCCAAAAATCAATTCCAATACAAGACAACACTTCGTTTATCCGCAATTCCAAATCAACGAGACTTATACGTTTCGACACTTTAAATAAATTATACTTATATAGATATATACTGTTAGGACAAAAAGGATTAAGGAAACCACTTTTGCAAACCTTAGTGTAATTCATTCTTCTGCAAATTATTCTAAGTATAGAACTACTGAAGAAAGAAGACTAAAGTACTGTGTATGTGATGTATGGATCGTATAAACAACAAAGAATGATCAAACAAGTTTGCTTTAGGTGCGGAATCCCTAAAACAATCACAAAATAATAGTCAAACAGATCAAAACACGTAAATCATCATTTCAAAAGCTTTTTCATTAATTAGAAACTCAATTACATGTTTATAGATTGAAACAAACAGGGTAAGAACGTGAAAAGAGCTAAATAAACTTCTAGAGAGAGAATCAGAAAGTGGAGGGAATAATATGACTCAAAGTTACATTCAAAAAATCAGCTTGACTATTTATAGACTGCACATTCGCCCAAATAGTTCGTGTGAATGTGCAGGTTCGACCAAATCACCCGGTCGAACCAAGCCATACATAAAGCTATTCTACGTTCGCCCAAAAACCACTCCTTCGCACCTTTAGATTCTCATTCGACCATACAGTTTTCTTCCTTCGCACCTTCGACATTTATCAAAACAAGTTTAATGTACAATCCGAAGCACTAGTCGCACAATTCCATCTACAAACTCCCCCTCGACTATTGCTTGGATTGCTGTCGACATTGTTCGTCCATTCTGATGTTCATCAATTTGATATGTCGCTGAATCTTCTGTTCTCTAGTCAAAACCGGTTCCTGAAATTGCTTTGGCTTCGTCTTTTTCACTTCAGGCACCTTCTGTTTCTTTACAAACTTCCCGAGCTTCTTGTCATAGTCACAACCAGCATTTATATCATACGCAAAGCACAGAAATACCACACGTTGGTATTTTCCTGCTTGTTCAGCATCCTTCACTTCAGAATAGATCGGATTATAAAACAACATTATTATATCCTCATGTGAACAGTTGATTAACCACATGGGATCAAAAATGTGTATCTTCTTGAAGTTCTTTTCTCCGTCTTTCAGCACAATCACAGCCTTTGCTATCTTCCAATCATAATACCACCAAATGAAATCTTTGGCGAAATGTTGTGGAATCGGCAACAAAGGAATCTTTTTCAACACTCGCGGTGGTTTATACTTTAACGTCACCTTGGGCATTCCTGTAATCATATCAATATCCTTTTTATGAACAATTCGTTTCGGATATTGTGGTTCAAATAAATCCCACTTGGTTCGGCTTTCTCTCGTCATCTTCTCAGCAAAGTATGTAATCTGACTATTTGACGCTCCCGTTAAACGGTGACAACAAATATCACGAATAGCCCAATAAGGAAGAGTCTTCAAATGATGAAACTTATCAAAATATAAGATCCCCTTCTCCCACTTCACTGCTATGCATCTCAGTTGCTTAATAAACTTCCAGGCCAATGCACGACCTTTGAAAATCCCACTGTGAAGTTTATAAAAGCTACCTTGTACCTTAGCTTTCGGACGGTTATTCTCTTTCTCTTTCAATTTCGTCAAAAACTCCTTCAAACTATCAGATTGCTCGAACCGTGGTTTATCATGCCCTTTGAAAATCTCATCTTCAAACACGTTGCTCTTCTCTTTAGCCAGTTTCTCGGCCTGGTTTAGCACGAATCCTTTACATAACTAGCGGGTTTATCATTTTACAAATTACATTTGGGGGGTATTGGGTAAAAAAATCAAATTTGGTGATGTATAGAAATGGATTGGCGGTATCTAATAAATGTAAGCTTGATGCTGCCAAACAGGTTAGCGGTATCAAGTGGCCTTTTTCAGTGTGTCTAGATGCTGCCAAATGAAATGGAGGAGTCACCCTTGATGCCGCCAATCCAGTTAGAGGTGTCATTGATGCCGCCAATTGAGTTGGTGTGTTCTTCAATATTGCCGTCATGATCCCGCCAATCCATTTTCATGCATTCAAACCACCAAATTAAAATTAGTCTTCACCTGCAAACCATGCAGCCTATAAAACACACTCACAAGGTCTCTAGCATTGCATGCAATGGTCTTGTAAGTTGCAGATGATTTGATAGGCAAATAGTGTTCTTGGGAGTGTAAGAATTCAGCCTTTGAAGGTTATAAAATGGAGGGTGAGGTGAAGAAGGAGCACCAACCACATCCAAGAACACACCATCAACACTACAATCTCCATCTGAAACCTTTGAAATTTATAAAAAATCATACCAACCAAATTCCTCCCACCATGAATCAAAACATGAACTTACACCCTGGTCCCCTAAACGACGATGTGTTGTATCTGCGTGATCGACATCGTGCCTTTCACATTTTCACAAACGAGGAAAACTTCAATGCCGCCATGATGGTAAAGCGTAGCGATAGAGCCATATGGAAGGTACTACGTGACCACCCTGTTGTAGGACGGGTTCGTAACCTTATCGATGCTGCAGGGTTTGGTGGCCTTATAGATTGTGGTTATCGATACGTTGACCACTCCTTGATAACAGCTTTGGTGGAACGATGGAGGCCCGAAACTCACACGTTCCACCTTCCATTTGGTGAAGCTACTGTCACCTTACAAGATGTTAACGTCTTGTGGGGGTTACCTATTGAGGGAGCTGTTGTGTTTGGGGTAGATGATAATTTGTCTACTGCTGATGCAATAGCGTTGTGCCGACGATTGTTAGGTGTTACGCCTACAGAGGCCCAAATGTCCGGCAAGTCCGTTTTGGGTAGTGTTATTATTAATAAACTAAAGCAGCCGTTTGTTGAAGCAGAGGCTACGGATGAAGCGTGCATTTTTCGTGCTCGTTTAATCCTTTTTTATTTGATCGGTTCCACCTTAGTCCCTGATAATAATAATAATAGATTAAATGTTTTTTACTTAAGATTTTTACGAGACCTCAAACGTACAACATCTTATAGCTGGGGCAGTGCGGTTCTGGCTTGTTTATACAGGCGGCCTTGTGATGCCACCCAGCCGGATAGGAAAGCCGTGACCGGGCCCATTATGTTGCTTCAAGTATGGGCATGGGAGAGGATTCGGTGTCTCGCACCACGACCATCCCAGTTTGATTATACTTGCCCGATAGCGGCTCGGTATATATCGCAAATCCCAGTTTGATTATACTTGCCTACATGTCATCCCTTTGTATTTTTTTTCCTGAACACGTTTTTAACATGTTAATTTTGTAGGTGGCGAGACCGGCGGTTAAACTTCCAGGAGGTGGCCACACACTGCCTCAAGGCATATCGTTCGCAGCTACAATCGTTGAACGAGGACATGGTATGTTAGTAATTATTTTTAGTTTTTTGTATTAATCATGCATTTATTGTGTTTTGTTACTGATTAAGTGTTTGTTTTTAGTTCAACTGGACCCCCTACAACTCGGTTTTGGATCGACTACCGGCCATATGCTCAAATGGGATGGAAAGCTGGAGGAGTTGTTGTCTGCTTATATGCTTCGAGATCGTTGAGCATCATTACCCTCAACGGGTTATGAAGCAATTCGGCATGGTCTAGTACATACCTCCCCAGATAACCTTAACCGTACCCACGGCTCAGCTTGAAAAACTGCATGCTTTGGGGTGGCAAGGGCACAACGGGGCGGACTGGATGAGTAGGCATGAAGCCTACATCAATGCATGGAATAACCGTCGTAACACGGTTTTCCGCTCTGATCCCATAAGGACAACTTCAACAGCGCCCGGTTATATGCAATGGTATATGGGGCGTACCGTTGCATTTATTGGAAATCCGAGTGTAGCACCGGCCCTAGTTGGCGGTTTCCAAGACGACGGTGCTAGAATCCAGTTGATGGTAAAGCATTTTTACGTGCCTAATTCATACATTAATTATTTTCAGTTTGTTGTTTCTAACTAATAAATTTGCTTGCAGAGGGATGCCATGGGTGATATTTACCGGTCATCTCAAGAGGCATTTAATAATCCTCAGGCATTCTCCACGCAGCTTGAGCATATACAAAACACAGCGTTTCACAGTATGATGATGTCACACGACCTCGTACACTTACAGAATCCGACACATCTTACCAGGGACACCGTTGACTTGTCGGCACCTGCACGGCCTCAAAGGGTGCGCCGGCGACGCGCTCCCCGTCAGGTGCCGGCAAACGTGCCGGAAAATGAAGACCAAGCTGCTGGAAGTCACTTTGACAATGACGCTGGGTTTCGTGCATCTGTTGCGGCCAGAAACAATCAGAACCAGGCCGGGGAATATGTCCCGCAATTCATGGACAGTGGATTGGACCAGATGGGAACTCCATTTGGATTGGGTGGATCATTCGTACAGGGAACTGGTGATGTTGGTGGGTCCGGTGGCAGTCAACCGGCGGAGATGGGTCCGCTAGCTAACTTTCGTGCAGGCGGAATTGGCATCGGAGATAGTTGGGTGTTTCCTTCATCACCGGGTTACGTGACGCCGGTTCGACAGGGGTTGGCACGGTTTGATCACGACCTTGTTAGTGATTTTCATTACCATGCCCCGCATAATTCGTGTGATGAAGGACCTTCAAGCCGGCCAGGACCATCGACCACACTGAATTTAAACCTCTTTCCTGATGATGAGTACGGTAATGAAGGAGCACCACCCACCAACCAACCACCCAGGAGGCAATCTGAACGTCTTATGAATTAGGGACCCTCGAACTTTCTGGACTGGTTTAACTTGTAAAATTGTCGAATTCAAGTGTGTTCTTAATTGCTTGTTGTAACATTTTTGATTTGCTTTATAACATTAATTATTGATTTGCTTTATAAATATATGAATATATGAATCGTTTAGCCACCTGTGATTCGAACATTGATAGGAGAAACAACCACTAAAATTAAAATCCAAATAAAAGCGTTACACACTAAAACAAGATTACGTAACCTGATCCCGGTGGCCCGAAAACGGCTCGGAGGTGTTTTTTTCAAAACCCACACTATGTTGAAAACGGGCCAGGCTGCCCTCTTTGGGCCTCTGTGCAGCCTGGCTGGGCCTACCGGACAGGTAACCGGACTGACGGACGCGTTGCCCTTGGGTAACACACGGGCGTCGCACGAAGTCCGGGCAGTTTTCGGGTCTCCGGGGCCTGATCCCGGTGGCCCGAAAACGGCTCGGAGGTGTTTTTCACACTATGTTGAAAACGGGCCAGGCTGCCCTCTTTGGGCCTCTGTGCAGCCTGGCTGGGCCTGCCGGACAAGTAACCGGACTGACGGACGCGTTGCCCTTGGGTAACACACGGGCGTCGCACGAAGTCCGGGCAGTTTTCGGGTCTCCGGGGCCTGATCCCGGTGGCCCGAAAACGGCTCGGAGGTGTTTTTTTCAAAAACGGCTCGGAGGGATAGATTTATTTAAATCAAATAATAACACATAGACTTTCCATTTTTGGAATGTCTCAAACAAATAATACAAATTTGATAGATTTATTTAAAAGAAATATTACAAATTTATTTAACAACTGTTTTTCAAAACTAGTCACTCAAACTATACAATCTACGGATTTACAAGACAATATATTTTCCGAGATCACCTATTCCAATATTCTACCACCGTTTCTTGTTGCAGAGTTCATTCAGTTTTTGTTTCGCACCTTCAATCACAATTGCTTTGTTGAAATCAACAATAGCTTGTGTTGTGCACCCAGAAACTTCTCTTTTCCAGTCAGCGGGAACTCAGGACCGCATTCAGATTCAAACCCATCTGAATTTGATCCAGGAGAACATGGTTCTACCTGTTGAATATGTGTACCAAATCTACAGGTACCCAATGTTCAAACCAGCCTGCCATACCAAAGTAGTACGGTGAAGAATCGCATCATCCGTTGCCGGACTGGTCGCTAATGACGTGATGTGCTTCATCAACACCGGATGGCGTGGGTTTGCCTGGAAAGTAGACCCGCCTAAAGAGCCCGTTGGAATGTCCAGCTTTGGTAGACTAGAGGTTCAGACTACCAACGACAACTAACTCTCTAATATTTTAAACTAAAGTATCAATGTTGCATTCTACACGTGTTATACCACGTGTGGATGTAACATCGATCCAAGTAGTTTAATGTGGATGTAACACCGATCCAAAGACACCGCTTTTTTGGACCCCAGAAAAGCGATGCCAAGCAGGGGATGAAACGGCAGACGATGCTGTTAAGCATGACTCATCCCCGCCGAAAACAGTTAAAACTCCATGTGAATGTAACATCGACCCAATATCAATAAAAAACCATACCCTCCAGAACAATTGCAGGAAAAGTATTATATCTCATATTGGGGGGTTTTATTTTGGTTATAATGTATTTTGTATAGGTGTGGAATGGGATGGAGAGAATGGGCAGAGGGCTTATATAAGAAATGAAGCCTAGAACTCAATTGGCGGCATCAATGTATAGAAATCAAATGGCGGCTTCAATGTATATAAATGAATTGGCGGCATCAAGGTTTGGTTAATTAGATGCCGCCAAACCAAAACCATACATCACCAAATTTGATTTTTTCCCCCAATACCCCCCAAATGTAATTTGTAAAATGAAAAACCCCCTATTTATGCAAAGGATTCGGTTTAGCACATCATCAGAAAATTCAGGAAATCCACAATCTTGATTATTCTTGAAATATTGTGGATATTCCTCACTTGTTATATCCTCCATTTCAACCTCTTCAAAAGCAGGAACGTCACGGTCATCAGAATGATTCCCGGCTTCCTTTTCAGGTATCTTTGGAATGTAATTATTAGCAAGCAACTCTTCCAAAGTCTTTCCCACCTGTTTAGCTAAACCTTCAAGTATTTCATTAGAAACTGCCGCAGAAACCTCTCCATCTTCAAGATCTGGGTCATCAAACTCCAATTCAAACAGCTTATTGCTCGACTCGAATATTTCTAAAAATCTGCTTGTCATGTCAATCGTCCAGACTCGATCTGTAAGCATCTGGCGATACATGTTCTTGTCTTCTTCAGATAACGACTGCAATTTTTCTTTCCAGAAGATATCGTCATCAACATTTTCACCTGGAGTAACCGGTGACTTAGAACTAAAAGCTGGTGGTAGTTTCTTACCAGCAATGAGCGATTCAATCTCTATCTTTCTCTTTTGACTTGGTTTCTCCTGTTTCTTCTTCTTTGACTTTGCAGCCTGTACAGGTGAGCCAAAAAAATCTTCATCTAAATTCAGAATCACTTCATCATTATCAACAGGAATTGGACTCTTAGTTCCCTGATCTTCAATAGTCTGACTAACAGACTCACCAGCCACAGTGGCCTTGGGCGTGGCGGTCTTTAACGTTTCAGTCTCCGAGTCCCAATGTTCATTTTCTTGCGTCTCCTCTGAATCAATCGACGCTTCATCCACAATATGCAAACCTTTCTTTGCCATCGTCTTGTTACGTCTTGGTGTGCTCTTCTTCTTCTTCTCAGGTTCAGACACAACCTCTAACCTTATCCCTTTCTCCTTAACCTTTCCACTCTTAGCACCGACATTAACAACCTGTCTTTTGCGCTTCGCATCTGGATCAACAGGATGTAATGGGTCATCTGGATTTGAATCACTGTTCGCATGTCTCACAAGCCCTTTTCTTGGATCTGTATAGTCAATCCTTGCTAGATGTCCAAATAAACGTCTTACTGGTGGACGTTCATTGACCGACAATCCTTTATACGCTTTCATCCTAGCAAGTGTATTGATTGACATATGTTCCTGAACAACAATGTGCTTAGGATCTCTCTTCAAGTCTTTATACTTGTTATCAAATACCATCTGGAGGAAACGAGGATATAGCAGAAACTTCAGATTCCTAATGCCGTTCATAGGCTCTAACAAGTGTTCCATCAGCATTCCTGAAACATTGAACGGTTTGTTCAATACCAGGGCTACCATCATAGAGCTAATACTCTTGCGCATCAAGTCATATCCTCCAGCGGCTGATCCGAAGACATGTATCAAAACGTGTGCCAAATATTTAAATTGAGGGCACAGTTTTCCCTTGTGCAATGAACCGTCAGTGATTGGTCCATTGTACTTCATTCTCAGGAAACACTTTCGCTGATCCATGAAACTCAGCTCCTTAGGATCCGTCTTCTCATCTTGTAGATTCAATGCTTCTCGTATATCCTGCTCACATACAATAACCCTCTATCCTTGGATCTTGCTAATCAAACATGACTCGCAATTCCAGAAGTCCAACTTTGCTCCTGACCAGAATTCTTGCATCATATCTCTGTAAATAATATAGGTGTAGCAATCGCGTCTATCACCCTACTCCTCTTCAAGAATTCAATGATCTCGACAAACTCCGTGTGCTTTTTAACTTCTCCGAGATACGCACAGCAATTATGCGCATTCTCGAAGGTTAAAGGCTCTTCAGAAGCTTTCTTAGCAGGTTGTGAGGACGATCCAGCTTGCTAAGTAGTCTTCTCCTGCTCAGACATGGTTTGATCTGCAAAACAAAACAAAGAAACATGTTAAAAATCGACAAAAATTCAAACCTTTGAAAATTTGGTATTTATCATTCTCATTCGCCCAAACGGGGGTGCGAATGTGAAAAACATGGTGCGAATGAGAAAATTGAATGGTACGAATGTGAAAATTTTGATAAAAAGTTTCATTCGCCCACAAGATTTTCATTCGACCAGTTTGTCATCTCCTTCGCCCATTCGAAAGGGTCGAAGGAGTCTGTTCATATTTTCAAATTTTCAATTCATAATTTTATGGTTTCTAATCATGTTCTTTTGATTTGTATAGCAACTAACAATGCCGATTAACCATTTTAAACCAACAGTTTTATCAATTTCGCATTATTTCTGTGTTTTCTTATTAAACCTAGGTTTCAAACTAAAATGATGATCAATTGATCAATCTGCTGTCTTTGAAACCTTGGTTTATGAATATTCTCCCCCTAAAACCTTGCTCTGATACCACTTTGTATGTGATGTATGGATCGTATAAACAACAAAGAATGATCAAACAAGTTTGCTTTAGGTGCGGAATCCCTAAAACAATCACAAAATAATAGTCAAACAGATCAAAACACGTAAATCATCATTTCAAAAGCTTTTTCATTAATTAGAAACTCAATTACACGTTTACAGATTGAAACAAACAGGGTAAGAACGTGAAAAGAGCTAAATAAACTTCTAGAGAGAGAATCAGAAAGTGGAGGGAATAATATGACTCAAAGTTACATTTAAAAAATCAGCTTGACTATTTATAGACTGCACATTCACCCAAATAGTTCGTGCGAATGTGCAGGTTCGACCAAATCACCCGGTCGAACCAAGCCATACATAAAGCTATTCTACGTTCGCCCAAAAACCACTGCTTCGCACCTTTAGATTCTCCTTCGACCATACAGTTTTCTTCCTTCGCACCTTCGACATTTATCAAAACAAGTTTAATGTACAATCCGAAGCACTAGTTGCACAATTGCATCTACATACTGAAAAATGATTCAACAAGTACTGAAGAAGATATATCAGAAGTTCTGAAGTCAAACCAGACAAGTTCACTGAAGAACTACTGAAGACAAACTACTCATCAGTAGTTTGTCATTCATCAGCACTTGTAATAGAATCTTTCCACCGCCCTTATGTTTCAGTAGTTTATTTGTTTATTATTACTTTATCTTTTTGTACAAGTTCCAAGAATGCAACTTGTTGCAGACTTGCTTTTTGGCAAGGTTCATGTATTTGTAAGTCTATAAATAGATGGGTTCATCCCTCTGTTTTAGACATTGAATTTAATTGAAACTGAAATCCTTCAAAGCTTATTATTGTTATTTCCATTTCATTTACTAAGAACCTGTTTGAGTATTTATTGTCATTCACATTCAATACTTAGATTCTCATTAAACTTGTCTTTAGTTTTCAAACATCCAGGGGGAGTAATAACTCCTGTCGATAGTGTAACTTTACATACTTATTCCGCTGTGCAAATCTGATTGAACTTGCTAAACACATAAGTGTTCACTAGCAAGCAAAACATCAAGAGCATTACTGATCCAACAATTGGTATCAGAGCACTCGTTTATCTGATCACATATCACTCTAACACATTGAGAATCAGACACATTCTCTTGTTGATATTCAATAAAGGATTAAAAGTTCACCTTTTTTCAACATCCATCACTTTAAGAGATATTTGACAAATCAATACTCTTTAAAATGGATCCACATAATACTGGTTCTGCCAATAAACCTGCTATGCTAGTTAGAAATGAATACAATATCTGGCAAAGGAGAATGGCACATACATTATCTCAGACCAACACTGGTTGCTGGAAATTTGTGATATATGGTCCTCATAAACCAGTAAAAATTAATTTTGAAACTAAAGTAGAAATACCAAAAGACCCAAAGGACTATACAGAAGATGATTTTCTAAAACTTGAGCTTGATGCTAAAGCTTTCTCTATGTTGGCAATGGCACTCCCAAATGAAATCTACTCTGGACTATTACATTGTGATAGTGCCAAAGAGCTTTGGGACTGCCTAAAAGAACAGTTTGGAGGAACTGAAGAGGTGATTGCCAACACTAGAGAAATCCTGGCTCAACAATATGAAAAATTTGCTCACATAAATGGGGAAACTTTAACTCAACAATTTGAAAGATTCTCCTCATTAATATCTAAGCTAAAATTAAATGGTCAGACCTATACGACTGTATCTATGCTTCATAGATTTTTAAGGTCTTTACCTGAAAAATGGGAAACATATTCTATAGTTCTCAGATCCTCACCAGACTTTAGCTCCCTCACTCTTACAAAATTACATGGGAGATTGCTAACTTTTGAAAGAGAAATCGATCAAAAGAAAAAATTGCAAAGTTCTGGTAAAAATGCTGATGACTATCTACCAGGTAGTACAGCACTATTGGGACAAGATTCACCTACTTGTTCAAATAGTTTTGGATCTTTTGACCACATTGATATAATTGCTGGGATCTCATTAGAAAGATCATTCCCAGGTTATGACAATGATGAATATAGTCAAACTTCTGATAACATGTGTTTTATCATGGATGATTTAAAAAATTTCAGCAATGATGACTTAGAAGAAATGGACATCTTACATCAACTGGCCATGTTAAGTATAAAAACAAACAAATTTTATAAAAGGTCAGGAAGGAAATTTCCAGGACTAAACAGTTCTACAAAAATTGGTTTTGACAAGTCTAAACTTAGATGTCATAAGTGTCAGAAGTTGGGACACTTTGCTAGAGAATGTAGAAGCTCTAGCTACAACCAATCTCAGTCTGGAAATCAGTTTAAACCCTAGTTATAATAGGAATAATGGAACACAGGGAAGTGCACATTTTGTACAGGCACAAGCTCCACAAATCCAATATGTGCCACAAGTACAATATGTAAAATGCCTGCTCAACAGATGCAGAGCCAACAATCAATCCCTTCCATTCCAGCTGCTCAACAACCTCCACAGACTCAGCAACCCTCACAACAAAGTTTGTTCACCTCAGGGTATGTTGACTGGAGCAGTCTTCCTTTTGACACTACTGAGTGCAATCCTGATGCAGACAACAAAATGTTTGACATCAACTGGGGAGAAGCTGACAATGGCAGAAAGAATTTTGCCTTAATAGCATTTGAGGGCTGCACCTCAAAATCTTCCCTGTCTTAGGTATCAAAAGAATCTTTAACAAAACTTTGTTCAACTTCATGTAAAGAATCTTTTGCTCTCATAAGAGAGACCAATGTGCATTTACAAGGCAAAGCAAATGACTCTGAGAGAAAATTTACTCAGATAAAATGTGATTTAGAAAGAAAACTTGCTGCAAAGGAAAAAGAAAATTCTAAATTGACTAACAATGCTATTGAAACCCAAGCACAACTTAAAATCATGATAGAAGACCTAGGAAATGTCAGATTAGAGCTTGCTGACACCAAGGTTGTTTGTGAAAAATTGGTAGAATCTTGTAAAGGGTACCAACTGCTGCTTAACAAACAAAGTGCATCAAATTTTAGGTTTGGCATAGGGTACAATCACACTGAAACACTAACAGATTTTCCCCCCATAACTACTGAAGATGGGAGAAAAATTGTTTCAGATGAAACTTCTGAAGAGAAAGAATGCACATCTTTTCATGAAAACTTTCTAAAAACTCACAAAGAAAGTTCTTCAGAAGTACTGATAAAATCTGACTTTAGGCCATCAATAGTTTCATCTACATCAGGAGTTGAGAACCTGAAAACTACTGATGACCTAAAGCAAATCAAAACTGTCAGAAATTTGCCTTCAAATGAAAAAGAAAAGGCAAAAGAATGTGAAATCTGTGGTTTGTTTAACTACAAGACAGAATTTTGTAGATACAGAAAAGGAATTCAGTATAACAAGAAAATTTCACAGCTGGTTGTGGGAAAACAACTCAAAAATGATTTTGAAGAAACTTTTTCTCCCAAGAAACAACAACCAGTCAACACCTTTTCTCAGAAAAAGATGAAAACTCAACAAAAGTCTTTTTCTCAAAATTCTCTTTCAGTAGTTAGACCTAAATCATCATCAGTTTCACAAACTGCTGAGATTAAAAATCTCATGAATATGGTACAACTACTGATGACCAAGGTTGATGGTGGTCCTCAAAAGGATACCACCATTACTTTTAATAAAAAAATCCATTGCCAAAAAGACATGGATTCCTCAACCTGGTCAAGAACAAACTGTTAATGTTCTCCAGAGCAAACCCAAAGCCAAACTGGCTTGGGTTCCCAAATCTAACTAATTTGCTACTTTGTGCAGAGGGTATCCAGAGGCTTAAATAGCATTTGGTATATTGACAGTGGTGGCTCAATGCACATGACAGGATGCACATACCTGATAAACAATTTTATCAGTCAAAGAGAAGGATCTGTATCCTTTGGGAACAATGCCAAGGGATATGTGCTAGGACATGGCAATGTCTCTTCTGGGAAAATACAGTTTGACAAGGTCAATCTGATTGAAAACCTTGTTACAACTTGCTGAGTGTGTCACAAATGTGTGATAAAGGATATTCTTCCTTTTTTCACAAAGACAACATGCAAGATCATATCACCAGAAGGCCAGAAGTTGATAGAGAAGATCATTGAAGATCATACTTTGTTGATAGCCAAAAGATGTGGCAATGTCTATGCAGTGGACATTGAAAAGGGCAAAGTACTGAACAACACTGCCTGTTTCTTCTCAAAGGCATCAACTTCAGAGACTGATCTCTGGCACAGGAGACTTGGCCATGTGAACTTTAAAACAATAAATAAAGTCACAAAAATGGGCTTGGTCAGAGGTCTACCCTTGAAAGTATACCAGTGTCAAGAACACTGTGTATCATGTTTAAAGGGAAAGCAGCATAAGTCCTCCTATAAGTCTATTGAAGAATAAAAAACAACTGCATGTCTTCAACTACTCGATATGGACTTATTTGGACCAGTAAAAATCATGAGCCTTGGTAAGAAGAAGTACTGATTGGTCATCATTGATGACTATTCAAGATTCACATGGGTATTCTTCTTATTTTCCAAGGATGAGGCAGCTGAAATCATCAAGTTCTTCATTCTACAAGTAGAGAAACAATATTCTCTATCTGTCAAAGCCATTAGAAGTGATAATGGGACAAAGTTCAGGAACAAAACTCTGGATGAATTCTGCTTGTCTAAAGGGATTATTAGACAATTCAGTGTTCCTAGAACTCCTAAACAAAATGGTGTGGTAGAAAGGAAGAACAAAACATTAATTGAAGCAACAAGAACTATGTTAGCTGATTCAGGCCTACCATTGTATTTCTGGGCTGAAGCAGTTAACACTGCATGTTATGTTCAAAATACAGTCCTTGTCAACAAAAGACACTCCAAAACTGCCTATGAAGTTCTTCATGGCATGAAGCCCCTTATCTCTTTTTTCAGGGCTTTTGGATGTCAATGTTTCATTCTAAACATTAAAGACTCTATTTCAAAGTTTGCTGCTAAAGTTGATTCAGGTTATTTTCTTGGTTATTCTTCCACTAGAAAAGCCTACAAGGTTTTTAACTCAAGAACCAAGATAGTAAAAGAAACACTGAATGTCAAGTTCAATGAATCAAAGCACACTCTTATTCCAGCACATCCTGCTGAACTCTTTGACCTTGAAAGCTTCCATTTGGAGCTGAAAAGACTATCACTTCATCTAAACCTACTTATTATGGTGATCAGAGGTTTGATGATGAGGATCCAGCACCATGGACTCCTAAAACAGTCATTAAGTCAACTTTCAAACCTTCAGAAGTTTCACAAACTTCTGATTCAACAACTGCTGATGTACAAACTCAAGCATCTACTTCAGCTCCTACAACTACTGAAGATGTTCAAACAGCTGAACCAAACATTATAAACTTTAGTGGTTTGTTTGATGAAGTACAAGAGCCACCTACACCTGTTAGTGGTTTACAATAACTAATTGAACACAAAGATCATCCATTGGAACAAATCATGGGTGATATTGCATCAGGTGTTCTCACAAGAAACCAGCTTTCCAACTTTTGCTTCTTCTCAGCATTCATTTCTTAGTTGGAACCTAAGAAGTACCAAGAAGCCCTCAAAGACAACAATTGGGTGGAAGCTATGCAAGATGAGTTGCTTCAATTCAAGAAGCAACAGGTTTGGGAAATCTGTCCCTTACCACTAAACAATCTACCAATTGGCACAAGATGGGTTTTCAGGAACAAACAAGATGAGGCTGGTATGATTATTAAGAACAAGGAAAGACTGGTGGTACAAGGTTACTCTCAAGAAGAAGGAATTGATTATGATGAAACATTTGCTCCAGTTGCAAGACTTGAAGCCATCAGGTTATTTCTGGCCTATGCCATTTCCAACAAAATAAAAGTTTTTCAAATGGATGTTAAAAGTGCATTCTTGTATGGAAAGATGAAAGGGGAAGTGTATGTTTGTCAGCCATCTGGGTTTGAGGATCCTTCTCATCCTGAGTGGGTGTACAAGCTTGACAAAGCTCTTTATGGGCTAAAACAGGCTCCAAGAGCCTGGTATGAAACACTTTCCAACTTTTTGCTCAAAAATAACTTTACAAGAGGCTCCATTGATAAAACTCTTTTCATTAAAAATGTTGGAAGTCATATCTTACTTGTTCAAATTTATGTTGATGATATCATATTTGGTTCAACAAACACAAAACTGTGTGATGAATTTAAGAAACTCATGCAATCAAAATTTGAGATGAGTACAATGGGAGAACTGCAGTACTTTTTAGGACTGGAGATTAAACAACAAACAAATGGAACTTTTATACATCAATCTAAACATGTTAAAGAATTATTGAACAAATTTTCTTTACAAGACTGTAAATCATGTTCCACTCCCATGACACCTACCACACAAGTTGAACCAGATGATCAAGGAAAACAAGTTGATCAAACCATGTATAGATGTATGATAGGTTCCCTTTTATATCTAACTGCTTCTAGACCAGATATTATGTTTTCAACATGTGTCTGTGCTAGATATCAATCAGCTCTTAGGGAATCACACTTAATTGCAGTCAAAAGAATCTTCAGATATCTGAAAGGAACTCCTACACTTGGAATTTGGTATCATGCTTCTAGCAATACCAAGTTATCAGCTTTTTCAGGTAATGACTATGCAGGGTGCAAAATGTCAAGAAAATCAACATCTGGTGGTTGTCAATTCTTGGGAAAATGTCTAGTGTCCTGGCAATCAATGAAGCAAACATCTGTTGCAACTTCAACTGCTGAAGCTGAATACATTGCAGCTGCAAGTTGTACATCACAGATACAATGGCTCCAATATCAACTTCTTGATTATGGAATCAAAGAGACCAAGACACCATTGCTTGTAGATAGTAAATCTGCCATTAGCATCATTCAAAATCCTGTTCAGTTCTCAAAAACTAAACATATTGAAATCAGGTATCATTTCATAAGGGATTGCTATGAAAAAGGCAAGATTGAAGTGAAGCATGTGACAACAACTAATCAAATACCTAACATATTCACTAAACCCCTTGACACATCAACATTTCAGAAGTTAGTATCCATGCTTGGGATGCTATATTTGTAAGTGTTTCTTTTACTTTTTCTGCAAATATTTTATTTTTCACTTACATCTGTTTTTAGTCCAAAACTTCTGAAAAACAAAAGGAGAGAAACTACTGATGAACAAAACATCAGTATGGGAATATTTTTTGAAAAATGATTAACTTCTGATAAAATAATCTTTAGAAGTTATGAATAAAGTGTTTATAAAACTTTCTCATCAGTTGTTAACAAACTACTGAAGAGAAAATGGGAACTACTGATGATAGTTGTTATTCATCAGCAGTTTTGTCATTAAGGGTAAATAAGACATTTCCCACTTCAGAAGTTTGACCTAGGGCGGTTATAAACTTCTGATAAACACCTTTTCCAACACTTATCCTTTCAAAAAGCAAAATTCCCTCCTTCTCTCTCAAAAAAACTCTTAAACCCTTAACCTGCAAAAACACTGTTCGATCCACACACACACACAAATCACATGGCTCTAACACTGAAACAGGGACACAATCAAAGAGGCTACTTTGAGAAACATGAAGCCTGGTCCCAATACGATGAAATCATTGATTTAGTCGTTAAATCCCAATACTTCACTGCCCTCACCATTGATCCTCCAATCCACACTAAAACTTTAAATGAGTTCTGGGCGAACGCGGAGACGGTGACAGTGAATGATCAAGTGATCTCCCTCAAATCAACCATCCAAGGGAGAACAATGGCAATCACACCAGCAACTTTGGGGATTAGACTGGGCCTAGATGATGTGGATGCCCCAGATCAATTTCCAAACTCTGAAATTCATCTGAGCATGACAGAGTGTGGTTACCAAGGTACTCTCTCACATGTTACTATTTTTAAGAATTTTTTTGAACCTAAGTACAAACTTTTGTTTCATTACATCATCATGTGTTTGAGTCCAAAAACTGGATCTTATGATCAGATGCCCTCTACTTTTCAACTTATTTTTCATTCCATTGTGAATGAAACAAAATTCAGGGCATCAGCACTTTTCTTTAATGAGTTGGTGTTGCATCACCTCAATTCTAAAAAGAAGTTTTTGTTGTATCCAAGGTTCATTATGCAATGCATAATTAAAGAACTTGGAGAAGAGGTGCTTGTGGGTAAAACAACTGTTTTAAACCCATTAACCTCACAAGCATACTCTAAGCATAATAAACCGGCTGCCTGGCCAGAAGATGACCAAGGGGAACAAACAACAGTCCCTATGGAACCCTCATCTTCCAAACCCTCACCCAAAAAGTCCAAGAAAACTAAAAAACAAAAACCAAAACCCACTAGCCTTAAAAGAAAGGCAGTTCAGGAAGTTGAGATGCCCGAACTTGCCAATGTGCAATCTGCACTTGACAAAGATGTGACTGAAACATCCTCTCAGTCTCATCCATCTCAAACACCCACAAGAGCACCAATCACAATTCTCTTCAAAAGAAAGAAATTCAAGAAAACCATACCAATTGGCTCTTCTTTTGAAACTGCTGAACCTTTACCCCAAACTGCTGAACCTTTACCACAAACTTCTGAACCTGAAACCATAGAAATTGCCAAACTTCTCTCTGGGCTAAAAGAGACTATCCCATTAGAGAATGTCAGTCCCCAACAACCACATCAAGCAGGGGACATACCATCAGACTTAGACATGAATGTGGATATCCATAGCCCTAACCCAAGAGATGAGGATGAACCAGGGTTTCTAAGCCCAAACTTAGAAACCTTAGGTACATTTGAGGCTGGTACTACTCATTTACCACCCAGTGGTGGATCTGAGGACAGAAGTAACATTGCTAAGACCTCATTTGTAGCAACTACTGATGAAGGCTTAATGCATGAGGTAGGAAATCCTCTGAACCAAGAACAAGAGGTACATGAGACAACTGGGTTGGGCCCAGCTCATGATATAACTGATACTGTCCTCATTGAGGATGTTATCAGGGATTCAGATGATTCCATTGATTTGGATGATGATTCACACTCCACTAAACATGAATTGACGGCTGCTAGTGAAGGTCCTACACCTGGTGTCTCTAAGCTCAAAGAGCTGGTCACACCAGATCAGGTTAAAGTTCACTTGATCCCTGATTCCCCTAAAGTGGCATCTTCTGTACAACATGAAGATCACCCAAAAACACACCCCTCACTAAAAATGCCTACCCAATTCCCTGGGTCATCAAGCATAGATCTGAACCAACTATGCAGCCCAAATGGTGCCCTATACCTGATGATGAACACCCTCATTGCCAATCACCTCAAATCTTACACAACTGCTTGGGAGTTGAAAGCCACAACTCAATTTGAGGTGATTAACAAGAAACTTGGTGAGCTGCCCAAAAATATTGACAACAACTCAAGACAGCTTGCTGAACTCACTGGTAAAACTTCTCAACCTAGCAGGCTTCCAGAAGTGGATGAAGCCAAAAAGGGGGAGAAGATTAAGGAACCAAAGGAGTCACTGGAAGCCAGGATAAAGGCAAGAGTGGCTCTACAACAACAACAACTGCTAGAAAAAGCCCAAAAACAAAAAGAAGATCAACAAAGGCTTGTTTCTAGAACTGAAGTTGAAGCTGAAACTTCCCAAGGCCATAATGAAGAAACTGCTGAAGACTCTGAAAGTACTGAAGACAATCCTTCAGTAGTTGACACTTCCGTCAACACTTCAGCAGTTAACACTTCCAACATACAAACAACTGAAGAGCCTTCTAAACCAACACAACAACAACCAACTCCTATTCCAAGGCCTACAACAACTCAAATGACTGTACTAAGCCCTTCTCCAATTTCAATGTCCAAAGAATTACTAGAGAAGAGCTTACTTGCAGCCCAAAGAAAGGCTAAGGAAGAAGAGATCTGGAACAACCTGGAAGCAAGGGAAGACTTGAGCTTAAATGAAAAACTTCAAGCTTATGAAGCAGAGTTGAATAGGCAAGCTGAAACAGAAAGAATTGCTGAAGAAGACAAAAGACAACAACTGGTGTCTTTTATAACAAAGAACAGCAAAACAAAAACCTATGCACTCAAAGGGCTCTCAATGGATGAGCTAACAAGAAGAGCTCAACTTGTTGCTGACAAGAATGCAACAGAGAAGGATAGAAAAGCCAAGAGAGCAGAAGTAATTTAAGAACTGGTATCTAATGACTATGGTTCAAAAGCCTCAGTGTCAAAGTGGAGAGAAGACAAACTACTTGACACATACAAAAGATACAAGGCTGACAAGGCTGCAAATCCAGGGAAGTACAAAACTTCTGAAGTGTCAACTTCAGTAGTTAGAACTTCTGGGGTCAAACAAAGACCAGCTACCAAGAGAAAGCCAGAGGACAATACAAAGACTGATTTCAAGATGGTGTTGCTAGAAGGCAACACAGTTGTACAAGGAGACTTTAATATTGAAGAAAAACCTCTGATAACACAATTTAGGGATCCTTCAACACTTGCTTACCAAATTCAGAAGACTATCACTGACAAACTGCACACAAAGGTAGTTACTGAACATCATTTACCTACTTTTAAATTACACGATGTGGTGCAAACAGAAGACAGAAGTGAATCCAGCACTCAGGAACATCCCAGGGATCAGCATGGTTCCCTATACTTCAGATTTTGACAGATCTAAAGTGCTGATCATCAGATGGTCCTTTACTGATTCCAACTCAGTATTAGTGACAAGAAGAGATCTTATAAGCAAGGCCTACAAATCCATGAATGAACTAAAGAATCTATCAACACAAGACTTGCTTACAATTCAACATTTAGAACCTCAAAAGGGATCTCTCACTGATGAACAACTGAATCAACTGAAGAATACCATGTTCAAGGAAATATGGAAGATAGTCAATGACATAAGAAAACTACAAATAAGGAATTAGATAAGGTTTTGGCTTCATCAATCCAGGGGGAGATTGTTAGGACAAAAATGATTGAGGAAACCACTTTTGCAAACCTTAGTCTAATTTATACTTCTGCAAATTATTCTAAGTATAGAACTACTGAAGAAAGAAGACTAAAGTACTGAAGAAGGATTCAACAAGTACTGAAGAAGATAGATCAGAAGTTCTGAAGTTAAACCAGACAAGTTCACTGAAGAACTACTGAAGACAAACTACTCATCAGTAGTTTGTCATTCACCAGCACTTGTAATAGAATCTTTCCACCGCCCTTATGTTTCAGTAGTTTATTTGTTTATTATTACTTTATCTTTTTGTACAAGTTCCAAGAATGCAACTTGTTGCAGACTTGCTTTTTAGCAAGGTTCATGTATTTGTAAGTCTATAAATAGATGGGTTCATCCCTCTGTTTTAGACATTGATTTTAATTGAAACTGAAATCCTTCAAAGCTTATTATTGTTATTTCCATTTCATTTACTGAGAATCTGTTTGAGTATTTATTGTCATTCACATTCAATACTTAGATTCTCATTAAACTTGTCTTTAGTTTTCAAACATCCATGGGGAGTAATAACTCATGTTGATAGTGTAACTTTACATACTTATTTCGTTGTGCAAATCTGATTGAACTTGCTAAACACATAAGTGTTCACTAGCAAGCAAAACATCAAGAGCATTACTGATCCAACATATACTATATAGTCCAACAACAACACAAAGTCACGCTTTTAACGAACTACGATCCATATTTTCGTTTTATATATTTTCAGTTCGTTTCGCGAGCCAACACAAATTTGTGTTCGTATTTCATAGTTTTTAATTATGTTTTTATAAACAAAACAATAATAAATACAAACTAATTATACCGAAATTCACGAGCGCGTCTCGATCTACGAGTTGATCGGTACCAAACTGTTGACCACGTTTGATCGGGTTTGACCGAGTTGACTATTTGACCACAGTTGACTAGCTTTGACCGAAGATTGACCAGAGATGACCAAACCCGAGTTGACCATGTTGACTCACTTTGACTAGGTTTGACCGTACAGTTATCAGGTTTGACCCGAACCCGACACTCCAAAATGAACTCAAGCTAAACCCGACCCGGATCAAGACTGCATAAACATCACAGCCGAGATCCACCAGGAGACCACCACCAAAGCCACCATTGAGACTAGATTTGACCGACGGCCAGCCAAACCGAACCCAGATCTGACGTGTGCCCGAGCCTAGATCACCAACATCATCACCACCTATCGGGCCACTATAACCACTCGTTGCTCACCACCGTCGGACCTGTTGAAACGAGCCATCTACACGACACATTCAAGCTTCAAAACCACCACCATAACTGGACCATAACACCCCAACCCGAAACTACCACCGACAACCACGGCCAACATCACCACCGGTCTTCATCCACCATAGACGACCATTATCACCACCAACCCCAAAACCCACCGAAAACCACCTTTCTGCTGCTGTTTCTGCACGTTTTTTGGGCCACTGGCCTGTGCCACCACCATCCAAGCTTGGTGGTGGCCGGCGGTCGTTGTATCAGGAGCGAGGGAGAGGGAGGGAGGGTGTAGAGAGAGAGTAGCGGGTAGGGTTTCATGGGGGGTGGGGGTGGGGGGGGCATGCTTGTTGGCTGCAACATAATGAAGAAGGAAGAAGAAATATGGCTTTTTACACTCAGGGTTTGAGTTAGGTAGGTTGGTACCGCGTATCGAACTCGTATTAACGTATCGCGTCTTGGTTTTATTTTTGGTTTGAAAACATGTCATAAAAACTATTCGGTTATGTTTGTAATTAAAAACACAACAAAACCGAGCAATTTAGTTATTATTTTCGTCACCCAACGCATGAAATCAGAACACGCGTTAAATTCGCGTTAATCGATTCGGTCGTGCTATTCTCTAATTAAACAACTCGTTTACTTTCGAAACTTTATAAATGACATTATTTACAATTATAATTATTCTGAAAGTTCGATAACGGTTAAAACCACGCATTTTGACGTCCAATTCACACGTCAGTTCCTCTCCGCGTTCTTCGAAACGCTGCGTTTTTGGCCGTTTACCGCGCCGATTTCACATCCGATTGCATCAATAGTAAATACATGTTGTAATTACATATATTAGCCTTATGTTAGTCCACTTTGATGAATTTTTACTGATGTCAGTTCGTTATCGTTAAACACGCGAAGCCTTTGTTTAAAGGCATCAAGGCTTCTACGAACTTTGAGAAGACATCGTAGGACTCATAACGGCTCAATTAAGCATAATTAACCTTAAACCATGTTAATTTCTTCAAAAACACGATTAAAATCGCATTAGTCATTGTACAAAATTTGCCAGTTATCACATTTCTGTCTTATATGTTCTTTTAATCTTATTTATTCTTTACGTACTATATATGTGTTGACATTATTCTGTGTTCTCACATCTTTCTTTGGTATCATTAACAGCTATGACTAATCACAGAGTTAAAAGAATAAGTGTGTGTAAACAGAACAAGATTCTAACATTAGACTATAATAATGTATCTTTCCATTTGAACAGTGATTTCATTTTGGCGTTTTTTTTTTGTTTTTTTATAGATTTAATTGAATAAGTATTGGTTAATACAGAATAAATTCAAATGTGATACTTATGGGCTGGTGGTTAGGTGTGTTGTTTGGTGTACAAAAGACGGGCGGTCGAATCCTGGTTTCGACGACCGATGGGTAAATTTTTTTCCCAGTCTAATTTTTTTATCGACACGTGTCATCTTATTTGGGTACACATCTGTTTTCCACTGAGTTTTATTGCACACAACTATTATATAAGCCTGCATGTTCTCACAAAACACTTTCGTTTCTTCGTCTTCCTCAACAAATCCTCTTATTTTGTAAGCTGGTAAGTGGTGATTTGTATGTTTTACTCTCCTTATGTGCTTATATCTTTCACATTTGTTGTTTCTGTTTTATAAAAAGTCATTCGGTTTTTTTAACTGAGTTCATGTTTAAAAAAGTTTCTAATTTGTTTGCTTTTGAGGAGTTTTTTGGATTTCTGATGTTGCACACAATGTGTTTGATATAATGTTTGCAATTTTTCTGGTTGCATGCAAGTTTACAGATTATTTTTTGTTGGCTTGCATGTTATTGGTTGATTGTTTTCATGTTTCTTTGGTTAATCACCATATTTATATCTATTTGTGATCAGTTTTGGGTTTTAATTGTTTTTTTGTGTTTAAAAAATTTTACTTATATTTGGCTAGGAGTGTAGATCATATGTTTGTAAAAATGTGTTGGTGTGCAATTTTAAGTCATGGATTTTTTGCATGTTTTTTAAGCCGTATTTCATAGAAGTTGATGGAAACTTTGTTTGTTTGTTTTAATGAAACAGATTAGTTTGCGATTGTTTTAGAGTTTTTATAATTAACACAGACTTTTGGCAGGTTTGAGTGTGGATTTGCAGTTACATAGTGTGTATGCAGGTATGTTTTTACGTTTTGTTTTTTTTATATAATTTTTGTTGTAATGTCATTATGTAATTGTACATGTTAATGATGTTTTGGGAAATATTTGTAGATCTGTGTTCATATGTGGTTTCTGCCTTAGTATGTTGTAATGTTTAATAGGTGTATACAAAACGGGTGAGGACTGGTATTATAGGCGTGTCAAAACATAGATAAATTTGGGTTACTTTGTAGTGCAAATGATGTGTGGGCTGTAGGATTATGGCGATGGATGGTGTAGTAACTAAATGATGATTGAAGATTATAGTTAGATTTTAATAAAGGCAATGTCGTATAGTTAGATTTTAATAAAGTTTATGGTGCAGTTAATAGTTTTGTTAGACAATGTCGTTTGGTGTAAATTGTATGTTGTTTAGGCGCACAAACAGTGGACGCACAAAACAAACAAGGTGCACGCTCAGTCCCTGATGGTGTCGGTTAGTAGGGTATAGGTGGTGATTTTTTAGGATTGCCGATTATTTAGGCGTTTTACTGTTTGTATGGTTTGTTGTTTAGATTCATAATTTGGCCGATTTGCGTTTTATTTGACGGTGTTGGTTAGTAGGTTATAGGTGGCGATTTTTTAGTATTGGCGATTGTTTAGTCGTTTTCCTGTTTAAGCGACTTTGATAAACAAAGGCGATTCTTTAGTCGTTTTCCTGTTTAAGCGACTTTGATAAGAAAAGGGTTTAATGGAGAGAGAGGAGCAGATAAGTAATGTTTTGTTTGGTATGGTACTCCGGTTCGAGTCATGTAGGCTCCGTTTTTTTTGAAGATTGTAGAATAGCTATTCATTTTTATCCGTAACCTGACTAGAATTGAAGCCATTTGAATTCGAACTAAGGAATACCCGATAAAGTCGAATTTTAAATAGATCGGATATTGGGTCACTTTTCCCAACCCAAAATCCGAAACCTGAAAAAATGCTTTTAAGTTTTGAGTCTTTGGTGTTTAAGTGTAGAGTTTTTGGAATCTTAAACATTAGTGTTTGGGTTTTGATAATATTTTTTAAGTAAACATTAGTGTTAGATTCTTTAGTCACGTGTTTTTACAGCTACTACGCATATTCTTCCACGTCTCCGGCTAATCTTCCTTCTCTTTTCTTTTCAACCCAGTGGCTTCCTAAATTTCGACTATGATTGTGACTGTTTTTGATTGGCATTTCATTATCCTAATAAGTGTTGGCACATATATGCTTATATATAGCTGATGGAGATTATGGTGTGTTGTTGTTATGGTAGTTTGACTTTTTTTTTCAAGAGGAATAAACTTAACAGACACGCCGTGCGATTTTAGTACCGCAGAGAGATACACTTTTTATAACTGTTTGTTACAGAACACAGGGTTTGTTGCGGGGATATACCAGCGAGTTGTGAGGATATGAAGACGATCGCGGTGCTGATGAGGAGGCGGTTTGTGGATATTAGGGATGAGTTGATGTTGATGTGGTTTACGCCGTTTTGTGGACTGTGTGAGCTTGATAGGAGAACTTGTGGCTACTCTTTTTCTCTCTCTCAAATAATCTGGTCTCATTCACTCTTAAATCAAGAAGGTCTAAGATTCCACGAGTGGTGGCTTCTGTTCCGACGATGGCGTCAGGAGACAAAAAGTATCTATTATTTTACGTCGATACTCAATAGTGTTAGTAAAGTGTCTTGAAGGTCACATAATAGTCATATGATTACATTGCTGTTAAAGATAAGCTACGGCCACAGAAGCAGTGTAGGTTGTGACAACAGCAACTGGGTAACAGGCTGGGACAGCAGTAACAGTGCAGGCTGCTACCAACAGCAGTGCAACCTGCGACCAGCAGCCGTGTAAGCTGCGTCCAGCAGCACGCTGCAATCAGCAGATGCGCAGCCTGCGATCACACCAGCTATCGGCGGTTGGATTGTTTGTTTCATGTGTACAAATGTTTGTAACATCAATTTAATATTATGGAAAATGAAAAGCTGTTGCTACTTATCAATTTTTTTAGCGATTGACGCGTAGGCACTTAGGTGAATCACACACCTTAGCGCCTAAACGCTTATGCAATTAAACGCCTATGCGTCTAAGCAAGTAGGCACCTAAGTGAATCACGCGCCTAAGCGTCTAAACGCTTATTTGTCTTTGTTCTTGCCTTTACATTTGGATGTCTGTATTTTCTGCTCTGAGCCTCCAGTCTACTGCAATGTATGTTGCAGATTTCGCTGCAGAATTTGCAACTTTGTCTCCGGCTCTGCAACATTATAAGCTGCATAACAGGTCTGATTCATGGCTGTGGAATGGTGCACATGCGACTCCTTTTTCTGTTAAAGTAGTCTAACAATAGCCCTAAGACGTCATGTGCGAAGGTGTTGTGAGACGGCTTTGCCTAGGTGCTGGAAACTCACATAAGGCGCATATACGTTTAGGAATAGTGTTAATAGAAACAGCTTTGCCTAAGTAGTTAAATACTGAAGGTGCAAAGGGTAGGCATGTTGCTTAGGCGTACAAACAGTGGACATGCAAAACAAATAAGGCGCGTAATTTAGGCCTTTTACCTTTTAGGCGACTTTGATAAACAAATATTAAGTTTCGACTATGATTGTGGCTTTGATACATGCCTAGATTAGGTTAGGTGAACTAACCGTTTAAACACTTATGTAACTAGGTGTTTAAGAGTTGTCCTATTTTTATTGCAGATTGTATTTTAACTGATGGCGTAGGTTAGTAGCGTATAGGTGGCGATTTTTTAGAATTGACGATTCTTTAGGCGTTTTCCTGTTTTAATGGTTTATTATTAAAATTTATAATTTGGACGATTCGTAATTTAGGCATTTTACCTTTTAGGCGACTTTGATAAACAAATATTAAGTTTCGACTATGATTGTGACTTTGATACATACCTATATTAGGTTAGGCAGATGCATTATATTCTTAATTGTCTCTTAGTAGTTCAGAGTGGAGTCAGTTATACATGATGATTAGTTGGAAATATTGTTATCTAATAGCTTCAGTAGAAACATGGGTATGTATCATGGAATTTAGCAGACATAAGAAAAGTTATAGAAGAAGGAAGCATCTACCCAACCCATTTGATAGTGATACACATCTCTTTGCATTAAGCAATAAATATGTTATATCTTCTTAGAAAATTTGGATTAACATAATAATATTGTTTTTTACGCAGAATTTAGTTATTGTTTTTCAATTAGAATGTAGTAGTAGAAAACGATATGGGTCATACGAATTTTGAATCTTTGGATCTTGACAAGACCTGGAACATAGCTGCCGTGAGCTACCACCAACCATAAAACCCACCCTCGAATCCCTTTCTGCTATTTATGTACGTGTCCGTTAAGGTCCTGCTGCAAGAATGTATTTCTTGGTTAGACCAGGCCTTTATAAGCATGTTTGCTTACCATTTTTAATAAGACCATATGCTGGTTATGTCTGGTAAATATATTAATATTATTAGTACATTAAGACTTAGAATTAAATAATTAGATTACTAAGATTAGGAATAGGCAGTGATACCAACAGCTTAGTGAGTAATATGATGGATTTTTGTATATATATATATATACACATATATATATACATATATGCATTCTTGTATATATATCGGGTATGTGATTATTGCCTGTTTACTCTCAGCCTCAAGGTTAAAGCGGCAGCGAACTGATGTTGCGTCTGTCTCAGACGCTAATATACCGCCTGTTGTTCCTGGACGACAATGTCATTCACTAACTGATGTTGCTTCCTCTTCAACATCAAATCTACCTGTGTTAGCGCCAACACGTCGGCAAATGTCGTACAGAAACACAATGTTGCGGCGACGTCGGTCCGCTCAATCTGACACATTTGGTTTGAATACTGATGAAGCCGGGGACGTGAATGCACCAACAATCTCACCTTTCTACATTGATTTTGGTGATTGCACAAAAGTTTGTGAATTTTGTGGTGCAGTTTTTTGGTTAGAAGAGCGTTTAACAGGTTATCCTGTTAGTGCTCCGCCACGTTACAATCGTTGTTGTCGTGGTGGGAAGGTTGAGTTGTCATACCCTTCTGAACCACCAGAATTGTTAAAAAATATTTTCTTAAATTCTGAGTTTATGTCCAACATACGAGCCTATAATTCAATGTTTTCCATGACTTCATTTGGTGCAAAAGTGGATGAAGAAATAAATCATGGTGGTGCGCCTTATGTTTTTAAGGTTGCAGGTCAAGTGTCACATTGGCTTGGTTCTGTATGCCCGTTACCTGGTGATGCGCCACGTTTTATGCAAATGTACATTTGTTATGGGGAAAATGAGGTTGCTAATCGTATTAGGTTTTTCCAGACTCTAAATTCTTCTAATTCAGTTTCTGATATAGTGTCTTCTTTAATGCAAATGTAAACGAAGTGAATGAATATGTTCAACTTTTTCGTATGGCTAAGGAAATGTGTGCGCACTCTGAAGTTCCAAATTTCCAAATTCGCCTTTATAATCGCGCGTCAGACAATCGCTATAATGTACCGGCTGCAAACTGTTTAGGTGCTATTTTGTGTGATGCTGATCAAGTATCATCACAATTTGATGTGGTCATTAGGAGCAAAAATGGCACGCCACATAGGGTTAGTAAATTACACCCATCTTACATGCCATTACAATACCCACTTTTATTTCCTCGTGCGGAACAAGGGTGGTCACCAAATTTGCGCCTACAAGCTCCGGTAATTGATACTGACAATCTTGAGGCCTCTATTCCACTTGATTCGGATACAAGTGAAGTGTCTACAGTTATAAGGATAGTGTCTGATGATTCAAAATTAACACCAATAATGTTCTACAGTTATCAGATACATGATCGTGAGAATTTGTACACTCATTTGCTTAAAGCATCCCGATTATTACAACAATATTTGGTAGATGCTTACATATGTGCCGAGCATTGTCGGTTGGAATATTATAGACTACATCAAGATGAATTTCGTTGTGAATTCTTACAAGGAGTGCATGACGCAATATCTAGAGGTGATACTGATGCTAATAGTATTGGAAAGCGAGTTATTTTACCTGCGTCTTTCACCGGTGGACCACGCTACATGTATAAGCATTACCAAGATGCTTTAGCTATATGTCGTGTGCATGGAAATCCACAATATTTTATCACTTTCACTTGTAATGTTCGCTGGCCTGAGATAACTAGGCATTTGGATCGTGTTGGTGTTTCTAATCCGCAAGATCGCCCGGATATTATTGCAAGGGTGTTCCAAATGAAAGTACGTGCTTTTATGAAGCACTTACGACAAGCTAAGCCATTTGGTGATGTAACAGCAGGTATGCATTACTTTTATAATATTCGGCTGCTTTGCGTTGTTTTAGCCTGTTTATATACACACAGGCTCATAACATTAATCTAAATGCGCACAGATTTGTACACCATTGTATTCCAAAAAAGAGGTCTTCCACACTGTCATACTTTGCTTTGGGTATCAAATACCTATGCTATACGTGATGCCAATCAAGTGGACCAATATATTTCTGCCGTTATTCCAAATGTGTCTACTGACCCAGCTTTGCATAGGATTGTAACTGATTTTATGTTACATGGACCGTGTGGTTTAGCTCGCTTGAATTCACCGTGTATGAAAGATAGAGTTTGCAGTAAGAAGTTTCCAAAGCCTTATGAAGATGTAACACGCTTTGATAGCGCGGGGTATGTACACTATAAAAGACCTTCAACTGGTGTACCTTTTCTTAAAAATGGTGTACCCCTTGACAATGGGTTTGTTGTTCCTTACAATGCAAATTTATTATTGCATTTTGACGCACATATAAATGTTGAGTATTGCGGTTGGAAAATGTTAATAAAATACTTATTTAAATACACCTCTAAAGGTGCAGACAGAATTCGATTTGCGATATCTCAAGACACAACCCAATCAAATACTCAGCCAAAGAGTAAATCAGAGGTTGTTGATGAGATTAGCAATTATGTAGATGCACGATTCATTTGTCCACATGAGGCAATGTGGAGAATTTTTGGTTTTTACATTCATAATAGAAAACCAGCTATGCAAGTCTTAGCTGTTCACCTTGAAGGAAAACAAAATTTGACTTTCAGGCAATCACAATGTCTCACAGATATTGCATCAAATCCTAACACTGGGAAAACAACACTTACTGAATGGCTTGCAAATAACACCAAAGAAATGACTAATGCTCAAACATCAGTACCTATAGGTGTTAATTTACGATACATTGATTACATAACAAAATTTCGTTGGGTAATTTCATCAAAAAAATGGGAAGTCAGAAAAAGTAAAAGAGAACCTGCAATAGGTAGGCTAGCCTATGTACATCCGACATGTGGTGAATTGTTTTATCTCCGATTATTACTGACTTACCAAAAAGGATGTTGCTCCTATGCGGATTTAAGAACTGTGTCTGGTGTTGTCATGTCAACTTCTAGAGAAGCCTGTGAGGCTTTAGGCCTAATAGGAAATGATAGAGAATGGGAAACTGCTTTGACTGAGGCTGCAGTATGGGCAACATCTACTGAATTAAGATCTTTATTTGTTTGCATGTTACTTTTTTGTGATGTTTCTAATCCACGTAAATTGTGGGATTCAAATTGGAAATGCATGTCTGATGATATTAGTCGTAATATTAGTCAAAGTATCACTGGTAGTTCGAATTTAACTAATGATTCAGATTTGCAACAATATGTATTATATGAACTTCAGCTTCTGTTAGATTCGAATTCTAATCCACGTACATTAATAGAATTTGGTCTTCCAAACCCAGATCCATCTTTCTTTTCAGCATTAGGTAACACTTTACTCTTAGAAGAAAAAAATTATGATAGGAATGCACTTCGCATTGAACATGAAAATTTACATGCAAGCCTTCATAATGAACAATTAGTTGTGTATGATGCAGTCATGAATGCAATCACAAATTCAACACAATTATTAGCTTTTGTTTATGGTCATGGTGGTACTGGTAAAACCTACATATGGAAAACCATAATTTCACGCTTAAGATCTGCTGGAATGGTTGTCCTTGCAGTCGCAGCCTCAGGGATTGCGTCTTTATTGTTACCAGCAGGCCGTACAGCTCATTCAAGGTTTAAAATACCACTAGAATTAACAGAAGAATCTGTATGTCACATAAAAAAGAAAACAAATCTTTGTCAGCTTCTTTTGGAAACCACACTTATCATTTGGGATGAGGCACCCATGAGTGACCGCAGGTGTTTCGAATCATTAGATAAAACCTTAAAAAATCTCACTGGAAATGCCTTAGAATTATTTGGTGGGCAATCAGTATTATTAGGTGGTGATTTCAGACAAACATTACCAGTTAAGCCAAAGAGTAATAAAGCTGAAATTTTAGCATCCTGCCTTCCTCGATCATACCTGTGGAAACATTTTGTTGTCTATATGCTTAGTGAGAACATGCGCGTTAAAACAAATGAAGCGAGCATTAGTGATAGGGAAGAAATAGAAGCGTTTTCGAGATGGCTTTTAAGAATAGGCGACGGAAAAGAAGGTGTTGTTGTTGATTCTGAACATCCAGATATCAAACAAATTGAAATACCAACTAATTTCCTGGTTAGGCAGTCTGAAAATAGTTTGTTAGAGTTGATTCATTTTATTTATGATGCTAATTTGCTTACAAATCCTACGCCAGCCAGAATATCTGAACGTGCTATTATTTGTCCAAAAAATGAAACAGTTGATGTTATCAACGAAATGGTACAACAATTTTCATTAGGAGAATGTGTTTCGTATTTAAGTACTGACTCTATGATTCCGCATTCAAAAGATGGTGCGGAAACAGATGCAATGTACCCGCCTGAATATTTAAACGTTTTGAATTTTCCTGGTGTAACATTTCGCCTTAAATAACTGTACGACAAGTCTTATTATTATTATTTTTGGTGATATTTATCCATACAAATGCATATATATATTTATATATAGTAATAATAATAATAATATTAAAGAAATAATTTTCAGATTATATATATATATATATATATATATATATTTAGTCTTATTACAACCCAAAACCAAAACACTCTAAACCCAATATCCCCTCTTTATTTTCCAGCCCAACCCAAGCCCAAAGTCCAGCCCATTTCACTTCTGATCTGTTTAAAAAAAAAAATGTATGCTTCTGCTGGGTTTCGAACCCGAGCAGCAGCCGATTCAACCTCTCAACATCAACACACGAACCATCTGATCTAGCACTCGTTCTTGTTTTAAACCCGAAGCATTATTATTATATCACTAGCTTATAACCGTCACAGTTGACTTAGAAAGTCAACTGTGCATCACGAACTCACCAAATCAACCTCATTAACTCGTAATTGATCCAAGAATGGAATGATTGTGTGATTATCGATCATATATGCGTCCCTTACCCACTGATTCGTGGTCAAACATGCCGGATTTCAAGCTATTACACGCGCCAAACATTAACAACGGGTCAAAACTTACCAAAACGAACACCAAGCCATTACACTATAAATTGAAGGTTGCTGGACCTTCTAACCTCGCCGACTACTCTCTTCCAACCCCCAATTTCTCCTGTAAATCTTCTGTTCTTGGTGTTCCGTCGCATATTTTGACTTTTATGTTGACTGCCCATTCGTGATCGAAACAAGTTTGTAAGTCTAATATTTTTGATGGGTTTTAGTTATCGGCACCCACACAACATAAACCCTAATGTTAATCGGGTTAATGTTGTGTGGATTGTCTGATTGTGGATTCAAGGGCTCGAATTGATTTTTTTGGGGAAGAACACGTTGAGCTATTTGGTGTTTATTTTAAATAAACAGCTACCAAACACAACCACTAGGCTAGACCAGGTGGTTGTGTCTGGAGCTTGCCTTCTCAGCCACGCGGGTTCGAGTCCCGGGTGTGGCATCCTTTTCATGCTTTTGTTTTATTTTTCAAAAACAATCAAAAATTAATCTTATATTACTTATAATTTTTTTAAATTCATTTTAAATTATTAAAACTCTTTTAATAATTCTAAAAAAATTATTTTTAGATAATCTGATGAAAAACTTTCACTTACAATTTTTAGTTTTCAAAAATTTATTTATTTAATATATATAATAAATAAATCAAGTTTATTCTAGTATATTTATAAAATTCTATAAAAATATCAAAACGATTATATAAATTTCCACAAAATTTATTCTGAGTTTTTATAACATTAAGCTTTTCAGAAATGATTTTTATTTCTGAAAAATCATTTATTTAATATTTTTAATCAATTTTTGTTAGTTTTAATCATAATTAAATCATAATAAATCCAATTTTTAGTATTTTTACACCAAAATTTTACATAAATTATTTCTGATTATTTAGAACAGAAATATAATTTTTAAACTGATAATTCTTTAATTTTATTATTTTTAAATATTAAAGTTAAAGTTTGACAATTTGTAAATAAATAGATTTAATAATCTATTTTAAAGAAAATAATTTTGCAAAAATTATTTTTATACTTTAAATACATTATTGTGACCATCTTAAATTTAAATTCTTATAAAAAGATTTTTGTCTATTTAATTACTAAATTTCTCTCAATTATCAAATATTTTAATATTAATCAAACAAGCATTTATCCCCAATTCGAAGCCCTAGAACTTATACATTTGTAGACTTGGTAGACTTAGACATATTTATTACCTTATTATAGGGTGATACTTGATACATTTGGGCAACACCATTATTCAATTTTTCAACAGATATAACATATTGCTAAGGTGAGTTTTACATAGCCCCTTTTTCTATTTATCACCATTTTTGGGGTGAAACATGTTACAACAATATTTATGCAATTCAATCATCAATGTGTCTATGTGTGTTTCTATGTTGCATTATGTCTTGAGCATGACTAGGGTAAGCACAATTCTAGCATAAACATTCATCAGCCAAACGGTATACATTGATAGATCTATTGGACTAACAAACAGTGCCGAGTGGAAACCCCTTGGACTGCTACGAAAAACACCATCAGATTTCAACCTTTTTTTCTTTACAAAAAATTGTAATATATCCAGATAGATGTTGGTTGACAATCCCACCCGGATACGTGCCTCCTACAAAGGTTACGTGGGTGTTTGTTACTGCAATATAAACGAGTGAACCATGAGCATATAGGATGTACCACAATACAACAGTCACAAGGTTGATTATGCACTCGATTTACTTCTAGTATGTTTTCGCATATGGACTAGATTGCCATGACACATGAATTGCACAACAATTTTATTCGATTATCAAAACCTATGTAATTCTCACCAACTTTTGTTGACCCAAAATATTTTCAACTTAACATGTTTCAGGTTCTACTTGCTTGAAGATTTGACTTAATGCTTGAAGATATGTGCATAGTTTTTATTCAATTTTGATGTACGAATTCTTGTAGAACAATTGTATGTAATTCATTTAAATCATATAACGAAATCTATTATTTTCCATGAGCTACTGAACAATCATCAAATACGTGACATCCCGATGTTTCCGCCATCGGTTGGGGTGTTACACCTGGTATTCCAAACCATTGTTTAAATTTAAAGCTTAACAATCCGATTATGCTAATGCGTAATATAGACCCTAAAAATGGTTTGTGCAACGGAACAAGACTATTAGTTTCTCAATTACTTCCGCGTGTTATTGAGGCACGAATCATTACCGGTACATCAATTGGAAATAGAGTGTATATACCCCGAATTAATTTTGTACATAATTCCAAGGACCTACCATTTGTTTTCACGCGTCGTCAATTTCCAATAAAAATATGTTATGCTATGACAATTAATAAAAGTCAAGGTCAATATTTAAAAAAAGGTAGGATTGTATTTTCCACAACCAATTTTTGGTCATGGTCAGTTATATGTTGCGCTTTCAAGAGCCACATCCCCAAACTCATTAAAAATACTTTTGTCTGATAATAATACAGAAAATAATAACACAACATTAAATATTGTGTATTCTGAATTATTGCATGAAATCAGCACACAACAGGTTATATATTTTTCTTATTATTTGTCTATACATTCTTATTGTATGGTATTACATATAAATTAGAAAAATATAACTTATTTACTACATGACATTTTTCAGGCTGATAATAATGGATTACAAAGGCGTGGCAGAACTGACTCCTAGGATGGCAACCACACTTATCGAAATACGAGTTATAAAAAAATGGGTGCCAGCATTCCGGGATGATGAGATTCACTATGTGTTTGTTGATTCTGAGGTAAAAATATTTATAATTACATTATAATATACCTTATTATTATTTATATTTACTTTTTAAGTCATTCAAATGTTAATACAATGTTCACACAGGGTATGGGAATCCAGGCCATGGCAAAAGGCAAAAACAAAAAAGTTGTTGAACCAAAACTTAAACCTGGATTATGTTACCAGATTCAAAAGTACGCGTGTGTTGATCAAGATGATTACACCAATACCCCTCACACATTCAGGCATGATTTTCCTTGCACAAGCAACTGCTATTACGCCTATTCCAGATTCTACAGCCATACAAAATTACTTTTTTGACATTGCAACCCGTAGAAGAGCTGAAATGGCTGCGCCACATGAGGGCATTGTGGGTATGTTATGCTATAACTATAAAATTCTAACTTTCCTTTCCTACAAAATATCATTCTTATTTAATTCTTAACAAAAAAAACTATTTTTATTAACAGATTACATTGGTATTTTCCGTGGAATGACGGATAAAATGACTGTCAAAAATCAGCCATATGTTGTTCTAACATTGAGAGATTGCAGGTATATGTTTTATAACTCATATTTAAAAATTTAGATTGTAATATTAAATTCAATTTTTTATCAAATACAGCAATCAGGATGTTACAATTGCTGTTTGGGAGGAGATGTTGAAATCAAAGGCGAAGTTTAATCGAACTGAATATGAAACAGCTACCCCGCCTGTCATATTAGCGCTCACTGCATTAAAAAGCAAGGACTATAATGGTTAGTATTGTTTAATATTAGAAATACATTACTTTTAAATGTTTTAATGTAAACATATTTTTATCATTACCGTTAGGATAGTATTTCTTATATAGATTTTATTTTTTTACAGGTTCTCTTCAGTTTCAGACCACAAATGCAACTATTACATATCGTGATCCTAAAACGCCAGAAACACAACATTTGTTAGATATGTATGCAAAAACAATATTCTCTTTAACATCACCCTTTACTTTTATAAATAAAAATTGTATGTACCAATTATATTTTCTAGCTTAATACACATATTAACGTGTCTTATTTTAGGTATGCAAACAAAGCTCTTGAACACCAACCAATTGTGCAGCCAATAGGACAACATATTTCAGTTGCAGAACTCAAAAAATTGCCAGCAAATAGGCTGACTGTAAGTTGCATTTTTTTATAAAATATGTATTTCTCATCTTTGTTGTTCTTAAACTATTTATTCTTAATAGGGTACAAGTTTCATTATCAAATGCACCATTGATTATATGTCAGCAACAGTGCCGTGGTTTTACACTGCTTGTACACAATGCAATCAGTTTGTGTTAGAAAATGGTCCGCTTTGGTTTTGTTCGGAACATGCAGACATCAGTGATGTTAAATACGTGTAAGTTCTCACTTTACAACCTGACTCGTATCCTTTATTCCATATTTTATATCATTTTTCTAAAATAGTAGACAACCTCTAATGTGTACCCAAGTATCCATAGTTCTAAGTAGTTAAATCCTGGAGGCACAAAGGGTAAGCACGTTACCTAGGCGCACAAACAGTACACATCTTAAACAAATATAGCGCACGTCAAGTCCAGGACATTATTGACTGTTTTAAACAAGTTTATACAGAAAATTTGATAAAAACTATGATAAAATTGACCATTAATTTTGTCGAAGCCTAAGCCTCTTAAAGATAAAACCATTCATTCTGGTTGTTACATCAACTGGATCGAAATCATATATGCTCTAAACTTACCCAAAACTATAAGGTGTTGAAAAGCCACATCAGTTTCGCCTTGGTGTGAGCGACGCTTTTTAAAACCAAGTTTAGAGCATATATGAGCCTCTTCATAGCGACTAAATGAGTAATTGTTATTATTTATTAACTTTTAGTTTGGTTTCTTCGTAACACGGTAAATTACTCATTCTGAAAAAAAATATTTGAAAGAAGGATAATGATGAAAACTATGGTGTTTTGCGCAACTGATTCTGAAAAATTACTCATTCTTCAGGTTTTTTTCCTTGGGTAAGTTTTCAATATAAATGTATATGTATAGTTTTGTACAAAGGGTAAACATGTCACTTAGGCACACAAACAGTCAAAGCCCTTAACATTATTAAACAAAAAAACAGCGTCCTGCACTTCGGACAGCAGCTCGGCTGTGACAGCTCCTGTATGACGATCTAGATGAAGTTGCGCTCAACCATCGACCATAATCAGCCCGTGGTCGACAGTAACAAACTTATTTTTATCTACCTTGTACAGTTGCGGCTACCTTTCTCTTAGATAATAGTCTTGTGACACGGTTCCAAACCACTTTAAACATATCTATAGAAGATGATCAAGGCAATGTAGTCTCTCAAAACACATTTTTTTTTTTGCTGATTGCGTTTTACCTATGGGGCTTGATCTATTTTTTCACAGCTGCAACTGAAAACAATTTATATGAGTTCGCATCCCACTGCCAACCATCTACAGAATTCCGAAGCTGAGCCCCTGCCAGCATCGAACGACGCAGCTGCAGTTCATGCAGTTCAGCAGCCGTCTGCAGCTCTGCAGTCCATTCCCAATTATCCTTAATTAATAAAAACTCACCTTATAACTATTAAAAATAGATCTAAAATGACGTAAGTGGTCGGCAACATCGTCATCTGTTATAATAAGCTTTGTACCTGTTGAAAGTTTTGCAGCAAACTTTTTTATAAAACGCACCATCGTAATCAGTCCCCATAGACACTTACCATTAGGCAAACTAAGCCGCTGATTGAGCCGCATTAATATCACTTGTGCCAACTGAAACGACTGCGTTTCAAAGCACTCAGCTAAGCGAATCAACTCGGTTCTAAAATCAAACTCATTAGAATCATCATCTTCAAGTTTAAATACACGTTCACTTTCAATCAGGTTAAATGATTGGCCTATAAATTCATTGTTCAGAACTGGACTGGGCTCAATGAATTGGAATCGCCAACTGTCAATCAACATTAGGAGGGGTAGGGGTGTTGATCGATCTGGTATTTTATTTGGTTATCAGGCTGGGTCGGGTCGGGTTTTAAGTTTACAAAAGTATAACCTTCCGCTTTGCCTTGGGTTGTCTGTCTGATCATGCGAAGTATACTGTTGATGTACTCTCTACATCATATATGCAGACTGATAAGCTCATTAACGCAATATTTTACGCTTGTTATTTTGTTTAAAATTGCGGAGACCTCTAGCCGCGAGCACCTGTCAGCCACACCACAGCATTTATACCTTTCTTAACTAAACATAATCGAGAATTTAACCTTCAAAGTTCGCATCCCACTTCCGTTACTGTCCGTGTATAATAGGTCACCACATTTTTTTTGCTGATTGCGTTTTACCTAATGGCGTTGATTAGTAGGGTATAGGTAGCGATTTTTTAGGCCTAGCGCTTCTTTACGCATTTTCCTGTTTTGATGGTTTGTTATTTAGATTTATAATTTGCATGATTCATAATTTAAGCATTTTACCTTTTAAACACCTGTTTAGGCATATTGGCGAATAGGCAAGGTGGATATTTGTAGCAAACTGCAGTTAATATTGGCCTATTAAAATAGACACGTAGGCGAACCAAACGTCTGACCGCATAAACGCCTGTTCACCTAGACGCCTAAACGCCTAGGCGCCTGTTCTCTTAAATACATAGGTAACTGATGTTACAACCTATGTTGTTCTAATTCTGATATTGCAGCCAGCTACTGCTGGCGTTGTTAAAAAATCGCTGTTATAACATGTTTGATCTGCATAACATGTTTGATCATTATTAAAAGATCGCGTTGTTAAAAAATCGCTGGAAATAACGGCTGCATAACATGTTGCGACCAGCAACAATGCAGACTGTGACCAGCACCGGTATAAACTGTGGCCAGCAATGTCATTTCCAACTTTCAATTCAACTGACTGCTGCATCTGTGAACATACTGTTTATTAACATCACTTCCTTGACCCATTTCCATATCTAATATATCACATATTCAAAAACGATTGAAACTACTTTGTAACTAATTATGTGATGCAAATATTAAAACAGGTACCGAATACGAGCAACCTTGACTGACAATTCAGAAACAATTGAAGCTACCTTCTTTGACAGGACCGCAACTCAGCTTCTAAAAATGTCATGTGCTGAAATGATGTTACAACCAAATAAAGAAACATTACTTCACAACATCATAGGCAAAGAATTAGAGCTACAAGTACAAGCAAACAAAGACAGGAAGGGAATTACACGCTGTATAGTCAGTAATGCCACGTTCATCATTCCGCAAATTGAAATGATTTCCCAAGATATATCAGCAACAAGCACACCTGCCCCAAAAACACCTCATGCAAAGACTTCTTCTCCAAAGATCATGCAATCCCCTTCATCATCAGTTGTTGACAAAACAAGTGCTATCACTGCGACAAAACGCACTCTAATGCAATCTGAAGGTATAATCAATGTATGCATATTTACTATTAATATAAACACACTAATTCAAATTTTGTTTCGCAGCGTTTCAACATGAACCAGCAAGCAAAAAACCTGTTGCTGATCCAAAAGACTCAATGCCACCTTCCAACAACGCGACACACTCAAATACCTGCTAAAAGTGGTCGTGATGATGGTGATATTGGCTAAGATGGCTCAATCAAGATGCAATGCTAGAAATTAAGGTGTTATGTAAGCTTATTAGGATGTTATGTTAACTTATTAGGATCTTATGTAGTATTAACTTATGTCAACTTATTAGGATCTTATATGCTATGGTATGATATAATGAAGATGAAATGCCTATTGTAACTGTAAGAAAAATCATGACCAGCAGCAGCCCAAACAGGTTATTTGGGATGGGCACATAAGATTATGTAAACCCACACACACATAGGCGAGTAAACACCTACGCACTTTGTCGTTAAAAAATATTTATACAACTCTAGTACAAATCAGATTTTTCAGCTTTAAACCCATACTGTTTAACTGTCATCATGCGCTTCACGTCCGAGTAATGTATTTATATCGTTTTCCTTGAGGCGCCTAAAATTGTTGAGTTCTAGCACTTAAAATGTTGATATGTTTTACCTAATTCCGTTAATAAACTGTCCTTAACACTCTATTAAGTTAAGGCATCCCACAACAGACAATACTATCAATGAAATAACCTTTATCCACTCCTGCTTATCAGCATGATCTGGAACAGAGGCAACCTTTGCTTTTCGACATTTGCGCTCTAATAGCAATTACACATGATCATGATCTTATTCTACACCTTGAATATGAACTCATTTTGTTAAAAAATACACTTTAAAATTATGATCACAACAGATTATAAACATTACAAACACATAACATAAGTGTGCAACCACGTAACATAAACGCACAACGTCGCTATCTCACCCTAGTTTTTCTTAAAGTATCATTATGATCACTTTGATTTTTCATATAAAATAATAAAAATATTGCAGCTGAAAAATTCTTAAAATGCTGTTCTAAATAATTTGATAATAATTTAAATAAATTTATATATCATTAGGGGGTCGGCGCCACCCGAATTTGGCACGGGTGCCCCACTACCTAACGGTAACACTACCGTCAGTAACAGGGGTAGCGGGGATGGGTACCTTTTACGGGTTTCAACCAACAAGTTGGATAAATATGTTGGTTGTTGTACAAACGACTATAATGTCGTTGGTTTCGATTTTTTTTTAAAATTGTTTTTCGAATATAACCATGTGTGTGTATAGGGTATAGTTAGGATACAAAGAATGTGTTTTGTAAGAAATGTGAGAAGTGTTTCGGGCCTTTAGATTAAAATGATTAATGGATGAGATTAAACCAATTTTATTGTATAAACCCGTCCGTTCCTAAATCAAAATGGGTTTTTTTCATCATGTAGCCAAACCAATGTTTTTGTCAACCTGTAGCCAAACCAGTTTGGGTTATAAAAAGGTTTATAAGGGAAATCGTTCGAACCTATCAAATCAATTAGCATAAGGGCAAAAAAACAGTGTTTTTTTTAACTCTTCTTTATCCTTTAAACTGGTTCGAGTTAAGACCAGGAAACGGATGCGAAACCAGTTTTTTTATTGGAACAATTTTGTGTCGTGTACCAGTTTTACATATCCAAACCACTTTTAATCTAAGGCTGAGGGGTATGGGATCGGGGGAGGGCATCGGCAAGTGAGGTGTACACCTCTGCCGACGGGGAACACCGCCCCCCCCCCCCCCCCCGATCGGTGATCGGCAAAAACGGCAAGATCTCACCGAAGGCCCCGTCCCACTTTCCAAGGAATTCGAACGTTTTTTTTTTACCGTTTGGGCTTTTGACCGTTAGAAAAAAAAAAAAAACCTTTTTATTTATATATATATATATATATATATATATATATATATATATATTTAACCTCTCATTTTTATACAAACTCAAACAAAACTACTCCCTCTTTATACATATTCCCAAATTTTATAAACTACACAACAAATTTTTTTTACAATCATGAGTACGTCTTCAGACGAGGCAAATGTTGCTAATTTTTTCGCGGGCGCGATGGTTGAAACGGCAAAAATATTGTTGGAGTTTGTAGATAGTGACGACGAAACAACTTCGGAACCAAGAACAAGGCGGGCCGCTTTAAACAGAGATCGTGAAGGTATATTTTATTTTTATAACTTTTAATTTACTTAATGTTTTATATTTCATGTGTTACATTTTTAATATTTATTTATGTTATGGTATTATATTTTCTTATACTTTTTTTTTAATTTAAGGTGCACATGATCGTTTGGTTGCTGACTACTTCGCTGACGACTGCGTATACACGGACGAACTATTTAGGCATCGCTTTCGAATGAGTCGGCGATTATTCCAACGAATTGCCAACGACATGGCTACTTATGATGAGTTTTTCACACTACGCTATGATGCTAGAGGAAGATGAGGTTTTACGACGCTACAAAAGTGCACTTCCGCACTTCGCCAGTTGGCGTACGGGACTGCTAGTGACTCATGGGATGAGTACTTAAGGATGTCTGCTAGAATGAGTCGGGAATGCTTGTATCGGTTTACCGAAAATGTCGTTAAGTTATATAGCAAAGTTTACTTGCGTAGGCCAACGAAGAACGAAATCCAAAAGCTTTACGCACACCATGCAGAGAAACATGGCTTTCCTGGCATGCTTGGAAGCATCGATTGCACGCATTGGCCATGGCGTAATTGCCCCACTGCATGGAAAGGGCAGTTTACGCGGGGTGACATTGGAGAGCCGTCAATTATTCTAGAATCTGTTTGCTCACAAGACCTTTGGATTTGGCATGCATTCTTCGGAGTTGCTGGTTCATGTAACGATTTAAATGTTCTAGCAAGATCCATGGTTTTCGACCCCATAATTAATGGTACCGGTCCGGATGATTCATTCGTTCTCAACGGGGTAGAATATAAGCACGGGTATTATCTGGCTGACGGTATATACCCAAGTTATACATCTCTTGTGAAAACCATACAAATTCCCACGGATGACAAAAGGAAAAAGTTTGCAAAGTGCCAAGAGTCGGCGAGAAAAGACGTCGAACGGTTATTCGGTGTCTTAAAGTCGAAATGGCATGTAATTGGGCGACCCGCACGTGCATGGCATCCACAAAGCTTGAGATATATTATGTACGCTTGTACGATACTACATAATATGATAATCGAAGATGAAGGCCGTGCGATATGTGAGTATGACCCAAATGACGTTGAAGAGAATCTCGAGCCGGTTGACGCGACACAACAACAATCGGACAGGTGGGCATTAGAGGATAGTAATATGCACGCCAACCTTTGCTCGGATTTAATCGACCATATTTGGAACAATTTCCGTGTCGATGACGTTGATAACGAGTAGTTTGTATTTTTTTAATTTTTTTAGTTTCGTTTTTTTTTAATATTTTTTGTTTCGGTTTTTTTTTTTTTAGTGTTTTTTATTTTATATGTAATTTGGTTTTTAATTTTAATGAAAAAAATTAATGAAATATAAAATGTACAAATAAATAAAAAAGAAAAACAATAAAAAAGGGAAGGGGGAAGGGGGAACCATTTCCCCTAAAAGGGGGAGGGGAAGGGGGAAATGACATGACGCTGACGTGAACAAAGGGGAAGGAAGGGGGAAGGGTGACCACACCCCATAGCCTAATAAAAAAAAAATTCTTGCATACAAAAACAAAAGTACCCATTACAAAGTAGGCCTAAACAAAACATACAAACCAAGCCCAGCCCATTAACAAATCCAATTATTTTATAAACCTAAAATACAGCGTTCACGTCCTCACAAACCTTTCCTTCTCTAGGTTATCTGTACAAGCATGGCGGCAGCTACACAAAACTCTGTCCAATGCTTCGGTCGTAGGAAAACGGCGGTGGCCGTAACCCACTGCAAGGCTGGTCGGGGCCTAATCAAGGTCAATGGGGCCCCACTCGAGCTCTTACAGCCAGAGATCCTTCGGACAAAGGCGTTCGAACCGATATTATTAATCGGACGGTCGAAGTTTGCTGGGTGGATATGAGGATCCGGGTGAAAGGAGGAGGACACACGTCGCAGATATATGCAATTAGACAGAGTATTTCGAAGGCGTTGGTTGCATATTATCAGAAGTTTGTTGATGAAGAGCAAAAGAAGGAGATTAAGGATGTGTTGGTTAGGTATGATCGGACTTTGCTTGTGGCTGATCCGAGACGGTGTGAGCCGAAGAAGTTTGGTGGGCGTGGTGCTCGTGCTCGCTTCCAGAAGTCTTACCGGTGAATGGTTTGTGTTACGACAACTATTTTGGTTTTTTGTTATGTTTTGGGTTAATTGTTATTGTTAGACTATGTTTTAATGGTTTATGTGACGAGTTGGATTTGGTCTGATTTTGTTAGGCTGAGGGGTGTGGTGGTCGGGGGAGGGATCGGTGGGTGATTTGGCACCTCTTGCCGACGGGGAACACCGCCCCCCCCCCCCCCGATGAGAGGTCGGCAAACTCGGCAACAATTCCCCGATCTCACCGTCCCATTTCCCAAGGAATTTTTTAACTTTTTGTTTTGGCTGTTGCAAGGGAGAAGGAGAACGACATCGTTTGAGGGGTGATTGGGGAAGGGGGAACCATTTCCCTTGTTTGGGGGAGGGGAAGGGGGAAATGACGTGGCACTTACGTGGACAAGGGGGAAGGAAGGGGGAAGGGTGACCACACCCCATAGCCTTATAAGAGTTTGCTATTTTGAATTATGATTTTAGTCTAGTTTTTATTAGACTATGTTTTGATGGTTCATGTGTTTTGATTTTGTTACAAGACATTAAGATTAATACCATGTTTGTCAATAGCGCATAGCATACCATAGAAACAAAATAGCAAGCTCTATTTCATGTTTAGCGATACACTAGAACAAAATGAGGTTCTTTGCACAATTCATTGCGCATTCCGGGTTTTGTTTTCCTCTGATTTTTTTGGGCTCTTCCCCATCTGTGATAGCGAACTCAAGTGGGTCATTCAATGGAAATAGACTGTGAACTCATTGATCAGTATTAACAATTTGGGTGTTGGTAAATTTAGTTTAATTGTTATTGTTAGACAGTTTGGATGATAATGATTCATGTTTTCCTGAATATGAATTTGTTTGTGGTTTACCATCATTGATCAGTATTTTTTTAGTGCTGATATTTGCGTGTTTTGGTTGATAGCTTTTTGGAAATGAGTTGAGTTTTGAATATGGTTAGTGTTTGGTAATTTTGTGTTTTGGTGGCATTAGGATGCAATTTTAGGGAGCTAGAGGATAAATAAAAAAAGTAGCGTTCAAGACATTAGCTAGGAACACTATGGGGCTTTTTCTACATTCAATGCGCATCCACGGTGTTTTTTTCATAAATGTTTTTTGAGTTCTTTGCTATCTGCGATAGCGAGTTCAAGTGTGTAACATTACGCATTTAAACTTGTACGTTTCACGATCGTTATTAATAAAACGTCAAGTTTTACATATATTATTCGCATTAACTATTTTTGTCGCATTATTGGAACCCTAATACCTTATATATATTATATTATATATGTGTTGTGTGATAATTATATCAAAAAAAAAAATAATATGCTCGAGCCGGGGTTCGAACCCGCACCCAAGCCTAAACCACATCAAGCATTAACCAGCTGGGCTAAGCCAGCAACCTTGATTAAACCCGGACGCGTCTTAATGTTATACTTAGTTTTAAAACTTCACAGCTGACTATGGAAAGTCAACTGTGACGCGTTTGCTTAATCAATCACAATTAACTTGTGATTGATCCAAAAATGGCAACGATGCTCGATGACCGGCCTCATCCAGCTTCGATTACACGCTAACAACCATCAATCATTGACCAATTTGAATCAATACGCGTATAGACTTTAATAATTAGTCAAACTTTCCAATTAACCCAACCATCGACCCACACTATAAATTGGACATCTACGAATCATTGCAACTCGCTCATACTCTCTTCTCAATCTTCAATTCTTCTCCAATCACACTGAAATTATCATTCTAATCGTTGTTTGACTTTTGGCTTTGACCGGACAATCGAACACAATTCATCACTGTGAGTTTAATTTTTTATGTGGGTTTTGATCACCGGCGTTCACACATCAAAAGCCCTAACATCAATTAGGCCAATGATGTGTGAATCATGTTATTGCAGAATTTAGGGTTCGTGTAAACGATTTGGGGATAAATTTTAGATTTTCCCACTGTGTATTTATTTAATTTTAGACGGAGTTAATCACAACCACTGGCCTAGGCCAAGTGGTTGTGACTAAGGCTTGCAACCTCAGCCACCCGGGTTCGAGTCCCGGCTGTGGCTTTCCTTTCTTTTCTTTTTCATTTTTTAAACAACAAAGCATATTATATATATATTATACATTTAAATTTTATAAATTCATTTTTAAATATTAAAACCTTTTTATAAATTCTAAAAAAAAATTATATTTTTCAAATCTGAGTTAAAGGTTTTATTTACAATTTTTGGTTTTCTAAAATTAATTGATTTAATATTTATAATAATTAACTCAATTTTATACTATTATATTTATAAAAATTCATTAAAATATCAAAACAATTTTATTAAATTCCACAAAAATTATCCTATGTTTGTACAATATTAAACTTTACTGAAATAATTTTTAATTCAGAAAAATCATATATTTTATATTTTTAATAAATTTTTGTTAGATTTAATCATAATTAAATCATAATAAATTCAATTCTTATTATTTTTGCACCAAAATTTTATACAAGTTATTTTAAAATATTTAGAACAGAAATATGATTTTTAAAATAATAATACTTTAATTTTAGTATTTTTAGATATTAAAGTTAATTGTTGGCAATTTGTAATAAATAGATTTAAAAATCTATTTTAAAAGAAATAATTTTATAAAAATTATTTTTATACTTCAAACACTTTATTGTGAGCATTCTAAATTCAAATTTTATAAAAAGACTTTCTTTTATTTAATTATCAAATTTCCCTTTATTTAATTAACATTTTATGTTAAATTCAACAATTGGTTATCCCCAAATCGAAACCCTAGGATATACTTATAAACTAGTTAGACTTAGACTTATTTGTTGCCTTATACATAGGGTAACACTTGGCAAACTATTGGGCTACACTTATACTATTTCTCAATACCAAAAACTATACCAAGGTGAGTTTACGTAATCCTGTTTATGCGATTCTTTATACTTGCAACAATTTTAAGCAATTCAACATATATGTCTAGTAGTAAACTTTATTGCCTCATGTATTAGTCAACAGTTTCAACGAGTTTCAACATTTACATAATCATTAGCTATGGCCAAGCCGGCGATACTCAATAATAGATCTATTGGATTGACAACCCCACCCGGATACGTGTACCTCCTACATAGGTCACGTGGGTGATTGTTATCGTTCAACATATTACTAAGGTGAACCGTAGATGACGGGATGGACCTAAACTAGTCGGAGGTTTGATTATGTCAACATATTATACTATTCATGTAGACTTAAATTTACGATAGACATACGAATTGCTAGATTTTTATACTTAAACTATATGCTTAACATGGATTATGTATTCTCACCAACTTCTAGTTGACCCCCCCCCCCCCCCCCCCATTTTTACAACTCAACAGGTGATAATGATGCTTGAAGATTAGAGTATTTATGAAGAAAATAAGGAGTCTATGCAGGCTTGATTCTTGTGTGATGTATTAGATTTCCACATTCAAAACTCTTATGTATTTCAATTTTTGGATATTTACAATTTAATATTTATTTCAATTAAAATTTGGATTACCATGTGCTACTGTATACTCATCAATACGTGAGACCTCGATGTTTCCGCCATCGGTTGGGGTGTTACAGATTGGTATCAGAGCCTTGGTTATAGGGAATTAGGTTATTAGAAATAATCTAGACTATAACCTTAGGGACTTAAACAGTACTTGCTTCTCTTACTTGTAACCCTAATTGCTTCCCTAATCCTATCCTTATCCTATACCTTATATAACCCTAAACCTACATGTGACTACTCTTATTCGTCTGCTGCAATCCTGATCCACCATTAGATTAATAGGACAAAATCCTCAGGTTTAACCTGAACCCCCTTGAGATCTCATCGAAGTTCTAGATTCTAATAACGAACACGTGCAATCTGGAAGGGTGAACGCCTGTATTCTGAGTCTTCTGTCTAGGCTGGCATTGCGCATATATCCCAATCAGACGAGGGACCCGGATGCCTACCTGGGAATTCTCGGGATGAGTGTTCACTTATAGGCTAAAGCATGTCTTCATATGTTATTAGAATTTAGAACCTTTGATAAGTCAACGTTTTCGTTTATTCGTTTTAATTAATGAATAAATGATTACATTCCTTATATAATCTCATTCATTTCATTGTGTCTATTACAGATCATGCCTCCACGTCGCAGCACTCGCAACAGCAATGGTGAGAACCACGAAGAAGGTGGTGACAACCATAACCATGACCAAGTTCCTAACCACAACAACAATGGTGTTGATGTTCAACTGGCTGCGATCATTTCTCAACAAATGGCGCAGCAAATCGCAACTCTGGTTCCCAATTTTCTCGCTCAGGTCATCCAAATGAACGGCAACGGGAACGGTCACGGCAACGGTCACGGCAACGGTCACGGCAACGGGAATGGCAATGGTAATGGAAATGGACCCCTAGCCTGCACCCTTAAGCATTTCAACTCTTGTAACCCTCCAAAGTTTAGTGGTGAAGAAGGAGCTACAGGACTCCTCCAATGGTTTGAGGGTATTGAGAATACCTTCATCAACAGTGAGTGCCCTGACAACTTCAAGGTTCGTTACGCCATGAGTGTTCTCCATAAACGAGCACTCACTTGGTGGAATGAAGAAAAGCATACTCGTGGGGCCGAAGTTGCTCTTGCTATGACATGGGACCAAGTCAAGGAGGTCATGAAGGAAGAGTTTTGTCCTCGCAATGAAGTTAAGAAGCTTGAGGATGAGTTCCATACCTTAGCTCAAGATAGTGGGGAAAACCTTGCCTACAACACCCGCTTTCATGAGCTTAGCTTATTGTTGCCTCACAAAGTTACTCCTCTGCCGGTAGCCATCGAGAAGTACATCGGTGGTCTGCCCATGCAAATCCAGGACACCGTTTGGGGTAGGAACCCTGCAACCTTGGAAGAGGCCAAACGTCTAGCGGCCACTCTTACTGATAATCACGTGAAGAATGGTACTCTCTTCCGCAAAGGCACTAAGAAGACGGTTGCTAAAGACACTCCACAGCCTGCAATTGAAGTCAAGCCTGAGACCTCAAGCAACAAAAAGCGCAAGGCTAGAAACTATATGGTTGCTGCTACTCCACCTGCTACCCAAAACCCAGCCAAGAAACCCTATGGTGGAACACACCCTCTTTGCAACACCTGCCAGTTCCATCATCTTCCTGGTAGACCATGCCGCCAGTGTAATAACTGTAAACGGTATGGACACTACACCAATGCCTGTCAAGCCCCTGCTGCCCAAAACAACCAAAACAACCAAAACAACCCTGCCAGAAACAACCCTGCTCCCAACCAACAAAACAACAGGCCTACTCGTGGTCAATGCTATGATTGTGGCAGCCCTGATCACTACATCAACAACTGCCCTAATCGTAACCAAAACCAAAACCAAAACCGAAATTAAAACCAAAACCCGAACCGCAACCAGAACCAAGGTGCTCGAGGTCGCGCCTACAATCTCAACGCTAACCAGGCTCGTGACAACAACGAAGTGGTGAATGGTACGTTCCTCATTAATAACCACTATGCATCCATATTATTTGATTCGGGAGCTGATAAGTCATTTGTGTCGCTAAAGTTTGAACCTTTACTTAACTTACCCCACACTAATCTAGAGGAACCTTTAGTGGTAGAGGTAGCTAACGGGAAGTCTATTTCGATCGACTCTATTATTCGTAACTGCTTGTTGAACCTCGACGATCATACCTTCTCTATCGATCTCATCCCCATGCATCTTGGTAGTTTTGATGTTATAGTAGGCATGGACTGGTTGTCAACTCATCGTGTCGAAATTCTGTGCTTCGAGAAAGTCATACGCATTCCTCTCGAATCTGGTGAGATTTTGAAGATCTATGGTGAGAAACCCTGTGGCGAGCTTAAGCTTATGTCTTGTACTACTGCCCAAAAGTACTTACGAAAGGGGTATACAGCCTTCTTAGCTAACGTGATAGAGAAGAAGGACAAAGGCAAAAGTATCCAAGACATTCCTATTATTCGAGACTATCCTGAAGTTTTCCCAGAGGATTTACCTGGTTTGCCTCCTGCTCGACAAGTTGAATTTCGTATTGATCTTGTTCCTGGTGCTAATCCTGTCGCTAAAGCTCCTTATCGTCTTGCACCCTCTGAGATGCAAGAACTCGCCAGTCAATTACAGGAACTTTCTGATAAAGGGTTCATTCGCCCTAGTTCTTCTCCATGGGGAGCTCCTGTCTTGTTCGTTAAAAAGAAGGATGGTTCTCTTAGAATGTGTATTGACTATCGTGAACTCAACAAACTCACCATCAAGAATCGTTATCCACTTCCTAGGATTGACGACCTCTTTGATCAACTTCAAGGAGCAACCCACTTCTCGAAGATTGATCTCCGTTCTGGTTATCATCAGCTTAGAGTCCACGATGAAGATATTCCCAAGACAGCTTTTCGCACACGCTATGGTCACTATGAATTCATGGTTATGCCTTTTGGATTGACCAATGCTCCCGCAGTGTTTATGGATTTGATGAATCGGGTTTGTAGACCCTATCTCGACAAATTCGTGATCGTCTTCATCGATGATATTTTGATTTACTCTAAATCAAAATCCGATCACGAGCAACATCTTCACTCCATCTTGGGTCTCCTAAAGAAAGAACAATTGTACGCCAAGTTCTCGAAATGTGAATTTTGGCTTAAGGAAGTTCAATTTTTGGGACACGTCATTGATATGAACGGGATTCATGTTGATCCCGCAAAGATCGAAGCTGTGAAAAATTGGAGTGTTCCTAAAACTCCAACCGAAGTCCGTTCTTTCCTTGGTTTGGCTGGTTATTATCGTCGATTCATCGCCAATTTCTCCAAGATCGCTGTTCCTCTCACTACCTTAACTCACAAGGGTAAACCCTATGAGTGGGGACCTAAGCAAGAAGAAGCATTCGAAACTCTTAAGCTGAAACTCTGTGAAGCTCCTATCTTGTCTCTACATGATGGTAATGATGATTTCGTGGTCTACTGTGATGCATCGAACCAGGGTCTTGGTTGTGTTCTCATGCAACGAGGAAAGGTTATTGCTTATGCGTCTCGACAACTCAAGACTCACGAAAAGAATTATACCACTCATGATCTTGAATTGGGCGCTGTCGTCTTTGCTCTCAAGATTTGGAGACATTATCTTTATGGGACCAAATGTGTGGTGTTCACGGACCACAAAAGTCTCCAACATGTCTTCGATCAAAAGAATCTTAACATGAGGCAACGACGTTGGGTTGAATTACTTAACGACTATGATTGCGAAATTCGCTACCATCCTGGAAAGGCGAATGTTGTTGCTGACGCACTTAGTCGTAAAGAGCGTGTCAAACTCCAATGTGCGAGAGTTCGTACTGATCTTCAGGATCGCATTCTCCAGGCTCAACACACATCAGTCACCCAAGGTAACATGTACGATGAAATGTCTTGTGGTGCTGAAACTCAACTTGAAACCAAATCCGATGGTCTTCTTTATTTCCTTAATCGACTGTGGATTCCCGACCGTGATGATCTTCGTACTTTCCTCATGAACGAGGCTCATAAGTCTCGTTATTCTATTCATCCTGGAGCTGACAAGATGTACCAAGAACTCCGTTATTCTTATTGGTGGCCTGGTATGAAGAAAGACATTGCTCTTTTCGTTGCAAAATGCCTCACTTGTTCCAAGGTCAAGGCTGAACACCAACGACCATCTGGTATGCTTGAACAACCAGAAATTCCTGTCTGGAAATGGGAAAGCATAGCTATGGATTTCATCACCAAACTCCCTCGTACACCCAAAGGTTTTGACAGTATTTGGGTAATCGTCGACCGTTTGACCAAGTCAGCTCACTTCCTACCTATTCGTGAGAAGTATTCTGTGGAAAGGTTGGCAAAGATGTACGTAAGTGAAATCGTATGTCGTCACGGTATACCTTTGGACATTATTTCTGATCGCGATGGTCGTTTCACCTCTCACTTTTGGGAGTCTCTACAAGATGCTTTGGGTACCAAGTTGAACCTGAGTACTGCTTATCACCCTCAAACAGATGGTCAGACTGAACGGACCATCCAAACACTTGAGGATATGCTCAGGGCATGTATCATCGATTTTGGTGGTGCATGGGATTCTCATCTCCCTTTGGTTGAGTTTTCATACAACAACAGTTATCACGCCAGCATTAACATGGCTCCTTTCGAAGCACTCTATGGTCAGAAATGTCGTTCACCTGTCTGTTGGACTGAGGTTGGTGAAGCTCGTATTACTAGACCTGAACTAATCCAGGAAACCACAGACAAAATTCAGCTTATTCAGGATAACCTTCTCAAGGCTAGAAGTCGCCAGAAGAGTTATGCTGATAGACGCAGTAAACCCTTGGAATTTCAAGTTGGGGACCTTGTACTACTTAAGGTATCCCCTTGGAAAGGAGTAATTCGTTTCGGTAGAAAGGGAAAGCTAGCTCCTCGATACGTAGGCCCCTTCAAAATTCTTGACAGAGTTGGAAAAGTGGCTTACAAACTTGAACTTCCACCTGAGCTAAGCAATGTCCATCCGACCTTCCATGTTTCGAATCTCAAGAAATGCTTAGCGGATGAGAACCTTCATGTTCCTCTTGAGGATGTGCAAATTGATGAAAGCATGCACATTATCGAGAAACCCGTCGAGATTGTTGATACTGGAGTCAAGAAACTCAAGCGCAGTCGTATTCCGATCGTTAAGGTTCGTTGGGAATCTAAACGAGGCCCAGAGTTCACTTGGGAGCGTAAAGACCAGATGAAGTCGAAGTATCCACATCTTTTCCCACCAGACTCTCCAACTCCAACTTCGGGACGAAGTTCCTAAAAGTAGGGGAGACTGTAACATTACGCATTTAAACTTGTACGTTTCACGATCGTTATTAATAAAACGTCAAGTTTTACCTATATTATTCGCATTAACTATTTTTGTCGCATTATTGGAACCCTAATACCTTATATATATTATATTATATATGTGTTGTGTGATAATTATATCAAAAAAAAAATAATATGCTCGAGCCGGGGTTCGAACCCGCACCCAAGCCTAAACCACATCAAGCATTAACCAGCTGGGCTAAGCCAGCAACCTTGATTAAACCCGGACGCGTCTTAATGTTATACTTAGTTTTAAAACTTCACAGCTGACTATGGAAAGTCAACTGTGACGCGTTTGCTTAATCAATCACAATTAACTTGTGATTGATCCAAAAATGGCAACGATGCTCGATGACCGGCCTCATCCAGCTTCGATTACACGCTAACAACCATCAATCATTGACCAATTTGAATCAATACGCGTATAGACTTTAATAATTAGTCAAACTTTCCAATTAACCCAACCATCGACCCACACTATAAATTGTACATCTACGAATCATTGCAACTAGCTCATACTCTCTTCTCAATCTTCAATTCTTCTCCAATCACACTGAAATTATCATTCTAATCGTTGTTTGACTTTTGGCTTTGACCGGACAATCGAACACAATTCATCACTGTGAGTTTAATTTTTTATGTGGGTTTTGATCACCGGCGTTCACACATCAAAAGCCCTAACATCAATTAGGCCAATGATGTGTGAATCATGTTATTGCAGAATTTAGGGTTCGTGTAAACGATTTGGGGATAAACTGATTTTCCCACTGTGTATTTATTTAATTTTAGACGGAGTTAATCACAACCACTGGCCTAGGCCAAGTGGTTGTGACTAAGGCTTGCAACCTCAGCCACCCGGGTTCGAGTCCCGGCTGTGGCTTTCCTTTCTTTTCTTTTTCATTTTTTAAACAACAAAGCATATTATATATATATTATACCTTTAAATTTTATAAATTCATTTTTAAATATTAAAACCTTTTTATAAATTCTAAAAAAATTATATTTTTCAAATCTGAGTTAAAGGTTTTATTTACAATTTTTGGTTTTCTAAAATTAATTGATTTAATATTTATAATAATTAAATCAATTTTATACTATTATATTTATAAAAATTCATTAAAATATCAAAACAATTTTATTAAATTCCACAAAAATTATCCTATGTTTGTACAATATTAAACTTTACTGAAATAATTTTTAATTCAGAAAAATCATTTATTTTATATTTTTAATCAATTTTTGTTAGATTTAATCATAATTAAATCATAATAAATTCAATTCTTATTATTTTTGCACCAAAATTTTATACAAGTTATTTTAAAATATTTAGAACAGAAATATGATTTTTAAAATAATAATACTTTAATTTTAGTATTTTTAGATATTAAAGTTAATTGTTGGCAATTTGTAATAAATAGATTTAAAAATCTATTTTAAAAGAAATAATTTTATAAAAATTATTTTTATACTTCAAACACTTTATTGTGAGCATTCTAAATTCAAATTTTATAAAAAGACTTTCTTTTATTTAATTATCAAATTTCCCTTTATTTAATTAACATTTTATGTTAAATTCAACAATTGGTTATCCCCAAATCGAAACCCTAGGATATACTTATAAACTAGTTAGACTTAGACTTATTTGTTGCCTTATACATAGGGTAACACTTGGCAAACTATTGGGCTACACTTATACTATTTCTCAATACCAAAAACTATACCAAGGTGAGTTTACGTAATCCTGTTTATGCGATTCTTTATACTTGCAACAATTTTAAGCAATTCAACATATATGTCTAGTAGTAAACTTTATTGCCTCATGTATTAGTCAACAGTTTCAACGAGTTTCAACATTTACATAATCATTAGCTATGGCCAAGCCGGCGATACTCAATAATAGATCTATTGGATTGACAACCCCACCCGGATACGTGTACCTCCTACATAGGTCACGTGGGTGATTGTTATCGTTCAACATATTACTAAGGTGAACCGTAGATGACGGGATGGACCTAAACTAGTCGGAGGTTTGATTATGTCAACATATTATACTATTCATGTAGACTTAAATTTACGATAGACATACGAATTGCTAGATTTTTATACTTAAACTATATGCTTAACATGGATTATGTATTCTCACCAACTTCTAGTTGACCCCCCCCCCCCCATTTTTACAACTCAACAGGTGATAATGATGCTTGAAGATTAGAGTATTTATGAAGAAAATAAGGAGTCTATGCAGGCTTGATTCTTGTGTGATGTATTAGATTTCCACATTCAAAACTCTTATGTATTTCAATTTTTGGATATTTACAATTTAATATTTATTTCAATTAAAATTTGGATTACCATGTGCTACTGTATACTCATCAATACGTGACACCTCGATGTTTCCGCCATCGGTTGGGGTGTTACAAAGTGGGTGATTGGATGAAAGCAGACTGTGAACTCGAGAGATGTTGAATTTGCTAATTAGGCCGTAGGGGTGAATTTGGTTGATTTTGCTGTTATCGATAATGAATAGAGCTGTACAAAAAGCTCGCTTGATACGGTTTGGTGGGTGATACTATGTGTCAGAATTCTTTATCAGCACCAGCAAATTTGAAATAAAACCTTGTTAAACATCACTTTTAATGGATTATGCAAAAGATTTTTAAGAACCACTGCCCAGTTGTTGTGACAGCCGGTTGGGTGATACTATGTGTGTTATAACTGGAAAGTAATAGCTATAGCAGTTGCAATTAGGGCTGCAAACGAACTGAAATTTCAGCGAATGGTTCATGAACCGTTCGGCGGGAAGTTCGTTTGTGTTCGTTCATTTAATAAATGAACGAACACGAACAAAAAATTTTGTTCGTTTAGTTAAACAAACGAACATGAACAGAGGCCGTGTTCGTTCGTTTATGTTCGTGAACGTTCGGTAACGTGTTCGTTTATGTTCGATAGTTTAATAGGGTTTATAGTTTTTATAATATTTTATTTTCTTTTATTTACCCAGATAAATAATATATGTGAGCTAAATATGTTTGGATAATTTAGTTATATTTTGGGTCCATCTAGCTGATGTCTTGATAATTATATCGTATTCCAAAGTTCATATATGTTCGTTTGTGTTTGTTTCTGTTCATTAAAATTTGTTCGTTTGTGTTCGTTTGCGTTCATGAACAAAATTAACAAACGAACACGAACACAAGTGTTTTCTTAATGAACGAACACGAACAAAAAATCTCGTTCGGCAAGTGTTCATGAACTGTTCGTGAACACATGATTTCCTTAACAAACGAACACGAACAAAGCCTTGTTCGTGTTCGTTCGGTTCGTTTGCAGCCCTAGTTGCAATGTGTCTTATTGGCAAGGTACTGGCGAATGCTTACCTGCATTTTATGTTTTAAAATGAAAAGGATAAATTACAAAATTCGTCCTTTGAGAATAGGGCATTTTTCATTGGATGTCCTTTCGCGTTTCAATTGCTGTGTTTAATCCTTAACGACCTAAAATCATTACATGACTTGTCCTAAGGGCCTAACCTGGTTAGTTTTTAACGACAAATCAGATCATGTGCCCCTCATGTGAGGGTATCTTCGTCATTTCATCTGGCCCATTTCCCACCCCCCCTTTTCTCCTATAAAACCCTTCATTTTGTCAGACAAACTCATAATCCACCTTCTACTTTATCGATCATCTTCTTCATCTCTTCTACTTCACAATCACAACAATGACGTGGGAGGATGGCTAGGATGATGGCTGGACCATACGACGACCAGGGCTTATTGTTGATCTCGATGATGTCTACTGTAAGTTGTAACCTAGGTTTTCTGACATTGTTGATTTTGCTATTGAACGTTGTCTAAAGTTCAAATTTTTTTTTAAAATTTTGCAGTTGGAATGCCCCATTTCTTCAGTATAAAGCTTCATCATGGTGGTAGATTGACTCAAAGTCCTGGCCGTGAGTATGTAGGTGGTACGATTGACTATATTGACTTGTGTGATATTGATAAGTTCTCTGTGCATGAGGTTTCTTTAATGATGGGTCTGTTAGGATACTCTGTTGTTGATCATATTTATTACTTTTTCCAAAATCCTGAAAAACATTTAGATGATGGTATTGAAGACCTAACTTCTGATCAGGATGTGTTGAGGCTTGCTCAACATGTGGGAGTGCATAAGTTAGTCAATGTGTTTACTCAACATGGTTTAGATAACATAAAGGAAATCTTGCTGACACCAACTAAACCTAAACACAATGTGACCATTGAAGAAATTGATGAACCTGGGCCCTATGCAATAGTCCCTGCTAAGCTAAATGTAGTAAGAAGCTTAAACTTTAGTGGATTAGGCAAAGGTCTGGAGTCAAGTGGGGCTGGTCAAGACTGTGATGGTGTGGAGTCTAGTGTGGTTGGGAAGGGTAGGTTAACTCCATTAGAGGTTAATGATGCCATGTTTTTTAATGATAAGAGTCCATTGCAAAATCAAGATGATGACATGTTTATCACTGATAATGGACCATTGCCAAATGAAGATGAAGAGGTTATAGGTAGTGCAGCACAGTCCAATGATTGTGATTCTGAAACTGTTTCTATGAGAATTGATGAGGATAGTGATAGTGATTTTATAGTTGATGACAATTGTATGGCTGAAGATGAAGTAGATATGAGTGACTATAGGATGCATATTGACCTTGATGTTGAAGAAGAAGATTTAGGTAGTCAGGAAGAAGATAATGTACTGGCTGATGATGATGAAGTGATGCAGAATGATGCTTTCTTAAGTGGATCAGAGTCTGATGATTATGAAACTAGTGATAGGAAAAGACAACTAAAAAAACTCAGAAAGGCAAATCAGAATAGGGATGAGGGCAGAGTAGTTTTTTATCTATCCCAAGTCTTTGGTACTAAGAAGGAAGCAAAAAGGTTGATTAAAACTCATTCAGTTGAGACCAGAAGGAAAATTGTTATTGTGAAGGATGATAAGCAAAGGGTTAGGGCAGTGTGCCATGGACCATTGCCAGAATTTGAAGTGGATGATTTTGGTTGTAACATCGCAAAATTTCCCCAAAATTTTAATACATAAAAAGCCCTTATATATATATATATATATATATATATATATATATTTTTATTACACCTTTATCATTAATATTATACAAATGTGCCTAAGTCTTTATTTATCCTAACTCACAACTTATATACATACATAAATGTATATAAATAATAATAATAATAATATGATTCTAAATTTTTTTTTTCTTTTCACATACAAGATTTTTTTTTTAAATAAAGCCTTGAGTCAAATAGTCAATTCATCATAAAACCTTACTTTATGGTGTTGACCAATTTTAATGGCTAATTGAATCCAAAACTAGTATAAAAACCCACCTATGACCCATTATACTTTGCACCTCTAATTGTTTCAATTCGATTAAACTTTCCCTCATACCTTTCTTCTATAGTCTATTACTTCTACACTTGAAGCTTTGATTATAAGCTCTTGTAATTGGTAACTTTGGGGCTACACATATTCTATTTCTCGAGACTTAATACTTTGCTAAGGTGAGTTTTACATAGCCCATTTTCTATTTATCACCATTTTTGGGGTGAAACATGTTACAACATCATTTATGCAATTCAATCATCAATGTGTCTATGTGTATTTCTATGTTGCATTATGTCTTGAACATGACTAGGGTAAGCACAATTCTAGCATAAACATTCATCAGCCAAACGGTATACATTGATAGATTTATTGGACTGACAATCCCACCCGGATACGTGCCTCCTACAAAGGTTGCGTGGGTGTTTGTTACTGCAATATAAACGAGTGAACCATGAGCGTATGGGATGTACCACAATACAACAGTCACAATGGTTGATTATGCACTCGATTTACTTCTAGTATGTTTTCACATATGGACTAGATTGCCATGACACATGAATTGCACAACAATTTTATTCGATTAGCAAAACCTATGTAATTCTCACCAACTTTTGTTGACCCAAAATATTTTCAACTTAACATGTTTCAGGTTCTATTTGCTTGAAGATATGAATTGATGCTTGAAGATATTTGTATAGTTTTATTCAATTTGATGTACAAATTCTAGAACAATTGTATGTAATTCATTTAAATCATTTAATGGAATCTATTATTCACCATGAGCTACTGAACAATCATCAATACGTGACATCCCGATGTTTCCGCCATCGGTTGGGGTGTTACAGATTGGTATCAGAGCCATGGTTATAGGGAATTAGGTTATTAGAAAAATAATTTAGTCTATAACCATAGGATTATAACCAGTATTTGCTTATTTTACTTGTCATTCTCTATCTCCCTCCTACTTCTTATCCCTACTTTCATCCTTAAAAGAAGGTTGCTCTCCACCATTGGATCTACTCTTAGACTAATAGGACAAAATCCTCAGGTTTAACCTGAACCCCCTTGAGATCTCGTCGAAGTTCTAGATCTTAATAACGAACACGTGCAATCTGGAAGGGTGAACGCCTGTATTCTGAGTCTTCTGTCTAGGCTGGCATTGCGCATATATCCCAATCAGACGAGGGACCCGGATGCCTACCTGGGAATTCTCGGGATGAGTGTTCACTTATAGGCTAAAGCATGTCTTCATATGTTATTAGAATCTGGAATCTTTGATAAGTCAACGTTTTCGTTTATTCGTTTTAATTAATGAACAAATGATTACATTCCTTATATTACCTCATTGTCCTTCATTCAACCCATATCTTATTGAACATTCATTACCCAAATCATTTCCGTAACCGATGCCCTAAACTAAATCGAGATCAAGACCCTCCAGCTACTTAACAGCAAACCCCACCATTTGAATGATGTCTACTTTTTAATTCTATGTATTGACACTTTTTGATTCAAGTAATAAATTCAAGTATTATCATAACATCTGAGTGCATGCTTGTTTGAATGTGAACTAATTGCTATATCTATAATCATACTTGCTTACTTGTACAACAATTAGTTGACTACCAAACAACCTACTCAACGATTGGTAGAGGTCATCATGTCTTTCCAACAGTCGGGAGAGGCCCTACAACCTGCTCAACGACTGGTGGAGACTATCGAACCTGCTCAACAATCGGTAGAGTCATAAAAGGACGCAAAACCCTAATGTAAGGTAAATTGATAATTACGGTCCGGAACGTAATCATGAATTTACAGGTACGTTAAGGTAGTGAGAAATTTTATCAAGGTTTTCGGTAGTCGACCAATTGTATACCTGGTGTTTTTCTTTTAACTTCGGGACGAAGTTCCTAAAAGTAGGGGAGACTGTAACATCGCAAAATTTCCCCAAAATTTTAATACATAAAAAGCCCTTATATATATATATATATATATATATATATATATATATATATATATATATATTTTTATTACACCTTTATCATTAATATTATACAAATGTGCCTAAGTCTTTATTTATCCTAACTCACAACTTATATACATACATAAATGTATATAAATAATAATAATAATAATATGATTCTAAATTTTTTTTTTCTTTTCACATACAAGATTTTTTTTTTAAATAAAGCCTTGAGTCAAATAGTCAATTCATCATAAAACCTTACTTTATGGTGTTGACCAATTTTAATGGCTAATTGAATCCAAAACTAGTATAAAAACCCACCTATGACCCATTATACTTTGCACCTCTAATTGTTTCAATTCGATTAAACTTTCCCTCATACCTTTCTTCTATAGTCTATTACTTCTACACTTGAAGCTTTGATTATAAGCTCTTGTAATTGGTAACTTTGGGGCTACACATATTCTATTTCTCGAGACTTAATACTTTGCTAAGGTGAGTTTTACATAGCCCATTTTCTATTTATCACCATTTTTGGGGTGAAACATGTTACAACATCATTTATGCAATTCAATCATCAATGTGTCTATGTGTATTTCTATGTTGCATTATGTCTTGAACATGACTAGGGTAAGCACAATTCTAGCATAAACATTCATCAGCCAAACGGTATACATTGATAGATTTATTGGACTGACAATCCCACCCGGATACGTGCCTCCTACAAAGGTTGCGTGGGTGTTTGTTACTGCAATATAAACGAGTGAACCATGAGCGTATGGGATGTACCACAATACAACAGTCACAATGGTTGATTATGCACTCGATTTACTTCTAGTATGTTTTCACATATGGACTAGATTGCCATGACACATGAATTGCACAACAATTTTATTCGATTAGCAAAACCTATGTAATTCTCACCAACTTTTGTTGACCCAAAATATTTTCAACTTAACATGTTTCAGGTTCTATTTGCTTGAAGATATGAATTGATGCTTGAAGATATTTGTATAGTTTTATTCAATTTGATGTACAAATTCTAGAACAATTGTATGTAATTCATTTAAATCATTTAATGGAATCTATTATTCACCATGAGCTACTGAACAATCATCAATACGTGACATCCCGATGTTTCCGCCATCGGTTGGGGTGTTACATTGGTGTTCATGTTTCAAGTCAACCAAAACCTAAAGGGTCATGTGGGAGAAAGTTAAGAAGTGAAACAACTGCTGAGAAACAAACAAAAGATAAGGGGCCAAATATGGGCAAGGGTAAAGTTTGGGGACCCCCTGTTAACAAGGGTAAAAGTAGGGGAGAAACCAGTATAAATGTTGGAGGCAGGGGTTACAAGACAAACCCTAATGAACACCAGTGTCCATGGGTCATTTTGATTTCTAAAATTTCAGATGAAGAAAGCTGGATGGTGAGAAAGTTAATTGAAGACCATACATGTGTACAGACAAGGAAAGTTACTGCTTGTACATCTACATTCCTCTCTCAACAACTGGTGGATCAGATCGAAGAAAACCTAGATATTCCTATGAAAGCTGTCCAGGAACAGTTCCAAAGGAAGTATGAAATAGGCATATCAAGGATGCAAGCATACCGGGCCAAGACAAAGGCAAAGACATTGATGGAAGGTGATTACACTGCACAATATGGTATACTCAGGGATTATGTGTTGGAATTGCAGGATAAAAATCCAGGTACCACTGTTAAGATAGAGGTTGAGTTACCTAATCATCCAGATGACCCCACAAGGAAGTTCAAAAGAATCTATGTCTGTTTGGGAGCATTAAAACAAGGTTTTAAGGCTATTGGTAGGGATGTACTGGGTTTGGATGGTGCATTCATGAAAGGACCTTATCCTGGTCAGATTTTGAGTGCAGTGGGTATTGACCCAAATAATGGAATCTACCCAGTTTGTTATGCAATTGTTGAGGCTGAAAACTACAACTCTTGGTCCTGGTTTCTAGATCTGTTGGGAGATGATTTGGATCTAGATAGAGAGTCAAGGTTCACATTCATGAGTGATAGACAGAAGGTATGTTCTCTACTTTTTATTTACTAAAGTATATAACATTCATTTGATCTTAATATACTTATCAAATTTTTAAACAGGGTCTACTTCCAGCACTTTCAAGGTTATATCCTAATGCTGAGCACAGATACTGTCTGAGGCACATTCATGAAAACATGAAGCAAAGTTTCAGAGGCAAACTGTATAAAGACTTGTTGTGGAAGTGTGCTAGTGCAACAACAGTCCCTGAATTCACTGCTGCAATGAATGAGTTAAAGGCCCTTAACAAGAAGGCCCATTTGTGGTTGTCAAAAATTCCACCTCTACACTGGACCAGGTCTCACTTTTCAGGTATGTTCTTTATAGTTGTATAGCTAATGTTGTTTAGATTTAGATTTCAAAATTTTGATATACCAACATAATACAGGTAGGGGGTTGACTGATATGCTACTAAACAACATGTGTGAAACATTCAATGGAAAGATAGTTGAAGGAAGAGACAAGCCCATCATTAATGCACTTGAGTACATTAGGGAGTATTGCATGAGGAGGATTGTTTCAGTGTTGCAAGATATAGAGATCAGTGAAGGTCTGCTGACACCTAAGGCCACACAAATGTTTGAGACAATCAAAAGAGATGCAACCTTCTATCATGTGCAGTGGAATGGGGGGGGGGGGATAAATATGGAGTCAGTGGTAAGCCTGGTCACACACGTGTTGTGGATTTGGCTGAAAAGACTTGTGCTTGCAGAGGTTGGGAAATAACAGGTATGTATATCTTGTTCAATTCAAATGTTGTCACTTTCATTCATTAATGCTAAATTTTGTTACTTTAATGGACAGGAATGCCCTGCAGACATGCAGTGGCTGCAATTTGGTTCAAAGCTACTAATGGAGGTAGAGTTGGGGCATTGGAGAGTTGGGTTAATCCAGTGTATACAATGGATAGGTGGAGACAGGTGTATTCCTTTAAGATTAACCCAATCAATGGCAGAGCTTTATGGCCTAAGTCTCAAGTTCCTACAACTTTAACACCACCAAATCATCACACACAAGTTGGAAGACCCAAGAAGGTTAGGAAGAGATCAGAGTTTGAAAGGGATGATCTGGTATCAGGTGGCACACTGTCTAGGAAAAACACTAAAGGAAAATGTGGCAAGTGTGGGAATACTGGACACAATCAAAGGACCTGCAAGGGACAGAGTGAAAAGGTTGCAGGTACTCAGGCCAAGTCTGGAAAGAAGGGAAGAAAGAAGATCAGCAAGAAGGGTACCACTAGCAAGGATCAGGGTAGCAAGGGTTAGGGTGTTTGTGTTTGTTATGTTTGTTGAACATGTATTTTGGTGCTTTTGGGAACACTATTAACTTATGTTTATGTTTGTGTTTGTTGAACAAGTAGTAATGATTAGGCTATGTTGAACTTGATGTTTATGTATGTACTTAATGCAGCAAAAAATGTTGCAATTTTGGTTAATGGTATGTCCAGAAGTTTATTATGTTGCATTGTATTACACTTTTGTCAAATGGGTCAAAACAGTGTTTGTCAAATGGGTCAAAACAGTCTGCACATTCAAATGGGTCAAAACAGTCTGTCAAATGGCTCAACACAGTCTATTAACAATGTGCATTATAAGCACTTTCATTATCATTAGCCATTAAGCATTTCTTACAAAGACCTAACATTTCAACTAAGAATACAAGATTTTATACACCAACAAACATAACCAGCTAAATATCAACATCCTTTTCCATTTGCTTCGTTCAGCTTTCAAGTCTTGAACTTTTTCTTCAAGCTGATGGTTTGCAGCAATAAGGTGGCCATTATAAACTTCAAGGTTGTTCTTGGCTTTTAACAGACCTGGGATAATCTGTTGACACCTTTGGCACTTCAATTCATCACACCATCCAATAAATCCACATCGTGATACCTAATTTGACAGAAATAAATCCATCAGATGCAACATTATGTAATGAAAATCAAAAAATGAGTGTTAACCTACCTGATCAGGACAAGCATAAAACTTTCGACCTGGGTTTTTACTTGTCCAAGATGTACGTATGATTGCTGGTTTTCCACAATGGCAGTAAATCGACTCCATGATCGATGAACGTGGTTGCCCTAATTTGGGTTTCTTGAAGAACCCTAGATGATAATCTGATTGATTTGGTGGAGACGTTATAATATAGGAGGGAAATGATAGGGCCAGATGAAATGACGAAGATACCCTCACGTGAGGGGCACATGATCTGATTTGTCGTTAAAAACTAACCAGGTTAGGCCCTTAGGACAAGTCATGTAATGATTTTAGGTCGTTAAGGACTAAACATAGCAATTGAAACGCGAAAGGACATCCAATGAAAAATGCCCTATTCTTAAAGGACGAATTTTGTAATTTATCCAAATGAAAATATCATACTTGATGTTGTATCTGACATAACATAATGGCCATGCTCTTTTTTAAAGAATGATTTTTTTGTATTAATAACCCCACTCTATCTGGTATATGGAATTAATAGATTACATGTTTCGAATCCAAGCTATCAACGTTAACCAATTGAGAACCATAGCTTTTTTGGCCGATTCTAATCCACTAGCTACAAGCAAGTTGGACAAAAGGAGATGAACAGAGCTTGTGATGCCAAGTTTCTATCTATGAACCACGCAGGCAGGCAGTCACCCGAATTACCCTAATTGCAATTTGCAAGATTAAGGAGGAGATGAATTTCATTTGCGCAAGTCTCCAAACAAAGCCTATTACCTTTATCCCAGCCACCCAGTTGATTTATAGAAATTTGGTTAGGCAAGTTTGTGTATGTAGACATACTCTGTAACGTAAATAAATTGAAGTGATCATACGGAAAACGAGTCCGATTTAGCCGAACAAATCATTTACTACTAGCTGATTTGAAGTCATAACATTCCGCCATGGTCATGCTTAATCCCTTTTATGTAGCTTCTGCATATTGGATACGGCTTTGCTTCCTGCTCCCTTCCTACTTCTCCTAATAGGATTCTGTCCACCCTTGCTAATTAAAGTGCTTCAAGATATATTCATCTTTTTTCACTAATAAAAATGCCAAATTTAACCTAGTGGCTGAGCCTAAGTTTAATTTGTTAGACTATTATTTTTATGGACCGCTAAGACTGTCCACAACGCTAGAGAAAATGGGCGCCCGTGGAGGATCTGGCATAGGAGTTGGAGGAGAGAGACGGCAGCTGGAGGACGTGGCGGAGATAGGATGTTGGTGCTGCCCTTGGACAAGGGCGCGCTTGTGGAGGAGATGTTGGGTTGTTGTGAGAGGGAAAATGGGACCCACCGTCCGGCGCCCATCGCAGAGGAGGGGGAGAAGGGCGGGGCAGCTAAGGTGGCACCGGGCAGGAGCGATGGGCGGAGGTTTGGTGTCCGTTGCGTTGTGGACAGTCTTATTAACATATTAAAACCCACAAATAGTAGATGACTAAAGTCCCAAGTGTGTAGCTATTTTTTTGAACTACATATTATTAAAAATACGGAAAAATCAGACTAGCAAACAGATAAAATAGTATGCTAAAAACAAATAATTACATGATAGGGTTTTGTAACCACTCGGTCCACTTTTTGTTAAACTCCATTAAATGTTTAACAAAACTAGTTGAAGCTTCTAGTAGATTGTAGTGATGATGAAGAACACCAACAATATTAAATCTCTTTCAAAAACATATCAAACTTAAAACAAAATTCAAATAATAATAGTAAAGTACATTAATGTGGCAAAAACTAATGACATTTGCTTACATGTTTGTCATGTAAACTAAAAAATTAATATAAAAATACATTTTAATTAAAATAGTAAGCATATTTATCTTGTAACACGTGAATAGAATTGAGTTTAGTATAGAGTTAATTGTCAAAATGGCCTTTGTGGTTTGCTTCAAAATTCTTGTTTGAACACCAAACTTGTTTTTTAGACTGAATTACAAGCTTTGTCCTTAACGTTTATATCAAATTTCAACGCATGTTCTTTAAAATTGACGATAGGGCTAACAACATAAAGGACAAAACTTGTAATTCAGTTTTTATTTTATATTGTATTTTCATCCTTACTAGCAAATATACGGTGCGTCGGTTCACCTTTGTGCTTTTATTGGTGCATCCCTTTGCTTTTCTTTTAACAGATAATGTGACACTGGGTGTGCGTTTCTTTTAACAAGTAATGCGATATAGGGTTGCATTCATCAACTTTTTTTTTTTTTTTTCATTTTTTTTGTATAATACAGTGTAATTTAGGGTGTGTCACGTAAAATTGCAGGGGGGAAACTTTGATCTCTTAAAATTTCGATTAAGTGATATAGAGATGGCAACCAATAAATTTTCCAAAACATATTTTATTGGGTCAGGTGGCTACGGTATGGTACATAAGGCAGAACTCGAACATTTTGATGACATCAATTTGTTGGCAGTTGAAGGTGAATTGTCTAAGAAACGTAGCACCGTAGCTATTAAACACATCTTTAGTAGAGTAGATGGACAAGGTGAACAAGGGTTTCTTGCATAAATTGAAATGCTCAGTAAGTGTAAGCATCCAAATATAGTGTCTCTTATAGGGTTTTGCGAAGAAGGACCTAAAATGATACTTGTGTATGAGTATGCTTCTAATGGAAGCCTTGATGATTATTTGGGGAACGTTGATAATATGACTACTTTTACTTGGGCTCAACGCATACGGATATGTCTTGATATTGCACATGGATTAAATTATCTTCACACAAGCAAAAAGGATAAAAAAAGCATTATACATCGTGATATAAAAAGTACAAACATTTTATTGGATGATAATTGGGTGGCAAAGATTGCCGACTTTGGGTTCTTCAAGTTACACCATGCAAATCAACAAGTTAGCACCTTGGTTACCTTTAATATTGCCGGGACAAAAGTGTATTTAGATCAGGAATATGCGAGTACAGGTAAGTTCAAAAGTAAATCGGATATTTACTCTTTTGGGGTAGTTATGTTTGAAATCATGCGTGGGAAGTTAGCATATGATAAAACTTACAATGAGAAGGGGCTTCCAACAAGAGTACGACAATGCTTCAATGAGGGAACATTGGAGAAACTGGTAGACCCAAATTTAAAGGAAACTGATGAAATCATTTCTATGCTAAACGGCGGGTTCAATCAAGATTCTTTGCACACATTTTTAAAAATCGCATACCAATGTTTGGCAGAAACTCAATCCGAGCGTCCTACAATGGAAGTCGTCATCAAGGAACTTGAGAAGGCATTAAACTTTCAGGTAACTCTTTTCTCTTCTAATTTTTGAACATTGCCTGTGGACTAGTTTGTTAATCAACTTCATCTAAAATACATTAGTTCATAACTTATTCCTTAACTTGTATTGTCAGTTCATGGATTTGCTGAACTATTGACAAAAGAACTAGAAAACTTATAATATAGGTTCACTGTTTAAATTACAAAAAAAGGTCGTCTAAGTTAAATGTTTTATGAAATTTTAATAAATATTTGTATTGTGTGTATGGGTGGCAAAATGAGTAGGTTGGGTGGGGTTGGGTCAGGATGGGTTTGGGTTAGGATGAGTATGGGTCAAGATGGGTAGATTAAAGAAATGGGTTAAGATGGGTTGGGTCAGGATGGATTTGGGTCTGGATGGTTTGATTTGGATAGGTCAAATCAAAATAGATTAAAATAAAAAAATTAAAATAACAATAAAAAATTTAAAAAGTAAGTAAAAGAATAAAAAAAAGTAAAAAAAAACAAATTTAAAATTATATATATATCTTAAAATGCATTGGTCGGTGGTACAAGCAAATTACCATAGTGCCCTTATCAAATTAGGAAATTACAATACTATCCTCTTTGTCTTCTTTTCTAATATCTTTGTATGCAGTCAACCTTAGAGGGCTCAACTAAAACCCATAAAAGTAGATAAGGTTAAAAAGTGACTAGAGGGCAGTGGCTACGGTCACGGCGCAAGGCGTTGGAGACGTCGGGGGTGTTAAACCGTTGTCATAGAAGCACTGATGACGGATCCGGGATCTGAAGACATCCACTCTCCTAGATCTGGCCGGATTTTGACATGGAAGCTTCGATTTACAGTAGCCGTTCAACTTCAGTCGTTGAACACGACTATCTTCCGGAGAAGACGACCTGTTGTGAAGGCTGAAGATTATCTTACCTCGTCATCCCCGCTGAAAAGATTATCTTACAGAGATCGGAAGGTGGCTTTGGTTGTGGTGTTGAGGTCGTTGGAGATGGACCGAAGAGGCGAAGAGCTCAAATACAACGATATAGTTGAGAATTGTCTGCTGATTTCCCCATTTTTTTTTTTCAAACTTCAATTTTAGTAATCATCAGTAATCCACTATGTCAATATGGCACAAAATATCTATTTTATCCCTTGACCCAAACTTTCACCATCTCTATCAGACCATATGTGAACATATTTATTTAATTTAACTATTATTAAGGGATTTAAACTTGAACAGAATTTCTTACTTTGTTTATGTACAATTATGATTTAGTGATTTACATAAGTTTAACTCATTTCTAAAAACGTTATAAATGTTGTTTTAACCCTCTCAAGTTTTACGTTCTTAATTTTATGTACGTGATTCAAAAATAATATAATTCGTGCTTATTTATACGTATGTTTTCTGTTGGTCTACATTTTGACATAAATTCAAAAATAATTCGAGTTTGTTTACGTTTTGACACATTTTTTTCTCAGTATTGAGTAAAGTAAAATATAATATGTTTTGGTCTTTATCTTTATGTGTGTTTTCAATTGGTCTATATGTTTACGTAAATTTTGTTCGAAAATGAGTCGTGTCAAATATTTGATAGTAAAAATTCGAGTTACTTTAAAGCGCCGCCGCAACGCGCGGCCAACGGCAACATCCTAGTTAAAAAAACAAAAATAAACTTAAAAAATAAAATTTTAAGGGATCCAAAATATTTCATTTCGAACCGGACCGGTTCCACCCTATCGGCCTGGTTATCAACCTGGATCGTTACGACTCGGCTGGGCCCAGACCGTTTCGACCCGGCCTAGCCTGGTAGCGACCCGGAACGTTTCGACCCGGCCGGGCCCGGTAACGACCCATATCGTTTCAACCTGACCCGTCTCGTAGTGACCTGGACTGTTTCAAATCAGACGGGTCCGGTAGGGACCCAGACTGTTTCGACCTGATCGGGCCCGGTAACGACCAAGATCGTTACAACCCGAACGGGCCCGGTAGCGACCCGAAACGTTTCGACCCAACCAGGCCCGGTAACGACCTAGACCGTTTAAACCTGACCCGTCCCGTAGCGACCCAGACTGTTTCGAACTGGACGGGCCCGGTAGCGACCCGGACAGTTTCGACCCGACCGGGCCCGGTAACGACCCAGACCATTTCAACCTGACCCGTCCCGTAGCGACCCGGAACGTTTCGACCCAGCCGGGCCCGATAACGACCCAGACCGTTTAAACCTGACCCGTCCCGTAGCGACCCAGACTAGTTCGAACCGAACGGCCCGGGTAGCGACCCGGACAGTTTCGACCCGACTGGGCCCGGTAACAACCCAGACCGTTTCAACCCGACCCGTCCCGTAGCGACCCGGACTGTTTCGACCCGGACGGGCCCGGTAGCGACCCAGACAGTTTCGACCCGACCGGGTCCTGTAACGACCCAGACCGTTTTAACCTGACCCGTCCAGTAGCGACCCGGAATGTTTCGACCCGGCCGGGCCCGGTAACGACCGTCCCGTAGCGACGCGGACTGTTTCAACCCGGTCGGGCCCAATAGCGCCCCGACAGTTTCGACCCGACCGGACCCGGTAACGACCCAGACCGTTTCAACCTGACCCGTCCTGTAGCGACCCGGACTGTTTCGACCCGGCCAGGCCAGGTAGCGACCCAGTTAGCGACCCGGACTGTTTCGACCCGACCTGGCCAGGTAGCGACCCGGAACGTTTCGACCCGCCCAGGCGTGGTAACGACCCAGACCGTTTCATCCTGACCCGTCCCTTAGCGACCCAGACTGTTTTGACCCGGGTGGGCCCAGTAGCATCTCGGACCGTTTCGACGCGGCCGGGCCCGGTAACGACCTAGACCGTTTCAACTTGACCCGTCCCGTAGCGAACCGGACCGTTTCGATCCGACCGGGCCCGGTAACGACCCAGACCGTTTCAGCCTAGCCCGTCCCGTAGTGACCTGTACTGTTTCGACCCGACTGGAGTTTCAACAAATGCAAAAGATATAATTTTTTGTTTTTATTGACATTGAATTCTATGAGGCATCTACGCTTTTGGTGTTGAGTTAGTTTTGATTTAGATTTGTATATGGTTATCTAAGAATACCCATCCTGACCCATTTGTTTTTTTAATATACTCATCCTGACCCAATTAGTTATTTCCTACAATTAAAATTACCCATCCTAACCCCATTGAAAATTATATTAAACCCACTTTAACCCACAAGGGCAAATTTTTAACCCAAAACAACCCAAACTCAACTAAATGGGTTGAAATTGCCAGGTCTAATTGTGTGTGTATTTTTTATTACAAGTATTGTTTAATTTCATATTGAATTCAGGGTCGAGTTTAGTTTGTAAATTACTAGATTATGGCCCGTGTAGACACACGGTTAACCAAATATTAATACTTCAAAGGTTTAAAATAAAAATAAACATGCATAATAGAAACTTAAATATACCTATGAGCAGGGGCGGATGTAGCTAACACATAGGGGTTACATATGTTACCCCTTGATTTTGCTGGCGAAGTGAAAAAAAATTGTTTTTTAAGGTATTTTTATAAAATGTTACCCCTAAAACAAATTTTTTGTTAACCCTTAAAATAATTTTTATAAAATGTTACCCCTTATTTATTTTCTAGATCCACCACTGCCTATGAGAATAATAAAAGTAACTGATATTACATATTAAGACAAAAGTTTAAATACAAACAAAATTATCGTGCGAACATACAAACTGAAGGGAACAAAAAAAAAGTGGCGGTGGCATTTTCGTAAATAATGACCACCACTCTTTGTTTGTATAATTACTCTAGTGTATATAATTACTCTAGAGTAAAAAAGTGGCGGTGACATTTTCGTAAATAATGACCACCACTCTTGTTGTATAATTACTCTAGTGTATATAATTATTCTAGAGTAATTATATAATTACTCTAGTTATATAATTACGCTAGAGTAATTACGCTAGTTATATAACTAGAGTAATTATATAATTATATAATTACTCTAGTTATATAAAGTTTCCAATATTTACAGAAATGCCACCGCGTGTTTTTTACTTCAGTTCGTACTGTTCGTACGATAAAGCTATTTGTACATGAACTTTACTCTACATATTAATGCAAATAATCGAGATATATAAAATTTATTAGAAATGACAAAATATACAAAGAATTCATAAAATTCTAAGTATCTCCTTGTATTGGACGTTTGTTTGTTGTGGGAGTAGAAAACAAAACAAAAAGAGCGATCGAGTAGAAAATGAAGAAACATGTGACGGAGGGAAAAAAAGAGAAGAGGACTATGTGAGAAATAGACAAACTCAATCCTCCATTATAGATTGTTTTTGTCAGCTCGTGTGAACATACCAAACGTACTTTCATATCCATGCCCTTAATTTTAACCAAACACGTCCTTAATGTATAACTTTGCAAACACCCTTTTTAAGATCTCCTTTGCATTAGGCTTTTTTGGGACTCATCTTTAGTTTATTATAAGTGGATTTACATAATTATTTTTTTTTACCATTTTAAAATGAATTATCGACAAAGTTCATACTTTTTGTATCACCAATTTGTTTCAGTTGTTAGTTTGTTTTCATGAACTTATTATAAAATGTATGTTTTAATGTTTTTATGTTTGGAATATGAGATAGATGATATGCAATGCACAATCTTGCGTTTCCTTTCAGATTAAAGCATACAGTATGCATGAACTTAAATAGGATATGCATGTTACAGATGATGATGATGTGTGTGTATATATATATATATATATATATATATATATATATATATATGTGTATATGTTTAAATCCATGTTATTTGCTACATCGATCGTCTATAATATGATTTATGCAAAAAGAAATTGATATTTCCTATCACAACTATTCATGATTGAGTTGGAAACTAAGGAATTCCATTTGGTGCATATCAAATTTGAAAAAAAATGTATGTCTTCTTTTGTGTAAATTAAAATGTTATTAAATTCATTTCTCTTATCGATAGAGGGCAAGGGATGTTGAGGGCCAGGCCTCCTGTTTTTTGGCGCAGCGTATAAATTTGCGATTTTCGTAGGTAAATCGAGTCCAGGTTGAGTCTGGCCCCCGCCGAGTTGCAACTACCGATCGGCAAAAATTGAGTCCGGCCCCTCCCGATTCAAGAACCAAGCTTCGCCCCTGGATAGATATAATTATTATATTTTTCTTTCTGAGTTTTTCATTGCAGTATCATGTTTATACTTTAATTTACCAGCAGAACTATGGCATCAATTGTTGATTGATAATGTATAACTGAAGATACCAAAATTTTGATTGGAGTTTTTTAATTACAAGGTTGATTCAAGTGTCATGACTCACAGGAAAACAACAAGGACAACCTCCATATATCTCTTGAAGCCATAAAATCAAGTACACAAAACTTGAGTGATTGCAATTGCATTGGAGAAGGAAGATTTTGGAAGCTTTATGAAGGAGACCTTGTACATACAACAATTAATGTTGTAAAGCGGTGGGATATAAAGTCTCGTCAAAGAGATATTCAGTTTTCTACTGAACTTGAAATTCTTAAGTATAAGCATGAGAACGTCATTGGCCTTGTAGGCTATTGTAACGGAAAGAAGGAAAAAATTATTGTTTACGAGCATGCCTCTAACGGAAGACTCGATAAACATTTGGACAATGCTACTCTTACATGGATGAAACGCCTCAAGATATGCATTGATATCGCAAATGGATTGCTATATCTTCATACTGGTGGTGGAGAGCTAAAGGATTCCATGAAGCATAGAGACATCAAAAGTAGTAGCATTCTACTCGATGGTGATTGGAATGCTAAAATTTCTAATTTGGAGTTGTCCCAAAAAACGATTGTATATGAACATGTGGATGATAATGCTTGTGACTCGCTAGCATACGTTGACCCACGATACGATGATGTGCGTTTCTTAACGAAGACTCTGACACATACTCATTAGGCGTGATATTATTTGAGATGTTGTGTGGGAGATTGGCCTGGACAGAGGGATGTAAACAACACTCTGAATCGTTAGGCCCTTCAGCTGTAAGACACTATGGTGATAAAGGTAATCTTGATGAGATGATATTTGAGGGTATAAAGGTGTCACAATCATTGACTACATTTCTAAAAGTTGCCATTCGATGCTTACGTGATGGTGGTAGCAGTTATTATCAGCCATTGACAGGGGCGGTAGCAATACTACTTAAAAAGGCATTAAAGTTCCAAGTAAGTTTCCTCCTTTCAATACATTGATTGGTACCAAACCTTTAAATATATATTAAACCATTTTGGGCATATTATTTCTCGAAAGATTAGATGAATATAAAATCATTCTTAAAGATAAGTCATGAGCTATTATTTGCACGCTAATGCCATTTTTTGTTGTATAATTATTTTGTTTTGCTTTACAAATTAGTAAAGAAAAATGGCTCACTGCATCAAATTGAAAGTAAATATAAAATTTTATATTTTTAATTAATATATAGGAAGATTATGAAATATGGGAGCATAGGCTGTTTACAGACTACAAGGAAATCATCCAAGAGAACAACTCCATAATGAAACAAGACCTACACAACATGTTCTCAATGGGAATCCTCCTTCAAGACGGCAAAGTGGTAACTAACTCCTTATTTGTGTGAGTACTTCTTACGGTGAATCTTCAATGCTTGATTTAAATCACCCTATGGCTACGAATTATGTAATATTGGTGTAGATTTTGCTAAGGGGAAGATTTTACAAATGCAAACAAATGAACAATCATTCCGAGTTCCGACTCTACTATAAAACCTTGATGTTAGAAAAAAATCTCGTTGGAAACCACTTCCTACACATTTGTAACGCAATTTTCAACGCATTTCTTACGAAAACATGTTATAGGAAATTTTTGACCCATTTCCTACGCAATTTCTTAAGTATTTGTAGATATATTGTGTCACAACTTTGTTAAAAATTTTATAGTTTTTTTTTGTCACAAATGAGTAGCCACTTTATTAAAATTTGTGACACATTTTTTTCCGCAAGAAAAATTTGTAGCAAAATGCCACTTTTTTAGTAGTGCCACAACCATGAAATTAAAGGTTTGAGATAAATAATAGGTTTAATAACCATCATACTTGAACATTATTCACAAAAAAATCACCTCAACATAATTATGTTATATGAAAGTCCCTGTACATGTAAATAAAAAACAAGAAAAATTCCCTTATCCAATTTTGCTTTATTAAAGTTTCTACACTTGTCTAGAATGCATGCAGTCATGAAAAAAAATATATTTAAAATAATGATGTTATATCTCTTAAATTTATATATTTAAAATAATGATGTTTTTATCTCTAAATTTGGCGAAAATTGATGAAGCGAACAAAATATATATTCTTGTTTTGACGAATTTGAGGGTAACAAGTCGTTATTTTAAATACTTTTTCACGAGTACATGAATTCTAGACAAAATTGGGTTAAAGGACTTTTTTGTGTTTTTTGTGTTTTTTTTTTTTTTTCACATTAATAATTTGCAAATTTAGATTGAAATATATGAAATAGGCATAGGCATAATAATCAAATATTTGTGTGCCCAATTTCATATCTTGTATTATTCAAGATGCAATTTATCCGCATCAACAATTGAAATCATTCTCAGAATTCTCTATTGGAAATTTTCAGAAATATCAAAGTACAAAGTGATATAAAAAAGTTATCATTGTTGTTAAATATGTTAGATAAGCAAGGTTTGCTAAATCCTTGTTGATTGCAATTTGTTTCCTCGAGTTCAAGTCTTGGACGCATATTAGTTATTTGACGTGGTTCAAAAAGCTTGAGGTGCCAAAGGTCCTCGAAGGGGGCACGTTGTGAATAAATGAAGATACCAATTTGACAAAATTTTATAACAAGTTTTCTTATAATTACAAAGTTAATTTTTAATTTCATGATTAACAGAAAAATATCGAGGTCGCCTACGTATATCACTTGAAGATATAAAATCAGGCACACAAAACTTCAATGATTGCAATTTGATCGGCGAAGGAAGATTTTGGAAGATTTATAAAGGAGAACTTGCACATGCTAATGGATGCACCACAATTATTGCAAAGCGCTGGGGTAGCAAGTCTTGTCGAAGAGACACTCAGTTTTTTACTGACCTTGATATTCTTCAAATTCTTCTTAAGCATGCTTCTAATGGAAGACTCAATCAACATTTGGACGATCGTAGTCTTACATGGATGAAACGCCTCAAGATATGCATCGGCATTGCAAATGGATTGGAATTTCTTCATTATGGTGTGGAAGAGCAAGAGGTTTCGATGAAACATAGAGACATTAAGAGTTATAGCATTCTTTTTGATGGTGATTGGAATGCTAAAATTTCCAGTTTGGAGTTGTCACGTAGAACAATGGTTGTTGACAGAGCAGAACATGTTGATGATAATGCTTGCGACTCATTAGGATATGTTGACCCATATTACCAAAGTGATGGTTTCTTAACAGAAAGCTCCGATATATACTCATTAGGTGTGATTTTGTTTGAGATGTTGTGTGGGAGATTGGCGTGGGCAAGGGGATGTGAGCATCATTCTCAATCATTAGGTCCTTTAGCTGTAAGGCACCACAATGAAAAAGGAAACCTTGATGAGATGATAATTGAGGGTATAAAGGAACAAATTGCGCCACGATCATTAACAACGTTTCAAACAATTGCCATTCAATGCTTGCATGATAATATGTATGAGCGGCCTTGGACAGACGAGATAGTAGTACAACTTAAAAGGGCTTTGGAATTCCAAGTAAGTTTTTATACTCTTATTTGAGTTAGGTTCCTATATTCAGTCATATGAAATAAAACTTTAATGCTCAGCACATATTAATGAAATACAAGATATCAACTGATAAGTTTAACTAAAAATGTTTATTGAATCTTTATTATATATTGAACTAGATTATACCCCGGGAGCGTCCCGGGTTGAGAAATTTAATATGATACATTAATTTTACATATGAAATAGACTGATGTATAACTCTAATATTAATATCTAACCTAAAACAAATTAACAATGTACAACTCCAATGCTAACACCTAACCTAAAAGAATGCAGAACTTTAATGTAACTCTAATATTAGCACCTATCCTAAAGACTAAACAAATGTACAACTCTAACATACTAATATTAATACCTAACTTAAAACAACGTATAACTCTATTAACCTATTCGGCTCTGGTTGAAAAAAAAAATCATATTTACTGATTTAAACATAATTAGTAAGTTGTCTATACATGATTAATGATTTACCTGAACACTTGTGTTTTTTTCCTGTATGAACAAAACCCCACAAAAAAATTTCTCCGTTTTTTATATAGCACTATGGTACTCGTTGGAAAGATAATAAAACGCTCGTTAATTTGGTGTAATTTTTTTCTTTAAAAAATCTAGTATATTAAAGATATTAACGTTTAAAAATTATGGGAGGAAACATGAGGGTGAAAAATCCAATTTTGTTTTTAAATTATTTTTTTCCTAAAATATCTCAATGCCACATGGGATGACACATGGCACACTCAAAGAAGAGAATGCATCTTTGAGTGCCATGTCATTAAAATGGCTTTGGTTTATTATATGTATAGACTAGCTTTTATCCCGGGAGTGTCCCGGGGTTGAAAAATGTAACAGTTCTAATAATACTAATACTAATAGTAATAATTATTACCCTTGTAATTAAATAAATAAAAAATAACCTTGCTATAAGGTGACACCATGTGTTGCAGTGTTGCGCGATTCTTTCTCCTAACGTCTCTTGATGAAGTATACCTATGCATCTTTAAATGAGTAAAATTCCAATGAAAGCATGGTTTAAAAGAAAAAACATTATTAATGAATAACCTGAACACTTGGTGTGTTTTTTTCTGTATGAACGAAACCCCACAAAAAAATAGTTGTTTTTTTCTCCGTTTTTATATAGAACTATGATACTCGTTGGAAAGATAACAAAATGCTCGTTAATTTGGTGTAACTTTTTTCTTTAAAAACTATCGTATATAAAAGATATTAATGTTTAAAAATTATAGGAGGAAAATAAGAGAGAAAAATTTAAATTTGTTTTTAAATTATTTTTTCCTAAAATAACTCAATTTAAATTTAGTAGATTAGGTTTTATATTATTATTTATTTATTTTTAATTTGTCACATGGCATGACACATGACACACTCAAAGAGGAGAATGCCTCATTGAATGCCATGTCATTAAAATGGCTTTCTTAAGCCCCCATTGAATGACACCTCATCAATATTCAATTCTTTTATTATAAGTTATAGATTATAGATATACAATTTAATTGTTTAGCTAAAAATATATAGGAGGATTATGAAATATGGGGGCACAAGTTGCCTGTAGACTACAAAGAAATCATCTTGATGTCAAAAGCTTCAAATATAATTTATGACTACAAAATGAAGAAGGATCTCTTCGAAAGGTTCTCTAAAGGAATCCTCCTTCAAGACGACAAATTGGTAAGCAATTTCTCCTCGTATTTCTACCACTTAAGTTTCTTGTGATAATAGTTTTGTAATTACAAAGACTACACAATATAAGGATCCTTGCAAGTGGTTTTGAGGGTTATTGTTTAAAAACCTTTTTTTTTTTTTTTTTTTTTTTTTTTTTTTTTTTTTTTTGTGGTTTTCATTTGGAAGTAATGGAGAAAGAAATGAAATGATATCAGCAAAAAAGTTTTCATATAAAAACCCTTTGTTACCTAAATGGCGATGTCTTCCTGAATCAAGGTTCCTCTCTTATTTTATTTGTGTATTTTGCACGATAATCTATTCTATTGAAGTGAAATGACTCATATACCTAATCCGTTCAATGATTGAAGCAGGTTCCCAAAAGTAGCAGAGATGTTTTATATATCGAATTTAAATATTCAGATCAAGATAAGAACACAATTTTTATCTCCATGTGTCAATTACAAATTTCATCTCATCTTTAGATTTCGTGGTCCAAGAAAATCTCAAGCTAAACTAATGTATGTGAACCTAAAGTACAACATGGGGAAAGAAACTTTGCATGCATATTTCGCAACATGGAGAGAAGATGGGTGGATGCAGTGGCGAGGCTTAGTTGGGGCGGGAGGGGGCAGCCGACCCCCCCGAATTTTCGTGCAGAAGTTCCGATTATATAGTATTCGTATAGAAAATTTTGTAAATATAGGGTTTCGACCCCCCCGAAACTAGTGACTTCCGACCCCCCGAACCTTCGGGTCAAGCTTCGCCACTGGGTGGATGATGATTCAATTGTTTCAATTCTTGAATCATAAGAAAGATACATATTTTGAGGTTCTACTAGAAAGCTTTTCACAGTGTTATTGTGGAAGTGATTCAATCTACATTGAAGGCATTCAGTTTCTAGCAATTGACAATGCAAGTTTAATAATACTCTTTAGCTCTCATTCTATATTGTTTTGTTTATAAAAAGGAAATTATTTCATCTCTATACTAAGTACAAGTTTAAGTTATGGTCTTAACAGGTGAAATAGGGAGAAACCGAGAAGTCAAATGAAGTCCAACAAGTCACGAAATCAAAATCCAACACAGATAAGGTGCAACAATTTCTAGCTAACTATGAGAACATATATATATATTTAGAGGATCTTAAAACTAGGGAGCGGGTGAAAACGCGCCATTTTTTCTTCTGTTGTACGTAGATTTACAATCTTTATTCCTATTTGATCATAAGTTCTTTATCTTTTGATGAAACAATTCAGTTCTTGCCAATGAAGATGCTTTCTGCAGAAGAGATTGTGCACAATTCATCTGATGTGGCAATCCAATCCAAGTTTGTTTTTTTTTTTTTTAACTAACTTCATGATTCTGTCAATTAGCATCTCCATCCCATTGTAAAATATATATCATGGTACATTTAGTTACATGTTTGGGCTTACAAATGATTTAAGTTTATTAATACTATTAATAATTAGAAAGGTTCACTTGAAAGCTATAAGGGTCAAGATTTTATAAAAGACTTTGGTTGAAGTTTTATAACAGTTCATTAAAAATCTATAAGAGTCCACGTTTTATAAAAGTTCACAAAAGAGTAAAACGGCTAAGGTTTATTGCGATTCTTAATTATAAACCAAAAAAAGAGCTCAAGGATTCTATAAATTTCGAGTAAATGTGTATATATATATATACACAAATTTTAAGGGAAAAAAAGGCTCTTTTATGTAATAAAGCAAAAGACATTTGATGGTGGTCACTTGTGTGATGGTCATTTGCTTCCCAGAACAGTCTCACTCCGTGAGTGGTGATTGAGCCCACAGTGTGATTTTGTAGGCCTTACTACATCTTTAAAAAGTAGGTAATTATATGATATACACGCAGATTTGATATGGATTTTGAGCTTCCACAAGAACAAGTATTTCACATCAAGTGCAAGATTAGTAGTAAAATGCTATCAGCTAATACCGAAAATGTGTGCTACCTTGTGTTCAAGCTTTCGGAGAAGTGTTGTGGGTTTCATGGTCCAGTGATAGTACGAGATCAATTCCACTGGAGAAGCAAAGAGAAGGGAATTCTTTATTTCAGATCATCAAACCCATGCAATATACATGAAACCGTTTGGATTCCAGAAAAGAGGGAAGATGGATGGAGGTTATTTTTTGGAAGTACAACTCAAGTAATGATAAGCTTATAAATGACCATCTTTTTGTTAATTTGAAATAGGTTACTTATGACGGAACTATGTTGGGCCTTATTGTCCGTGGCATAGGCTTTCGTTCAATCTAGGTTCATACCCGGATAATTTCAGCCACATTTGTCTAATATGCCCTAGGCTTTTGTATTCTTTTGTTGATAATTGTTCAATGTAATAGTCTAATAGAAAGCTTTTCCATCTTTGATTAGACTTAAACGGTGGCTACATGTGTATTATTTTCAGTAGTGATAAATTTCCAGTTTTTATAAAAGTGTCATGTTTACATTTTGGCCAAGGGATGGCTTAACCTTATTTGCACCCAAATATACATGTTTTTCTTTTTTAAAGAAAAACCATAACATTGTTTGCGAATATATGGATATATTATAGGGACCAAATTTGTAAACTTTAAAGTTTACAAAGTTTGGCCAAGGGATGGCTTAACCTTATCTGCATTATGTTTCAAGGTTTGGTAGAGATTAACAGTAAAGCTTTTATAGGATCATCATGTGATATAGATGGTGATGATTATTTGTTTCATGATAACATTGTATGACTGGTTTCAGGTGTGGGATTTCGTTTATCCTGGCAAAATGACGTTCGAGGTATTACTTATTTTGTCCAAAAGATTTGGTTACTTAACTTTGATAACATGGTTTTATTTGCATAAATAGATATCTTTGTAAATAACATTCGGTACATGTGTTTGGATTTGCTACCATTTGGATTGTTATCAATCATTTTATGTAATTGAGCTTTACGTGACACCGAAGGATTTTCTTTTTGTTAAACTCTTAACTGGGTCAGAAAATGCGTGATGTAAACTTGCATAACTATTCTGATCGGATCCTACCTGGGTCAAGGGGGTGTGCCCCTCATTGAAGCCCACAAGCCGATAGGGGGTGGGGTCAAGGGCTGCATTTGTGGGCTTGTCTGGGTTGGGGCCAACGATCAGAAATCAAAATCGTATGTAGGTTTTTCTATTAAAAACTTAACCTTTGTTTCCGCCAAGCCAACTACACTTTCGGCTGTTGTTATAAAACAAAGATTTTGTAAATGACAGAAGATACAAACCAACGATCCTGTGTTTTCTTACTCCTGTTTTCTGCCTAAGAACAAGAGTGCAAATTTGGCTCATCACATTACATATTTTTTGCAACTTCAAACAACTATTTGGTTAGGCTGGAAGGAACGCATACGACGAGATGGAAGGATGGTACCAGCGGGAACACTGCCCCAGATACCTTAGTACTGGCCAAAACTCATGCAACGCAACATTTGACCATTTGGCATTAAAAAAAATTCCAATATATACTTCTCATTTAAAACTCAAATATACTACCAACAACAATAAAAAGTATTACAAAATACCTACACACATTTGAATCCAAAAAAAATTATCAAATGGAAGGCCCTTTGTTTCCTATCAATTCGTCTAGTTCGTTCGACTTCGCGTGTTCTACTCTCCATTTTTTTTGCAAAGGTTTGTGAAGCCGCAAACCTTGAAGATACGGGACGATCAAAGAAAAAGTTTGTGCAGCGTGATTTGTGAGGGCAAATGAGGTTTTAATGAATGACTACTTTGTTGAAAACGCAAACTACAATGCGAAGATGTTTAAAAATCGATTTCGTTTATCGAAGGAATTAATTTTAAAGATTGTGGGAGACATTGAATCTAAATTTGAATGGTTTCAAGAAGGGTACGATGACCTACGGAATACGTTGGTGATATCGACTTGAACGAGCAATACTTACCGATCACTTAATTGTATTATTTTTTCTTTTGTTGTAATTTTTTGTTAGTTTTTATTTATTGTATTGTATTTTTAATTTAATTTAAAAAAATCTTGGTATTTAGTTTATTTAATTATTGTTTATTTTTTTTAAAAGTTAGTGATGGTGCGATGACCACCCCTAGTAAATATGATGGAATGTAATGAAATGAGGTGGCATAATGTGATTGGTTAGTGATGGTGTGATGACCACCCCTGGTAGTGGTTATATAACTGTTGGTCAAAGGCGATTTCTTCCTCCACGCTCCAAAGTCGGACTAGGTTTGGGCTTTGTGGGGGTGGGATTGGGTTTGGATTTGGGTTTGCTGATTGAAGATTAAATAGAAAGAATGAAAGTGATATGAATATATTTGGAGTGACTTTGGTTAAAAAAATGAAGTGGGCGACAAATGATATATATAGAGGGTATTTTTTTTTTTTTAAATTAGACGTTTGAAATGGTCAAAATAATTAAATTTAATAGATCCCACCAAATTAGGTTGTTTACCTTTGTTATTGTAACAACGGGTAGACAATGGCGTCCCCCAATGGCGCTCAAGAAACAAAGGGGGGGGGGGGGCACGATTCTTTAACCGGGCAGCCTTAGAGTTCTCAAGCACAAAAATATTGTTTCTCCTTTTAAGTTTAGTGTGTTGGAAATTTCGAATTAACGAAAATGACTTGGCGTGCAAAGCTCAAGAAGTTCATAATTATAGATAGTTTTAAGCGTGATAAGGTTTAAAATATTAGTTATAATTATCATGTCCTACAATATTAACTAATTAATGGATGATTGGCTAGATTCCTTTACGTGCTTGGTTAGGAAGTGTGTTAAATAATTATTGTGTAAATTAATTAATAGGTATCTTAGCAATAGCATAACGCGATAGGTTAGCTATATATCATGTTAATTGGTAGGGATTTGTATGACGTTTTACGTTAGTTTCTTCATCAATAACACGTGATTAGGTGTTAGCCATAATATTTTATGCACGTTTGAATATTGATCGAGAGTTGGGACTTGATACTTTTTTTTTGAACGACTAACTAATGTATTGCCAGGTACTCCGTACGCGGCCCCCATTGGCTAAAGGTAACCCACAAGACGTATCTTGTAGCTGCCCAATCCGCACGCACGGAGCCCTCTAGCCCACCCGTCTCCTGTTCCAGGGAAAACCCGGCCCGCATACCCGCCCGAAGGCACGACGGCAGCGAACCGGTAAAACCTGGAGGGATCAGGAGTCGAACCCATGACCACAAGGATCAAGTGTCTCTCCCTCACTTACCGGACTGATACTGATACTTTGTAAATGCTCACTTGGATGCGAAAAGAAAATTATAACTTTGTACAATGGTTATGTCGGTGCCAACATAGCATTTATGGTATGTAAATTTTTTTTTGAACGACCAAAGAAAATTTTTATTACTCACCACGCTAGCGGGAAACTAGTAAAATCACCTAAAAATATATACAAGACAATCATAAAAACTACCACCTATTGAGCATAAATTAAAGCCGCGTCATTTCTCCCGATCCAATAGTTGTTGTTTCGCCCGCGCCTTGACCCATAAGAGACTCAATGATTTGATCTCGCCTATGATCTTCTGCAAAGACCATTGAACCTCATTAAATACCACGTCGTTTCGACATTTCCAGATGCACCAGATAACAGTCAAACATACAGCATAAAAAGTCTTCATTTTATTCCTCGAACCCTTGATAAAATGATGAAGTGTAAGCAAGTCTCGAAATAGAAACGCATAAATCGGCCCAACCTTGCACCATTGTGAAACCACCTGCCAAACCGAATGTGCAAATTCGCAGTTAACGAACAGATGCTCTACCGTTTCCGGATGCTCACCACAAAAGGGCAAAGGTTAGAACCAACATTAACGTTTATCCTCAATAAAGCCACTTTAGTTGGACGCCTACCCAAGAGCGCCCTCCAAACTAAAATTTCCACCTTCTTTGGCACCCACGCGTTATGTTCAGCGACGAAAGAAACCAAAGGATACTTCAAATTCTGCACAACTTGCTTGATACCTTTGACTGAGAACTCCCCCAACCCGTCCAGAACCCAAACCCACCTGTCCATGCCATCCGAAAGGATCAAACATTGCAACCCAGCCACTAAGTCCAAGAACTCAGCAGCCTTCCCCCTAGAAATAACCAATTTCCAATCCCAAACCAACCCGTTAGGCCCAACCCGATCAGCAACAGAATCGAACTTTTTATTTTCGAGTGAGAAAAGCGCAGGGTATTTGACTACTAAAGGGACATCCAAGGCCTAGTTTATAAATTCTTGATTTCAATGATTGAATTATATTAATATTCACAGAGATACAAAAGGCTTAAATAGCCAAAGAGTACAACAACCTTCATAAAGACTTCGAGAGTCTCAAGGCAAATATCAAGGTGGTCAATGGGCCATTCAATCCTATCTAAAATACAAAATTGTAAAAGATGAAACTATTAAAATACATTAATATTTTTTATAATAATAGTTATTTAATATGCCCCCGCAAGATGGAGGAGCCATCACATACTCAAATCTTGGATCTTAGACGAAGAAACAGGCCACATCCTAGAGGCATGGTGAGAACGTCAGCTAGTTGGTCTTCCGAGTGAATGTGTTGGACCCGTAAAGTTCCATTTGCAATCTGTTCGCGAACAAAGTGATAGTCCAGAGCTACATGTTTAATACACGAATGAAAAACTGGATTTGCACATAAGTATGTTGCCCCAACATTGTCACAAAAAGTGTAGGTGATTTAGGCATAGAGAAACCAAGCTCCATCAGTAAGTTTTGGACCCACGAGAGTTCAACCGCACCCTTTGCCAATGCCTTATATTCAGCTTCAGTGGAAGAGTGAGAGACAGACTTTTGACGTGTGGAGCGCCAGTATAGGATATTGGAACCAAGATAAATTATGTAGGCAGTAGTGGACTGGCCCATTACCAATTCCACCCCAATCAGAATCGGTGAAAGCTTGAAGATCAAGTCGAGAGACACAGTTAAGAAACAGACCATGATGAATGGTGCCCTTGAGATACCGAAGGCCACATTTTAATGCTTGCCAATGAAGTTTAGTGGGAGCATGCATGTATTGTGATAGCCTGTTGACAGAAAAAGACACGTCGGGTCATGTAAATGCAAGATATTGAAGAGAACCGACAAGTTGTCGATATGGTGTAGGGTCAATTTAGATGAGCCGTCAACAAGAGTAAGTGTCTCGGTGGAGCTAAGCAGTGTGGCCATAGATTTGGCACCATCCATTTGGAACTTTATGAGCAAGTTCTGAATATGAGCATGTTGAGATAAAAATAGGCGTGCCCCCGTACAAAGATCCTTGACAAAAAAATGGGTGGGAAAAAATTCCACCAAAACATGATTAGTTTTACATAACTTAGCAACGGATATGGGTTTGTTTTTGAAATGTGGGACACATAAAACCTCTTTTAATAAAAGTGAGCCATTAGACATTGGAAGATATGATTGATGTGACATCCTTCACCTTTCGTTTTTATTTTCATTATAACATTTCGCATTTCTATCTTGTACGTTTATTATTCAATCAATAAAACGCTAAATTTTATCTTTCTTGTACGCTCTAAAAATATGTGGTGACACATTCGGGCTTATATAATCATAATATATACATATAATAACATAATAACCATGTTTTAATCACAAAAAAATAAAACGCATGGACCGGGACTTGAACCCGCGTTCATGGCCAGCCTAAACATAACACATGACTTAACCAACTGAGCTACAACATGTTCTGTGTGAATTACCAAATCAAAATAAATATAAACCCTTCATATAACGCCCAGTTAACTTTGGAAAGTCAACTGCGAGCAACACCTTCCAAATCTACATCCAATCCGCGTTTTAAATTCGATTCAGTTATGGCAAGTGTTAACTGACTCATCCCTGCTTGTTTTCCACGCCAATTAGTGATTAAAACATACTAATTATAATCTAATCACGCGTCTACTATTCAAGACGGGTCAAAATTACCAAACTTACAAGGATGAACGATTAGTATAAATTGACCACACCCCTACAAGCTAACATCGCCGAAAAATAACCTTCTGTACTCAATTCATCATAAAACACCTCCTAAATCTGCAAATTTTGAGTCGTTTGACGTGTTCGTTGACCCGCTTGTTCGCACCTCCATACACGTTGTGCGTATCAATTATTCTTTTGATTATGTTGATCGGCCTGTCACGAACAATAGCCCCAAGGTTTCAGGGGCTATTGATCACGAATTATATAGATTAGAAATCTAGGGTTCGTAGGGTTTCATTTGGGGATAATGATGAACGTTCATAACTGTTTAAAACCATTTCAGAAACCAAATAGTACAACCATCTGATCTAGATCAGATGGTTGAGACACTTGATACTAAATGGTGTGGGTTTGAGTTCGAGCCCTGCAACCTGTTTTAATTTTTTTTCTTTACAATTATGATTTCAACTTAAGAAGCCTTTATAATTATTTGAAACCAAGTTTAATCGTTCTCAGGGTCCAGACCAACCGGTGTGGGCTTGTGATTTAAAGCTTCTGACTCGCCAAGGACTCGGGTTCGAGTCCCGGCACAAACAAACAATTTTTTTTAGTTTCTTTTATAGTTATATTATAGATAATCTTTTAAAAATAGTTTTCAAAATACTAAAAGTATCTTAAAAATTCTACAAAATTGATATTAGGTAAATCTCATGACAAAGTTTACCATACAATTTTAAGATTTCCAAAAATAATTTATTTAATATATATTATAAATATTGCAAGTTTATTCATTTATAATTTTAAAATTTTATAAAAATATCTAAACGTTCTTATAAATATCCACGAAAATTATTTTAAACTTGTAGATCAATAAGCATTTCAGAAATAAATTTTATTCCAGAAAAATCATTTGTTTCAAATTTTTAATTGATTTTTGTTATTTTAAATCATAAATAAATCATAATAAATTCATTTTTCAATATTTTTATACCAAAATTTTACATAAAGTATTTCTATTTATTTAGAATAGAAATACAAATTTTAATTTGAAAATTATTTAATTTTAATATTTTTAGGTATTAAAATTATATTTTAACAAATAGTAATAAATATACTAAATATTCAAATTTTTGAGAAAATAATTTTATAAAAATTATTTTCATACTTAAAACCTTATAACATGACCATCCTTAATCTAAAAACCTACGATAGTCTTTTATTTAAATATTTACCAAATTTCTTTTATTTATTAACAATTTACCTAATTAATAATTAAACAATTACTTATCCCCAAATTAGGAACCCTAGAACTACTTGTATCCTAGATAACTTAGACTCTAAGTTCATTCCCTTACAAATTATTTATTTCCTTAGGTTAATCCTTTGGGATAATCCTAATTCACATCACATTGTTCGGTAGAGTTTCAAGTTATTACGCGAACTGTGAGTATTTCCTATCCCCTTTTTGTTTTTATTCACTTTTGGGGTGTTACATGTACACTTATACAAAATACACATACAAGTTCACATTTTTACAATACAATTCTAGTACATTGTGCATTTGCTTACATACGTGCTTTATGCTTAGACATTACATGTAGAATACATTTGTAGTTAGTGAAATCATTAACCATGTACAAGCCGACCTTAACACTGGATAGCGCTATTGGATTGACAACCCACCTATGTGATTCTCCCTCTTTTTCATCAGAGAATCCATGGTCATTGTTAAGTTATTATCCGTTTATCGGATAAGTACACCGCCGTTCATTTTAGTACATTTATACAGTCACAGGATTGATTTCGCTCATTTGTATGATACATAGTTTACATAACTGAACTGTAGCTTTGCACTTGAATTGTATAACATTTTCCAACTTACTATATGTATTAAGACTAAGAATGCTCACCAACATTTCATATGTTGACAAAACTTATTTTGTACATGTTTTAGGTGCAGTTTGATCTTAGTTCCATAGCATTGGATTTTATTGCTTGCTTTTAATAAGTTATTTCAAATTTCATGTTTCGTTCAGACTTTTGTATTTTTTTTTCCATTTCATCTATGTAAGACAATTTAAATTATTCAATAATATATTTACATTTTAGTACCATGTGTTTTTGAACAATCGTCACTACGTGACACCTTGATGATTCCGCCATTGGTTGGGGTGTTATAGATTGGTATCAGAGCCATGGTTATTGGGAACTAGGTTATTAGATAAAATGGCCTAGACTATAACAGAACTTCAACTTTCATGCATAATATTCCCTAAATTTCCATTTCCCTCTACTTTCCTCCCTCTATCTTTCCCTTCTTCTCCATTTTTTCTCATCTTTCATCATGGTGCATAGAGATGGTGTCCTACAAGGAGTGGAAAGTCTACATCATCATGGAACGGGAGCAGTACCTTTCATGAAGACACTCTTAGGCATGATGCCTACTTTTATTTTGCTCCTTCAAAGTGTTGAGCTTTAATGAGTGTGACGGAACATGTGTAATCTGGAAGGGTGGATGCCTGTACATTGGGTTTTCTGGCATAGGCAAGCATAGCGCATAAATCCATGATGGACCTGTTATGCTTACCTGGGGATTCCTGGAGTGAGTGTCCACTTATAGGCTAAAGCATGTCTTCTTTGATCACCATTGGGATCAATTCCTTTGAAAAGTCAACGTTCTTGTTGGGCTTTATAGCTAGACAAGGGCAATCCAAGTATTTTATGCAAGTTTTTCAATAATATTCTCTCGTTTCATATACAATATTTTGTATTTCATGATTTTCATATTTTGTTTACAAGTTCATACTCATCTGTGCAGTTATACACTAACATTTTCTAATCTCATGATTATTCATTGGCTGCCTTGTAGATGTTTGCTTGCCGCATGCTTCGTGATTCCAGCCGACGCACTGTTCGTGCTTCTGGACAACGTTTTGATCGTCGCCTCGCATCTTTAGTCGCTAAGCAAATTGCTGCAGTGATCCCAAATCTTCTCGGTGAGTTAACCCAGAATAATAACAGTGCCAACACAGAGGGTGAGACTCAATTTCGGTGCACTTTCAAACACTTTAACTCCTGCAACCCCACAAAATTCACTGGCGAGGAGGGTGCTACTGGCCTCCTCCAATGGTTTGAAAGCATGGAGAGCACCTTTGTGAACAGCGAGTGTCCTGATGAACTCCGCGTTCGCTATGCCACCAGTGTCCTTCAAAAGGGGGCACTAACTTGGTGGAACGGCGAAAAGCGTAATCGGGGCACTGATGTTGCTTTATCTTTGTCTTGGGCTGAGGTTAAGGAACTCATGATCGCCAAATTCTACCCTAGGAACGAAATCAAGAAATTGGAGGATGAGTTTCATGGGTTGAAACAAGACAGTGCTGAGAATCTTGCGTATAATACTCAATATCATGAACTCAGCATATTGGTTCCACACATGGTTACCCCAGTCTCTCGAGCAATCGAGAAATATATCGAGGGATTACCTGACCTGAATCAAGACGTAGTCACTTGAAGCAAACCCACTATGGTGGAAGAAGCCATCCAGCTTGCAGCCTCTTTGACTGACAAGCACGTGAAAAAGGGAATTCTGGTTAGGAAAGGTACTAAGAAACCAGCTGAAAAGACCCTACTACTGAATCATCAAGAGTCGCTGTAGATAATACCGGTTCTAAGTCTAGGAAGCGGAAATCCAGAAGTAAAAACTATGTCGTTGTAGCCCCAGTAACCCAGGTTCCAATGGTGCAGGCTCCTCCTGTCAAGAAAGTTCATGGGGGAAGCTTACCCAAATGTGCTACCTGTCAATACCATCACCCATCAAACTTTCCCTGTCGCCACTGTACCACCTGTGGTAGGTATGGTCATGTAGCTACCACATGCCGTTCAGTGTTTAGACCTCAACCAATCAACTCTTAACCACTTAACCCTCAGCCAGCCAACCCTCAACCACCTCGCCAAAACCCACAACCCATAGCATATGCTCGAGCCTGTTTCATTTGTGGTGATCCAAACCACCTCAGAAATCAGTGTACAGATGTTGTCGCAACAAACCGTCCAACAAACCCAGTGGCTCGTGGTAGGGCTTTTAACATCAATGCAGCAGAAGCCCAGGCAACAAATGATGTGGTCAATGGTACGTTTTTACTCGATGGTCATTATTCTTCAATTTTATTTGATACTGGTGCGGATAAAAGCTTTGTGTAATTAGCAATCGAACCTTTACTATCTCATACTCGCTCTAGATTAGGAGCGCCCTTCATTGTCGAGGTTACGGATGGAAACCCCATCTCAATCGTTTCCATCATTCTGGGTTGTACTCTTAGTCTTAACGAGCATGACTTCTCCATTGATCTCATACCCATGAAATTGGGTAGTTTCGACATCATAGTGGGTATGGATTGGCTTTCTAAACACCATGCTGAAGTTGTTTGCTTTGAAAAATCTATTCGAATCCCTCTTTCATCGGGTGACTTTTTACGGGTTTATGGTGAAAAACCATCCAGTGATCTTAAACTCATGTCTTGCACTCAAGCACAAAAATATCTACGTAAGAAATATGTAGCTTTCTTGGCCCATGTCGTGGAAAAGAAAGACAAAGACAAGAGTATCCAAGATGTTCCTGTTGTTTGTGAATTTCCAGAAGTCTTTCCTGATGACTTACCTGGACTTCCACCTATACGTTCTGTTGAATTTCGTATCGACCTTGTACCTGGTGCCACACCCGTTGCAAAATCTCCATACCGTCTTGCACCTTCTGTGATGCAAGAACTTGCGAGTCAACTTCAGGAGTTGGCAAACAAGGGCTTCATTTGTCCCATTTCATCACCTTGGGGAGCTCCAGTCTTATTTGTAAAGAAGAAGGATGGATCTTTCCGAATGTGTATCAATTATCGGGAGCTTAATAAACTTACCATTAAAAGCCGTTACCCACTACCCCGCATTGATGATCTCTTTGACCAACTCCAAGGCTCGACTTGTTTTCCAAAAATCGATCTTCGTTCTGGATATTATCAACTTCGATTTCATGAAAATGATATTCCAAAAACTGCTTTTCGTACACGTTATGGTCATTATGAGTTCATGGTTATGCCTTTTGGACTAACCAATGCACCCGCTGTCTTCATGGATCTCATGAATCGCGTGTGCAAAACCGTCTTGGATAAATTCGTAATTGTTTTCATTGATGATATTCTCATTTACTCCAAAACCAAATTAGCTCACGAACAACACCTTAGACAAATTTTGAGTCTTTTGAAGAATGAACAACTGTATGCCAAATTCTCCAAGTGTGAATTTTGGCTCAAGGAAGTTCAATTTTTGGGGCACATTATCAATGATAAGGGAATACACGTGGATCCAGCTAAGATTGAGGCTGTTAAAAATTGGGTTACACCTAAGTCTCCCACTGAAGTTCGTTCTTTCCTTGGTCTAGCGGGTTATTATCGTCGTTTCATTCTCAACTTCTCCAAGATTGCCTTACCTCTCACTTCTTTAACCCATAAAGATAAACCATATGTATGGGGACCCAGTCAGGAAGAAGCGTTCCAAACATTGAAACCGAAACTTTGTAATGCTCCGATCCTTTCTCTACCTGACGGCAATGAGGACTTCGTGGTTTATTGCGATGCCTCTAACCAAGGTCTTGGTTGTGTTCTCGTGCAACGAGGCAAGGTTATAGCATATGCATCGCGACAAATGAAAACCCATGAGAAAAATTATACTACGCATGATCTTGAACTCGGAGCGGACGTTTTTGCACTTAAGATTTGGAGGCACTATTTATATGGTACAAAATGTGTGGTTTTCACTGACCACAAAAGCCTTCAACACATTTTTAACAAGAAATATCTGAATATGCGTCAACGACGATGGGTCGAGTTGTTAAACGACTACGACTGCGAGATTCGCTACCATCCTGGCAAAGCGAATGTTGTAGCCGATGCCCTCAGTCGTAAAGATCATGCCCAGCTTTATTGTTCCCAGGTCCAGTCTGATATCAAACTCCGCATTTTTGAAGCCCAACATGTCTCTGTTACCTAAGGCAACATGTACGATGAAATGTCGTATGGAGCCGAAAACCAGTTGGAAACCAAACATGGTTTACTTTACTTCATGAACCATCTTTGGATTCCTAATCGTGACAACCTGCATACTTTTCTCATGGATGAGTCTCACAAGCCTCATTACTCCATTCACCCTGGTGCAGATAAGATGTATCAGGATCTGCGTACCTTGTATTGGTGGCCCGGTATGAAAAAGGACATAGCTCTTTATGTGGCTAAATGTCTTACTTGTTCCAAAGTCAAAGCCAAGTACCAACGTCCATCTGGCTTGCTTGTGCAACCAGAAATTTCAGTGTGGAAGTGGGAGAACATTGCTATGGACTTCATTACAAAACTTCCACGCACCACTCGTGGTCATGATAGTATTTGGGTCATCGTCGACCGATTGACCAAATCTGCTCATTTCCTACCCATTCGTGAGACTTACCCAGTTGACAAACTGGCTAGAATCTATATCGATGAGATTTTTAGTCGTCATGGTATTCCTCTGGACATTATTTCTGATCGCGATAGTCGGTTCACTTCCCGCTTTTGGCAAACACTTCAATCTGCACTTGGTACTCAACTAAAACTTAGCACGGCCTATCACCCACAGACGGATGGTCAAACTGAACGAACCATCCAAACATTGGAGGATATGCTTAGAGTGTGCGTCATTAACTTTGGTGGCAATTGGGACACGCACTTACCCTTGGTTGAGTTCTCGTATAATAACAGCTACCATTCCAGTATTAACATGGCACCATTTGAGGCTCTATATGGTCGCAAATGTCGTTCCCCTGTTTGTTGGAACGAGATTGGCGAAACACAAATCACCGGTCCCGAGCTAATACAGGAAACGACAGACAAAATTCTTCGCATTCGTGATAATTTGCAAGTTGCTCGAAGAAGACAGAAAAGTTATGCCGATCAAAGACGCAAACCTCTAGAATTTCAAGTCGGGGATATGGTACTTCTCAAGGTTTCACCTTGGAAGGGTATGTTTCGATTTGGAAAGAAAGGGAAACTTGCACCTCGGTTTGTAGGCCCTTTCAAGATCCTTGAACGAATTGGGAAGGTAGCTTACAAGCTCGATCTACCACCAGAGCTCAGCAATGTCCATCCAAAGTTTCACGTTTCTAATCTAAAGAAGTGTTTGGCTGAAGATAATCTCCATGTTCCTTTAGAGGATATCCAGATTGACGAATCGATGCACTTTATAGAAAAACCTGTGGAGATTATGGATCGAGATGTCAAGACACTTAAACGAAGCCGAATTCCAATTGTCAAAGTTCGTTGGGAGTCCAAACGCGGCCCAGAGTTTACTTGGGAGCGTGAGGACCAAATGATGTCTAAGTATCCTCATCTTTTTCCAGAGACTACCACTTGAAGGAATTTCGGGACGAAATTTCTAAAAGTAGGGGATGCTGTGACATCCGTCACCTTTCGTTTTTATTTTCACTATAACATTTCGCATTTCTATCTTGTACGTTTATTATTCAATCAATAAAATGCCGAATTTTAACTTTCTTGTACGCTCTAAAAATATGTGGTGACATATTCGGGCTTATATAATCATAATATATACATATAATAACATAATAACCATGTTTTAATCACAAAAAAAATAAAACGCATGGACCGGGACTTGAACCCGCATCCATGGCCGGCCTAAACATAACAAATGACTTAACCAACTGAGCTACATCATGTTCTGTATGAATTACCAAATCAAAATAAATATAAACCCTTCATATCACGCCCAGTTGACTTTGGAAAGTCAACTGCGAGCAACACCTTCCAAATCTACTTCCAATCCGCGTTTTAAATTCAATTCAGTTATGGCAAGTGTTAACCGACTCATCCCTGCTTGTTTTCCACACCAATTAGTGATTAAAACATACTAATTATATCCTAATCACGCGTTTACTATTCAAGACGGGTCAAAATTACCAAACTTACAAGGATGAACGATTAGTATAAATTGACCACACCCCTACAAGCTAACATCGCCAAAAAATAACCTTATGTACTCAATTCATCCTAAAACACCTCCTAAATCTGCCAATTTTGAGTCGTTTAACGTGTTCGTTGACCCGCTTGTTCGCACCTCCATACACGCTGTGAGTATCAATTATTCTTTTGATTATGTTGATCGGCCTGTCACGAACAATAGCCCCAAGGTTTCAGGGGCTATTGATCACGAATTATATAGATTAGAAATCTAGGGTTCGTAGGGTTTCGTTTGGGGATAATGATGAACGTTCATAACTGTTTAAAACCATTTCAGAAACCAAATAGTACAACCATCTGATCTAGATCAGATGGTTGAGACACTTGATACTAAATCATGTGGGTTTGAGTTCGAGCCGTGCAACCTGTTTTAATTTTTTTTTCTTTACAATTATGATTTCCACGTAAGAAGCCTTTATAATTATTTGAAACCAAGTTTAATCGTTCTCAGGGTCCAGACCAACCGGTCTAGGCTTGTGATTTAAAGCTTCTGACTCGCCAAGGACTCGGGTTCAAGTCCCGGCACAAACAAACAATTTTTTTTTAGTTTCTTTTATAGTTATATTAAAGATAATCTTTAAAACATAGTTTTTAAAATAGTAAAAGTATCTTAAAAATTCTACAAAAATTATTTTAGGTAAATGTCATGACAAGTTTACCATACAATTTTTAGATTTCCAAATATAATTTATTTAATATATATTATAAATATTGCAAGTTTATTCATTTATAATTTTAAAATTTTATAAAAATATCTAAACGTTCTTATAAATATCCACGAAAAGTATTTTAAACTTGTAGATCAATAAGCATTTCAGAAATAAATTTTATTCCAGAAAAATCATTTGTTTGATATTTTAATTGATTTTTGTTATTTTAAATCATAAATAAATCATAATAAATTCATTTTTCAGTATTTTTATACCAAAATTTTACATAAAGTATTTCTATTTATTTAGAACAGAAATATAGATTTTAATTTGAAAATTATTTAATTTTAATATTTTTAGATATTAAAATTATATTTTGACAAATAGTAATAAATATACTAAATATTCAAATTTTTGAGAAAATAATTTTATAAAAATTATTTTCATACTTAAAACCTTATAACATGACCATCCTTAATCAAAAAACCTACAATAGTCTTTTATTTAATTATTTACCAAATTTCTTTTATTTATTAACAATTTACCTAATTAATAATTAAACAATTACTTATCCCCAAATTAGGAACCCTAGAACTACTTGTATCCTAGATAACTTAGACTCTAAGTTCATTCCCTTACAAATTATCTATTTCCTTATGTTAATCCTTTGGGATAATCCTAATTCACATCACGTTGTTCGGTAGAGTTTCAAGTTATTACGCGAACTGTGAATATTTCCTATCCCCTTTTTGTCTTTATTCACTTTTGGGGTGTTACATGTACACTTATACAAAATACACATACAAGTTCACATTTTTACAATACAATTCTAGTACATTGTACATTTGCTTACATACGTGCTTTATGCTTAGACATTACATGTAGAATACATTTGTATTAGTGAAATCATTAACCATGTACAAGCCGACCTTAACACTTGATATTGCTATTGGATTGACAACCCACCTAGGTGATTCTCCCCCTTTTTCATCGGAGAATCCATGGTCATTGTTAAGTTATTATCCATTTATTGGATAAGTACACCGCCGTTCATTTTAGTACATTTATGCAGTCACAGGATTGATTTCGCTCATTTGTATGATAAATAGTTTACATAATTGCACTGTAGCTTTGCACTTGAATTGTATAACATTTTCCAACTTACTATATGTATTAAGACTAGGAATGCTCACCAACATTTCATATGTTGACAATACTTATTTTGTACATGTTTCAGGTGCAGTTTGATCTTAGTTCCATAGCATTGGATTTTAGTGTTTGCTTTTAATAAGTTATTTCAAATTTAATGTTTCGTTCAGACTTTTGTAATTTTTTTCCATTTCATCTATGTAAGACAATTTAAATTATTCAATAATATATTTACATTTTAGTACGATGTGCTTTTGAACAATCGTCACTACGTGACACCTCGATGATTCCGCCATCGGTTGAGGTGTTACAATTGACTGTAGGACATGTGTCATGATTTTATTAAAATGATATTAATAAAATAATAAAGATACACTCTTTATACATTTGGGAAATTGTAGTACTTGTACCGTATACAAATCCAATAAAAAATAATATAAAATACAACATAAAAAGATTCAAACCGAAGTCTTCAACAAGAGTTTGAATTGCATCTTCTCATAAGAATCTTTGCATAGTCTTCAACAAGAGTTTGAATTGCGTCTTCTCAACAAGAGTTTGAATTGAAACCTTGAACCATGTCTTTTGTACGATCATTCTTGGCTGCAAAAATAAACAAACATAATGTTGACGGTTGAGGCTGAGGCATGTGTTCAACACGCTTCCCTTAAAACATATTTCGCGCCTCTACCAAAGACAACGCGTCTGTCTCCCAGGGTACAACAGCCGAAGCAGTCTGTACTGCCGGAGAAAGCCACACACCCGAGGTTGCACTGGGTAGAATTATAGTGTATGACATTTGGAACAAATAAAAGGAAAAACTAATGGAATCGAGTAGAGAGTACTCATCTCTATAGTATCCAACATATGGGTCTTTTCTTCTTCTCCAAGAACTCTTCATGTATTCATGTATAATCTTTTTCTCTTGTATCTCTCTTGTTTTTACAAATGTGAGGCACACAACCTACTTATTTACAAGAGCCATGATAGTCAAGAGTTTTACTTAATTAGTGATTTAATAAGACACATAAAACTCAAATAAAAGCCAATTAAGTGTCATGAAAAACTCTACTCAAGAGTTTCTTACCATGAAGGGTCTCATTAATAATATTAGTAAACTCATTAATAATATTATTCAATCAAATTCCATTCACATATTTTAAAAAAATTCCAACAATCCCCCACATGAATGGAGATTGATCAAAACACATAAAATTTCCAATGCAAACCCCCCATTTGTGTTGACGACAATACACTTCACACAATACTCTCCTTATCCGGGCCATCCCCTCACTTTCATGTCCAATAATGGTCCTGGAACACTATCCTGGTTCTGCGAGAGCTCTAGGAATTGTGCCCCTAATTCCATTTGAAGCGACCCCACTTCTCTCTAACATAGGTGATTTTTCTCAAATCATTAAAAGCATTATGGTTACCATCATTTACCCACATCATTTACCATATACTATGCTTATCCTCACAATTTGTCACTGAATGTAATAGGAATGGACAAGGACGTATTTAAACACCCTTTTATAGTTTAGGGGGATATATATAACCATATATACTAGCTTACACATATTAGCCATGCCCCCACAGTGACCACCCTTAGGCGTATGAATTAGTTGTCCTATTGAACTTAGATCTTGGGATCTCCAATTAACTAAGGTAGGTTTCCTTCACAAGCCTTTTTCTATGGGCTTTAGTATCATTCCACAACTTGATCTCTCATCAACCCTCAGGTTGTTGGATCCATAAGACTATCTTTGACTTCGTCAAGTCACTACTGATAATTTTGCAATTGAGATCAGTTGTACTAACGTGATATTGACTCGCAAGTTGTTCATGCCTCATTATCAACTCGTAAGACTATAACTCATGATCTAAACTTTGATCTAGTTATAACGTCTTCTTTTTAGACTAAAACAAATCTCATTCCAATATGAACACGTATTCATTATGCATATGGCCGGTATGCTCAATCATCAGGCATTAATATCAAACCGATTGGCATCTGAGTCTAATCAATCAGATTAACTCCTTCTCAAGTTGGCATTTGAGTCTAATCAACCAGATTAACTCCTTATGGCTCATTACAACCATAACCTTTATTACCAACTTTTAACTTCATATGATCAAATGCAAGTTATCCCCCACATTTAAGCGTTATTAGATTAAAACAATCCAACACAAGATAAAAGGTAAAGAAATGTCATCTTTTTATATGGATTGAGAGACTCCTCAAACACCATTTATACACACCTATGGTTGTTTCTTAAATGGATCTCTCCCCCACATTACTTGCACTTTGATCAAGTTTAAGTAATACTACTCACGATGACTACTAGACACCTTGATTAGATCACAAATATCTACATCTTTGTGCCAATTAAGTCGTTCAAGTATACTTTATACCTCATACTCCACTTGTGCACAAGAGTTTTTAAATCTAAACAAGACGAAGTATGCCTTAGCATGAGATGCCACCACTTACGTGTGTATGAGTTCTCCCCACTACACTTATAAAACCGAATTGATTCGTTATCTGATCTAGTTAATCAGTTTTTCTCGAGATATTCCAATAGATTGAATGAATTTATACTTTTAGACTTTGTTATAAACCAAATTCAATCTCATGCCATCTTATAATTTGAATGGTTAAAGTTAATTTAATCTCCACAGAGCATATAAATTAACATGTACTAGTCTAGCATGCTTTAGACTACAATACTCTAGCATGTGAACAGAAGATGCATCATTCTGATTCTTCACAGCCTTAAGAGATAAACTCATTATCTCTTAGAAACATTCATTCTTATTTTATGCATGACCATGAGATCATATAGTCTCATATGTATGTTACGTAAACATGCATTTTCCATTATTCAGTCTAAGAATATAACATTTTTGCCTTTGATGTCAAAGGCTTCACCATTAACTTATAAGTACTTGACTATAAGTCTTATCTCGAGTAACTTTGGTGAACACATTCATCACCCACAAAAGGTATGAATAGTGTAAGTGTACAATTACTTTTATGTTGATATGAAATCACTTAGATTCACACTCAACAAAACGACTTCAAAAATGCGTCTTTAAGTGATATGCCTTGTTGTTTTCTTTTAAATCTATATATATTTAGGACACTCTCCCAATTTTAAAGTCAAAACATTTACATACTTCCAACAACTTGAAAGTGGTAGTCATATCAACATGTCCTCCATTTCCAATCGTAAATCTTTTGGAACAAATCTTTCTTGATTCATTAAAGATTGGTATTAACATAAATTTCTTCCATATGTTAAAATTCACCCTTGCGAATTTTCACAACAATCTTTAATGAAATATATCGATATGTAACATACTTGTGTATTTCATCTCAATACACTCACCACTTTCTTTCATGATTCTCTCATGATGTGGTTGAACATTTGATGTCTCGTCTCTGGCTTTTAGTCAATGCAACAACTCTTAAGTTGTTTATGTCCAAATCTTTCCATGTACTATCCGTTTATAATAATGTTCTTTAAACATTGTATAGTTGACGTTATAGTTATTTATTAAAAAAAATAACATTTCATACGTCACAAACCTTACTGATTTATTTCTTTGTAAAAAAATGCATGTGTTATCCGAAGATATTGAACATAAAACAATAATATACATTCGAAACTAAATCATAAAGTGCAAAACACTTTTAAAAGTTTAAATGGATAAGTAGACATATCTACACATCAAATCTCATAGTGTTATTATCTTCAACACTTTTATCAGCCGATCAAAGTCATCACAACAAAATTGTCTTGCAACATATCTTGAGAACTCTATTCACTTATAAGTACAAGTTCCTCATTTGATCGTGAAATTCTAAAGTTGGACAGTCACAAATCTGTTCAAAACAACACCAAGTCGTTAAAAAGACTACAATTAAGTAGTAAAGCTTGAACAATTGATCTTGTTCAATACAACACCAAGTTGTTTTTCCACCGTATAGTGTCAACAAGAACACTACTTTGGTTCAACATATGCTGCATCTAGCAAAAGTAACGAACCGTTTGAACTATCAAAACTTTGCAAAACTTGTTTTAAAATCATTTTAAAACATTTCCTTAGTTTTGCAATATATTATATTTATAATATCAATACGGGTTTATGAAACTGTATACCAAAACCCAAAATAGCAAACTTTTTATATGGTTTCAGTTTACTACACATGTACTATAACGGTTTCAAACACACATGAAAAAAAATCATGTTATAACGTGCACGTTATAAAATTGGACGTTTACATAAAACCTTTTCCAATGATATAGTTCATAAAAGAATCCATTTCTAATGAACATAATAGAAAAATAAAATGTTTACATAAAACATTTTCTTTTTCAAATAAAACATTTCTAACAAACATGTTAGAACTTAAATGATCATAACGCGCACGTTAGAGTCATTTTTTTTCATGAAATATTTCCAAATATTTTGTTTTATAAAATAAATCGTATCTAAACTCGTATCAGTGATAATAATTTTCTAACACACGTGTTAGAAAACTAAAACGAGTTCTAACTCGCACATTTAGAAGTAGTAAAACTTCAATACGAAATATCTTAAACACATGTGTGGTTCTAAAGTTAAACCATTTCTAACACACCTGTTAGAAAATAACTATTACCATCCCATTTTAAAATCCGATGGTTTTCATAAACCGTTTCTAACACACATGTTAGAAGACAAATGATTACAAAAATCATTCTTGAAGTTGAAGGTTCTATAAACCATTTCAAACATACTAGATAGCAATAAACGATTACAAAAATGTTATAAACTTATCAATTAATCAGTTCTAACACGCTCGTTAGAATTAAACGATTACACAATCGTTACGAACTTGACAATTTATATACAATAAACAAATTCTAACACCATCGTTAGAAGTAAATGATTACAAAAATCATTATCATGCTTATTGATTTATATTAAAAAAAACATTTTCCAACACACTTGTTAGACATTATCGATTACAAAAATCGTTATAACACTTATCAGTTTGCATAAAATAAACCGGTTCTAACACGCTCCTTAGAAATAAATGATTACAAAAATCATTATAAGGCTTTTTAGTTTATCAAAATAAACTATTTCCAACACCCATTATAAGAAACGAGACGCTTAGACAAACTTCTCAAATCAATATATTTTTTTCTAATATAATCACTTCTAACACACATGTTAGAAAATGAAACGTTTACAAAAAACGTACTGTTTATAAAATAAACCAAGTCCTACGCGAACGTTGTGGAATTTAACGTTTACAAAAAACGTATGGTTTACACCAATAAATCCGGTATAACACACATGTTAAAAAAAATCACGATTAAGATCGTTTAAAACCATATGGTTGAATCAAAACCAATTGTTTTGTATCACGGTGTAGGATTTAACATTATACCACAATATCTATAAATCAAACCCAACAAGTTGTACTACATACATATTTCCCAAAACAATTATTTACAAGATTATACAAAAATCTCAAAAACAATTTTTTTAACCACTTCGTGAACCCAAAATCCTTATGAATAAGGTTTTAAGATTGTAGCAACAATCTCACGAAATCTGTTTTAAGATTGTAGGACATGGGTCACGATTTTATTAAAATGATATTAATAAAATAATAAAGATACACTCTTTATACATTTGGGAAATTGTAGAACTCGTACCGTATACAAATCCAAACGAAAATAATATAAAATACAACATAAAAAGATTCAAACCGAAGTCTTCAACAAGAGTTTGAATTGCGTCTTCTCATAAGAATCTTTGCATAGTCTTCAATGAAACCTTGAACCATGTCTTTTGTACGATCATTCTTGGTTGCAAAAATAAACAAACATAATGTTGACGGTTGAGGCTGAGGAACGTGTTCAACACGCTTCCCTTAAAACATATTTCGCGCCTCTACCAAAGACAACGCGTCTGTCTCCCAGGGTACAACAGCTGAAGCAGTCTGTACTGCCGGAGAAAGCCACACACCCGAGGTTGAACTGGGTAGAATTATAGTGTATCACATTTGGAACAAATAAAAGGAAAAACTAATGGAATCGAGTAGAGAGTACTCATCTCTATAGTACCCAACATATGGGTGTTTTCTTCTTCTCCAAGAACTCTTCATGTATTCATGTATAATCTTTTTCTCTTGTATCTCTCTTGTTTTTACAAATGTGAGGCACACAACCTACTTATTTACAAGAGCCATGATAGTCAAGAGTTTTACTTAATTAGGGATTTAATAAGAGACATAAAACTCTAATAAAAGCCAATTAAGTGTCATGAAAAACTCTACTCAAGAGTTTCTTACCATGAAGAGTCTCATTAATAATATTAGTAAACTCATTAATAATATTATTCAATTAAATTCCATTCACATATTTTAAAAAAATTCCAACAATTACCAATATAAGTTATGGTGAGCGTATTACCATTGCCAAGGACAATTTCATCGGTATACCATACTCAGAGACGGAGTGGAGAGACGTACGACCCGGGTCAACATGATTTGAAGCACCGGTATCAAACATGGCAACATTGGCAGTGGGTGAGGCCTTATTTGGAGTCATTGAACTTCCTATTGAGACTTGATTTTCAAGAAGAAATCTAGCAAGTTTCCTACACTCGTTTGCTTCATGACCTTCAAAGTTACAATACTAACAAAAAAAGATTAGTACGATTCTCACGAGTACCACTACTAGAAGTATTGGACCATTGTTGTCAATTATTTCGGTTGTTGAAATTTCCCAAATTGACACGCTTGTCATTTGCGGATCGAAAATTAGAACGTTGTTGGCGAGTAGTGTAGTTGGGAGTAGTAATAGTCGGAAGCGAAGCAGATGTGGTGTGTAGTTCGCATTCATAGTCAACAAGTTTTTCAAACAGTTTTGGAAATGTAGTCTTTGAATCGAGCAGCCAAAGCGGTGTCGCGATGGGTTTAAAATCATCGCCTAATTGACAGAGGATGTGTACCAGTAAATCCTCATCTTTGACCGGGTTTTGCGCCAAGGCGAGTTCATCGGCGATTGATTTAATATAACGGAGATAATCAGTAACACTACGATTGCCTCTTGGGTTTGAAGCTAGTTTGGATTTCAAGGATATCACACGGGTCGAGATGGGTTGGCATAGCTGGTAAGCAGCCGTTCCCATGCCTGTTGAGTGGTGTCGGCAGAGGCAATCAAGGGTTAAATAATCGGTGAACAACTACCGAGGAGAGCGGCCAGAATGGTCTGATCTTGGCAAAACCAAGTGTGATATTCGGGATTTGGTTTCGTGCATTTTGGGTCAAGAAATGGAGCAGGTGCAGGTTTGGTTCCGATCAGAAAGTGGACCAAGTCCATACCGATTAGAATGGAATGAATGTGTTTACGCCAAACGGCAAAGTTGTCGCTGGCGAGGGTGACGTTGAAGTGGGTGGCAGCGGATATTTGGATAATAGTGGAAGGAGAAGCCATGACAGATTGACAATGATGAAGTGATCTGAAAAAAAAATGGTTGGGATCGATTACTCGTTTGAGGTTAATGGCTCTGATACCATATAAACTCTTGATTTCAATGATTGAATTATATTATTATTCACAGAGATACAAAAGGCTTAAATAGCCAAAGAGTACAACAACCTTCATAAAGACTTTGAGAGTCTCAAGGCAAATATAAGTTGGTCAATGGACCATTCAATCCTATCTAAAAATACAAAATTGTAAAAGAGGAAACTATTAAAATACATTAATATTCAAGTTTTTTTTTTTTTTGAACGGCTAAGTATTTTTTCACCCACGGGATTTGATCCCTCGCCATTTGGAAAGGCAAAGCCTTATCCAACACCTTGATACCACCAGGCCAAAGGCCGTTTGGTAAATGTTTTTTTCAAGTTGATGAGAAGTATTCTTTTTCAAGTGGTTGATTTTAGTTACATATTTTATTTGACCTAAATGAAAGAACAAGAAAATAGACCTTTATCTTTTCTAGGAAGTATCTTTATGAACCAAATAAAGGGGCTTTATATGAAACATTTTTTATCTTCCTTAATATACTATATTTATTTAAAAATTTTACTTGTATGCCAACACTTCTTGTACTTTAATACTTTTAACAAATTAGAAGTTATTTTGGGCTCTGTCTCTAAAAAAAATTTGCTTCTAGGAAGGAACCTATCGATGAAGTGACAAAGACATGGATATATTGCATTCTCATCCTTCCTAGCAAATAGATCGTGCATCTATCTGCCTTCCTTCTAACTTGTAATTTAAGATTCGAGGAATCTCTCTTTTTTATGACTAATGCAATATTAAAGTGCAGCTCTCTAATTTTCTCTTAACACGTAGTATTGTAGGGGAAAAGCTTGGATCACTTGAGACTTCAATTGAATGATATATGGCCACTGAAAATTTTTCTGAAGCCTATTGCATTGGGTCAGGTGGATATGGTAAGGTGTACAAGGCAGTACTCGACCATTTCGGTAGTATAAATCTTTCGGAAATCAAAGGGAAAAATAAAGGTGAATTTCCTAAAAAACACAGTTTTGTAGCTATTAAGCGCCTCTATAGTAGAGCAGACATGCAAGGTGAACAAGGGTTTGTTGCAGAAATTGGAATGCTTAGTAATTGTAAGCATCCGATCATTGTCTTTCTTTTAGGCTTTTGTGATGAAGGACGTGAACTGATTCTAGTTTACGAGTATGCTGCTAATGGAAGCCTTGATGATTATTTGGGAAGCATAGATAGCATGACTAATCTTGTTTGGGCTCAACGTTTACAAATATGCCTTGATATTGCACATTGACTGAATTATCTTCATACCCATGTAAATGATTGATGTGCCGAGAAATTGATATGTTTTCACACATAATTATCACCTATTTTATACTCTAAATCCTTTTTTTATCCTTGTTTTATCATTCTTTTTTGATAATTGCATGATCGGAGGTCCGGTGATGAAAAGAAGTGGAAAACCGCACAAAACCGCACAAAACGGACGAATAATTGAAGACTTTGAAGCTCTGCCACATATGGCACGGCCGTGCAACTGTCCTGGATCAACAAGTCAACAGGGGTCAATTTCAGCACTTCAGGAAGTGCACGGCCGTGCCCTAGTGTATGACACGACCGTGCTTTACTCCAGCGTGTTCTCCAAGGCACACACCGACCAAAACTGACAAGATGGTTACTTTACTGAGTAGCACGGGTGTGCCAGAGACATCAGTATGGGCGTGCTCAACAACTAACCAACAGATTCTGCAAAAAAAAAAGACTCTGCAACAGTACCCGCTGTCGAGCAGGGGCGTGGCAAGGATGGAGCACGGGCGTGCCAGACCTGAAAATGCCTATAAATAGAGGCCTCCACCCCACATTTTGAGGCATCCCTTCCCACTCGAAAACCAACACTTGTCCACGAAGTTTCTGCCCTCCTTGAGGATTGTAAGTGTCCTTTGGAGCCTGGGATCACTCCATAAACACCTTGATCAAAAGAGAAACAACCCAAAATCATCTAAAACCCTTAGAAATCTCCACACAACCTTCCACCATTGTAACACCCTAGGCATATCCCACATCAACCGTGGACAGGAGAGATCTTGGTTCATAAGTAATGTCCTACCTCTTAAATCACCAACGCCTTTTGGGCTTACTTGGCTGTGGAGCACATGAAAACTCCACAGTTAAGCATGCTCAGGTGGGAGTAGTACTAGGATGGGTGACCTCCTAGGAAGTTTTCACTCGGGCAACCAAAAACAAATCCGTTAGCTTCTAGTGGGAAAAGCGGACAATATTGGATGATATTAGAGGCAGGGTGTTACAGATTGGTATCAGAGCCACTCCTATGCCATCCGGGATCGTGGGGCAAACCTCATCGAGGACGATGAGTCCCTGAGGGGGGGGGGGTGTAACATTTCGCATTTTTGTTTTAGCATGTTCTACTATTTAGTCAATAATTAGATTATGACTTTATCAGAGACATTCTTGTACGTTTAAAAAAAAATACTTCGTGACATTTTTGGGCTTATATAATTAGATTATGACTTTATAATAATATAAACTTATTGAAATAATAGCCAAAAAATGAAATGCGTGGACCATCGGGACTCGAACCCGCGTCCACAGCCAGTCTGATATACACACACACACACTAACCAAGGGGGGCTACAGCCCATGTTGTGTTTATATTCCAACCAAAACAAGCATAAACTCTTTCCATATTGCACAATTGACTTTAGAAAGTCAACTGCGAACCAAATCCTTTCCAAATTAACTTCAATCCGCGTTTCTTGATTGTATTTATCTATGGAATGATTTGGCCGACTATCTCAGCTTATTCCCCATGCAATAATTTAATTAAAACTTTCCAATTCATGTAAATTTACGCGTTTTATTAAACCATGGGTCAAAACTTTCTAAACATACGATTTCGCGTAGTTAGTATAAATTGATACCATCCCTACAAGCTATTGTCGCCGAAAAACAAACCCCCATACCTAATTTCACCTAAAACTCCTTCAAATCTGCATAATTGCCTCGGGTTGACTTTTCCCTCTGACCGGCCCGATCGTACCTCTTAACACACTGTAAGTTCCAATTAAACATAGGGTTTTGTTCATCGTGTTCATTCAATCAATAGCCCTAACGTTTCTATGGCTATTGATCGTTAATTGTAGCAATTAGAAAAACTAGGGTTCTTATACGATTTGGGGATATTGATTCTGCACAGAAACCATTTAAACTCATTATAAATCAAGAATAATCACCAACTGATCCACAGATCAGTTGGTATTACTTTGCTACCTAAGACGTGGGAACCGGCCACGTACATGAGTTCGAACCCTGTCTCCACTTTTATTTTTTTTTCTAAACAAATCAAGATCTAAACCAAGTAACCTTTATAATTAACTAAAACTGATTTCATCGTTCTCAGGGTCCAGACCAGATGGTCTGGACTTGTGATTTAAAACCATTGATTCGGCCAAGGACCCGGGTTCGAGTCCTGGCACATACAACCATTTTTTTAGTTTTCCTTTATACTTATACTTTCTATATTCTTTTAAAAATAGTTTTTAAATACTAAAAGTGCTTTATAAAATCTATAAAAATTATTTTATGTTATTCTAATGATGAAGTTTATTATACAATTTTTAGTTTTTCAAAAATCATTTATTTAATATATATAAAATATATTACAAATTTATTCAATTATAAATTGAAAATTCTATAAAAATATCTAAACAATTTTATAAAAATCTACAAAAATTAATTTAAACTTATAAACCAATAAACATTCCAGAAATAAATTTTAATTTCAGAAAAACGTTTATTTAATATTTTTAATCAATTTTTACTATTTTAATCATAAATAATTCATAATAAATTCATTTTTCACTATTTTAATACCAAAATTTTACATAAATTATTTTGTTCATTTAAAACAGAAATATAAATTTTAAATTGAAACTTTATTAATCTTAATATTTTTAGACATTTATACAACATTTTGACAAATAAAAATAAATATACTAAATATTCAATTTTTAAGAAAATAATTTTATAAAAATTATTTTCATATTTACAATCTTATAAAATGGCCAACCTTAATCAAAATTCTACAAAATGTCTTTTATTTATTTATTTATTTCTCAAATTTCTTTCTATTTATTAAATCATCAACAATTAAAAATTAAACCATTACCTATCCCCCAAATTAGGAACCCTAGAAATACTTATAGACTAGAAAAACTTGGGGAAATGGAATCTAATAATTCCAACTTTGGGAGGTTGGAAGGCAGCAGTCCCAACTTGAAACTTGTACCACAACAGTCCCAACTTGTCAACCATTTTATTTGGTTGGTCCCAGACTAACCTCAGTTAGTTTTTTCAGTTAAGTGCCACATTGAAATCCCACGTGGCACTCCTACGTGGCAAAAATGGTGAATCTGTCAAAAAAAAAACGTGGCCCCACAATGACACTTGTTTTTTCAATAAAAAAATCTTTTAATATTTAAAAAACCCTTTAAATAATGTTTTATTAACTTATATATATATATATATGTATATATATATACTTTAGATAAACATATTATATATACACACATATATATCTTCATCATCTTCACCACAACCACCTTCCACCACCACCGTCACCCACCTGCCACCACCGTCAACCACCTGCCACAACCGTCAACTACCTTCTCCCACCACAACCACCTTCCACCACCACCACAAACACTACCAAAACCCTCTTTCTACCCCCACCCTTTTCTCAAACACACATAGAGACCTGAACCCGACACTTATTTTCTGAAACAGATCTGTACATTCATCCAATTTCCTCTTTCTTCAATCAACAAGCTCCTTCCATCACAATCCCTGTATTATTATTATTATTATTATTAACTTCCATATCTAATGCCCAACACAATTCCCTTGTTCAAATGTTTTCACCCTAAAGGGTTTATTCCAAACCCTAACCCTAATTTCTTCCCTCAATATAAAATGGTTGCTTTAACTTTCAATCGCTTCAAACGCGACGCCGAATCCCAATCTTTATCATCCTCCACCTTTGATTATAATCATCCCCACGTTTCAAGTGATGGAGAGTGAGAGAGAAGGTGTTAACGAGTTGTAGAATATTAAAGCGAAATATAAGGAATTAGATGGGAAGGCTAAAGGAAAGGTTGGATTCCAGTCTTCGACATCTTCAGGAGTGGATTCGGATCAGTTGGTGGTGTAGAGTGGTGGTGATGGGTGTCGTCGAAGATGGCGGTGGTTGACAGTGGTGGCAGGTGATTGTGGTTGTGGTGAAGATGATGAAGAGATGATGATAATGAAGATGTAATATTATATATATATATATATTATATATATATAATTCTTTATTATTATTATTAAATTTGTGGGTCCCACTTTTTTTATAAGAAAAATAATTATATTTGATTAAAACATGTGGGCCCCACCTCGTTTTTTGACAGATACACCATTCTAGCCATGTAGGACTGCCACGTGGGATGCCTACGTGGCACTTAACTGGAAAAACTAACCGAGGTTAGTCTGGGACCGACCAAATAAAATGGTTGACAAGTTGGGACTGCTGTGGTACAAGTTTCAAGTTGGGACTACTGCCTTCCAACCCCCAAAGTTGGGATTATTAGATTCCATTTCCCCGAAAAACTTAGACTTATTTATTGCCTTAAACATAGGGTAATACTTGGTAACGTTTGGACCACACCTATTCCATTACAAAGGACTTGAGACTTTGCTAAGGTGAGTTTACATAGCCATTTCTTATGTTTTACATTTTGGGGTGAAACATGTTTAAACATCTTATATACTATCATTTACTCATTCTTACATTGTTGAAACTTGTTGATTCAATTTGACTGTAAAAAAAAAGACACAGTACAATCATTAACATTGATCACGCCGCCTGTTTAGATTATATCGCTATAGGTCTGACAAACCCCCCCCCCCCCCCCCCCCCCCGCATAAATTCAAGGATGATCGATAAAATTACACTTTTACTAACTTGCGAGTTAGGTCTCAGTCGACACAAAGTTTGATTGTACAAAAGACGCATTGTTACATGTCAGACTCATATTCTTACATTACTCATTGTTATACTTCAACCATGATTGCTATGCAACATATTGTTTTCAATTATATGCAAAACCTATCTATTCTCACCAACTATTTATAGTTGACCCCCCATCTTTCCAACTCAACATGTTTCAGGTTTTACTTGCCATTGGAAGTTGTACATGTCTTGGATCACATAGGAGCTTTGGATCTAGTTTATATAAATCAAGTTTATGTATTTATTAAATTGTATGACATATTGTAAATTGTTTAGTAATATTCAACTTCCATTTAGTACCATGAGCTATTGAACAATCATCACTATGTGACATCCCGATGTTTCCGCCATCGGTTGGGGTGTTACAGGGTGATTGTAACACCCTAGGCATATCCCACATCGTCCGTTGACAGGAGAGATCTTGGTTCATAAGTAATGTCCTGCCTCTTAAATCACCGACGCGTTTTGGGCTTAGTTGGCTGCGGAGCACATGAAAACTCCACAGTTAAGCGTGCTCAGGTGGGAGTAGTACTAGGATGGGTGACCTCCTGGGAAGTTTTCACTCGGGCAACCAAAAACAAATCTGTGAGCTTCTAGTTGGCAAAGCGGACAATATTGGATGATATTAGAGCCGGGGTGTTACAAGCAGACAATATTGGATGATATTAGAGGCGGAATGTTACATCAACGGCTTCATGCTTCAATAGTTCGGTTAGCTAACAGTAGTTTGCCACATAAAATTTTGGTTAAGTGAATGATGATGAAGTGAACGAGTGTAAACTATATGTGGAAAAATATAGAGGTAACCAAAAGTATTACTTAAATTTTAATAATCAAATTTGCATACAATTTTAATAATATAACTAACAATCATATATTCTTACTTTATAGGTTTGCAATTAGTCGATGGGTAAGGTTAATAAAGTCCAATGAAAATGGGTGACTGATGTAATTTCAAGTTTGATCGCTCATTAGGAATTTTGGTTATAATATAGGGGTAACCGAAGTGGGAGCGAATCACGATGGATTTTGTCACAAAACTACCAAGGTCACCAAGTGGTTATGATATGATCTGGGTGATCGTTGACAGGTTGACAAAATCGCCACGTTTCATACCTATTAACGAAACCGACGGACTCGAGCGGTTAGCTCGACTTTACCTTAAGGAGGTGGTTGCTAGGCATGGGGTGCCTGTTTCTATTATCTTTGATCGTGATTCTCGTTTTGCTTCGCGTTTCTGGAAGGCTCTGCACAAGGCTTTGGGTACTCAGTTGGATATGAGTACGACTTATCATCCGCAAACTGATGGACAGAGTGAGCGGACGATTCAAACCCTGGAAGACATGCTTCGAGCACGTGTTATCGATTTTGGCAAAAGTTGGGAGATTCACCTACCGTTGGTCGAATTCTCCTACAACAACAGCTATCACTCTAGTATCAAGGCAGCTCCGTTCGAAGCCCTATACGGACGGAAATGTCGATCACCTCTTTGTTGGGCCGGGGTGGGCGAGAGCCAGCTCACTGGTCCGGAACTGGTGTACGAAACTTCAAAGAAAATCGTACAAATTCGTAACCGTTTGGCTGCTGCGCGGGATCGTTGGAAGAGCTATGCCGATCGCCGTCGCAAACCTTTGGAGTTCCAGGTTGGGGACAGGGTACTTCTGAAAGTTTCACCATGGAAGGCCGTCATACGCTTTGGAAAGCGTGGCAAGCTTAACCCTCGTTATGTCGGACCGTTCGCAATCCTGGAACGGATTGGGCCGGTGGCATACAGACTTGACTTACCGGCGGAACTCGGTAGTGTTCACAATGTCTTCCATGTGTCTAACTTAAAGAAGTGTTTGACTGATGAATCTCTCATTGTACCATTGGAAGAGATCAAGGTTGATGATCGTCTTCGCATTGTGGAGGAACCTGTTGAGATTCTCGACTACAAGATTCGTAGCCTTCGTCGGAGTAAAATCCGCATCGTCCAAGTTCATTGGAACTCGAATCGTGGACCGGAGTTCACATGGGAACGGGAGGATCAGATGAAAGCTAAACATCCTCATCTTTTTCCGAAACGCGCATTCGAATCTAGGCATGTTAAAGCTGAAGCTGAATGAATCTCGGGTGGAGATTCCTTTCAACGTGGGGATGATGTGACATCCGGTAAATTTTCTTTTCGTTTCATTCTTTCCGTCTCTTTCATTTTGGACTTTGTGCAATCTTCGGGATAAAAATTCTTTCAACGTGGGGATGATGTGACACCCGACATATTTGGCTTAAACATTTTGGTAACACCTAAGTCTACCTTAGCGGGAAACGTTTATAAACAGACTTAACCAGGTTAGTTGAGTCGGGCCAGGATAGGATTGTCCACGGTTCAATGATGTGGAGGATCATTGGGAGTCGTTTTGGGAATACACTAGTACTGGGTCCCGTTGTTCGTGAAATTACATAAACTAATTAAGTGTATGTGTAGATTGATTGTTGTATGGTGGACTATATGAAAAGATGTGTTTAAACGATGTGTAGATAATCATCCATGCTTAAATAAGTTAAACATAGACTAAGGTTGCATGTTCAGGTGTTAAGGTGCGTTAAAATGCGTTAAACACGACAAACTGGAAAACTCGAAAAACATAGGTCCAGGTTTGACCACATCGTGGGGGCGAACCTGGAAAATACTCTTGGTTCGAACCTTACTGAAGGGGCGAACCTGGAATATGGAAATAAAAGAATTTCATTCGACCAGAACAAGGCACATTCGACCCTGTGAAAGGGGTGAATGTGGGTACATTCGCCCCGGTGAAAGGGGCGAATGTGGACTAGTATAAATACCAAACTTTGTCATTTTTCACCATTTCACAAACCCTAACCGTCTCAAAACACTCTCAAACGATTTTAATCACTAAGGAAGGAGTTTTTGCTCTTATTTTTCATAATCTAACCTATCAACAACATCTAATCAAGAATCTAAGGTGTGTTCTTAATCCTAAACCTTTTTAAAGTATTTTGATTCATTTTTATCTAACCCTAAGTGTCCAGATCTGTTCTAAGGATGTTTTTGTTAATAAAAACCTTTTTAACATCTTTCTAAACCTAAACCTTATCATTAAACATAGGTTTTCATATCAATAAACATATGTTAATTATGTGTTAAGTGATATTATGTGTTGTTTGATGATTTGCTGCTGTGCTAATGCTAGAAACATGATCTTGGGCTGCTATTGATGATAGTTTAGGATTATTGAAGGCTATAATTAGATAGATGATGATATCAAGTCTAATTTGGGGATTTTATGGAATCTAGGGCTTGTTGCATGTTAGTATTATCAATAGAACTATTGGGGGTTTTCAATTACATGATAAACTACGCATTTTAAGATGATTATGGATTGATTTTGAAAAGTTTCCAAATTGAGTAAGGATTACATGCATGATGTGATACTTCCATAATCTTTGCCATTTTGGGAAAGGGCTGAAACGAATAGGTTTTGGGGCAAAATTGCTGGGGTTTTGTAGGGATAAGTTATTCATGCTTAACTGCAGTGTTTAATAATGTTTCGGGATGTTTTCGGTTGTTTTTGAAGCGTTTTTGGAAAAAGTAATCTGTCAGGGTCGAACCTGGGCACATTCGACCGATCGAGTGGTCGAATGTGGAATCCCAGGGTCGAACCTGGACTGTTTGGTCGAATCTGTTAAAAACGGTCAAAGGTGGCTTTCAAACTGTCGAAGGTGGCTTAAAAAGGGGCGAATGTGGATTTATTTTCTTGGTTCGACCCTATTGATTCAAAAATGAGATTTTTGATACAAACTAAGTGTTTTATGCTTGAACCTTGTGTGTAATCTATATGTACTTGATTAGTTAGGGTAATGAGTCACCAACGGGATGTCGGGTCGGTCTAGTGTGTCGGTTGAACACTTAAACACGTTTTAAAACATACTTGGTCACGATCTAGACAATCGGGGACTAGATAACCTTATGGTTATTAGTCGGAACACTTATGTGAACATTTTGATAGATCTCCGGTAGTGAGATTATCAAGGGCTTGGTTCTCTTATATTACTGAAGAACGCAACTTAAGGTGAGTTCACGGCCCCACTTTTACTGCTTTAACTGTTGGGGGAGTAAACATGCGCTAAACTATTTTGGTAACATATGTCATACTATGGTTTTAACTTTGCATTGCTATACGATCTTTTAAAGTCCCGGGGAAAACCATGAATGTGCGGGGATGCACAACGGGGAAATGTGGATATATCTATTGGGCGTGACCTGCCCCACTCGTCGGCTGGAGGGCCGGGCGGGTGCATATTGTCTCGAACTGGTAAAATTGGTAACATGCTGAACATTCGGGCTGAACATTGCTAAACATTGCTAAACGTGTCTAGTAATGGTTTTCCAATCGTAGTAGTAATAAAACATACGCCTAGCTAGCGTACTTGGTAACATTGGTATAGTATGGACATGGTAACGCTTTGGTAACTATTGGTAACATATTGAATAAACCTATGAACTCACCAGCATTATATATATATTGACGTCTTTTTGGCATGTTTTTCTCAGGTCGCTAAGGTAGCATCGGTTGGACTAGTCGCACGGATCTGCATTGGCGTCTAGGCTTAGTGGCATATTTTAAATAAGTGTCTTGAATATTTTGGAACACAGTTTTGTAGTTGTTTAAATCTTTAAATGCTTCCGCTATGGTTTAATGGTTTGATAACCAAGTTTTGAGTTTACGTATTTCATATAGTGTTGTTTATTGTGACCGTTGACTTGGATCCTGGTTTGTCATGCGCCTCGCGGTAAAACTCCGCAAGTGGAAATTTGAGGGTGTGACAAATAATAATAATAATAATAATAATAATAATAATAATAATAATAATAAAACAATGTTATACAGATAACCCATTACAATTTTGGAATAAAAACCAGATAACTGCAAAATTAGAAATGAAAGACAAAGATAAAGAAATAAGGGTAAAACCCATGAGATACAATCCTGAAGACCAAAAAGAGTTTAGCTCTCAGATAAAAGAACTCTTAGAGTTGAAATTGATAAGAGCTAGCCATAGTCCTCATAGTTCCCCTGCATTTCTAGTAAGAAAACATGCAGAAATTACAAGAGGTAAGCCTAGGATGGTAATAAATTATAAAAGATTAAATGATAACACTATTTTTGATGGATACTTTTTACCTCATAAAGAAAGTCAAATAAATTGGACAAGAAATAAAAAGATTTTTTCTAAATTTGATTGTAGAAATGGATTTTGGCAAATAAAAATGCATCCTGATAGTATTGCTTACACTGCATTTTCTACCCCTCAAGGGCAATATGAATGGCTTGTAATGCCCTTTGGATTGAAAAATGCTCCTCAAATATTTTAAAGAAAAATGGATATTATATTTAAAAATCATGATTTCATTTTTGTTTACATAGATGATATTTTAATTTTATCAGATAACATTGAATTACATTTAAAGCATCTTGATATTTTTACAGACTTATGTATAAAACATGGATTAGCCTTATCAGAAAGAAAAACTAGTTTATTACAAGAAAACATAGACTTTTTAGGAATGAAAATTGATGGTAAAGAAAAAGAACTTCAGAGTCATATTCTTGAAAAAATAACAGCTTTTCCTGACAAATTAATTGATAAAAAAACAGGTACAAAGTTTTCTTGGTATATTAAACTATTCTTCAGATTTTATAGAAAATCTGGCCCTTTTGAGAAAGCCTTTTCAAGCTTTACTTAAAAAGTGTGACAACCGGCAATTTTCGATCTACACTGACGTGATTTTTTTTATGATTAAAAATAATATTTATTACAAATATTGCTAATTATTAAGTTTCAAAAGTTTACTGACCGTTTTTACAATTGAAACTGCGACCGATTTAATTAACGCGATTTAAACGTGTGTTCTGAAAACACGCGTCGGACATCGAAAATATTTATATTTGTGCTCGGTTTTGTATTTTGAACAAAACCGACTACTTTTTATAATTAATTATGGAGCCTAATTAGAAACCAAGACGTTTACGTTTAAAACGGGTTAGATACGCGGTATTAATCGACCTACGAAAACCCTACCTATAAAAGCTCCCAACCCTCTTTCTTCTTCCCCATTTGCAGCCTCTACCTCTGCCTCTCTCTTTACTCTCTCTCTAAAACTCTCTCTCACTCTCTACACTCTCTCCACCTCCCTCGTCTCTCTCCCTTCCTCATCTCCTGTCAGCGCCGACCGGCCACCATGGTTATAGGTGGTGGCGGCGGCGGTCCTTTAAACCCACACATGGGCAGAATCAGTGGCGTAAGGTTTTAGGGCAAATGAGGTGATGTGGAGGTCCGGTTATGTTTGGGGTTATTCAAGGCGGTAGGGGTTCAAGGTGGCAGTAGGGTTGGGACGATGGTGGCTGTTCGTAGGTGGTAGATAGTTCATGGTATGGGTCCAAAAGGTTTGGTTTGGTTGGGTCTTTTCTTTGTTGGTTGGGTTCGGGTTGTAGTGCGGTGATTGTTGGGTTCCAGGTGGAGGCGGCAGATGGTAGCAGGGTGCCGGGTTTTGGAGTTGGGTTTGATGGGTTGGGTCAGGCTCTCGTGGGTTTTGGTCAGGATTTAAGTCAGGTCAGATCTTGGTGGTGGTTGGCCGGAGATGGTGGTGGTTGTCCGGATATGGTGGAGGTTGCCGAAGGCAGCGGCGGCGGGTCTCGAGTCTTGGGCCGGGTTGGTTAGGTCCCAGATCAGATGCGGCCCGGGTCTAGTTCAAGTCTTCATGACTGGTCGGGTCTTGTTTCGAGATGGTTTCAACTCGGGTCAGAATTGGGTTGGATTAAGCTCCGGTGGTTTTGGTTGTTTCGGTTCGCGGCTTGGGTTCGGCTCAGGTTCGGCTCGGGACATTAGTTACGATTCAGATTTGGTCCGGTCATCACATGGTCAACTCGGTCAACTCTGTCAATGACGGTCAACGGGTCAGATTTCGGATTCGGTCAAGACCCGGTCAACTCAGTCAAGCGCTTCGGTATAACAAACTCGTGATTATATCTTTTTGTATTATTATTTATATTTATATATACATATTTCTAAAATATATAAATATAAACGACTAACTCGCTAAAGGCGAACCGATATGAATAATAAACGGAAAGGATTATATGATAGTATTTGTATATTGGTCGTGACTTGGTATTGTTGATTATCGGACTAATCTGTTGGACTATATGTATATTTATATAAATAAGTACGATTTATATAAAAGTTAACGGAATATATAAAATCTCGTTTTATTTGAAATTTTGCGGATAATTATATGTTCGTCTTGTTTTGGTGTCGATTTTGGGAAAATTGTAGACGACTTGTGTTGTCTGGTTTGTACAAAAAACAGAGGAAACTCTGCCGAAATTTTATAAAATTTATAAGCATAAAGTAGGCGATATTTGTTGTATATTTCATTATAAACAATCTTCAACTATTTTGACAAATGTAGTTTTCTACAATATCGCAAAAGGTTTTCAACAAATAATTTCTTGCAACATTTAAAGAAAAACGCCGAACAATAATTCCAAAACAAATACATATTATTTACTGAGCGTCAATTGTGTCAATCTTCAAAGATTTTGGTAACTAAAACATTGCTATTTAAATGATTTTGAATTACAAAACGCTCGGCTTATTTGAGAAAGAATTATGTAAAAATTTATGTTCGAAACCTTTAAAGACATGGATTTGGAAAAGACGTGACATTATTATTAATCAGTTTAAATACCTATACTTACATTTTTATCAAAGGACATTTTTTCTAAAATATAATCATATAAGATAGATACATTTATATGAATTACAAAATGAGCTATGACTCAGGATAAGTTATACGTTTCATAATATTGGTCCAACGTGGTTTATGCACGAATAGTAACAAGTGATTAACTTGATTATTAAGTCGCATAAAACATACATAAGTCACGATCGGTTCGTCGAGTTAAAATGCTTAAGACTCGGGTTAATACCCACGAGTCTAGATAGTTGGATAAACTATGTTTAAGCCGGATGATAGGTTAGGTTTATATGTGTTAGACTTTAAGGTGTCATTTGTTGTAATAGGGCACGAGGAAGTCGGTCAAAGCTTCGGGCTTTGTTCTCTAGCTAAGCAAGGAAATTAAGGTGAGTTCATGACCCCACTTTTTACTGTTTTATAAATGTTTTCGGGGTGGAAGACATACTTCTTTTATGAAAACCTGAGGAATTCCAAACGAACAAGTTTTTGAAAAATGAAATGGGTGCGTGAGTGTCACAGCCCCACTTTTACTGTTTTACTTTCGGGGGAGAAACATGTTACATACTTACTTACTAAAGGTCATGTTATACTATGGTTACTTTATAATACTATACGGCTTTTATGGAAAGTCCTAGGGGGAAACCATGAATGTGCGGGGATGCACAACGGGGGAAATGTGGATAGATCTATTGGGCCTCACAAACCCCACTCGACGGCGGGGCCGGGCGGGTGCATATTGTCTCGTTTTACTGGCTCGCCGAGGCAACGGTTATAGCCAAATCGTCTAGGCATGATTCAACAACTTACACACTTTTAGTAATGGGTTCCCAAACGTAGTAGTAAAAACACTAAACGTCTTGCTAACGTTCTTATAACCTAGTAGTAACGGATATGATCTTTTCAAACTTATTACAACTCCTTTATAAAACTTATGAACTCACCAGCATTATATGTTGACTTTTTAAGTATGCGTTTCAGGTTTAAACTATGGTAACGGCGCGGATGGAGTAGTCGACGTATTGGGATCGGGGATCGTAGAGGGTTAGCAATGGCATTCAGGAAATAAGAGTCTTAGAAGCAACTTTCCGCTGCGCGGCGAAGCTACCAAACGTCACAACCGACGAGGGAAAAGTTGGGGTGTAACAGTTTGGTATCAGAGCCATAGGTTTTAGCGAATTAGGTGTCTGTGTAGATATCTAGGCTTTAACCTGAGTTTGTTTTGAAGTATGGGCCAAAATTTCTAAGACATGATAATTAGCACGAACGCCTAGGAACTGGAATTCCAACCGTTGCCAAATCAGTTGCATGACAATTAGTGTATAACACTAGCTCAGCGTACATTCCCTCGGCGCAAGGAACATTTATTTTTCTTATGTGAATAGTATGTTTATATGTTCTATAGTGGTATATAGAAAGGGTAGTAGCACGTGATGGCTAGGTGTACCTCACTAGTGACTGGCGAGTCATCACTTTAGATATCAGAGTGTTTATTCACATAGAGTTAGCCGAGTCATTGTTTCTTGGTATGAGGAACAATTTACTTGTTTATATACTGTGTGTATTTATGTAAAGTATATATAATACGTATCGCCAATGGTTGTCGACTCGAGCTTGGACGTATCTACAACACTCACACGCGTCACATTAGTTGGACGAGTTGGCAAAAGGACCACTGTAGCATCTACGGTCTCGCATCCCGTGTTCGGAGTATGCTATGTCGTCAAGGTCGATTTGGGGTCGGAAATATCTTGATGAGGCACCCCATTATGCTGATGATGCTGCGAAGCTGGAATGCGGACGGGAAGAGCACTTGGAAAAGTGGCGCACACGATGGATATTATATTATGTTATATATACGTGTTATTATATGAATGTAACGAGTGCTCGTGATATAACTTATGATGGAGATTAATAGGATGATCTGGTGAGGTAAATTTTCGATAACGCAGACGTCACGTTATTGCAAATTTACAGGCAATTGATAGTTCTAAGAACATCTATCGTGAGGGTATCTATACTGTTAGGTATTGTGTGTATATATAAATAATGGATAAGGGTTATTCATTCTTTTGTTGTTGCAGACATGATTGCCAATTCTCCCCTGCTCGTGTCATTTGTGACTTTGCTTTTCTTAAACCAGTTTAAGATCTTGATGATCTTGTTCCTTGAGCTTCTAAGGATCCTGTTTTAGAACCGTTATATCTTTTGAGTACGATTTACACCCCTCTTCTTTTGTATTTGTGGCCTTCGACATTCAATCATAAAGGAATTTAATTTTTGTTGATTCATTATTTTTTCACCAAATTAGACACGTATTTTTGTACACGTGTCAACTATTGTATGTTTGGATTCTTTAAATTTGTGAAGGTCCATTGTAGGACTTCACATCAAACAATTGTTTCATTAATGATTTGTTTTATCATTACGTTGCTCGTAATGTTTGTCTTCTAGTCTTGCTATGTTAGGCCATTGTGGGCAATGAATCCCTTGATACTTCATCGATGAGTTTCTTTAAAGTTGACATTTCAGTTGAATCGAATTGTTGGAATTTGATACAGCACCTTGCGGTGAATATTCAATCGACTTGGAATAATGAATGATTTTTTATTGACATGTCTCACTTTCATCAACTTGTTTGTTATTGCCTTAAATGCAGACACACCTTGTGGTGTGTAACGAAAAAGTTGGTGCACTAGTTGCTTCGTTTGAGGTGCGCCAATAGTAATTGTTGACAGAGTTATTGTTTACACTTTACATTCAGTTGATTATGGAAATTTATCTCATGCCATCTGTACCGCCACGTCCGTTGACTATTTTTATTGTTTTACCATTCGTTCTTGGATGATATCCTACCTCAAATTTTGAGGACAAAATTTCTGTAACATGGGGAGGATGTGACAACCGGCAATTTTCGATCTACACTGACGTGATTTTTTTTATGATTAAAAATAATATTTATTACAAATATTGCTAATTATTAAGTTTTGAAAGTTTACTGACCATTTTTACAATTGAAACTGTGACCGATTTAATTAACGCGATTTAAACGTGTGTTCTGAAAACACGCATCGGACATCGAAAATATGTATATTTGTGCTCGGTTTTGTATTTCGAACAAAACCGACTACTTTTTATAATTAATTATGGAGCCTAAATAGAAACCGAGACATTCACATTTAAAATGGGTTAGATACGCGGTATTAACCTACCTATAAAAGGTCCTAACCCTCTTTCTTCTTCCCCATTTGCAGCCGCTACCTCTGCCTCTCTCTCTACTCTCTCTCTAAAACTCTCTCTATTTCTCTACACTCTCTCCACCTCCCTCGTCTCTCTACCTTCCTCATCTCCTGTCAGCGCTGGTCGGCCACCATGGTTATTGGTGGTGGCGGCGGCGGTCCTTTAAACCCACACATGGACATAATCAGTGGTGCAAGGTTTTAGGGCAAAGGAGGTGATGTGGTGGTCCGGTTATGTTTGGGGCTATTCAAGGCGGCTGTAGGGTTGGGACGATGGTGGCTGTTCGTAGGTGGTAGGTTGTTCATGGTATGGGTCTGAAAGGTTTGGTTTGGTTGGGTCTCTTCTTTGTTGGTCGGGTTCGGGTTGTAGTGCGGTGGTTGTTGGGTTCCAGGTGGAGGCGGCAGGTGGTAACAGGGTGCCGGGTTTTGGAGTTGGGTTTGATGGGTTAGGTCGGGTCAGGCTCTCATGGGTTTTGGTCGGGATTTAAGTCGGGTCAGATCTTGGTGGTGGTTGGCCGGAGATGGTGGTGGTTGTCCGGAGATGGTGGTGGTTGCAGAAGGCAGCGGCAGCGGGTCTCGAGTCTTGGGCTGGGTTGGTTAGGACCCAGATCAGATTCGGCTCGGGTCTGGTTCAATTCTTCGTGACTGGTCGGGTCTTGTTTCGAGATGGTTTCAACTCGGGTCAGAATTGGGTTGGGTTAAGCTCCGGTGGTTTTGGTTGTTTCGGTTCTATAGTTGCATAATCGTGCGGCTAATGCTTTGGATTTACAATAAACACATGTTAATGAGTTTTGTCGTTTGGGCGAAGGAGATTGATGATGGGCGAAGGAAGAAATCAATGGGTGCGAAGGAGAAAGTTTATACGAAGGAGAGACAGGAGGTGAAGGTAGATTTAGAATGTTATGTATTGCTTGGTTCGACCAGTTGGTTTGGTCGAATGTGCACATTCGCACCTACGTGTTGGGCGAATGTGCAACCTATAAATAGGTCAAGCTCATTTTTTGAATGTAGTTCAGTCATTATTGTTCTCTCCATTTTCAGTGTGTCTCTCTAGTATTTTGTTAAACTTAATTCACGTCGTGTCTTTAATGTTTTGATCATATTAACGTGTAATTGAGTTGTTTATTAATGAGAAAAGCTTTGAATGATGATTTGTTTGTTTTGATCTGATTGATTATCATTTTGTGATTGGTTTAGGGTTTCCGCACCTAAATCAAACTTGTTTGATCATGTCTTTGTAGATTTGTCGATCCTTTAGCACATACAAAGTGGTATCAGAGCCATTCTAGATCAAACAACCATAAATTGATAGTTTCTCAGTTGATTTGGACCCAATTTTGGTCAAAAAGTTTCTGTTTTCATAGAACAAACTGATTTGATGAGTTTTTGATTGATTAGAACTTGTTTTCATGGTTAAAATGGATAATTCTTTTTAATAAACTTGTTCCAAATCAATTCCGGATCAAAACCTGATTAAAATCATCAAAATCTATCAACATTTGATAAACTTGATCAAAATTAACTGATTTTCAATGAATAACCGTTTTTAAAAAAGCAGGGTCGAACCTAGAGAGAACGGTCAAATGTGTGAATTATTTTGGTCGAACGAGTGGATTTTTGGTCGAAGGTGTTGATTTAGTGGTCGAAAGTAGAGTTTCATAGCTTATTGTTGTACATTCGACCATTAGAGTTTCATTCGAACCAGTCGAACGGTCGAAGGAGGGAACAAACGGTCGAAAGAGAGTTCATAGGGTCGAAAGTGTTAGAGTGTTGTTGTCTTTTACATTCGTACCCTTATAAACGGTCGAAGGAGAGAGATTTTACTCATTCTACCATTCGCTACATACGAAGGTAGTATCTGTTTTTAAACATTTTTAATCTTTTCGTGTTTGAACATTTACAGGTTAAGATGTGGAACTTTCCAACTACGCCAAGACCTAATCCAGCACCACAGCAGCAGACAACCAGAGATCCATGGACAGTTGCAGCCCAGAAGTCTAGTCCACCATCTCAGCCAATCAACTACATGGCTATGACTAGTTCTACTCCTCAGCAAGTTGTGCAACCATTACAGCAACCAATTGGCGACTATTGGGGAGTAGCAGCAACTGCCGTTCACTCACAGACGACCAATGCCATATCTACACTCATTCATGATCTATCATCAGGCAGTGGAAATCGTCCACCAAAGCTCATGGATATGATTGACTATAACACATGGAAGACCAAGTTCAAGATACATGTGGAAGGACAAGGCTTAGAGGGAGCCGAGGCATGGCAGATGATAGTGAAAGGTTATGTTGCTCCTATTCTGGAGAACACTGGTGAACCTATACCATTGGAGAACTTGAGTGATGATGAGAAGAAGTTCGCGATCGAGAAAAAGGCGTTTTCTCAATTATCTCAGGCAATCAACACTGACTTGCTGCATCAGTTCGGATCGTGTACTACCTCAAAACAGTTGTGGGATATGCTGAAAAACAGACATGATGGTAACGAGAAGACTAGGAAGCTGAGAATGGATGAGCTTCTCAAAGAGTTCGAGAATTTTAGTTACATGGGTAACGAGACTTTAAAGGAATTGGTTACAAGGTATTGCCACTTGCTCACAGAGCTCTCGAGCTACGAGATTTGCATACCTATGTCTGAACTGGTGGATAAATTTGCTGATGCTTTACCACCATATTGGAACCAACATATTGAAGTGTTGAAAGAAAAGGATGCATACCAGTATTGGACTATCAATGAGTTCATACAAAAACTGGAGAACAAAGAGATGGAGGAGAAGAGGAAAGCAAAGAGAGCACAGATTCCACAGAACCCAGAGTTGTATGTTAGTGGTACATCTACTTCTCTTTCTACTTCTAGCTCTACTTCAAACGTTGCACCTCATATTGCTTGTGTGTCTAATGTTGTTGAACCCACCAAAGCACCAATTAACTATCTAGCCCAAACTTCATCATATACACCACAATCTTATCAAACACCTAATTTCATCCCACCTTTTTCACCTATGCAACAAGCTGCCTGTTACACTGCCAGCCAACCTCAACAACAACCATATAATCCTCACATGAACCAAATGCAGATCACTTAAACACAATCAAACCAAAGTCCGATTATGTTAGAGACTTCTAACCTTAATAATGTTACTGTTGAGATTGCTCAACAGCATGTAGCATTAGTATTTGCAATGGTTGCTTCATACAACGGTTTAGTTGCTAGTCAGATTGGGAACAACAATCTAACCAATGAGGACTATGCACAAATCGACAAAGAGGAAATGGAGCTTATGGATATACAGTGGGCGTTTGCTAGCATCATGAGAAGAGCCACTGATTTTATCCAGAACACTACTTATGGCTTTAACAAAGCCAAGGTCACATGTTTTAATTGTGGTGAGAAGGGTCATTTCAAGAGAGAGTGTACACAGCCGACTCAACAAGGTAATCGAAACCCTTTCAACTCTAGCAACCAAAACAGACAAAACCAAAACCAGTATCAGGTATCATACAACAGTCCCAACATCTCTGGCTTTCAACCTCAAAACAACTACCAGAACCATCAAAACACACAACAAAATACCAATACTAGACAATCCACATCTCAAAATCAAACTCAACAGAATTCAAACCGAACCATTATTCCCATCTCCACACCTAACACTCAAACCCAAACTCAAACTGAAAATCAAAACCAAGCACTTGTGATCCAAAAAGATGAAGGTTTTGATTGGACGGGTATGCAACTAGGAGTGGAAGAGATTACTACAGGAAATGTGGCTTGTGTGGCACAAAAGATGAGTTTGGATGAACATGTGAAGATTGAAGAAGATTTTGTGACAGAAAAGTTGACAGAGTTGAAAATAGAAGAGTTGAATGAGGATGTGAATGATGAGTGTGAAGACAAGAAATCAGGAATGATTCTTGATTCGGTCACAGATGTTGGAGAGCAATATGATTCGGCGTACTTGGACATGGAAAGTGATTCTGACTCAGAAGCTAGTGTGAACTCACTAGACGATGACATCGATCAGTTGCTAGCTGAAGCAGATTTCCTAATGACCCGCAAGTCATGCATGGTGGATGATGCCTGCACAAAGATTGATTACTCAAAATTCTTTGCAGGGAAGGAAGCTCATTTCGCACTGATGGCAATGACAGAACCACCTAAACCGGTAAGTACTGAATCTCAATCTAAATCTCAAGTTTGTGATAAATGTTCTGATTTTGATAGATTGACAGAAGAAAATAAGCAACTCAAGGTACAACTTAAGAGTGCTAAAATAAACTGTCAAACTTATCAAAAGGAAGCAAAAGAATTCAACAAAGTACTTGATGGTTACAAAAAGGATGTTTCTGAATTAAAAAAGACTTTGTCTTTAAAGAAACTTGCCATTAACAACTATATAAATGAAATGGAAAACACAAAGTTAGAAATGGCAACCATCAAGTGCTTCGCTGAAAAAGTGAACAAAAAGTTAGAGAGCTATAAGCACATTGCTTATGTAGTTGACCACATCATAGAAGAACCTTCACAGTCGAGTAGTGCAAACTACAAAGCTGTCCCATCTCTGGTGTTGTTCGAAAATCATAATTTGCATGCGATAGCACCGGAGAGGTTAGTCAAATCTGACTCTACATCAGATAACGAGTCCAACACATCTAGTGTCGGAGACCCGTATTCTGATGTTAGACCTGTTATGGGGAACAATGAAGGTGTGGTTGCTGCTGATGATTCTGATGAAGAAGATGAACAGTCTGAGACGGTTGTTGAGAAAGTGAGTGATATTCCTGATGAAAATCACATAATCACTACTGAACCGGTCTCACCATCTCAGATTGTCCATCCCATGGCTAATGCTCACAGAAAGAATCAACCAGCAAAGAATGTTGCTAAGAAAGATGAGAAGTCTGTTGATAAGAATGTTCAAAAGAAAGTGGTTAAGAAAGTTGAGAAAAATGTTGTTAAATCTGTTGAAAAGAAAATTGAAACTAAAACTGAGAAATTAAATGAAGTGAACAACGAATCGTGTGATAAACCTGTGAAAGTTTTCTATCGGATGCAAGGCTCCGATAAGATTATGTCTGATGAAAAATATTCGATTCAATTTGTAAACTATTCTAAAATTGAAAAGATCTGGCAGGAGAATACAATTTGGTTTTTAAAACATGAACGAACCAATGATATTCCTCTAGCCATTTTAAAGAAAATTCATTTGGATAATTCTAAAGACGCAAAGGTCAATGTCACACAATTCGTTAAACCAACAGACAAGTCAAATAGTTTTATTGAGCCGACTTACTCAAAGGACACAACTCCTGAGAGTTTAAGAAGACAGTGCATGGTTGATCAATATCCCATTGCCAGTTATTCTAAGTCGAACATCAAGGAAAACTATGAAGAGTACCGTGCGTGTTTTAAGTGCGGGGAAAGGGGACATTTACTTGCCACCTGCCCGTATATACGACACAAGAGGCACGAGGTGGAGATGAAGCAAAGATATGACTATCCGGTTGATAATTACAGTTATCCACAAAGACGGTTTTTCCCTCAACAAGCACCTTCTTATAATCAGAACAACTATTTCAAAAGAAGGGAAAATCGTCCGATGACTTATGATAAACGCAACCGAATAGCCACTGAGAAACCATTGATGAACACAACTGCTGTAAACAAAAAGGTTCCTGCTAAACCTAATGTCAAATCAGCAGTTGGACCTGTCTCTGTTAAATCAGAGAAGGTAACCAAGAAGGTAACATTCAAGGACGAAGTAAAGAAACCGATTGAGACCTCAAAATCTCAGATTCGGATCTTGAAAAGATCTGAACAGTCTTGGTTATCAAAGGGTTCTGAGGGTGCTTCAACTTCACAGAATGTGAAATCTGAAAAAGCAAAAGTTGAGTGTGAAAAGAAAGAGGTTGATAAAACCCAAGATGTTTGTGAAACAAATGAATCTTTGAATCAATCAGTTCAAAGACCCAAGACCAAACAGGCTTGGGTCCCCCGAAAAATCTAACTTTTCTACTTGAAATGCGCAGGGAGCTCCAGCTGGCCCTGTTAGCAGCCTCTGGATTGTTGACAGTGGAGCTTCTGGACACATGACAGGGGATCTCACGCTACTTTTTGATATCAAGAATATAAATGGAGGTTACGTAGCGTTTGCGGGGAATAAAGGAGGCTACATTACGATGGAGGGTAGTGTTAGCAATGGGGTAGTGACATTTGAGCGGATATCTTATGTGAAGCAGATAGACTACAATCTACTCAGTGTCAGCCAAATCTGTGATAAACAATTCTCTGTATATTTTGACGACAAATCTTGCTACATCCTGAAGCCGGGTTTTGAACTTCCAAAAGAGTGGGTGATGCTAAAGGCACCGAGAGTAAACAATTTGTATATTCTCGATATGTCCAAAGCTATGACCACCCATGGCCAAGTCACGTGTTTCCTCTCTAAGGCTACATAAAAAGAATCAATCATGTGGCATAGGAGAATGGGACACATTCATTTGAGAAAGATGAACCAGTTGGTGAAAAATGAACTTGTTACAGGCGTTAATGTGAAACATTTTCATTTGAATGACAAGTGTATTAGTTGTAAAAAGGGTAAGCAGCACAAACAAACCCATAGACCAAAGAAAGTCCATTCCGTTGAACTACCGCTTGAGCGTTTGCACATGGATTTATTTGGTCCGGTCAAGCGTAAAAGTCATGCTGGGGAATTGTACTGTCTTGTGGTGACTGATGATTACTCAAGATTCTCATGGGTTATGTGCTTACATCAGAAAAGCGACATGTTTGACAACCTGAAAGTTCTGTTCACTCGTCTGGAGAATATCTATGGTCTAAAGATTAAAAGAATCAGGAGTGATAATGGGACAGAGTTCAAGAATGCTCAGATGGATGATCTTTGTGAAAACAAGGGAATTCATCACGAATACAGTGTTCCGTACACACCCCAACAGAACGGTGTCGCAGAACGTAAAAACAGGACTCTAATCGAAACGACGAGAACAATGCTTGCGGACTCAAATCTTCCAGTAATGTTCTGGAACGAAGCAATTTACGCAGCATGTTATACTCTAAATCGTGTTTTAACAGTGAAGAAGTTTGGCAAAACTTCTTATGAGCTGTTGAACCGACGAAAGCCGAATCTAGAGTATCTAGAACCGTTTGGAGCTCCGTGTACAATGCTTAATCCTTCCGAAAAGTTCGCACCAAAGGCTGAAGAAGGCTATTTTGTTGGATATGCAACCCCGCTCAAACGGGTTTTCAACAAAAGAACTAGAAAAGTTGAGGAGTGGGCTAACGTTGAAGTACAAAGATACACTCAGAATGTACAGGGAGGCGGTCCAGACTGGATGTTTGATTACAAAGATTTCTTTGAATCATTCAACCTAGATAGCTTGGTTGAAGAAGCTGTACTCCGTTTATATTACGAGGTCGAAAACGCAGTGACTTCACCGTTAGTGCGTCCGATCACCGTGAATCCTCAAGCGGCTTCTAATGATACCACTGCTCATGTGATGGAAGAAGAAGTGTTCCAAGAAGCTTCAACAACGCTTAATTCATCGGAATCAGAAGATGAAGACGATGATGCTACAAGTGAAGCTATTCTGGACAATGCTACAGTGACACCACCAGTGAACCCAAATCTAAATGGTGCTTCATCATCAAATGTGGGTAATGATCTGGTTTCTATAGAGAATTTGATAGCTCAAACGGGAGTGCAAGTACCTGATTATCCGGAATCTCGGATACATCGGATACACCCGCTTGAACAGGTTATTGGTGATCCTGGAAGCAGCGTTATGAGAAGGGGGCAATTGAGGAATGCTCATGCACCAGAGAATATTGGCAATCTTGCTTTATATGCAAAAATACAAAAATCTAGTTTTCAAAATGACTGGTCCTTCACTTGTTATGTTTCGCAGGTCGAGCCGCGGACGTACAAGGAAGCTCTTTTGTATGATGCTTGGGTGGAAGCGATGCAAGAAGAGTTGTTGCAATTTCAGAAACTTGGAGTTTGGACGCTGAAAGATTTGCCCCCGGGTAGAAAGAAGATAGGAACCAAATGGGTTTTTAAGTGTAAAAAGGATGATAGAGGAGTTATAGTGAGAAACAAAGCTCGTTTGGTTGTTCAAGGTTTTCATCAAGTTGAGGGAATCGACTACAATGAAATCTATGCACCTCTTGCACGCTTGGAAGCTATACGAATGTTTCTGGCGTTTGCATCCAGGAAGAAATTCAAGGTATATCAGATGGACGTAAAGAGCGCATTCTTTATGGTGTGGTTAAAGAGGAAGTTTACGTAGGTCAGCTACCAGGCTTTGAGGACCCTATTCACCGGGATAAGGTCTATGTCTTAAACAAAGCTCTCTACGGGTTGCACCAAGCTCCGAGACAATGGTATGAGGAGCTGAGCACGTATCTTCTCTCGAAAGGATTCAAATGCGGATTGGTAGATTGCACACTGTTCACGAAACGAGCAGGAGATGACTTGCTTCTTGTGCAAATTTATGTTGATGATATTATATTCGGGTCTACTAACGAACTTCTGTGCAGGGAATTTGAAAAAGTTATGCAGGAAAAGTTCGAAATGAGTGCAATGGGAGAAATGCAGTTTTTCCTAGGCTTGCAGGTGGAGCAAAGACCAACGGGGATCTTTATTCACCAGACCAAATACGTTTCTGAAGTCTTGAGCCGATTCCAGATGGAAGATTCGAAGCCGATGGATACCCCGATACAACCTAATCACGGGATTGGAGTTGACGCTAAGGGGGAGCTGACTGATCCATTCACATACAGAGCAATCGTCGGATCTCTGATGTATCTCACTGCGTCTAGACCGGATATAATGTTTGCAACATGTCTTTGTGCACGATATCAGTCGAAGCCGAAACAAAGTCATCTTGCAGCTGTCAAGCATATCCTTAGATATCTGAAAGGTTGTCCATCGAAAGGACTTTGGTACCCTCATGATGATAATTTTGACCTAATCACTTTTAGTGATGCAGATTGGGGCGGCTGTGACAAAGACAGCAAATCCACAACGGCTGGATGCCAGTTTATGGGAAGCAGATGAAAGAAACAAACCGCAGTTGCATTATCAACATGTGAAGCAGAATACGTTTCAGCATCGAGCTGCTGCTCACAGGTTCTTTGGATCCAACAACAGATGGTGGACTACGGTTTGCAATTTCTTAAAACCCCTATTTACTGTGATAATGAAGCCGCAATCGCATTAACAAAAGACTTAGTAAATAACTCAAAGGATAAACATATCCGGATTAAATACCATTTTATCCGTGATTGTTATGCTAAAGAGTTGATCGATATGGTCAAAATCCACACTGATTACCAACGCGCAGATCTTTTTACCAAAGCTTTTGACAAATCCAGATTTGATTATCTTTTAAAAGCAAATGGTATTAAAGAAAAACAAGACTGATCACCACCTCAGTTTATCGCTTTTTAGTTTAATTTTTACTATTTTTCAAAAATATTCAAAAATCCAAAAACATTGAAAAATTTCAAAATCCATAAAAATTAGAAAATTTCTTTGCTGACTGCTATATCTTTTTCCCTTAGATTAATGCCGTCAGATTTCTGTGAACAAATGATATCTGGGCAGTCACATATTTGAAATGCTCCAGCTTATCCTTGGGAACAGTAAATTCAAAAATTTATAAAAATCAGAAAAACCAAAAATGATTTCCTGGAGAAAAAGGGGAAATGATAGTACATCAGTGGGGATCTGACACATTCTAAGAAATGTAATGCTATATAGGGCGTGTGTCTGAGTCTGTGCGATGTGCTGATAGGCTTCATAGACCTATTACTGCGTGTCTGATACATACATATCAAACGAATTGATGTGTGGATGAACTCCTCATTGGCATATGGTCTTAGTACCGTAATTTCGTTTGATAGGGTATTTGTACAAAACTCGGAGGTTTAGGGTCGTTATGTTATTAGTTGTCTGGGGATAGCCTCTCTGATCTTCTGCTGTAAGTCATTACGGACCTAGATCAGATAGGGTGTCTTTATAAAAGAGCTTTATGCCAAATCCTAAAGTTACCAAATTGAGGAACTTTCCATGTTTTATGATGATAAAAGATTATCTATTACATCGTATTAATCACTGATGCAAATCATGATTAATATCAGTCCTTAACCTAGTAAAGTGCACATGTTACTTTGCTGCATTAATTTGCTAACCTGTATACCTCTGTGCATTATACTTTGTAAATTACAGACGACGAAAGCATAATCACGCTTTACAATGAGTCTTTGTGCATTTACTTCTTGATACGGGAATATGTCGTGTGCGTGGGAACCACAGACAATTTTGTTTATACTATACATAATAGTATCAGTCTAAAGTACTGCACAAAAGTCTGCATGTGAGTTTATGTGGATCACAATATCAGCAGTTGCCAGATCACACATTGTCTTTAATGATAATAAATCAAAAGATCAACGGTGTGATCAGATTTCTCAATAACTGATATGATCCCTTTACCGGAAATTCCAAAACATTTACTGTTTTTCATTTACTTTTCTGCATTTTACTTTTCTCGTCAAAAATTACAAAACTCAAAAAGATTTTAGGTGTGTTTTAACATAAATTTTAGAAAATCCAAAAAGATTTTACATTTCTATCTTATTTTTGATAGCTGATGGTGGTTGATACCGATTTTCTACACCTTGATGAACCATTTGAGCTTTGTAATCTTTTACATGTGAAAATACGAATGTTGGATGCTTAAAAGTTGAAAAATAATTGGAACGGGATTCGTTTTTGAGATTTGGAAAATTTGTCAAAATTCCAGTTTTCGTTCGCCCATTCGTTTGGTCGAACATGGAATTTTTGTTGTTCTTTCGTACAGTTTAATTGGGCGAATGAGAGTGTTCTTGAGTAACATACACATTCGAACCCTTTTGCCTCTTTCGAACCTTTAAATAGGGTCGAAGGAGCCAAAAGCTTCTCATTCGACCGGTGTAATTGGGCGAAGGAGCATGTCTATATATACTTGTTCTGTCTCATTCGAACCCTTACAAAATTTTTTCGAAAATTCTGAATTGAAGTCCACTTGTTGCTCGTGGTATTTAGACCTTACCATTGTGATTGTCTGATTCTTCTGATCATTTTGCACTAAATTTTACAGGTTAATATCAAGTTTTGACTGATTAATCCTCACATTTCAGTTCGAGCCCTAACTTCTCTTGAACAGGGTTTTGCAATTAATAATTGGACTTAAAAGTGTTAGGGGATCATTGTTTAAGTGTTTTAGGGGGAGATTATCCAAAAACTTAGGATTAAACATCAACTGATTGGGTAATCGATTGATTTTTCAAATGAAACCCTAGTTTTTTATTGAAAACACTTAATCAATGTTTAACTGGGTAAAGTGTTGGTTTGGAATTGTTATTCGGAAGTGCTTGATGTTTAATGAATCAAAATAACAAGTTAAAATCAACTGATTTTCAGAATTGAAAATTTGAAATAAGAACAGTCTCTTTCGCCCATCTCGAATGGTCGAAGGTGATTAATTTGGGCGAAGGAGATGTTTATCTGGGCGAATGAAGTTAAAACGGTCGAATGAAACTTTTGTTCATAAAATTTCACATTCGTACCTTTACAATTTCACATTCGCACCTATAATCTCTCATTCGCACCTCCGTATGGGCGAATAAGTTTAATTACCAAATTTTCAAACTTTGATTATTTTGTCGATTTTTAACATGTTTACTTGTTTTGTTATGCAGATTGAACCATGTCTGAACAGGAGAAGCCTACTGAACAAGCCGGATCATCTTCACAGGCTGCCAAGAAAGTAACTGAAGAGCTTTTACCGTTTGAAAATGCGCATAATTGTTGTGCATATCTTGGAGACGTTAAGAAGCATACGGAGTTCACATAGATCATAGAGTTCTTGAAGAGAAGTAGGGTGATAGATGCAATTGCTACACCTGCTATTATCTATCGTGACATGATACAAGAGTTTTGGAATGAAGCGAAGATGGATTTCTGGGAATGCGAATCGTCTTTGGTGAGCAAGATACAAGGACAATTGGTCATAGTTTCAGAGAAGGATATCAGAGAAGCCTTGAATCTTCAAGATGAAAAGACTGATCCCAGAGAGCTTAGCTTTATGGAACAAAGAAAGTGCTTTCTAAGGATGAAAGACAATGGGCCGATTACTGATGGCTCGTTGCACAAGGAAAAGCTATGTCCTCAATTCAAGTACTTGGCGCATGTAATGATTCACATTTTTGGTTCAGCTGCTGGAGGATATGATTTGATGAGAAAGAGTATTAGCTCATTGATGGTGGCACTGGTATTGAACAAACCGTTCAATGTATCAGGGATGCCGATGGAACATTTGTTGGAACCAGTTAGAGGCACAAGGAATCTGAAGTTTTTGTTGTATCCTCGATTCCTTCAGATGGTTTTTGATCACAAATATAAAAAGTTGAAGAGGGATCCAAAACACATTGTAGTTCAAGAACATATGTCAATCAATACACTAGCTAGAATGAAAGCTTACAAACGCTTGTCATTGAATGAACGTCCAACTGTTAGACGTTTATTTGGACACTTGGCGAGAATTGACTATGAGGATCCAGGTGAAGGTCTAGTGAGACATGCTAACAGTGATTCAGACGAAGACAATCCATTACATTATGTTGATCTAGATGCAAAGCGAAAACGACAAGTCGTGAATGTGGGAGCAAAAATGGAAAGGGAAAAGAGAAAGAAATCAGGATAGATGTTGTTCCTGAACCTGCTAAGAAGAAGAGTACACCAAGAAGGAATAAGACAATGGCTAAGAAAGGATTGCACATTGTTGATGAGGCGTCGATTGATTCTGAAGAGACGCAGGAAGATGAACATTGGGATTCTGAGACTGAAACAGTGAAGACTACCACGCCCAAGGCCACTGTGGCTGGTGAGTCTGCTAGTTTAAATAGATCGGTGGAAGAGCAGAGAATGAATAGTCCAATTCGATTGGATGAAGAGGATGAGAGTTTAGGTCTGGGAGCAGGAGACTTTCCTGGTTCGCCAGTTCAGGGGGAGAAACCAAAGAAGCCCCAATTCAAGAAGAAAGAGAAGGTTGTTAAGCCTGTAGTGAACAGAGCTAGAGAAATTGAAACATTGATAGCAGGAAAGAAGCTACCACCTACTTCTAGCTCAAAATCTCTAGTTGCTGCTCAAGCCTCAAAGAAGCAGAAAACCACAGATACTTCCAGTACTGAACAGGGAGCTGATATACCTGTTGATGCATTTAATGAAGCTTTAGACAATGTACTGAAGAAGATGAGGGAGGGTAAACTGCCAGAGGTTGCTGAAGTCTCCACGAAAAAGGTTACAGTGGATAGTGATGTAATGAATACTGTTAACCGGAGACTTGCTGAAATGATGAATCTTATAAAAAAGCAGCAGACTGAGATTGCCCAATTAAGACAAAACGACTCAAAGATGTTGGATGTAGTGGTTACATCACATGAGAATAACGAGGAATTGAAAAAGAAGATCAAAAAGTTGCAGAAGGATAATAAGAAGTTGTTGAAACATGAGCAGAGAAACACCAGACGGATTATAGCTTTGAAAGGAGAAAACAAGAAGCTGAAAGAGAGTAATAAAAACATGGATAATCTGATCAAAGATTTATACTCTCGAGCTCCTCAGATGAAAGAAGGTGAAGAAGATAAAGAACTAGAAGAGGAGCAGGTTGATTTTGAACTATCTGACGATGATGAGGAGGATGATGAAGATCTTGATGAAGATGCTGGTAAAGCTTCTAAAAAGAAGAAGGATGATGATGATGATGATGGTTCGAATGATGGTTCTGGTGATGATAGCAGCTCTGCATCTGATGATGATGATGACAATGATGATGACACAGACAAATATAAGTATGAGAGGAGGGAATCTGGAAAAGGAGAAGAATCTAGTTCAAAAGCCCCTGGAGGATCCGTGGATGATGATACGATCTTCTGGAATGAAAAGCTGAAGTCTATGTCTGAAGCTGATAAGCAGATGTATCGCCAGATGCTTACTGATCGAGTCTGGACGATTGACATGACCAGCAGATTTTCTGAGATCTTTGAATCTCGTGACAGGGTGTTTAAATTGGAGTATGATGATCCAGATTTGGAAGATGGTGAAGTCTCGGCGGTGATGTCAAAAGAGATCTTTGAAGGTTTAGCGAAACAGGTTGGAAAAACGGTTGAAGAATTGTTAGCTGATAACCAGATTCCTGATCTACCCGAAAAGGAAGCTGGAGATCATTCTGATGATCGTGACATACCTGGTTTCGAGGATATAGAAGTTGAAGATGTGACGAGTGAAGAGTATCCAGAATATTTCAAAAGAGACAAGGATTCTGGATTTACTGCTTTCACTGATGAACTGTTAAAAGAAGCCGAGAGACTTGCGAAAGAGAAGAGTGATATGTTTGTTGATGAAATATTCAGAGGGCATGAGAAACCGTATATCAGACAATCCGATAGCCTGAAAGAGTTATTGAGGGAATTAAAAGAAAAAGAGGCTAATCATCCTAAGTCTGAGATTCAGGGTAGCTTTTATAAATTCCACAACGACATGTTCAAAGGAAAAGCGTTGGGTTGGAAATTTATAAAGCAACTGAAGCATGTAGCAGTGAAGTGGGAGAAGGGGATCCTATACTTTGATAGATTTCATGACTTGAAGACTCTCCCATATTGGGCAATTCGTGATATTTGTCGTCACAAGCTGACTGGAACGACAAATGATCAGATTGCTTACTTTGCTGAAAAGATGGCTAGAGAAAGCAGGACGAAATGGAATCTCTTTGAACCTCAGTATCCAAAAAGGATTGTTCACAAGAAAACAATTGATGATATTACTGGTTTGCCCAAGGTGACTTTAAAGTACAAACCACCAAAAGTGTTGAGGCATATTCCTTTGATGCAAATTCCTCAACATTTTGCTAAAGACTTTATCTGGTAGTACTATGATTGAAAGATTGCAGAAGCCGTGATAGTTTTGAAGGATGGAGAAAAGAGTTTCAAGAAAATACACATTTTTTATCCCATGTGGTTGGTGAATTGCTCACATGAGGACATCATAATGTTGTATTACAATCCTATTTTCAGCGATGTTAAGGATGCTGAACAAGCTAGTAAATACCAGCGAGTGGTATTCTTGTGTTTTGCTCATGATATCAACGTCGGATGTGACTATGATAAAAAGCTCGGCAAGTTTGTTAAAGCTCAAGAGGTTCTTGAAGCGAAAAAGCAAAAGCCGAAGCAAGTGTTTGAGAAGGTGATGACGTTGGAAGAAAAGAAACTTTTGAGGATCAAGCTGATGAACAAAAGAATGGATGAGGAACGAAGACTTAAACAATCCAAGCAATAGTCGAGGGGGAGTTTGTAGTTGCATAATCGTGCGACTAATGCATTGGATTTACAATAAACACATGTTAATGAGTTTTGTCGTTTGGGCGAAAGAGATTGATGATGGGAGAAGGAAGAAATCAATGGGTGCGAAGGAGAAAGTTTATACGAAGGAGAGACAGGAGGCGAAGGTAGATTTAGAATGTTATGTATTGCTTGGTTCGACCAGTTGGTTTGGTCGAATGTGCACATTCACACCGACGTGTTGGGCGAATGTGCAGCCTATAAATAGGTCAAGCTCATTTTTTGAATGTAGTTCAGTCATTATTGTTCCCTCCATTTTCAGTGTGTCTCTCTAGTGTTTTGTTAAACTTAATTCACGTCGTGTCTTTAATGTTTTGATCATATTAACGTGTAATTGAGTTGTTTATTAATGAGAAAAGCTTTGAATGATGATTTGTTTGTTTTGATCTGATTGATTATCATTTTGTGATTGGTTTAGGGTTTCCGCACCTAAATCAAACTTGTTTGATCATGTCATTGTAGATTTGTCGATCCTTTAGCACATACAGGTTCGCGGCTTGGGTTCGGCTCAGATTCGGCAAGGGACGTTAGGTACGAGTCAGATTTGGTCCGGTCATCACATGGTCAACTCGGTCAACTCAGTCAATGACGGTCAACAGGTCAGATTTCGGATTCGGTCAAGACCCGGTCAACTCAGTCAAGCGCTTCGGTATAACTAACTCGTGATTATTTCTTTTTCTATTATTATTTATATATATATATATATATATATATATATATATTTCTAAAATATATAAATACAAACGACTAACTCGCTAAAGGCGAACTGATATGAATAATAAACGGAAAGAATTATATGATAGTATTTGTATATTGGTCGTGACTTGGTGTTGTTGATTATCGGACTAATCTGTTGGACTATATGTATATTTATATAAATAAGTACGATTTATATAAAAGTTAACGGAATATATAAAATCTCGTTTTATTTGAAACTTTGCGGATAATTATATGTTCATCTTGTTTTGGTGTCGTTTTTGGGAAAATTGTAGACGATTTGTGTTGTCTGGTTTGTACAAAAACAGAGGAAACTCTGCCGAAATTTTATAAAATTTATAAGCATACAAGTAGGCGATATTTGTTGTATATTTCATTATAAACAATCTTCAACTATTTTGACAAATGTAGTTTTCTACAATATCGCAAAAGGTTTCGACAAATAATTTCTTGCAACATTTAAAGAAAAACGCCGAACAATAATTCCAAAACAAATACATATTATTTACTGAGCGTCAATTGTGTCAATCTTCAAAGATTTTGGTAACTAAAACATTTCTATTTAAATGATTTTGAATTACAAAACGCTCGGCTTATTTGAGAAAGAATTATGTAAAAATTTATGTTCGAAACCTTTAAAGACATGGATTTGGAAAAGAAGCGACATTATTATTAATCAGTTTAAATAACTATACTTACATTTTTATCAAAGGACATTTTTCCTAAAATATAATCATATAAGATAGATACATTTATATGAATTACAAAATGAGCTATGACTCAGGATAAGTTATACATTTCATAATATTGGTCCAACGTGGTTTATGCACGAATAGTAACAAGTGATTAACTTGAGTATTAAGTCGTATAAAACATACTTAAGTCACGATCGGTTCGACGAGTTAAAATGCTTAAGAATCGGGTTAATACCCACGAGTCTAGATAGTTGGATAAACTATCTTTTAGCCGGATGATAGGCTAGGTTTATATGTGTTAGACTTTAAGGTGTCCTTTGTTGTAATAGGGCACGAGGAAGTCGGTCAAAGCTTCGGGCTTTGTTCGCTAGCTAAGCAAGGAAATTAAGGTGAGTTCATGACCCCACTTTTTACTGTTTTATAAATGTTTTCGGGGTGGAAGGCATGCTTCTTTTATGAAAACCTGAGGAATTCCAAACGAACAAGTTTTTAAAAAATGAAATGGGTGCGTGAGTGTCACAGCCCCACTTTTACTGTTTTACTTTCGGGAGAGAAACATGCTACATACTTATTTACTAAAGGTCATGTTATACTATGGTTATTTTACAATACTATACGGCTTTTATGGAAAGTCCTAGGGGGAAACCATGAATGTGCGGGGATGCACAACGGGGGAAATGTGAATAGATCTATTGGGCTTCACAAACCCCACTCGACGGCGGGGCCGGGCGGGTGCATATTGTCTCTTTTTACTGTCTCGCCGAGGCATCGGTTATAGCCAAATCGTCTGGGCATGATTCAACTACTTACACACGTTTAGTAATGGGTTCCCAACCGTAGTAGTAAAAACACTTAACATATAGCTAACGTTCTTATAACCTAGTAGTAATGGATATGATCTTTTCAAACTTATTACAACTCCTTTATAAAACTTATGAACTCACCAGCATTATATGTTGACTTTTTAAGTATGTCTTTCAGGTTTAAACTTTGGTAACGGCACGGTTGGAGTAGTCGACGTATTAGGATCGGGGATTCTAGAGGGTTAGCAATGGCATTCAGGAAATAAGAGTCTTAGATGCAACTTTCCGCTACGCGGCGAAGCTACCAAACGTCACAACCGACGAGGGAAAAGTCGGGGTGTGCCAAAAAGGATAAGATATTTAGTTTCGATAAAAACTTAGAAGAACTAGTAAAAAAGATAAAAGAATACTGTAAAGGTTTACCAAAATTACAATTACCGAAAGAAAAAGATAACTTAATCTTAGAGACAGATGCCTCAGAATACTATTGGAGTGGAATACTAAAAAAGATAGATTATAACTCTGAACAAGAAAGAGTTGGTGAAAGCATTTGTAGATATTGTTCAGGGACTTTTAGTGACACTGAATCAAGATATCATATAAATGAAAAAGAATTGTTAGCAGTAATTAGGAGCTGCTAGAAACTTTATTATTTCCTACTACCAAACACATTTTTATTAAGAACCGAATTTAAATATCAGAATCTATATTATGAAAATCATTGATTTGTATAAAGTCTCCTTCATTGATAATTTTTTCAATATCATCATCTATTTCAAATATTTTAAGATTCTTATTAAATTTTTTAGGGCATCTATTTGCATAGTGTCTTTCTTCATGACAAAAGTAACACTTACATTTTTTAGGACTTTTTTTTCTTTTATATGTTGGTTTAAAAGTCTTTTTGTATCCTTTTCTTTTATAATATTTAGTTTTTCATTTCTTAAGAAATCCTTTTCTAAAATGACTCCTTTTCTTGTATTTTCTTTTTATCTTTCCGTAGTAATAAGAACTATCACATCATATCATTAAGGGCATTTTGGGGTTACTACAAATGCTTTCACCAACTTTTTCTTGTTCAAAGTTATAATCTATCTTTTTTAGTATTCCACTCCAATTTATAAAATCTGAAGCATAGTTTAATATACCAAGAAAACTTTGTACTTGTTTTTTATCAATTAATTTGTTAGGAAAACTGTTATTTTTTCAAGAATATGACTCTGAAGTTCTATTCCTTTACCATCAATTTTCATTCCTAAAAAGTCTATGTTTTCTTGTAATAAACTAGTTTTTCTTCCTGATAAGGCTAATCCATGTTTTATACATAAGGCTGTAAAAATATCAAGATGCTTTAAATGTAATTCAATGTTATCTGATAAAATTAAAATATCATCTATGTAAACAAAAATGAAATCATGATTTTTAAATATAATATCCATTTTTCTTTGAAATATTTGAGGATTATTTTTCAATCCAAAAGGCATTACAAGCCATTCATACCTTGAGGGGTAGAAAATGCAGTGTAAGCAATACTATCAGGATGCATTTTTATTTGCCAAAATCCACTTTTGCAATCAAATTTAGAAAAAATCTTTTTATTTCTTGTCCAATTTATTAGACTTTCTTTATGAGGTAAAAAGTATCCATCAAAAATAGTGTTATCATTTAATCTTTTATAATTTATTACCATCCTAGGCTTACCTCTTGTAATTTCTGCATGTTTTCTTACTAGAAATGCAGGGGAACTATGAGGACTATGGCTAGCTCTTATCAATTTTAAGTCTAAGAGTTCTTTTATCTGAGAGCTAAACTCTTTTTGGTCTTCAGGATTGTATCTCATGGGTTTTATCCTTATTTCTTTATCTTTGTCTTTCATTTCTAATTTTGCAGTTATCTGGTTTTTATTCCAAAATTGTAATGGGTTATCTGTATAACATTGTTTTAACTTATGTTTAAGAGTTTCTATATGATTATCTAATTTTCTTAAATTAACTTGATAATCTAGTGGTTCTTCCTTATAATATTCTAAAACTGGAATTCCTTTTTCAAGTTTTGGGTTTTCTTTGTATCCTATATCACCACGCTGGCTTGCGCGAGTTGTAAAATTAATTGAAAATTTCCTTCCATATGCATTTTTTATCCGTTTAACTACTATAAGGTGATGGCATGGTGTTTTTAATATTATTTGGTATGCTATTATATCAAAAGTAATCTTATTAAATCTTTCTAAAAAAATCATTTCCTAGTAGTATATCAGATCCAGCATTATAAAAATAAAATGGTGGACATTTAACCATATAAGATCCTATTAGTATTATTGGATTCTTAATTCCTTTTTTTTTAAAGGAACTATCCCTTGAGAAACTAATGCCGTTGCACGGTGTTAAATCTTCATGATATTCTATTGGAAAACACTCTGGTCTACAAATACATAGACCTGATACACTATCTATATAAGCAGCAAAGTATTCGGCTTTGTAATCTTTATATGTTATCCCTACAGGAATGTATATACTTATGGAGCTTGTCATTTAGGAATATATATCAACTTTCCATTGTATGTAATCTTTAACCCGTAAGAGGTTATTTGGTAAGGTTTTACATTTTCTAAAAATGTTAGCCCCAACATAATCTCTAAAGTATTGTTTTCTTCTTCATCTCCTATTAATAATCTTAATGGAATTTTTTCTTCTCCGAATTTAATTATAGTTTCTATTGCTTCATTAATTTCATGTAACTCACCGTTAAAATTCGTATATTGGTGAGGTTCATCTAACAGATATTTCTGTAAATATTAAAAAGTTTATGATTTATATAGTTTCCATTAGCTCCTGTATCTATTAGTATATTTATAAGAGTGAACTTTTTACCATTGAAATATTCTCCTTGTATCTTATAATTTTTTATTTCGTCTTCCTTTTCACTAATTATATCACTAAATCTACTAGTGTTGGTCATTCTTGTAAGAGGGTGGTCAGTAACACCTTTGTATGAAAAGACTAATCTAGGAGTAATTGGATTAGATGACATTATTGGTTTGTCTTGTAAATCAAGGCTTAAAGGTCTTGAATCTATTTCTTCTATTCTAGGTAGAGTTGGTATTTGTACCTGGCATACATCATTAAATAAAAAAGGAAAATCAATTGTGTCTTTTATACTAAAGCAATCAGAATGATGAGTATTTGATATTGCGTAAGATATCACATATGTGATAGAATACGGCCTGTTATCTTGTTTAAAGAAGTTTTTTCTTTTAAAATCTTGTAACAAACTTAAAGTTTTATCAAAATCTTTGTCTTGTATATGATAGGAAATTCTTGGATAAATATTAAATTTCAATTTCCCGTATTGTAAATTTCCTCTCAAAATTCCAAGACATGCTTCTTCTCTATTTTGGATTCTATTATCCATAATGGCTAATTCTATAGGCGTATCTATTCCTTCTTTAAAGGTTGATTTGATAATTATTTGAATGGCTCCCACATGAACCCATCCTAATGTATTTCTTATTTCAGGTTTTATCCTTTGTAACTTCGTCTAAATATCTTTTTTAGATAATAGAGGTAACATAACTTTGTTAGAAGTTATGTTGGTATATAAAGCTCTTTCATGGATATTTAGTCCGTAATAGAGATGATGATTTCTAGGTTGTATTCCTAGTTTTTGTAAAGTATTTATTTTGAATCCTGAATAATTTGACAAAGAAAAGTTTTCATGTTGTATTTGTTTTATTTTTCTCTTATCTACTAAAATTTCTTGTTTATATTCTCCCAACTGTTCATTTTGGGTATCTATTACAGTATTGTCTGTATTACTAGTTGATGTTATATGTAGTTTATTCATCTTCAGATGATGTATATTTTGTTTCTGTTAAAATAAATATACTTTCATCAGAATCTATATTATGAAAATCATTGATTTGTATAAAGTCTCCTTCATTGATCATTTTTTCAATATCATCATCTATTTCAAATATTTTAAGATTCTTATGAAATTTTTTAGGGCATCTATTTGCACAGTGTCCTTCTTCATGACAAAAGTAACACTTACATTTTTTAGGACATTTATTTCTTTTATATATTGGTTTAAAAGTCTTTTTGTATCTTTTTCTTTTATAATATTTAGTTTTTCATTTCTTAAGAAATCCTTTTCTAAAATGACTCCTTTTCTTGTATTTTCTTTTTATCTTTCCGTAGTAATAAGAACTATCACATCCTATCATTAAGGGCATTTTGGGGTTACTACAACATAACGATATTTTTCTTTTTAATCATTTACTTACTTTGGCTAATATGGCGTCTGCACACCATTCGCTTAGTTTATCTCTAACATGGGTTATTCTTTTTCCCAAAGTATCGGTTATTCCTGGGTTATAAGTACTTATTAGTTTTTATCCCCATGGGTCAGGTATTTTTGCAATAGTAGGGGTAAAAAGCTACTAGTATCTGGTACTTGATTATAAATATGATAATAATAATCTTGAAAAACACAAATATATCTATCAATTTCACATATATCACATAATTGTAATCTTATTAAAGCTGTAGTATATTTGTCTATTGTAGCTGGGTCTTTAATTATATTACCTTCCCCACAAAGTTCTATGCTAAAAGCCTCAACGGCTCTTGTTATTGTGACACCCGGCATAATTGGCTTAAACATTTTAGTAATACCTAAGTCAAACTTAGCGGGAAACGTTTATAAATAGACTTAACTAGGTTAGTTGAGTCGAGTCAAGATAGGATTGTCCAGGGTTCAATGATCCGGAGGATCATTGGGAGTCGTTTTGGGAATACACTAGTACCGGGTCCCGTTGTTGGTGAAATTACATAAACTAATTAAGTGTATGTGTAGATTAATTGTCGCATGGTGGATTATATGCAAAGATGTGTTTAAATGATGTGTAGATAATCATCCATGCTTAAATATGTAAAACATAGACTAAGGTTGCATGCTCATATGTTAAGGTGCGTTAAAATGCGTTAAACACGACAAATTGGAAAACTAGAAAAACATAGGCCCTGGTTCGACCACATCAAGTGGGCGAACCTGGAAAATACTCGTGGTTCGACCCTTATTAAAGGGGCGAACCTGGAATGTGGAAATGAAAGAATTCCATTCGACCAGAACAAGGAACGTTCGACCCTGTGAAAGGGGCAAATGTGGGTACATTCGCCCAGGTGAAAGGGGCGAATGTGGACTAGTATAAATACCAAACTTTGTCATTTTTCACCATTTCACAAACCCTAACCGTCTCAAAACACTCTCAAACGATTTTAATCACTAAGGAAGGAGGTTTTGCTCTTATTTTTCATAATCCAACCTATCAACAACATTTAATCAAGCATCTAAGGTGTGTTCTTAATTCTAAACCTTGTTCAAGTATTTTAATTCGTTTTTATCTAACCCTAAAGGTCCAGATCTGTTATAAGGATGATTTTGTTAATAAAAACCTTTTAAACATCTTTCTATACCTAAACCCTATCATTAAACATAGGTTTTCATATCAATAAACATATGTTAATTGTGTGTTATGTGATATTATGTGTTGTTTAATGATTTGCTGCTATGCTAATGCTAGAAACATGATCTAGGGTTGCTATTGATGATAGTTTAGGATTATTGAAGGTTATAATTAGATAGATGATGATATCAAGTCTAATTTAGGGATTTTATTGAATCTAGGGCTTGTTGCATGTTAGTATTATCAATAGAACTATTGGGGGTTTTCGATTACATGATAAACTGAGCATTTTAAGATGATTATGGATTGATTTCGAAAAGTTTCCAAATTGGGTAAAGATTACATGCATGATGTGACACTTCCATAATCTTTGCCATTTTGGGAAAGGGCTAAAATGAATACGTTTTTGGGTAAAATTGGTGGGGTTTTGTAGGGATAAGTTATTCATGCTAAACTGCAGTGTTTGATAATGTTTCAGGATGTTTTCGGATGTTTTTGAAGCGTTTTTGGAAAAACTAATCTGTGAGGGTCGAACCTGGGTACATTTGACCGGTCGAGTGGTCGAACCTGGAAAGTTAGGTCGAACCTGGTTTAAAACGGTCGAATGTGGCTTTCAAACGGTCGAAGGTGTCTTAAAAAGGGGCGAAGGTGGAGTTATCTTCCTGGTTCGACCCTATTAATTCAAAAATGAGATTTTTGATACAAACTAAGTGTTTTATGCTTGAACCTTGTGTGTAATCTATGTGTACTTGATTAGTTAGGGTAATGAGTCACCAACGGGATATCGGGTCGGTCTGGTGTGTCGGTTGAACACTTAAACACGTTTTAGAAAATACTTGGTTACGATCTGGACAATCGGAGACTAGACAACCTTATGGTTATTAGTCGGAACACTTATGTGAATATTTTGATAGATCTCCGGTAGTGGGATTATCAAGGGCTTGGCATTCTATTATTTACTGAAGAACGCAACCTAAGGTGAGTTCACGGCCCCACTTTTACAGCTTTAACTTTTGGGGGAGAAAACATGTAACATCGCAAAATTTTTTCCCCAAATTTTATTACATAAAAGCCCAATACTTAAATCTAATACCCTTTATTTTTGAAGCCCAAACCCCTAGCCCAAGACCACCAAACCCGGCCCAACTCTGCAAAAAAAAAAAATAAAAAAAAATAAAATTTTGTGGACCGGACTCGAACCGGTGACCACAGCGCGGTCAGCACAACACACACGCACCACAACCATCTGAGCTACACCTCTTATCTGCTTCATATCCCACGCATTTAAACTTAACACCTTCGCTATTTTTCCTAAGTCAACAAAACAGAAGTCAACAAGCAATCAATCCATTCAATCAATGCTCAATCTGCGTCCAGGAATGCTTGTTTATGGAAGGTTGTTGACCGACAGGCCTAATCGCGTGTGCTGCATGCTGGAATCGTAATCAAAGCATACCAATTATAAGTTTATACAATGAACGGGTCAAACTTACCATATATACAATCCCCTCGCATTTGTATAAATTAAATCCTCTTTGACAAGCTAAAAATGCCGAAAACCAAACCCTTAACCTCAAAACCTTCTGGCATTTCCTCTAATTCACGAATTCAAGCCTCGTTGACTTTCTGTTTTGACCATCGTTCTACGTCAATTCCAACTTGTAAGTTTTAAATTTTATTTTGGATTGATTAGTCTATAGTATGCGAACAATAACCCTATAGTTACAGGGGTTATTGTTTGCATTTTTATCTCTTTTGTATTAATAATGTAAATTACATTTAAAATAGTTAATGTGGTATATAAACTCTACAAAATTTATTTTATACTATATGACTAATAAACTTTATTATACAACTTTTATTTTCGAAAAATTTAATTATTTATTATATATAATAAATATTACAAATTTATTCGTTTATAAATATAAAATTCTATAAAAATATCAAAATGATTTTATAAAATTCCACAAAAATTATTCTGAGTTTATAAAACAATAAATATTCCAGAAATGATTTTTATTTCTGAAAAATCATTTATTTAATATTTTTAATCGATTTTTGTAATTTTAATCATAAATAAATCATAATAAATTCATTTTTCATTATTTTTACATTAAAATTTCACATAAATTATTATTAATCATTTAGATCAGAAATATAAATTTTTGATTTGAAATTTATAAATTTTAATATTTTTAAATATTAAGACTATATTTTGTCAAATATGTATTAATATATAAATATTCATTAATTAAGAAAATAATTTTATAAAAATTATTTTCACATTTATTACATTATAATTCAACTACTTTTAGATAATATTGGTCAGAAAACATTTTCATTAATTATTTCTTTATTTATTTAAATTATTCAAATTTAATCATAAATCAATTATTTATCCCCAAATTAGGAACCTTAGCACATTTTAGACTAGAAAACTTAGAATTATTAAGTTTTCCTCAGCACTTATTTATTACCTTGAAATAGGGTGATATTTGGATACACACAAGCCACATTTACTTATATAACAAGGGTCATCATTCTAACACTAAGGTGAGTTTACATAGCCCCTTTTTCTGTTTTACATTTTGGGGTGAAACATGTTTAAACATTTTATACACTATCATTTACTCATTCTTACATTGTTGAAACTTGTGATTCAATTATACTATCATTTACTCATTCTATCATTTGACTGTAACAAAAAGACACAGTACAATCATTAACATTGATCAAGCCGCCTGTTTAGATTATAGCGCTATAGGTCTGACAAACCCATCCCCCCACATAAATTCAGGGATGATCGATAACAGTTACACTTTTACTAACTTGCGAGTTAGGCCTCAGTCGACACAAGGTTTGATTGTACAAAGACGCATTGTTACATGTCGGACTCATACTCTATCATTATACAACTGTGATTGTTGTACAAACTATTGTTATCTATTATATTCGAAAACCTATGTATTCTCACCAACTTTTGTTGACCCAAAATATTTTCAAACTTAACAGGTTTCAGGTTCTACTGGCTTGAAGATTAGAGTTAATGATTGAAGATGTGTAGCTAGTATTTTTCATCTTGAGATGTACAAATTCTTAGAACAATTGTATGTAATTTATTTAAATCATTTAATGAAATTTATTATTCACCATGAGCTACTGAACAATCCTCAATACGTGACATCCCGATGTTTCCGCCATCGGTTGGGGTGTTACAGATTGGTAGCAGAGCCATGGTTATAGGGAATTAGGTTATTAGAAAAATAATCTAGTCTATAACCATAGGATTATAATCAGTACTTGCTCCTTTTACTTGCAACCCTACTTGTTTCTAATCTCTATCTTCCTCCCACTTCTTATCCCTATCTTAGTCCCTACAAGAAGATTGCTTCTCCATCACTGGATCTACTCTTAGACTAATAGGACAAAATCCTCAGGTTTAACCTGAACCACCTTGAGATCTCGTCGAAGTTCTAGATTTTAATAACGAACACGTGCAATCTGGAAGGGTGAACGCCTGTATTCTGAGTTTTCTGTCTAGGACTGGCATTTCGCATATATCCCAATCAGACGAGGGACCCGGATGCCTACCTGGGAATTCTCGGGTTGAGTGTTCACTTATAGGCTAAAGCATGTCTTCACTATGTTATTAGAATCTAGAATCTTTGATAAGTCAACGTTTTCATTTATTCGTTTTAATTAAAGGATAAATGATTACATTCCCTATATTACCTCATTCATGTCTCATTGAACCTTCATTGTGTCTCTTACAGATCATGCCTCCACGTCGCAACGCTCACCTTAACAGTGGTGACAATCATGATGAAGGGAGTAGCAATCACAACCACAACCACGACACTAACCACAACAATGGAGGTGATGCCCAACTGGCTGCAATCATTTCCCAACAAATGGCACAACAGATCGCAACTCTGGTTCCAAACTTACTGGCTCAAGTCATCCAAATGAATGGAAACGGCAACGGAAACGGAAACGGCAATGGAAATCACAATGGGAACGGGAATGGAAACGGGAATGGTCTCCCAGTCTGCACCCTCAAACACTTTAATACCTGCAATCCTCCTAAGTTTAGTGGGGATGAAGGAGCTACTGGTCTCCTACAATGGTTTGAGGGTATTGAGAATACCTTCATTAATAGTGACTGCCCCGATAACTTTAAGGTCCGTTATGCTATGAGTGTTCTTCACAAACGAGCACTCACTTGGTGGAATGAGGAAAAGCGCACCCGTGGAGCTGAAGTTGCACTTGCTATGACCTGGGATCAAGTCAAGGAGATAATGAAAGCTGAGTTTTGCCCATGTAACGAGGTCAAGAAATTAGAGGAAAAGTTCCACACCCTTGCTCAGGATAGTGGGGAAAACCTTGCTTATAATACCCGCTTCCATGAGCTCAGTCTGTTGTTGCCCCATAAGGTCACTCCGCTACCTGTAGCCATTGAGAAATATATCGGTGGGTTACCCATGCAAATTCAGGACACGGTATGGGGAAGGAACCCTGCTATCCTCGAAGGGGCCAAACGTCTAGCAGCTACCTTAACTGACAATCACGTAAAGAACGGTACCTTAGTTCAGAAAGGCGAGAAAGCAAGTATTGTAGCCGCGGTAACTACTGAGAACCAGAAGCGTAAGACCAGGGATCCTGATGCAAACCTCACTACACAAGCTTTTAACAAGAAACCTTATACAGGAAACTTTCCATTGTGTAACACATGCAAACGACATCATCCGACTGCTTCAGCGTGTCGCTTGTGCACCAATTGTGGTAAGTATGGCCATCTGGTCAACACATGTCATGAGACCCCAAACCCTAATACCAACCAACCAACCAACCCTGCTCAAGCTGCTAATTCTAATCGTCCTGGTAGGTACAACTATGGCCAATGCTATGAATGTGGAGACCCAAATCACTTCCATAACCAATGCCCTAAACTGAACAGATATCAAGACCCTCCGGCTACCTAACAGCAAGCCCCACCATTTGAATGTTGTTTGCTTTTTATTCTATGTATTGACGCTTTTGATTCAAGTAATAAATTCTAGTATTACCATTACACCTGGATGCGTGCTTGTTTGAATGCGAACTAATTGCTATATCAATATCTAAATCTATACAACTACAACTCACATACTATACTCGTTATACTTATAAACTTGCTTACATAAACATATTATCAATTTGCAATTTATGTGTGTAATAATTGCTACACTTACTAGAGGATGAAGTACTTGCTCAACAGTTAGTTGAGTACCAAATAACCTACTCAACGATTGGTAGAGGTCATCATGTCTTTTCAACAGTTGGGAGAGGCCCTACAACCTGCTCAACGACTGGTGGGGGCTATCGAACCTGCTCAACAATCGGTAGAGGTTCCTACTCACTAACTGGTAGGAGTCTTTTTCCTGCTCAATAGTTGGACTCACTAATACGAAGGTTCAACCACATGATTATTTCTGCATTACTTACATGTGGGTTAGAGTAATAGAAGGACACAAAACCCTAATGTAAGGTAAATTGGTGATTGCGGTCCGGAACGTAATCACGAATTTACAGGTACGTTAAGGTAGTGTGAAATTCTATCAAGGTTTTTCGGTATATAATCAATTATAAACTCTAGTTACCTGGTAGTTCATTTAGTCTTTCTATAGTCCATCAACTCATTTCTTTTAGGACCCCTAAAACTTAATGCTTTGCTAGACTCTTACTCTCCTTGCGATTTAAGACGAACCTAATCCAACCCTTAAAGCTCACACGTACCCGACATCTTATCTAAATTATTCGAAACCACTACCCTATTACCAATAAATTTATGCTATGCCTTAATCACCCTCAACCACAGTTACTTGGTAGTTCATTTAGTCTTTCTATGGTCCATCAACTCATGCATTCCTTTTAGGATTCCTAAAACTTAAGATTCTTATTCTCCGTGCGATTTCAAGACATAACTAATCCTACCCTTAAAACTCACAAATAACCAACCTCTTACCCAAATTATTCGAAACAAATTATTCTATTCATGTCGTTCCTTAACACAAAATTTTCCAGACCACACTTGTCCTAATTTCTACCCAATCACTTTCAACCCTGTGTTTTCAATAAACTTCGGGACGAAGTTTCCAAAAGTAGGGGAGACTGTAATATCGCAAAATTTTTTCCCCAAATTTTATTACATAAAAGCCCAATACTTAAATCTAATACCCTTTATTTTTGAAGGCCAAACCCCCAGCCCAAGACCACCAAACCCGGCCCAACTCTGCAAAAAAAAAAAAAAAAAAAAAAAAAAAAAAAAAAAATTGTGGACCGGACTCGAACCGCTAACCACAGCCGGGTCAGCACAACACACACGCACCACAACCATCTGAGCTACACCTCTTATCTGCTTCATATCCCACGCGTTTAAACTTAACACCTTCGCTATTTTTCCTAAGTTAACAAAACAGAAGTCAACAAGCAATCAATCCATTCAATCGATGCTCAATCTGCGTCCAGGAATGCTTGTTTATGGAAGGTTGTTGACCGACAGGCCTAATCGCGTGTGCTGCACGCTGGAATCGTAATCAAAGCATACCAATTATAAGTTTATACAATGAACGGGTCAAACTTACCATACATACAATCCCCTCGCTTTAGTATAAATTGAATCCTCTTTGACAAGCTAAAAATGCCGAAAACCAAACCCTTAACCTCAAAACCTTCTGTCATTTCCTCTAATTCACGAATTCAAGCCTCGTTGACTTTCTGCTTTGACCCATCGTTCTACGTCAATTCCAACTTGTAAGTTTAAAATTTTATTTTGGTTTGATTAGTCTATAGTATGCGAACAATAACCCTATAGTTACAGGGGTTAATGTTTGTTGATTTGATCAATTGTGAAAGCTAGGGCTCGAAGCCTAGTTTGGGGAAGATGACACTGACGCGTTATCATTTAAATTTAATACAAATTAGAATCCATCACAAACTGATTCACAGATCAGTTGGTGATTCCTTCGTTGTTTAAAACTCTGAACCGGCCCGGGGCCCGGGTTCGAGTCCCATTAGTTGCACCTCTTTTTATTATTATTATTTCATTTTTATCTCTTTTGTATTAATAATGAAAATTACATTTAAAATAGTTAATGTGGTATATAAATTCTACAAAATTTATTTTATGCTATATGACTAATAAACTTTATAATACAACTTTTATTTTCAAAAAATTTAATTATTTATTATATATAATAAATATTAAAAATTTATTCATTTATAAATATAAAATTCTATAAAAATATAAAAATGATTTTATAAAATTCCATAAAAATTATTCTGAGTTTATAAAACAATAAATATTCCAGAAATGATTTTTAGTTCTGAAAAATCATTTATTTAATATTTTTAATCAATTTTTGTAATTTTAATCATAAATAAATCATAATAAATTCATTTTTCATTATTTTTACATCAAAATTTCACATAAATTATTATTAATCATTTAGATCAGAAATATAAATTTTTGATTCAAAATTTATAAATTTTAATATTTTTAAATATTAAGTCTATATTTTGTCAAATAAGTATTAATATATAAATATTCATTAATTAAGAAAATAATTTTATAAAAATTATTTTCACATTTATTACATTGTAATTCAACTACTTTTAGATAATATTGGTCAGAAAACATTTTCATTAATTATTTCTTTATTTATTTAAATTATTCAAATTTAATCATAAATCAATTATTCATCCCCAAATTAGGAACCCTAGCACATTTTAGACTAGAAAACTTAGAATTATTAAGTTTTCCTCAACACTTATTTATTACCTTGAAATAGGGTGATATTTGGATACACATAAGCCATATTTACTTATATAACAAGGGTCATCATTCTAACACTAAGGTGAGTTTACATAGCCCCTTTTTCTGTTTTACATTTTGGGGTGAAACATGTTTAAACATTTTATACACTATCATTTACTCATTCTTACATTGTTGAAACTTGTGATTCAATTATACTATCATTTACTCATTCTATCATTTGACTGTAACAAAAAGACACAGTATAATCATTAACATTGATCAAGCCGCCTGTTTAGATTATAGCGCTATAGGTCTGACAAACCCATCCCCCCACATAAATTCAGGGATGATCGATAACAGTTACACTTTTACTAACTTGCGAGTTAGGTCTCAGTCGACACAAGGTTTGATTGTACAAAGACGCAGTGTTACATGTCGGACTCATACTCTATCATTATACAACTGTGATTGTTGTACAAACTATTGTTATCTATTATATTCGAAAACCTATGTATTCTCACCAACTTTTGTTGTCCCAAAATATTTTCAAACTTAACATGTTTCAGGTTCTACTTGCTTGAAGATTAGAGTTAATGATTGAAGATGTGTAGCTAGTATTTTTCATCTTGAGATGTACAAATTCTTAGAACAATTATATGTAATTTATTTAAATCATTTAATGAAATTTATTATTCACCATGAGCTACTGAACAATCCTCAATACGTGACATCCCGATGTTTCCGCCATCGGTTGGGGTTTTACAAAACATGCGCTAAACTATTTTGGTAACATATGTCATACTATGGTTTTAACTTTGCATTGCTATACGATCTTTTAAAGTCCCGGGGAAAACCATGAATGTGCGGGGATGCACAACGGGGGAAATGTGGATAGATCTATTGGGCGTGACCTGCCCCACTCCACGGCTTGGAGGGCCGGGCGGGTGCATATTGTCTCGAACTTGTAACATTGGTAACATGTTGAACATTCGGGCTGAACATTGCTAAACATTGCTAAACGTGTCTAGTAATGGTTTTCCAATCGTAGCAGTAATAAAACATACGCCTAGCTAGCGTACTTCCGGGGTTCCTATCATGTTCCTAGGTGTCAAATCATGTTCCGGGATGTCAAAATACGCTTACGACAGTAGTACACGTGATTAGGAAACTAATATGCAATTTGGAAAAGTCAACTGGCGAGTAGGGGGCTAATCGCCTGATACATCAGGCGATTAGAGCCCTATTCGCCCCTAGTGCTGCTGTCGCGCATTTTCGCGCGTTAAACCCTCCAAATTAGATCCGAAACATGTAAAAACACCCAATATCAAACCTAAACCATTAACCAACCCATTCCAAGCAAAAAACCCCAATTTACCTCTGCTCTAACGGCCTCGGTGCGATTATTTCCAAAAATGGCAAAGTACTAGGTTTCATTAACTATGAAATCTTTCCTTAAATGGTAAAGACCAGATTACACCTCCTACAACTTGCAAATCATCATCTCTATGTTATAATATCATCCTAGTGTGATTCCTAACAACAAACAAGCAATGAATCATATCATAACATCCTAATTCTTCAAGAATCATCCAAATGGGTCAAAACACATACTTTCATCAAAACACTATAACAATAGCTCAAACCCTTAGATAATCATCCTAATAACTCCTACACATCAGAAGTACATCAATTTTATAGAAACATTCATGTTATAATTACCAAAAATCATCATATGCATCAATACTTCACATATAGCAAGTATTATGGTGTAGACTTGTTTTAGAACTCCTTTCCAAGGTTTTAAAGACACATACTTAGCAAAACATGGTTTGAACTTTTGGGGAACCAAAATAATAACATTACAAAGGTTTGGGATGAGGAACACACCTTGGATTTTATCAAAGAAAGGTGTTTTAGCTTGGAAATGGTGAGTATTGAAGCAAATCAAGTTCCAGAAGTGTTTTGAGGTGTGTGGGAGGCTTAGGATCTGTTAGGGTTGCACTAAGGGTGTTTGGGGAGTCAAGGGTTGTATTTATAGGTGTTTTGACTCGTGCATAGCAGATCAGGCGAGTAGGAGAGCTGATCAGGCGATTAGGAGTCCAAATCGCCTATATATTGGCGATTAGGAGCTCTAATCGCCCCTAATCCTCCCAATCGCCTATAGCACTCCTGGTTGGGTTTTTGGCGCGTTAAACACTATTTTAACTTATATAAACACGTATTCACATACCGATAAGTCACATAATGATTACAAACATATAATGCATGATAACTAACACATTTATGTCCTGTATGTGTATGTATGGATCGTATAACAACAAAGAATGATCAAACAAGTTAGTTTTTGGTGCGGAATCCCTAAAACAATCACAAAATAATAGTCAAACAGATCAAAACAAGTAAATCATCATTTTCAAAAGCTTTTCATTAATTATAAACTCGATTACACGTTTAAAGATTGATACAAACAGGGTAAGAACGTGAAAAGAGCTAAATAAACTTCTAGAGAGAATATCAGAAAGTGGAGGGAATAATATGACAAAAAGTTACATTCAAAAATCGAGCTTGACTATTTATAGACTGCACATTCGCCCACTTTGTTCGTGCGAATGTGCAGGTTCGCCCAAACTGACTAGTCGAACCAAGCTATACAAAAACATAAATCACATTCGACCAAAACTTCCTCCTTCGCACCTTCTGATCTTCCTTCGACCGTATCAAAATCTTCCTTCGCACCACATGAAACTCCTTCGCACCTTCGACATTCATCAAAACATGTTTATTGAACAATCCGAAGCACTAGTCGCACAATTGCATCTACAAACTCCCCCTCGACTATTGCTTGGATTGCTGTCGACGTTGTTCATCCATTCTGATGTTCATCAGTTTGATATGTCGCTGAATCTTCTGTTCTTTAGTCAAAACCGGTTCCTGAAATTGCTTTGGCTTCGTCTTTTTCAATTTAGGCACCTTTTGCTTCTGAACAAACTTCCCGAGCTTCTCGTCATAGTCACAACTAGCGTTAATGTCATACGCAAAGCACAGAAATACCACACGTTGGTATTTTCCTGCTTGCTCAGCATCCTTCACTTCAGAATAGATCGGATTGTAAAACAACCTTATTATATCCTCATGTGAACAGTTGATTAACCACATGGGATCAAAAATGTGTATCTTTTTGTAGTTCTTCTCTCCGTCTTTCAGTACAATCACAGCCTCTGCTATCTTCCAATCGTAATACCACCAAACGAAATCTTTAGCGAAGTGTTGTGGAATCGGCAACAAAGGAATCTTTTTCAACACTCGCGGTGGTTTATACTTTAACGTCACCTTGGGCATACCTGTAATCTGATCAATATCCTTTTTATGAACAATTCGTTTCGGATATTGTGGTTCAAACAAATCCCACTTGGTTCGGCTTTCTCTCGTCATCTTCTCAGCAAAGTAGGTAATCTGACTATTTGACGCTCCCGTTAAACGGTGACGACAAATATCACGAATTGCCCAATAGGGAAGAGTCTTCAAATGATGAAACTTATCGAAATATAAGATCCCCTTCTCCCACTTCACTGCTATGCATCTCAGTTCCTTTACAAACTTCCAGGCCAATGCACGACCTTTGAAAATTCCACTATGAAGTTTGTAAAAGCTTCCTTGTATTTCAGCTTTCGGTCGGTTATTTTCTTTCTCTTTCAATTTCCTCAAAAACTCCTTCAAACTCTCAGATTGCTCGAACCGTGGTTTGTCATGCCCTTTGAAAATTTCATCTTCAAATACTTTACTCTTCTCTTTCTCCAGTTTCTCGGCTTGGTTTAGCACATCATCCGAGAATCCAGGAAATCCACAATCTTGATTATTCTTGAAATATTGTGGATACTCCTCACTCGTTATGTCTTCCATTTCAACATCCTCAAAAGTAGGAACATCATGGTCATCAAAATGATTTCTGGCTTCCTTCTCAGGTATCTTTGGAATGAAATTATCAGCAGGCAATTCTTCCAAAGTCTTTCCCACCTGTTTGGCTAAACCCTCAAGTATCTCTTTAGAAATCGCCGCAGAAACCTCTCCAACTTCAAGAACAGGGTCATCAAACTCCAACTCAAACAGTTTATTGCTCGATTCGAATATCTCTGGAAATCTGCTAGTCATGTCAATCGTCCAGACTCGATCTGTGAGCATCTGGCGATACATGTTCTTGTCTTCTTCAGATAACGACTGCAGTTTCTCATTCTAGAATATATCGTCATCCACATTTTCTCCTGGAGTCATAGAGCTCGACTCTCCACCCTTACTTGAATCACGCTTTTCATATGTGTACTTTTCAGCGTTATCATCATCATCACTACTATCAAAAGCAGAGCTGTTTCCATCACTTGATCCACCATCTGAACCTCCATCATTTCCATCATCTTTCTTCTTCTTCTTTTTAGTATCATTTCCAGCATCTTCATCAAGTTCTTCATCCTCTTCTTCGTCAGATGGTTCAAAATCGACTTGCTCTTCATCTCTTTCTTTATCTTCTTCACCAGCTTGAAGTTGAGGAGCTCGAGAGTACAATTCTTTGATCAAATCATCCATATGCTTGTTACTCTTCTTTAGCTGTTTGTTCTCCTCTTTCAAGACAATAATCCTTCTGGTGTTTCGTTGCTCATGCTTCAGCAACTTCTTGTTCTCTCTTTTCAACTTCTTGATCGTTTTCTTCAAAACTTCATTATCACATGGGATGTGACTACGACTTTCAACATCTTTTGATCATTTGTCTTCAATTGCTCGATCTCAGTTTGCTGTTTGTTGATAATACTCATCATCTCACACAATCTTTGATTCACAGCACTCATGATATCACTATCCACTGACACCTTCTTCTTCACAGGTGGTTCAACAACATCAGGCAGTTTGCCTTTCCTAATCTTCTTGAGCACATTATCTAATGCTTCGTTAAACTGATCAACAGGTAAATCTTCACTCTGTTGTGTGCTCGAAGTAGTCGCAGTCTTTTGTTTCTTTTGTGCTGGTGCAGTAACCGGTGACTTAGAACTAGAAACTGGTGGAAGTTTCTTACCAGCTATGAGCGATTCAATCTCCTTCTTTCTCTTTATACTTGGTTTCTCTGGTTTCTTCTTCTTTGACTTATCAGCTTGTACAGGTGAACCAGTAAAAACTTCATCTAAATTCAGAATCACTTCATCTTCATCAATAGGAATTGGACTCTTATTCCCTTGTTCTTCAACATTCTGACTAGCAGACACACCAGCCTCAGTGGCCTTGGGCGTGGTGGTCTTTAACGATTCAGTCTCCGAGTCCCAATGTTCATCTTCTAGCGTCTCTTCTGAATCAATCGACGCTTCGTCCACAATGTGTAAACCCTTCTTTGCCATCGTCTTGTTTCGTCTTGGTGTGCTTTTCTTCTTCTCAGGTTCAGTCACAACCTCTAACCTTATCTCTTTCTTCTTAATCTTTCCACTCTTGGCACCAACATTCACAACCTGTCTTTTGCGTTTTGCATTAGGATCAACAGGATGTAATGGGTTATCAGGATCAGAATCATTGTTTGCATGTCTCACAAGCCCTTCACCTGGATCTGCATAATCAATTCTTGCTAGATGTCCAAATAAACGCCTTACTGGTGGACGTTCATTGATTGACAATCCTTTATACGCCTTCATCCTAGCAAGTGTATTAAGCGACATATGTTCCTGAACAACAATGTGCTTGGGATCCCTTTTCAAGTCTTTATACATGTTGTCAAACACCATCTGGAGGAAACGAGGATATAGTAGAAACTTTAGATTCCTCATGCCGTTCACAGGCTCTAATAAGTGTTCCATCAGCATGCCTGAAACATTGAACGGTTTGTTCAACACCAGAGCTACCATCATAGAGCTGATACTCTTGCGCATCAAGTCATATCCTCCGGCTGCAGATCCGAAGACATGTATCAAAACGTGTGCCAAATATTTGAATTGAGGGCACAGTTTTCCTTTGTGCAATGAACCGTCAGTGATTGGTCCATTGTATTTCATTCTCAGGAAACACTTTCGCTGATCCATGAAACTAAACTCCTTAGGATCTGTCTTCTCATCTTCTAAGTTCAACGCTTCTCGTAAATCCTGCTCACACACAATAACTCTTTGACCTTGGATCTTGCTAGTCAAGCACGACTCGCAATTCCAGAAGTCCAGCTTAGCTCATGACCAGAATTCTTGCATCATGTCTCTGTAAATAATTGTCGGTGTTGCAATTGCATCTATCACCCTGCATCTCTTCAAGAATTCAATGATTCCGATAAACTCCGTGTGCTTTTTAACCTCTCCGAGATATGCACAGCAATTATGCGCATTCTCGAAGGCTAAAAGCTCTTCAGGAACTGTCTTGGCAGGTTGTGAGGATGATCCAGCTTGCTCAGTCGTCTTCTCCTGCTCGGACATGGTTAATTCTGCAAAACAAAACAAAGACACATGTTAAAAATCGACAAAAATTCAAATTTTGAAAATTTTGGTAATTAACATTCTCATTCGCCCAAACGGGGGTGCGAATGAGAAACAACAAGGTACGAATGAGAAATTTTGATGGTACGAATGTATGAATTTTGATAAAAAGTTTCATTCGCCCATAAGTTTTTCATTCGACCAGTTTGGTATCTCCTTCGCCCATTCGAAAGGGTCGAAGGAGTCTGTTCTTATTTTGAATTTTCAATTTTGAAATTAAAGGATTCTGATCATGTTCTTTTGATTGGAACGACAACTAACAATGCCGATTAACCAATTAAAACCAACAATTTTATCAAAATCTCATTATCTCTGTGTTTTCATATCAAACCTAGGTTTCGAACTAAAATACTGATCAATTGCACAATCTACTGTTTTTGAAACCTTGGTTTATGAATATTCTCCCCCTAAAACACAGAAATAATGAATCCCCACAATCAATTGTAACAATGAACTAGTTAATATCAATTTTTAAAAATTAGGGCTCGAAACAACAAAACAGTGATTAAACCATGAATCCTTGATTGTAACCTTTAAGAAATAGTGGAAAAGGATCAGTAGAATGTAACGATCACAATGAGATGATTCAAAATAACAAGGCAACAAGGTGAGGTTAAAGTGAAATTTTTGAAATTTTTTTGAATAGGTTCGAATGAGACAGAAATGGTTTATATAGGCACACTCCTTCGCCCATTCTATTTGTACGAATGAGAAGCTTTTGTCTCCTTCGACCCTAGCTAAAGGTTTGAATGAGCCAAAAGGGTTCGAATGAAACATATGTTCAAGAACACTCTCCTTCGCCCGTTTAAAACATACAAAGGAACATGGAAAATCCCACATTCGACCAACCGAATGGGCGAATGAGAATTGGGATTTTGGATAAATTTTCCAAATCTCAAAAACGAGTCCCGGTCCAATTATTTTCCAACTTTTAAGCATCCAACATTCATATTTTCAAATTTAAAAAATTACAAAGCTCAAATGGTGTAACAAGGTTTAGAAAATCGACATCAACCACCATCAGTTATCAAAAATAAGATGAAAAAGAAAAATCTTTTTGGATTTTCTAAAGTTTATGCTAAAACACACCTAAAATCTTTTTGAGTTTTTTAATTTTTGACGAGAAAATAAAATGCAGAAATGTAAATGAAAAACTGTAAATGTTTTTGGGATTTCCGTTAAAGGGATCATATTAGTTATTGAGAAATCTGATCACACCATTGATCTTTTGAATTATTATCATTAAAGACAATGTGTGATCTGGCAACTGCTGATATTGTGATCCACATAAACTCACATGCAGAGTTTTGTGCAGTGCTTTAAACTGATACTGATATTTATAGTAGAAACGTAATTGTCTGTGGTTCCCACGCACACGACATACTCTCGTATCAAGAAGTAAATATACAAAGACTCATTGTAAAGCGTGATTATGCTTTCGTCGTCTGTAATTGTACAAGGTATAATGCACAGAGGTATACAGGTCAGCAAATTAATGCAGCAAAGTAACATATGCACTGTACCAGGTTGAGGACTGATATTAATCATGATTTGCATCAGTGATTAATACGATGTAATAGATAATCTTTCATCATCATATAACATGGAAAGTTCCTCAATTCGGTAACTTTAGGATTTGGCATAAAGCTCTTTTATAAAGACACCCTATCTGATCTAGGTCCGTAATGACTTACAGCAGAAGATCAGAGAGGCTATCCCTAGACAACTAATAACATAACGACCCTAAACCTCCGAGGTTTGTACAAATACCCTATCAAACGAAATTACGGTACTAAGACCATATGTCCATGAGGAGTTCATCCACACATCAATTCGTTTGATATGTATGTAACAGGCACGCAGTAATAGGTCTACGAAGCCTATCAGCACATCGCACAGACTCAGACACACGCCCTATATAACAGTACATTACTTAGAATGTGTCAGATCCCCACTGATGTACTATCATTTCCCTTTATACTCCAGGAAATCATTTTTTATTTTTATATTTTTATAGATTTTCGAATTTACTGTTCCCAAGGATAAGCTGGAGCATTTCAAATATGTGACTGCCCAGATATCGTTTGTTCACAGAAATCTGACGAGATTAATCTAAGGGAAGAAGATATAGCAGTCAGCAAAGAAATTTTCTAATTTTTTATGGATTTTGAAATTTTTCAATGTTTTTGGATTTTCGAAATTTTTCTGAAAAACAGTAAAAATTTAAACTAAAAAAATGATAGACTGAGGTGGTGATCAGTCCTGTTTTTCTTTAATACCATTAGCTTTTAAAAGATAATCAAATCTGGATTTGTCAAAAGCTTTGGTAAAAAGATCTGCGCGTTGGTAATCAGTGTGGATTTTGACCATATCGATCAAGTCTTTAGCATAACAATCACGGATAAAATGATATTTAATCCGGATATGTTTAGCCATTGAGTGATTTACTAAGTCTTTTGTTAATGCGATTGCGGCTTCATTATCACAGTAAATAGGGGTTTTAAGAAATTGCAAACCGTAATCCACCATCTGTTGTTGGATCTAAAGAACCTGTGAGCAGCAGCTCGATGCTGAAACGTATTCTGCCTCACATGTGGATAGTGCAACTGCGGTTTGTTTCTTGCATTGCCAGGTCACGAGCCTGCTCCCCATAAACTGACATCCAGCCGTTGTGGATTTGCTGTCTTTGTCACAGCCGCCCCAATCTGCATCACTAAAAGCGATTAGGTCAAAATTATCATCATGAGGGTACCAAAGTCCTTTCGATGGACAACCCTTCAGATATCTAAGGATACGCTTGACAGCTGCAAGATGACTCTGTTTCGGCTTCGATTGATATCGCGCACAAAGACATGTCGCAAACATTATATATGGTCTAGACGCGGTGAGATACATCAGAGATCCGACGATTGCTCTGTATGTAAATGGATCAGTTAGCTCCCCCTTAACGTCAACTCCAATCCCGTGATTAGGTTGTATCGGGGTATCCATCGGCTTCGAATCATCCATCTGGAATCGGCTCAAGACTTCAGAAACGTATTTCGTCTGGTGAATAAAGATCCCCGTTGGTCTTTGTTCCACCTGCAAGCCTAGGAAAAACTGCATTTCTCCCTTGCGCTCATTTCGAACTTTTCCTGCATAACTTTTTCAAATTCCCTGCACAGAAGTTCGTTAGTTGACCCGAAAATAATATCATCAACATAAATTTGTACAAGAAGCAAGTCATCTCCTGCTCGTTTCGTGAACAGTGTGCAGTCTACCAGTCCGCGTTTGAATCCTTTCGAGAGAAGATACGTGCTCAGCTCCTCATACCATTGTCTCGGAGCCTGGTGCAACCCATAGAGAGCTTTGTTTAACACATAAACCTTATCCCGGTGAATAGGGTCCTCAAAGCCTGGCGGTTGACCTACGTAAACTTCCTCTTTGACCACACCGTAAAGAAATGCGCTCTTTACATCCATCTGATACACCTTGAATTTCTTCCATGATGCAAATGCTAGGAACATTCGGATAGCTTCCAAGCGTGCAACCGGTGCATAGATTTCATTGTAGTCGATTCCCTCAACTTGATGAAAACCTTGAACGACCAAACGAGCATTGTTTCTCACTATGACTCCTCTATCATCCTTCTTACACTTAAACACCCATTTGGTTCCAATTTTCTTTCTTCCCAGGGGCAAATCTGTCAGCGTCCATACACCGAGTTTCTGAAATTGTAACAACTCTTCTTGCATTGCTTCCACCCAGGCATCATCCAAAAGAGCTTCCTTGTACGTCCGCGGTTCGACCTGCGAAACATAACAAGCGAAAGACCAGTCATTTTGAAAACCAGATTTTTGTATTTTGGCATATAATGCAAGATTGCCAATATTTTCTGGTGCATGAGCATTTCTCAACTGCCCTCTTGTCATCACGCTGCTACCAGGATCACCAATAACCTGTTCAAGCGGGTGTATCCGATGTATCCGAGATTCCGGATAATCAGGTACTTGTACTCCCGTTTGAGTCGTCAAATTCTCTGTAGAAACCAGATCATTACCCACATTCGATGTTGAAGCATCAGTAGTAGTTGGGTTCACTGGTGGTGTCACTGTAGCATTGTCCAGAATAGCTTCACTTGTTGCATCATCGTCTTCATCTTCTGAATCTGATGAATTAAGCGTTGTAGAAGCTTCTTGGAACACCTCTTCTTCCATCACAGGAGCAGTGGTATCATTAGAAGCTGCTTGGGGGTTTATAGTGATCGGACGCACTAACGATGAAGCTACGGCGTTTTCGACCTCGTAATATAAGCGAAATACAGCTTCTTCAACCATGCTATCTAGATTGAATGATTCAAAGAAGTCTTTGTAATCAAACATCCAATCTGGACCTCCACCCTGTACATTTTGAGTGTATCTTTGTACTTCGACATTAGCCCACTCCTCGACTTTTCTAGTTCTTTTGTTGAATACCCGTTTTAATGGGGTTGCATATCCAACAAAATAACCTTCTTCAGCCTTTGGTGCGAACTTCTCCGAAGGATTCAGCATTGTACACGCGGCACCAAATGGTTCTAGATACTCCAGATTTGGCTTGCGTCGGTTCAACAGCTCATAAGAAGTTTTACCAAACTTCTTCACTGTTAAAACACGGTTTAGAGTGTAACATGCTGCGTAAATTGCTTCATTCCTGAACATTACCGGAAGATTTGAATCCGTAAGCATAGTTCTTGCCGTCTCGATTAGAGTCCTGTTCTTTCTTTCTACGACACCGTTCTGCTAGGGTGTATACGGAGCGCTATCTTCATGATGAATTCCCTTGTTTGCACAAAGATCCTCCATCTGAGCGTTTTTGAACTCCGTCCCATTATCACTATGGATTCGTTTGATCTTCAGACCATAGATATTCTCCAGACGTGTAAACAGAACTTTCAGGTTGTCAAAAGTGTCGCTTTTCTGGTGTAAGCACATTACCCATGAAAATCTTGAATAATCGTCAGTCACCACAAGACAGTACAACTCCCCGGCATGACTTTTACGTCTGACTGGACTGAATAAGTCCATGTGCAAACGCTCAAGCGGTAGTTCAACGGAATTGACTTTCTTTGGTCTATGGGCCTGTTTGTGCTGCTTTCCCTTTTTGCAACTAACAGACTTGTCATTCAAATGGAAATGTTTCACATTAACTCCCGTGACAAGTTCATTCTTCACTAACTGGTTCATCTTTCTCAAATGAATGTGTCCCATTCTCCTGTGCCACATAATAGATTCTTTTTCTGTAGCCTTAGAGAGGAAACACGTGACTTGGCCATGGGTGGTCATAGCTTTGGACATATCGAGAATATACAAGTTGTTTACTCTCGGTGCCTTTAGCATCACCCACTCTTTCGGAAAATCAAACCCCGGTTTCAATATATAGCAAGATTTGTCGTCAAAATACACAGAAAATTGCTTATCACAGATTTGACTAACACTGAGCAGATTGTAATCTATCTGTTTCACATATGATATCCACTCAAATGTCACGACCCCATTGCTTACACTACCCTCCATCATAATGTAGCCTCCTTTATTTCCTGCAAACGCTACGTAACCTCCGTTTATGTTCTTGATATCAAAGAGTAGCGTGAGGTCCCCTGTCATGTGACCAGAAGCTCCACTGTCAACAATCCATAGGCTGCTAACAGGGCCAGCTGGAGCTCCCTGCACATATCAAGTAAAGCAGTTAGATCTTTCGGGGGACCCAAGCCTGTTTGGTCTTGGGTCTTTGAACGGGTTGTTTCAAAGATTCTTTCGATTCACAAACATCTTGGGTTTTCTCAACCCCTTTCTTCTCACTCTCAACTTTCTTTTTCTCAATTTTCACATTCTGTGAAGTTGAGGCACCCTCAGACTCCTTAGATGACCAAGATTGTTCAGACCTTTTCAAGATCCGGATCTGAGATTTTGAGGTCTCAGCCGGTTTCTTTACTTCGTCTTTAAATGCAACCTTCTTGGTTACCTTCTCTGATTTAACAGAGACAGGTCCTGCTGGTTTTACATTTGGTTTAGGAGCAACCTTTTTGTTATCAGCGGTTGAGTTCATCACAGGTTTCTTTACCGGTTTCTCAGTGGCTATCCGGTTGCGCTTATCATAAGTCATCGGACGGTTTTCCCTCTTGTTGTAAAAATTGTTTTGATTATAATAAGGTGCTTGCTGAGGGAAATACCGTCTTTGTGGATAACAGTAGTTGTCAACCGGATAATCATGATGTTGCCTCATCTCCACCTCGTGCCTCTTGTGTCGTACGTATGGGCAGGCGGCAAGTAAATGTCCCCTTTCCCCGCACTTATAACACGCACGATATTCTTCATAGTTTTCTTTGATAGGCAACTTGGAAAAACTTGCAATGGGATATCGATCAACCATGCACTGTTTCCTTAAACTCTCAGGAGCTGGTTCCTTCGAGTAAGTCGGTTCAATGAAACTGTTTGCTTTATCAACTGGCAAAACGAATTGTGTGACATTGACCTTGGCATCTTTATCCGAATAAATTTTCTCTAAAATTTCTGGAGGAATGTCATTGGTTCGTTCAAATTTTGGAAACCAAATTGTACTTTCCTGCCAGATCTTTTCGATTTTGGAATAATTCACAAATTTAATCGGATATTCATCATCAGACAAAATCTTATCGGAGCCATGCATCTGATACAAAATTTTGACAGGTTTGTCACACGATTCGTTGCTCATTTCATTAGGTTTCTCAGATTTAATCTTAGTTTTCTTTTCAAACGGTTTAACCACATTTTTCTTATTTTTCTTTACCTCTTTCTTTTCAACACTCTTACCAACAGACTTTCCAGTTTTCTTAACAACATTCTTACGATGAGCATTTGCCATGGGATGAACGATCTGAGATGATTAGACTGGCTCAGTAGTGATTATATGATTTTCATCAGGGATATCACTTTCATTTTCAACCATCTCAGACTGTTCATCTTCTTCATCAGAATCGTCTGCAGCGACCACACCCTCATTGTTTCCCAATACAGGTATCACATCAGAATACGGGTCTCCGACACTAGAAGTGTTGGGCTCGTTATCTGATGTGGAGTCAGAATTGACTAAAGTCTCCGGTGGTATTGCATGTAGATTATGGTTTTCGAACAACACCGGAGATGGGAACGCCTTATAGTTTGCACTATTCGACTGGGAGGGTTCTTCTATGATATGGTCAACTACATATGCAATGTGCTTATTACTCTCTAACTTCTTGTTCACTTTTTCAGCAAAGCACTTGATGGTTGCCATTTCTAACTTGGTGTTTTCCATTTCATTAATATAGTTCTTAATGGCAAGTTGTTTTATTGACAAAGTCTTTTTAAGTTCAGACACATCCTTTTTATAACCATCAAGAACTTTGTTGAAATCTTTTAAATCTTTTTGATAAATCTGACAGTTTATTTTGGCACTCTCAAGTTGTACCTTGAGAAGCTTATTTTCTTCTGTCAGTTTTTCAAAATCAGCACATTTAACACACACTTTAGAATGAGCTTCAGAACTTACCGGTTTAGGAGGTTCTGTCATTGCCATCAATGCGAAGTGAGCTTCCTTCCCTGCAAAGAATTTGGAGTAGTCAATCTTGGTGCACGCATGACCCACCATGCACGATTTGCGGGTCATATGGAAATCAGCTTCAGCTAGCAATTGATCAATGTCATCATCTAGTGAATTCACACTAGCTTCCGAATCAGAATCACTCTCCATATCTGAATAAGCTGAATCATAGTGCTCTCCAACATCCGTGACAGAATCAAGAATCATTCCAGATTTCTTGTCTTCACTCTCAGCAATCACATCCTCATTCACTTCCTCTATTTTCAACTCCAACACTTTCTCCATCACAACCTCCTCTTCAATCTCCTCATTCTCATCCAGACTCATCTTCTGTGCCACACAAGCCACATTTCCAGCAGTAATCTCCTCCACTCCCAATTGCATTCCCGTCCAATCAAAACCTTCATCTTTCTGAATCACAAGTGCTTGGTTTTGATTGTCAGTTTGGTTTTGGTTTTGAGTGTTAGGTGTAGAGATAGGAACAATGGTTCGGTTTGGATTCTGTTGAGGTTGGTTTTGAGTTGTGGGTTGTCTAGTGTTGGTATTTTGTTGTGTATGTTGACGGTTCTGGTAATTGTTTTGGGGTTGAAAGCTTGAGATGTTGGGACTGTTGTATGAAACCTGATTTTGGTTTTGGTTTTGTCTGTTTTGGTAGGTTGAATTAAACGGGTTTCGATTACCTTGCTGTGCAGCCTGTGTACACTCTCTCTTAAAATGACCCTTCTCACCACAATTGAAGCATGTAACTTTGGCTTTGTTGAAGCCGTATGTGGTGTTGGGAGAAGTTGAAAGGTTAGTTCTTCCAGTCTTCTGGATAAAATCAGTGGCTCTCCTCATTATGCTCGCAAAAGCCCACTATATGTCCATAAGCTCCATCTCCTCTTTATCGATTTGTGCGTAGTCCTCATTGGTGAGATTATTGTTTCCAATCTGACTCGCAACCAAACCGTTGTATGATGCAACCATAGCAGAAACTAAAGCAACATGCTGTTGAGCAATCTCAACAGTCGAATTGTTAAGATTAGAAGTCTCTAACACAATCAGACTTTGATTTGATTGTGCTTGAGTAATCTGCATCTGATTCATGTGAGGAGTATATTGTTGTTGTTGTTGAGGTTGACTTGATGTATAACAGGCAGTTTGTTGTAATGGTGAAAAAGGTGGAATAAAGTTTGGTGTTTGATAAGATTGTGGTGTGTATGATGGTGTGTATGATGAAGTTTGGGCCATATAGTTGATTGGTGCTTTTGTGGGTTCAACAACATTGGATACACATGCAATGTGAGGAGCAACATTTGAAGTAGTGCTTGAAGCAGAAAGAGAGTTAGATGTACCACTCACATACAGATCTGGATTCTGTGGAATCTGAGCTCTCTTGGCTTTTCTCTTCTCCTCCATTTCTTTGTTTTCCAGCTTTTGAATGAACTCGTTGATAGTCCAATACTGGTATGCATCCTTTTCCTTCAACACTTCAATGTGTTGGTTCCAGTATGGTGGTAAAGCATCAGCAAATTTATCCACCAGTTCTGACATCGGTATGCTGATCTCATAACTCGAAAATTCTGTGAGCAAATGGCAATACCGTGGAACCAATTCTTTTAGAGTCTCATTGCCCATGTAGCTAAAGTTCTCAAATTCTTTCCGAAGCTCTTCCATTCTCAGCTTCCTTGTCTTCTCATTACCATCATGTCGATTTCTTAGCATATCCCACAATTGTTTAGATGTTGTACACGATCCAAACTGATGCAGCAAATCAGTGTTGATCGCTTGAGATAGCTGAGAAAACGCCTTCTTCTCGATCGCAAACCTCTTTTCTCATCATCAGCCAAATTCTCCAAAGGTATCAATTCTCCACTATTCTCCAAAATAGGAGCAACATAACCCTTGACTATCATCTGCCATGCCTCGGCTCCCTCAAGTCCTTGTCCCTCCACATGGATCTTGAACTTTGTCTTCCATGTGTTGTACTCCTTCATGTCCATGAGCTTTGGTGGACGATTGCCGCTTCCTGATGATAGATCATGAATAAGTGTGGATATGGCATTGGTCGTCTGTGAATGAACTGCAGCTGCTGCTACTCCCCAATAGTTGTCAATTGGTTGTTGTAATGGTTGCACAACTTGTTGAGGAGCCAAACTAGTCATAGCCATGTAATTGATTGGCTGAGATGGTGGACTAGTCTTCTGGGCTGCAACTGACCATGGATCTTGTGTTGTCTGCTGTTGTGGTGCTTGAGTAGGTCTTGGCGTTGTTGGGAAGTTCCACATCTTAACCTGTAAACATTTAAACACGAAAAGATTAGAAATGTTTTAAAACAGGACACTCTTTCGTACTATCGAACGTGCGAATGAGAAATATTCTTCTCCTTCGACCGTTTTGATTGATACGAATGTGGACTGATATCACAAAATCTCTTTCGACCGCTTTCTTCTCTCGTTCGACCGTTTTCCTTCTCCTTCGACCGTTCGATCAGTCGAATGTAACACTAACGGGCGAATGAACAAAATAAGCAATGAAAGTCTACGTTCGACCACTAAAACACCTCCTTCGACCACAAAATCTCTCGTTCGACTAAAAGAAATCCCACTTTCGACCACTCTCTCTACGTTCGACCCCTGGTAATTCAAAAACGGTTATTCTTTAAAAATCCGTTAATTTTGATCATGTTTATCAAATGTTGATGGATTTTGATGATCTAAATCAGGTTTTGAATCGGAATTGATTTGGAACAACTTTAATGAAGAGAATTATCCAATTTAACCTTGAAATCAAGTTGTAATCAATCAAAATCTTATCAAATCAGTTTGTTCAATGAAAACAGAAACTTTTTGACCAAAATTGGGTCCAAATTAACTGAGAAACTATTAATTTGTGGTTGTTTGATCCAGAATGGCTCTGATACCAGTTTGTATGTGTATGTATGGATCGTATAACAACAAAGAATGATCAAACAAGTTAGTTTTAGGTGCGGAATCCCTAAAACAATCACAAAATAATAGTCAAACAGATCAAAACAAGTAAATCATCATTTTCAAAAGCTTTTCATTAATTATAAACTCGATTACACGTTTAAGGATTGATACAAACAAGGTAAGAACGTGAAAAGAGCTAAATAAACTTCTAGAGAGAATATCAGAAAGTGGAGGGAATAATATGACAAAAAGTTACATTCAAAAATCAAGCTTGACTATTTATAGACTGCACATTCGCCCACTTTGTTCGTGCGAATGTGCAGGTTCGCCCAAACTGACTAGTCGAACCAACCTATACAAAAACATAAATCACATTCGACTAAAACTTCGTCCTTCGCACCTTCTGATCTTCCTTCAACCGTATCAAAATCTTCCTTCGCACCACATGAAACTCCTTCGCACCTTCAACATTCATCAAAACATGTTTATTGAACAATCCGAAGCACTAGTCGCACAATTGCATCTACAAGTCCGTTCACCAATTCCCGGGACTCGAGACTTGCGCGTGTGCGTTAAACCCGGTGATTCCACGAATCACCAATCCTTGTACACATGGTTATTGTAACACCCCAACTGATGGCGGAAACATCGAGGTGTCACGTAGTTATGATTGTTTAATAGCTCATGGTACTAAATGGAAGTTGAATATTACTAAACAATTTACAATTTGTCATACAATTTAATAATTACATCTACTTGATTTACATAACCTAGTTCCAAAGCTCCCATGTGATCCAAGACTTGTACAACTTCCAAAGCACATAAAAACCTGAAACATGTGGGGGTCAACTATAAATAGTTGGTGAGAATATATAGGTTTTGCATATAATTGAAAACAATATGTTGTATAGAAATCATGATTGAAGTATAATAATGAGTAATGATAGAATATGAGTCCAACATGTAACAATGCGTCTTTTGTACAATCAAACCTTGTGTCGACTGAGACCTAACTCACAAGTTAGTAAAAGTGTAACTGTTATCGGTCATCCCTGAATTTATGCGGGGGGATGGGTTTGTCAGACCTATATCGCTATAATCTAAACATGCAGCTTGATCAATGTTAACGATTGTACTGAGTCTTTTTGTTACAGTCAAATGATAGAATGAGTAAATGATAGTGTAATTGAATCACAAGTTTCAACAATGTAAGAATGAGTAAATGATAGTGTATAAAATGTTTAAACATGTTTCACCCAAAAATGTAAAACAGAAAAAGGGGCTATGTAAACTCACATTCGCTAAGCTGAATTATCCTCTAAGCGTTGTGAATGTATGAGAGGCGAATCCCAAAGACTCAACAACGTAGCTAGTCCAATTTGAAGAAATAAGAAATCCGAAAAAAAAGAAAGAATATCATGCTTCCAATTCGCCAATTACAAGAGCTTATAATCAAAGCTTCAATTGTAGAAGTTATAGACTATAGAAGAAAAGTATGAGGGAAAGTTTAATCGGATTGAAACAATCGATTTAGAGGTGGCAAGTGTAATGGTTCATAGGTGGGTTTTTATACTAGTTTTGGATTCAATTAGCCATTAAAATTGGTCAACACCATAAAGTAAGGTTTTATGATGAATTGACTATTTGACTAGGACTTTGACCAGGACTTTGACTAGGGCTTTGACTGGGACTTTGACTGTTTGACTAAGACTTTGACTAGGACTTTGACCAGGACTTTGACTATTTGACTTTCTTCGCAGACCGCGAGAACTAAAAAAATCAAATTTTCTAATTTAATCAATTTTAAGTTCCGGACTTGTTTTCTTCAGTTTCTAAGTTGTTTTAGGACCGAAGATTACGGGTTTTGAGTATCAAGGTCTGAAACATACGTGCTCGGGTGTAGATGTGAGTATAAAACGTGCAATACTTTTACTTATAAAAATTATAAGTTTTATTAAATTGTGACTTTTGGTCTTATTAAAATAGGAGGGTTAAAAATGAAAATTTTGAAATAGTTGAGGGACCAATTATGCACATTTATGAAAAGTGAAGGGTACAGGTTGTCATAGTCTCCCCTACCTTAGAAAATTTCGTCCCAAAATTATTAAAAACACAGGGTTAAGGGTGTTTAGGTAGAAATTAACTCAGCTGTGGTTTGGGTTAAGGAACGACATGAGTTGGCAAGGAGAATCTAGTAATACGCTAAACTTTAAATTTTAGGAATCATAAAAGAAATGCATAAGTTGATTGACTATATGAAAACCAAATGAACTACCAAAACCTTATTAGAATTTCACACTACCTTAATGTACCTGGAAATTCATGATTACGTTCCGGACCGCAATCACCAATTTACCTTACATTAGGGTTTTGTGTCCTTCTATGACTCTAAACATACATGTAAAATAATACAATTAACCTTGTGGTTGAATCGTATACAATGTATCCAAAAATAAGTCCAACTGTTGAGCAGGAAAAGACCTCTACCAGTCAGTGAGTAAGAACCTCTACCGATTGTTGAGCAGGTGCGATAGCCTCTACCAGTCGTTGAGCAGGTTGTAGGGCCTCTACCGACTGTTGAGCAGGCATGATGACCTCTACCAATCGTTGAGTAGGTTATTTGGTACTCTACTAACTGTTGAGCAAGTACTTCATCCTCTATTAGTTGTTTGATTAAGTGTACAAATTATTACACAGATAAATCGCAAATTGATAATACATACATGTAAGCAAGTTTGTAAATGCATCAAGTATCAAGTATAGCATAGAGTTGCCCTAGACAAGGTTAATGACTCTAGGTGTGTTTGTAGGAAATAGTTTATATTCCATGCTTTCAAGTATCATGAATAATCAAATGTTCAAGTAGATAAACAAATCCTCATGTATGATAGTTTGGTTGTCATGGGTATCTAGTTCATGTTTGAGAAGGTGAAGGATATGAATCTAATTCTTGAGAGGAAAAATCTTGAAGCAGGACAAAGGTTGTGAGAGATAGTGAATGTGAAGATAGTTGATAAAGAGCTTATTTTATAGTAAGGGGATTATGTAGCAATGTAAATTGTGGGGTTTGGATCAAAGGTTAGAATCAAGTGTATGAGATAACATGATTGCGGCAATACCAAAAATTGTAAAAGTTTCGAACTTGTTGAAAATAAGTAGGTGTCAATGGGGAGTTGGAGATTAAATTTTTGTTCGTGAGGTTAGAAAGGTTTTAAAATTGGTTTTGTACCTAAAACAAAAGTCGTTAAATAGTACAAACTAAGTGGGCTTTGATTAAAATATTCCCGTTAGTTGGAGATTTCAAACATGACATTAGGTTTTGAAGATCAAGGTTCTATTAAGTGATTTTTAATAGTTTAAAGCATTATATAGAAAATTGTTTGTTACGTCAATAAATAAACAATTTAATTTAAGTTCGAGGACATCTTTTGACAAAAATATGTACTTTGTAAAGTTACTAGGAATGAAAATACAACAAGATTTAGAAATCTTTAGTTTGTGCTAAGGTATGAGGTTATAGTTTTTAAAAAATAAGTAACATGTGGAGAAATGAAATAATATGATTTGGGTAGGGTGTTGAATATTTAAAAAGTGGCTAAGATGGTAAGGTGAAGTGTGATTGTGAAATCCATAGATGGTTATGAAATGAGATTGATTTAAGCTGTAAAATTTTGAGATTTTAGAGCTTAGTTTAAGGAAGGTGAGTGTAATCATTTATTCATTAATTAAAACGAATAAACGAAAACGTTGACTTATCAAAACTTCTAGATTCTAATAACATAGTGAAGACATGCTTTAGCCTATAAGTGAACACTCATCCCGAGAATTCCTAGGTAGGCATCCGGGTCCCTCGTCTGATTGGGATTTATGCGCAATGCCAGTCCTAGACAGAAAACTCAGAATACAGGCGTTCACTCTTCCAGATTGCACGTGTTCGTTATTAAAATTTAGAACTTTGACGAGGTCTTCAAGGTGGTTCAGGCTAAACCTGAGGATTTGTCCTACTAGTCTAAGAGTAGATCTTGTGATGGAGAGCACTCTTCTTATAGGGACTAAAGTAGGGATAAGAAGTAGGATAGAGAATAGAAAAAAGTAAGGTTGCAAGTAAAAGGAGCAAGTACTGGTTAAAATCCTATGGTTATAGACTAGATTATTTTTTTTTCTAATAACCTAATTCCCTATAACCATGGCTCTGATACCAATCTGTAACACCCCAAGCGATGGCGGAAACATCGAGGTGTCACGTAGTGATGATTGTTCAATAGCTCATGGTACTAAATGGAAGTTGAATATTACTAAACAATTTACAATTTATCATACAATTTAATAATTACATCTACTTGATTTACATAACCTAGTTCCAAAGCTCCTATGTGATCAAAGACTTGTACAACTTCCAAAAGCACATAAAAACCTGAAACATGATGAGTTGGAAAGATGTGGGGGTCAACTATAAATAGTTGGTGAGAATACATAGGTTTTGCATATAATTGAAAACAATATGTTGTATAGAAATCATGATTGAAGTATAATAATGAGTAATGATAGAATATGAGTCCAACATGTAACAATGCGTGTTTTGTACAATCAAACCTTGTGTCGACTGAGACCTAACTCGCAAGTTAGTAAAAGTGTAACTGTTATCGATCATCCCTGAATTTATGTGGGGGGATGGATTTGTCAGACCTATAGCGCTATAATCTAAATAGGTGGCTTGATCAATGTTAATGATTGTACTGTTTCTTTTTGTTACAGTCAAATGATAGAATGAGTAATGATAGTGTAAGTGAATCACAAGTTTCAACAATGTAAGAATGAGTAAATGATAGTGTATAAAATGTTTAAACATGTTTCACCCCAAAATGTAAAACAGAAAAAGGGGCTATGTAAACTCACATTCGCTAAGTTGAATTATCCTCTATGCGTTGTGAATGTATGTGAGGCGAATCCCAAAGACTCAACAACGTAGCTAGTCCAATTTGAAGAAATTAGAAATCCGAAAAAAAAGAAAGAATATCATGCTTCCAATTCGCCAATTACAAGAGCTTATAATCAAAGCTTCAATTGTAGAAGTAATAGACTATAGAAGAAAAGTATGAGGGAAAGTTTAATCGGATTGAAACAATCGATTTAGAGGTGGCAAGTGTAATGGTTCATAGGTGGGTTTTTATACTAGTTTTGGATTCAATTAGCCATTAAAATTGGTCAACACCATAAAGTAAGGTTTTATGATGAATTGACTATTTGACTAGGACTTTGACCAGGACTTTGACTAGGGCTTTGACTGGGACTTTGACTGTTTGACTAAGACTTTGACAAGGACTTTGACCAGGACTTTGACTATTTGACTTTCTTCGCAGACCGCGAGAACTAAAAAAATCAAATTTTCTAATTTTATCAATTTTAAGTTCCGGACTTGTTTTCTTCAGTTTCTAAGTTGTTTTAGGACCGAAGATTACGGGATTTGAGTATCAAGGTCTGAAACATACGTGCTCGGGTGTCGATGTGAGTATAAAACGTGCAATACTTTTACTTATAAAAATTATAAGTTTTATTAAATTGTGACTTTTGGTCCTATTAAAATAGGAGGGTTAAAAATGAAAATTTTGAAATAGTTGAGGGACCAATTATGCACATTTATGAAAAGTGAAGGGTACAGGTTGTCATAGTTATGGACCGACTCCCGATGATCCCGCGGATCATCGTAACAACTCCCGATGATTCCCCAGAATCATCGTAACGACTCGACTGACTCAGTTAAGTACGTAATATGCATGACTCGCTAAGGTAAACTTACTAGTTTAGTCAATGTTACTAACCTGAATTTGCCGGGTGTCACATCATCCCCATGTTGAAGGAATTTTCGTCCTGAAAATTGCCCAAGGCCAAAAAGGAAGAGACGAAAGAGAAGAAAAATTTTCCCGTTGCCACATCATCCCCCTATTGAAAGGAATCTCGACCGGAGATTTATTCAGCTTCAGTAGAGACATGTCTTGATTCGAACGCGCGCTTAGGAAATAAATGAGGATACTTAGCTTTCATCTGATCCTCCCGTTCCCACGTGAACTCCGGTCCATGATTTGAGTTCCAACGAACTTTAACAATGCGGATTTTACTCCGACGAAGGCTACGGATCTTATAATCGAGAATTTCAACCGGTTCTTCCACGATACGCAGACGATCAACCACCTTGATCTCTTCGAGAGGAACAACCAAAGATTCATCCGCTAGACACTTCTTGAGGTTAGAGACATGGAAGACATTATGAACATTACTGAGTTTAGCTGGTAGATCAAGCCTGTATGCCACCGGTCCAATCCGTTCCGGAATTGCGAACGGTCCCACATACCGAGGTTTCAATTTGCCACGCTTCCCAAAATGTATAACGCCCTTTTCACGGAGATACCTTCAATAAAACCCCGTCGCCAACCTCAAACTCTAAAGGCTTGCGACAACGATCGGCATAGCTCTTTTGACGATCCCGAGGTGCTGCCATGCGGTTACGAATTTGTACGATCTTCTCAGAAGTTTCGTACACAAGTTCCGGGCCGGTGAGTTGGGTCTCACCCACCTCAGTCCAACAAAGAGGAGACCGGCATTTCCGCCCGTAAAGAGCCTCAAACGGAGCCGCCTTGATACTAGAATGGTAGCTATTATTGTAGGAGAATTCCACCAATGGTAGATGACTCTCCCACCCCTTGCCAAAGTCGATTACACATGCCCGAAGCATGTCTTCTAGTGTTTGAATCGTCCGCTCACTTTGACCGTCAGTTTGCGGATGATAAGCTGTGCTCATATCTAACTGAGTACCCAATGCCTTATGCAAGGATTTCCAGAAATTAGAGGCGAACCGAGGATCACGATCGGAAATAATAGAGATAGGCACCCCGTGCCAAGAAACCACTTCCTTAAGATACAAGCGAGCCAAACGCTCAAGGCCATCAGTTTCCTTGATAGCGAGGAAGTGCGCAGACTTTGTCAACCTATCAACAATAACCCAGATCATGTCACAACCACTGGGCAACCTCGGGAGTTTGGTCACAAAGTCCATTGCAATCCGTTCCCACTTCCACTCGGGAATTTCAGGCTGTTGCAGAAGGCCGGACGACTTTTGATATTCAACCTGGACCTTGGCATCCGCCTTCATGTTCGGCCACCAATAAAGTATCTTTAAGATACATCTTATCGGAGCCAGGGTGAATAGAGTACCGGGACTTGTGAGCTTCGTCAAGAACGAGCTCCCGCAAGCCCACGAATAAAGGGACCCAAATACGTTCAGCGAAATAATGTGGGCCATCGGACCTGAGTTCAAGGTGGCTATCAGCACCATGCATGGTTTCAGCTTTAAGGTTTTCCTCCTTCAAAGCTTCTTGCTGCACCGAACGGATTCGGTCATGCAAGCTGGAATGGATAGTGAGCTGAAGAGCTCGAACACGACGAGGTTTAGCGGATTCCTTCCTGCTCAAGGCGTCTGCGAAAACATTCGCCTTGCCAGGATGGTATTTAATAGCACACTCGTAATCATTAAGAAGCTCGACCCAGAGACGCTGTCGTATGTTCAAAACCTTCTGATCAAAGATATGCTGGAGGCTCTTGTGATCGGTGTAAATGGTGCACTTGGTACCGTACAAGTAATGCCTCCAGATCTTTAAAGCAAAGACTACTGCACCCAATTCTAGATCATGGGTGGGGTAGTTTTTCTCATGAACCTTGAGCTGACGAGAAGCATAGGTAATGACCTTCTCGCGCTGCATTAGCACACAACCGAGACCCCGGATAGAAGCGTCACAATAAACCACAAAATCGTCCATGCCTTCAGGCAAGGACAAGATAGGAGCAGAACAGAGTTTGGCCTTTAGCATCTGAAAGGCTGACTCTTGCGAATCACCCCAGTCGAACTTCCTGTCCTTCTGGGTAAGCGAGGTGAGGGGCTGAGCGATCTTCGAAAATCCCTCGATGAAATGACGATAATAACCTGCAAGACCCAGGAATTGCCGCACCTCAGATGGCTTCTTTGGTGCTTCCTAGTCTTTGATAGTTTCTATCTTAGCCGGATCGACATGAATTCCTTTTTCATTAACCACATGACCAAGGAATTGGACTTCACGCAACCAGAAGCTACACTTAGAGAACTTGGCGTACAACTGCTCCCGCCTCAAAAGTTCCAAGACAAGACGCAAGTGTTCCTAGTGGTCCACTTTGTTCTTGGAATGGACTAGAATATCATCAGTGAATACAATCACGAATTTATCAAGATAGGGCTTACAAACACGGTTCATCAAATCCATGAATATGGCGGGCGCATTGGTGAGACCAAAAGGCATGACCAAGAATTTGAAATGGCCATAACGAGTTCGAAAAGCGGTTTTCGGAATATCAGCTTCTTGGACCCTCAACTGATGATACCCCGATCTCAAATCAATCTTCGAATAGAAACTGGAACCCTGAAGTTGATCAAATAAATCATCGATGCGAGGAAGAGGATAGTGATTCTTGATGGTAACCTTGTTCAATTCGCGGTAGTCGATACACATACGCAGGCTTCCGTCTTTCTTCTTGACAAACAAAATAGGGGCTCCCCACGGGGATGAACTAGGTCGGATGAAACCCTTCTCCAACAGCTCCTGCAACTGGTTAGACATCTCCTGCATCTCGGGAGGTGCAAGACGATATGGGGCTCGGGCAATAGGGGTCGCACCTGGAGCAAGTTCAATACTGAATTCGACCTGACGATAAGGCGGAAGGCCAAGTAAATCCTCAGGAAATACGTCAGGAAAATCACGAACGACAGGAATATCTTCAATCTTCTTCTCTTCCTCTGACGAAATCGAAACAAGTGCCAGAATGGCAGAATACCCCTTTCAAAGATACTTATAAACTTTCATACACGAAATGATACTCAAAGGGACCCCTCTCTTCTCACCATGCACCAACAAAATTTCTCCATCCGGGAGAGGAAGTCGGATGACTTTATCAAAACAAACGATCCCAGCATGATACAAAGATAACCAATCCATACCCACAACAACATCAAAACTACCCAAGGACACCGGCATAAGGTCAATAGGAAAAGAATAACCCGACAATTCAAGGCGACACTCCCTAAGGACGTGCGTCGCTTAGACTTTCTTACCATCAGCCAATTCTATCAAGTACTTAGCCTCTAAAGGTGTAGGTACCCTATCAAGAAATTGACTAAATCCAAGAGATATAAAACTCTTATCGCCACCAGAATCGAATAAAACCGAACCATAGCGATTATCAAGAAGAAACGTACCAGTAACAGTGTCAGGATCCTGTCGAGCCCCGCTCGAACCAATCATAAAGGCGCGAGCATTCCTGCCTCCGCCCCCGTTGTTTCCATTACCCGATCCATTCTTCCCGTCCTCACCCTGCTTCAACTTGGGGCATTCACGCTTTTAGTGACCAAGCTCACCACAATTATAGCACCCCTGTTTACCCTGGTTTCCCTGGGAAGCAGCAACCTGAGGAGCCGGGGTAGATGTAGCAGGTGGGTTCCGGTTACCCTAAAGATTAACCCTACAATCTTTAGCCTGGTGCCCAAGCTTAAGGCACCGGTCACATTTCGGCAGTTTCCCAGATTAACCCCCGGTTTCTGCTCAGACGACGATCCCCCAACATCAGGCCATTGTGGTGAAATCCACACCGCTTTTAGAATAGCAGTTTCTGTCAATAAAATGGATTTAGTAACAATAAAAGGATTTTTAGAAAGAACTTTGTTAAACAGTGCTATAAGATTTTGGCAAAATCTAAGTGAAGAAGCTAAAAATATATATTTGAAACAGATGACAGCGTAGCCAATATGATAACAAGAGCCGTTGAGGCTTTTAGGATAGAATTTTTTGGGGAAGGTAATATAATTAAAGACCCAACTACAATAGACAAATATACTACAGCTTTAATAAGATTACAATTATGTGATATATGTGAAATTGATAGATATATTTGTGCTTTTCAAGATTATTATTATCATATTTATAATCAAGTACCAGATACTAGTAGCTTTTTACCCCTATTTTTTGCAAAAATACCTGACCCATGGGGACAAAAACTAATAAGTACTTATAACCCAAGAACAACCGATACTTTTGGAAAAAGAATAACCCATGTTAGAGATAAACTAAGCGAATGGTTTGCAGACGCCATATTAGCTAAAGTAAGTAAAGGATTAAAAAGAAAAATATCGTTATGTTGTAGTAATCCCAAAATGCCCTTAATGATAGGATGTGATAGTTCTTATTACTACGGAAAGATAAAAAGAAAATACAAGAAAATGAGTCATTTTAGAAAAGGATTTCTTAAGAAACGAAAAACTAAATATTATAAAAGAAAAGGATACAAAAAGACTTTTAAACCAACATATAAAAGAAATAAAAGTCCTAAAAAATGTTAGTGTTACTTTTGTCATGAAGAAGGACACTATGCAAATAGATGCCCTAAAAAATTTAATAAGAATCTTAAAATATTTGAAATAGATGATGATATTGAAAAAAATGATCAATGAAGGAGACTTTATACAAATTAATGATTTTCATATTATAGATTTTGATGAAAGTATATTTATTTTAACAGATCAGAATATACATCATCTGAAGATGAATAAACTAGATATAGCATCAACTAGTAATACAGACAATTCTGTAATAGATACCCAAGATGAACAGTTGGGAGAATATAAACAAGAAATTTTAGTAGATAAGAGAAAATTAAAACAAATACAACATGAAAACTTTTCTTTGTCAAATTATTCAGGATTCAAAATAAATACTTTACAAAAACTAACCCAGAAATATAGTGCTCAATCCTCATGTATTCCGGTGTGTGCAAATCCGGGCACAACACCGCTTGCTCATTGTGCCTAGCTGTGTTAGCTTCAATCTCAGACCCCACCATCTTGCGATTCCAGACCTCATGCTCGAGCTTCTGGATCTCATCCCTCGGGCAGTACTCGCTTTTCAAAAGTTGCACGAATTCTGCCCAGGGCATAGCATGGGCTTCCCCAATATCCATGGTCTGGGTGGTGGAGTTCCACCAAGTCAGAGCTTGACCCTCAAGGGTCGCAGAAGCATACTTCACGCGGTCGCCCGCCGGGCAACTGCACATAGAGAACACTGATTCAACTTTCTCCAGCCATCGGAGCAGTCCCACTGCCCCTTCAGTTCCACTAAAGTTGTGGGGTTTGCAATCTATAAACTTCTTGTAGGAGCACTGGGTGGAGGGGGATTGACAGCACCACCTGGAACAGACACACAGGTAAATAACGAGAAAAGGTACATTACCCTGGAACAAGGTGGAATAGGTGGAAATTGACGTACCACCCATAGCATTGTGAGCAGCTTGGAACGCAGCCAAGGCTATGTTCACGTGCTGCTGCATCAGATTGTCCAACTCCGCTTGGGTCATATTAACGTTTCCACGGCCACCGTCGCCACCATGACCGCCAGAACGACCGCCAGCACGGCCGCCTCTGCGACCTCCACGAGCTTCTGACATCTTATGTCACAAGATGAAACAAAAGACTTAGGCTTGCCCGTGGTATAACCCATTAAGAATTTCAAGAAACTAGACCGAGTCCAGTTCGGGTCCATCCGTTCAAACGCAAAGTCCACTAGGGCTCCCATGGATTCCAGTTTATGATCTCGTGTGCACCGGACATGATAAACTGTTCTACATGGTCCTCCAAGTGTACCTTAAGCTTGAAGTTCAGGTCACCGAACACTAGCACTCAATCATGTCATTATCATAAGTATAAGTATAGGATAGTATGTATAAAAACGAGCGTGTCTATTTGGCATAGAAGGGAGATGTCCGAATCCCTGGACAGATCTCAAGAGTATGCCGAAGCTACCCCAATGTACACCGTCGTCAAGAAGGTTCAAGATTATATCGTTCGCCGTCGAATCATGGTAAGGATGGGTCAAGAAATAGAATGATAAAGAGTAAACAGATGATGTAGCAAAATTAAGTGGTAAAAATCAATTTCGTTTAAATCAAAATTCGACTGTAGAGCCCCCGCGAAGGAAATTTGTGTGGTTCTGATACCAATCCAGGGTGGTGTAGTTAAAACTGTATCCGAAAAGTTTTGTCGGTTCAAAATTGCTATTTCAAGTAGCTGAAAATCTAGAAAATTAAAATTTATATCGAAAATATCTAAACTTACTATTATTATGATCCACATATCAAAATAATTTAACTAAAGATTTATTAGCATGTATCATTGTTATGCGTGTTGAAAATAAGATTTAAATTATTTTTAATAGATTCCTTATAAAACCAAGAGTATCAATATATTTAAAATATTTCAAAATTAAAAAGAAGAAGGGTCCAACATGCTTCCGTACCTCTTTCTCGGTTTGACCGAGATATTGCCAGGTTATACTAGGAGTCTTTTTACCAGGCTCTTCCAAACCAAACCTAAGCTACCTTAGGTAACTCCTCTCTAGCTCCTTCAGCAATATCCAACACAGTCTGGTTTCGTTTCCTACTTTCGACGTAACGAGAAAGATATAGGTTTGTAGTTGGAGATTTTTTTCTTCTTAATAAAGAAATATAGTAAGTATGGATACTCAAAGGAATTTATAAGGAAAGCGAAAGTTTTATTTCCTCATGGGTATATTACAATGGAAAGATTTATTGTTGAAAGATTGAAAAACAAACTAAAGATAAAATACAACTTTTAAAAGTACATAATATTTTCTAAGATGTCTAAGAGCTGATGATCCTCCTCTTTTCCTTTGCCTTCCCTTTAATAATCATCCTTTAAGAGATAAGTTTTAAATTCATCAATGCCTTTTTTGATACGTGTCTCCCCCTTTTTCATTATATCTTTCACCTGGTCTTTGTTCATGAGAGAGTGTCCAAATTTTTCCTCTTTCAAGGTGTTATGGGAACTTGAACCTCTTTGGATCCTCTACCTTATTGATTCCATTTATGTTATGTCTATATTGTCATCAATACCAATGACTTATCTTATCGTAGGTTTTGTCCTATATCTTTTTAAATTATCTTCTATATTTTTAGAAGAAATCCATATACTTAATCCATGATTAACATTTAATCATCGGAGTTTAGGCTATCTTTTGAGGAATCAATACTCATCTTGTCTTTATGATTTGTACAAGATGGGCAAATATCTTTATCGTGTTTTCTCGGTTTGCAGATACGGAATTGAGCCTCAGGACTTGATCTTATATACCCTGTTTCTAATAAATTTATCTTATTTTTTAAAAAGTTTATCATGGCTTCTGGAGATCTGCGTGCCGGTGCTATCATGATAGGAGAGTTTTTGCTCTCTCCTCCATAGGTTCTAAAGGTACTCTTATAAAGAGTAGCCTTCAGACCTTGTAAAACTATTCTAATTCCAAAAAACCTCCTATAATGTATATCGTCTTTTCTTATCGTTTTATATTTACAAGAAAACGATTGACATTTTTCTAAATGTAAAAAGTGATATGCAGGATAATAGTAATCGTTGTAAGGTCCTGCAGACAAAAACTTTATGGCTAAGGTATCTTTTGGGGTCATTGTAGGATTATTGATGTGACAAGTTTTTACTGACATCAAAATCCACCTTGGTAAGTCTGCTAATTCAGGGAAATTTGGTGTTGTAAGGTAAATCATATTGATAGCACCGAAATCATACCAATATCTAATCTCATTAGCAGCTGAACCCTGTAAATAATTGAGTCTGGGATAAATTCCCATAAAATCTATATACCTAAGATCGGTTTGATCAAGGTTATATAGTTCTATCATCTTCTTTTTGTCACACCATCAAATTCCACATGCAGGGTTTTACCGCGAGGCGCTTGACACACCAGGATCCCAGTCAACGATCAAAATAAACAAACAACCAACATGCATTCATATATATATTATAAAACCAAAACATCATGCTTTGAGCCGTAAACCAGCAGCTAAAGCATTTCTTGTTTACAACCAAAAGACATATTATAGTTTACAAAACATTGTTTAATATGCTTCAAAATTCTAGACGCTGTGCAAGACTCCGTGCGCCTAGTCCATTAACTGCTACCTTAGCGACCTGAGAAAACATGCCAAAAATGTCAGCATATAATGCTGGTGAGTTCACAGGTTTTCTTTCATAAAAGAGTTGTTATAAGTTTGAAAAGATCATTCCCGTTACTACTAGGTTATAAGAACGTTAGCTAGACGTTAAGTGTTTTTACTACTACGGTTGGGAACCCATTACTAAACATGTACCAATTTTGAATCCAGCCCAGATTGACTGGGTTACCGATGCCTCGATAACCCGAGAGTTAGAGACAATATGCATCCGCCCGGCATCCCCGCCGTCGGGTGGGGTTTGTGAGGCCCAATAGATCTATCCACATTTCCCTCGTTGTGCATCCCCGCACATTCATGGTTTCCCCCAGGGACTTTCCGTAAAAGCCGTATAGTAACATGAATTAACCATTGTATAACATGACCTTTAATAAGTAAGCAAGTAGCATGTTTCTCCCCCGAAAGCAAAACGGTAAAAGTGGGGCTGTGACACTCACCTTAGATTGCGTTACTTGAAAACAGTTAAGTAATTATGCTATGATAGCCCCAAATAGCGGCGACCTATCATAAGATGTGTATAAGTATCCAGACTAATAACCCGCAGGTTAACTAGTCCCCAAATGTCCAAACCATAACCATAAACGTTTGAAAACACCTTTGATTGTTAAACCGACCGTACCAAACAAGACCCGACATCCCATTGGTGACCCGACATCTCACGTGTTAGACGAATACAAGACATCATGCAAGATATGCAATTAAACACTTAATATGCGCAAAAGTTCACCTAGTCTAGCATAATGTTCAATTAACGCATAAACAAGTCCGAACACGTGTTACTAAGTCATTGGGTGTATCCCGGGGTTCCTATCATGTTCCTCGGTGTCAAATCATGTTTCGGGATGTCAAAATACGCTTACGACAGCAGTACACGCGATTAGAAAACTAACATGCAATTAGGAAAAGTCAACTGGTGAGTAGGGGAAAGTCAACTGGCGAGTAGGGGGCTAATCGCCTGATACATCAGGCGATTAGAGCCCTATTCGCCCCTAGTGCCGCTGTCACGCATTTTCGCGCGTTAAACCCTCCAAATCAGATCCGAAACATGCAAAAACACCCAATATCAAACCTAAACCATTATCCAACCCATTCCAAGCAAAAACGCCCAATTTACCTCTGCTCTAACGGCCTCGGTGCGATTATTTCCAAAAATGGCAAAGTACTAGGTTTCATTAACTATGAAATCTTTCCTTAAATGGTAAAGACCAGATTACACCTCCTACAACTTGCAAATCATCATCTCTATGTTATAATATCATCCTAGTGTGATTCCTAACAACAAACAAGCAATGAATCATATCATAACATCCTAATTCTTCAAGAATCATCCAAATGGGTCAAAACGCATACTTTCATCAAAACACTATAACAATAGCTCAAACCCTTAGATAATCATCCTAATAACTCCTACACATCAGAAGTACATCAATTTCATAGAAACATTCATGTTATAATTACCAAAAATCATCATATGCATCAATACTTCACATATAACAAGTATTATGGTGTAGACTTGTTTTAGAACTCATTTCCAAGGTTTTTAAGGACAAATACTTAGCAAAACAAGGTCTGGACTTTTGGGGAACCAAAACAATAACATTACAAAGGTTTGGGATGAGGAACACACCTTGGATTTTATCAAAGAAAGGTGTTTTAGCTTGGAAATGGTGAGTTTTGAAGCAAAACAAGTTCCAGAAGTGTTTTGAGGTGTCTGGGAGGCTTAGGATCTGTTAGGGTTGCACTAAGGGTGTTTGGGGAGTCAAGGGTTGTATTTATAGGTGTTTTGACTCATGCATAGCAGATCAGGCAAGTAGGAGAGCTGATCAGGTGATTAGGAGTCCTAATCGCCTATATACTGGTGATTAGGAGCTCTAATCGTAACAACTCCCGATGATTCCCCAGAATCATCGTAACGACTCGACTGACCCAGTTAAGTACGTAATATGCATGACTCGCTAAGGTAGACTTACTAGTTTAGTCAATGTTACTAACCTGAGTTTGTTGGGTGTCACACTTTTGCTGTCTGGTAACAGGATCTTGTTGGAAAGGAAATTGTTGGACTAACCTTTCCATAACAGATGTAGAAGCTTGTTGAGGTAATTTTTCAAAATTGTTTATTTTGCTGGTCTGTGGTCTAAAAGAAAAAGGTTCCCTTACCTCTTCTTCTTCTTCTTCTTCTTGAATGCGGTCCATTCTATTATCATCTGAAGTAGACTGAATGGGGTCCATTCTATGATCTTCTGAAGTACATGGAACATCTTTTCCAAAACCCGGTGACATATCTAATTTTTCTGTGATTTGATGTTTTATCAAAAACTTCATTTTCATACTATCAAATTCATATATAGTAACTTTGTTGCATATCAGCCTAAAATGGCTTTTAACCAAATTTTTTATTTCACCAATGTGTTCAGGAATGGTTTCCACTATACATATTAGTTCTCCCATATCTGTTGCAATTTCTTTTATTGTATTTATCTGTTCGTCCATCATCTTTATATGTTTATCGAGCTGTTTACCTAGGTCTTCCTCTTCCATCTCTGGTTAAAAAATCTGCCAAGACATTTTTATCAGATTTTATAATTTCAATATCAAAATTATATTCAGATAAAAGGGTTTGCCACCTTATAAGTCTTTTGTACTCAAGTCTAGATGGTAAATTATTCTTTATAATAGCCTTTACCTGGGTGTTATCGGTTCTTAATAAAAATTTGTTTGGTAGTAGGAAATAATAAAGTTTCTGGCAGCTCCTAATTACTGCTAACAATTCTTTTTCATTTATGTGATATCTTGATTCAGTGTCACTAAAAGTCCCTGAACAATATCTACAAATGCTTTCACCAACTTTTTCTTGTTCAGAGTTATAATCTATCTTTTTTAGTATTCCACTCCAATAGTATTCTGAGGCATCTGTCTCTAAGATTAAGTTATCTTTTTCTTTCGGTAATTGTAATTTTGGTAAACCTTTACAGTATTCTTTTATCTTTTTTACTTGTTCTTCTAAGTTTTATCGAAACTAAATATCTTATCCTTTTTAAGTAAAGCTTGAAAAGGCTTTCTCAAAGGGGCCAGATTTCCTATAAAATCTGAAGCATAGTTTAATATACCAAGAAAACTTTGTACTTGTTTTTTATCAATTAATTTGTTAGGAAAAGCTGTTATTTTTTCAAGAATATGACTCTGAAGTTCTATTCCTTTATCATCAATTTTCATTCCTAAAAAAGTCAATGTTTTCTTGTAATAAACTAGTCTTTCTTTATGATAAGGCTAATCCATGTTTTATACATAAGTCTATAAAAATATCAAGATGCTGTAAATGTAATTCAATGTTATCCGATAAAATTAAAATATCATCTATGTAAACAAAAATGAAATCATGATTTTTAAATATAATATCCATTTTTCTTTGAAATATTTGAGGAGCATTTTTCATCCAAAAGGCATTACAAGCCATTCATATTGCCCTTGAGGGGTAGAAAATGCAGTGTAAGCAATACTATCAGGATGCATTTTTATTTGCCAAAATCCACTTTTACAATCAAATTTAGAAAAAATCTTTTTATTTCTTGTCCAACTTATTAGACTTTCTTTATGAGGTACAAAGTATCCATCAAAAATAGTGTTATCCTTTAATCTTTTATAATTTATTACCATCCTAGGCTTACCTCTTGTAATTTCTGCATGTTTTCTTACTAGAAATGCAGGGGAACTATGAGGACTATGGCTAGCTGTTATCAATTTTAAGTCTAAGAGTTCTTTTATCTGAGAGCTAAACTCTTTTTGGTCTTCAGGATTGTTTCTCATGGGTTTTACCCTTATTTCTTTATCTTTGTCTTTCATTTCTAATTTTGCAGTTATCTGGTTTTTATTCCAAAATTTTAATGGGTTATCTGTATATATTGTTTTAACTTATGTTTAATTGTTTCTATATGATTATCTAATTTTCTTAAATTAACTTGATAATCTAGTGGTTCTTGCTTATAATATTCTAAAACTGGAATTCCTTTTTCAAGTTTTGGGTTTTCTTTGTATCCTATATCACCACGCTGGCTTGCGCGAGTTGTAAAATTAATTGGAAATTTCCTTCCATATGCATTTTTTTATCCGTTTAACTACTATAAGGTGATGGCATGGTGTTTTTAATATTATTTGGTATGCTATTATATCAAAAGTAATGTTATTAAATCTTTCTAAAAAATCATTTCCTAGTAGTATATCAGATCCAACATTATAAAAATAAAATGGTGGACATTTAACCATATAAGATCCTATTAGTATTATTGGATTTTTAATTCCTTTTTTTAAAGGAACTATATCCCTTGAGAAACTAATGTCGTTGCACGGTGTTAAATCTTCATGATATTCTATTGGAAAACACTCTGGTCTACAAATACATAGACCTGATCCACTATCTATATAAGCAGCAAAGTATTCGGCTTTGTAATCTTTATATGTTATCCCTACAGGAATGTATATACTTCTGGAGCTTGTCATTTAGGAATATATATCAACTTTCCATTGTATGTAATCTTTAACCCGTAAGAGGTTATTTGGTAAGGTTTTACATTTTCTAAAAATGTTAGCCCCAACATAATCTCTAAAGTATTGTTTTCTTCTTCATCTCCTATTAATAATCTTAATGGAATTTTTTCTTCTCCGAATTTAATTATAGTTTCTATTGCTTCATTAATTTCATGTAACTCACCGTTAAAATTCGTATATTGATGAGGTTCATCTAACGGATATTTCTATAAATATTTACAAAGTTTATGATTTATATACTTTCCATTAGCACCTGTATCTATTAGTATATTTATAAGGAGAACTTTTTACCATTGAAATATTCTCCTTGTATCTTATGATTTTTTATTTCGTCTTCTTTTTCACTAATTATATCACTAAATCTACTAGAGTTAGTCATTCTTGTAAGAGGGTGGTTAGTAACACCTTTGTCTGAAAAGACTAATCTAGGAGTAATTGGATTAGATGACATTATTGGTTTGTCTTGTAAATCAAGGCTTAAAGGTCTTGAATCTATTTCTTCTATTCTAGGTAGAGTTGGTATTTGTACCTGGCATACATCATTAAATAAAAAAGGAAAATCAATTGTGTCTTTTGTACTAAAGCAATCAGAATGATGAGTATTTGATATTGCGTAAGATATCGCATATGTGATAGAATACGGCCTATTATCTTGTTTAAAAAAGTTTTTTCCTTTAAAATCTTGTAACAAACTTAAAGTTTTATCAAAATCTTTGTCTTGTATATGATAGGAAATTCTTGGATAAATATTAAATTTCAATTTCCCGTATTGTAAATTTCCTCTCAAAATTCCAAGACATGTTTCTTCTCTATTTTGGATTCTATTATCCATAATTGCTAATTCTATAGGCGTGTCTATTCCTTCTTTAAAGGTTGATTTGATAATTATTTGAATGGCTCCCACATGAACCCATCCTAATGTATTTCTTATTTCAGGTTTTATCCTTTGTAATTTCTCCTGAATATCTTTTTTAGATAATAGAGGTAACATAACTTTGTAAGAAGTTATGTTGATATCTAAAGCTCTTTCATGGATATTTAGTCCGTAATAGAGATGATGATTTCTAGGTTGTATTCCTAGTTTTTGTATAGCATTTATTTTGATTCCTGAATAATTTGACAAAGAAAAGTTTTCATGTTGTATTTGTTTTATTTTTCTCTTATCTACTAAAATTTCTTGTTTATAATCTCCCAACTGTTCATCTTGGGTATCTATTACAGTATTGTCTGTATTACTAGTTGATGCTATATCTAGTTTATTCATCTTCAGATGATGTATATTCTGTTTCTGTTAAAATAAATATACTTTCATCAGAATCAATATTATGAAAATCATTGATTTGTATAAAGTCTCCTTCATTGATCATTTTTTCAATATCATCATCTATTTCAAATATTTTAAGATTCTTATTAAATTTTTTAGGGCATCTATTTGCATAGTGTCCTTCTTCATGACAAAAGTAACACTTTGTAAGTCCCGAATGCTAGATCTTGTGATATGCAATAGATTGTTATCACTTAGAAACACCTATTTGTTAGGTGTTTAAAGTGATTAATCCAGAAAGAAAAAGATACTAAATGAACATGAATAAAACCGACACACACAATGAATAACATGATGATTCCATTACTGATTTGATGATGAACACCTTGGAATACACTGACAAATACGCACCTATTCAAGTGTGCTACAAAGATTATCCCAAAACCCCAACCCTAGAGCTGTGCACACACATTCTTTATATAGGAAAGTACCTGGGCCTGCGCACTTAACATAAGTGCGCAGGGCCCGTCCAAATAAGTGCGCAGCCTAGGGTTTGAGCACTAAACATTGTATTAATTACATTCTAGTCCTTCAACTATCAAACTATACAACTGGCTATCAAAAGTCTGTAATCTGGTAACTGTGGTCTCAATATAACCCAACAATACTCCCCCTAGACCACAGCTACCAGTTCTTCAATCTTCAATCTATCTCGACCTCGCTTTGCTCCCCCTCAACCTGTTCAGGGGGGTCTTGCATGTACGGTGCGACTGGATCTTCTTCAACTGCTTGAGGAGCTTGAGTTGATTCTGTTGCAGTTCCTTCAGGATCGGCTACTGTTGTAGGATCTTCTGTTTGTACCTCTGAAGTAGTCTCGACTTCAGGTTGAGTAATTTCTGCAGCAGCAGTAGCTTGAGCAGCCTTCTCCCTGTCATCCTTTTCTTTATCTGATGCATTGATCCTGTCGACTATCTCAAGCAGCTCCCTTTTTAAATTCATAGCCTGATCCACAGCTCTTCTAAATAACACAGCTTCTTCAAACAACGTGTTCCCGGCACCCACATTAATCTGATTTGCAAACAGCATATTCAGATCTGACAGATTAAGTACAAACACGTCTACTAGATCCAAAATCCTCAAAGCCTCCGAATCGTCCTGCAGTTTAATGACTGCTTCACCAGTGTTGCTGTCGTAAAACCACTTTTTAAAGTCCCTCAGCATCACTGGAAGCTCAGATCTAATAGGAACTCGTGTGACGACCTGAGGAGGGTCAATCACATAAGTTATCATGCCACGTCCGGTTGCTGGATCGATTCTTTTCTTGGAGATCCTCCTTCTTGGTTTCTGTGGCTTTAGGATTTGGAAATCAGTGTCACAATCTTTCTTGATAAACCACTCGACCATGGATGCCTAGGTGTCGAGGGAGTGATTGATGAATGGGGCCCTGCTGAGCTCCCTGATATCCCATCGGGGGAGAGACTTCAGTTCCTTTTGACCCTTGAAATATTGTATCACTCCCCCTCTTCTCTTCACAGCGAACAATCTTTTCTCTTCATCATATTTCCAGGAGATAATCTTCTCCTAGTGAGTTGACCTGGTGTGATGGATATTTTGATGTAGGGCTGGAATGGTGATGGGCCTTCTAGGAAACCAAGTTGATCTTTCAGGATCCAACGTGTGCCCATCTGACGTCTCATAAACTACCTCTTCATCCATTCCCATCTCCACGAATCTCTCGGGCATCTCATCTTCACTTACCTCATCAACCTCACTTTCCTCAGCAGCTCTTTCTTTCTCTTTCTCTTCCTCCAAAAACTTTCCGAAGTCAAAAGTCTCATCAAATGTAGTGCTGGGAGCACCAGTTTGCTGCTTCTTGAACTCTTGGAACATCTCAAACATTTGCATTTGAACCTGATTCTGAAACTTGATCAGGTATCTTTGATCTTTGATGATTTTCTCCATGTTCCGTTTCTTGTGTTTGAGCTTCTTTACTTTCTTTCTCAGCTCCTGATTGTTGTGCACGTCACTCTTCAGAGTGCAGATTTCCCTGGAAGCCGTTTTACTAACCTCTTTCACAAGCTTCTCATACAGTTCCTGATGCACCAGTTTGCGACGAGGTGCAGCAGGAGCTGAGGAGGATGGTTCAGCTGATCGTTGGGCTGGAGCTTTGGGGGCTGGAGCAGCAGCAGTGGAAGGCCCTGGTTGATTTGGTTGTTCTGCCCCGAAGATGGATTCCAAGATCACTTGTTCCTCGATATCATCCTGAGTCACTACACGAGGAATCTCTGACTCAGGTAGCTGTTCTCTCCTTTTCTTTCTTGCTGCCCTCTCGAACTCTGCAACTTCTTGTAAGGCCGCAGCAGTTTCAAGTTGCTTAGGTGTTAATGTATCTCTCCCTTCTTGTAATAAACCAGCTGGTCTTGTCCTTTTGCTGGGCTTTGATGGAGCAGGTTCAGTCGCCACTGTTTTGCCCCTTGCTTTTTCTAGAGCAATTTCTTCAGCAGTTGGCTGGGCTGAAGAAGGAGTGGGTTCAGATTGTCCAGGTGCAGGAGCAGCTGTGGGTTGTTGTCGAGTTTCAGTAGCATCTGACCTTCTCTTCCTGATCTTGTTGTACAGCTCCATGACAAATGGATATCGCTGGGCCGTATACATATTCTCCAGCATTGGTTCCCAGTCAGGCGTGTTGCATTCAGTAAAGAATCGTGCACCTCTGGTGAAATTGTATTGATCACCGAGGGGCAGATTCTCATGTTGTGCGTTGATCCTCATCTGCACAAACCTTTGGTACATAACCCATTTGCCTGTCCCAGCTTCTGCATTCTTTACCATGTAATCAAAGATCATGCCTGACAAGTTGAACGCTTCGTTCTTGCCAATCTTTATCATCGCTGTCGACCATTCAGCACTAAGGGCGTTGTAGCCTCCCTTTCTATGACATAGAGACATTATAAATACATGACTAATAAGTCTCCAGTCTCTTGTTAGATGGCTCTTCTTGATGTCGCCTCTCTTGTCGAAATCACCCTTGTAGCCGAAATTCTTGAACTGTTGGTGAATATCTGCTTTGGGCATGAATCTGACAGTTCCAAGCTGATCTTGTAGTCTCAGCACGTTTCGAACGGTGTCTTCAGTGATGACTACAGCCTTGTTTCGGACTGTAGCGTTGATTCGCTTGACTCTTGATGCAGTTTCAACTCGCGCTGACCTCCAGAAGTCTTCAATGTGGGAAACGTAGGCTGGTACAACATGCTGCACAGCAAATCTGACTTTGTTGCGTCTTATCCAAGTCACTGCGTCTTTAAACTTGACATCATCAGTTTCCAGATTCATTGGCTGATTGTGCATGCCTCTCGGATCCCAGTCGAGTGCCATCTGTTTAACCAAGAGCACGAAAAGCCAATTAGATTTCCAATAACTGACCTTAGACTTAAACTTAGACGGACAACAAACTTAGACTTAGATTTTATTAATTTAATTTTTTTTTAGGTTTGCAATTTTAACAGAATAGGATTAAGGTTTGATGGATTGGTGTCATCAGTGTCCATGATACGTTTGATTTTCAGTTTTAAGATCATTAACGTCCAGGTTTAAGTACGCAGTCCGTTCAAGTGTCTCAATGGTCAAAATGAATGTCCCATGTTGTTTAAAGTCCAAGTGCGCATGGTTTTCAAGTGCGCAGTCCAAGTCATAGTCAAAAGAGTCATGTACTCAGTCAAGTGCGCACATACTTGACTGAGCACTTGGTTAGTACACAAGCACAAGTCAAGTGCGCAGATCTAGCTATACACGGGCATGGTAACCCCTTGGCAACACAGTCAAGTCTGCGTACTAGTCAAGTACGCAGACACTTAAACCTTCGTTTAAGATTTTAAGTTCACACATATGTACGCAGGACATTAGGGTTTCTGAAGACTTGTATAATTATGAGACAAGTGCGCAGTCTCTATGAGACAAGTACGCACTTGTTCATTATCAAGTACGCAGATCTTCAAAAGTTCAAAAACCCAATAAAACAACTAAAAACCCCAACTGATGCATCTAAATCATCCTTTTATACCCTGTAATCACAAGCAATAAACCATTAGTAATATGAAATCTACCTTAATCAGTAGATAAGAATCAACAAACAAGGAAATGAGGTTTGATTTGGGGTGATTAGGGTGTGATTTGGGGTGATTATGTTGTGATAATGATGATGAACGATGATGAACGGTGATGATGATGAGAGATGATAATGATCAGATGATGGTTAGGGTAAATTAGGGTTAGAGTAAAACTGTTTTAAAAAAAAATTACTGAGTATATATACACAACAGATGGGCCTGCGCACTTAAGTCAAGTGCGCAAGGCCCAATAAGTACGCATGGTTCAAAATTTGGCCCAATAAGAGAGTTTAAAGCCCAAATCCATTTTAATAAGTGGGGTTTTACCCAATCTCACCTTCTGCTTTAAGAATCATACTAACCATACCTGCCAGAACCCGTTTCAACTTCCCGTTGGATAGTTGTAGCCTAAGAACAATTGTCGGTATGCTTGTCCACTTAAATGCATGCCTTTTCTCTTTCAACATATGTTTGGTGATGCTGTTTATCATGTTCTTCGGTAATATTGATGAAAATTTTATGGACCCCACAGTGTGCTAGGTATTGGCCTACCGATCCTCAAGGTTTATTGAAATATAATGATGAGAGCTTCAGGTCTATGTTACCATAAGCAGAGAAGATGATCATTATCTTGATCAGATGATGAGAGCTTCAGGTCTATGTTACCATAAGCAAAGAAGATGATCATCTGATCGTTTGGTGAGCTATCTAGATATGTTTGCACGACACTAACATTGCCTGTCTTTTGCTTCTCGTTTTTAAAAATTTTCTTTTTCTTAGCCCCGCATTGGTAGCTTGCACTCTTAGGTGTCTTTTGATTTACCTATGCACAAAATTTTCTGTGTCTTTTAATTTCTCAACCTATGTATGATCGGACTCAGCTTGTGTAGACCTAAAGCACGGTGGGAATCCAGCTTTCCGTGTAGATCTTCATTGTTAATCACCTATGAGCAGTTTACTTGATTTCGGGCTGAATCTACCAACACATCGTTGCTTGAGGCCACAACATCCTCTGGTTCCTATTCACATGCTGACAAGATATGATTAGTTCCTATCATTTCCTGAATTAATTTTGCATTAGGAATGGACAGGTTTTACTTTCTCCCCCAAAAATCTTGTTTTAAGTGAAAAGAAGATTTTTCTATAAAATATGCACAAGTAGAGTTTTTTTTTTTTTTTATTCAAAATTTATCATCTCAAGCCATGTAACCAACTGATGAAACCGGGTTTTATCGAAAGCTTTTGTAAAGATATCTGCCTTTTGATCAGCAGTATCTATTGGCAACACCTGTATATATCCTTTGTCGTGAGCATCGCGAATTGAGTGAATCCGAATTTCAATGTGTTTGGTTTTAGAATGATCAATTGGATTCTTCATGATGTCACGACAGGCATCATTATCAATAAAAATAGGCGTATGCATGACGTTCAAACCGTAGTCCAAAAGATGATTTTGGATCCATAACACCTGACAACAACAACTGGATGCAGCTGTGTATTCAGCTTGAGCAGTGGAGATGGACACTGTAGTCTGCTTCTTGCTCTGCCAAGACACTAGCCTGTTACCCAGAAATTGACAACCACCAGAGACAGATTTTCTGTCAATCCTACAACCTGCATGATCACTATCAGAGTAAGCGATTAGATCAAAGTTATGACTCTTAGGATACCATAAACCAAGTTTTGGTGTTCCTTTGAGGTAGCGGAAGACTCTTTTCACTGCAGTTTCATGCGATTGCTTAGGATTGGACTGAAAACGCGCGCAACATCCAACTGCCCACATGATATCTGGTCTGCTAGCTGTTAGATACATCAGAGAGCCAATCATTGATCGATAAGTGTGAGGATTCACTGAAGGCCCCTGAAGATCCGGTACAAGTGTTGTTTGGGCCGCAAATGGAGTATTAGACGGCTTGCAGTCGGTCATGTTGTATTTTGCCAGAATGTCTCTTGTATACTTGGCTTGGTGGATGAGAATTCCGTCTTCTTTCTGCTGCACTTCCAAGCCTAAGAAAAACGATAATTCGCCCATCATGCTCATTTCAAATTGAGACTTCATGATGCTTTCAAATTCCCTGCATAAGTTTTCATCAGTGGAGCCAAAGATAATATCGTCAACATAAATTTGAACAAGGATAGAGTGTTTGTTGACTTCTTTGGTGAACAGAGTCATGTCAATCTTCCCTCTGGTGTACCCATTCTGCAGCAAGTATGAAGATAAGGTCTCATACCAAGCTCGAGGAGCTTGATGAAGTCCATAGAGAGCCTTATCCATTTTGTAGTACTTGTTGGGATGATGAGGATCTTCAAAACCCGGGGGTTGACAAACATAGACTTCTTCTTTGATCTTCCCGTACAGGAATGCACTCTTCACATCCATTTGAAAGACTTTGAAGTTCATGTATGAGGCGTATGCCAGGAAGATACGGATGGCTTCAAGTCGAGCAACTGGAGCAAACACTTCCTCATAATCGATACCTTCCTGTTGATGAAAGCCTTGAACTACCAGACGAGCGTTGTTCTTGATCACCACACCTCTTTCATCCATTTTGTTACAAAACACCCATCTTGTTCCAATAGGATACTTCCCTTCAGGTAGATCCACAAGTTCCCAAACCTTAAGCTTTCTAAACTGATACAGCTCATCCTGCATGGCTTCAACCCAACTTGCATCTCTGACAGCATCTTCAATGCTGAAAGGTACCGTCTGAGATAGGAAGGCTGGAAGTGCAATATTCAGTTTGTCTGCCTGATTCCTAGTAAGAACACCCTCAGAGATTGGTCCAATGATGTTCTCCACAGGGTGATCCTTAGAAGACTTAAATCCCATGTTTGGTTCTTCTTGAATTTGGGAAGGCAGATTAGAAAGGTGATCTACCGGAATTGATGAACTGGATGGATCATTTGCAGACTGTTGTGCTGAAGATGTTTCTTCTGAAGCTGGAGTACCTTCAGGAGATGGAGTAGTTTCAACAGTTGCATCACCATTTGTGGACTGAAGAGGAACAATTGGATCAGCTACGAGTGGAGAAAATCGGGTGGTGAAAGGTGTAGCATCGTCTTCGGAAGAGTAAAGAATATCTTCAAGAGGAGAAGGATCGGCTGCTTGATTTTCAGATGGTTGTTCTTCAATGATGCTGAAATTGTTGAAAACAACAACCACGTCAAAGAACCAGTCAGGACCGGCTCCTGTGTTGGTAGAGTTGGATTCCTGCCAATCAACATAAAAAGACTCGAGAACCATTTTGGTTCGTTTGTTGTACACTCTATAAGCTTTTTGACTTGAAGAGTATCCAACAAAGAAGCACTCATCTCCAACTGCATCAAACTTCATTATGTTCTCGTAGTTGTTAAGCAGCGTACATGTGCATCCAAAAGGCCTGAAGTAGTCAATCAGAGGTTTTCTTTTAAAGAGCAATTCATAACCTGTTTTCCCGCGCGTCTTTACAATTAAGACTCTGTTAAGAATATAACAGGCGGTATTCACAGCTTCAGCCCAGAAGATGATCGGCAATTTAGAGTCGATAAGCATGGTTCTGGCTGCTTTAATAAGTGGACGATTTTTCCTTTCAGCAACACCATTCTATTGAGGAGTTCTCGTAGCACTGTACTGAAGATGAATTCCTCTGTTGTTACAGAAAGTCACGAAACTTTGATTTTTGAATTCAGTTCCGTGATCACTTCGGATTGATCTAACTTTTGTCTTTATTATGTTCTCAATGAGGGGAACAAACAACATCAGTATCTCAGCAGCTTCACTTTTGTATTCCAAGAAGTACACCCATGTAAATCGAGAAAAATCATCTGTTATCACCAAACAATAAGACTTTTTAGCTAGACTTTTAACACTAATAAGACCAAAAAGATCCATATGCAATAATTGAAGAGGCGAGTCGATAGAGTTCACTGTCTTGGACTTGTGCGATTTCTTGTGTTGTTTTCCTTTGGCACATGCTAAACATTTTTCAGAAAAAAGGAATCCCTTGGAAGGAAGACCTCTGACAAGATTTAGTTTTGAAAGCTTATTAATGTTTTTGAAGTTAACATGTCCTAATCGCCTGTGCCATAACAGTGACTCTGACTCGGATGCTTTAGAAAGTAAGCATGTCATTTGACATTCAGACTTTGCATCTCTCATGTTTATCACATAAGTGTTATTTTGTCTAGGAGCTTTAAGCATAATCATATTGGTTGGAGGTATGAATCCTGGCTTTAGAAAGATGCACTCCATGTCATTATATAACACTGAGATTCCTTTGTCGCAGACTTGTGATACACTCAGCAGATTGTAGCACAATTATGGAAACATAGTTCACATCTTCTAAAGTCAGTGCATCAGAAATTACGTCTCCTATCCCAACTATCTTTCCGCCCTTCTCGTTGCCGGCGAAAGCAACAAACTCTCCATCAATGAATTGATAATTTTTGAGGAGTTCTTTTAGCCCCGTCATGTGCCTTGACGCCCCGCTATCAACATGCCATAGATATCTCATCAGGGCAATCAACCATTTCTGTAGTTTATTCTGAAAAACACATAAAACAAGAGAAATATACAGATGAATATACGAGACACTATGTACAATCACGACTCAGACCATATTTTAAGTAACTTTTGGAATCCAGGTCTGTTTTAGTTTTAATCTGTCGTGATTTTCACCCAAAACTGACTCTTGTCTTTTCCAAGTCTTTGTGACCTTAACAAAACTTCTTATAGTTTCTTGAAGATCTTTAATTTGAACCGAAAAAGATTTTTGAGTCTTGGTATCACTTTGTGGTTTGGGTTTCAAATGACAATTTTTAACCACATGTCCCTCATTTCCACATCTAAAGCATTTAGAGTGTTTAGGCTTGATCTTTGAAGAAGATCTGGATGATGATGGTTGTGATGTTCTTCTCTTGTATTTGCTTGAGTTGGGGCTGTCTCTTGAACATGCTTCATCCATGTTGTTGTTGCTTGATTCCTCATTTGTGTTGCATTCAGGCTCGCTGATGTCACTTTCTGTATCACTCTGTGATTCTTCAGAAGTTGTGTTATCTGTTTCACTTTGTGATTCTTCAGAGCATGACATATCTGTTGATGATGGTGTAAACTCTGGAATTTCTTCAGTAAGAAATTTCCCGAACCTGTTTCTTTTTAGTTCTGGAACAAACGGAGATTGTCTATATACATTTTCATTATCAGAGAATGCATCATTAAGATCAACACAAACTGGCATAACATTTTCAACACAAATATCTGATCGTTTGATAGGATTCATCCTATCATTAGGGTCCACAACACCCTTGAAATCAAGTTTAGAAGTTAATGTAATACAGTCATCCGGCCTAGATAAACTATTACAGTTATCCATCCTAGATAAACTATTACAATCATCCAGTTTAGTTAAATTATTACATTCATCCGAATTCAAAGAAGTTTTAGACTTGTCATGACTCCAGATGAACTAATTCACTGTAGAGTAATTGGCACCTGGGTGACCTAACCACATTGTTTGTCCACCACAACTTTCATCATCGTCCACCTGATCCTGTTGGGTCACATCTGCACTGCTTTTACTTATATTAGAGTTTCACTCAGACGTGACACATTCTTTTTCAAAAAGATCATTTTTTGGATGTGGTTTTGGAATGGGTATATATTCACTTTTGCTCAAGGGTAAAAATAGAGATTTTACAATTCCCTTTTTATCCTTATACCCAATTCCATCTTTGACGAATGATTTCCTTGAACAATCAAGGATATCTGTATGAGCATGCTTGCTTACATTCCATTTGTCCACAACAATTTGGAGATGATTTGTTTCATTTCTAGATATTTCTAGTTTTTCAGTTAAGTCATTTATTAAAAAATCTTTTCTGAGAACAAATTCTTTTAGAGTGTGCATTTCAGCTATTGTTGCATTTAACTTTCGCTGATATGCTAACTCATTTTCTTTCATTTCAGTGTTGATTTTTCGGATGTCATCCATCTCTCTTAAAATTCTCCTATTGTGGGACGAACAGTAAGCAACAGCTGTAACACACCTTGGTGAGCACAGCTTTGATTTTATTTCAAGCGGAATACTTACTAGGTCTCTTTCTTCAACCTTCTTCTGCATGCTCTGCGGTTGTTGATCAGCCTTGCTTGTGGAAGTCTTCTCAGCAACTAAAGCTTCCTCGGCAGCAGTCTCCTTTCCCTTGTCTTCACTCAACACACCTTTTAGACCAGCATTCTCCATTCCTTCTCCTTTTGGCATCTCCGCTGATGACCCTTCCAAAGAGCTCACACCAAGTGTTGACTTTGTGCAGATCTTTGCCATCAGTGCCTTGTTCACTTCAGCCTCTGACACAGCAACTTCCTCTCCCTAGTCAAAATCTTGAACCACCAGTGCCTTCTGCTGGTTGGCTTCCCTTCCATCCGTGATTGCCACCATTCACTTTGCTGGTTTAACTTCAGCTTGATTCAATGTTGGACATTTATACTTGAAGTGTCCGAGAGTTTTGCAATTGTAGCACCTGATTTTTGACTTATCAAAGCCAGCCTTTCCCAGTCCAACCCTTCGACCTGTTCTGTCCTGAAACCTCTTCACTCTTAGAGTAATCATGGCCATTTGCCATTTTAGATCCATCTCCTCCATATCACCGGGATCCACTTGATACATATCTTCCGGACTCATCATATCATTCTTCAGGTCACCTGTCTTCAATGCTTCAAAGCTGGTCATGAAGGCGTTGAAGAGTTCAACGTGTTCATTAGCAAGATTTGTTTGTTGAGGATTGAGAGTTGAGGGTTGAGAGTTCTTGCCACTAGATTGAGAGTATGGAACGGTCTTTCCTGAACTGGAGCTACCACCAACCATTCCATCATCATACACATGAGATGAGCTTGAACCCATGTCACCCACTGGAGTCATTAATGCCAAGTTTTTCATTGCAGTGATGGGTACTGCCTTCGGATTGGTCTGGTTCATCTCTCTCTTTGTGATATCCATCTCAAACGACTTCAGAGTGTTGATTAGATCAGCCAAGGTAGACTGGGCGTCTAGATATTCTTTCCTGATCAACATACACTGGATGCTCCATTCTTTTGGCAGTGAGTCTAGCAGCTTCTTGATTGAATTTCTGTTGTTCACAGGAATTCCCGCCTTCTTCATCTTAGTCAACATACTCATGAACCTCTCGATGTGTGAGCTCAAACTTTCCCCACGAATACTGCCGAACATGTCATATTCTATCTGCACCATGTCTTGCTTGTACTGGCGCATCTCTTCGTTCCCTTCATAGTATTCATTCAACGCAAACCATAGATCATGAGCAGTGCCATACTCCTCAAACATGTTATAAACATCGTTTGATAAGGCCATGGTAAGCGCACCATAAGCCTTATGATCTCTCTGGAGTAATTGTTTATCAACATCGGTGTAAGTGGTTGGATCAGGATTAAACTCTTCTCCTGTGGCAGTGGTTCTCATAGGAATGTGAGGGCCCAACTGGATAGAATTCCACTGGGTGAAGTCCGTAACATAGAAGAATGACCTCATTCTGTTCTTCCAAGTTCCATAGTCCTCAACACCTTTTAACTTAGGAACTCTAGTTGTGGTTCCGGTTTCAAGTTCTTGTTGAGTGATAGGATTTAGTGTTGAATGGTTATCGTTACCGGCCATAATTTAGATGAATTTTAAGGGTTTAGTTAATCAGATTTTAGTTAACAGTCCAGAAAATGTCCAAGTCCTTAAGTTCACAGCAAGTGCGCAGCTAAGTTCACACAGTCCAGATAAGTATGCAGCAACCTGTAAGAATGTAAACAGCCTTGTCAAATTGTACTCTTTTGTTAAGTGCGCAGCTCGGAAGTATACGTGTGGCTGTGTTTCTTAATAAGTGCGCAGATCAGTCAACACTTGGGCATGATAAGTGCTCAGTGTTTACTGATCAGTCTGCGTACTAAAATAAGTGCGCAGACACTTAAACTCTCATTTAAGATTTTAAGTTCGCAGAAACCCTAGCCAAGTACTCAAGACTACACCTTTCAGTAAGTGCGCACAAATCCAAGATTTCTGTTTAAGTGCGCAGAAACCCTAGATAAGTGCTCAAGACAATGGAAATGCAATAAGTGCGCATAAACCTTGATTGCGTACTAAAATCAGAGATTTAAGTACTCACAGTAACAAGTATGCAATATATGATCCAAGTACTCAAACCAAGAAACAAGTGCTCAACTTATGAGATAAGTGCGCAGATTATATGAAATAAGTGCGCAAAACGAGCTGTGAAAAACACAAAACTCAGCTGAATCCTTTTCAAAACATTTTCTACCTAGAATAACATACTATAAACTTTTAGAAACACAATTTTCACGAAATTTGAAGCCAAGATATAAGAAAAACACCTAAATTTGAAAGTTTATAAAGAAAATAATCTTGATAATGAAAACTAACAAGATGAGGGTTTTGGTATCTTAAAGTAGATACAATCTAGAGCACAGAGGCTCTGATACCAAATTGTAAGTCCTGAATGCTAGATCTTGTGATATGCAATAGATTGTTATCACTTAGAAACACCTATTTGTTAGGTGTTTTAAGTGATTAATCCAGAAAGACAAAGATACTAGATGAACATGAATAAAACCGACACACACAATGAATAACATGATGATTCCATTACTGATTTGATGATGAACACCTTGGAATACACTGACAAATACGCAACTATTCAAGTGTGCTACAAAGATTATCCCAAAACCCCAACCCTAGAGCTGTGCACACACATTCTTTATATAGGAAAGTACCTGGGCCTGCGCACTTAACATTAGTGCGCAGGGCCCGTCCAAATAAGTGCGCAGCCTAGGGTTTGAGCACTAAACTTTGTATTAATTACATTCTAGTCCTTCAACTATCAAACTATACAACTGGCTATCAAAAGTCTGTAATCTGGTAACTGTGGTCTCAATATAACCCAACACACTTACATTTTTTAGGACTTTTATTTCTTTTATATGTTGGTTTAAAAGTCTTTTTGTATCCTTTTCTTTTATAATATTTAGTTTTTCGTTTCTTAAGAAATCCTTTTTTAAAATGACTCCTTTTCTTGTATTTTCTTTTTATCTTTCCGTAGTAATAAGAACTATCACATCCTATTATTAAGGGCATTTTGGGGTTACTACAAGATAACGATATTTTTCTTTTTAATCCTTTACTTACTTTGGCTAATATGGCGTCTGCACACCATTCGCTTAGTTTATCTCTAACATGGGTTATTCTTTTTTCCAAAGTATCGGTTGTTCCTGAGTTATAAGTACTTATTAGTTTTTGTCCACATGGGTCAGGTATTTTTGAAAAAAATAGGGGTAAAAAGCATCTAGTATCTGGTACTTGATTATAAATATCATAATAATAATCTTGAAAAACACAAATATATCTATCAATTTCACATATATCACATAATTGTAATATTATTAAAGCTGTAGTTTATTTGTCTATTGTAGCTGGGTCTTTAATTATATTACCTTCCCCACAAAATTCTATCCTAAAAGCCTCAACGGCTCTTGTTATCATATTCGCTACGCTGTCATTTGTTTCAAATATATATATTTTTTAGCTTCTTCACTTAGATTTTGCCAAAATCTTAAAGCACTGTTTAACAAAGTTCTTTCTAAAAATCCTTTTATTGTTTCTAAATCCATTTTATTGACAGAAACTGCTATTCTAAATGCGGTTTCCCATTTATCTATTGCTTCCCCAATATTGTTTATACAATCAATATCTAAGTATATTCCGAAAGGATTAATTGGTTCATTTTTCTTAACCTGATATGGTTTATAATTATCTTCATACCTTAGTGTTGATTTTATTGCAGCATAACCTTGAGTTGGTCTATTAAATTCATTTTTTATCGGTATTTTATTACTTGCACTAGGAGTATCGTTTATATTGGGATTTTCTTGAGTTTTTATATTTATAAATTTATCTCCTAACTCCTTACCTTTTATTTTATCAGTTAAATTTTCAATTTCAGAATCTTCTATATTAGAAGTTATGTTATTTTCACTTTCGATATCTGAATTCATTTTTAATTTTCTTTATAACCTTTAGGGATCTTCATATTTTGCAAGAGTTGAATTAAAGGATCCTGAAATCTAGATGTTGTTCCTTTATCTTTTTTATCAGTATAAGTATCTTCTAGTAGTTTTATGATTTTGTCTAACTTAAAAATCATTTGGTCTCCATAAAATATCATTGTTTTTTGTAATTCTATTAAATCTTTATCTATTTTTAAAGAGTTATCACTTTCTTTTAACTTGTTAAAGGTTTGGTCTTCCATTAAGGGGATGGAAGTTGCCAATCAGTGTCGTCATAATCAGAGCAATTCCAATCATACATATCATAATTAAAGTCTTCATCAGATATATAATTACTATCAAAATCAGCATTAGAACTTAAATCTCCATATTCAATTAAACTTTCTTGTATGTTTAGTCTAATCATGTTAATTTCATTGATTATAAAATTTATGTTTAATAAAATTAAGTGGTTAAAATCAATTTTGTTTAAATCAAAATTCGACTATAGAGCCCCCGCGAAGGAATTTGCGTGGCTCTGATACCAATCCACGGTGGTGTGATTAAAACTGTATCCGAAAAGTTTTGTCGGTTCAAAATTGCTATTTCAAGTAGCTGAAAATCTAGAAAATTAAAAATTATATCGAAAATATCTAAACTTACTTTTTTTATGATCCACATATCAAAATAGTTTAACTAAAGATTTATTAGCATGTATCATTGTTATGCGTGTTGAAAATAAGATTTAAATTATTTTTAATAGATTCCTTATGTAACATCCCAAATTCTTTGTTTTTAAATAAACGAATAGATGGACTAATATATTTGATGGAATGAGGAAAAAAGAAGACGAAGCGGGCGCATGAATTCTTGTTTAATGGCTCAATGGACTTTTAGCAAGGGTTTGTACAGTGGCTTAAAATTTTAACACGACTTTTTCTTCTTTTTGATTTATGTATCTAAATACAAAGTTTAAATGTTATATTTAGGCAGGCATTCATTCATTAAGTGATGATACAAGAGGGGGTAACGATTTGATGAACCTCTGAGGGGCCATTTTGCAATTTAGAAGGTTGATGATGTTACTATATGGTATATGACATAGTTTAAGGTCTTGTGTGTAACTTTGATAGTCATCCCTTTCCTATAAACCCTACCATTGTATCGTGCCAACGTCTACCGATCATCTAGTACCTTTGTCACACACAAGAAAGCAATAGTGAGAAGGTGACACAAACCGATCACAAGGTTGCAGGATCTTGTGACCAGGCGTCTTTGATAAGAAGCTTCTTGCTAGAACATTATACGAATTACTAGCCATCTTGTTACTCTAAAATCCTAAAGCCATCGCCGCCAATCAGAACCTTTTCTTTTCTTTTATTTATGAAACGCGACCAAGGGATTTCTAGCATCATCGAGATCTTTTATCAACTCCAGCGTAATCTAGGCCACACTCGTGTTACCGGATTGAAACTGGGTTCTAGGCCAAGGTGACTTTCGGTTTAGACACGATGTGGAGTAGAGGCAACGACGACAACACGTATACTCATTTTCTTATTTATGGTTTAGGGTGAGTGTATAGTAATGTCTACTGGAATGCTACGGCCACCGGTTCACCGTGTCGTAGGGTCTAACCAATTGGTGTCTCGGTTTGATGGTGGTAACCGGTGGTGACGATGATGTTCAGGTTTGTGCTTGTGGTGTTTGGCTACGATGGAGACGCGAGGTGCTGGTGAAGATGATGTCGGCTGGGTATGGGTTCACGACGATGGTGTGTTGGTTATAAAGATGGTGTTGCGGTGTGCTTGTATGCTTCTTAAATAAGGTGAATACTGTGTATATTAGTTTTGCGTGGGAAAAACATTGGTGAAGCAACTTGTCATTAAAGGTTGATGACAATAAATTTTACTAAATGATGGTGAGTATTATGGGTTATGAGAGGATGACATTCATTGAGGTGGGCTTTTGTTTGCATGGAGGTCATGGTAGAATAATGGATGGTGTTTGAAAGATGATGGCTTTGGATGTTGGTTTGCATGAGATAATTTTGGTGCATGAAGATGTATGTAATTTCATGAAGATAAGAGTCTACATGGTTTGCATGAATGGTTATGGTGATTCAACTTTGATGACAGTGCGGGTTATGCTATATTTATCGAATTAGTTAGTAACCCCAAGTCATTTGGTTACATGTTCGTGTTCAAGATGAATCGCAGCTCAAAATAGTTTAAACTATGGATTTGGAAGCTTTGTCATCGGTGAGTTCATGTGCCCACTCTTTTAGTTATTATTTTTCTAAATGTTTTGGGCTGACGTGCATGTTAAACCAGTATGGTTATTTTTGTGAAGTCACAAAATATTTTGATGAAGTTATAAATATTTTTGTGTACGAACGAAATCTATATTAACTCATACATATTATTTTAGCACTTGAAACGTAAGTGGGTGGAATGCGCCTAATGTGTTATTATACGGTTTGAGTCATATGTGTTATTAGAAGTGGGATAGGCCTACTCTGATTTATGGTATAGTTTTTGCTATGGTTGTCACATAGTTTATGCCTAATATTTTATTATATATATGGATTTAGTTATATGTGTTATTATATATATATATATATATGAATAGACGGTTGTCATGATTAAAGTGTGGCTTAAGTTTTTATTTAATAAGCGGAATGCGCTTAATGTCTTGCCCACGTATTTGAAACCTTGCTTGTTAGATCAGGACTTGCCTTGAGTTATACTTGTTAGGTTAAATGTTTATTTATATAAACTATGTATGACGGTTACCTGGTATTATAAATTGAGCTATGATAGTTTTACAGTATGTCTGCTCTGATTTATATAGTTATGGTTTGAGTCTCAGTAGGCGATATGCGCTTATGTAGACTTGTTGTAGTTTTGTGACAATTAGGCGAAATGCGCTTATTGTAGAATTAAGATAAAGTCTTATGTTAAGTAGGCGGATTGCGCTTATTCTAGACTTTACATTTTTGCTTAGGGAATAAATTGGCGGTTTGCGCTTATTGTTAACTCTGAGGTTGAGGTATTTTGTTAATTCTTAAATTGACAAACTACTTGTTTATATAAATTTATAAAACTTGAACTCACTCAGCGTAGCTGACTTTTGCATACACGTTAGATTGATTTCAGGTATTTGAAGAATAAAAGGGATGCCTTGGCATGCTGCAGGACTACTCAGAGGCGGTTGACATTTCGAAAAAGAAGAGGCTACTTTATTGCTAGAAAACTCTTTTCTAAACTTATTGTATTTTTTTTGTTTTACAAATATGCTTTGACCCGTTGTGGGGAATTTCATGTTTGAATAATTTAAACATTTACTTTCCGCTGCGTGTTTTCTGATAATAAATAAGACTTCTTGAGTATTAATTTATGGTTTTAGCCTTGGAATGCCAACTGTTTGACCCGTCGGTTTTGAGGGTCTTACAAGTTGGTATGAGAGCAATGGTTCGAGGGATTCGGGCAGTTTGTGCTGAACTCGAATCTGGTATGGGACGAAACTGTTACTAAGAAACGTCAACTGCTGGGTAGCTGCACGCCAAGAGGTAATCCTTATTTTTTGAGGTATGTCTATATATATATATGTATATATATATATATATATATTTACACTTCATTGGATGCTTAATAGCATGAAGTCATAAACGGGCGGTTAGTGCCTTTACATTTTGATGTAGTATGGGAAGTTTATTATGTAGTGCGTAATGCACGACATATAGGTTGGGATGCTTCTCGTTTAACACTTAGATACATAAAGTGTTAGAAGGAACCCCAATAACTATATTTGTTTTAAGTATGTTATGATGGCTCTTATTGAGTGCTTAATTGTAATAATTCATAGGGGGTGTATGCTCTTGTGTTTTGAGGTAGGGTAGAATTCCCTTCTTCATTTGTTAATTGTAAACCTTTAAGGTTTAATAGCTAAATACTATGTGTATTTGTGTTAATGTGTAGGCAGAATTGTTAATGTGGTCGTAACTTGTTGTGTTTAGGGTGACTAAAGTAAAGTAAACAGCTAATCACACTTGATCAACATTATTAGAAGTTTACCCTTACTTTACACATTCTGAATATGTCTTGTGACGGATCATGTGGCAGTTTTGTCGTGAATGTTTTGTATAGGTTGTGTCTATCACCTTTTATATTGGGTTGGATAAAATCCCAAGGATACTAGACATTTAATCGAGGACAAGCTTGCAGTAGGAAATTCACTACTTGTGACCAGGGTTATAGATCATTGTCGGATCGAGTTATCGGGCCATAGTCTTCCTATTCTCTTGTACTTAATGTCATTGGGTTGCATTGATGTTATTCTTGGGATGGACTAGCAGGCTACCGTGGATGCTTGCTTTGTGTGCGGGCGGAGACACGTGCAACTTACAGCTCCTGATGGGAATCGTATTACTGTTCATGGGCACGTTGGTTGCTCATTACCTCGGGTTATTTTTATGCTAAAGGCGGGGAAAATGTTTTAGCATTGGTGTAAGGCGTACCTAGCGCAGGTCTTGGATGTGGGGGCTGATATCCCTAAGCTAGGGGATGTCCCCGTAGTGCGGGATTACTCGGATGTATTTTCTGAGAGTTTGACGGAATCGCCATCGGACCGCGAGGTTGAGTTCCAAATAGACCTCGTGCCGGAAGCTAAACCTGTAGCCAGAGACCTTACCTCCTAGCCCCTGCGTAAATGAAATAACTCTCATCTCTGTTGGAGGATTTGCTCGAGAAAGGATTCATTAGACCGAGTATCCCACCATGGAGTGTGTCGGTTTTAATTGTAAAAAGAAAGATGATAGCATACGGATGTGTATCACTTGATGGTGAAGAATAGATATCCTTTACCAAGAATCGACGGTTTATTTCGATCAGCTCCAAGGAGCTAGTTAGCACTCAAGAATTGATCTTTCCGTACTCGTTATGGACATGATGAGTTTTGGTAATGTCTTTTGGCCTGACTAACGTGTTGCGGCATTCATGCATTTGATGAACTGGCGGTGTAGACCGATGCTCGACCGTTAGGTTATTGTTTCCATTGATGACATGCTCATATACTCCAAAAGTGAAGACGACCATATTCAACATCTCAAGTAGGTTCTTTAAACTCTAAGGAATGAGAAACTTCGCACTAAATTCTTGAAGGATATGTCTGATTCGTGAGGCTCAGTATTCTGGACCGTGTCATTAATTTTGTCGGTACCATGGTAAATCCCATGAAGGTGGAGGCAGTGATGAACTGGGCGACACCAAAATCACCGACTGAGATTCATAGCTTCTTAGGTTTGGCAGATTGTTATCGGAGGTTCGTACATGATTTCTCCAAGATAGCTCACTGACTAAACTGACTAAGAATGAGGCGAGATTTGTTTGGGAATCGGACTAAGTGAACTCGTTTCTTGAGCTAAATAAAAGTTTGACACCGGAATTGCGGGTCTTTCAAGTGTCGGACGCGTCAATTGGGGGTCTCAGGTGTGTACTTATGCAGCGCGGTAAGATGATCGCTTATGCCTCACGCCAGCTGAAACCCCACGAGATTTATTACCCGACTCATGATTTGGAGTTAGCAGCCGTTGTTTTTGCACTTAAACTGCGAAGACATTACTTATATTTGGTTCCTTGCACCATCTACACCGACCCTAAGAGTTTGAGATATTATTTGAGCAGAAGGACCTTAACATTAGGCAGCGCAGGTGGTTGGAATTAATCAAGGACTAGGATGTGGAGATTTTGTATCACCCGCTCGGGTGAAGTCTTGTCAGCTTATTTTGAAACTGGATATAGGGAAACAGATCTCTAATGTTCAGAATGAACCCTTACAGGTGGAGTAGATCATGACGGAACGTATGTGGGGAAGCAAGGACTTTTGGAAAGCAATGGAGACGGGGTTATGTCCATAAAAGGCCGGATGTAGATACCTCGATATGGTGGTTTAGGGATAAAATCATGGAGGAGGCACACAGAACCTGCTATTCTAATAATTTGGAAGATCTTAAAAAGAACTATTGGTGGCCGACAATGAAGTATGAGGTAACAACTTATGTGAGTAGGTGTTTGACTTGTTTACAGGTTAAAGCGGAACATCAGAAACCATTTGGAAAAATTTAACCTGTAGAGATACCGGAATAGAAGTGGGAGCATCTTACTATGTATTTCATCACTAAGCTACCCCGTACGCCAAAGGTGTTTGACACCATTTGGGTGGTGGTGTATTGGTTAAATGATTACTCACTTCTTGCGGATACGGGGGATCTTTTAACTCCGAAAGGTCGGCACAATTGTTCCTTCGAGAGATTGTATTCTAGGCACGGTGTGTCGGTGTTATTGTTTCCAATAGAGACACTCCTTCTACGTGAATGGGTACTGGGTTACATATCAGCATCCCGTATCACCCGCAGACGGATGGTCAGTCTGAAAGAACCATCCAAACTCTCGAAGATATGCTTCGAGTATGCATTATTGATTTTGGCGGTAGCTGTGAGTATCAACTTCCCTTGGCAGAGTTTTGATATAACAATAGCCATCACGCCACTACTTGGATGCCACCGTATTAAAAGTTGTTGTGCTTCCCGACTACCTGACCTTATAAACTAGGCTATGATAGAAGTAGGATATGCCTGCTCTGATCTACAATACTGGTTTTGTGCCATGGTTGTTACTTTTCTGATCTGTGTTGTAACCTAAAATGATCATATGAATGTTCTATGTTTGGGGAGGTTCCTAATTAAGCATGAGACGTGTGCTAACATAACGGAGCCTTACTTTAGGGGCATCTAAGCCCACCGTCTAGTAACTTTATGGAATTCCTAATAGCTAGCAAGTACTTTATGCCATAGGATTCGAGGACGAATCCTATTTTAAGGAGGGTAGTCTTGTAACATCCCAAATTCTTTGTTTTTAAATAAACGAATAGATGGACTAATATATTTGATGGAATGAGGAAAAAAGAAGACGAAGCGGGCGCATGAATTCTTGTTTAATGGCTCAATGGACTTTTAGCAAGGGTTTGTACAGTGGCTTAAAATTTTAACACGACTTTTTCTTCTTTTTGATTTATGTATCTAAATACAAAGTTTAAATGTTATATTTAGGCAGGCATTCATTCATTAAGTGATGATACAAGAGGGGGTAACGATTTGATGAACCTCTGAGGGGCCATTTTGCAATTAAGAAGGTTGATGATGTTACTATATGGTATATGACATAGTTTAAGGTCTTGTGTGTAACTTTGGTACTCATCCCTTTCCTATAAACCCTACCATTGTATCGTGCCGACGTCTACCGATCATCTAGTACCTTTGTCACATACAAGAAAGCAATAGTGAGAAGGTGACACAAACCGATCACAAGGGTGCAGGATCTTGTGACCGGGCGTCTTTGATAAGAAGCTTCTTGCTAGAACATTATTCGAATTACTAGCCATCTTGTTACTCTAAAACACTAAAGCCATCGCCGCCAATCAGAAGCTTTTCTTTTCTTTTATTTATGAAACGCGACCAAGGGATTTCTAGCATCATCGAGATCTTTTATCAACTCCAGCGTAATCTAGGCCACACTCGTGTTACCGGATTGAAACTGGGTTCTAGGCCAAGGTGACTTTCGGTTTAGACACGATGTGGAGTAGAGGCAACGACGACAACACGTATACTCATTTTCTTATTTATGGTTTAGGGTGAGTGTATAGTAATGTCTACTGGAATGCTACGGCCACCGGTTCACCGTGTCGTACGGTCTAACCAATTGGTGTCTCGGTTTGATGGTGGTAACCGGTGGTGACAATGATGTTCAGGTTTGTGCTCGTGGTGTTGGGCTACGATGCAGACGCGAGATGCTGGTGAAGATGATCCCGGCTGGGTATGGGTTCATGACGAAGGTGTGTTGGTTATAAAGATGGTGTTGCGGTGCGCTTGTATGCTTCTTAAATAAGGTGAGTACTGTGTATATTAGTTTTGCGTGGGAAAAACATTGGTGAAGCAACTTGTCATTAAAGGTTGATGACAATAAATTTTACTAAATGATGGTGAGTATTATGGGTTATGAGAGGATGACGTTCATTGAGGTGGGCTTGTGTTTGCATGGAGGTCATGGTAGAATAATGGATGGTGTTTGAAAGATGATGGCTTTGGATGTTGGTTTGCATGAGATAATCTTGGTGCATGAAGATGTATGTAATTTCATGAAGATAAGAGTCTACATGGTTTGCATGAATGGTTATGGTGATTCAACTTTGATGACAGTGCGGGTTATGCTATATTTATCGAATTAGTTAGTAACCCCAAGTCATTTGGTTACATGTTCGTGTTCAAGATGAGTCGCAGCTCAAAATAGTTTAAACTATGGATTTGGAAGCTTTGTCATCGGTGAGTTCATGTGCCCACTCGTTTAGTTATTATTTTTCTAAATGTTTTGGGCTGACGTGCATGTTAAACCAGTATGGTTATTTTTGTGAAGTCACAAAATATTTTGATGAAGTTATAAATATTTTTGTGTACGAACGAAATCTATATTAACTCATACATATTATTTTAGCACTTGAAACGTAAGTGGGTGGAATGCGCCTAATGTGTTATTATACGGTTTGAGTCATATGTGTTATTAGAAGTGGGATAGGCCTACTCTGATTTATGGTATAGTTTTTGCTATGGTTGTCACATAGTTTATGCCTAATATTTTATTATATATATGGCTTTAGTTATATGTGTTATTATATATATATATATATATATATGAATAGACGGTTGTCTTGATTAAAGTGTGGCTTAAGTTTTATTTAATAAGCGGAATGCGCTTAATGTCTTGCCCACGTATTTGAAACCTTGCTTGTTAGATCAGGACTTGCCTTGAGTTATACTTGTTAGGTTAAATGTTTATATATATAAACTATGTATGACGGTTACCTGGTATTATAAATTGAGCTATGATAGTTTTACAGTATGTCTGCTCTGATTTATATAGTTATGGTTTGAGTCTCAGTAGGCGATATGCGCTTATGTAGACTTGTTGTAGTTTTGTGACAATTAGGCGAAATGCGCTTATTGTAGAATTAAGATAAAGTCTTATGTTAAGTAGGCGGATTGCGCTTATTCTAGACTTTACATTTTTGCTTAGGGAATAAATTGGCGGTTTGCGCTTATTGTTAACTCTGAGGTTGAGGTATTTTGTTAATTCTTAAATTGACAAACTACTTGTTTATATAAATTTATAAAACTTGAACTCACTCAGCGTAGCTGACTTTTGCATACACGTTAGATTGATTTCAGGTATTTGAAGAATAAAAGGGATGCCTTGGCATGCTGTAGGACTACTCAGAGGCGGTTGACATTTTGAAAAAGAAGAGGCTACTTTATTGCTAGAAAACTCTTTTCTAAACTTATTGTATTTTTTTTGTATTACAAATATGCTTTGACCCGTTGTGGGGAATTTCATGTTTGAATAATTTAAACATTTACTTTCCGCTGCGTGTTTTCTGATAATAAATAAGACTTCTTGAGTATTAATTTATGGTTTTAGCCTTGGAATGCCAACTGTTTGACCCGTCGGTTTTGAGGGTCTTACAAGTTGCCTATCCATCAATTGTTACAAACAACATCAATTTGATCAGGTTTAATATTCTAGGGTTCGAAACACAAATCAGTCAATATCTCCGTGATTAATGAGTGTTAACCTGTAAAAATCAATGCAAAATGATCAGTGAAGTAAGACGACCACAATCGTAGGGTTCAAAAGATCAGGGTAACAAGTTGACTTCAGAGAAGAAATTTTGAAAAAATTTTGTAATGGGTCGAATGAGCCTGAAAGAGTATATATAGGCAAGCTCCTTCGACCCTAGTTAAAGGTTCAAATGAGGCAAAAGGGTTCGAATGAGACAGATGTTCAAGAACACTCTCATTCGCCCATTTTAAACATACGAAGGAGCATTAAAAATCCCACGTTCGACCAAACGAATGGGCGAACGAGAACTGGGATTTTTGATAAATTTTTCAAATCTCAAAATCGAGTCCCGTTCCAATTATTTTTCAACTTTTAAACATCCAACATTCATATTTTCACATTTAAAAGATTACAAAGCTCAAATGGTTCATCAAGTTTTAGAAAATCGTAATCAACCACCATCAGCTATCAAAAAGAAAATGAAAATGTAAAATCTTTTTGGATTTTCTAAAGTTTATGCTAAAACACACCTAAAATCTTTTTGAGTTTTGTAATTTTTGACGAAAAAATAAAATGCAAAAATGTAAATGAAAAACAGTAAATGTTTTGGGATTTCCGGTAAAGGGATCATGTCAGTTATTGAGAAATCTGATCACACCGTTGATCTTTTGAATTATTATCATTAAAGACAATTTGTGATCTGGCAACTGCTGATATTGTGATCCACATAAACTCACATGCAGACTTTCGTGCAGTGCTTTAAACTGATACTGTTATTTATAGTATAAACATAATTGTTTGTGGTTCCCACGCACACGACATACTCCCGTATCAAGAAGTAAATGCACAAAGACTAATTGTAAAGCGTGATTATGCTTTCGTCGTCTGTAATTTACAAGGTATAATGCACAGAGGTATACAGGTCAGCAAATTAATGCAGCAAAGTAACATGTGCACTTTAGCAGGTTGAGGACTGATATTAATCATGATATGCATCAGTGATTAATACGATGTAATAGATAATCTTTGATCATCATAAAACATAGAAAGTTCCTCAATTCGGTAACATTAGGATTTGGCATAAAGCTCTTTTATTAAGACACCCTGTCTGATCTAGGTCCGTAATGACTTACAGCAGAAGATCAGAGAGGCTATCCCCAGACAACTAATAACATAACGACCCTAAACCTCCGAGTTTTGTACAAATACCCTATCAAACGAAATTACGGTACTAAGACCATATGCCAATGAGGAGTTCATCCACACAACAATTCGTTTGATATGTATGTATCAGACACGCAGTAATAGGTCAACGAAGCCTATCAGCACATCACACAGACTCAGACACACGCCCTATATAGCAATACATTACTTAGAATGTGTCAGATTTCCACTGATGTACTATCATTTCCCCTTTTACTCCAGGAAATCATTTTTGGTTTTTCTGATTTTTATAAATTTTTGAATTTACTGTTCCCAAGGATAAGCTGGAGCATTTCAAATATGTGACTGCCCAGATATCGTTTGTATACAGAAATCTGACGGCATTAATCTAAGGGAAGAAGATATAGCAGTCAGCAAAGAAATTTTCTAATTTTTATGGATTTTGAAATTTTTCAATGTTTTTGGATTTTCGAAAGTTTTCTGAAAAACAGTAAAAATTAAACTAAAAAATGATAGAATGAGGTGGTGATCATTCTTGTTTTTCTTTAATACCATTAGCTTTTAAAAGATAATCAAATCTGGATTTGTCAAAAGCTTTGGTATAAAGATCTGCGCGTTGGTAATCAGTGTGGATTTTGACCATATCGATCATCTTTAGCATAACAATCACGTATAAAATGATATTTAATCCGGATATGTTTAGCCTTTGAGTGATTTACTAAGTCTTTTGTTAATGCGATTGCGGCTTCATTATCACAGTAAATAGGGGTTTTAAGAAATTGCAAACCGTAATCCACCATCTGTTGTTGGATCCAAAGAACCTGTGAGCAGCAGCTCGATGCTGAAACGTATTCTGCTTCACATGTGGATAGTGCAACTTCGGTCTGTTTCTTGCATTGCCAGGTCACGAGCCTGCTCCCCATAAACTGACATCCAGCCTTTGTGGATTTGCTGTCTTTGTCACAGCCGCCCCAATCTGCATCACTAAAAGCGATTAGGTCAAAATTATCATCATGAGGGTACCAAAGTCCTTTCGATAGACAACCCTTCAGATATCTAAGGATACGCTTGACAGCTGCAAGATGACTTTGTTTCGGCTTCAACTGATATCGTGCACAAAGACAGGTTGCAAACATTATATCCGGTCTAGACGCGGTGAGATACATCAGAGATCCGACAATTGCTCTGTATGTAAATGGATCAGTCAGCTCCCCCTTAGCGTCAACTCCAATCCCGTGATTAGGTTGTATCGGGGTATCCATCGGCTTTGAGTCATCCATCTGGAATCGGCTCAAGACTTCAGAAACGTATTTGGTCTGGTGAATAAAGATCCCCGTTGGTCTTTGCTCCACCTGCAAGCCTAGGAAAAACTGCATTTCTCCCATTGCGCTTATTTCGAACTTTTCCTGCATAACCTTTTCAAATTCCCTGCACAGAATTTCGTTAGCAGACCCGAAAATAATATCATCAACATAAATTTGCACAAGAAGCAAGTCATCTCCTGCTCGTTTCGTGAACAGTGTGCAGTCTACCAATCCGCGTTTGAATCCTTTCGAGAGAAGATACGTGCTCAGCTCCTCATACCATTGTCTCGGAGCTTGGTGCAACCCGTAGAGAGCTTTGTTTAAGACATAAACCTTATCCCGGTGAATAGGGTCCTCAAAGCCTGGTGGTTGACCTACGTAAACTTCCTCTTTGACCACACCGTAAAGAAATGCGCTCTTTACATCCATCTGATACACCTTGAATTTCTTCCAGGATGCAAATGCCAGAAACATTCGTATAGCTTCCAAACGTGCAACAGGTGCATAGATTTCATTGTAGTCGATTCCCTTAACTTGATGAAAACCTTGAACAACCAAACGAGCTTTGTTTCTCACTATAACTCCTCTATCATCCTTTTTACACTTAAAAACCCATTTGGTTCCGATCTTCTTTCTTCCCAGGGGCAAATCTGTCAGCGTCCAAACTCCAAGTTTCTGAAATTGTAACAACTCTTCTTGCATCGCTTCCACCCAAGCATCATCCAAAAGAGCTTCCTTGTACGTCCGCGGCTCGACCTGCGAAACATAACAAGCGAAAGACCGGTCATTTTGAAAACCAGATTTTTGTATTTTGGCATATAAAGCAAGATTGCCAATATTCTCTGGTGCTTGAGCATTTCTCAATTGCCCTCTTGTCATAACGCTTCTACCAGGATCACCAATAACCTGTTCAAGCGTTGTATCCGATGTATCCGAGATTCCGGATAATCAGGTACTTGCACTCCCGTTTGAGTCGTCAAATTCTCTATAGAAACCAGATCATTACCCACATTCGATGTTGAAGCATCAGTTGTAGTTGGGTTCACTGGTGGTGTCACTGTAGCATTTTCCATAATAGCTTCACTTGTAGCATCATCGTCTTCATCTTCTGAATCTGATGAATTAAGCGTTGTTGAAGCTTCTTGGAACACTTCTTCTTCCATCACAGGAGCAGTTGTATCATTAGAAGCTGCTTGAGGATTTACAGTGATCGGACGCACTAACGGTGAAGTCACTGCGTTTTCAACCTCGTAATATAAACGGAGTACAGCTTCTTCAACCATGCTATCTAGATTGAATGATTCAAAGAAGTCTTTGTAATCAAACATCCAGTCTGGACCGCCTCCCTGTACATTCTGAGTGTATCTTTGTACTTCAATGTTAGCCCACTCCTCGACTTTTCTAGTTCTTTTGTTGAATACCCTTTTTAGTGGGGTTGCATATCCAACAAAATAGCCTTCTTCAGCCTTTGGTGCGAACTTCTCCGAAGGATTAAGCATTGTACACAGGGCTCCAAATGGTTCTAGATACTCTAGATTCGGCTTTCGTTGGTTCAACAGCTCATAAGAAGTTTTGCCAAACTTCTTCACTTATAAAACACGATTTAGAGTGTAGCATGCTGCGTAAATTGCTTCATTCCAGAACATGACTGGAAGATTTGAGTCCGCAAGCATTGTTCTCGCCGTTTCGATTAGAGTCCTGTTCTTCCTTTCCGCGACACCATTCTGCTAGGGTGTATATGGAGCGCTGTATTCGTGATGAATTCCCTTGTTTTCACAAATATCATCCATCTGAGCATTCTTGAACTCCGTCCCATTATCACTTCGGATTCGTTTGATCTTTAGACCATAGATATTCTCCAGACGAGTAAACAGAACTTTTAGGTTGTCAAACGTGTCGCTTTTCTGGTGTAAGCACATAACCCATGAGAATCTTGAATAATCATCAGTCACCACAAGACAGTACAATTCCCCGGCATGACTTTTACGCTTGATTGGACCAAATAAGTCCATGTGCAAACGCTCAAGCGGTAGTTCAACGGAATTGACTTTCTTTGGTCTGTGGGTCTATTTGTGCTGCTTACCCTTTTTACAACTAATACACTTGTCATTCAAATGGAAATGTTTCACATTAACTCGAGTGACAAGTTCATTCTTTACCAACTGGTTCATCTTTCTCAAATGAATGTGTCCCATTCTCCTATGCCACATGATAGATTCTTTTTCTGTATCCTTAGAGAGGAAACACGTGACTTGGCCATGGGTGGTCATAGCTTTGGACATATCGAGAATATACAAGTTGTTTACTCTCGGTGCCTTTAGCATCACCCACTCTTTTGGAAGTTCAAAACCCGGTTTCAGGATGTAGCAAGATTTGTCGTCAAAATAAACAGAGAATTGCTTATCACGGATTTGGCTGACACTGAGTAGATTGTAATCTATCTGCTTCACATACGATATCCGCTCAAATGTCACTACCCCATTCCTAACACTACCCTCCATCGTAATGTAGCCTCCTTTATTTCCTGCAAACGCTACGTAACCTCCATTTATATTCTTGATATCAAAAAGTAGCGTGAGATCCCCTGTCATGTGGCCAGAGGCTCCACTGTCAACAATCCAGAGGCTGCTAACAGGGCCAGCTGGAGCTCCCTGTTTAGGTGGTTCTGTCATTGCCATCAGTGCGAAATGAGCTTCCTTCCCTGCAAAGAATTTTGAGTAATCAATCTTTGTGCAGGCATCATCCACCATGCACGACTTGCGAGTCATAAGGAAATCTGCTTCAGCTAGCAACTGATCGATGTCATCGTCTAGTGAGTTCACACTAGCTTCCGAGTCAGAATCACTTTCCATGTCCGAATAAGCTGAATCATATTGCTCTCCAACATCTGTGACAAAATCAAGAATCATTCCAGACTTCTTGTCTTCACACTCATCATTCACATCCTCATTCAACTCTTCTATTTTCAACTCCGTCAATTTTTCTATCACAACATCTTCTTCAATCTCCACATGTTTATCCAAACTCATCTTTTGTGCTACATAAGCCACATTTCCTACAGTAATCTCTTCCACTCCTAATTGCATACCCGTCCAATCAAAACCTTCATCTTTTTGAATCACAAGTGCTTGGTTTTGATTTTCTGTTTGGGTTTGGGTTTGAGTGTTAGGTGTAGAGATGGGAACAATGGTTCGGTTTGGATTCTGTTGTGGTTGGTTTTGAGATGTGGATTGTCTAGTATTGGTATTTTGTTGTGTGTTTTGACGGTTCTGGTAGTTGTTTTGAGGTTGAAAGCTAGAGATGTTGGGACTGTTGTATGATACCTGATTCTGGTTTTGGTTTTGTCTGTTTTGGTAGCTTGAGTTGAACGGGTTTCGATTACCTTGATGAGCCGGCTGTGTGCACTCTCTCTTGAAATGACCCTTCTCACCACAATTAAAATATGTGACCTTGGCTTTGTTAAAGCTGTAAGTGGTGTTTGGAGAAGTCAAAAGGTCAGTTCTCCCTGTTTTCTGGATAAAATCAGTGGCTCTTCTCATGATGCTAGCAAACGCCCACTGTATATCCATAAGCTCCATTTCCTCTTTATCGATTTGTGCATAGTCCTCATTGGTTAGATTGTTGTTTCCAATCTGACTAGCAACTAAACCGTTGTATGATGCAACCATAGCAGATACTAATGCTACATGCTGTTGAGCAATCTCAACAGTAACATTGTTAAGATTAGAAGTCTCTAACACAATCGGACTTTGATTTAATTGTGTTTGAGTGATCTGCATTTGGTTCATGTGAGGATTATATGGTTGTTGTTGAGGTTGACTGGCTGCGTAACAGGCAGCTTGTTGCATAGGTGAAAAAGGTGGAATGAAATTTGGTGTTTGATAAGATTGTGGTGTGTATGATGAAGTTTGGGCTAGATAGTTTATTGGTGCTTTGGTGGGTTCAACAACATTAGATACGCAAGCAATATGAGGTGCAACACTTGAAGTAGAGCTAAAAGTAGAAAGAGAAGTATATGTACCACTCACATACAACTCTGGGTTCTACGGAATCTGTGCTCTCTTCTCCTCCATTTCTTTGTTCTCCAGTTTTTGTATGAACTCATTGATAGTCCAATACTGGTATGCATCTTTTTCTTTCAACACTTCAATGTGTTGGTTCCAATATGGTGGTAAAGCATCAGCAAATTTATCCACCAGTTCAGACATCGGTATGCTAATCTCGTAGCTCGAAAGCTCTGTGGGCAAATGGCAATACCTTGGAACCAATTCTTTAAAGTCTCATTACCCATGTAACTAAAGTTCTCGAACTCTTTACGAAGCTCTTCCATTCTCAGCTTCCTAGTCTTCTCATTACCATCATGTCTGTTTCTCAGCATATCCCACAACTGTTTTGAAGTAGTACACGATCCGAACTGATGTAGCAAGTCAGTGTTGATCGCCTGAGATAATTGAGAAAACGCCTTTTTCTCGATCGCGAACTTCTTTTTCTCATCATCAGCCAAATTCTCCAACGGTATAGGTTCACCAGTGTTCTCCAGAATAGGAGCAACATAACCTTTCACTATCATCTGCCATGCCTCAGCTCCCTCTAAACCTTGTCCCTCCACATGTATCTTGAACTTTGTCTTCCATGTGTTATATTCCATCATATCCATGAGCTTTGGTGGACGATTGCCACTGCCTGATGATAGATCATGAATAAGTGTAGATATGGCATTGGTCGTCTGTGAGTGAACGGCAGCTGCTGCTACTCCCCAATAATCGCCAATTGGTTGCTGTAACGGTTGCACAACTTGCTGAGGAGTAGAACTAGTCATTGCCATGTAATTGATTGGCTGAGATGGTGGACTAGTCTGCTGAGCTGCAACTGACCATGGATCTCTTGTTGTCTGCTGCTGTGGTGCTTGATTAGGTCTTGGCGTAGTTGGAAAGTTCCACATCTTAACCTGTAAATGTTCGAACACGAAAAGATTAGAAAAATTTTAAAACAGATTTTTCCTTCGCACTATCGTATGGTCGAATGAGGAAATTTCTTCTCCTTCGACCGTTTTGAAAGATACGAATGTGAACAATTACAACACACAAACTCTTTCGACCGTTTGTTCTCTCTTCGACCGTTTTATCTCTCCTTCGACCGTTCGATCAGTCGAATGTAACACAGATGGACGAATGTATACAAACAAGCTATAAAACTCTACGTTCGACCACAAAAACAACACCTTCGACCAGAAAATCACTCGTTCGACCAAATTTACTCACACCTTCGACCGTCTCTCTAGGTTCGACCCCTGCTATTTCAAAAACGGTTATTCTTTGAAAATCAGTTAATTTTGATCATGTTTAACAAATGTTGATGGATTTTGATGATTTTAATCAGGTTTTGAATCGGAATTGATTTGGAACAAGTTTAACAAAGAAAATTATCCATTTTAACCATGAAAACAAGTTGTAATCAATCAAAAACTCATCAAATCAGTTTGTTCTATGAAAACAGAAACTTTTTGACCAAAATTGGGTCCAAATCAACTGAGAAACTATCAATTTGTGGTTGTTTGATCCAGAATGGCTCTGATACCACTTTGTATGTGCTAATAGGATCGACAAATCAACAAAGAATTGATCAAACAAGTTTGATTTTGGTGCGGAAACCCTAAACCAATCACAAAATGATAATCAAACAGATCAAAACACGTAAATCATCATTTCAAAGCTTTTTCTTTAATTACGAACTCAATTACATGTTAATAAAGTGAAAACAACAAGGTATGAACGTGAATTAAGCTAAATAATATCCTAGAGAGAGAATCAGAAAGTGGAGGGAACAAAATGACTCAAAGTTACATTCAAAAAATCAGCTTGAAATATATATAGTCTGCACATTCGCCCACTTCGTAAGTGCTAATGTGCAGGTTCGACCACTTCATCCGGTCGAACCAAGCCATACATAAGAAACCTATTCTACATTCGACCAAAACCTCTTCTTCGCACCTTCTGAGTCTCCTTCGACCAATTAAGCTGCTTCCTTCAACCAGACTTATCCACCTTCGACCAAACGGTTATCAACAAAAACAAGTTTATTGGACAATCCGAAGCACTAGTCGCATAAATGCATCTACAAAACTAAATATCTTATCCTTTTTAAGTAAAGCTTGGAAAGGCTTTCTCAATGTAGATGCAAAAGTGCGACTAAAGCTTTGGATTGTAATACATAATATGTTTTGGTAATGGCGAAGGTGCGAAGGAGAGTTTTATTAGGTGCGAAGGAATCTTGAAAGGTGCGAAGGAGAGAATATGTACGAATGAAGATTAGATTATAGTAGAACTTGGTTCGACCAGTTGATGTGGGCGAACCTGCACATTCGCATGAACAGTTTGGGCGAATGTGCAGTCTATAAATAGACAAGTTTGATTTTTGAATGTAACTTTTGATCTTTATTATTCCCTCCACTTTCAGAAACTCTCTCTAGTGTTTCGTTAAACTTGTTTATCGTTCATACCTTGATTGTATCTATATTTCAACGTGTAAACAAGTGTTTTATTAATGAAAACGTTTGAAAATGACACTACAACAAAAAGGGCTTTTAAGGACCTTTTATGTGGGACACTTGTAAAATAGGGTCCTTAAAAACTATTTAATATGACGAATGAACTTTTGGGGTCCTTTATAATATACGCTACTAAACAAGTGTCCTAAAAAGCTATTTAATAGGATGGAAGAATCTTTTGGGGTTGTATTGTCATATAACTTAATAAGACACTTAAAATGTAGATCTTAATAAAGTAATTTATAAGACATTTAGTTTGTTGGTGTCCCATTATGTGGTAATGTAATAGGACACTTGTTCACCGGGGTCCTATTATAACATAACTTAATACGACACTTTATAATTAAGTCATAAATGTTCAATATTATATGACCCTTTCTAGTCATAGTCATATTAGAACATAACTTAATAGGACACTTGACACATGGGTCTTATAACTTTAACCTTTATAGGACGCTTAATCATTGTGGTGTTATTATAATAAACCGTAATAGGACACATGATATTTGAGTCATAAACATCAGTTTTATAGGACGCTTATTCGCTAGAGTTTTATTATAACATAACTTAATATGACACTTACGAATTGGGTCTTATAACTTTAACCTTTATAAGACGCTTAATCATATCGGTGTTATTATAATACACCGTAATAGGACACTTGATGTTTGAGTCATAATAGTAAAAAAATCATGTAGCAAAATAATCCATTTCATACAATATCTATACTATATTTTAAAGTAGCAAAGATGTAACGTATGGTAATTTTAATAGTCACCCAACGTAACAAGCAACATGTACAATAGACTTAAGCTTACTTTATAAGGGTATAATAGTAATGTGGTCATAATTTTAAGATGTTTTAAGGGTAGTAGAGGTATTTCAATACACATGGTAAAACGGGTGGGTTGGGTCGGGCGGGTGGCGGGTCAAAACGGGTCGTGTAGGTTCGGGTCGTAACGGGTTCGGGTCAAAACGAGTTTCGGGTCAAAGCGGGTCGGGTCAAAACTAGTTTCGGGTCAGGTTGACAATCAACCCGCCAACCCGTCCATATTGACCCGAGCTCATTTAGACTAAACCCAAACCCGCAAATTTTGTGTTAGGTTCGGGTCGGATCCTATTTTCGGCTTGTGTCAGAAATTTTCACCCCTACCTATTCCTCAAAATAGCTTTATTTATTTATTGCTTTATATTTTCTGATTTTTTTTTATCACAGAATTTTTATCAAAATTATTTATAAATTTTTTTCTTTAATACTTTTTTCCACTAATCTTTCACAAAAAAGTTAAAACTTCCCTCCTATTTATTTTTTTATTTCCCTTAAATCTTCCCTCTTAATTTTCTTTGCCCCTCAAACTTTCCTTTAACCTCCCTCTTAAACCGTGATAACCCTAATCAATCTCAAGCAATAATCGTGATAACCCTAACCAATAACCATTTCCCCCTAAATCTTCCCTCCTAATTTTCATTGCCCCTCGAACTTCTCTGGATCATCAAGGCGATTTCACTCTTTAAGGGTATTCTTTACAGATTCAAGTATCACGGTTGTTTAAACTTTGATTTTCATTGTAGATTTATTGATTTTACCCGACAATCTTTTATTTTCAATGTAAATTTGGAAGCCCTATAATCTTTTATTTCCATTTCTTAGTTTCGTAACCCTTATCTGCATATTTTCTTTCCATTACTTACTCATGTGAGATTTATTACTTGAAATTGTGTTGTCAACGAACTCATTTAGCCATTATATTTAATATTTTGGTGTCTAATTGAGATTTTCTTTGTAAATTGTTGTCCTATCCGAAGATGATGGGTGGTCGATTTAATGATTTTTTTAATGGTATGGGTTTGTTTATATAAATTTATTGTTCATAAAAATGCGAATATTGTTCCAAATTTCCATGATTTGTTAACGAACTGTTCTTAAGTTTTGTTTAGTGTCTCAACTTTGGTTAGTATTTATAGGATTGAAGAGTGTGCCAGATTGGACATATCAAATGCTGAGTTCCTGAAATCTCAAGGTGTGATAATCATTTATTTAAATTGCTATTACTTTATGCTTTTAATTTCAATATTAGTTATAATGTTGTCAAATACTTGATGTATCTATGGACCGGAGTATTGCCTATTTAAGATCTTTTAATTTAATGGTCACTTAGTTTCTCCTGTAATAGTCTACTGCTTGATTTGATTTTCTGTAAAAGAGAGTCGAATAATGAAGTTTATAAATGGTTTAATTAACTCTTCATCTAGTAAGTTGCATTTTTATATATGAATAACTCATAAGGACTAAGGTGTTTTCTTGCATCTATACATATTAGTATGTTATGGAATTGTTTATAACTGCCTCTAGCTGATACTTATTCATCAACTTCTTGATTGGAATAATTTCATGATTATAAATTTGTATGCTATTCGATACATGTCGTCAATCTTTTAGATAATATATTAAATATGATTAGAGAAACTATGTTGTTAAAATCTGGATTACTCACTTTAAATAAAATGAGTTAAGAGATTGTAAAGCATTTTCAGATACAAATTGCTACACAAAACAACTCTAAATTGCTGCACAAAACAGCCTTAAAAATGTTGCATAAACAGCTCTAAATTGCTGCATAAACAGCTCTAAAAACGCTGCATAAACAGCCCTAAAATGCTCCATAAACAGCTCTAAATTGCTGCACAAAACAGCCCTAAAAATGCTGCATAAACAGCTCTAAATTGCTGCACAAAATAGGCCTAAAAATGCTGCATAAACAGCTCTAAATTGCTGCGTAAACAGCTCTAAAAACGCTGCATAAACAGCCCTAAAATGCTCCATAAACAGCCCTAAAAATCATGTACAAAAACAACCCTAAAACTACTAATGGATCATTTATTTATGTATGTATGTGAGAATAACATATAAGAATTCAGAATACATCAAACAAGTAAATAAAAGGAACTATGAAAACCAAATGTGGGCGCCACATACAAGAGTAACATCCCTCCTTATTGCGCTTTGCGCCTTAGGCATGCTTAAGTGCGCTTTTTAAAACCAAGGTTAGTTCGGGTCAAAAAGTCTTCTTTTTATAGTATTCACATAAAAAACAAATTTATACTTTGCAATTTTCGTCTTATATAAACACATTAATATGCATAAACTTAAATAAAAGCAGGAATAGTCTAGCATAGTACCATGTATATTATGCTATACTATTTTGGATTTTGAATTTTTAGGTTGAATTCTTGAAAACTTTTCCCTATGGATTTTAGGCAATAAAGAATCCTTTTTCCAACCATTGTTGAATGTTTCTATAATTTTTATATGGAGGTCAAATGGCATTTTTGTGATGTGTGGTTTGCTAATTATTCAGTTACTTGCATTTCAATTAGTTTTGTAATGGGTATCTATTAAAAAAATGATTTTTAATGGGTTTTCAATATTTTTAATTTTTGGTGTACGTGTGATAATATGTCACAATTTAAATGACATTACCTCTAGGTGGTATAGAGGTCCCATTACTCACTGATTATCCTTTGATCATGAAACTGATTTTTTTTTTCTAAATATAATTGGCCTGACTAATTTGGGTTTTGATATTGCAGAATGTTGATGAAATTAACTGGCGACTTTTGAAGACCACACTTGAAGGTGATCAGAGTTACCAGACGATTTTTCTTTAGTCGTCTGAGAATGGATGAGATCTTGAGCTTTTTTTCTTTAGAGGACTTGATCATCAATTTAATAAAGTGATACGTTTTTATAAAAGTAAAGTGGAGGAGGTGTTGAAGCAGGCTGAAGAGCTTAGTAGTCAAATGGATGCTCTCATTGCTCTTAGAATTAAAGTTACTAATCCCACTGCGGCCGCTGCGGTTGCTGCTGATGTCTCTCCTTTCATGAATGAAAGAAACACAGGTAGGTAGTTTTGAATTTTAATTATAAACATTACAGTAATGTAAAGAAATTATTTACTTACTTTAGAGCAATTTAAGGTACAAATCCATTGGAGGTGATTCATGAACACCAGCAAAAGAGATCAGATAAAAAGGGATACAAGATGACTTCTTTAGAACTTTTAAGTCATGTAAAGATCAACACCGGCCCAAAAACACCGCTATCCACCGTGAAAAATGCTTTCGATAGTTTGAATATTGACCTGCGTTTTAACAAAAATGAAGTTAGAAATGCAGAAGAAAACATCCAGGTGTTCAATTGCTGACCTAGATTGTTATTGCAGATCACATCAAGAAATGCGTCGGATGCCTACTTGAAGATGGTTGAAGAATCTTACTTGAGCCAATCTGATGAGGTATGCTATTATGATGTTTTAACTGATTTTGCATTTTAAATCGGTCAAGTTACCGACTTTTAACATAGAAAATTCCTTCAGGTTTCTAAGCTCATAGAGTGTGTTGAAGCAGCCTTCATAAAGCATTTTTGTAACCGGAACCAACATCAAGGAATGGACACCTGAAGGCCCAAAGCTAAACGAGATAAGTATCGGGTAACATTTTTAGTAGGTAAGTTACAGACATCCTACAAGATAAACCTATGGCGATAAGAGCCTATTTTAGACTTGTACAGCTTTCACCAATGTATGTTCTGTTTCAGGTTGCTTCTTTGGATTCTCATTAGCACTTATGGTGGCGATATTGTAAGTATACATGCTAGAAATCTGCTCAAGAATGAAGGTCGAACGAAGTACATGGATACCATTTTTCCACTGTACAACTTCTTTGGATTTCTGGTGTTTCATATGCTGATGTACGCTGGGAATGTATACCTTTGGATGCGTTATAAAAAATGAAGTGAAAGCAAAAGAGAATCCGGTAAATATTGTTTGTCAAGAAAACGATGAAGTTAAAGATCAACTTCAGAAGTTACTAAACAAAATCAAGCCTTCAAATGACCAACAAGTTTTCAAGACAACTGACCCATCAATTTTGATTTTTTTTTGGTCAAGTTCAACATCAACAAGGCCCATTAACGATGCCTGTAAAAGCTAATTCTGGTATTAACAATGTTACTTTCATTTGCTTTTCGGATACTCTGCCGCGAAGCGCAAAAAGTAATTCTAGTTTTAATAATCTGGAACTTAATGCTTATACATGGATGGTTTATTTGTAGGTAGTCCGTGAGAATTGAGGACGCATGATGACTTGTGATTCTATGCTGCTTGTTTCTTTCATTGCTTTTAATTTCTTTGTTAAATGTTACAAGACTTTATGTTGGATAATGCTATAACTTATTTATGTTTAGTGTTTTTGTTATGAATATGCTTATTTGAAATATAATAAAGTTTTTTTCATTAATTGATGTTATATCCAGTATATCATAAAATTGCGTGTGTGTGTATTTGTAAGAAAACGTTGTATCATATGACTTGTTAGGACTTTGAAATTTGGTCCTATTAAACTTGTTAGAGCATTGTAAAAGTATTCGAATATGTTTTTCTTAGGACACTATATTGTTTGTTCATTGACATATTATACGACCATAAAATTGGTTTTATAATCTTATTTGAGATATTAGGACCCTTTTTTTGGTACTAATGCTCCTATAATATTACAACATAAGGGTCTCATAAATTAATTTTTTAGGACTCTTGTAGGTGTATTAAAAGATTAAAACTAGGTAAGCACATGTTAAAACTTGTAAAAGTGTCCTAATATGTTTTAGTAGGAGTTTTTTTGGTCATATTATGCGACCATAAAATTGGTTTCATAATCTTATTTGAGATATTAGGACGCTTTTTAAGTTTCGTGACTTATTACGACCCCTTACATGAAACGCTTTTACTGTTGGTCCTATTAAATAAAAGGTCCTATAAAATAACATTTTAGGACGCTTTTGTGCGTACTAAAAACTCATTTTTGTTGTAGTGTGATGATCTGTGTGTTTGAATCTGTTTGATTATTATTTTGTGATAGTTTTAGGGTTTCCGCACCTGAAACTAACTTGTTTGATCAATCTTTGTTTGTTATCGATCCTTTCACGCACATACAAAGTGGTATCAGAGCCATTTCGGATCAAACAACCACAAATTAATAATCTCTCAGTTGATTTGGACCCAATTTTGGTCAAAAAGTTTCTGTTTTCAATGAACAAACTGATATGATAAGATTTTGATCGATTACACCTTGATTTCGAGTTTAAATCGGATAATTCTCTTTATTAAAGTTGTTCCAAATCAAATCCGATTCAAAACCTGATTAAGATCATCAAAATCCATCAACATTTGAAAAACATGATCAAAATTAACTGATTTTCAAAGAATAACCGTTTTTGAAATCACAGGGGTCGAACGAGAGAGTTTGGTCGAAAGTGGAATTTATTTGGGTCAAAAAAGTGATTTTGTGTACGAAGGAGGTGTTTTAGTGGTCGAAGGAAGACTTTGATTGCTTATTTTTCACATTCGTCCATTTGTTTCACCTTCGCCTGATCGAACGGTCGAAGGAGCTGAAAAACGGTCGAAAGAGAGTCTAAAGTGGTCGAAGGAGATTTTGTTGGTTAGTTCACATTCGTATCAATCATAAACGGGCGAAAGAGAACTTTATTTCTCATTCGCACGTTCGTATATACGAAGGAGCATTCTGTTTTGAAACATTTTTAATCTTTTCGTGTTTAATCGTTTGCAGGACAAGATGTGGAACTTTCCAACAACGCCTAGACCTACTCAAGCACCACAACAGCAGCCAACACAAGATCCGTGGTCCATAGCAGCTCAGAAGACTAGTCAACCATCACAGCCGATCAATTATATGGCAATGACTAGTTCGGCTCCACAACCAGTTGTTCAACCATTACCACAACCGATTGACAACTATTGGGGAGTCGCCGCAGTAGTCCATTCACAGACGACCAACGCTATATCCACTCTTATTCATGATCTATCTTCTGGAAGCGGCAATCGTCCATCGAAGCTAATGGACATGAAGGAGTATAATACTTGGAAGACAAAGTTCAAGATCCATGTTGAGGGACAAGGACTTGAGGGAGCCGAGGCATGGCAAATGATTGTGAAGGGTTACGTTGCTCCTATTCTGGAGAATACAGGAGAACCGATCCCGTTGGAAAATTTGGCGGATGATGAAAAGAAGAGGTTTGCGATAGAGAAGAAGGCATTCTCTCAGCTATCCCAAGCGATCAACACTGATCTATTGCATCAGTTTGGATCGTGCACTACATCCAAACAACTATGGGATATGCTGAGAAATCGACATGATGGAAATGAAAAGACAAGGAAGCTTAGGATGGAAGAGCTTCGTAAGGAGTTTGAAAACTTCAGTTACATGGGTAATGAGACCCAAAAAGAGTTGGTTCCAAGGTACTGCCATTTGCTCACTGAATTGTCGAGCTATGAGATCAGCATTCCAATGTCGGAATTAGTAGATAAATTTGCTGATGCTTTACCACCCTACTGGAACCAACACATCGAAGTGTTAAAGGAGAAGGATGCTTACCAGTATTGGACTATTAATGAGTTCATCCAAAAGCTGGAAAACAAAGAAATGGAGGAAAAGAGAAAAGCTAAGAGAGCTCAGATTCCACAGAATCCTGATTTATATGTGAGTGGTACATCTAACTCTCTTTCTGCTTCAAGCACTACCTCTAATGTTGCACCTCACATAGCATGTGTGTCTAACGTTGTTGAACCAACAAAAGCACCCATTAACTACCTTGCTCAAACTTCATCCTACACACCGTCATACACACAACAACCTTATCAAACACCAAACTTTATTCCACCATTTTCACCATTACAAAAAGCCGCATGCTATACATCAAGTCAATCTCAACAACAACAACAATATCCTCCTCAAGTGAATCAGATGCAGATTACTCAAGCACAATCAAGTCAAAACCCAATTGTGTTAGAGACCTCAAACCTTAACAATGTGACTGTTGAAATTGCTCAACAGCATGTTGCTCTTGTATCTGCTATGGTTGCTTCTTACAACGGTTTGGTAGCAAGTCAAATTGGTAATAACAATCTCACCAATGAGGACTACGCTCAAATCGACAAAGAGGAGATGGAGTTGATGGACATTCAGTGGGCTTTTGCAAGCATTATGAGGAGAGCCACTGACGTTATTCAGAAGACTGGCAGAACTGATCTCTCAACATCTCCCAACACCACATACGGATTCAACAAAGCAAAAGTTACATGCTTCAACTGTGGTGAGAAGGGACACTTTAAAAGGGAGTGCACACAGCCAGCACAACAAGGTAACCGAAACCCTTTCAATTCAACATACCAAAATAGACAAAACCAAAACCAAAATCAAGTGTCATACAACAATCCAAACATCTCAAGCTTTCAACCACAAAACACCTATCAGAACCGACAACAAAACAACAACACTAGACAATCCATAACTCAAAACCAACCTCAACAAAATCCAAACCGAACTATTGTTCCTATCACTACACCCAACACACAAAACCAAAACCAAACTGATAATCAAAACCAAGCACTTATGATCCAAAAGGACGAAGGTTTTGATTGGACTGGTATGCAATTGGGGGTGGAGGAGATCACTGCTAGGAATGTGGCTTGTGTGGCACAGCAGATGAATTTAGATGAGAATGAGGAGATTGAAGAAGAGGTTGTTATTGAAAAAGTCTCGGAGTTGAAGATTGAGGAAGTGAATGAGGATGTGATAGCTGAGAGTGAAGACAAGAGATCGGGGATGATTCTTGATTCTGTCACTGATGTTGGAGACCAAGACGATTCAGCTTACTCGGACATGGAGAGTGAATCTGATTCAGAGGCTAGCGTGAATTCACTAGATGATGATATTGACCAACTGTTAGCTGAAGCTGATTTCCTGATGACCCGCAAGTCATGTATGGTGGATGATGCGTGCACCAAGATTGACTACTCCAAATTCTTCGCAGGGAAGGAAGCTCACTTCGCCTTGATGGCCATGACAGAACCTCCTAAGCCGGTAAGTTCTGAAACTCAATCTCAAGCGTGTGTTAAATGTGATAAATGTGCTGATTTTGAAAAACTGACTGATGAAAACAAGCTTCTCAAGGTCCAACTTAAGAGTGCAAAAATCAACTGTCAGATTTATCAAAAGGACTTAAAAGATTTCAACAAAGTTCTTGATGGTTATAAAAAGGATGTGTCTGAACTTAAAAAGACATTATCAATCAAACAACTTGCCATTAATAATTACATAAATGAAATGGAAAACACTAAATTGGAAATGGCAACCATCAAGTGCTTTGCCGAAAAAGTTAACAAAAAGTTAGAGAGTTACAAGCACATCGCATATGTAGTCGACCATATCATTGAAGAACCCTCCCAGTCAAATAGTGCAAACTATAAGTCAGTCCCATCTACGGTATTGTTTGAGAATCACACTTTACATGCAATACCACCAGAAACATTAATCAATTCTGATTCCACACCAGAAAATGAGCCTAACACTTCCAGTGTCGGGGATCCATATTCTGATGTGAGACCAGTACTGGGAAATAATGAGGGTGTGGTCGCTACTGATGATTCAGATGAAGAAGATGAAACATCTGAGACGGTTGAAAGTGATAGTGATATTCCTGATGAAAATCATATAATCACTACTGAGCCAGTCTCACCGTCTCAGATCATTCATCCAATGGCAAATGCTCATCGTAAAAATGAGGTTAAGAAAAATGAAAAGTTTGTTGGTAAGAGTTTTGAAAAGAAAGAGGTAAAGAAGGTTGAGAAAAATGTGAGAAAACCGGTAGATAAGAAAAATGAAACAAAATTTGAGAAAAATGTGGTAAAACCGGTTGATAAGAAAAATGAGCTTAAATCTGAAAAATCCAATGATGTGAGCAATGAATCGTGTGATAAACCTGTCAAAATCTTCTATCGGATGCAAGGCTCCGATAAGATTTTATTAGATGATGAATATCCGATTAAGTTTGTCAATTATTCAAAAATTGAAAAGATCTGGCAGGAAAGTACGATTTGGTTTCCAAAATTTGAAAGGACCAATGACATTCCTCAAGAGATTTTAGACAAAATTTATTCGGATAAAGATGCAAAGGTCAATGTCACACAATTTGTTTTGCCTGTTCATAAAGAAAACAGTTTTATTGAACCGACTTACTCAAAGGACCCAGCTCCTGAGAGTTTAAGGAAACAATGCATGGTCGATCGATATCCCATTGCTAGCTTTTCCAAGTCGCCGATCAAGGAAAACTATGAGGAATACCGTGCGTGTTATAAGTGTGGGGAACGGGGACATTTACTTGCCGCCTGCCCGTACGTACGACACAAAAGGCACGAGGTGGAGATGAGGAAACATCATGATAATCCGGTTGACAACTACGGCTATCAACAGAGACGGTATTACCCTCAGCAAGAACCATATTTTAATCAAAACAATTTTTACAACAAGAGGGAAAATCGTCCGATGATGTATGATAAGCGCAACCGGATGACCACTGATAAATCTGTTAAGAAACCTATGATGAACTCAACTGCTGATAACAAAAAGGTTGCTCTTAAACCTAATGGAAAACAAGCAGTTGGACCTGTCTCTGTCAAATCAGAGAAGGTAACCAAGAAGGTCGCTTTTAAAGATGAAGTAAAGAAACCGACTGAGACTTCAAAATCTCAGATTCGGATCTTGAAAAGATCTGAGCAATCTTGGTCATCTAAGGAATCTGAAGGAGCCTCTACTTCACAAAATGAGAAGAGTGAGAAAAAGAAAATTGTGAGTGAGAAGAAAGGGGTTGAAGTAACCCAAGATGTTTGTGATTCAAAAGACTCTTTGAAACAACCTGTTCAAAGACCCAAGACCAAACAGGCTTGGGTCCCTCGAAAGAACTAATTGATCTACTTTATATGTGCAGGGAGCTCCAGCTGGCCCTGTTAGCAGCCTATGGATTGTTGACAGTGGAGCTTCTGGTCACATGACAGGGGACCTCACGCTACTCTTTGACATCAAAAACATTAACGGAGGTTATGAGGCATTTGCTGGTAATAAGGGAGGCTACATTACTATGGAGGGTAGTGTAAGCAATGGGGTCGTAACATTTGAGCGGATTTCTTATGTGAAACAGATAGACTATAATTTGCTCAGTGTTAGTCAAATTTGTGACAAACAATTTTTTGTGTATATTGATGACAAATCCTGCTACATCTTGAAACCTGAGTTTGAGCTACAGAAAGAGTGGGTGCTGAAGGCACCGAGAGTTAATAACTTGTATATTCTCGACATGTCCAAAGCAATGACCACCCATGGCCAAGTCACGTGTTTCCTCTCCAAGGCTACAGAAAAAGAATCGATTATGTGGCACAGGAGAATGGGACACATCCATTTACGAAAGATGAATCAGCTTGTGAAAAATGAGCTTGTCATGGGAGTTAATGTCAAACACTTCCATTTGAATGACAAGTGTATCAGTTGCAAGAAGGGAAAGCAGCACAAACAATCCCATAGACCAAAGAAAGTTAATTCTGTTGAGCTGCCACTTGAACGTTTGCATATGGATTTATTCGGTCCAGTCAGACGTAAAAGTCATGCCGGGGAGTTATACTGTCTTGTGGTGACTGATGATTATTCAAGATTTTCATGGTTAATGTGCTTGCATCAGAAGAGCGACACTTTTGACAACTTGAAGGTTCTGTTTACACGTCTGGAGAATATATATGGTCTGAAGATCAAACGAATCCGGAGTGACAATGGGACGGAGTTTAAAAACGCTCAGATGGAGGATCTTTGTGCAAACAAAGGAATTCATCATGAATATAGCGCTCCGTATACACCCCAGCAGAACGGTGTCGCGGAGAGAAAGAACAGGACTCTTATAGAGATGGCGAGAACTATGCTTGCGGATTCAAATCTTCCAGTCATGTTCTGGAACGAAGCTATTTATGCGGCATGTTATACTCTTAACCGTGTTTTGACAGTGAAGACGTTTGGCAAGACTTCTTATGAGTTGTTGAACCGACGCAAGCCGAATCTGGAGTATCTAGACCATTCGGTGCCCCGTGTACAATGCTTAATCCTTCGGAAAAGTTTGCACCAAAGGCTGAAGAAGGTTATTTTGTTGGATATGCAACCCCATTAAAACGGGTATTCAACAAAAGAACTAGAAAAGTCGAGGAGTGGACTAATGTCGAAGTTCAAAGATATACACAAAATGTACTGGGTGGAGGACCAGATTGGATGTTTGATTACAAAGACTTCTTTGAATCATTCAATCTAGATAGCATGGTTGAAGAAGCTGTACTTCGCTTATACTACGAGGTCGAAAACGCCGTAACTTCACCGTTAGTGCGTCCGATCACGGTAAACCCCCAAACAGCTTCTAATGATACCACTGCTCCTGTATTGGAAGAAGAGGTGTTCCAAGAGGCTTCTACATCGCTTCATTCATCCGAATCAGAATATGAAGACGATGATGCATCAAGTGAAGCTATTCTGGACAACGCTACAGTGACACCACCAGTGAACCCATCTAATACTGATGCTTCAACATCGAATGCGGGTAATGATCAGGTTTCTACAGAGAATTTGACAACTCAAACGGGGGTACGAAGGTGGTTTTCCATAGGTACCAAATGGGTGTTTAAATGCAAGAAGGATGACAGAGGAGTCATAGTGCGAAACAAAGCTCGTTTGGTCGTTCAAGGTTTTCATCAGGTTGAAGGAATCGACTACATTGAAATCTATGCATCAGTTGCACGCTTGGAAGCCATCAGAATGTTCCTCGCGTTTGCATCATGGAAGAAATTTAAGGTGTATCAGATGGATGTAAAGAGCGCTTTTCTTTACGGTGTGGTCAAAGAGGAAGTTTACGTAGGTCAACCGCCGGGCTTTGAAGACCCTATTCACCGGGATAAGGTTTATGTGTTAAACAAAGCTCTCTACGGGTTGCACCAGGCTCCGAGACAATGGTATGAAGAGCTGAGCACGTATCTTCTCTCTAAAGGATTCAAACGCGGACTGGTAGACTGCACACTGTTCACGAAACGAGCAGGAGATGATTTGCTTCTAGTGCAAATTTATGTTGATGATATTATTTTCGGGTCAACTAACGAACTTCTGTGCAGGGAATTTGAACAAGTTATGCAGGAAAAGTTCGAAATGAGCGCAATGGGAGAAATGCAGTTTTTCCTCGGTTTGCAGGTGGAGCAAAGACCAACGGGGATCTTTATTCACCAGACGAAATACGTTTCTGAAGTCTTGTGCCGATTCCAGATGGATGATTCGAAGCCGATGGATACCCCGATACAGCCCAATCACGGGATTGGAGTTGACCTTAAGGGGGAGCTGACTGATCCATTTACATACAGAGCAATCGTCGGATCTCTGATGTATCTCACAGCGTCAAGACCTGATATAATGTTTGCGACATGTCTTTGTGCGCGATATCAATCGAAGCCGAAATAGAGTCATCTTGCAGCTGTCAAGCGTATCCTTAGATATCTGAAGGGTTGTCCATCGAAAGGACTATGGTACCCTCATGATGATAATTTTGACCAAATCGCTTTTAGTGATGCAGATTGGGGCGGCTGTGACAAAGACAGCAAATCCAGAACGGCTGGATGTCAGTTTATGGGGAGCAGGCTCGTGACCTAGCAATGCAAGAAACAAACTGCAGGTGCACTATCCACATGTGAAGCAGAATACGTTTCAGCATCGAGCTGCTGCTCACAGGTTCTTTGGATCCAACAGCAGATGGTGGATTACGGTTTGCAATTTCTTAAAACCCCTATTTACTGTGATAATGAGGCCGCAATCGCATTAACAAAAAAAGACTTAGTAAATCACTCAAAGGCTAAACATATCCGGATTAAATATCATTTTATCCGTGATTGTTATGCTAAAGAGTTGATCGATATGGTCAAAATCCACACTGATTACCAACGCGCAGATCTTTTTACCAAAGCTTTTGACAAATCCAGATTTGATTATCTTTTAAAAGCTAATGGTATTAAAGAAAAATAGGACTGATCACCACCTCAGTCTATCACTTTTTAGTTTAAATTTTTACTGCTTTTCAGAAAAATTTCGAAAATCCAAAAACATTGAAAAATTTCAAAAACCATAAAAAATTGAAAAATTTCTTTGCTGACTGCTATATCTTCTTCCCTTAGATTAATGCCGTCAGATTTCTGTGAACAAACGATATCTGGGCAGTCACATATTTGAAATGCTCCAGCTTATCCTTGGGAACAGTAAATTCGAAAATCTATAAAAATCAGAAAATTCTAAAATAATTTCCTGGAGTATAAAGGGAAATGATAGTACAACAGTGGGGATCTGACACATTCTAAATAATGTAATGTTATATAGGGCGTGTGTCTGAGTCTGTGCGATGTGCTGATAGGCTTCGTAGACCTATTACTGCGTGCCTGATACATACATATCAAACGAATTGTGTGTGGATGAACTCCTCATGGGCATATGGTCTTAGTACCGTAATTTCGTTTGATAGGGTATCTGTACAAAACTCGGAGGTTTAGGGTCGTTATGTTATTAGTTGTCTGGGGATAGCCTCTCTGATCTTCTACTGTAAGTCATTACGGACCTAGATCAGACAGGGTGTCTTTATAAAAGAGCTATATGCCAAATCCTAAAGTTACCGAATTGAGGAACTTTCCATGTTATATGATGATCAAAGATTATCGATTACATCGTATTGATCATTGATGCAAATCATGATTAATATCAGTCCTCAACCTGGTATAGTGCATATGTTACTTTGCTGCATTAATTTGCTGACCTGTATACCTCTATGCATTATATCTTGTACAATTATAGATGATGAAAGCATAATCATGCTTTACAATGAGTCTTTGTGCATTTACTTCTTGATACGGGAGTATGTCGTGTGCGTGGGAAGCACAGACAATCGCGTTTATACTATAACTATCAGTATCAGTATAAAGCACTGCACAAAAGTCTGCATGTGAGTTTATGTGGATCACAATATCAGCAATTGCCAGATCACACATTGAATGATAATAATTTCAAAAAGATCAACGGTGTGATCAGATTTCTCAAAAACTGATATGATCCCTTTACCGGAAATCCCAAAAATATTTACAGTTTTTCATTTACATTTTTGCATTTTATTTTATCGTCAATAACTTACAAAACTCAAAAAGATTTTAGGTGTGTTTTAGCATAAACTTTAGAAAATCCAAAAAGATTTTTCTTTTTCATCTTATTTTTTATAACTGATGGTGGTTGATGTCGATTTTCTACACCTTGATACACCATTTGAGCTTTGTAATTTTTAAAATGTGAAAACATGAATGTTGGATGCTTAAAAGTTGGAAAATAATTGAACCGGGACTCGTTTTCGAGATTTGGAAAATTTTCAAAAATCCCAATTCTCATTCGCCCATTCGGTTGGTCGAATGTGGGATTTTAATTGTTCATTCGTATGTTTTGTTGGGCGAAGGAGAGTGTTCATGATAATTATCTCATTCGAACCCTTTTATCTCATCCGAACCCTTTCAATAGGGTCGAAGGAGAGAAAAGTTTCTCCTTCGTATGACCAAAACGGGCGAAGGAACAACCCTATATATACCCATCTTCTCATTCGAACCCCATTTATAATTTTTTCCAGATTTTAACTGTAACCTCACCTTATTGCTCGTTTGTTTAACATCATTCCATTGTGTTACTGCATTCATACTGATCCTTTTGCCATAAATCTTACAGGTTATCATCATGGATTCAGCTCTTAATCTCTGTTTTTACATTCCGAGCCCTAAGTTTTCAAAATCGCTTTAAATCATCATAATAATAACAATTGATGTGTAGGGTTCATTGTGTGTGTGTTTTAGGGGGAGATAGAACCATAATCAGAGTTTAAAACTTGTCAGATTGTTCAATCAGTGTTTAAACCCTAGTTTTTGGGTGAAAACACAAACACAATGTATAATTGTTAAAACTGTTGTTCTAGAAGTGTTTATCGGTATTATTAGGCCTGATTTCAATCAAATGGACATGTTTAGGATCATTAAATTTCAAAATTGATTTTTCAAATTTATGAACTGCTTCCTTCGACCAGTTCGAATGGGCGAAGGAAGAAAATGAAATGGGCGAAAGAAAATTATTTGGGCGAATGAAACTTTTTATCAAAATCATTACATTCGTACCTGATATTTCTCATTCGTACCCATATGAAAACTCCTTCGTACCCCCGTTTGGGCGAAAGAGGAGTTTTTGACCAAAAATTTTCAATTTTGATATTTTGTCGATTTTTAACGTGTATTTTTGTTTGTTTTGCAGATCCAACAATGCCTGAACAACAGAAGACTACGGAACAAGCAGGATCCTCATCACAGCCTGTTAAACAGCTAGATTTTGAGAACGCACACAACTGCTGTGCGTATCTTGGAGATGTGAAGAAGCACACGGAATTCGTCGGCATCATTGAGTTTTTGAAAAGAAGCAGGGTGATTGATGCCATTGCTACGCCGACAGTGATCTATAGAGATATGATACAGGAATTCTGGTCTAATGCTAAACTAGATTTCTGGAAGTGCGAACCTTGCTTGACGAGCAGAATTCAAGGACAACGAGTCATTGTGTGTGAAGAAGATTTGAGGGAAGCAATCCGAAAGATCCAAAGGAGTTTACATTCATGGATAAACGAAAGTGCTTTCTTAGGATGAAGTACAACGGACCAATCACTGACGGTTCGTTGCATAAAGGAAAACTGTGCCCACAATTCAAGTATCTGGCACACGTTTTGATTCACGTCTTCGGATCTGCAGCAGGAGGTTATGATTTAATGAGGAAGAGCATCAGTTCGATGATGGTTGCTTTAGTATTGAACAAACCGTTCAATGTCTCTGGCATGCTGATGTCTCACTTACTGGAGCCCGTGAATGGAACGAGGAACCTGAAGTTTCTTTTATATCCTCGTTTTCTTCAAATGATATTCGATCACAAGTACAAAGAGCTGAAGAGAGATCCTAAACACATTGTTGTTCAGGAACACATGTCACTGAATACACTAGCTAGAATGAAAGCTTATAAGGGTTTGTCTGTTGAAGAACGTCCTCCAGTTAGACGTTTGTTTGGACATCTAGCTAGAGTGGATTACACAGATCCGGGTGAGGGGCTTGTAAGGAATGTGAACAGTGATTCTGATCAGGATAATCCTTTACATCATGTTGATCCTGACGCTAAGCACAAGAGACAAGTTGTGAATGTAGGCGCTAAGAGTGGTAAGACAAAGAAACAAGAGATAAGGATTGAGGTTTCTGAACCAGAGAAGAAGAAAAATACTCAGAGAAGAAATAAGAGTATGGCGAAAAAGGGTTTGCACATAGTTGATGAAGCGTCCATTGATTCAGAAGAGACGATAGAGGAAGAACAATGGAATTCTGATGCTGAGACGGTAGAGACGACCATGCCCAAGGCCACTGAGGCTGGTGCGTCTGCTAGCCAGAATGTTGATCAAGGAACAAAAGCCCTATTCCTGTTGATGTGGAAGAGCTGGGTTTTAATGTTGAAGAGACGTTTGTTGGATCTCCTGTGCAAGCTGCTAGAAAAGAGAAGAAGAAACAGGAGAAGCCAAGCATTAAGAGGAAGAAAGAGATAGAATCTTTGATAGCTGGTAAGAAACTGCCACCAGCTACAAGTTCTAAATCACCGGTTACTGCACCAGCTCATAAGAAGCAGAAGACTGCAACAACATCAAGCACACCACAAACTGAAGAAATACCGATGGATGATGTTAATGAAGCATTGGATAATGTGCTCAAAAAGATCAGAAAAGGTAAGTTGCCTGATGCTGTTGAACCACCAAAGAAGACAAAAGTATCGGTGGACAGTGATATTATGACTGCTGTGAATCAGAGACTGTCTGAAATGATGAATCTGATTAACAAACAACAGACAGAGATTGAGCAGTTAAAATCCAATGACAAGAAGATGTTGGAGGTTGTAGTCACATCGGCAGATGATAATGAGAACCTGAAGAAGACAATCAAGAGATTGAAAAGAGAAAACAAGAAGTTGCTGAAGCATGAGCAACGTAATACCAGAAGGATTATAGTCTTGAAGGAGGAGAATAAACAGCTGAAAAAGAGTAACAAGCATATGGATGATCTGATCAAGAACTTGTACTCTCAAGCTCCTCAACTTCAAGCTGGTGAAGTAGACAAAGAAAGAGAAGAAGAGCAAGTTGACTTCGAACTATCTGATGAAGAGGAAGATGATGAACTTGATGAGGATGCTGGTAACGATACCAAGAAGAAGAAGAAGGATGATAAGGATGATGGAGGATCGGATGATGGTTCGAGTGATGGAGACGGCTCTGCATTTGATGATAGTAGTGATGACGATGATGATGACGTTGATAAGTTTACGTATGAGAAACGTGACTCAGATAAGGGTGGTGAATCGAGCTCTAAAGCTCCTGGTGAGAATGTTGATGAAGATATCTTCTGGAACGAGAAATTGCAGTCACTGTCTGAAGATGATAAGAACAAGTATCGCCAGATGCTCACTGATCGAGTCTGGACGATCGACATGACTAGCAGGTTCCCAGAAATATTTGAATCTAACAATAAACTATTCGAGTTGGAGTATGATGACCCTGATCTTGAGGATGGGGAAGTTTCTGCGGCTATTTCGAAAGAGATTCTTGAAGGTTTAGCAAAGCAAGTGGGCAAGACGTTGGAAGAATTACTTGCAGATAACTTTATTCCTAAGATTCCTGAGAAAGAAGCTGGAAATCATTCAGATGATCGTGATGTTCCTGCATTCGAGGAAGTCGAAATGGAAGATATTACGAGCGAAGAGTATCCACAATATTTCAGGACAGATCAAGATTGTGGATTTTCTTTCTCAGACGAACTGCTAAACCATGTCGAGAAGTTAGCTAAAGAAAAGAGCAAAGTCTTTGAAGATGAAATATTTAAAGGGAATAACAAGCCACGGTTCGAGCAGTCAGAAAGTTTGAAAGAGTTGTTGAAGAAGCTGAAAGAAAAGGAAAACAATCGTCCGAAACCTGATATTCAAGGAAGCTTTTACAAACTTCACAATAGGATTTTCAAAGGTCGTGCATTGGCCTGGAAGTTTGTTAAAGAATTGAGGTGTTTCGCAGTAAAGTGGGAGAAGGGGATCTTGTATTTTGACAAGTTTCATCACTTGAAGACCCTTCCGTATTGGGCAATCAGAGATATTTGTCGTCACCGTCTAACGGGAGCGTCAAATAGTCAGATTACTTATTTTGCTGAGAAGATGACTCGAGAAAGCCGAACCAAGTGGGACTTGTTTACACCACAATATCCAAAGCGAATCGTTCATAAGAAGGATATTGATTTGATAACTGGTATGCCCAAGGTGACTTTAAAATACAAACCACCGCAAGTGTTGAAAAAGATTCCTTTGATGCCTATTCCGCAACACTTTGCCAAAGACTTCATCTGGTGGTATTATGATTGGAAGATTGCAGAGGCCGTAATTGTGTTGAAGGATGGAGAGTCGAATTACAAGAAAGTGCATATCTTTGATCCAATGTGGTTAATAAACTGTTCACATGAGGATATCATCATGCTATTCTATAATCCGATCTATTCAGATGCAAAAGATGCTGAGCAAGCAGGGAAGTACCAACGTGTGGTATTTCTGTGCTTTGCGTTTAATATCAATGTTGGATGTGACTATGATGAAAAGTTGAGAAAGTTTGTGGAGAAGCAAAAGGTGCCAGAGCTGAAAACGAAGAAACAAAAACAATTTCAGGAACCGGTGTTGACAAGAGAACAAATGATTCAAAGACACATCAGACTGATGAACAAAAGGATGGACGAACAACGACGAACACAATCCAAGCAATAGTCGAGGGGGAGTTTGTAGATGCAAAAGTGCGACTAAAGCTTTGGATTGTAATACATAATATGTTTTGGTAATGGCGAAGGTGCGAAGGAGAGTTTTATTAGGTGCGAAGGAAGCTTGAAAGGTGCGAAGGAGAGAATATGTACGAATGAAGATTAGATTATAGTAGAACTTGGTTCGACCAGTTGATGTGGGCGAACCTACACATTCGCATGAACAGTTTGGGCGAATGTGCAGTCTATAAATAGACAAGTTTGATTTTTGAATGTAACTTTTGATCATTATTAGTCCCTCCACTTTCAGAAACTCTCTCTAGTGTTTTGTTAAACTTGTTTATCGTTCATACCTTGATTGTATCTATATTTCAACGTGTAAACAAGTGTTTTATTAATGAAAACGTTTGAAAATGATGATCTGTGTGTTTGAATCTGTTTGATTATTATTTTGTCATAGTTTTAGGGTTTCCGCACCTGAAACTAACTTGTTTGATCAATCATTGTTTGTTATCGATCCTTTCACGCACATACACTCAAAAGGGCCAGATTTTCTATAAAATCTGAAGCATAGTTTAATATACCAAGGAAACTTTGTACTTGTTTTTTATCAATTAATTTGTCAGGAAAAGCTGTTATTTTTTCAAGAATATGACTCTGAAGTTCTATTCCTTTACCATCAATTTTCATTCCTAAAAAAGTCTATGTTTTCTTGTAATAAACAAATTTTTCTTTCTGATAAGGCTAATCCATGTTTTATACATAAGTCTATAAAAATATCAAGATGCTTTAAATGTAATTCAATGTTATCTGATAAAATTAAAATATCATCTATGTAAACAAAAATGAAATCATGATTTTTAAATATAATATCCATTTTTCTTTGAAATATTTGAGGAGCATTTTTCATCCAAAAGGCATTACAAGCCATTCATATTGCCCTTGAGGGGTAGAAAATGCAGCGTAAGCAATACTATCAGGATGCATTTTTATTTGCCAAAATCTACTTTTACAGTCAAATTTAGAAAAAAAAATTTATTTCTTGTCCAATTTATTAGACTTTCTTTATGAGGTAAAAAGTATCCATCAAAAATAGTGTTATCATTTAATCTTTTATAACTTATTACCATCCTAGGCTTACCTCTTGTAATTTCTGCATGTTTTCTTTCTAAAAATGCAGGGGAGCTATGAGGACTATGGCTAGCTCTTATCAATTTTAAGTCTAATTGTTCTTTTATCTGAGAGCTAAACTCTTTTTGGTCTTAAGGATTGCATCTCATGGGTTTTACCCTTATTTCTTTATCTTTGTCTTTCATTTCTTATTATGCAGTTATCTGGTTTTTATTCCAAAATTGTAATGGGTTATCTGTATAACATTGTTTTAACTTATGTTTAATAGTTTCTATATGATTATCTAATTTTCTTAAATTAACTTGATAATCTAGTGGTTCTTCCTTATAATAGTCTAAAACTGGAATTCCTTTTTCAAGTTTTGGGTTTTCTTTGTATCCTATATCACCATGCTGGCTTGCGCGAGTTGTAAAATTAATTGGAAATTTCCTTCCATATGCATTTTTTTTATCCGTTTAACTACTATATGGTGATGGGATGGTGTTTTTAATATTATTTGGTATGCTATTATATCAAAAGTAATCTTATTAAATCTTTCTAAAAAATCATTTCCTAGTAGTATATCAGATCCAGCATTATAAAAATAAAATGGTGGACATTTAACCATATAAGATCCTATTAGTATTATTGGATTTTTAATTCCTTTTTTTTTTAAGGAACTATATCCCTTGAGAAACTAATGTTGTTGCATGGTGTTAAATCTTCATGATATTCTATTGGAAAACACTCTGGTCTACAAATACATAGACTTGATCCACTATTTATATAAGCAGCAAAGTATTCGGCTTTGTAATCTTTATATGTTATCCCTACAGGAATGTATATACTTGGAGCTTGTCATTTAGGAATATATATCAACTTTCCATTGTATGTAATCTTTAACCCGTAAGAGGTTATTTGGTAAGGTTTTACATTTTCTAAAAATGTTAGCCCCAATATAATCTCTAAAGTATTGCATTCTTCTTCATCTCCTATTAATAATCTTAATGGAAATTTTTCTTCTCCGAATTTAATATTACTTTCTATTGCTTCATTAATTTCATGTAACTCACCGTTAAAATTCGTATATTGGTGAGGTTCATCTAACGGATATTTCTGTAAATATTTACAAAGTTTATGATTTATATAGTTTCCATTAGCACCTGTATCTATTAGTATATTTATAAGAAAGAACTTTTTACCATTGAAATATTCTCCTTGTATCTTATAACTTTTTATTTCGTCTTCTTTTTCACTTATTATATCACTAAATCTACTAGAGTTAGTCATTCTTGTAAGAGGGTGGTTAGTAACACCTTTGGATTAGATGACATTATTGGTTTGTCTTGTAAATCAAGGCTTAAAGGTCTTGAATCTATTTCTTCTATTCTAGGTAGAGTTGGTATTTGTACCTGGCATACATCATTAAATAAAAATGGAAAATCAATTATGTCTTTTATACTAAAGCAATCAGAATGATGAGTATTTGATATTGCATAAGATATTGCATATGTGATAGAATACGGCCTATTATCTTGTTTTAAGAAGTTTTTTCTTTTAAAATCTTGTAACAAACTTAAAGTTTTATCAAAATCTTTGTCTTGTATATGATAGGAAATTCTTGGATAAATATTAAATTTCAATTTCCCGTATTGTAAATTTCCTCTCAAAATTCCAAGACATGCTTCTTCTCTATTTTGGATTCTATTATCCATAATTGCTAATTCTATAGGCGTATCTATTCCTTCTTTAAAGGTTGATTTGATAATTATTTGAATGGCTCCCACATGAACCCATCCTAATGTATTTCTTATTTCAGGTTTTATCCTTTGTAATTTCTCCTGAATATCTTTCTTAGATAATAGAGGTAACATAACTTTGTTAGAAGTTATGTTGATATCTAAAGCTCTTTCATGGATATGAGGAATGAATGGTGAGCTGTAAGTCTCGAACACGACGAGGTTTCACAGATTCCTTCCTGCTCAAGGCGTCCGCCACAACGTTCGCCTTGCCAGGATGGTACTTGATAGCACAGTCATAATCGTTTAGGAGTTCAACCCAGCAACATTGCCGCTGTTTAACACCTTCTGGTCGAAAATATGTTGGAGACTCTTGTGATCGGTGTATACTTCACATTTGGTACCGTACAAGTAATGTCTCCAGATTTTCAACGCAAAGATCACCGCACCCATTTCCAAATCATGAGTAGTGTAGTTCTTCTCATGATCTTTGAGTTGACGAGAAGCATAGGCAATAACCATCCCGCGTTGCATTAACACACAACCGAGACCACGAATAGAAGCGTCACAGTACATAGCGAAATCATCCGTACCCTCAGGTAAGGATAAGATAGGTGCAGAACAAAGTTTAAGCTTCAGCATCTGAAATGCTGATTCCTGCGGTTCACCCCAGTCAAACTTTCGGTCCTTCTAGGTAAGAGTGGTGAGGGGTTGAGCAATCTTCGAAAATCCCTTAATGAAACGACGATAGTAACCCGCAAGACCTAGGAATTGCCGCACTTCAGATGGCGTCTTTGGTGCTTCCCAGTCTTTAATAGCTTCGATCTTAGTCGGATGGACATGAATTCCCAATTCATTAACCACATGTCCTATGAATTGAACTTCACGTAACCAGAAATCACACTTTGAGAACTTAGCATACAACTGCTCCCGTCTCAAAAGTTCCAAGACCATCTGTAAGTGTTCCTCATGATCCGTCTCGTTCTTGGAATAAAGCAGAATATCGTCAATAAACACGATGACGAATTTATCAAGATAGGGCTTGCAAACGCGGTTCATCAAGTCCATGAAAACATTAGGTGCATTCGTGAGACCGAAGGGCATGACCAGGAACTCGAAGTGGCCATAACGTGTACGAAAGGCGGTCTTCGGGATGTCAACTTCTTGCACCCGCAACTGATGATATCCAGATCTCAGATCTATCTTAGAATAAAAACTGGAGCCTTAGAGCTAGTCGAATAAATCTACAATACGGGGAAGTGGGTAATGATTCTTGATGGTTACCTTGTTCAGTTCCCGGTAGTCAATACACATACGAAGGCTCCCATCTTTCTTTTTGATAAATAAGATAGGAGCTCCCCACGGGGATGAACTAGGCCGAATGAATCCTTTTTCCAACAACTCCTGTAGTTGATTAGATAATTCCTGCATCTCGGGAGGTAGAAGACAGTAAGGGGCTCGGGCAATAGGTGCAGCACCGGGCGCAAGATCAATGTTAAATTCAACCTGACGGTGAGGTGGAAGACCAGGCAAATCGTCGGGAAACACGTCGGGAAAATCACGAACAACGGGAATGTCCTCAATCCTCTTCTCGTTGTCAGATGAGACCGAAACAAGAGCTAAGATAGCAGAATACCCTTTACGCAAATACTTATACGCTTTCATACATGAAATGATGCTCAAAGGAACACCACTTTTCTCGCCATGAACCAAAAGAATCTCTCCATCCGGGAGAGGAAGGCGAATGATTTTCTCAAAGCAAACGATTTCCGCACGATATAGAGATATCCAATCCATACCCATAACAACGCTGAAGCAACCCAAGGACACCGGCATGAGGTCAATAGGAAAAGATAACCCAGAAAGTTCCAATTGGCATCCCTTAAGAATATGAGTTGCCTCAATATTCTTACCATCAGCCAGTTCAATTAAGTACTTAACCTCCAAAGGCGCCGGTACTATGTCTAACAATCGACTAAACTCAACAGATATAAAACTCTTATCGGCACCCGAATCAAATAAAACAGAGGCATAACGATCATTAAGAAGAAACGTACCAGTAACAGTATCCGGATCCTGACGAGCCTCGCCTGACCCAATGACGAAGGCGCGCGCGTTCCTGCCACCACCCCGTTACCCCTGTCATTCCTCCCAACATTCCCCTGCTTCAGTTTGGGGCAGTCCTTCTTAAAGTGACCTGTTTCCCCACAGTTGAAGCATCCCTGATTACTCCTAGGTGCAGCAGTGGTAGTAGTAGCAGTAGTAGGGGCAACCACCTGTTGCTGAGCCTGAAGATTCACCCTGCAGTTCTGGGCCTGATGCCCATTCTTCTTACAGCGGGTACAATAACTACAATTCCCAACATGATGATACCCACAACGATCACACTTAGGCAGTCTACCAGTATACCCACCCTGCCTCTGTCCAGAAGACGAACCCATAGTCTCAAACTTCCTCGGCTGCTGCTGCTGAGGCTGAACTGTACCCTTACCCGTGCTCTCCCATTTCCTCTTGTTGCCATCAGAGGTCTTCACCACAGTACCCTTAGGAGGCAAAACACCCTCCTGAACCTTCTGTTTGGTTAGCCTGTGAGCCAATCGAATGGTATCCCGAAGTGTAGTGGCATCATTCGCGGTCACCAACCCGCGAATCTCAGGCACCAACCCACTAATGTAGAACTCAATAGCCTTATACTCAGGAGTCACAGAATCCGGGCACAAAAGTGCCAACTCATGATAATGAGTGGTATACTCCACAACCTCAGATCCTACCATCTGATGATTCCACAGCTCATGCTCCAAACTCTTAATCTCATCCATGGGACAATACTCCATCTTCAAACGAAACACAAACTCGGTCCATGGCAACGCATGGGTCTCAAGTAAACCAATAGTTTGCACAGTCGAATTCCACCAAGTCAAGGCACGTCCCTTGAATGTCCCTGAAGCATACTTCACACGAAACTCCTCTGGGTAGTTACACATTGAGAAAGCGGACTCAACCTTCTCCAACCAACGAAGTAGTCCCACAGCTCCCTCAGTCCCACTGAAGTTATGGGGCTTGCAGTCCTGGAACATCTTGTAAGTACAGTGGACTAGAGGAGGTGGAGGTGGTGGAGGATGAAAAGCATTCCCTGCTACAACAAGCAACACGGGTCAGAAAACGAACACCACACGACAAAAGATAAGGAATGAGGGTAAGGGTAATTAAATTACCACCATGGCCCTGCTGGGCGGCCTGCTGCGCAGCGATAGCGGCTGCCACGTGCTCCTGAATCAGATTATTCAGCTCAGCCTGGGTCATACTGATGTTACCACGACCCCCATTGCGTCCATCGCCATTCCGACCACCAACGCGACCACCACGTCGTCTGGCCATCTTCTGTCAAAGCCAAAGACAAGATATCAGATTCCAAAACAGACAACAAGAAATCATAAGTAACAAGGTCAAACCAGAGAACTGGGTTCCATCATGATTGTCGAATCAAACACAGAGTCCACCAGGATTTCCATGCATTTCAACTTATTATTCCGTGTGCACCCGAAATGATGAGTCGCTCTACATGGTCCCCGAGGCGTGCTCCTAGCTGGACTTTCAAACCACAAGGCACCCACATTCTAGAATAGATAAGAGCTTCTACGTGATAAAACACCCAAGACATAAAACAGCAAGTACGAGTGTGCGATAATGTGTGCGAGCAAGTGTGTCCATTGGAGTATAGAAAGGGGAGATGTCCGAATCTTGGACAAATCTCCGAAGGATGCCGAAGCCACTCCAATGTACGCCACTGTCATGCAAGGATAGTAAGCCTCCTCGTCTTCAGCACGAAGATGAAGAATAAGATAAGAAATAAGGGTAATAGATAGATGATGTAAGCATAAATGATAATAACGAATGTAATACTAACACCCCGGCAATTCCCCATATGATATGACTTATATGAATGTGACCGTCTAGTGTGTGCGACTCGGCTATAGACTTGACTCAACATGCAGTCCTAGTTCACTATAACCATTGGCTCTGATACCAATCTGTCACACCCTCAAATTCCACGTGCGGGGCTTTACCGCGAGGCGCGTGACAAATCAGGATCTAAGTCAACGGTCACAATAAGCGACACTATATGATACGTAAAAATGACATAAGCAAACCATTAAGTTTTCATAAACGATCCATCGCTGCGGAAACGTAAACTTTATTACAACACATAAGTAAGAGCATAAAAGTCTGAAAATGCTAAATAAGATGCATATGAATCCTAGACGCCGTGAGACTCCGTGCGCCTATGAAATGCTGCTACCTCAACGACCTGAGACAAACATGTTAAAAACATCAGCAAATAATGTCGGTGAGTTCACAGGTTTTATGTTAAACGTTTAAGTAATAAAAGCCATCATGCTATCACTATATTAGAAATGATAGCGTTAGCTAGACGCATGAATAATACTACTATGACCGGAAACCATTACAGACAACGATTTATGATTTTGCCCGAAATGATATGATTATGACCGAGACAATATGCACCCGCCCGGCTCCTAGCCGACGGGTGGGGTCTGTTAGTCCCAATAGATCTATCCACATTTCCCCCATTGTGCCCCGCACATTCATGGTTTCCCCGGGACTTTACGTATCATATAGTATGTAAATGAATTAACACTAGTATAACATGATAATTTATGAAATAAGTATAAAGCATGTGTCTCCCCCGAAATGTAAAATGTGAAGTGGGGCCGTGAAACTCACCTGATATTGCTCCCCCTCTAAGATAAGTAAACATGCTCAATAGACGGCACCAAATACGGTGACCTATCATGACGAGCGTATACGGTATTAGACTAACAACCCGTAGGTTGATTAGTCCCCAACAGTCAAGACCATAACCGTGTACATTTGAAATGATGTTTAGACGTTTAACCGACCACAACAGACAAGACCTGACATCCCATTGGTGACCCGACATCCCGCGTGTTAGCCAAAAGCAAGATATCATGTAATATATGCAATTAAACACTCTGGATGCGCGAAAATTCACTAAGTCTAGCATAACGCTTAATTAATGCACAAACGAGTCCGAACACGTGTTACTAAGTCACTGGACATGTCACGGGGTTCCTAACATGTTCCTAGGCGTCAATCCGTGTTTCGGGATGTTAAAATATACATATAGCAGCAGTACACGCGATTAGGGATCAAACATGCAATTAGGAAAAGTCAACTGGTGATTAGGAGAGTCAAACTGGCGATTGGGATTGTATTCGCCAGATATATTGGCGCTTAGGCTCCCAATCGCCTATAGTTCATGCGATTGGGGGCCAATCGCCCTTAATTCAGGCGATTAGAATCCCCTATTCGCCCCTACTGCTCTGTACCGCCTTTTTGCACGTTTAACCCTCCAAATCAGATCCGAAACATGTGGAAACACCCAATATCAAACCCAAAACATTAATCAAACTATTTCAAGCAAAAACCCCTAATTTACCATCATCCTAGCCATCCCGAATGCATGTGTTTTCCCAAAATAGCATAATTATCATGTAAACATCGCATCCTCATGCAAAACTTACCCTAAATAGCATATATCCAGATTTCATCACATAATGACATTGTCTGACAATATCCTACTGTTCTAGCATCATCCTAGAGTAAACCCTAACCTCAAACAATCAACAAAACACAACATATCATCATCAATCCTCCATAATCATTCAAACGGGTCAAAACGCCTAATATCAATATTACACATCTATGAACCTTCAACTCCTAGGTTAACATCATATTAACTCATTTAGATCAGAAACACAATAATAATACAAGAACAATCATGTTTAAACGATAAAAATCCTATCTTGCATGAATACATCACATATAACAAGTATAAAGGTTTGGGTTTGTTTAGAAACTGATTTTAATGAGTTTTCAAAGACATAAATGTTTAGGAATTAGGTCTGGACCTTTAGGGATCAAAACAATGTTATTTCAAAGACATGATGTGTAAAGCTTGGAAATGTGATTTCTTGATCAAAAACGTGGTTCAGAGGTTGAATAAGGTGTGGGGTGGCTTTGGGGTGTATTAGGGTTTCACAAATGATGTTTTAAAACATAAGGGTGGTATTTATAGGTTTTTTAGTCGTCACATGCAGAACAGGCGATTACACAGCAGCTATAGGCGATTGGGGCCTCTAATCGCTAGTAGCTTCTAGCGAGTAGCCCTAATCGCCCCTAAATTCTTCTAGTCGCCTCTCATACTGGCGATTAGGCTATACCAGATGGCCTAATCGCCGGTAGCCTATGTAACTGGGTTTTTGGCACGTTAAACCCTATTTTAACAAATATAAACATGTTTTCACATACCGACAAGTCACATAATGATTATAAGTATCTAATGCATGGTAACTAACACCTTCCCATCCGATCACCAATTCCCGGGACTCAAGACTTGCGTGTGTGCAATAAACCCGGCGATTCTACAAATCGCCAATTCTTGTACACATGGTTATGGACCGACACCCAATGATCCCTCGGACCATTGTAACGACTCCCGATGATTACCGAATCATCGACATGGTCAAGTATGATATTAAGTAGTTGTTTTCAATGTTTTCGTTGTGGTAGACTCGTATGTATGCAAAGTATGAAACGTATGTATGTAGAGTACGAAACGTATGTATGTAATGCATGAAAAGTATTAAACTGAATATGCCGGGTGTCACAATAATAATAATCTTGAAAAACACAAATATATCTATCAATTTCACATATATCACATAATTGTAATGTTATTAAAGCTGTAGTATATTTGTCTATTGTAGCTGGGTCTTTAATTATATTACCTTCCCCCACAAAATTCTATCCTAAAAGCCTCAGCGGCTCTTGTTATCATATTGGCTACGCTGTCATCTGTTTCAAATATATATTTCTTAGCTTCTTCACTTAGATTTTGCCAAAATCTTAAAGCACTGTTTAACAAAGTTCTTTCTAAAAATCCTTTTATTGTTTCTAAATCCATTTTATTGACAGAAATTGCTATTCTAAAAGCGGTTTCCCATTTATCTACTGCTTCCTCAATATTGTTTATACAATCAATATCTAAGTATATTCCGAAAGGATTAATTGGTTCATTTTTCATAACCCGATATGGTTTATAATTATCTTCATACCTTAGTGTTGATTTTATTGCAGCATAACCTTGAGTTGGTCTATTAAATTCATTTTTTATCGGTATTTTATTACTTGCACTAGGAGTATCGTTTATATTGGGATTTTCTTGAGTTTTTATATTTATAAAGTTATCTCCTAACTCCATACCTTTTATGTTATCAGTTAAATTTTCAATTTCAGAATCTTCTATATTAGTAGTTATGTTATTTTCACTTTCAGTATCTGAATTCATTTTTAATTTTCTTTATAACCTTTAGGTATCTTCATATTTTGCAAGAGTTGAATTAAAGGATCCTGAAATCTAGATGTTGTTCCTTTATCTTTTTTATCAGTATAAGTATCTTCTAGTAGTTTTATGATTTTGTCTAACTGAAAAATTGTTGATGCATTTTGCGACTAAGGATTGGATATACTATAATTAACATGTGTTAGTAGATAGCCGAAGGTAGTTCAGAATGGGCGAATGAAGAATAATCTGGGCGAAGGTGAACAGAAATGGGCGAAGGTAGAAAGGAACTGGACGAAGGAAGAATGGGCTACATCAGAAGAACACATTCGACCACTTGCAGTGGGCGAATGTGGAAAATGCTCACATTCGACCATCTGTAAGGGGCGAATGTGCAGTGCCTATATATAGATTTTGAGTTTTTGATTATGTATGAGTGTTATCATTTGTGTCCAGGTTCAGTTCAGGTTTAGGAGTGTTTTTGAGAGATTGTCTGTGTGATTCTAGATTAACATAAACAGTTGTAAATGCTTATTGATTGAAGTTAATCTATGAAAATGATATTGAAAATGATCTTGATTGTGTCGTGATTTGTATCTTATCAATTTGTTCAGATCTAGGGTTTCCGCACCTAGATTTGTGACTTGTATGATCGTGTAATCCTGTTTTAGATAAAATCCAACGCTCACAAAGTGGTATCAGAGCCTAGAGGATCATACAACAACAAATTTGCTAAGATCAGAGCTGATTTGGACATGTTTTTGACAAATTATCATCTGTTTTTACAAAAACTCTTAAAAACATAGTTTTTGATCGATTTAAAGGTGAATTTGTGGTCAAATTCAAGTTTTCCAAGAATTAAAGTTGTTCCAAATCAAATCCGAAACATAACCTGATTAAGATCATTCAAATCCATGAACTTTTGAAAATCTGAGATCAAAATAACCGTTTTTAAAACAATAACCGTTTTTCAAAAATGAGATCTGCTGTTTTTGGGCGAACCTGGAACCTGGACTGAGAGTTGTGGTCGAACGTGCATAAAAGTGGGCGAACCTGAGTTTTTGAGTGGACGAACCTGAAAATCTTGTTGAAATTTTTCACATTCGGGTGAAAATTCCACCTTCGACCGTTCTAACTTGGGCGAAAGTGGAATAGTGTTTGTCTTGGTTTACATTCTGATCATATTCACATTCGGTTGTTACTGTTTGGTCGAAAGAAGATCAGAAGGGACGAAAGTGACTTACTTTCGACGAAAGTAGACATTTTTGGACGAACGTATTGAATTTTGGGCGAACGTAGTATTTTTGCTGAAAAATTTTTCTAAGTGTTGAGATTTTCAGATTGTGATCATGTGGCGTTTTCAAACTACTTCGGGATCAGCACCAACACAACCACAACAGCAGACAATGGACCCATGGACAGTGGCAGCTCAAAAGACGAACACGCAATCCTCACAACCACATAACTACATGACAACAACGAGCACGATGCCTCAGAATGTAGCACATCCGGCATTACAATCAGATTACTGGGGAGTAGCTGCAGCGGCGGTAAATACTCAAACCACTAATGCTATTTCTACTTTGATTAAGGATTTGTCTACAGGTAGTGGAACTCGGCCACCGAAGCTCATGGATATGCAAGAGTATAACCAGTGGCATACCATGTTCAAGATCCATCTGGAAGGCATGGGAGTTGAAGGAGCTGAGGCATGGAGCATGATTGTGAAAGGATACACAGCACCGATTCTGGAGAATACCGGTGAGTTGATTCCTCTGGAGAGCTTGACTGAGGATGAAAAGAAGAAATACGTGGTGGAGAAGAAGGCGTTCTCTCAACTGACACAGGCGATCACAAGTGACCTGTTGCATCAGTTTGGGACATGTACTACGTCAAAGCAGCTTTGGGATAAGCTGAAGAGGAAGCATGATGGTAACGAGAAGACCAGAAGTTTGAGAATGGAGGAATTGGTTAAAGAGTTTGATAATTTTTCTTTCATTAATAATGAAACTTTGAAAGAACTAACTCCGAGATATATGCATTTATTGTCTGAATTGTCTAGCTATGGTGTACAGATTCCAATGACTAAGCAGGTTGATAAGTTTGCAGATGCTTTACCACCACAATGGGATCAGCATGTGGAGGTACTCAGAGAGAAGGATGCTTATCAATTCTGGACAATTTCAGAATTTATTGAGAAGCTGGAGAACAAAGAGCTGGAGGATAGGAGGAAAGCTAGGAGGTCACAGATTCCTCAGAATCCAAGTCTGTATTTTGGAGGTACTTCAGTTTCAGCTGGAAACTCGAGCTCTGGAAGTATTGCACCACATGTTGCATGTATTTCCAATGTCATGGATTCATCAAAACCAATCACCAACTACACACCACCACAATACAATTCCTACTCACAACCATCATACACACCACCACAATATAGTTCCTACATTTCACCAATCTCTCCAATGCAACAAGCAAGTTTTTACACTGCTAACCAAACACAACAACCATCAAACCAAGTTACACAACATAAACAACCGGTGGTTTTGGATACATCCAACTTAGGAAATGTGACTGTGGAGGTTGCTCAGCAACACATTGCATTAGTCTCAGCAATGGTTTCATCCTACAACGGTTTGGTTGCTAGTCAGATTGGGAACAACAACTTGACCAACGAAGACTACGCACAAATAGACAAGGAAGAGATGGAACTCATTGACATTCAATGGGCTTTTGCGAGTATAATGAGAAGAGCAACAGAGTTCATAGAGAAAACTGGAAGAACTGATTTGGCAACTTCTCCCAACACAACCTATGGTTTCAACAAGGAGAAGGTTACATGTTTTAATTGTGGAGAGAAAGGACACTTCAAAAGGGAATGCACCCAGCCACCTAAACAAGGTAATCGAAACCCTTTCAATGCAAATTATCAGAACCGTCAACAAAACCAAGTTTCTTACCAAAATAACAACAACTACCAGAACCGAAACTTTAACAACCAAAACAGACAACCAAACACTCAACACCAGATTCAAAACCAATCTCCTAATCACCCAAACCGAACAGTTGTACCTATCACTACACCTACTGAGACTCAACAGAATGCGAGTCAGAACCAAGCTTTGGTGACTCAACAAGATGAGAGGTTTGACTGGTCGGGCATGCAAATAGGAGTTGAGGAAGTGACTACTGGTGGGAATGTGGCATGCGTTGCTTATCAGGTTGATTTGGAAGAGTCGGTGGCAGTTGATGAGAAGAAAGAAACTGAGGAGAGTGAAAGTGATGATTCTGAGACTGAGATGGAAGTGGAGAGAGAACCTGTTGAGGTTAAGGCTGAGGAGAAGAGTTTTGGGATGGTAATTGATTCAGTTTCTGATGTTCACGAAGAGAGTAGATCGGTGTATTCAGATTCTGAGAGCGAATCAGACACAGAGGGAAGTGTTGATTCTTTGGATGATGATATTGATCAGTTGCTGGCAGAAGCTGATTTTTTGATGACGAGGAAGTCGTGCATAGCTGATGATGCTTTCACCAAGATCGACTACTCAAAGTTTTTCACTGGAAAGGAAGCTCATTTTGCTTTGATGGCCATGACCGAACCGCCAAAACCTGTAAGTTCTGAATCTAGCACTGATGTCATGAGTGATAAATACTGTGGGACTTGTGATAGGTTGACAGAGGAGAATAAACAACTCCGAATTTCACGTGATAGTGCTATTCAAAACTGTCAATCTACTCGCAAAGAGTTAAATGCTTTTAACAAAGTATTAGATGGCTATAAAAAGGACATTTCCGACTTGAAAAATACTTTGTCATTGAAACAATTGGCCATAAACAACTATATCAATGAAATTGAAAACACCAAGTTGGAAATGGCTGCCATTAAATGCTTTGCTGAAAAGGTTAACAAGAAATTGGAAAGTTATAAAAATGTTGCTTATGTGGTAGATCATATCATTGATGATAACACCACCAATTACAAGTCTGTACCATCTCCGGTTCTTTTTGAGAACCATAACTATCATCAAGTTATACCGGAGAGTTCGGTGAAATCAGACTCATCATCAGAAATGGAATCTAATACCTCGAGTATTGGTGATCCATATTCCGATGTGAGACCGATTTTGGGCTTGAACAATGAGGGTGTTTATGCTGAGAGTGATAGTTCAGACTCAGAAAATGATGATACTGGTAGTGATAAATCTGTTAATGAATGTGAGATTCCAAAAGAAAATCACATCATTACTACTGAACCAGTATCACCATCTGATCATGTTCATCCGATGGCAAATGCTAATCGTGATAAGAAGTCTGAAAAGTTTGATGTTAAGAAAAAGAATGATGTTAAGAATGTGATTGACAAGAATGAGCTGAATGAACCAAGTGACAAACCTGTAAAGGTGTTTTATCGGATGGAAGGATCCGATAAGATCATTGCTGATGAGGAATTTCCGATTAAAAATGTTAACTATTCTAAACTTGATAAAATCTGGCAAGAAAGCACAATATGGTTTCCAAAACATGAGAGAACCAATGAAATTCCACCAGAAATCTTAAAGAAACTGTTTTCAGAAGCTCCTCAAGAGCCAAAAATTCATGTCACTGAGTTCATTCGACCAGATGATAAAGCAAATGGTTTTCATGAACCTTCTTACTCGAAAGGACCACTTCCTGAGAGTTTAAGAAATCAACAATATAATGATCAATTTCCTGTAAGATCATTTGCTTCACCAAATGCTCATTATGTGTTTGAGGAATATAGAAAATGCTTTAAATGTGGAGAACGTGGGCATTTACTTGCTAAGTGTCCATATGTAAGGCACAAGAGACATGAAGTTGAGGTTAAGAATTCCATGAAAAAGCCGATTGATCATTATGTTCCACCGCATAGACGGACTGTTCCTCAACAACAACATTTTCATAATCAAAACAATTTTCAAATGAGGAACAACCGTCCATTTCATTATGATCGAAGGAATCGGATTGCAATGGAACAATCTTGGAGAAAACCAGTGGTGAACACAACAGCTGATAGACAAAAGGTTCCACAAAAACCAATTGTCAAGTCAAATGTTGGACCTAAGTCTGTTAATTCAGATAAGGTTGCTAAGAAAGTTACTTTTAGTAACAATGTTCAGAAACCTATTGAGAAACCAAAATCTCAAATTCGTATTCTCAAAAGGTCTGAACAATCTTGGACACCTAATGGTACTCCAGGAGCCTCTACGTCAAAGGTGAGTGAGAAAAGTGAAACTGTTTTGAAAAATCAGAAAACGATTGATTCAAAACAGAAAGTTGTTGAAAAAGTCAATGAGAATGATTCTTTGAAAGCCAAAGTTCAAAGGCCCAAGACTCAGGCTTGGGTCCCCCGAAAGAACTAATTGTTTACTTTTTGTGTGCAGGGAGCTTCAGTTGGCCCTATTAGCAGTCTCTGGATTGTTGATAGTGGAGCTTCAGGCCACATGACGGGGGATTTGGCGTTGCTGTTCGATGTGAAGAATATTAATGGAGGATATGTTGCGTTCGCGGGTAATAAAGGAGGATATATAACGATGGAAGGAAGCGTGAGTAACGGGATTGTGACTTTCGAGCGGATTTCTTATGTCAAACAGATAGACTATAATCTGTTGAGCGTCAGTCAAATATGCGATAAACAATTTTCTGTGCATTTTGATGACAAATCCTGCTACATACTCAAACCGGGCTTCAAGATTCCAAAGGAGTGGGTTATGTTGATGGCACCTCGAGTCAACAATCTTTATATTCTTGATATGTCCAAGGCGATGACATCTCAGGGGCAGATAACATGCTTTCTATCCAAGGCAACTGAAAAAGAATCAATAATGTGGCACCGAAGAATGGGGCACATTCATCTGAGGAAAATGAATCAGTTAGTGAGAAATGGACTTGTCGATGGAGTAAACGTGAAACATTTCCATCTGAACGACAAGTGTGTGAGCTGCATGAAAGGCAAACAACACAAACAATCCCATAAAGTGAAGAAGGTTAACTCTGTTGAGATGCCGCTTGAGCGATTGCACATGGACCTTTTTGGACCGGTCAAGCGCAAAAGTCATCTTGGAGAGCTTTATTGTTTAGTCGTCACTGATGACTATTCACGATTCTCATGGGTGATGTGTTTGAAGAACAAAAGCGACACCTTTACCAACTTACAAGTTCTGTTCACTCGGCTGGAGAATATCTACAACTTGAAGATAAAAAGAATCAGGAGTGACAACGGGACGGAGTTCAAAAATGCAAAGATGGATGAACTTTGTGAAAGCAAAGGGATACATCATGAATATTCAGCTCCGTATACCCCGCAACAGAATGGTGTTGCTGAAAGAAAGAATAGGACTCTGATTGAGGCTGCAAGAACAATGCTCGCTGACTCAAATCTTCCAGTAATGTTCTGGAATGAGGCAATTTATGCAGCAAACTATACATTAAATCGGGTTTTGACAGTGAAGAAGTTTGGAAAAACATCTTATGAGCTGTTACACCGACGAAAGCCCAATTTAGAGTATCTAGAACCATTTGGGGCGCCATGTACGATGTTGAATCCAAGCGAGAAGTTTAGTCCTAAAGCTGAAGAGGGATATTTTGTTGGATATGCAACCCCGCTCAAACGGGTATTCAACAAGAGAACTCGTCAAGTGGAGGATTGGGCTAACGTGGAAGTTCAACGATACACACAAAATTTGCAAGGCACGGGCCCTGATTGGATGTTTGATTACAAAGATTTCTTTGAATCATTCAACCTAGATAGCTTGGTTGAAGAAGCTATGATCAGATTACTTTACGAGTGTGAAAACGCGGCAACTTCACCATTGGTGCGTCCAATCACCGTAAACCCCCCACCAGCTTCTAGTGATACCAGTGCTCCTACACAAGAAGAAGAGTTGTTTCAAGAAGCTTCAACTTCATTAGATACTTCAGAATCTGAAGATGAACAATTTGAAGAAGCTGTTCTTGAAAACGCAGAAGATTTAGAAGAGCAAATTGTGAACCCAACTCCAAATCCAGATGTTGCTTCATCATCTAACACGGGTAATGATCAGGATGCTACAGAGAACTTGACTGCTCAGACGGGAGTGATTGTACCTGTTAATCCGGAATCTCGGATTCATCGTATTCACCCGCTGGAGCAAGTGATCGGAGATCCTGGTAGTGGAGTGATGACCAGAGGGCAGCTTAAAAGCGTGAATTCGCCAGAGAGTTTTGGTGCTTTAGCATTGTATGCCAAAATTCAGAAATCTGGTGACCAAAATGATTGGTCGTTTGCATGTTATGTGTCGCAGGTAGAGCCAAGGACATACAAAGACGCTTTGAATGAAGATGCCTGGGTTGAGGCAATGCAGGAGGAGTTATTGCAATTCCAGAAATTGGGAGTCTGGACGCTCACAGATTTGCCGCCGGGAAGAAAGAAAATAGGCACTAAGTGGGTGTTTAAGTGCAAAAAGGATGATCGTGGAGTTATTGTAAGGAACAAAGCCAGATTGGTTGTGCAGGGTTTCCATCAAATCGAAGGAATTGATTACAATGAAATCTATGCACCAGTAGCACGAATCGAAGCTATTCGGATGTTCCTTGCGTTTGCTTCGTATAAGAAATTCAAAGTCTATCAAATGGACGTCAAGAGCGCATTTTTGTACGGTAAAGTCAAGGAGGAGGTTTATGTCGGGCAGCCACCAGGCTTTGAGGACCCAATCCACCGGGACAAGGTCTACGTGCTGAACAAAGCTTTATATGGTTTGCACCAGGCTCCAAGACAGTGATACGAGGAGCTAAGTACATACCTCATCTCCAAAGGATTCAAGCGCGGCCTCGTCGATTGCACCCTCTTTACGAAGAAGACGGGAGATGACTTGCTTCTAGTACAGATTTACGTTGATGATATTATATTTGGTTCAACTAACGAACTCTTGTGCAGGGAATTTGAAACTGTTATGCAAGAGAAGTTCGAAATGAGCGCTATGGGAGAAATGCAGTTTTTCCTCGGCTTACAGGTGGATCAAAGACCCGACGGGATCTTCATTCACCAGACGAAATATGTTGCCGACATCTTGAGCCGATTCCAGATGGAGGACTCTAAGCCGATGGATACCCCGATACAACCCAATCACGGGATTGGAGTGGACGCTAAGGGGGAGCTGACAGACCCATTTACATACAGAGCAATCATCGGATCTCTGATGTATTTAACAGCGTCTCGACCAGATATTATGTATGCAACGTGTCTTTGTGCGCGTTATCAATCGAAGCCGAAACAAAGTCATCTGACGGCGGTCAAGCGTATCCTTCGATATCTGAAGGGTTGTCCATCAAAAGGACTTTGGTACCCTAATGATGATGATTTTGATTTTATTGGTTTTAGTGATGCAGATTGGGGCGGCTGTGACAAAGACAGCAAATCAACAACAGCCGGTTGCCAGTTTTTAGGGAGCAGGTTAATTACCTGGCAATGCAAGAAACAGACTTCCGTCGCACTGTCTACATGTGAAGCCGAGTACATTTCAGCCTCGAGTTGCTGTTCGCAAGTGCTCTGGATCCAACAACAGATGGTTGATTACGGTTTGCAGTTTCTTAAAACCCCTATACACTGTGACAACGAAGCCGCAATTGCATTAACTAAAAATACTGAAAATCATTCTAAAGCTAAACATATCCGGATTAAATATCATTTTATCCGTGATTGTTATGCTAAGGAATTGATTGACATGGTCAAAATCCATACTGACTACCAACGTGCAGATTTGTTTACAAAAGCTTTTGACAGATCCCGCTTTGAATATCTTTTGAAAGTAAACAATATAAAGGAAAAACAGGACTAATCGGCTCCTCGGTTTATCATTTTTAGTTTTTAGTTTTAGTATTAAATTTTTGCTAATTGGGAATTTCTCTTTGCTAATTGGGAATTTCTCTTTACTATCATAATCCTCAAAGAAGTTGATGCTTTCAAGTGGATTGTTTCTTTCAAATTTTGTTTTGTTTTGTTTTTCAGAAAAATTAAAAACCCAAAAATATGTTCTTTATTTTAGGGGGAGTCATTTTATCAGAAAAACCAAAAACATTGAAAATTTTTCAAAATACCTAAAAATTAGAAAAACCCAAAATGATTTCCTGGATAAAAAGAGGATATGATAGTACATCAGTGGGGATCTGACACAGGCTAAAGAATTGTATAGTTTTAATGAGACGTATGTTGACTACGTGTGATATGCTGATAGGCTTCGTAGACTTTATATTGCGTGCATTAGTGATACAAACATAACAAACTACGCGTTTGTGGATGAACACCTCATGGGCATATGGTCTTAGTACCGTAATTTCGTTTGATAGGGTGTTTGTACAAAACTCGGAGGTTTAGGGTCGTTATGTTATTAGTTGTCTGGGGATAGCCTATCTGATCTTCTGCTGTAAGTCATTACGGACCTAGATCAGACAGGATGTCTTTATAAAAGAGCTTTATGCCAAAACCTAAAGTTACCGAATTGAGGAACTTTCCATGTTATAGGATAATCAAAGATTATCTATAATATCGTATTGATCATTGATGCAAATCATGATTAATATCAGTCCTCAACCTGGTATGGTGCATATGTTACTTTGCTGCATTAATTTGCTGACCTGTATACCTCTATGCATTATATCTTGTACAATTACAGACGACGAAAGCATAATCACGCTTTACAATGAGTCTTTGTGCAGATTACTTCTTGATACGGGAGTATGTCGTGTGTGTGGGAACCACAATGTGTTAGTCTAATACATCTAATTCGTATCATTTTAAAGCATTGCGTAATTGTCTACATGTGAGCTTATGTGGACAACAATATCGGCAATTGCAGTGTCACATATTGTTTCTAATGATAATATTGAACCAGATCAACGGTATGCTCAGATTTCTCAGAAAACTGATATGATCCTCTTACCGGAAATCACAAAACGTTTATTGCTTTCATTTACTTTGATGCATTTTATTTTGTCGCATTTTACTTTTATTGTCAAAAAGTTACAAAATCCAAAAAGATTTTAGGTGTGTTTTGATAAAAATTTCAGAAAATCCAAAAGATTTGCATTTCTGCTTTATTTTTGATATCCGGGGATGCTTGATGGTCAATTTCTGAGATTTGATAACACCATCTGGTCTTTGTAACATTCAAAATGTGAAAATTTGAGTTTTGGAAGTTTAACGGATTGAAAAATGTTGAACGGAATTCGAATTCGTGATTTGGCAAAATTTTCAGATTTTTCCATTTCACATTCGCCCCTTAAATGGGTCGAATGTGGAAAAATCATTTCATTCGACCGGTTTGCAAATGGACGAATGTGGAATTTCCACTTCCGGGTACACATTCCACCTTCGGGTCTTTAAATAGGGGCGAAGGTGGAGCAGGTTTACATTCGGGTCTTTAACTAGGGACGAATGTGGCCTTAACCCACATTCGACCATTTCATACGGGCGAACGTGGATCCCTATATATAAGTCTGTCACCTTCGAACCTTTCATTCTGAAATTTTTCAAAAATTTGTGTCATACCAGACCTTGTTGCTCGTGCATTTTAAGTTCTCTTGATTTGTTCCCTGATCATTGCTCATCATTTTAACCCTAATTTTACAGGTATTGGACATGAAAACAGATCAGAATGGCTTGATTAACGAACGGGACCTAGGGTTTCTGTTCTAGAGGATTTTAATGATTGTTGATGATTGTTATTGTTAGCCGAACATTTTACATAGGTTTTAGGGGGAGATTATTGAAGGAATTAGGATTAAAACATGTTTAGATGATAGTTTTGATCGGTTGAACACATAGAACCCTAATTCCACTTGAAAACCTATGTGAAATGATTAATTGACAAAATTGATTATAAACGAGTGTTAGTCGGCCTTTTTAGTAAACATTAGAATCAAAATTGCTAATTAAAACCAAACATGACAAAATTTCAAATTTTTGGGGGAAAACCTTTCCACATTCGGTTGGTAAAACCGGGCGAAAGTGGAATAAGGTGGACGAAGGTGGAACAAAACGGACGAATGTGTTTTTAAATCAACACTTATTCACTTTCGTCCATATACTTTCACCTTCGACCACAAAATCTCACATTCGGCCAATCCAAAAGGGGCGAATGTGCAGATCAGTTTTTGACCAAAATTTTTATAATTTGTCGTTTTTGTGTTTTGACGCGTTTTATTGATTTTCATGTGCAGATGGCTGAACAACCCGAGAATATTGAATCACCAGCAGTGAATGTTGAGACTCCAGCAGAGATCACAGTTCAAGATTCAGTCCCCGTAGCTGAAACATCTACTCCGAGCAGTTGGCCTTTCGAACGATCGCACAACTGTTGCGCGTATCTAGGAGACGTTGAGAAGAACACGGAGTTTACAGGGATTATTGAATTTCTAAAGAGGAGCAGGATTGTACATGCTCTAGCCACACCAACCATCATTTACAAGGACATAATTGAAGATTTTTACCAGAACGCTAAGTATGACTACTGGGAGAATCAGACGATCATCAAGAGCAAGATTCAGGAGATGGAGATGTTCTTGACTGAAGCTGACATTCGAGAGGCATTACAGATTAAGTTTGAAGATAGTGAGGATCCCAGGGAGTTATCTTGGACAGAACAGAAGGCGTGCTTCTTAAGGATGAAATACAAAGGTCCAATCACTGACGGATCGATGTATAAGGGGAAGCTGGGAGTGCAGTACAAGTACTTTGCACATGTTCTGATTCATGTCTTTGGTTGTGTGAGTGGTGGTTATGACGTGATGAGAAGGAGTTTGAGCTCATTAATGGTTGCGTTGACACTCAACAAACCATTTAATGTGTCTGGGATGATTCTTGACCACATGCTGGAGATGCTGAAGGGTATAAAGTTTAAGAAGTTTATGTTGTATCCGAGGTTTCTAATGATGATCTTTGACTATAAGTATCCAATGCTGAAGAAGGATCCGACAATGATCCTAGGGCAAGATCACATGAATATTAGAACCTTGATGAGGATGAAAGGTTATAAGGGTGTGCCTGACAGTGAGAAGCCACCTAACAGGAGATTGTTTGGCGCTTTGGCTCGTCCGGATTACATTGATCCAGGCAAGAACAAAGCTAGACATGATGAGAGTGACTCAGATAACGATGATCCCTTAGTGTATGTTGATTCAAGCACTAAGCGGAAGCGTCAAGTAGTCAATCCTGGAGCCAAAGGGAAGGGCAAGGGAAAGGCTATAGATCAGGGAAGCACCAAGCAACAGGTTGCTAGAAAGAAATCGACGGCGAAGAAAGGATCGGGTTTGGTGGATGAAGAGTCTGTAGATTAGGAAGAGACTGAGGTTGATGAACAGTGGGATTCTGATGACGAGAACGTGAGGACCACCAAACGTAAGGCCACTATGGTTGGTGAGTCTGAATCCTTGAATCAGTCGATTGAAGAAGCTGAAAGACGAAAGAAATCAGTTGAAGATGAAGGTTTAGGTGTTGACCTAGCTAAGCTGAGTGTTGGAGATACAGTAGTTGTGAATTTGCCAAAGAAGACAAAGAAACAAAAGACTATGGCAAAGAAGTCTAGTGTGAAAGAACTGAGAGAGAAGGAGTTGGCTCAGTTGTTAAAGGGAAAAAGATTACCTGATGCTGGAACACCTTCTAAGCTATCTTCACCAGTTGCCAAGAAGCAGAAGAAAGTGAAAGAGGCAGAGACTTTACCAATCGATCAGTTCAATATCGATATGGATAAAGTGCTCGATATGTTTAGGAAGCCTCAAAAGGAGAAAGTTGTTGAAGTTGAGCCCTCCAGATCAAAGTCAAAGAAAGTGACTGTTGATGATGATGTTATGAAACAGGTTAATAAGAAGATGGAGGACATGATGAAGATGCTGATTGCTCAACAAGCTGAGATTTCTAAGTTCAAGCAGAATGAGGAGAAGATGCTCCAGATTGTAGTTGCTTCGAAATCTAATCAGGATGATATAAATGATAAGATTAAACTGATTGAAGCAAAGAATGAGAAGCTTGAGAGGAAATGTGAAAGAAACAAGAGCAAAATCAAACTGATCAAGGCTGACAACAAAGAATTGAAAAAGGAAAACAAACGCCTTTGTGGTTTGATTGAAGAGCTGTATAGCAGAGCACCCCAGTTGAAAGAGGGTGAAGAAGATGAAGAAGAAGATGAACAAAAAGTTGATTATGAGTATTCTGATTCTGAGAAAGAAGATGATGATGATGAGGATGATGATGGATCGGATAAAAGTGATGATGACAACAATGATGATGATGATGACAATGATAATGATGATGATGATGATGATGCTGAAGGTACAGGGAAGAAGCAGGGTGATGAGTTTAGCAGTGGAAGTGATCATGATGGAGGAGATGATACTTCTAAGTATAGTTATGAGAAGAGAACACCGCAGAAGAAGAAAGATACTGGAGAATCGAGTTCCAAGAAGAAAGGAGGGAATGTAGATTCGGATGAAAGTATCTTCTGGAACGAAAAGGTGAGATCTCTGTCTGATGATGCTAAACAGATATACAAGAATATGTTGGAGAAGAGGGAGTGGACCATTGAGTTCACTGGATGCTTCGCTGAAATATTCCAGACTGATGATCTGAGATATGAGCTGGAATATGAAGATCCAGATCTTGAAGAAGGGGAACTACCTGCATCTGTGGCGAAAGAAATATTAGATGGTCTCGCACAGAGGGTAGGAAAGACGTTTGAGGAGTTTATGATGGATGAATCGATTCCTGATATTCCTGAAAAGGATATGGGAAGTCATTCAGATGATGTGCATACTCCAGAAAACAATGAAGTTGAAATTGAAGATATTACTCATGAAGAGTTTCCCCAGTATTTCAGAAAAGAAGATGAGAATGAAGTATTTCCTGACTTCACAGAGATACCAAATAAGTCAGCGAAACAGAAAGCAAAGAAAAGAAGCGAAGAGTTTGTTGAGAAGGTATTTGGTGATGAAAAGAAAGATTCTTCTAACCAGTCTGATGAGTTGAAGAATTATATGAAGAAGTTGAAGGAGATGGATGAGAACCGACCCAAACCTGAAGCTTAAGGTAACTTTTATCGATTTCATAATGCCAAGTTCAAAGGCAGAGCTCTCGGGTGGACTTATCTAGGCAGACTGAAGTGTATTGCTGCGAAATGGGAAACCGGAATTCTGTACTTCAACAGATTTTGTGATTTGCTTACTCTACCGTACTGGGCGGTGAGAGATTTATGCAGATTCCCAATGTCAGGAGCCGAGGTAAATGGATCGCATGTCGGTTGGTGCGCAGATAAATTGGTTTGGCAAAGTCGCACAAGATGGAACAGGTTCAAGCCTCAATATCCCCGTAGAAAAGTGCATAGGGATATTGATCCTCAAACCAATATGAAGCGTGTGACTTTAATCTACAAAGCACCTAATGTGATGAGAAAGATACCGTTGATGCCAATGCCACAGCATTTCAGTGCTGATTTCATATTCTGGTATTACGATTGGAGGAAGGCAGAAGCAGTGATTGTGTTGAGGGATGGAAAGGATAAATACAAGCATGTTCATATATTTGATCCTATGTGGCTGATCAATTGCACATTCGAAGACATCATCATGTTGTTCTACAATCCGATATATTATGAACCCAATGATTTTGCTCAAGCGAGAAAGTATACTCAAGTTGTGGGAGTTTGTTTTGCATACGATATAAATGCAGGAAGCAACTTGGAGGGAAAACTTGGCAAGACTGTGAAGATCGCTAATGTGTCAAAGCCTGTGAAGAAAACATTCGAGCCGCCAATGACTTCTGAGCAGAAGAAGCAGCTCAGAATCAAGCTGATGAACAAGACGATGGACTATCAAAGAAAACTATCCAATCAATAGTCGAGGGGGAGTTTGTTGATGCATTTTGCGACTAAGGATTGGATATACTATAATTAACATGTGTTAGTAGATAGCCGAAGGTAGTTCAGAATGGGCGAATGAAGAATAATCTGGGCGAAGGTGAACAGAAATGGGCGAAGGTAGAAAGGAACTGGACGAAGGAAGAATGGGCTACATCAGAAGAACACATTCGACCACTTGCAGTGGGCGAATGTGGAAAATGCTCACATTCGACCATCTGTAAGGGGCGAATGTGCAGTGCCTATATATAGATTTTGAGTTTTTGATTATGTATGAGTGTTATCATTTGTGTCCAGGTTCAGTTCAGGTTTAGGAGTGTTTTTGAGAGATTGTCTGTGTGATTCTAGATTAACATAAACAGTTGTAAATGCTTATTGATTGAAGTTAATCTATGAAAATGATATTGAAAATGATCTTGATTGTGTCGTGATTTGTATCTTATCAATTTGTTCAGATCTAGGGTTTCCGCACCTAGATTTGTGACTTGTATGATCGTGTAATCCTGTTTTAGATAAAATCCAACGCTCACAAAAATCATTTGGTCTCCATAAAATATCATTGTTTTTTGTAATTCTATTAAATCTTTATCTATTTTTAAAGAGTTGTGACTTTCTTTTAACTTGTTAAAAGTTTGGTCTTCCATTAAGGGGATGGAAGTTGCCAATCAGTGTCGTCATAATCAGAGCAATTCCAATCATACATATCATAATTAAAGTCTTCATCAGATATATAATTACTATCAAAATCAGCATTAGAACTTAAATCTCCATATTCAATTAAACTTTCTTGTATGTTTAGTCTAATCATGTTAATTTCATTGCTTATAAAATTTATGTTTAACAAAATTAAGTGGTTAAAATCAATTTCGTTTAAATCAAAATTCGACTGTAGAGCCCCCGCGACGGAAATATGCGTGGCTCTGATACCAATCCAGGGTGGTGTGGTTAAAACTGTATCCGAAAAGTTTTATCGGTTCAAAATTGCTATTTCAAGTAGCTGAAAATCTAGAAAATTAAAATCTATATCGAAAATATCTAAACTTACTATTTTTATGATCCACATATCAAAATAGTTTAACAAAAGATTTATTGGCATGTATCATTGTTATGCGTGTTGAAAATAAGATTTAAATTATTTTTAATAGATTCCTTATAAAACCAAGAGTACCAATATATTTAAAATATTTCAAAATTAAAAAGAAGAAGGGTCCAACATGCTTCCGTACCTCTTTCTCAGTTTGACCGAGATATTGTTGGGTTATACTAGGAGTCTTTTTACCAGGCTTTTTCTAACCAAACCTAAGCTACCTTAGGTAACTCCTCTCTAACTCCTTCAGCAATATCCAGCACAGTCTGGTTTCGTTTCCTACTTCCGACGTAAAGAGAAAGAAATAGGTTTGTAGTTGGAGATTTTTTTTCTTCTTAATAAAGAAATATAGTAAGTATGGATACTCAAAGGAATATATAAGGAAAGCAAAAGTTTTATTTCCTCATGGGTATATTACAATGGAAAGATTTATTGTTGAAAGATTGAAAAACAAACTAAAGATAAAATACAACTTTTAAAAGTACATAATATTTTCTAAGATGTCTAAGAGCTGATGATCCTCCTCTTTACCTTTGCCTTCCCTTTTATAATCATCCTTTAAGAGATAAGTTCCAAATTCATCAATGCCTTTTTTGATACGTGTCTCCCCCTTTTTCCTTATATCTTCCACCTGGTCTTTGTTCATGAGAGAGTGTCCAAATTTTTCCCCTTTCAAGGTGTTATGGAAACTTGAACCTCTTTGGATCCTCCACCTTATTGATTCCATTTATGTTATGTCTATCTTGTCATCAATACCAATGACTTATCTTATCGTAGGTTTTGTCCTATATCTTTTTAAATTATCTTTTATATTTTTAGAAGAAATCCATATACTTAATCCATGATTAACATTTAATCATTGGAGTTTAGGCTATCTTTTGAGGAATCAATACTCATCTTGCCTCTATGATTCGTACAAGATGGGCAAATATCTTTATCGTGTTTTCTGGCTTTGCAGATACAAAATTGAGCCCTAGGACTTGATCTTATATACCCTGTTTCTAATAAATTTATCTTATTTTTTAAAAAGTTTATCGCGGCTTCTGGAGATCTGCGTGCCGGTGCTATCATGATAGGAGAGTTTTTGCTCTCTCCTCCATAGGTTCTAAAGGTACTCTTATAAAGAGTAGCCTCCATACCTTGTAAAACTATTCTAATTCCATGAAACCTCCTATAATGTATATCGTCTTCATTAAAATTTGTAAAATCTTTTCTTATCGTTTTATATTTACAAGAAAACGATTGACATTTTTCTAAATGTAAAAAGTGATATGCAGGATTATAGTAATCGTTGTAAAAATCTAGTCCTGCAGACAAAATCTTTATGGCTAAGGTATCTTTTGGGGTCATTGTAGGATTAATGATGTAACGATTTTTTACTGACGTCAAAATCCACCTTGGTAAGTCTGCTAATTCAAGGAAATTTGGTGCTGTTAGGTAAATCATATTGATAGCACCGAAATCATACCAATATCTAATCTCATTAGCAGTTGAACCCTGTAAATAATTGAGTCTGGCATAAATTCCCGTAAAATCTATATACCTAAGATCGGTTTAATCAAGGTTATATAGTTCTATCATCTTCTTTTGCTGTCTGGTAACAGGATCTTGTTGGAAAGGAAATTGTTGGACTAACCTTTCCATAACAGATGTAGAAGCATGGTGAGGTAATTTTTCAAAATTGTTTATTTTGCTAGTCTGTGGTCTAAAAGAAAAAGATTCCCTTACTTCTTCTTCTTCTTCTTCATCTTCTTGAATGGGGTCCATTCTATGATCTTCTGAAGTAGACTGAATGGGGTCCATTCTATGATCTTCTGAAGTACATGGAACATCTTTTCCAAAACCCGGTGACATATCTAATTTTTCTGTGATTTGATGTTTTATCAATAACTTCATTTTCATACTATCAAATTCATACATAGTAACTTTGTTGCATATCAGCCTAAAATGGCTTTTAACCAAATTTTTTATTTCACCAATGTGTTCAGGAATGGTTTCCACTATATCTATGAGTTCTCCCATATCTGTTGCAATTTCTTTTATTGCATTTATCTGTTCGTCCATCTTCTTTATACGTTTATCAAGCTGTTTACCTAGGTCTTCCTCTTCCATCTCTGGTTAAAAAATCTGCCAAGACATTTTTATCAGATTTTATAATTTCAATATCAAAATTATATTCAGATAAAAGGGTTTGCCACCTTATAAGTCTTTTGTACTCAGGTCTAGATGGTAAATTATTCTTTATAAAAGCCTTTACCTGGGTGTTATCGGTTCTTAATAAAAATTTGTTTGGTAGTAGGAAATAATAAAGTTTCTGGCAGCTCCTAATTACTGCTAACAATTCTTTTTCATTTATATGATATCTTGATTCAGTGTCACTAAAAGTCCCTGAACAATATCTACAAATGCTTTCACCAACTTTTTCTTGTTCAGAGTTATAATCTATCTTTTTTACTATTCCACTCCAATAGTATTCTGAGGCATCTGTCTCTAAGATTAAGTTATCTTTTTCTTTCGGAAATTGTAATTTTGGTAAACCTTTACAGTATTCTTTTATCTTTTTTACTTGTTCTTCTAACTTTTTATCGAAACTAAATATCTTATCCTTTTTAAGTAAAGCTTGAAAAGGCTTTCTCAAAAGGGCCAGATTTTCTATAAAATCTGAAGCATAGTCTAATATACCAAGAAAACTTTGTACTTGTTTTTTATCATTTAATTTGTCAGGAAAAGCTGTTATTTTTTCAAGAATATGACTCTGAAGTTCTATTCCTTTATCATCAATTTTCATTCCTAAAAAGTCTATGTTTTCTTGTAATAAACTAGTTTTTCTTTCTGATAAGGCTAATTCATGTTTTATACATAAGTCTGTAAAAATATCAAGATGCTTTAAATGTAATTCAATGTTATCTGATAAAATTAAAATATCATCTGTGTAAACAAAAATGAAATCATGATTTTTAAATATAATATCCATTTTTCTTTGAAATATTTGAGGAGCATTTTTCAATCTAAAAGACATTACAAGCCATTCATATTGCCCTTGAGGGGTAGAAAATGCTGTGTAAGCAATACTATCAGGATGCATTTTTATTTGCCAAAATCCACTTTTACAATCAAATTTAGAAAAAATCTTTTTATTTCTTGTCCAATTATTAGTCTTTCTTTATGAGGTAAAAAGTATCCATCAAAAATAGTGTTATCATTTAATCTTTTATAATTTATTACCATCCTAGGCTTACCTCTTGTAATTTCTGCATGTTTTCTTACTAGAAATGCAGGAGAACTATGAGGACTATGGCTAGCTCTTATCAATTTTAAGTCTAAGAGTTATTTTATCTGAGAGCTAAACTCTTTTTGGTCTTTAGGATTGTATCTCATGGGTTTTACCCTTATTTCTTTATCTTTGTCTTTCATTTCTAATTTTGCAGTTATCTGGTTTTTATTCCTAAATTGTAATGGGTTATCTGTATAACATTGTTTTAACTTATGTTTAATAGTTTCTATATGATTATCTAATTTTCTTAAATTAACTTGATAATCTAGTGGTTCTTCCTTATAATTTTCTAAAACTGGAATTCCTTTTTCAAGTTTTGGGTTTTCTTTGTATCCTATATCACCACGTTGGCTTGCGCGAGTTGTAAAATTAATTGGAAATTTCCTTCCATATGCATTTTTTATCCATTTAACTACTATAAGGTGATGGCATGGTGTTTTTAATATTATTTGGTATGCTACTATATCAAAAGTAATCTTATTAAATCTTTCTAAAAAATCATTTCCTAGTAGTATATCAGATCTAGCATTATAAAAATAAAATGGTGTAATAATAATAATAATAATAATAATAATAATAATATAATAATAATAATAATAATAATAATAATCTATATATATATAGGGGCGGTTATTCTACAAAAATAGGCAATCGTGCGAAGCGTGCGAAAGAATCCTAGCCGTCGATCAAGCAACATTCTTACGTCATTAAATAAAAAGTTACGCGGTGTCAATTTTGTAAATAAATGAGAGATTAGACAGTTAATAAGGGTATTATCGTCAAAATTTCTATAATCAAATTATACCATCATAACAAAGAGACCGTTCAGTGTCATTTAAACACCAAACTTCCCCAAAAAACGAAATCAAAACTCAAAAAACCCTATTTCAAAATCATCAATCAACTCCATTTCTACGCAGATTAACCATGAAATACTCAAAAGTATATGAAAGTAAGTATATTACGTTATTCTCTAACAAATTTTACATTGAAAATTATCTAAAAATTTACATTATGCATGTTACAGGAAGAAAAAGAGGAACAGAGACTGATACTCAAAAAAACGACAATGATGAAGGTAAATAAGTATTACGTGAATTAATATTGTTATTATGCTGTGAAATTGTACTAAAATACGTATTTCTAATTGTCAGGGCCAAGCAAAATTGCAAAAACCAAAAATCAAAGTGACAAATCCGAGATTAGAAGTAAAGCAAACCATGACAGGCCTTCAAAGAAAAATGGTACAGAGAATTTTTTTTTGTTATGTGTTACGTGATTTTAATAATAGAATTAGAAATGATTTTGTATATGTTACGTTATTTTAGTAATGGAAATGTAGTGATTCTGTCAATGTTACATGATTTTAGAAATGATTCTGTCTATGGTGCATCATAATTATGTCTATATTGCGTTGTTTTGGTAATGGAAATGTAGTGATTATGTCAATGTTACATGATTTTAGTAATGGAAAATAATATATCTGTGTTACGTAATTTTATTAATAGAACTAGAAATGATTATGTCTATATTACGTTATTTTGGTAATGAAATTTGTAATGATTCTGGCCATAGTATATGATGATTATGTCTATGTTACGTTATTTTGGTAATGAAAATGTAGTGATTCTGTCATTGTTAAGCAATTTTGGTAAATGAAAACACTAGTTTATGATTATGTCTATATTACGTTATTTTGGTAATGAAATTTGTAATGATTCTGGCCATAGTATATGATGATTATGTCTATGTTACGTTATTTTGGTAATGAAAATGTAGTGATTCTGTCATTATTAAGCTATTTTGGTAAATGAAAACACTAGTTTATGATTATGTCTATATTACGTTATTTTGGTAATGAAATTTGTAATGATTCTGGCCATAGTATATGATGATTATGTCTATGTTACGTTATTTTGGTAATGAAAATGTAGTGATTCTGTCATTGTAAAGCAAATTTTGGTAAATGAAAACACTAGTTGATGATTATGTCTATATTACGGTATTTTGGTAATGAAATTTGTAGTGATTCTGGCCATAGTATATGATGATTATGTCTATGTTACGTTATTTTGGTAATGAAAATGTAGTGATTCTGTCATTGTTAAGCAATTTTGGTAAATGAAAACACTAGTTTATGATTATGTCTATATTACGTTATTTTGGTAATGAAATTTGTAATGATTCTGGCCATAGTATATGATGATTATGTCTATGTTACGTTATTTTGGTAATGAAAATGTAGTGACTACCACAATGACTTCGGGCACAACACGGATAATTGCTATAGCCTGAAAATGGAGATTGAATCAGCCTTAAAATCCGGTCAACTAGGACATCTAGTCAAGAACATGCAGCGCAATGGTCGTGGGCGTGAAAACGATGATCGCGGGGAAGGACCGAACAAGCGGATACGCAACCTACAAACGCACTTGATCGAACGTGCCCCAAGACACAGCTGCCATATGACAAATAAGGGAACAAGTAGGCATCGGTGAAACAAGCGACCGTTGGTAGAAACAGGGGGTGACTCATGGAAGGAGCAACCGGTTGTCTTGCCTACCGTCAAGGGTGGAGCTTCATCCACGTCCCCGCTGGTCATCACGGGAGTATTCGGGCATTACCGCACCCCATATATGTTCCTGGACCCAGGAAGCAGTGCGGACATCATGTACGAACAATGTTTCAACCAGCTCGATGAGTCGGACAAAAAGCGCCTAGTGCCCGTAACTGAGCCAATATCAGGATTCATCCACGAGTCGATAATGCCTCACGGTGTCATCACGTTCCCGGTCACCTGGTCGGACGGTAAGCTATCTCGAACAGAAGAATGCGAGTTCATGGTGCTCCCAGTCACCTCATCGCATGATCTACTAATAGGCAGAGAGGGCTTAGCCAAATTCAACAGCAATGCTTCTACGCCACATCAAATGGTCGGATTCCCAACCCGCAATGGCGTAGCATTTATCTGAGGCAACCGCCAGTGCCACGCGGCGGAAGCCCCAAAGCCAACCAAGTCCGCCAAGAGGCCAAGCCACACCGAACCAGAAAAGTGGATACTCAATCCCAGCTTCCCAGAACAAACAGTAACCATCGGACCCGCACTGTCAGACACAGTGCGGACCCATTTGAAGCAGCTGCTCATCAAGAACATGGATGTCTTCGCGTGGAAACCAACAGATATGGTCGGGGTTCCTCGTGAAATAGCAGAGCATAAACTGTCCACATACAAGTCAGTCGAGCCAGTGGTGTAGAAGAAAAGGAGCATGGGTCCAGAGAAAACCAAGGCGATGAATGAACAGGTCACAGAGCTTTTGAATGCGGGAATACTTCGCCCAGTGAAATACCAAACATGGGTCGCTAACCCAGTAATGGTAGGCAAAGCCAACGTAGGGTGGCGGATATGTGTGGACTACAAGGACCTGAACAAGGCCTGCCCGAAAGATTGCTATCCGCTGCCCGAGATAGATTTGAAAGTGGACTCTTTGGCTCCCTTCAGTTTTAAATGTTTTCTCGATGCCTATAAAGGGTATCATCAGATCCAAATGGCGAAGGGAGATGAGGATAAAACTGCGTTCAGAACAGACATGGGCACCTTTTGTTACACAAAGATGCCTTTTGGACTCAAAAATGCAGGAGCCACATACCAGCGCCTCATGGACTCGGTGTTTGCTAAAAAAATCGGCGTAAATCTGGAAGTATATGTGGACGACCTCGTAATCAAAAGCGTAGAAGAAGACCAAATGCTGACTGACATACAGAAAACATTCGAGCAGCTGCGAACAGTCCGTATGAAGCTAAACCCTAGCAAATGCTCTTTCGGCATGGAGGAAGGTAAGTTCTTGGGAGTAATAGTGACAAAAGACGGCTTCAGAGCGAACCCAGAGAAGGTGCAAGCAATAGAACGCATGCCGTCGCCAGCGTCAGTAAAAGAAGTGCAGACTTTAATGGGCCGCCTCGTAGCCTTGAACCATTTCCTATCGAATTATGCGTCCAAATCATTCCCCTTCGTCAACACTCTCTGAAACTGCTTAAAGAAAACAAGCTTCCGCTGGACACCTGAAGCGGAAACCGCGTTTCAGGACATGAAACAGTGTCTCATGAACCTGCCAACATTAACAGCACCGCGCCCTAAGGAACCGCTAACACTATACTTAGCAGTATCGGACAAGGCGGTAGGTGCAGTGTTACTAGTTGATCGAAATGGCGTCCAAACACCCATTTACTACGTTAGCCGTACACTCATGGATGCAGAGACCCGCTACTCAATCATGGAAAAACTGGTCTTAGCTTTAGTTCATGCTTCACGACGTCTGCGTCGATACTTCCAAGGGCACCCGATAAATGTGCTCACGGATTATCGGATAAGTGATGTACTGAAAAAGCCTGAGCTTTCGGGAAGGCTAGCAAAATAGGCAATAGAGCTAGGAGAACACGATATTTTCTACAAACCGAGACCAGCCGTCAAAGGACAAGTCTTAGCGGACTTCACCACTGAAGTTCCAACGGACAAAGTAGCAGAATGCCTAGTGGAACAAGAACCGCCGCCTCCAACAGTAGAGAAAGACAAGTGGCTACTCTATACAGACGGAGCCAAAAGCGACGATGGCGCGGGAGCGGGTCTACAGCTAATCAGTCCCGACGGCGCCGAATTCACATACGCCATCCGCTTGAACTTTGACAACACAAAAAATGAAGCGGAATACGAGGCGTTGCTTGCAGGCCTTTGGATCGCGGACAAGATGGGTGCCCGTTTTCTCGAGGCGCATGTAGACTCCATGCTGGTCGCCGCCCAAGTAAACGGCACATATGAGGCAAGGGATAGCAAAATGGCCCTATATCTCGAGCAGACCAAAAAGCTCATGCAGCGGTTCAAATATTGCAAGATCCTACATATCAACAGAAGTGAGAACAAGCCCGCTGACGCTTTAAGCAAGATGGCAGCAACCGCTTTCGAGCATATGGCAAAGGAAGTAAGGGTCGAGGTCCTGAATGCACCATCCGTATCCGCTCATCAGGTGAACGTTGTTCAAACGGGCATGTCATCCTGGATGACCCCGATACTCGCCTACTTAACGAGCGGCACCCTTCCTACAGACAAGCTGGAGGCGCGAAAAATTCAACATAAAGCCATGCACTATCAGGTTTCCGAGGGTACACTATACAGACGATCGTACTTGGGTCCCCTTTTGAAATGTGTCGACACAGAGAACGCAATGTTCTTGATCAAAGAGATACACGAAGGAAGTTGCGGCCTACATGCATGCCCCAGAATGGTAGTAGCGAAGCTAATAAACTCGGGGTATTATTGGCCGGGCATGCACGTCGATGCCGTCAAAATACTCCGCAAGTGCCATGCATGTCAACGCCATGCCCTGAGCACACTGCGCCCCAAGAACGATTTAGTGCCGGTCACATCCGCATGGCCATTTCAGAAATGGGCGATAGACATAGTTGGACCATTCCCCACAGCCCCGGGAAATGTTCGATATCTCATTGTGGCAATCGATTATTTCACAAAATGGATAGAGGCAAAGCCACTAGTATCTATCGACGCCCGGGCAATTAAGTGATTCATATGGGAGTTCATCATATGTCGTTTTGGCTTACCATTGAACATCGTTAGTGACAACGGCCTGCAGTTCACTGACCAAGGGCTACAGGAATGGTTAGCAGGCATGGGGGTGGAGCAAACTTTCACTTCAGTCGCCCACCGCAAGCTAACGGACAAGTTGAACGAGCAATCCGCAGCATTATCGACGGCATCAAGGCGCGTTTGAACACCAGGCGGACGGGATGGGTTGATGAGATACCGAGGGTCCTATGGGCACACCGAAGGCTAACAAAATCAAGCAACGGGGAAACGCCATTTAGTCTCACATATGGCACCGAAGCTATGATCCCCGCAGAAATCGGCTGCCCATCTGCACGCGTGCTCTTGGCCTCAAAAACAGATAACGACACTGAGTTGCGCCTCAACCTAAACCTTCTAGAGGAACGCAGGGAGCTGGTCGCGTTCAAGGAGGCCAAATACAAGCGGCAATTGGAGCGTTATTACAACGCTCGGGTCAAAAAGACGCAGTTCGAAGTGGGTGACTTCGTGTTCCGCCTCAACAAGGCCTCAACAACAGAAGCACAAGGCAAGCTAGCACCTACTTGGGAAGGCCCTACAAAATACAGGAGGTACTCGGAAAAGGCGCATATGCACTAGATCGCCTAGATGGTACCGCAATTCCTAGATCGTGGAACGCGGCGCAGTTATGCATTTGTTATATGTAGTTACGCGAACCACAATAGTATCTTGTATTTGTTCAATATGGCTTTACGCCTTATCAATGTCACATGTTTTCCCTTTACTTTCCGTTGCATGCGTAAACTTAACAACCTTACAAATAATGGCATTTAACAAAGAGACGCATCAGCGTCTTCACGCAATGTCGTCACCTTGGTCCGCAAAGTAACGCTTTAACAAGCAACTTCTCGCGGACTAAGCAGCTCAGAGACGCATCAGCGTTTTCACGCAATGCCGTCACCTTGGTCCACGAAGTACGCTTTAACAAGCAACTTCTCGCGGACTAAGCAGCTCAGAGACGCATCAGCGTTTTCACGCAATGCGGTCACCTTGGTCCGCGAGGTAACGCTTTAACAAGAAACTTCTCGCGGACTAAGCAGCTCAGAGACGCATCAGCGTTTTCACGCAATGCTGTCACCTTGGTCCGCGAAGTAACGCTTTAACAAGCAACTTCTCGCGGACAAAGCAGCTCAGAGACGCATCAGCGTTTTCACGCAATGCCGTCACCTTGGTCCGCGAAGTAACGCTTTAACAAGCAACTTCTCACGGACTAAGCAGCTCAGCGACGCATCTGCGTTTTCACGCAATGCCGTCACCTTGGTCCGCGAAGTAACGCTTTAACAAGCAACTTCTCGCGGACTAAGCAGCTCAGCGACGCATCAGCGTTTTCACGCAATGCCATCACCTCGGTCCGCAAAATAACGCGTTAACAAGGGCATCCCTCAGTCCGCGAGTAATGCAACAGGCAACTCTCACGGACTAAGCAGAACAACGACACGTCAGGTGTCTCAATGGTGTCAACTTGGTCGAGAAATAAGGATCTCAGCAAACAACTCTTCACAAACCAAGCAAAGCAACACCTTAATGTGCCAGGGTATCACGAGAAATGGCATAAACAGTAATAAGGACATAAAGCCATGATGATACATATATTTCTTGAAAGACAATATCAACAAAACCCTAGGCACCCAAGTACACATACAAAAAACAAGCCCCGCAGGAGCACAACATAGATGCCTAAAAACACTATTACATATGTTGCCAAAAAAATGGAAACAGTAGATACTAACGCCTAATCTAAAACAATCAGATGGGCCCATGAGTCACCATTGCGGCGGAAACGGACCTTGGGGGTAGGTCGGACCACCGCGGGGCAAGCAAGGATGACGGGCGGCTGATTGCTAGAGCCCACAAAGGCTGAACGATCCGCCGCAATAAGCTGACCACAAATCTCAACCAGGGCCTTCATCCTTCGCTCCCCATCGCCGGAGCTCTCAATGGTTGCCGGAACCGAGTCTTCTGCAGACACCTTGAAGCACGCCTCAGCCAAAATCTTCATCCTTCTCTCTGGGTCAGCAAGGCCAACCATAACCTCCAGCGGGTTGGCGGGATGAGCTCTCTCCCGGAGAGCCAGCAAACTATCAACCACCAAGGCATCTTCAGCCTTGTCGCCGGAAAATTTCATACATGGTCGGAGGCTAGTCATGGTAATAAGAGACAAGTTGACAAGAAAAAGGAAGATAGGTGAGTGATGGGTAAATCACCACAAATAACCCCTATTTATAGACAATTAAGGGAGTAATGATGAGCTACCATTAATGCACGATGTCACTTCAATCGACAAATAGTGACAAGTGTCACCTCCAGCTGCCTGTCACGCCGTCAGGAGCCATTAATGACTGACGACTGACGCCTAAGTTCTCTAGAGTAATTATGACAAGTAATACGAAGAGACATGCATAAATGCTAAGGCAAAGGAAAAGTCACCAAGCATACAAAGCGTCATAACAAAATACGAAGCAAACATGCACAAATATTCAACACATACAACTTTGAATGAAATAAAGAAGTTTAACACTCAATCCTCCCCGAAATCTACTGCGTCAATAAATTCATCTTCAGGGTCGTCACCCGGTGGAGCGGACGACGGTCCCGCGCCCTGTGAAGCGGTTGAGGTTCCTTCACCACGAAGAGTTGCAGCGGCCAGTTCAGCTTCCTCCTGAGCCTCCTTTTCTTTTTCTGCCTGCAGCTCCTTTTCCGCCTCCTCAAAAGCGGCTCGAAGGAGCTGTACGCCATTAGGAGACTTGGCGCACTCAGCAATCACGTTCATGATAGGGAAGGTCAACTCATCATACGCGGCTACCTCTGCATCATACTCCGCCTCCACGTCAATGTTGCGGTAAGGGTTATCCTCCAAGAGACGCCTGCCAAGACAGAAGTCGAACCCTTGTCTAAATCTGAGAACAACACCAAATTGCTTCGACTTCTCCAGCAGGCAGGCAACGGATTGAACCATAGCTGGTTCCTCTCATATGCAGGAGAACACCTACAACACAAGGGGATGAAAGCATTAAAGGTTCAAAGTATAATACAGAGCCCAACATAAAGTACAATAGGCGAACATACCCCTTGGACTCCAGTAGTCATCAACCAATTGATATCGTTAAGCGCCTCTTCTTGACTCTCCTGGGCAGCACGCAACATGTCATGGACGTTATCCCGGGAGGCGGAGAGATCTTTGACATCAGCAGTAAGAGCCATCTTCTCGTCACGAAGGATGTCGGCCTCGCGCTTCAACAAGTTAATATCATTCTCCAGTCCCGAAACGCGCGAGGACTGCAACAACACCTCCTCTTCTTTCTGGGCCAGGTCCGCACGCGCAGTGGCGGTGTCGGATCTTTCCTTCTCTAACTCCCGCTCCTTCGCGTCCAATGCGGTCTTGAGACGCTTAACCTCACCCTCCAAGCTGCACACGCGATCTCGCTCCTTAGCGATAACCTGGTTGGTAGCTTCACAAGAGGACTTCCACTCCTGAAATGACTTGGCATGACGCTCTTCAGCGGACTTCGCCTGCGCCAACGCATCAGATAGAGCTTTAGATTGGGCTACACAGTCTTTGTTGTGTTTGTCAAGAACATTCTTGAATGCCGCTTTGCGTGCCGCCAATTCTTGCTCAGCCTCCGTCAACGCTTGATATCCGTGCCGCACCTCACTGAGTGTAGCAGCAGCCATAGCCAAGCCAGCGGCACCATCTTGAAGAAGCGCAAGGCGGTCCCACTTCGCCGCATAAGCCCGTTCAGCAGGGGGTATAGAACCCAGTAACCACTCTTCACATGTATCTATTTGAAAAAAGCGACCGTCTTCGCGTACAGACCAGTCGGGCCTGTAAACGGGCCCGGTTGCAACATCCAAGCTAAGACCGGCGGAAGCTATTCCCGTGGTATCAGCCTTCTTGGGGTTACTGCTGCTGGAAGGCATAGTCTCTTTCACCGACACACCGCCGTCACTGCCACCCGCTGAGCCACCACCAGAAGATAGGTTGATATACTCGGTATCATCGAAGGCACCACTCGCAATACCGGTGTCGTGTGGCTACTCCCCACCACCCGGTGACTTAGGCGGCATCCCGGTGCCCTCATCCTTATCACTGCACTCAACGCTTTTTCCTTTCTCCAACTCCCTCCTCCTGTTCTCTTCTAATGCTTTAGCTTGCCGCAACTCCGCCTCGCGAGCTTCATCAGCACCTCTCTTTTCGGCGGTTTGGACACCTGCCTGCTGCGGAGGCTGCTCACCCACTTTTGTTACGTATGGACGCGTACTATCCCCACCCTGGGTAGAAGTAGTAGGCGGGGTGAAATCAGCAGTCTGAGAGCCAGGCACCTCGGAAAACTTGGGCCCGCCAGGGAAAAGCAAGGGAGCACCTACGACAGAGAAAAAGCGTGAGTATGGGACGCACAGATACAAATGCACAAACAGAAAGTGGCACACAAGGGGCTACCTGGTTGAACCTCTTTCACAATCTTGAAAGCTAAGCGAGGGCGTTTGTGAGACACCGCCAGACGGACCTTCAAGTTAGAAGCCGGAGAATCACCCTCAGGCACCTTTCGTTTGGCGGAGTCCATCATGTTCACTACGTCTTTCAACCTCTTCCCGGCGCCATGCCCACTTCGCCCAGATTCCCCGCCATGACGACTGGATTCCTCGCTAGGACGGCTAGACACAGGAGGGGTACTAAATACCTCCACATAATCACCCTTGTTTCCGGCCCCGCCAGAAGCAGGTGGCCGGCGAGAGGTACCACCACTGCTACCAATACCTGCACGAGTCCGACGTCGGTGAGTCAAAGAGTAAGACTCATCCTCCGACTCGCCATCAGAGATAAGCATAATATTAGCCCCACTGGCAGAAACCGCATTCAGCGGGCGAGGGTTAACGGGGACGTCACCTGGGATCAAAGTGTGTCCAGGAAAGTCCTTCACATTAACAGCAACGAAATTTTTGAGCATCCGCTCCACCAAAGGCTCCTCATCGGGTCGGAGAGGCTCCCACCTAAACTCACCATCAATCCCGGGAACAATAGAGTAAAAGCAACTTTTCTCTGCGCACACAACACAAAAAGTCAACAAGTAAACAAAGAGATATCAACAAAGGTGATCAGAAGATCGGAGGCAATTGTACCTTCACCATTCACATAGAAATGCGGGTTTTGGTCAGCCCTCCCACCTACGCGGCTAACACCCGCCATCAGCAATGCCTCAGGTCTCACATTTGCCATCGCAATTGAAGTGACTTGCTCCGTGATCTTGTCATACCAGTCAAAATCAGCATAGTTCACAACCGGGAAGTCCCTCAGCTTCGCCTTGGCTGACACTGCCAACCATTGCAGGGGCACCGGGACGACTCCCTGCCGGATGAAGAGGAACTTCGTCTTCCAGTCATGCATGCTACGCGGCGGCTCGTTGCCCACTGCCTTAATCCTACTCCGCTGAGTAAAAGAAAACCATTGCGGACCGCCGCGAGTGAGCCAGTAAAACGCGTTGAACATCTCAAAGGTCGGTTCAACACCTTGAGAACGGCACACAAACTCGAAATGGACCATGGGGGTCATCCCCAATGGCGTCACCTGAGTTAAGTAAATCCCATATCGGAGGAGCAAATCACACACAAACCGCGTTTCCGGCAACCGAAATCCGGCCAATTGGAAGTGTGCAGCGTATAACGCCATCCTCCCAGGGCCGGCATCAAAAACGATTTCTCCATCGGAGGGCAACGTCGGTCCCCAACTGGCTGGAATCTCATACAATTCCAGAAACTGCTCGAAGGATTCCCTCCTCCACTTGATCGGAGCGTCTGCCATACAGACCGGATCTTTCTTGCCTCTGGTGTCAACATCAGCCATTTCCGATCAAAGGATGTCATAGGAAGACAGACAAGACGGAAAACGCAGGAATATCGTCGGTAAGAGGGTGAGGAAATTTCTGACGAGGGAAAGTGAAATGAAACCCTCTAATGGGAGAGAGAAGGGGTATTTGTACCACCCACATTAATTATGGTGGGCCAGCCAAGTACAGCAAAGCCCATCTGCAAGCGACACGTAGCCCACTAAAGCGAAAATTCAGCCACGCGCCACGCGTCATCGTCACGCGTCTGACACAGGCAGTTCAAAAGTCACCCACCTGTAATTGACGTGACGGCAAAGCAGACGCGGAACACAGACTGTCAGTCACTTCAACCGTCAGAATAACTCCCTTAAATGATGACTTTTCGAATTTCCCCCCAAAATAATGCCCACGTCACCACCTACTTCTGTCAACACGGCGGAAAGACTTGTCCGCCTGACGAAGAACGCACAAACCCGCTGAGAGCATACAACCCGCCAAACTGTGCTCAAGGACCACTTTTTCTTTTTTCAATCAGTCCACCACCCCTCATGCCTCTGTTGCGCAGAACCAAGAGCGACGCTGGACTAGGGGGACTTGAAGGGGTAGGGACCCAAATTCTCATGGGCCCCTACCCAAAATTCAGGCCCATAAGCACGAACAGGGCTAGTAAGCCCAAGTAAGGCGGGAAGAACAGCCAAAGGCGGGTCCATTATAGCGGAGCCCGCCCGCCATCAAGGCGGGCATGCTGCCAGTGGTGACTTCACCTTAAAGGACGGGGCTGCAAAGATAATACGTGGAGATACCAGACTCGTTCGTACAGAACAGTACGAGCCAATCAAGATACAGCAACGTGTGGCAAGGAGCACGTCGCACAATCAACAAACAAGAGAATTACACGTGTCCTGGATGAACCCGCAAGGGGCAAAAGGTACTACCCCTGCACGCGCCAGCCAATAAGAGGGCAGGGGACCATCTCAACAAGGATCTCCACTAACGAAGGGCTGCAGAGGGGACAGCCGTACACCCAGTAGCCAATCACATTCGATCAGATCTGTGACCAGCCACAGGAGGCCATGTCGGAGGGAACGGTACGAACACTCTCTATGATTCACTACCTGTCCAATATATTATCATATTGGGCCTAATCTTGGGCCGATGTGGAGGCAAGCCCTTAACTGGGTCTAGGCCCATTGGGTAAGTTAAGGGTGAATGTCAAGGCCCGTGTGGAACCTATTTAAGGAGCACTTCGTCTCCTTAGATAGGCCATTCAGAAATCCCTGAAGAACACACTCGTGCCGACCACGTTTTTGTGTCTGCTAAGTAGATTCCTCCGGGATTCGAGGCGGTCGCCCCACATCGGTATATTGTGTGTTTCAGGTCACCATCACCAGGAGTCATTCGTTCTAGCGAAGGATCAGACTTGTAGAGACTAGTTTAACTTATCCCAACTAAGGTTAGACTTTTGTTTCTTCATTACGTTATTTTGGTAACAAAAATGTGGTCATTCTGTCATTATTACGTAATTATAACATTTGATAATAACGCAGTGAACAATGAAAATGAATTACTTCTACAACAACAGCCTGCATATGTCACAACAGTTGTTGATGACGATTTTGTTGATGCACCAGAAGAGCCTCAAAATTTACCACCAAGAAACCAATTTGTTCTGTACTCAAATATAAAATTAAATGTAAGGGCGTCTGTTGATAACTTGAATGAGGCAATGGCAAACTTATCAAGTGCGCAGAAAAAAGCAATCAAACAGATGGGATTTGAAGCTTTTTTATCAATGAACATTAAAACAGTGCCAACAAAATTAGCAAGGTGGTTATTGGTGAATTATGATGATAGACGAAATGAGTTAAATATAGGAAACCACATCATTCAAGTTACAAGCAACAAAGTTCAACAAATCCTTGGTGTCCCAATGGGTAACCAGACAGTAAATGAAAAGAACAAACCAAGGAAGGGTTCATCTAACACGCTTACTGTATGGAAGTCCCAGTTTGAACATAACAAGATTTTAATCTCGGATGTGAAGAATAAAATAGTTCAAAGCAAAAGCGGAGACTGGATTTTCAAGTTGAACTTCCTTGTACTTTACAACTCTATATTTGGGCAAGTAACAAAGAGTTCAACAGTGAATCAAATGTTCTTGAAAGGAGTGACAGATGAAAAATCAATCAAAAAATTGAATTGGTATGAGTACTTAATTTTCTGTCTCATAAGAACGAAGGCAAGCTGGAATGGAACTGAAATGTATAATGGACCTTTGCCTTTTCTTGCGGTATGTTTTTTATTCATAATTATGTAATGTATAAAAATACAAATTACGTAATGTGTTCTTACTAATTACGTAATGATCAAATGTTAACTTTATTCACATGACAGCTGCTTTATGTACATGAAAAGGTTATCACATGCTCCTGAAATAGCACAAACACCAGCAATTAAGTACATTAGCACCCAGAATTTGTCTGATGTTGATAAACATTTGTATGACAATGGGCCATTTTCAACTGATGAAGAAGATAATGAGGATGAAGAAGGAAATGATAAAGTAGAAAGTCCTAGAGATGAAGAAGGACATAATGATGAGGATGAAGAAGATGATGGTGGAAATGAAGATGCTGGTGGTGTTGGTGGAGATGATTATGATGGTGAAGAAGATGATGCAGAAAAAATGGAAGAAGATGGTAAGAATGAAGATGCATACATTTAGTATGATGAACAGCAAATCTTTCTTGAACAACGGATCCTCATGGATCTCAATCAAAATCAAGATTCGCAAGAATTCAACGTGTTTGAAACAACAAAATCACTCTCTGACATTGATGATTTCTTGGAAAATTACAACACTCCACAAGTTCCTAATGTAAGTGCAATAACTGTATAAAATTACATAACATGCGTATGTATATAGGGTTTTAAAAAATCACGTAATGTTTGCAGGCTGGTAATGCAAATGATGAAAACAATAATCAAAAGATTACCAAAGATAAGGCAACAACAACACCAAAAATACAAAAAGTTGCAACTCAAAAATCAACAGATGAGAGCATAAAAGGGTCGACAAGGAAAAAGACAATGGGAAAGAAGAAAAACAAAAGTCCTTACCTAGTTGATGAGAATGTAAGTAACTGTAATTTATTATGTTAAGCATCAACAAAAATCATGTAATTTATTCACGTATTGTTTGCAGGAATGGCTTTCAAAAATAGAAAACAAAATGGAGAAGCTTCAAACATATGTTGCTGAAATAGATGAAATTTTCGAAGAAGTCACTTCAAATTTTTTTAGGCAGCAACCTTATACGTGAGAAGCAAACAAAATGGAAGTCATGGGTTTCAAGTTACAAATCAAGTAATGAGAAAAACATAGAAGGTAAAAATTACGTAATGTATATTTAAAGGATAAAGAAGTTAGTTAAAAATTACGTAATGGATATCAAAAAAGTATATTAGTAGTTGCAGGTGAAAAGGAAAACCAGAACAGTGTTAGCACAGGGATGCTAGATGCAATAGTGATTGCAGCTGAAACACTAGAAGGTAAAAACAATCACGTAACACATTATTTGTCAAAACTTATTAATGATCAGAATACGTAATTATAGGTGAAAGGGAAGATTTGAATGAAAAGGCAACAACTTCACAGAGTGTTAGCACCGGAATGCTAAATGTAATGATCGCCGCAACTGAACAACTTGAAAAAACAAATGAGGAAGAAGCTGTGAAAGAAGGTAAAGACATAATGGATGCTTTGAAAGATGCAACAACAAATGAACCACCTGTCAATAAAGGTAAAAAATCACGTAACAGATTATTTGTCAAAACTTATTAATGATCAGAATACGTAATTACAGGTGAAAGGGAAGATTTGAATGAAACGGCAACAACTTCACAAAGTGTTAGCACTGGAATGCTAAATGCAATGATTGCCGCAACTAAACAACTTGAAGAAACAAATAAAGAAGAAGCTTTGAAAGAAGGTAAAGATATAATGGATGCTTTGAAAGATGCAACAACAAATGAACCACCGGCCGATAAAGGTAAAAAAATTACGTAATGTATATTAAAAATGTTTATACTAAATGAAACTTATATGAATGTATATAAATTGTTAACTAAAATCAGGAAATGAGGCCCTAGAGAGTGACAGCGCAGATATGATTGCTGAGATGATAAAAGCAGCCGACAAAGAAGAAAAGAATGCAGCTTTGCAAACTTCAACCACACAAACATCATCCGAACATGTCAGTTCGCAATTCTTGAAAGAATTAAATGAGTTTGAAGAAAGATCTAGGAAAGGAAAAGAGATCGAGACATCGGAGGGAGACAAAGTAGAAGAAATACAGAATGAAAGCTATGAAGGACCAAGTTTTGATCTGAATCTCTCCCAAGATGATGCACCTACAGATGTAATTCCAGATCTACCATTCCTACATAACTCTGAAGCTGATGTCGAAACACCAAAAACAGTAGGGAGACTAATAGTTAGTCAATCACTGGAGTCAACAATAGCCAATAAACAAGTTGACCATGCAAAAAGAGGAAGGATGTTGGCTGGACCTCTGAAGTCTCCTTACATTCAACGCCAGGTGGTAATGAAGAACAAAATAACTGAAGATGAAAACATAATTACGCAGTTTATATTTGCAGCAACAGAAGCAACACAGTAAGAAAAACCTTATATTACTTTAATTTGTTATTAGAAAAATTACGTAATGAATATTTTCAGAACATAGTTTATTACAAAAAATTACATAATGTGTATTAAAAATTATCTTCCACGGTGATGTTGTATTCGAGCCAGCAGATTGGACTCCATTCTTCAAAGTGGTATTTGAATGCTTATACCCTGGAATAACATTATCATCTAATGTTTTGGATGCATGGTCGTATGTGCTGAACCACGACGAGAAGAAAAGAGCTCCAGGTTCACCATTAAGGTTGTTTGTTCTAACAAATATTCTGGTATGCTCCTTATCTTTTTCATGTAATACATAAATTATAATAACGTAATGCTTATACTAAATTACGTAATGTATGCTAAATTTACAGCCAAGTGACTGCTTCAAGCCTCAATATGATGATTTAAAGCGAATGGACACCATGACAGCGAACTTAAATCTTGCACTTAGCAAAAATGAAATAAAATCAATCAATGTGGTGGATTTGTTGTTCATGCCCATCGTATCTTCGGACCACATATATGTAATATGTTTCAACATGAGGAACCCGAAGATAGAAATACTAGACAACAGCAAGCTTGGAGCTAATAGCAAATATGACAACATCATAGTGCCATTGGTAAAAAAAAATATTTTTACTTAATATTATTTTGATGTTAGTTAATTACGTAATGCTTATGGTAAATTACGTAATGTATGCAGAAAGAAGCTTTATGCAACTATATGATGGTCAATGAACACCCCATGACTCCTAAAATGGTAAGCAAAAAACCAGTGAGAGTCCAAATGGAATGGAGAACTTCACAAAACAAAATCGATTGTGGGGTGTTCACAATGAGGCATATGGAGACTTTCATGAGCAAATATAGAAGAAAATGGGTAACTGATTTTCAAAAAGAAGGAGCAGCTCAACAAATGCAGATTGATGACCTTCGCTACAAATATCTAGGAAAAATCCTAGTCTCCGATGCCAACAAAAATAAAAATTTAATTAATCGTCTGGCTAGGGAGTTTCATCAAAAGGAATACAGTGAGAAGGCGAAGTAGAAGCAGAACTTATTCCAAACTCTTGTGAAAAGACAAAATGATCATGTTTGACTAGTTTTAATGCCACGTGTCGGAATATCATGATACAATTTAACATTTGATTTTTGTATGGCAAATGTCCTGATACAATTTAACATTTTGCTTGTCAGATACTACATTATATGAATGATTATGTATGTTTCTGATTATGTTGAATGATAATGTATGAATGATTGTGTATGGCCTGATTATATTGAATGATAATGTATGAAACTGATAATGGTTACCTAACATACAAATACAAATAACGAAACATACAAAAAACATGTATGATAATGGTTATATGTTAATCATGTATGAAACTGATAATGGTTACCTAACATAAAATTACGTAACATGTGAAAAAAATGTAAAGTAATGGTTATATGTGAATGATTATGCTATGATACAATTACGTAACATGTCAACTAATTACGTAATGAAATGCAAAAAAACAATATGTGTACAAAAAAATCACGTAACAATGTAAAAGAAAATGTTTCAATGTCAATTTTACAAAAAAACATAATCAATCATCGCCAACTTCATATTCCGAATCTAGACTATTATCCGCATCTGCTTCATTGACGGGTTCTTTCCCTTTGTTGTTAGTTGTTGCAGTCCCTTTAAGAACTTCACAGGTGCGCCTATCATGACCACTACCCCCACATACTGTAACACCCCAACCGATGGCGGAAACATCGGGATGTCACGTATTGATGATTGTTCAGTAGCTCATGGTGAATAATAAATTTCATTATGTGATTTAAATAAATTACATACAATTGTTCTACAAGAATTCATACATCAAATTGAATAAAACTATGCACACATCTTCAGGCAATAATTCAAATCTTCAAGCAAGTAGAACCTGAAACATGTTAAGTTGAAAATATTTTGGGTCAACAAAAATTGGTGAGAATACATAGATTTTTAAAAATAATTGATAACAATAGTTTGTACAACATTCACAGTTGTATGATGATAGAGTATGATACCGACATGTAACAATGCGTCTTTGTACAATCAAACCTTGTGTCGACTGATGACTAACTCGCAAGTTAGTTAAATGTTGTTACTGTTATCGATCATCCCTGAATTTATGCGGGGGGATGGGTTTGTCAGACCTATAGCGCTATAATCTAAACAGGCGGCTTGATTAATGTTAATGATTGTACTGTGTCTTTTTGTTACAGTCAAATGATAGAATGAGTAAATGATAGTGTAATTGAATCACAAGTATGTATGAGTAAATGATAGTATAAAATGTTTAAACATGTTTCACCCAAAAAAAATGTAAAAGAGAAAAGGGGCTATGTAAACTCACCTTAAAACGTTAAGTCTCGTGATATAGAATATGTGTTGCCCAACAATGCCAAATATCACCCTATAATAAGGTAATAAATACGTCTAAGTTTATCTAGTCTACCAATATATATATTCTAGGGCTTCGAATTGGGGATAAATGCTCGTTTGATTAATAATAAAATGTTTGATAATTGAGAGAAATTTAGTAAATAAATAGACAAAAATCTTTTTTATAAAATTTGAGTTGAAGGTGATCACAATAATGAGTTTAAAGTATAAAAATAATTTTTATAAAATTATTTTCTTTAAAATAGAATATTAATTCTATTTATAACAATTTGTCAAAATTTAATTTTAATATTTAAAAATAATAAAATTAAAGAATTATTAGTTTAAAAATTATATTTCTGTTCTAAATAATCAGAAATAATTTGTATAAAATTTTGGTGCAAAAATATTAAAAATTTGATTTATTATGATTTAATTCTGAATTAAACTAACAAAAATTGATTAAAAATATTAAATAAATGATTTTTCAGAATTAAAAATCATTTCAGAAAAGTTTATCATTATATAAACTCAGAATAATTTTTGTGGAAATTTATAAAATTGATTTGATATTTTAATGGAATTTTATAAATATAAAAGATTGATTTAATTATTATATATATTAAATAAATAAATTTTTGAAAACTAAAAATTGTAAGTGAAACTTTTTCATCAGATTAACTAAAAATAATTTTTTTTAGAATTAATAAAAGAGTTTTAGTATTTTAAAATGAATTTATAAAATATAAATAATTATATTTAAAGTTTGTAAGCAAAACAAAAAAAGAAACGAAAAAGATGTTGGTGCCAAGGTTTGAACCCGTGTGGGTTGGTCCAAGAACACCAGACACAACCACTTGGTCTAGACCAGTGGTTATGTTTGTTTTCAGTTTGTTTAAAATATAAAATGTATAAGAAATTAGTGTTCTTCCCCAATTTGTATGTACAAGCCCTAGCTTTTGCAATTACGTGATTCACACAACAATAACCCAATCAATCATGGGGTTATTGTTGTGTGATTGCCGAAGGATAAAACCCACACAAAAAGTGATACTTACAGACGCGTATGATTTCGGATTGCTCAGTCAACGTTTAAAGTCAACACGAGCAAAAACACTTCGATTGAAGGTTTAATAACAGAAATAAGAGGTTGTGAGAGAATAATCGGCGAGTTGTGAATGTCCAGAGGTGTCCAATTTATAGTGTTGAAGCTTGGATGCTTGAATTGGTATGTTTGACTCAAACGAATAAAATGACGTGATTTGGCTACAAATTGGACGTGATAATTGTTGATTAACGTGTAATTGACGCGGAATAATTAAGCAATCCAGTCAACAGCCATTAATTGGTTTAATTATCCTAAATTAAGTAAATTAGTGAAAAAAAAAGGAAACATTTTGGATTCCTTACTGCTGCTCGTCGAACAGGAAGAGGGAAAGAAGAGGTGGTTCAATGTTTGGTGGCCTTTTATATAATTAGAGTTGGAATTAAAACAATAATAAGCTGTGGCTCAGCTGGTGTAGGCGTGTGTGTTGGGATTGCTGGCCGGCCTGTTGCTCGGGTTTGATACCCGGCTGGAACACTTTTTTTTTAAAAGCAGAAAAGGGGAGGGGACAAGTGGGCCGGTGGATTCATTTGGGTCTGGGTGGGCCTGTTGTTGGGTTGGGTTAGTGGTGATGGCCAAACATGGGGCTGTTTACAAAGGTGTTGGGTTGGGTTAACTACACCAACTTCTTAGTTTAAGTGATCCATATTATTGTTATTATTTACTAGTATTAATATTTATTATTATTATTATTATTATTATTACTATTATTATTATTATTATTATTATTATTATTTTTATTATTATTATATATATACATATATGTGTATAAAATAAGGCTTTTATGTATAAAAATTTGGGGGAAATTTTGCGATGTTACAGTCTCCCCTACTTTTGAAAACTTCGTCCCGAAGTTTATTAAAAACATAGGGTTGAAGGTGGTTGGATAAAAAGTTGTGATTTGGGTTATAGCATGGCATGAATAGAATAAACTGTCTCGTGTTTTGTATGGGTTGATGAACTACCAAACAACTAGAGTGTATAACCTTGGTAGAATTTCACACTACCTTAATGTACCTGTAAATTCATGATTGCGTTTCGGACCGCAATCACCAATTTACCTTACATTAAAGTTTTGCGTCCTTCTATGACTCCACCGATTGTTGAGCAGGTTCGATAGCCTCCACTAGTCGTGGAGTAGGTTGTAGGGCCTCTCCCGACTGTTGAAAAGGCATAATGACCTCTACCAATCGTTGAGTAGGTTTGATAGCCTTCACCAGTCGTGGAGCAGGTTGTAGGGCCTCTCCCGACTGTTGAAAAGGCATGGTGACCTTTATTATACACATAGATTGCAAATTGATAACATGTTTATGGAAGCAAGTATAACAAGCACAGTATATGAGTTGTAGTTGTATAGATTAGTTCACATTCAAACAAGCATGCATTCAAGTGTTATGATTATACCATGTGAACAACTCTCAGACAAAAATTTAAATACTAGATTTTATTATTCAAATGGCGTCGATACATAGAATAAAAGTAACCAATAGTCAAATGGTGAGACTTGCTGTTAGGTAGCTGGAGGGTCTTGGTCTCTGTTTAGTTTAGGGCATCAGTTACGGAAGTGATTTGGGTCTCCACATTCATAGCATTGACCATAGTTGTATCGATTAGGATTAGTAGCCTGAGCTGGGTTGATGGGTTGGTTGGCATTAGGATTTGGGGTCTCACGACACGTGTTGACCAGATGGCCATACTTTCCACAATTGGTGCACAAGCGACACACTGAAGCAGTGGGATGATGTCGGTTGCATGTGTTACACAATGGATAGTTTCCTATATAGGGTTTCTTGTTAGAAGCTTGTGTAGTGAGGTTGACATCAGGATCCCTAGCCTTACGCTTCTGGTTCTCAGTAGTTACCGCGGCTACAATACTTGCTTTATTGCCTTTCCGAACTAAGGTCCCGTTCTTTACGTGATTATCAGTTAAGGTAGCTGCTAGACGCTTGGCCTTTTCTAGGGTAGCAGGGTTCCTTCCCCATACCGTGTCCTGAATCTGCATGGGCAAACCACCGATATACTTCTCGATGGCTACAGGTAGCGGAGTGACTTTATGGGGCAATAACAGACTGAGCTCATGGAAGCGAGTATTATAAGCAAGGTTTTCCCCACTATCCTGAGCAAGGGTGTGGAACTCGTCTTCTAATTTCTTGACTTCGTTACGTGGGCAAAATTCATCTTTCATTATCTCCTTGACTTGATCCCACGTCATAGTAAGTGCAACTTCAGCTCCTCGGGTACGCTTTTCCTCATTCCACAAAGTGAGTGCTAGTTTGTCAAGAACACTCATAGCATAACGGACCTTAAAGTTATCGGGACACTCACTGTTGATGAAGGTATTCTCAATACCCTCAAACCATTGTAGGAGTCTTGTAGCTCCTTCTTCACCACTAAACTTTGGGGGATTACAAGAATTAAAGTGCTTAAGGGTACAGGCTGGGAGACCATTCCCGTTTCCATTCCCGTTCCCATTGTGGTTTCCATTGCTGTTTCCATTTCCATTACCGTTTCCGTTGCCGTTCATCTGAATGGCTTGAGCCAATAAGTTAGGAACCAGAGTCGCGATCTGCGGTGCCATTTGTTGGGAAATGATCGCGGCCAGTTGTGCATCAACACCATTGTTTTTGTTGTTGTTGTGGTTAGTGTTGTGGTTGTTGTTGTTGCTATTTCCTTCCTCATGATTACCACCATTGTTATTGCGAGTGCTGCGACGTGGACGCATGATCTGTAAGAGACACAATGAAATGAATGTGGTTATATAAGGAATGTAATCATTTATTCATTAATTAAAACGAATAAACGAAAACGTTGACTTATCAAAAATATTAGATTCTAATAACATATGAAGACATGCTTTAGCCTATAAGTGAACACTCATCCCGAGAATTCCCAGGTAGGCATCCGGGTCCCTCGTCTGATTGGGATATATGCGCAATGCCAGCCTAGACCGAAGACTCGGAATACAGGCGTTCACCCTTCCAGATTGCACGTGTTCGTTATTAAAATCTAGAACTTCGACGAGATCTCAAGGTGGTTCAGGCTAAGCCTGAGGAATTTGTCCTATTAGTCTAAGGGTAGATCCAGTGATGGAGAGCAACCTTCTTGCAAGGATGAAAGTAGGGATAAGAAGTAGGAGGGAGATAGAGTATAGCAAGTAAAAGAAGCAAGTACTGGTTAAATCCTATGGTTATAGACTAGATTATTTTTCTAATAACCTAATTCCCTATAACCATGGCTCTGATACCAATCTGTAACACCCCAACCGATGGCGAAAACATCGGGATGTCACGTATGGATGATTGTTCAGTAGCTCATGGTGAATAATAAATTTCATTATGTGATTTAAATAAATTACATACAATTGTTCTACAAGAATTCATACATCAAATTGAATAAAAATATGCACACATCTTCAGGCAATAATTCAAATCTTCAAGCAAGTAGAACCTGAAACATGTTAAGTTGAAAATATTTTGGGTCAACAAAAGTTGGTGAGAATACATAGATTTTTAAAAATAATTGATAACAATAGTTTGTACAACATTCACAGTTGTATGATGATAGAGTATGATACCGACATGTAACAATGCGTCTTTGTACAATCAAACCTTGTGTCGACTGATGACTAACTCGCAAGTTAATTAAATGTTGTTACTGTTATCGGTCATCCCTGAATTTATGCGGGGGGATGGGTTTGTCAGACCTATAGCGCGATAATCTAAACAGGCGGCTTGATCAATGTTAATGATTGTACTGTGTCTTTTTGTTACAGTCAAATGATAGAATGAGTAAATGATAGTGTAATTGAATCACAAGTATGTATGAGTAAATGATAGTATAAAATGTTTAAACATGTTTCACCCAAAAAAAATTGAAAAGAGAAAAGGGGCTATGTAAACTCACCTTAAAACGTTAAGTCTCGTGATATAGAATATGTGTTGCCCAACAATGCCAAATATCACCCTATAATAAGGTAATAAATACGTCTAAGTTTATCTAGTCTACCAATATATATATTCTAGGGCTTCGAATTGGGGATAAATGCTCGTTTGATTAATAATAAAATGTTTGATAATTGAGAGAAATTTAGTAAATAAATAGACAAAAATCTTTTTATAAAATTTGAATTGAAGGTGATCACAATAATGAGTTTAAAGTATAAAAATAATTTTTATAAAATTATTTTCTTTAAAATAGAATATTAATTCTATTTATAACAATTTGTCAAAATTTAATTTTAATATTTAAAAATACTAAAATTAAAGAATTATTAGTTTAAAAATTATATTTCTGTTCTAAATAATCAGAAATAATTTGTATAAAATTTTGGTGCAAAAATATTAAAAATTGGATTTATTATGATTTAATTCTGATTAAAACTAACAAAAATTGATTAAAAATATTAAATAAATGATTTTTCAGAATTAAAAATCATTTCAGAAAAGTTTATCATTATATAAACTCAGAATAATTTTTGTGGAAATTTATAAAATTGATTTGATATTTTAATGGAATTTTATAAATATAAAAGATTGATTTAATTATTATATATATTAAATAAATAAATTTTTGAAAACTAAAAATTGTGAGTGAAACTTTTTCATCAGATTAACTAAAAATAATTTTTTTTAGAATTAATAAAAGAGTTTTAGTATTTTAAAATGAATTTATAAAATATAAATAATTATATTTAAAGTTTGTAAGCAAAACAAAAAAAGAAACGAAAAAGATGTTGGTGCCAAGGTTTGAACCCGTGTGGGTTGGTCCAAGAACACCAGACACAACCACTTGGTCTAGACCAGTGGTTGTGTTTGTTTTCAGTTTGTTTAAAATATAAAATGTATAAGAAATCAGTGTTCTTCCCCAATTTGTATGTACAAGCCCTAGCTTTTGCAATTACGTGATTCACACAACAATAACCCAATCAATCATGGGGTTATTGTTGTGTGATTGCCGAAGGATAAAACCCACACAAAAAGTGATACTTACAGACGCGTATGATTTCGGATTGCTCAGTCAACGTTTAAAGTCAACACGAGCAAGAACACTTCGATTGAAGGTTTAATAACAGAAATAAGAGGTTGTGAGAGAATAATCGGCGAGTTGTGAATTCCAGAGGTGTCCAATTTATAGTGTTGAAGCTTGGATGCTTGAATTGGTATGTTTGACTCAAACGAATAAAATGACGTGATTTGGCTACAAATTGGACGTGATAATTGTTGATTAACGTGTAATGGACGCGGAATAATTAAGCAATCCAGTCAACAGCCATTAATTGGTTTAATTATCCTAAATTAAGTAAATTAGTGAAAAAAAAAAGGAAACATTTTGGATTCCTTACTACTGCTCGTCGAACAGGAAGAGGGAAAGAAGAGGTGGTTCAATGTTTGGTGGCCTTTTATATAATTAGAGTTGGAATTAAAACAATAATAAGCTGTGGCTCAGCTGGTGTAGGCGTGTGTGTTGGGATTGCTGGCCGGCCTGTTGCTCGGGTTCGATACCCGGCTGGAACACTTTTTTTTTTAAGAAGAAAAGGGGAGGGGACAAGTGGGCCGGTGGATTCATTTGGGTCTGGGTGGGCCTGTTGTTGGGTTGGGTTAGTGCTGATGGCCAAACATGGGGCTGTTTACAAAGGTGTTGGGTTGGCTTAACTACACCAACTTCTTAGTTTAAGTGATCCATATTATTGTTATTATTTACTAGTATTAATATTTCTTATTATTATTATTATTATTATTATTATTATTATTATTATTATTATTATTATTATTATTATTATTATTATTATTATTATTTTTATTACTATTATATATATACATATATGTGTATAAAATAAGGCTTTTATGTATAAAAATTTGGGGGAAATTTTGCGATGTTACAGTCTCCCCTACTTTTGAAAACTTCGTCCCAAAGTTTATTAAAAACATAGGGTTGAAGGTGGTTGGGTAAAAAGTTGTGATTTGGGTTATAGCATGGCATGAATAGAATAAACTGTCTCGTGTTTTGTATGGGTTGATGAACTACCAAACAACTAGAACCTTGGTAGAATTTCACACTACCTTAATGTACCTGTAAATTCATGATTATGTTCCGGACCGCAATCACCAATTTACCTTACATTAAAGTTTTGCGTCCTTCTATGACTCCACCGATTATTGAGCAGGTTCGATAGCCTCCACCAGTCGTGGAGTAGGTTGTAGGGCCTCTCCCGACTGTTGAAAAGGCATAATGACCTCTACCAATCGTTGAGTAGGTTTGATAGCCTTCACCAGTCGTGGAGCAGGTTGTAGGGCCTCTCCCGACTGTTGAAAAGGCATGGTGACCTTTATTATACACATAGATTGCAAATTGATAACATGTTTATGCAAGCAAGTATAACAAGCACAGTATATGAGTTGTAGTTGTATAGATTAGTTCACATTCAAACAAGCATGCATTCAAGTGTTATGAGTATACCATGTGAACAACTCTCAGACAAAAATTTAAATACTAGATTTTATTATTCAAATGGCGTCGATACATAGAATAAAAGTAACCAATAGTCAAATAGTGAGACTTGCTGTTAGGTAGCTGGAGGGTCTTGGTCTCTGTTTAGTTTAGGGCATCGGTTACGGAAGTGATTTGGGTCTCCACATTCATAGCATTGACCATAGTTGTATCGATTAGGATTAGTAGCCTGAGCTGGGTTGATGGGTTGGTTGGCATTAGGATTTGGGGTCTCACGACACGTGTTGACCAGATGGCCATACTTTCCACAATTGGTGCACAAGCGACAAACTTAAGCAGTGGGATGATGCCGGTTGCATGTGTTACACAATGGATAGTTTCCTATATAGGGTTTCTTGTTAGAAGCTTGGGTAGTGAGGTTGACATCAGGATCCCTGGCCTTACGCTTCTGGTTCTCAGTAGTTACCGCGGCTACAATACTTGCTTTATTGCCTTTCCGAACTAAGGTCCCGTTCTTTACGTGATTATCAGTTAAGGTAGCTGCTAGACGCTTGGCCTTTTCTAGGGTAGCAAGGTTCCTTCCCCATACCGTGTCCTGAATCTGCATGGGCAAACCACCGATATACTTCTCGATGGCTACAGGTAGCGGAGTGACGTTATGGGGCAATAACAGACTGAGCTCATGGAAGCGAGTATTATAAGCAAGGTTTTCCCCACTATCCTGAGCAAGGGTGTGGAACTCGTCTTCTAATTTCTTGACCTCGTTACGTGGGAAAAATTCATCTTTCATTATCTCCTTGACTTGATCCCACGTCATAGTAAGTGCAACTTCAGCTCCTCGGGTACGCTTTTCCTCATTCCACCAAGTGAGTGCTCGTTTGTGAAGAACACTCATAGCATAACGGACCTTAAAGTTATCGGGACACTCACTGTTGATGAAGGTATTCTCAATACCCTCAAACCATTGTAGGAGTCTTGTAGCTCCTTCTTCACCACTAAACTTTGGGGGATTACAAGAATTAAAGTGCATAAGGGTACAGGCTGGGAGACCATTCCCGTTTCCATTCCCGTTCCCATTTTGGTTTCCATTGCCGTTTCCGTTTCCATTACCGTTTCCGTTACCGTTCATCTAAATGACTTGAGCCAGTAAGTTAGGAACCAGAGTCGCGATCTGCTGTGCCATTTGTTGGGAAATGATCGCGGCCAGTTGTGCATCAACACCATTGTTGTTGTTGTTGTTGTTGTTGTTAGTGTTGTGGTTGTTGTTGTTGCTATTTCCTTCCTCATGATTACCACCATTGTAATTGCGAGTGCTGCGACGTGGAGGCATGATCTGTAAGAGTCACAATGAAATGAATGTGGTTATATAAGGAATGTAATCATTTATTCATTAATTAAAACGAATAAACGAAAACGTTGACTTATCAAAAATTCTAGATTCTAATAACATATGAAGACATGCTTTAGCCTATAAGTGAACACTCATCCCGAGAATTCCCAGGTAGGCATCCGGGTCCCTCGTCTGATTGGGATATATGCGCAATGCCAGCCTAGACAGAAGACTCAGAATACAGGCGTTCACCCTTCCAGATTGCACGTGTTCGTTATTAAAATCTAGAACTTCGACGAGATCTCAAGGTGGTTCAGGCTAAGCCTGAGGAATTTGTCCTATTAGTCTAAGGGTAGATCCAGTGATGGAGAGCAACCTTCTTGTAAGGATGAAAGTAGGGATAAGAAGTAGGAGGGAGATAGAATATAGCAAGTAAAAGAAGCAAGTACTGGTTAAATCCTATGGTTATAGACTAGATTATTTTTCTAATAACCTAATTCCCTATAACCATGGCTCTGATACCAATCTGTAACACCCCAACCGATGGCGGAAACATCGGGATGTCACGTATTGATGATTGTTCAGTAGCTCATGGTGAATAATAAATTTCATTATGTGATTTAAATAAATTACATACAATTGTTCTACAAGAATTCATACATCAAATTGAATAAAACTATGCACACATCTTCAGGCAATAATTCAAATCTTCAAGCAAGTAGAACCTGAAACATGTTAAGTTGAAAATATTTTGGGTCAACAAAAGTTGGTGAGAATACATAGATTTTTAAAAATAATTGATAACAATAGTTTGTACAACATTCACAGTTGTATGATGATAGAGTATGATACCGACATGTAACAATGCGTCTTTGTACAATCAAACCTTGTGTCGACTGATGACTAACTCGCAAGTTAATTAAATGTTGTTACTGTTATCGATCATCCCTGAATTTATGCGGGGGGATGGGTTTGTCAGACCTATAGCGCTATAATCTAAACAGGCGGCTTGATCAATGTTAATGATTGTACTGTGTCTTTTTGTTACAGTCAAATGATAGAATGAGTAAATGATAGTGTAATTGAATCACAAGTATGTATGAGTAAATGATAGTATAAAATGTTTAAACATGTTTCACCCAAAAAAAATGTAAAAGAGAAAAGGGGCTATGTAAACTCACCTTAAAACGTTAAGTCTCGTGATATAGAATATGTGTTGCCCAACAATGTCAAATATCACCCTATAATAAGGTAATAAATACGTCTAAGTTTATCTAGTCTACCAATATATATATTCTAGGGTTTCGAATTGGGGATAAATGCTCGTTTGATTAATAATAAAATGTTTGATAATTGAGAGAAATTTAGTAAATAAATAGACAAAAATCTTTTTATAAAATTTGAATTGAATGTGATCACAATAATGAGTTTAAAGTATAAAAATAATTTTTATAAAATTATTTTCTTTAAAATAGAATATTAATTCTATTTATAACAATTTGTCAAAATTTAATTTTAATATTTAAAAATACTAAAATTAAAGAATTATTAGTTTAAAAATTATATTTCTATTCTAAATAATCAGAAATAATTTGTATAAAATTTTGGTGCAAAAATATTAAAAATTGGATTTATTATGATTTAATTCTGATTAAAACTAACAAAAATTGATTAAAAATATTAAATAAATGATTTTTCAGAATTAAAAATCATTTCAGAAAAGTTTATCATTATATAAACTCAGAATAATTTTTGTGGAAATTTATAAAATTGATTTGATATTTTAATGGAATTTTATAAATATAAAAGATTGAATTAATTATTATATATATTAAATAAATAAATTTTTGAAAACTAAAAATTGTGAGTGAAACTTTTTCATCAGATTAACTAAAAATAATTTTTTTTAGAATTAATAAAAGAGTTTTAGTATTTTAAAATGAATTTATAAAATATAAATAATTATATTTAAAGTTTGTAAGCAAAACAAAAAAAGAAACGAAAAAGATGTTGGTGCCAAGGTTTGAACCCGTGTGGGTTGGTCCAAGAACACCAGACACAACCACTTGGTCTAGACCAGTGGTTGTGTTTGTTTTCAGTTTGTTTAAAATATAAAATGTATAAGAAATCAGTGTTCTTCCCCAATTTGTATGTACAAGCCCTAGCTTTTGCAATTACGTGATTCACACAACAATAACCCAATCAATCATGGGGTTATTGTTGTGTGATTGCCGAAGGATAAAACCCACACAAAAAGTGATACTTACAGACGCGTATGATTTCGGATTGCTCAGTCAACGTTTAAAGTCAACACGAGCAAGAACACTTCGATTGAAGGTTTAATAACAGAAATAAGAGGTTGTGAGAGAATAATCGGCGAGTTGTGAATGTCCAGAGGTGTCCAATTTATAGTGTTGAAGCTTGGATGCTTGAATTGGTATTGTTGACTCAAACGAATAAAATGACGTGATTTGGCTACAAATTGGACGTGATAATTGTTGATTAACGTGTAATGGACGCGGAATAATTAAGCAATCCAGTCAACAGCCATTAATTGGTTTAATTATCCTAAATTAAGTGAATTAGTGAAAAAAAAAAAGAAACATTTTGGATTCCTTACTGCTGCTCGTCGAACAGGGAGAGGGAAAGAAGAGGTGGTTCAATGTTTGGTGGCCTTTTATATAATTAGAGTTGGAATTAAAACAATAATAAGCTGTGGCTCAGCTGGTGTAGGCGTGTGTGTTGGGATTGCTGGCCGGCCTGTTGCTCGGGTTCGATACCCGGCTGGAACACTTTTTTTTTAAAAGCAGAAAGGGGAGGGGACAAGTGGGCCGGTGGATTCATTTGGGTCTGGGTGGGCCTGTTGTTGGGTTGGGTTAGTGGTGATGGCCAAACATGGGGCTGTTTACAAAGGTGTTGGGTTGGGTTAACTACACCAACTTCTTAGTTTAAGTGATCCATATTATTGTTATTATTTACTAGTATTAATATTTATTATTACTATTATTATTATTATTATTATTATTATTATTATTATTATTATTATTATATATATACATATGCGATGTTACACATACTTTGCAATTTCTTGATCTCTTCCCTGCACGATTAATCGCTTGTTCACGTTTTGATTTAAACCTTTTGCGTGACCCACAACCCTTATTCCTAATACCATGAGGAACACGAACAGCAGCCTCAGTTTGATGTGGAGCCCCAATAATAGCTTGAATAATTTCTTTCTTCTTGGCTGATATCCTGTGAATACCAGCTTCATCTGTCTTCTCTTTCATCGCTTTTAGCTCGTCTCTAAACAGATTCAACTTTTCAAAATCAGTAATCAACTTATTAACTACATACTCACTCAAATGCATTATATCACGAACAACATCATTAACACTTTGATGGTCCCCATTTTCATCAGTATGCATCACCAACGACAAGCTCGACCGAGAGGGACTATTGCAAATAACATCACTCTTCCAGCGATCAAGAATGTATCTGCTGGGAATTTCATTTATATCACACAACCTTAAAACTAAAAAAGCATGTCGACACAATAAACAATATCGCTCAAAACGCTTGCAAGAACATAAAATTGTCAAATCTTCCAGGTTAAATTTAACCTGCAATACAAAAAAGATCTCCATAAAAAAATACGTATTGAGGTATATGAAAGTGAGAGACTAATGAAACAGATAATTACGTAATGTCTGTTACAATGATATGTAAAAAATTACGTAACATAAAAAATAAACTATACATACCTCTATCAAACCAGCACCATACGCAGAACGATCTTTTATTAGAAACGTCCCTATATCTCCTTCATGTGAAAGAAAGACATTTATGCATTTATGCACAGCTCCGTAAATTTCTTCTTGGACATCAAAGAAAATACTTCTTGTATATAATTTCGCAGCTTGCACCTCAATAGGATAATCAGTCCAAAAATCCGGTGTTTTATACCTCGTCTCATGATCATTTTTCCTATGAGTATACCTTTGGGATTCCATGGCAGTATCAAAATGACTAATAAACTCAAGAAGCGTTAATTGAGCATTTGAAACTTGACCAAAGAAATGATTTTCACATTCAGATCTTGAAGTAGTACGCATAAGACCTGACATTGGCTCATCGCGATAAAAAGCAGGAATACACATTGCTCTATTTGAATAAATGTCACACAACCAGTCGTGGTAAAAGAGATTAAAATCAAAAACAAGTTGCTCCCATCCCTTTTCAAACTCTTCTGGTGAAATAGAATCTGTCTAAACAATGTCGCAAATACGCTGTTTAAAATCATCATTGTTGCATAATGCAGGACCAACCTATAAAAATAACAAAAACACATATTGTTATGAATTTTTGAATTTTGAATAATCACGTAATAAAAATATGTTATGCAAATAAAAAGCCTTGAAAATCACGTAACATACACAAATCAAAAATCATATCATAAAAAATAATCACGTAATAAAAATATGGTATACAAATAAAAGCCTTGAAAATTACGTAACATACAAAAAATCAAAAATCATAGAAAAAATGACATACCTTATCAGCAACCTTTTTCATGATGTGCCACATGCACAATCTATGCCTACTATTTGGTAAAACTAATGCAACTGCTTGTTTTTGTAACAGGATCTTGATCGGTAACTACAACAAGTGGTTCTTTACCAAAACACTTCTTGAAACAAGTTAACAGCCATGAGTAGGATTCAATTGTCTCTGAACTCAGCAATCCAGCACCTAGAGTTATATTGTTGCAGTGATTATCGATACCGGTAAATGGAACAAATACCATCTTGTATCTAAAAAAGAAAAAAAATAAATTAATTAAACTGAAATAATTACGTAAAATGAATAAAATAATTACGTAATGAACTTACTTGTTAGAATTGAAAGTAGCATCGAATGAAACAACATCACCAAAAACTTTAAAACTTCTTTTTGCATGCTCATCAGCCCAAAATAATCCAGTTAACTGTCGTTTAGTGTCATGACTATACTCAAAATAAAAATCAGGAAGAAAGTCTTGCTTCTTCTGCAGCATATTAACTACCATATCCGCATCATACTCACCAATATATAAGTTCAAATCCCTTTTAAAATTTTTGAAATCTGCAGTAATAGCACCAACTTGTTCAAAACCACCATAAATTGTCCTCGTTAGATTAAAAGCCTTAACAGGACCCATGTTTACTTTGGACATATTGCATAACACTTGCATTTGTTGATATGTCAAATTACGTGATGATGGAAGAAATTGCATATCTTCTGGAGAAACCAAGTAATGGTTATGCTCTTCAACAAACTTTGAAACTTTAAAATTTTGTCCATTCTCTGACGAAAAAACTATATGAGCATTACAACCTGTTCTCTGCGATGGTTTATTCCTACTTTTACCATTTTGAAGACTATCAAACGCTTTACAAGATTTGAATCCTTCCTTTGAACAAACCAAATGCTTCAACTTAAGAATCTCACCATGGACATATTGACCTCCTTTGCGAACACTAAATCCAGCATTTTTTGCATATGTCACATAAAACTCATACGCATGATCAATCGATGGAAATACCATATCAACACATGGCGTCATAGAAGAGGCAACTTGTGGTTTATAAACTGTTGAAACAGCCTGAGTAGAACTACTTTCACCTCTATCATTGAAAATAAAACCTGAAAATCACGTAATAACTATTAACACAGTAACATAATGGCCTAATAAAGCATAAATATAATAACGTAATGAAATAACGTAATGAAAATTACGTAACATGAATATAATAAACAAACAAAAAAACACGTAAAATTGTGACATTGTGATATGAAACAAACAAAAACACAAAAAATTACGTAAATACTATCATTAATACAAGAAATCAAACAAAAAAAGTTGAATTTAATAACAAAACAAAGAACAAATAACGTAATGCTTCCATAAATAGAAAAACAACGAACAATCAATAAAAAAAGCTGAATTTAATTCAAATTCTACTAAACAGAAAACGAAATCATTAAAAAGAAAGCAATCGAACAAAACATTACGTAATAGATAGCTCAAATCATACCTGCACAATCATTATTCACAGACATCTTTGATGAATGAATAAAGGAAAATCGTTTGGAGATATAATCGAAAGAGAATGAACTGATTTATGATTAAATGAACTGAATTATGATCAATATTTATACTGATTTCAAAATCTAAAAATAGAGTAAATACGAATTTGAAAATATGATCCTTTTATAAAAGATATGGGTTTTAAATATCGAGTAAAATGACGATACTACCCTTCAAGAAAACGCGCGTAGAAGCCTTCGCACGCTTCGCACGTTTTTTAAACTTTTTATTTGAACCGATCCCTATATATATATATATATATATATATACATATAATAAACCAAAGCCATTTTAATGACATGGCACTCAAAGAGGCATTCTCTTCTTTGAGTATGCCATGTGTCATCCCATGTGGCATTGAGATATTTTAGGTAAAAAAGAATTTAAAAACAAAATTGGACTTTTCACCCTCATGTTTCCTCCTATAATTTTTAAACGTTAATATCTTTAATATACGAGATTTTTTAAAGAAAAAAATTACACCAAATTAACGAGCGTCTTATTATCTTTCCAACGAGTACCATAGTGCTATATAAAAAACGAAGAATTTTTTTGTGGGGTTTTGTTCATACATGAAAAAAAAACACAAAGTGTTCATGTAAATCATTAATCATGTATAGGCAAGTCACTAATTATGTTCAAATCAGTAAATATGAAATTTTTTTCAACCAGAGTCGAATAGGTTAATAGAGTTATACGTTGTTTTAAGTTAGGTATCAATATTAGTATGTTAGAGTTGAACATTTGTTTAGTCTTTAGGATATGTGTTAATATTAGAGTTACATTAAAGTTCTACATTCTTTTACGTTATGTGTTAGCATTGGAGTTGAACATTGTTTTACGTTAGATATTAATATTAGAGTTATACATCAATCTATTTCATATATAAAATTGATGTATCATATTAAATTTCTCAACCCGGGACGCTCCCGGGGTATAATCTAGTACATATAATAAACCAAAGCCATTTTGATGACATGTCATAATATTATGCAATCTTTCTTTTGAGAGATGTCACATAGGATGTGATGTATCAACTCTAGATCAATTAAAAAAAAAGGAATAAATATGGTTTAAATATTATTTAACATAATCTATTAAATACCTAATCTACTAAATTTAAATATTAAAACTTTATTATTTTCTCTCTCATGTATCCTCTCATAACTTTTAAACTTTAATATCTTTTATATACGAGATTTTTTAAAGAAAAAATTACACCAAATTAACGAGCGTTTTATTATCTTTCCAACGAGTACCATAGTGCTATAAAAAAAACGGAGAAAAAAACAACTATTTTTTTGTAACCCGACAGGTATTGTGTTAGGTTTGGAATTAGTTTAAGAAAAATTGTGGGTTTGGGTCGGGCCTGGGATTAGGTGATACCCGACCCAATTACCGTTTTTATATTAGAATATGATAACTTATGACAGAGATTTGTTTATAATAATAATAATAATAATAATAATAATAATAATAATAATAATAATAATAATAATAATAATATTCATTAATCATATATTGGCAAGTCATTAATTATGTTGTCATATTAGATATTTTATTATGTCATATTAGATATTTCAACCCGGGACGCTCTCCAACGGGTAATTGCTATATAGATGTCATTTTTATAGTTTAGATACTTCTAATTTTATTCACTTTACTTAGATTTCTCAACCCGGGACGCTCCCGGTGTATAAGCTAGTATATATATATTGCAAAGCTAATAATCCTACATGTCATAATATTATGCAATCTCTCATTTGAGAAATGCCACATAGGATGTGATGTGGCAAGTCTAGACCAATTAAAAAAAAGAAATAAATATGGTTTAAATATGGTTTAACCTTATCTATTAAATACCTAATCTATTAAATGTAAATATTAAACCTTTATTATTTTCCCTCTCATGTTTCCTCCTATACTTTTCAAACGTTAATATATTTTATATACGAGATTTTTTAAAGAAAAAAATTACACCAAATTAAAGAGCATTTTATTATCTTTCCAACGAGTACCATAGTGCTATATAAAAAACGAAGAAAAAAAAACAACTATTTTTTATAACCCGACAGATATTGTGTTAGGTTTGGGATTAGTTTAAGAAAAATTGTAGGTTTGGGTCGGGCCTGGGATTAGGTGATACCCGACCTGATTACCCGAAACCACATACCCAAATACCTGAACTATATACCCGATCATATACCCATGAAATTTTTAAGGCATCACATAACCCTTAGACTAATGCGTTCGATATTTTAATAAATAATTTTTTTTCCTTATTTCATGTTAGTTCTTTTTAGAATGATCGATTATAAACTTCCGAATTCATTGGACATTATATAATATTTTGTAATGGCACTAGATTTATACCCCGGCGTAGAGATTCGTTTTTTTTATATTATAATATAATAACTTATGACAGAGATTTGTTTAAAATAAATAATAATAATAATAATAATATTCATTAATCATATATTGGCAAGTCATTAATTATGTTGTAGTATTAGATATTTTATTATGACATGGTAGATATTTCAACCCGGGACGCTCTCGGGATAAAAACTAGTAATAATAATAATAATTATAATAATAATAATAATAATAATAATAATAATAATAATAATAACTAGTATTATACCCGTCCGCTGGGACGGGTTCCTGAAATTTAGATATTCAAACGATGTGTAGAATAAAAATCTTGATAAAGTCTTATCGAACTGGGATTAGTAGGGACATAAGTTGTTAATTCACATACATGTTGAATCAAATTTTGTTATTTAGTTAGCCAATATATAATTCGTAACTTTTTTAAGGAAAAGAAACAATAACGAAATACCCTGAAATATAAAATTGCTTATATGAATTATTACTAAATAGCAGTGTACCCGTCCGTTGGGACGGGTTTCTAAAATTTACAATATTCAAACTATGTGTACATTGTAGATCCTGACAAAGGTCTCATCTAACTGGCGCAGAAATTGGTTAATTCTCATACATGTTTACTCAAAATTTATTATTTAGTAAGCGCAACTTACCAAGTTGTTCAAGGCAGTGTCACTAAGGAAGAAAACAAAAAAACGCATGTCCAAAAGAACAAATTATGCGATTAAAACCCCCAGGAATCACTGACATTTTTAACTTTAATTCAATAGTCATAACTGGAAATAAAAATTTATGATATCAGAACCATAAAACAACTTACCAAGTTGTTCAAGGCAATGTTACTAAGCTAAAAGTACAACATTGATGGACTGCATATTGATGATGAACTGCCATAAATACCCCAAAACAAATATAAAAGAAAAGCTAATAACATGGAACCGACTGAACACCTATGGAACCCTCACAGAACAACCCATGATCTCACTAAGGTATCCATATTCAAGATTTGAGAGTCCAACCAATGGTTAAGAAATATAGTTCCCCAATGGCTTCATCATCTTGCCCTCCAAGTTCTAGCAGCGCTATCAATCTACATATCAAGTAATAGAAAAACAATTCATGTATATCACATATGCCCTAATCAAACTGTAACAAAAACTATTTAGAAAGTGCATACTTACATGTATAGAAAGATTCCATAGGCCTTCTTTCTTTGCAATCTTATTCAAGTTTTTCTTCTTGTGGATGAACCATCTAGCTCATGGAAGATTGAGCAAGATTACTGACATCTTGCTCCATTGGATATTACACGTTCCTCAATAAATCACAGTTTCTCTTAAATCCTTCACTTTTTTATTAGGAACAAATCTACCTATGCTTTCCAGCCCTTGGTCTTTCTTGTCATTTTGCAATACCATGAACATAATTTTTTTTCTTTTTGTAACTGGATTTTTTTTTATAAAAAATTACCATTAAGGTATGCGAAATTCACTTGCATATTTAAATAATAAAATAAAGCTACCAGATGAAGGATTTTGTGATAGAACAATTTCCCTTGGGTATATGACCAAGCAATTTGTTTAAGATCATTGCCTTTTTTCCCTGCATCTTGAGCATGCTTTTACACCCATGCATTACCCTAAAATTAAAAAAGAAACTTTAAACATTTTTAACTGGATATGGACCATCTGAAGCACATGTCATAGCACATAAATAAGAAGCAATGCATAATCACAAGGTTGCTGATATAAAAAAAATTTCCAGTTCCAAATATCATACCAACCCTTCATAGAGGGAATTTATTCGCCGATGAGTGGGGTGAACAAAGTAGAGGAAAGATGCAGCGCTTTTTATTTGCAGCCCCATATCTTCTTCTTCAAGCCATTGTCAGTCGACATGCCAAACTCCCTACCTTCAAATAAAGAGAACACGTATGCACTTAAATATACACTAAAAAAAATAAACTATTTAAATACTATTCCGTTTTATATTATGATTTAGGAGGGTTTATGCATTAGGGAAGTACATAAAATCCGCAGAGTTCCTTACTCTTTAATGTCAAATGAATGAATATATTCAAAAATAAATATCAACCAAAACACACAACATTTAATACCATTGTTAACTAAACGAAATAAACAACCAAAATAAACACCCCACAAGTATAAACAAAGACGAAAACCAACATCTCTCAAATATAAACAAAGACAATAAAACGCCAAAAAATGGATCCTCTCTTTCAAGAGATAGCTTCTCAATCAAATGAGCAGCAATCTCGCGAAGAAATAAAAGACAAAGGATTCCTACCCAAAAATTGCACTTGCTTTGTGTAGCCGACAATTCTACCAGATCTGGAATGTAAGTGGGTCAAATAGAGCAATGTAAGACCACATAAAGACTTCTTTCCTGCTAAAACTTTGTTGCACCATCTTTTCTATAGTCATCTTTATCCTTTCTATTAAACCTTTTGCAAGATAACAAAATTTCCCCTCCTAGGAACAAATACATACTCTACACTAATAAATAGAAAACGAAATGAAGTATCCTACCACAAGCCACTTATTTGATGCCCTGAACAACACAACTGTGTGCACCCATACCAAACACACACAAAGATTTATACTCATCCCTACTTGTGGCAAAGATACCAATAACTAACTAAGACCAAAATATGAATATATACCCATGTAGATGTGACAAGCAAATAAAAACTCCATAAATAAGCAAAAACAATCATCAAGCTATTTTATATACTTAATGGAGATTGCATTAAAAAGTAATGCAATATTTGCATAGATGTCACCCTAAAAATGCAAGTTGAGATGCAGATTTGCAAACACTCTTACCCTAATAACCATAATTACAAACCTTAATATTTACATATGTATTACAACAATGATACCTTACAAAAGTAATGAAACATCATCAGTCCAAATTCACAAAAAGAGTAGAACACCAGCTTTATATAAACAAATTGTTTTGCCTGCACCCCACCCCCAAACTTTCTGACATGAAAACCTCCCACTCGCCTTTCAACTTCCCAAAATGTTGAGTTTTAGTTAACTGTTTCCGGGAACACAAATTCCGTGACAACTGTTCTTGATCATTGATCTTCTGCTCCATAGAATGTAAACATAACACATAAGAACAAAACAAAGAACATGATAGTTATATAAAGATAATATACACCAAAATAAGAAAATGTAACTATTTTGGTATAGTTTGGAAGTTGAAATTGTAAACTGAATGATTTGTTTTTTGTGATTAATGTGAAATGTGTTTTCAATACAATTTTAGAGCATAAATTCTTATGTCAATGCAAAACAAAACATGAACTAATAAAAAATAATTTTATAACAGTTTTAAATGAACATAGTATGAACATAGCTGTGATGTTTGACATGTTTTCATCCGAATTCGCCCCATTAAAATATGAGTAACTAATATGTTTTCTAGTCAAAGCAGCCTATTCTTTAGAAGAAGGTGTTTTCATTGATCAATAAGATTACAATGCTTGGTTGTTGGCCGGTATGGTTATCTTGGATTATTCCACAATGACGTAGAAGCTGCAAGGTTGTTAGTAGTTCCCTAGAGAGGGATGAAGGTTCTTTGTAAACCAGAATTCATGTTAACAAAACACTACAAATGCCACAAATAATAAGGAAAGTATAATAAACAGTTTAACCTTCACTTTGGAGGTCATTTGTGTCATCGGTTTGTGGTTGTTTCATTTAGCTGGTTTGTGGTTGTTTCATCATAGCTAGTGACTGCACAAAGAAAGTTATTGATTAGAGAATAACTGATGTGTTAATAGCAGCTTTTTTCATGTTTCTGTAATTTGCAATAAAACGATGTTAACAACGCAAAACCACTATTAATGGAAGTATGAACAATTTAACCTTTTTTTGCAGGTCATGTGTTGAACCATTTTGTTTCTTGTCAAAGTGCTGTTCTTGTTCAGTGATCTTCTGCTCCATGAGTTTGCGTTTGCCAGACAAGGAAATCCTAAAAAACATCACTTGTATTATATAGGAATCTAAATAAACTGCAAGTAAGCCCACGACCCACTTTAAAAGTAACTGAATGTTAGTTATCTTTTTTTTTTTTACATGACAGCCCCACTTCTTGCTGAATTTTAGGAACTGAATGGAATCTTAGTTTTATCTAGGAATACGAGTTTGGAAGTAACAACACATTTTCCTGGTTTCTAGTAGACATGTCATTGACCAGGTCTCATAAACCACAACATACTGCATAATCATGGGAGAGAGATATGTGCAGGATTTAGGCGGGAATAGTTGATAAATAACCGCTTCGAAAACACTAAGACCGGTGGGTTTGGAACCGGCATGAGGGCCAGGAAGCCCAGCAAGGCCCGGCAAACACCCCCCCCCCCTTGGGGCGGCAGCGACATGGCCGGCAACCCTTCGCCGGGTATGCCAAGCCTTGTGATTGGTGGGTTTGTGATAGTGGAGGATGAAGCCGAGAATATGACGCGCATGGGCTAGTCGGATTCACAAATAATACTTTTTCATACTTTTATTATTACATTCTCGTCCGGCAATATCGCCGGTGACGTGTATGTAGAGGTGGCGGTCCGGCGTCGATGCCGGACCTCAACCACACCGGACGGTCTAACCGCTCAATTTACATGGCTGAGATTGCATAATTTTCTAAAAAAATTCATCTACTGACAGCATGATTATTTGATTTTTATTAAAAGAAGTGC